>OW386290.2:141896006-143209619 GCA_936432065.2 Rutpela maculata
AGTTTCTTCGAGTAGTATGGATGCGCAGTGGCTTTCCTCGAGTACCATCGATGCGCAGTAGGTTACCTCTAGTAGTATGGATGCGCAGTAAGTTTCCTCGAGTATTTTGGATGCGCAGTGGCTTTTCTAGAGTACTATAGTTATTAAAGTTCCTTCGAGTAGCATGGATGCGCAGTGGTTTTCCTCGAGTACCATCGATGCGCAGTAGCTTGCCTCTAGTAGTTTGGATGCGCAGTAGGTTTCCTCGAGTATTTTGGATGCGCAGTGGCTTTTCTAGAGTACCATAGAGGCGCAATAGGTTACTTCAAGTAGTATGTATGCTCAGTGGGTTTCCTCGAGTCAAATGGATGCGTAGTGGGTTATATCAAGTAGTATGGATGCGCAGTAGGTTTCCCCGAGATATGGATGCGCAGTGGGTTTCCTCGAGTAAAATGGATGCACAGTGGGTTATTTTAAGTAGTATTGATGTGCAGTAGGTTTCCCCGAATGTTATGGATGCGCAGTGGCTTTTCTTGAGTACCATTGATGCGCAGTAAGTTACCACGAGTAGTATAGATGCGCAGTAGGTTACCTCAAGTGATATGGATGCGCAGTGGGTTTCCTCAAGTAAAATGGATGCTTTACTTCTCTCGCGTAGTTCACGGCACAGAATGATGTTTTATACCTTTGTCATGCTATTTTCTGCGTATTACTTGCACATCCAGTTGAAGATACTAACGCAAGAAAAATTTTTGAAAATTTTCATTGTACAAATAGACTTAGAGTGTCATGAAACGTCAATATGTTAAGTTTGAATAAAATAAATTTGTCTGTCGCATCGGTCTGTCTGTTAGTCTGGTATCTGTTTGGTGCTCACGATTACTCTGGAACGGTTTAAAATATTGACTTAAATATGGCATACGTATGTATTTTAACGAGATCTGGAACTAGATTATATATTGATCTTATTCTGTTGCAGAGTTGAAGGGTAAATTGAGATAAACAGGTAAATCAAGCAATTAAGAGTGCATGAAATTGGTATTTAGTAAATATAAGAGGACCTAAGGTCTCAAAAATATTTTTGGCAATAGCCACTTCTATTACCACTCCCACCCCATTATTAAAGGGGTGAAAAAATATTGTGATTTAGTGTGTGTACAAGAACCAGTCATCAAGAATTTTTTTCAATTCATTCACTCCCACCACCACGACCATCCTACTACTGATGGGGCATATCATTTTATGGGTTTTTCTGGTACACGATTTCAAATACTATACCATTAAAGTTCCATAAACAATTATCTCCACTTAGTGGAGTGCATTTTAGTATTTTAGTTTTAAGATATTTAGATAGGAAGTCTGGATGTGGAAGTGGTGATTCCTTAGGCAGCGGTTTTATTGTTTAATGTTATTAATGTTGTTTAAGAATATGATTTTGCAGAGTGAGAGGGAAATATGTGTTTATTTTTTATTTATGATATATATTTAAAAAACCAAACATATTATAATCCTTAAAACTGTTTTAGATCTTGCCATTGTTCTAGCGAATACAACTACACATATTTTTTATTGCTTTCTATTGTACTTGAATATCGTAGTTTGTCAATGAAAATAGTTCTAAATTTCATTATTAGAATATGGCATTTAACTATTAACCCGGTCAAAATAGCTCAAAAAATTGTAAGAAAATAATACGCCGACTGGTTTAAAATATATTAGAAAAACTATTTTGATAACTAACAATACAATATTCTACATGTGAACTGTATTAAGCGTTCTGTCGAACTGCCACTTCCCCGCTGATTAATGTAAGTCGAGCAAATACACAGCTTGGTCGCCATGTAGAAAAACCATCTTATTACTCAAATTTTGTGTCTACCTACATCTTGCTGATGATCAAATATTTCCTAACAAAATAGAGGTAAGCTTACAAGAATTCGCATAGAGCTGAAAATTGGTACGAATGTTGGGAACACCATTATAAATGAAATGTGAAAAGTCCTCATCGATCCCAAATCTACAAAAAAATTTATTCAAGGTCAAAGTTCGCAAATATGGGTTCTTTGCATTTTTCAGCCAAACGGTAAGTTTTATCATAAAAATAGGTCAGACAAAAATTGTAGATCATGCAATTATCTATAAAAATTGTTCTTACACTTTTTTCCTAAGAATCGCCATTTCTGAGATATAGCGATTCAAAAAGTTGAAAAAGTTGTGTTCTCCATATATGCACGAGTACGCCGCGCCGCCTGTATACATCACTGGATCCGTAATACAAGTAAAAAATATTGGTCTGTGTAACTTATACGTACAAATTGTACGATTCTGAGAATATGAAGATGTGAAGATGTTGATTTATTGGTATTACTTACTGCTCGAACTCCAACTGAAAAAATTATTTATTTTTTAAAACCTGGGAAGGCTCAACAGCGATCGAAAATATATTCATCCAAAAGTTTATCTGCTTTTTCAAAATGCCAAAATCACATACTATTTTTACACGCAATAACTGGCTGCGATACGACATCAGCAATTTTCAGGAAAACAAAACAACAGTTTTTAAATTGATTTAGTTAATTGTGATAAAGTTTTTAAAGAGAGTAACTCTACTCCACAAGCTGTAATCACCAACGGAATTCGCTTCCTTCTTTTTGTATATGGAGCTCCAAAAAAAATTACCTGCTTAGATAAGTTTCGATACTTATCTTTTGTGAAAAATACTCGTAACAATAAACGAGTGCAATTAGCTTGTCTTCCCCCAACCTCTGCTTCTGCTCATCAACATCTATTTCGGGTATATTACCAAGTTCAAGTGTGGCTTGGTAATCAACTGGACCCAGAAGACTGGGGTTGGAAGTTAATTGACAATACATTGAAACCAATCCACCTGCACCGGAAAAACTCCTGAATAAAATTGTTTGCAATTGCAAAAAGGAGTGTAGTGCTAAGTGCGGCTGCAAAAAAGTTGGATTGTTTTGTTTATTAGCATGTACCAGTTGTCAAGGCCAGTCGTGCTCCAATGTTGAATCGCCATTAGTAGAGGATTCTTACGATATTAGCGAGGAGACATCTGATGCATTGCTGTTAGAACAATTTACTTGTATCCAGCAGGAAGAAGAAGAAGGAAAAGAAGAAGAAGACATTACACTTGAAGTTCCATTAGATAATTATCAATCAGACGAATAGTTTTCCCCAATTACTCATAATTCACACCGCTTTCATCATTCCCAATAGTACCATTTTTTATTTAATACAACATTATTTACTTAAACAGGACCAGAATAGATCGTGGAATAGGCCTACCGGGGAAACCACGTTAAAAAAAACGCGCCAAGTACACTCGCCACCTCACAGGTGGCGTGGAAACGTGTGCATATATGGAGAACACAACTTTTTCAACTTTTTGAATCGCTATATCTCAAAAATGGTGATTCTTAGGAAAAAAAGTGTAAGAACAATTTTCATAGATAATTGCATGGTCTACAATTTTTGTCTGACCTATTTTTATGATAAAACTTACCCTTTGGCTGAAAAATGCAAAAAACCCATATTTGCGAACTTTGACCTTGAATACATTTTTTTGCAGATGTGGGATCGATGAGGACTTTTCACATTTCATTTATAATGGAGTTCCCAACATTCGTACCAATTTTCAGCTCTATGCGAATTATTACATACTATACAGTGTGTCCCACTTTTCACGGTAACACCTTTGTAGCTCAGTTATTAGTCACCCAATTTTAACCAAGTTTGGATGGACGTTTTTTCTACCACCCCATATTATCGATACTTTCAAATTCGGTAATCCTTAATGCCCGAATAATTTACAGATCTGATGACCCAAAATTTTTCAATGAAAATTCTTGGCCTTCGAAATTTGAAAGTTTCGATGATGGGATAGTAAAAAAAGTGAATTTAAAGAGAAAATGAAGAATGACTTTTTTTCGAAAAATATTTCGTTACCAATTTATTGATTATTTAATGTTTAAAATACCTAGGTAATTACTTCCACATCCAGTGGAAGTATAGTAACGACAAAAAATTTTTTAAAATTTTCATTGTTCAAAAAGGCTTAGAATGTCATGAAACGTCGAGATTTCAAGTTCGAGCGAAAAAAAATTTCTGTCGGTCTGTAACTTTTTTTGTGCGCACCGTTGGAACCGTTTGAGATATTCACTTGAAATTTGGTACACATATGTACTGTAACGAGATCTAGAACTAGATTATATTTTCATCTTGTTCCGTCGAAGGGTTGAGGGGTAAATTGGGGTAAATTTGGAGTAAATAGGTAACTCAAGCAGGTAAGAATTCATAAAATTGATATTTAGTATAGACAAGAGAAGCTAAGGTCTCAAAAAAAATTTGGCATTAGCCACCCCCATTACCACCCCCACCCCATTATTGAAGGGGATAAAAAAAAATGTGATTTAGTGTGTGTACAAGAACCAGAAACCTCAAAATATTTTTTTACTTTATCCACCCCCCCACTCCCACCCCCTGTCACCACCCCCACCCCACTACCGATGTGGGGTATCGTTTTATGGGTTTTTGGGGTAGAGGATTTCAAATATTATATTATTAAAGTTCCATAAACGATTATTTCCAGATACAAAATTTTTTCGTTGTGTGACTTGGATAGAAAATCCGGATGTGGAAGTAGTGATTCCTTGGGCAGCGGTTTTTTAAGTGGGCCGTAATTCAAAAACCAAAAATCAAAATGTTGTTAAATTCTGGATATAGCGATTCTACAGTATGCTGATCAATAATATTGCATTAGTTTTTCAACAAAAAAATGCCTAATATAATTTCTCGAAAAATCGACCCTTTTTTTCATAATACAAATGCACGCCAATGGCTGAAATAAGTTTTGTTTTACTTATAAAAGGTATAATAAAGGTCTTTAATACCCATCCAAACTTGGTTAAAATTGGGTGACTAATAACTGAGCTACAAAGATGTTACCGTGAAAAGTGGGACACACTGTATATTGAGAACATCCATAGGATTTTCAGGAACAAGTGCTTTGTTTCCAGCACCATGTATCATTCGAAGGATGGATATTTTATGTGGTTTTCATGCCGTCCGTACCCAAAAAGCCATAATTTCAAAAGGCCGCAGCTCAAGGTATTTGCGGACATAGTTTTGCATGTAGAAACTGCACCAGAAGTTTGTCATCGATATTTTCGGAAAACCCTGTATACACTGACACATACATACATACACACAAACGCACGCACGCACGTACACAAACAAGCTGGAAGCCATTCATAAACACGTACATAGATTAAAGTTACCTCGTTGTTAGGACCTTCAAGCACTCCTGGAGCGAAAATCACCCATAGGATCGACTCAGTGCATTAGGAATTTTTGATCAGCATGTCTTTAACTACCAAATAGAAAAGTTTTGGCCAATTCCACCGAAGCATGCCGAAATATGACATACAGTCGAACTTCCATAACTCGAAATCTTCTATATCTCGAAGCCATTCAAAGCAATAAATATCTATTATCTTTACTAAAAAGTTCCCATAACTCAAAGTTTCTCTAACTCGAACTGATTGTTAATTCCCTTGAGGATTCGAGTTATGGAGGTTCCACTGTATATACATTTTACTTAACCTAAACGTTGAAAAAAAAATCGTTTCTTGAGCTTTATTGGACCTGAACAAAAATATTTCGACCCTTGCAATTTTTTGCTTAGTAGTTAATAGTTTAAGAGTAAAAATTTTTGAATGTCTAAAATGACGCAAATTACCTAACTTCTACAAGCTGTATCTCAAAAACTGTCCATAGGATCGGCTCGATGTGATGAGAACTTTTGATCAGCATGACTTGAACTACAAAATAGCAAAGTTTCAGCCGATTTCACCGAAACACCATTTTCATCGGTTTTGTTCCGGGGTTCTTTAAATTCTAGAAAAGAAAAATCTTTCCAATTTTTGCTCACCTTATACTAGACGCAGCTTGATGAAATCGGTTAGTAATCGAGACTGCTGAATTCTACGGCAGGTATTTTCTATATTATTGCAGATATGAATACATTTTAAAACAGGTTAGGAAATGATTTTGATTCGCATTGTATAATGTTATGTCTAATTATGCGAGTGAGTGTATAATGAGAGCATTATTTTTCCCTGAATTTACTACTACACCTTCGCTGCCGTCATGTTAGATCACGCTTATTTCATTGATATTTATAAACAGTCATATTAAAAATTAGACACAATGTTATTGTAGGTAAATTAAGCCCACTACGCTACGAATAATCCAGTTGTAATTTAATATAAACGCTCAAAATAAACTCACGATTATCCTTCCGAATAATTATACATCAACGGACGGCAAGTCCATAACGTAGGTCAACTTATTTATCGATGACATCATTTTGTGTGTCATGGACTTGCACCTTATAAAGGGGTCTACAGAACAGGACTTGGCCCTAGCACCTTGTTCGAATTCCGACTGGTAAAACCCAAATACTGTCAACTCAAGCTGTTTTGCCAATTTTTAGTTTTTGCATGAATGCCTAAATTAATTTCAGTATTATAAGGTTCTCGTTTGTAGTCCCACTGACATGACGGTCATCTTCTGCCTCAGGATGATTAGTTTTGAAAAGCTTTTCGCAGTAATGGTGTCCAACCTCAGTAGTCTGATCTCTGTCAATTTTCAATAGGTACAGATGGAGTCCTTAATTGATCACATTTTGCGATTAAATTTGTGTCTCATCACCCTAACTGTTGTTAAGACAGGATAATCCAGAGAATGCACACGACTTTAACATTACTTATTTTACCTTTCAAGTTCAAGGATGGTCTATATACCACTATAAAGATAAGGTATCATAATAATAATATGATAGAAATCAAAATAGCAAATAGCAGGGTGCAAAATTCAAAGCAATTCTTCTGGATTATTAATATATCAAATTGACAGGTTCTATAATAGTTCTAAGGTTCCTCCGCTAATTTGCAGTAATTTATAGACTCAAATTGCTGTAAATTTAACATATAAACATAAACACACCACATATAGTAGACGACCCCCAGATCCAAAGCCGAGGCTGTCCGGAAGGGGGTTACACACATTTGGAAAAGCGCAGACATATATCCAACCCACCGGTGTTGTCAGCACCGCGACTGGGGCTCGAACCCAGAACGCGATAGACAGTCGGTCAGCATATTCGCCACTCAATACGCCTTAACTTTCATTATTTGAAATTTCATTTTTGTCCAGAACTGAACTCTGATTGATTTTCAATGACAGATAGATAGATAATTTTATTGGTTACTAAATGTACCATAATGCCTTGACATTTCAAAAATTTGAGTGAATACAAAAAACAATTTGTGTAATATAAAATTATAATGTAAATTTTCATCATCAAAAATCTGTATAATTAGATTCAGTAATACTATAGTACGGGACCAAAGGGTCGTTCGGGACCTTGGGACCAGGACTGCAAAGTCCCGGGACTAGTCCAGAGGTACCGAAAATACTTAAAATGGTGGATTCTCGCCTTATTTTTAATTTGAAGACATTTTGCATAAGTTGTGAATGAAAAAACATTGAAATATGTAGAAAACTTAACTTTGATTTATACTAAACCAACATAATTATAATATTAACATAACAAACAACGGCCAATTCGGCCATGTAACGAATAATTAAGAATAATACTTATTTATATATTAATAATAAAAAAAATAAATTATTGCGATTTAAAGAAATATTTTAGGGCAACTAGGGCATTCCCCAATGACGATCGTATACTCGTAGCTAAAGAGCCTGCCACTGAGAAGGCCCTCTGACTCAACGCTAGTTGGAGGAATCGTCGACAAATATTAATATTTTCGAAACATTGCTGGTCTTTATGTCGTGTTGCATACTCGTGACTCATTCGATTATTTAAGGAAACTTGTTTTTGAAAACGTATGTACATAGATTTCCAATATATACTCACTAAGGTCAAATTTTTCAAAATTTTTGAAAATATTTCTGCAAGTGTCTAAATATTGAAGTGGTCTTATTTTTAATTAAATATAATTTGTTTTTGTCCGTCTACAAAGTTATTGTATTATACATTTTCAGTAATACCTTTTAATTTATCTAATTATCTTCTACTATAAGAATATCAGTATCATCAGCATAACAGATTATCAGAACGTTTGGTATTTTATTAAAGTACAGAATTAAATCATCCGCAAAAAGTATAAAGAGGTAACGCCTAAGTATAGATCCCTGCTGAACACCCCGTTTTACCCATTAGGAACGTGTATAATTTATTTCCTATCTTTATGAGATAGGAGGACATCAAATTTAAAGGAGTGAATCGTAAATCTAACCCCATGTCTACAAAGTTTAGCTTTTAGTAACTCATGATCAACACTGTTGAAAGCCTAAGAGAAATTTGTAAATAGCCTCAACACACTTTTCGTTATCTAGTGTATTAATTTATTATATTATGATGAGAGATACATAATGCTGTTTCGGTGCTTATGTTACTAATAAAACCATTGTGAATTGGAGAACAAATCATTTGGATACAAAAAATACGTGGGAGGTTTCTTTTCAATAACTTTTGATGCACTAGAAAGAAGATTTTTTGATCTGTAATTTTCTTACATATTTGCGTCTCCTTTTTTAAACAACTATAGCTAACTAAAAGGACTGCAGAACAAGTATTTACATATTTTTTTTAATTATTAGAAACATTATCAAAACCACGTCTGGTTCAGATCCAGGTAAACTGAGTGTCTTTGTCTAGGATATTTAACATAGGGGAATTATAACCATTTAAGTAGTTATTGTTGTAGGGAGTGGTAATAAAATGCAAGTTAAAACAGTTGGCCACTTCTTGTATTTTTGCCCCATCCACCCTTATAGTTATGTCCGGTACATTCATATTCCTTCCTTGTACCTTTCTAATAATGCTCCATATGGGTTTTGGGCAAATTAAAAAGGTTATAGACAAATTTGTGTGTTTAAAAATGCATCTATTCAGTAGAAACAATTTTAAAATGTGTTTCTTTATTGTATTCTTGAAACTATTAAATTTAAGAGATTTTGTGTCATTAGTAATGTGATTATATAATTGAAAGTTTAGAGAGTTTTTCTGTGATTTAGCTGCCTGAGTTGATTGGCAGACCTAAGTGTCATATGAATGAAAAATTGAGTTAGTACAAAAAGAATTTACGTTCTTGTGAATTTTAACACATTAATCTGACTTCTTTCTTCTGCAAAAAGATTACAACTGCAGGAGATGATCCACTCCATAGGGGAACAGCATTAGCATAATTAGTATGAACATAAAACAATGGAAAATAGCATGTTCTTAAGGTTTTAGAACAGAGTTGATTTACTAGCTTACATAGCATAAATATAAAACTTGATAATTTGTGTGGCAGTTCCTCCACATGATTGAACTAGCTAAGAGTGTCATCCAAAACAACGCCAAGAATTTTGACACTGTTACCCTTAATTAGTGAATTATTTGTTGAAAGAACAACTTGTTGGGTTTTTCTTCATTTAATTTAAGATTATTTGAAGAGAACCAAGCGCCAGCTTGTTTGATAGAACTAGAGCTATACTCATTTAGGACAAGAATGTTCAAATTAAAATCAATAATGACGCATTTTGGTGACATAAAGTAAAAAAAAATCATCGGCATATAAAGATAGAGAGTAGGGGCCCCAAAACAGAACCTTGAGGCACCCCATGTTTAACTTTTCCTGTTAAACATTAGGTAGCCTCAAGGTTCTGAGTTCATATTATCTATAGAGACACACTGATCTCTGGTGTTAAGATAGGAATAGAAAAGATTCAATGAGAAAACTCGAATACCATAAAAACTCATCTTTTCCAGAAGTATTTGATGTGAGGCATAGTCAAAGGCCTTGGAGAGATCGCACAAGCTAATGGCTACATGCTCGCCTTCTAGTCTATGTAATGAAGCATTATTTGACGAGTTTTTTGTAAATATTTCGTGCAAAGATGAGATTACCTTTCCCCCCCTTTTCGAGGGTACTGAACACGATGGAAGTGGTGGGAGAAGTTTTTGACCGCCGCAACCCCCTGAGACGGCAAAAACACACTCCTTTTATGAGGAACCCTTCATGTTTTCATATATAAACGGGCCTGGGAGTGATTTATTGACGGGTTATACTCGAAATAACATGGAAGGGGGTTATATAGTAAATGTAATCCAGAGAGCAGGCTTAGGGGGTTGATTAAGCCCTCCCGAGGGGTGGAAAATCTTTTTTTTATGGGGGATCCCTTTATGTTTTCATATATAAACGGACCTGGGAGTGATTTTTTGACGGGTTATACTCGAAATAACATGGAAGGGGGTTATATAGTAAATGGAATCCAGAGAGCAGGCTTAGGGGGTTGATTAAACCCTCCCGAGGGGTGGAAAATCTTTTTTTTTCAAATGATTCGATTCAAACGCTTATCTCCCGTTTTCGGGGCCGCTGATCAGGGAAAAATATTCATTTTTATCTCCAACCTCTCCTCATCCCTCACCAGAAAGCATGCTATCCAGGATTTACAGTTTTTTCGGCACATGATCGTTATTCCTGTGCATATTCCTTAATTTTTCACAGAAGAGAAGGTGGCTACCACCTTCTCTTCCGTGAAAAATGAAGGGAGATGCACAGGAATAACGATCATGTGCCGAAAAAACTGTAAATCCTGGATAGCATACTTTCTGGTGAGTGAGGGTGGTTTCTGCCCGTTTGAGGAGGAGGAGTTGGAGCTAAAAATGAATATTTTTCCGGTAATCAGCAACATCGAAAACCGAATCATTTGGAAAAAAAAAAATTTCATCCCTCGAGAGGGTTTAATCAACCCCCTACCTGCTCTCTGGATTCCACTTACCCCTTCCATGTTATTTCAAATATATATAACCCGTCGATAAATCACTCCCCAGACCCGTTTATACATGAAAACATAAAGGGGTGGTTCTTGGCCGATTCAGGGGGTTGCGGCGGTCAAAAACTTCTCCCACCACTTCCATCGTGTTCAGCACCCGAAAACGGGGGGGGGGAAGGTAATCTCGTCTTTGCACGAAATATTTACACAATTTTTGCCTTCATTGCCGCAGCAGTTTTCAACCTATGGGTCGCGACCCCCTGGGGGGTCGGGAAGCAATTCCAAAGGCTATTGATAAAAAAACCAATAAAGTTAAATTCTAAAATCTAAAAATCTAAATACAATTTTAATGAAACCAATTTTTAATGAGAAATCATACCAAAAACTATAACAAGAAATTTTAAAATTTGATTTATTTAAAATTTTATTAATAGAAATCGAGGTTGGAGGTCGCGAGAGGGTAAACTTGTTTTTTCTTTTTGTAAGGGGGTCGTGGTTTGAAAAAGGTTCAAAACCGCTGACATAGACTATTCCATAAGGCCCCCAACTATGTCGCACACTAATTTAAAAACTGCCATTTGACGAAGTAGTTTGATTGTTTTTTTTTTTTTCGAGAATAACCTATATGATTTTTCTAAGAATGAGGATGATAGAAATAGGGTGGTAGTTGTCGATAATATTAATGTTTCCGGTATGGGTGTAAAACTTTGGTAAATAAAACATGATATGATTAATATGTGACCGTTACTGAGGATAGGTAATAATAATGGTTTTTATTATAACTCACAAAAGAAAGTGTTACAATACTATAAATTGTTCAAATGGATTATAAGGGTTATAGTCCAGTCGAATTGTAATTTGACATGGCGAAAATAGATAACTACGATTTTATTGTTTTCAGTTGATAGGTTGGACATCCAAAACAACCCCTTATAGCGTGCCAAGTGATGTCATACCCGATAAAGGAGGTGAGAGGGTGGTAAATTTGAAAAATTGTTTTTTCGCGTTTAAGTAGAAGGATAATAAAATAATGAAAGGAAAGTTCAAATGGGAAAAAAACCTAAAAAAGTCCTAAAGGACGTTAAAATAGCTTTATTAGGTCAGGACCCAGATAGCACAAGACGTCTTTAAGACGTCCATATTAAGTCTTATTTAGGTCTGAACGTCTTATTCCTTATAAAGATATCTTGAATACGTCTTTCCTTGGATGTCTGATTTCTACGTCTTAAAGACGTTTTAAAGACGTCATAATTACGATGTCAATGTTAGTATTGCCCAATAGAAGCAAAAAAAAATGTTAACAAAACTGTCTTTTCAATTTTACAATGTTTTTGTAAAGTAACAGTTGCTTATAAAACCGATATGCAAATGTATTTTTTTCTCAATTTTAGGTCTGTTTTAGACCAACAATGGACCTCGAAAAGACGTTTGTAAGACGTCTGGATTTTTAACATAAGACCTAAATAAGACATTTGTAAGACGTCTGTAAGACGTAAATGGACGTCTTTAAGACGCAGTGAAAGGAAGGCGTCTTTAAGACATCTTAAAGACATCTCTGTGCTATCTGGGGAGTAAATTCAAAAAAACGGAAATTTTGAAAAGAAATTTTAATTTCAGCAAAAGTGTGGAAAATTTTTCGAAATTTTACTAAAGTACGTGTTATATAGGAGGGAATATCTGGTAAAAATTTCAGATCGATATTTGCATTATTTTACGACAGATTCAATTTTTTTGGAACAAAAGAGGTTCTCCGAAAATGGCTATAAGTACTTCACTCTGTCAGATTTTGCTAAGAGAAGAAAAATTCTATTCTTCTAAGTTGTTCAATAATTACAAATGTTTTCTATATTTTCATTATTCAGAAAAAATGTGGTGAAAATTGAATTTGAAAAAAAAGAAGATTTTTTTGCATAAAAAATTCCAATTCAAGTTAAATATTTTTTTAATGGAATGCAGTGTCAAAAAATCATGTCTACCATTTTGAAGTACTATTTCTTTAGTTCACTCCAAAAAAAAAAAAAAACATTTCTCTGTGATAATTGGTTTTCGAAAAATATGAAAAAGTAGTGTGCGCGAGCGTAACGGTGCGAGGATTGGGCAATCGGTCGACTGCGTTTTCAAAAAAAAAAAGTTTGTACGTTTGTATATTTTACATTTTTTATATCTAATATGTGACATATGATCAATATGTGAATGCTATGTTAGTTGATTGTCTAAATTTGAACCTAAAAACACAATTTCGGTTTAATGGAAATATTCACAACGTCTTGTGATTCGTGAATAATCCTACTTGGTTTCTCTTTGACGTAGAGCACGTCTGACAATACCAAGTCATCTGTCAGGGTTGTCTGTTAGGCGCACGGCCTCACTAAACTCTTTAACATCAGCTTCTTTATGACATCAACTCAACATTGGGTGGAGCATACCAATGAAATTATCCCAGACGAACAATGATCGATTTGAATATAAATAGGTTATTTTTCAAAACTCAGAATATGAAAAAACTGAGGGGCTTAAATATGGACATACTAAAGACATACATTTTTTAACCTCTCAAAGATATACTGCTCTGGGTGTTCATATTAGTTTCTAAAAGGTTCAAACCAAGGATAAAAGTCACGAATTTATTCATGCTCACGGTGAACTTTTTGCGAGAACACCTTGTGTAACTTTGTTTTGAAAACCTATGTTTTTAAATTCTACAAACTGTTGATACAGGATTAGTCATAAAATAATCTTAGACATGATATCAACTCTCGATTTAGTTCTTAATGAAACGGTTTTAAATACGAATGAGCTCACGACAACTCTGTGGTCCCTCCAGTCTCCAGTGTGTTGAAAGAGCATTTCGTCCACTTCCACTTCCATTGTAGACGGCTGACTAAAGCGTAGTATAGGGTTAGGAAGCAGGCGCGCGTTTCGGCAGTGAATCAATAGAGTTTGTAGGGAACACCCTAAAATTAGTGAAAACTGTGTTCATATTCTGTGAGAAATTACAATAAACAACCACAATGGCTATCAGCAGATTATCCATCATTAAATTTTTGGAGTTGGTGAGTGTATTGTCAATATTTAAAAGTTATTTTTAGACAGTAAAATAAATAAGTAGTGTTTTCAAAAATATTTCCCAGGAAACACGAAATATACAGTGTGACCCATTTAAAATGGAAACACCTGTATAACTTTTTTAATTTTGGTTCGGCTTGAACCAAATTTTACCAAAAGATAGAACAAATTAGGATCTACTTATAGCCAAAAAACCATTCGCCCCTTACAAATGCAAAGCCACCTGCGGTATTAAAATATGGGGAAAAAAAACAAAAAATCATATGGGTCATTTTTTTATCGAAAAACTTTATTAATGAAAGTTGTTCAGAATTGTACAAAAACCTAAAGTCCAAAATATCAGCGATATTAAAAAATACTGAAATTTTGTTTAAAACAATGTCCGAGACCGAAAATATCATTTAATTGCCTTTTTTTCTTTAGAAAATTGTGCTATGACCATTTTGTTAGAAATTAAACGAAAGCTGTCAGGTAGTTGTCAAGTGATTTGTATTTTTTTTTTAATTTTGTGGAAATTTTGGACTTCAAAAGCAAATTCAATATATTTTAATATTGCTGAAATTTTGGATTCTAGATTTCTGGACAATTCTGAACAACTTTCATTAATAAAATTTTCCGATAAAAAATGCCTAATATGATTTCTTTATTTTTTCCATTTATTTTGGTACCGCAGGTGGCTTTGCATTTATAGGCCATAAGTAAACACTAATTTATTCTGTATTTTAGTAAAATTTGGTTCAAGTCGGACAAAAATAAAGAAGTTATAAAGATGTTTCCATTTTAAATGGGTCACACTGTATATGAAACGTTTCAAAATACATCTAATATAGATCAATTCAAATTTAATATTTTTGTTATATTCCATAAATGTTTCTTACATACTTAGGTATATAACTAAAAAATAGTACATTTATGAAACAATATATTTATTATTTCTTATTCTGAAGGAGTTACCGCAATGTAGTTAGTAGGTATAAAACTTTTGAAATGTTTCATTAAAAACGTAAATGAGGTAGGACATCTCTAGTAAATGTATCTGTTTCATAAACGTTTCAGAAACAAAGAAATGCTAACTGGGTTATATTTATATATATTTACATTTATTATGTTTATTATTTTTAGTAAGACAAAGTTATTAATTCATCATAAGACAATGTTATTTACTATTATGTACCTACTACTAACATGTGTTTTTTCACCTCTTGGCATACATAAACACAATTAATGGTAGTTATTTATAAAACTTGATTCTAAAATTAATAAACTTAATTTATCAAAATATTAAATACTTTGCTCTTGTAAATATTTAAACAAAAGAAAGATACTTTTCAACAGACCTCAAAAAATTTCAATTCGATTCGTTTGAATATTTTTTTGTTTGTTTAATCATTACTGTGGAGTGGCTTAGGCAATACATAATAATAATAATGATAATAAAATAAAATAGTTTATTTTTACCATAAAAAAATTTAAACTTACTGTCCTAATAAGAAATGCCCATTTAAGTTCATTTCAGAACCTGTCTATGGCAAATATCTGTGAGATTTTTCGCAAAGTGTAGAGTATGGCTCGGAGGTAGATTCATCAAATTTGGCGAATGCGCTGGGAATAATGAAAACTAATAATAATAATAATATTTTTTACAAACTATAAAACAGTACTGCTTGATGGTGTATTGCAGTTTTTTCATGAAGCTGCGACCAGTGCATAGTAGGTCGGACTCTCAGAACTAAATAAAATTAAAATTTCGTCAGAATTGCATTAAAATTGGTTGTTAGGTATTTGGAGCAGCTGATACCGAAAATGATGAATCCAATATGGCTGCCATAACTTCAACATTTTTGCAGATTTACATGCAATTTGGTACATGGGGATTTCATGATTCTCTGATAACAAGTCTAAAGCTTGAATCTAAACCGGCGAATATTTTTTTTTACTATATAGAAGCTAAACAATAAGCCACCGGAAAAGGATGATTTTTTTTTTAATATTGAACAGTCTTCAAAAAAGGTAACTAAAAACTACAAAATCAAATTTCATTGTCGCCCGGTTAAATGAATTTGATTACCTAATATCGATATTGAGGTCAGTGTCAAAATGAATAAATAAGGGAATCAAGCCTAGTTCAATATCGTTATTATACATACAGTGAGGTCCATAAAACCGCGTCCTCACTATGCAACATGTTTATAAAACATTTGTTTTAAAACAATTGTTTTGAAACTCCAGGGTTTCAAAACATGTTTAATAACATATAGTTTCAAAACTTTCCAAAAGGAGTACCAAACTATGTTTGAAAACATTTAGTCATCATGGCGTCTCCAAGCGAGGATGGTCTTATTGCAGCTGCAATTTGTGTGGTGTTTGGGTCCAAAAATAAAAAAATGGCTAAAAAGAGACGACATTGGGTTCATCTGTCGTTACAGGCCAGGAAGAAGTAAAGCAGCAGTGGCCTCTTGAGTGATCTTCAACGTGATGACCGAGATCTTAAAACTGATGGTAGTTTTTAAAACTTTCTTAGAATGACAAGTCAGGATTTTGAGTATGTGTATGCACTATTCGTTCATATGAATATTTCTCTAATAAATTATGAAATGAATGAAGGATGTATACCTGGCTGTCATCCGCCCCATCCTCTACATACTCGTTGTCCACAGCATTGTGGATATCAGTGTGGATTCCTCCCTCAATGGTAGTCCGGGGTCGATTTTTATCTCTTAAAAAAAGTAGATGTCCGAAATACATCCACTTTCCTTTCTCACCTGCCCCCTTTCCTGTTTTTGTCACCTTTTTACATTCTCTATTAAATTATCCTGTTAATTCCTTTTTTTTTCGGCCTCGCCTACCTCGATTTCAAACTCTTCGTCCAACTCACGCCACATATCATGCTTTTTATTCCTATTTTTGTAGTCTTCCTCCCGCAACAATTTACGATCTTTGTACATTTCGATAAGTATATAGACATCAGCCTGTCTCCACTCCACAGATAATTGCACTGAATAGATTACAGTGACTGAATGCAGACGACGAAGATGACGGGTGGCTGTACCCTCGTCAGTATTTTATAACATATTACGGTTTCTAAACAGAATTACATGTTTTTAAAACAAGTTACCGATTTTCTTTGATGTTGACCGACACAAGACGGGCACGGTGCAACTTGTTAGAAAACACGAAAATTGTTTTAAAACGTGTCTGTTTTAAAACATTTTCCCTTTGAAAGGTAACAAGTTATAAAACACTGTTTTAAAACGAATGTTTTATAAACATGTTGCATAGTCAAAACGCAGCTTAAGTAACGAATACATTCGATCGATTTTTAAGTAAAATCCTGAAACACGTTAATTTTTAATTCTAAAATGATATCATTTAAGCGAAATTTTATTTAAGGTTTTTTGAATTCCACTATTTTTTTTTTTTTAGTGAAAAATATGACATCTTGAATATTTTCAAACATGAAACAGTGTAAATCGAATGTTCAAACTGGGAGCCAGTTGCTTCTTGATAACAATAGAGGCGTTGCTGAAATTCCTTTTAGACATTTTGTATCGTTTACGGGACGATTTGATTAATTTCTTGACATATTCGGTTTTTTTAAATCATCGGCGCTATTTGATCTGTTGAAGTAGACCTTCGATTTTAAATGACCCCATGAAAATTAATCAAGCTGGGTCAAATCGGGAGAACGAGCTGGCCACCCAATTTCACCGCGACTACCGATCCACCTACTGGGAAAAACTTGACTAAGAGGCTCTTACTTCCAGTAAAGAATGTGCAATGCGTTTTAAAATTTTCAAAATTAATTTTCTTCATAAAGAATACATATAATTCAAAAAATCTGATATTGCCGTATAGGCAATTAAAAACCTATTTAAATGACGCACCCTCATTCCATTTGAAATGTTTAAAGTAGTAGCTGTCACTTCAAGGGGGAGGGTTAAAATTCTGTTCAAATAATGTCATTTTAGAATTAAAAATTGACATGTTTCAGGATGTTACTTAAAAATCATAAATTAAGTAAAAAATATTTTTTCTTTACTTAAGGATCTCACTATATATAAGGTTCAATTTACCGGGAAATTATGTAATTTAATTCCATAACATTTAGGAATCTTTTTTTTAAAGCGGTTCATTTTTCCAAATTTTTTTTTTTTTTTTAGATAATTTCTAGAAGATCTGTTAAAATACTTTGTAATTGCTATCAACTTGTATTTTTTTGTATTTCTTTATTTTAACTGCCACCACTTAACCGGGACGGCGAGATGAAATACGGTCACCATCCAAGTGCCGGACACAACCGTCGTGCCTTAACTCCGTCGATCGATGTCTCGCTAGGGAAAAAGAGAGAAAAACATATTTATTCAATAGTGCCTTTCCGGATCCTGGGCCAGAGGCAGCCAGTCAACCACGGCGCACAGCGCCGTGGTGGTTGAAGGGCTGAACGGGGCAGGTCCGGTTCGGCTAAATGATAATTAATATGTGGAAATACCTAAAATTAATTAATATTAACACTAAAACTTGCGTTGTTGCGCGCGCACAAACACTACAAAATTTTGATTACTGGAACGGTAAGAAGCTCAATGAAAAAACTCATTCGAAGCAATTCCACCTTCGTGGTCTTCCTGCTTCCAGAAACATGTGGTGAAATGAAGGTGTCATAAAAATATTTGAATTTTTAGGAATTTTGGGTCTAAAATGAATTTAGAACAAAAAAAGGACAAAGAGAACAAAAATAGTAATAGAACATATAAAGAGAATAGAAAGGTTAGGTTATAAAGTTGAATGAAAGATCAAAAGTAGAGAAATAAGAAGTTGTGGTATAAAAAAGTATGCTAAGGAGGAGGTTGCCGGAAAATAGGCAACGCCTGATATGGTAGGGAGTGTTATATCAGAAATGGGGCATTGTGCTGTCTGATTTGTGTTCCCTTTTAAAATTGACTTACCTTGATTTTATTTTTATAATTTCAGATGGATGTTTACTGTATGTGTAATGTACTTCCATGGCGTAAATATAACAATTATTGAAAAGTCATGAGAACAGATCATTGTTGTGGTTATTATAATAATAACGATAACAATAATAATTTGTTGGACATGGTAGATACATATTGCACATGAACAGGTCAAAAACATAAATAATAAAAATAATTACAATAATGCGTAGTAAAATAAAAGACAAACAACATTATCATAATAAGCTAAAAACTATATTTTGATATGCTTTTTATCCCTGTTGGGATGATTCAGTACCTTTTCAGCAGAGGGTCGTAGGATGACTCAGTACATTTTGACCTGTTTTATTTTTCTTTTTTTTTATTTTTGCATTGACTAAAGTAAGGCTAACTACATTTTGAAATACAGTAAGAGCATCGGTTATATTGTTATTTAGTAAATGAAAATCGGTCAAATATTTTTTTTAGAGATAGAATTTTCCCCGGTATGATCTTCATGTTTTATTTTTGGTTTGGACGCCTATAGATAATTTCGTGTATTACCAAAATAGAGACTTTTTCGAGAAGGCACGATATCAAAATCTGTTTCATAGTAAAGCCTGTTTTGTTTTGCATTTATTTTTTTAAATAATTCTATGGACAATTATATATTATTTATATTTTTATTACTTAATTTTCCAAAATTCCACTCAAGAATATAACAATAGAAAATTATAAAATGCAGAAACATCAGCGGAGTGATTTCAGACTTACGATTTTATTTTCGGGCGGACTGCCACTCTGATATACCGGACGTGGTCATGTATCTTTGTAAATAACTCGTATTTTTAATTTTTCGAAAAAACTCGATTTCAGAGAGACCGTGCCTTATACTGGTTATAGAGATTGATCGACGGAATACTTAATTTTTGATTTTTATTAGGAAATTGTTCGGTATTTGTAGAATTTATCAAAAAAATCAAGTTTTCCAGGATTTATAGATTCGCTTTTGTTTTGTCAAATTTCTCGCAAACGTCACCTAATAGATTTAATCGAACTCTACAATCGCTATTTTTGAATATCAAAATCGGACCTTCGGTTCGGGAGTTATCAATTTCTTTGGAAAATCATACTCGGCCTTGAAAAAAATACTTGCGGTCAACGGATTCGGACCGCCAGCAATAAGCTTCATTTGTGGCAGTGTAACTTTGATCCCACCAAGTCTCATCGAAATCGATCAATATCCTGGACAGTTATCGTGCTTCCTAGCCCGATTTCGAGAAAACCAGTTTTTTGCAAAAAAATTAGATTTCCATTTGTTTTTTGATATACTTATCTGTAGATCGTTGCCAGCAGTACCATTTCTTTTTTGAAATATCTCGATCCGACTGCCCGTTACCGAGTTATTCAATTTTTTCCGAAAAACTTGAAACGTCTATATCGGGTACTTCTGGTTTCCGAACGGAGCCGAGCTTCCAGCGTTAAGGTTTTCTAAAGGCCTCCCATTAATCACCCAAGTTTCATTGAAATCCGAAAACGGATTAGGGGCGTGACAGACAGACCGACAGACAGACCGACTGATCGACGGACGGAACTTACTAAATTCACTCTCGAGTCGATATATATGACTTTCATTTCGATCCGACGTTTTTTTCGGGTTTCGATGGTCCACTGGAAAAATTCAAAACCTACACTACATTTTTTTTCAAAATGTAGTAACAAGCTAAAAACATACTGTACGCCTGTTCACTGAACTTTTTATATAATTGTTATACATTCTATAGGATACCCTTCGCAGTTGTTTGTCAATAATGTTAGTTTTAGACATTTTTAATTTTATAGTACGAACTTAGTTGGTAAAATACTCAGTGTAAAATAAAGTAAAAATTAAAAAAACTATAACATACCCCATTTGAGTTTCGAACCTGGGACCCTTGGATTCCGAGTCAAAAGCGTAAGATCTACACCACCTTACACATAAAAAAATATAAATTAATACATTATAAAACACGAGCTAAAATCATATTTTCACGGTTGCATATTATATTATGAAATGTATATTTGTAAAATATATAAATATTTAGATATTAAAATGAAATATCATTTCACCAAATTTCTATTCAATTACAAAAATATAAAAATTTTAAAAAATGTTTTTCAAATTTAAATCATTAATAACATTTTTATTTACCGATCGATTTTGTTCAAAAACAAAAGGGTTCTTCCTCTAGCTAACACTAATTTACTGTCCAAATTTCAGTATAATCGGATTTTTCTTTCTTGAGTTATCGTGCTTATAAGAAACGTGACGGACAGACGGACATTTTGAAGGTTGTTCAGAATTCGTTCACTAACACAATGATATGAAAATGTTTTGTCTGCGAGCGATATTTACGGTTTTAGAAATGTGCCGATCAAATACAACATACTCTTCGTTTTCGTATTTGCGAAGAGTATAATAAATAACAAATAAACATATATCGTATGTTTATGCATACAGAGTATTGCACTGCACTTATGTAGTGCAGTGCAACATGTCGACATTTCCTCGTAAGAATCTGTTGAAATAAATAAGTTATAATATTGCAAAATATGCTTCATTTAGTTGACTGCATACAAGGTCTTTTTGTCTAAACTAGAAGAGTTTGGAATCAAGTAGGGAACAAAGTATTTTGGCTAACTATTTCCAAAATAAATGAATATTTTTGTTATCAAAAGATAATATAGATAAGCTAACCAAGAGAATTCGAGCCACTTCTGAACTGAATACCATTACGAAAATCAAATACTTCGTGTGTATTAGTAGGGCATTTTTGTACACTAAGACGCCAAAATGTTATAACAGATGTACACTTAATGTACTTAACTATATTATCGTAAAAGTAAATAAACGTATCAGTTAAAAATTCGAATATGTTTATATCTATAATTACCTGGGAGAGTTTCAAGTTCATTTCGTAGGAGGTATTACCCAAATATTGTGTCGGCTGAAGGTTTTCATAATAATCACGTGTAGATTGTAGATATAAATCATTTTAATAGTCATTTTTATAAATCTTAGGTGAAGCAGTAAATCTATTAAATACATAAAGATATGCGAAATTTAATGCCTCTGATTAGAATATTTTTCTTCTAAAAAAATTTAAAAAATTTGAATTGTCTTAAAAGTTATTAAAATCATTAAATAAAATCTCACCTTCACACGATTTAATAGACTTTATTACCTAATAATGATATTGAAGTTAATTAAAAATACGTTTGGTTTCGTTATTTTTTCGTTTTTACATCAACCTCAATAACGATATTAGGTAGTAAGGTTCGACAGTGTTTCATGTCATAATTTTTAATGATGCACCCAATAGAAGAAACAATTAGGAATAATATTGACCGTTTTAAATTTGTAAGCTTTAGCATCAAAGTCTGTATCAGCATATCCTGAAATACCAAATTTTATATAAATTGCGAAAATTTTGCATTTTAAGCAGCCATGCCATTTTGAATTTCTAACTTTTGACGTCACATTCGGCAGCAGCTACTCCAAAAATATCCAACTACCAATTTCAAGGTAACTCCAACGAAATTTGAATTCTGTTTTAGTTTTTGAGAGTCCGAACCACTGTGCACTGATCGTAACTATAATTATCACTAGAGTATTCCTGAAATTTGCATTTTTAAAAAATTCTGATTCCAATTTTTGCTAGCCTTACACTAGATGTAGCCTGCTGCAACTATAATGGGACCACCGCCTATCCTTTGCAAAAGGTTTCACAGACATCACTTGAGCAAGTCAAGAGTAATACGTAAACAAACATAAAAAAAACATACGGTTCGAATTGAAAAAGCTCTTTTCTTAAATGTTTTGAAGTCAGCTA
Source organism: Rutpela maculata (assembly GCA_936432065.2). NCBI lineage: Eukaryota > Metazoa > Arthropoda > Insecta > Coleoptera > Cerambycidae > Rutpela > Rutpela maculata. The sequence goes on from OW386290.2 coordinate 141,918,724, forward strand.
AAAATATAAACCATGTATCTGAAACGGCAAATTCCAATTAATGCCTTAGCAGATGGGTTCGTGTTCTCGCAAAAGTCTAATAAAGTTTAACTCTTTTACAATAATTTATTGGAAAATCATATTGGTTATCACAGTATTACAAAAGCCTTACGATATAGATAACAGAACAAGTTGTATAATTTAATCCCATTGATATCGTTTTTATAACATTTAATAGGATCATCGGAATTTTTATATTGTTCTATTATTTGTTTACTTTATTTTTATAAATACCCACCAAGTGATGCAAACTTCTTTATTTTGTCATGTCTATTTATAACATATTTACCTACATAACTTGACATAAAATTATACGAACCCATTTGAATTCATTACAATGTATGTCCGGTGTTTTATAGTTAGCTACATGCAATATGTAAATTATATCCTTTATTGCTCTGGAACCTACAAGAAAGCAAATCGATGTTTGTGTTGAGTCGCGTGCACGTAATTTAACTATACTCGTTATCTAAATGTATAGTTATTTATCTTCCTCGGTGTTATCATTTTCTATGAAACAAATTAATTTGAGTTTCGTTAGGAGTGCTATTACCGCACTTGTGCAGTAATGAATCCATTCCTGCATTTGTGCGGTAATGAATCTATTTCCACACTTGTGCGGTATTGAATCTATTCCCGCACTAATGTGGTAATGAATCCACTACAGGACTGTTTTTTTCTAAAATAAGGACTCACAGATCATGAAACATAATTTATCTAGAATCATTAGATAACAACCACTTATCCCACCTGTTTTAGTTAGGTAATGATCGATATTACCACATCAGTGCGTTAGTAAATTTATTTCTGCCCTAGTGTGGTAATAAGATAGTAAAACTGCAGACTTGAGAAGACTATTTATCCATATACTTTTCAAGACAATATGTAAAACTTTACTTATTATAAATGTTACCTACGCATTCATTACAATTAGTAAAATTGATACGAGACAGAACAATTTTGAAGAAGTTGAATCGGTTATGAATCGCTGCATTTATATTTCCACCGAGAACATTTAAAGCAATTCTTCTCTTGTTTTCTTCTCTACTCTCGATTTATCAGCGACTGTATATGACCTCCAGCTTCCGTGCCTCTTCACTGTTAAAATATTAACTCCAATATTAGCTAATAATGATGAAGATGACCTGAAGCAATAGCTAATGTATTGTTCATGTAAAATACAAAAAAAAAGACTATGACCAATGTGCAAAGGACGTAGCTTGACACGTTCTATAACTTCTGATGCTACAAAAAATTATTGAGAAATTCTTGTCTTCGTGAATGGTACACAATTCAAGAACACTGACTTTCATCTGTTAAATGCTCTACTAGTAGTTTCGTCAACTGTTCTCTTCTGCATGCACCAAATTCAATCATTGGGGCAACTTTCTCCTTATTTTTTAGTTCGTTGCTGTTCAGTATTAACGCTGTCTTCGGTAGATGTGTTGGGTTTACTCTTTGGACATGTCCCCAGTGCCTTATTGCGTACTTTTCTATCCTTTTTATAATTGCTTTCCTTGCTAATGTTGACGTTTTAAGTCGTAGCTTTACTCTGGCTAATTTTGCAAGTAATGTCTTCTAGTTCTATCCATTATTTCTAGCAGTTGGTCTTTTGATAGTGGCTTATTTAATAATAAAATGGGGACTTATCATATTCACTGACGAAGATAAAGTACTGAACAATGCGCGTTTGTTTATGATTTATTGAAACTCGTTTCATTGTCGCCAAACTCAGCTCATCGCCACGTCCAGGCAATCATAACTATCATATTACTAGATGCGAAAGTTTACCTTCAGGTGTGAAGTGATTTTTGAGGTTGTCCCCCATTCGAAAACCTCCAAACACCTGAATAGTAATATCTGTTTCTGGTTGATAATTCCTACTTCGGTACTATTTAACGTCTTTGATTTGCCCGTGTACCATATGGTATCATCTAAATGTCTTCACAATATATTAGCAGACAACGGTGTTATATCAACGAGGACTCTTAAGTACCATCTTGTTACTGTATCACACTCACCAATTTTTAAAGTGTTTGAATGGTTTTCATTTACTCAGTCTACAATCATAAGTTTGTATTGTGTATTTTCTTTGCTACGAAATTATTTATTTTCTTCTGTTTCTTGCTTCCTAGGCAGTTTCACTGCATTGTATACTACTCCGCTCTCTAATAGGCTCCGTTCACCCCGCCACCAATACTCCACCTTTCTACCCAGTAACTCAGGCTATTTTATAATTGTCATTTCTACAACAATTTTGTTTTATTGATAGTTTATTACTTTTATAAAATGGCAATAAAACAAAATTGTTGTATAACGTTTAAATTTTGCTTGTTAGATAATTATTAAATATATTATCAGTACAACTAATAACTAGTACCTCCCAGGCTACTTTGCTTCTCTGTCCACCGCACAGCCCCACGTTGGGCGCCAAAAAGAGCAGATGCTTATCTTTTTTAAATCGTCTTATTTATATTACCATCTTGATGGAGCTTAGCTGTAGATAGTCCACCAGTAAACCAGAACACGCACACGCGGACAACAACACAACAACCATTCCCTGCGACATTGCCATTTGCCGCAGCTGACACTTGAACTAGGGAGAAATGATAGCGACTAGCCATATTGTCTCACTCAACAGCGGACTAGCCCACTGCTTTCGTCTCCGTAACACCAAACATATTCTAACTTGGATTCGAGCCTGGGACTCTCAAACGTAACGCGTAAGCACTGAGCCATTCAGCCGGTTAAATAGTCATATGTGTTGTCTTCCTACTACAGAATGATACATTTTCAAAACTATTTTCTTTGTAATCATGTTATCATCAATGAATAATTATTTAAGAAATGTGACATTTAATTGCAATTGTTTGAATCAACACAAATGTTACTGCACTATAATTTGTTAACAATGAATAATTATCAAAGACATTTATTATTTAATTGCAATTGTTTGAATCAAGGCTAATTCTACTAACTGCGATTGCTAAACAAAAAGTTTGTTAATGCTTCGATTGTTTATGTAGTAATGATATAACATGCCAGGCCAGAAAAAAAGATCTAAATATGTAACACGAATATACAACCTGTCTTCGCCAGGCGCTGGTGCTGCCGTGTTTATGTATTTCTAATACTCTGGGGGAAATGAAGTGAAGAGTTTTTTCTTGTTTAGCTTATTTAGCTTACGGTTATAACATAAAAAACCTGATGAGTTCGTCTCTTGTGCGGATGAAGATATCGAAGTAATAACTTTTTTACAGTTCTTTTAATGGCTTATCATGCGTTATATAGTAACATTGACCTAAATAAACATTAATACGCAGTAAATATAGAAATAAATACGTGGATGAGAATGAATAATAATGTGATAATAAACCCTGATAGTAAAAGTACGGCAGTAAAAACAAAATCGTAAGGGCGAGCGGTATTAGTTATGTGAGTGTTGATATATCTCTTGAAGGGCTGAAGATATTGAAGTAATTTTTATTTCACAGTTTATGTTTTAAGCTAGCCTACACAGTAAAAATATCTTTGGTGAAGCGAATTGCTGCCCTTATTTTCATCCGTTCAGCTTACAAAAAAATGTTGACGACCTTGAACATACATTTCAAATGTCAGGGACAATGTACCATGAATTGAACGAAAAAAGTGTGTAAAGGTGGAGAAAAAATGTTGGGCAACCTCAGTATCTCATTCAAGACGCCATTTTTGAGTTTCATTCAGGAATCTTCTTCATTTTCTCCAGGCTTGATTTCAAAAGTGACTTTGGACTTTACGGAAATCATTAGGCTAATAAAAACTTTAAGTTACTCCGATGAAAAATGCTTGCACATGGTTCAGCCACCATGTATTTTAGTAATTTTCGACGTTTGGAGATTAATTATTGACTATCTCAATAAAATAAAGTTTCTACCTCTTTTGAAAGGGTTAATCCCACGCGGGAAGCTGCCTTTCCTTAGAAATTGAATCCGCCATATTGGATTTTCCGGATTCGGAATGTTTCTTATCAAATTTAGGCGCCAAGGAATGTCAGTAGTGAATTTCAGATCTCTAGGTGATCGGAAAGTACCAAAAGTTTTTTTTACTCTCAGACAGAACCACACGTTAGAAATTTTATATCATTCAGATATTATACAGGGTGTCCTATTTAAAAATATCACACTTTTCTCACCACTCTGTAGATAAGACATTTGGTCTTGAATTTGATGCTAAATTCGAAATTATACAAAAATGTTATGGAAACAAATTTTGAATGACTCGATTAACTTGAAAATCATAAAAGTTATGAGGATTCTCATTAATAATAATAATAATCATCCTGTACCATTAGATCTCAACAATTATTCCTTGCTTGATTATGATTTTTATATTAATTACGAATTAGATATATACCATCTAAGTTTCAGGTCTTTTAATTCACGTCTTAAAAAAGTAAGTATTTAAGTCGGTAGTGTCGTAGTTGTTTAAATCCATATTTGCATTTGTTTAATTTTCTTTCTTTCAAATGTAATGATTGATGATTCTACTTTCTTAGTTTTTTTAGTTTTAAATTAAGTAGTAGTATACCTAGTCTTATATTTTATCATTTCATTTAAGTTAGGATAACTTGTTTATTGTTTAGACTTTATAGAACATGCATTCTGCAATTTATATTTTTTTTGTACTCCGTGTCACACCCTGTCATTGGGCAGCTCGACTATCTATTGCGTGACCTCTTCACGACCTCACATCACGAAACAAATGCATACTGCTTTTGTAATTTTAACACTAGATAACTTTTTATACGGTGAGTCTTTTCTGTAACCTTGGCAGTACAGACCGATGATAATAAGTCGCATTAATGAAGATATGCAAATTAAAGATAATTAATTGGCGTTAAACAGAAGCATTTTAAGTTTACTTAATTTAGCAATTACCAGTTGAAATTTACTACTACTAGCACTGCAAAACGTAGCCGTAGAATCATCAAAAGCTAAAAGCAATTTAAATTTTAATATAATGAACGTGAAAATAAAATTTGACTGATATATTCTTTTATGGTTTGTGTTATAATATCGCTAATTGATATGTATAATGATATAATTTATCACACCATAATGTGGTTAATCATTTTTATAAATAGAAATTTACTCTCTTCGCAATTTTGTTTTCCATTTGTGTACTAAAAACTTCCACATTCCTACCAATTATCTATAATAACATAGTATGAATAATATATTATAATCTGCTTAATAATATGATGTCATCCGCAACTTTGGAGCTAATCTTTTCACCCATGACCGCTGCTAAATGAAGAATAGAACACAATATTTAATTTATCTTATATTAACAAATGTGAATACAGTTTTGTGCGCGAAATTTTTTTAATGTGAAATGGTACGAAACATGTTCCACTCGTTCACAAAGGAAATACAAGGTAATACATCAATTGGTGTTGTTGTAGTTTAAAATTTTAATGGCCTTTTTTGTTATCTAACATATGCATTCTAATGTAAGAAAAGGTAAAAAATTTGCCTTTACATTAATTTTTTGGCGTTGAACTCATTAAACGATAAATAGAATAGGCAAATTTGAGAAAAATTCAAATCCATGGTAGAGGGAAGAAAGTTCAAAACAGATAAATCCTTCGAATAGAAGATAATACTTGGCAATATTTGGCGTCCGCAAGGATCAATTCTTGGGCCTTTGCTTTTTAGCCTTTTTATAAATGATATTGTGAAAATTATTCAAGCTTACAGCTTACTCTACGCCGACGACCTTAAATTCTTTATGCCTATTAGCTCCATAGATGATTGTGATCTATCACAGAATAGTCTCTCCAACATTAATCAATTGCTGTTTTCAAAATAATTTAACTCCCTAAATTCTGGTAAATATACTCCTGGGCTATTTTTGGATCTCTCTAAGACATTGGACAGCATAGATCATTTAAAAATGCTCTCGAAATTAGAGAAATATGGTTTTCGAGAGTCTAGTTATGGACTCTTAAAGTGATATTTCACCGACAGGAGACAGTGTATTCGGGTTCCAGATGAGTGCAGTGGAGGTTCAAAATGTTCCAGTATGAATACATAAAAAGAGGAGCTGGGTCCTTTTTTCATCATTAAATTTTCCGCACACAATGAAGATAACATTGAAATAATGGTTAATTGAGAGCATCTTACTTCGTCCTCAGACACAAAGTTCTTAGGTGTTATAATAGAAAAGCAACTCAACTGGGAGGCCCATAGTTATTTAATGCCGAAAATCACTAGCTTCTGTTACGCACTAAGAGTGTTGTCTCAGTCAGATGATGAATCAAGTTTATCTGCATACTATGCATACACCCATTCTATTATACTGTGGAATAATTTTCTGGGGAAATTCTACAGACGCCCATAAAATATTTTTGTTGCAAGAAGATGCCTGAGAAGTATCTACAATGATAAGGAATCTCCTTCGTGAAAAGAGGATACTTACCTGCATGTACATCTTAGAAAGTGCCAGCTATGTAAAAGAGCACTACACTATGTTTATAAAACATGAATATGCTCACGATTACGATACGCGTAATAAAGAAAAATTACGCCCTATAAAGACAAATTTAAGTTTAGTGTAGAAAAGTGTGGTCGGACACCTCATAGAAATTTACAACCATCTACCCAACTGTATTAAAAGTTTACAAAATGTTAGGTTAATGAAATTAAAATTGAAAGATCTGCTAATAAAAAAGCTTACTATTCATTGCACGAATATTACTTTGATACTTTTTAACCAACTGTAATTTTTGTTACTATTTTCTTCAACTTGTTTTAAATTTATGTTTGTTAACTCGCTTTATATGCATATACATATTTGTTTGTCAATTTATGTTTTGTTAGTTTGTTTTTATATATAACAACTAAATGTTTTTATAACTAGACTATATGCAAGACAATTCTACTGTATTTTTCTTCTGACTCGTTCTACACCGCAAGGTACTATTGCATAAAGCTGTTTTATTATTAATATTATTATTATTATGAATGTGTTAAAATTACAACAAAAATTGTGATAAATTTAATATTTTCAACTGCACTGTTAATTCCACAAAAAATTGCTGTTGCTAAAACTTTGTTTTTCTGTTTTTCTTTCAATTCTGCATTTTTTTAGTTTTAATTTAGTTTAGTTTTAATTCAATCACTTCCACATCCAGTGGAAGTATAGTAACGACAAAAAAAAATGAAAATTTTTATTGTTCAAATAAACTTAGAATGTTATGTTTGAGCAAAAAAAAAATTTCTGTCTGTCAGTCTGTAACTTGCTCTGTGCGCCCAATTACTCTGGAATCGTTTAAGATATTGACTTGAAATTTGGTACACGTATGTATTTTAACGTGATCTGGAACTAGATTATATTTTGATATTATTCCACTGAAGGGTTGGGGGGTAAATTGGGGTAAATATACTATTCTACTGTATTTTTCTTCTGACTCGTTCTACACCGCAAGGTACTATTGCATAAAGATGTTTTATTATTAATATTATTATTATTATGAATGTGTTAAAATTACAATAAAAATTGTGATAAATTTAATATTTTCAACTGCACTGTTAATTCCACAAAAAATTGCTATTGCTAAAACTTTGTTTTTCTGTTTTTCTTTCAATTCTGCATTTTTTTAGTTTTAATTTAGTTTAGTTTTAATCCAATCACTTCCACATCCAGTGGAAGTATAGTAACGACAAAAAAAAATGAAAATTTTTATTGTTCAAATAAACTTAGAATGTTATGTTTGAGCAAAAAAAAATTTCTGTCAGTCTGTAACTTTCTTTGTGCGCCCAATTACTCTGGAATCGTTTAAAATATTGACTTGAAATTTGGTACACGTATGTATTTTAACGTGATCTGGAACTAGATTATATTTTGATATTATTCCACTGAAGGGTTGGGGGGTAAATTAGGGTAAATAGTTAAATCAAGCAGATCAGAGTCCATAAAATTAGTATTTAGTATATACAAGAGAAGCTATAAGGTTTCAAAAAAATTTTTGACATTATCCACCCCATTACCACTCCCACCCTATGATTAAACGGGGTGGAAAAAAATGTGATTTAGTGTATGTACAAGAACCAAAATTTTTTCTTACTTCATCCACTCCAACTACCACCCCCTATCACCACCCCCCATCCACTATCGATGTGGGATATCGCTTTGTGGGTTTTTTTTTCAAATTTATATTATTAAAGTTTCATAAACAATTGTTTTCACATAAAAAAAATTTTTCGTTGCGAGAGACTTGGATGGAAAATCTGGATGTGGAAGTAGTGATTCCTTAGGCAGCAGTTTTTATGTTGTCTTATATGTGTATTTGTTATAATTTATATTTTGTATTATAACCAGTTCATTTTTCTATTCTCTGTATAACTGTTCTGCTCTGTAAATGGGTAGTAAAGTTGACTACAGCGTGTAAAAAATGTCGGCGTCTTTAGAGATGCGGTGCGGCGTGTTTGATGGCCAAAGGCGTTGACATTTTTGAGTGCTTAGTAGACCTGAAGACAACTATACCTGTTGAGCAGTGTATGCTAAATAATTAAATGATGGTCAAAAATTATTTTTTTTAAGAACTGCATATACCACGATATTTTACTCATCGAAAAAGTAAAAATATTTTTCAGAAAAATATTTTTTTCATCAATATCAAAATTCGTCTTCCTTTATATAATGTCTACATCACATGTTATTTGTCAGTTCATCACCCAGTTCTAATAAGCTGATGTAGAAGACGTACCAGGAGAGAGAAGGCGAGTCCCCTTTCACCAAATTATCCATATACATATTTTAATTGATGATCTTATAACCGCTAATAATCTCCACTTTATTTTTAAACCGCCATCATTTGGCGCAAAACATGAGCACACAACACATTGAATCATTTTTATTTGCTTTTATTTCACCAATACACAGCCGTCAAGGTTTTTATCTGATGTTGCAAGTCTTGCGTTAACATTGACCTGAATACACATTCAATAAATCTCCTGGCAAGGTGCTACAATGAGCAAAATTACATTTAATTGATATTCGTTGAATTCCAAATAAAGAAATTGCAACATCTCCAACTTTAAAAGAACAATTTATTTTTAGTAAAAGTATTACACAATTTAGGTAAATACTAGGTAAATAATAATCAGTTTTTCCAATCTTAGTTTGCAAGAAAAATCTATATGACTGAAATACCTTTTTAATTAAATATAGAAACATCCTTTGTAACAGGAGAAAGGATGTTTCTATATTTAGTTAAAAAGGTATTTCAGTCATATAGATTTTTCTTGCAAATTAAGATTGGAAAAACGTATTATTATTTACCTAGTATTTACCTAAATTGTGTAATACTTTTACTAAAAAATAAATTGTTCTTTTAATATTGGAGATGTTAAAAGAACAATTCAACATCCCTGGTAACAGGAGAAAGGATTCAATAAGCTTAAGCTTCAGTACAGCGGGACTTCAGCACCGTAACCCATAAGGAAAAAAAACAGGAGGAATATTAATTTAAATGGTTTTCTACTACCGTGAAGAAAAATAAACCTTCCGTCTGGCATGTCCGAGACAATAATCACTAGTAGTTTATTATGTATCTGTGTTAGTGCATAAAGCAGTGCTGAGCTGATTAAATCATTTGATTTAATTTCGATTAAAATCATGATTTCAATCAAGCTATTTTTATTTTAAAAGATCGTGATTTCAGATTTCAGTTCTTGATTAAAGCAATTAAATTTAAATTGAAGCTAATTGTTATTAACATTGATAATGATAAATTTTGTTTTATAAAAACTGTTGGAAATGGCCACCTTCATGGCATGCTTCCGCCCATCTTCGCATCAAACTGCGCACTCGTTCAAATATTCCCGGCGTATTACGTATTGTTTCACACGAGGCAACTATTCGCTCTCTTAAATCTCTCTTAAATCTTCTAAAGTGTTAATGGGAGTTTTGTATACCAGAAGAAATCCAAACGATTGAGATCGGGAGATCTTGCTGGCCATTGCAGAAGTGTCCCGTGGCCTATCTAACGATTAGGATAAACCACATGCAAACGGTGGCGAACAATTACACCGAAAAGAACAAGAGTTCCATCGTGCATGTACTACATTTGATTTCTTACCGCAATTGGTACATCTTCGAGCAACTTTTCTTTGAGAAAATGCACGTAAGATTGTCCATTAAGGCGTCTTGGCAGAAAAAAATGGCCTATAAGATTATAACCAATAATTGCTACCCATAAATTAACCGAAAATTGCTCTTGGAAATGGGTTTCGGTTATGGCATGGGTGTTTTCGTCCGACCACATATGATTATTATGGAAATTTTGAATAGCATTCCCAGAAAAATTTGCTTCGTCAGTGAACATAATTTGTGACAAACTGTGGATTTAGTGTAAAATTCTGAAGGAACTACTGACAGAAATTCACACGCTGTGGAAAATCCCTGGGAAGTAATGCATGTACTCTTAGAAGATCGTACGGATACAACAAAATAATCAACCAAAATTCGCCAAACATTTTGATGACAAATATTCAGAACTCTACCAATCTTTCTCGTACTCGTCTCAGGATGTTCGTCGATTTCCTGCAGCACCGCTTCCTCAATTTCGGGTGATCCGACAGTTTGAGGTCTACCTTCCGAAGTATCTTTTTAGAAACTGCAAGTTTCAGAAAGACGGCGATGGATAGTCGAAAAGAATGGCCTATCTGGCAAGGCTCGATTAGAATATCATTCCTGATACATACTTCTGGCTTTTGTTCATTACCATCTGCGAGACCATATACGTAATGTATTGTCGCCTTTTCCACATTTATATAATTCACCATATCTACTGAGATATCTGTGAGACCATATACGTAATGTATTGTCGCCTTTTTCACATTTATATAATTCACCATATTTACTGAGATATTCGAATAAAAACAGCGGAAAAATAAAATAAATTCAATGAAACACTGAAAATCGAAGAAATAATACGATGAGATGGTTTTGAACACCAAAAGCTTACTCTATGACAACAAATATTGTTTTGAAAATGATGTTTGTAAAAACCACAGAAGACAGGAACTATACAGAAGCGAAAGCAAGACTTTCTGGCGGGACCAAATTTTTTCATAGTTGCCATGACGATAAGGTATATATTTGTCAAAAGCCATATGATAATTCTTGACGTTGTGCGATTGACAGCCTTTGAAACTCATACACGGTGGTTGGTTATTTTCGTGGCTTTTTCTTCCAATTTTCGAGAATTTTTTATTCTAAGTTTATTTGTTTATTTGATTTTTGTTTATAATGGGTTCTAAAGGGTATAGGTCCATGCCCTTCGAAGGTGAAACAATAAGCTTCTTTCTATTTCCCAAAGCTCCTGAAAGGTATGTACAAATTTATATTACCGAAACAACTAGAAAGTAATGTTAGATATACTAAACAATTAGAAGTAATATGAAAGGATATATTTTCTTATCAGAAATGCAATAAGTTGCAGAATATGTTCATCAGTTTCTAATGAACAGAATTGTATTGTGACCATGAATAAGGTAATTAAGTAATGACGCTCAACTCGTACCACTAAAAAACTTTTCATTGTATCAATTAAAAAAAATCAATAATAAGGCATGTGCATCATATAACTAACATAACCTCAAATTTTAAGTTTTTCAATTTATTCTCATTTTTAATGTTTGTATACTCATTTCAGCTTGGAGCAATACTGGCTCCAAGCAAATATTTAAAAATTCAGGCTAATAATTTTTCAATAATGTTAGTTAATAAAAATAGACTGCTAATTACAGGTAAGATTTCCAACCTACAAAAAGAGTCCTATTTTGTTAGGAGAAAGTATTTAGAACTTGATAAACATTACACTGAATTAGATTTTAGTTAAAAGTATGGAAACCAAGCTGAAATTTTAATAACAGCTACGAAATACTCACAAATCTTAAGAAATATATATTTTTGAGGTTAGCTGTGACGTCATGTGCACATGCTTTATTCACGTACATTGTTATTTTACGTAAACATTTTTTTTCACTATACCTACTATTTGATTTGTAATATTCTATTCAACAATATTGAAAATATATTCTTCATCAAATCTTGTGTTTAATTTTAACCTACATAATATATGTATCTTTCATTGTTTATCATACATTGTACTACTTTCCATGATAGTATTTTCTTATTCTGGTAGCAGTATGAAAAAAAATGCATTGGCTTAAAAGCGCATTATTATGATTAATGATGCCTGAAATACGAGATATAAAGATAAATGTGTACTTCTTTTTTTGAACATTCTGCAATACACCATGACTTGGGCCCCCAACTTCATTAATACCATATATACGTATTCCAATTCATGTACCTATCTACTAAATATAAAACAAGACAGTTTTCCCAGTGTACAGTGTATTGGACCGAAATATTGATATATTTTTTGTGTACATCATTTCTCTGAGTGTAGTAAGGCATATTACTGTCACTTCGAGGTCACAGAAATCAGACACCCGATATCAAAGGTACCGCGGCAAGCTTTCATTTCTGTATAGTTCCTGTCTTCTGTGGTAAAAACGTTATTTATTCCAGGATAACTAGATTTATGTGTTCAAAAATTTTTAGTCGATACTGCTAAATGAAGCAATTTGAATTTAATTGTTTTAATCAAGAACTGTGCGTCTGCCGAGAAAATCGCAAGAGACCGTTTTCATGCAGATTTGACCAGGCTAATCAGAAAAAATATCCACATGGAAAAATGTCAGAGGCGTACCACTTTTTTGGTAAAAAATATCAGAGGACGCCACTGGTGGAGCGATAAAATAACTTTTCTAACTAAAATATGTGGTTATATATCCTATTAACACATACCAAAAGTGAAAATAATATCTAAAGTATTTTTTGAGATATTAAAAAAATAACGATTTAAAGGAAAAAAATTCAACACCCTTTAGTAAAAAATTTAAGCTTGTGGACATATGTTTATATGAACTTTTCTTTATAAAATGACCTAAGGAATACACCCTGAAATATTAGCACTTCATTAAGGAACACCCTGTATGTAAAAAAAAATATAAAACTTTATTGGTTTATTTATAAAGTTGTTTGATTTTGCAAAAATATGGAGCATTAACACGATATATAGACGTGGCGGTAGAATACCTCAGATCTAAATATAGATTCAAAAAACGAAATTACAGGTATAAGTAGGTGATTCACTCCATCCACTATTTCGTAGTTAAATATGGTAATGTGAAGGTTACGAATTATTTAAACATAAGCTATGGTTTCCAGCCAATGTATTACTGTAATATTATGCGTGTGTATTATTTTCATTAAGTATTTTTAAAGCGTGAAAGGAGTAATTAACTTGAGACTACCAAGTGGATCAAATGACTCAGTGCCCAGCGTTGTGGTACAGTAATTATTTTAAATGAATTTATATTTTGTTTTGACATGGTTACTGAGTTATATCAGCTTATTTCACATTAGTGCCATAGTTATAAATTACCAGGGAATTTATAGAAAATAAATGTCACTTGTCCCATGAATAAAGCAATTAACTTTTACCGAAACAAATAAATATAAAAGTTAAATCCGACACAATCTCGCGGATCCAATCTGCAGGGTGGTTAGGTGGGGATAAATTGGGGCTGTGCTGCAAAAAAATCAATTTGTTAGGATGCTGGCTAGCTCCGCCGCGGAAATATATGGCATCTTCTAAAAAAAATTGAATGACATTGACCGTGTTGTCATAAGTCAATACGCCGATACAAATACGAAAGAGAACATGGACTAAAAACTGGTTATCGCAAAATAATAATCACATCGGAAGACTGAATGGTGGTCCTGAATGATCACCCAACTCGTAAAAGTAATAAAACTTTTGCCCCGACTACCCTACACTCTCCAAAGTCTCGCCTGTTTGGGACTCACAGTAATAATACGCAACAACAGCTCTGGATGCCTTTCTGGCTTGTGCCCCTTTACCTGAGACCAAGGCTTGGCAAGCGGCCTACAGGCTGAGGAGAGGTGGTCAGTGGATGATTGGAGAAGAACAATTAAGTCACACAAGGGCACTATCCTACGCAATTGGGACTCGCTTCTGGAGGCTAGGAGTGATGATATGGTGCCTTTCTTCTCCTTCTCAGAACCCTTTGAGGTTGTGATTCCCAAAAGAGATGACTGGAACCCCCTTGAGGACATACTGAAGCCTGCCGATACCGTCTCGTTCTCAGACGGATCGAGGTATGACGAAAGAGCTGGAGCGAGGTGAAAGACCCAGGGTTAAAATTTCTTATGCCCTGGGTTTTGCCACGGTATTCTAGAGTGAGATTTTTGCTATTTTGGTTTACACACAAGAGAATATCCGTAGGAAATATTCTAACAAACACATATATATGTGTAACGATAATCAAGCAGCCCACAAAGGCCTTGTATCAGTTAAGACTGAGTCAATACTGGTTCAAAACTGTAGACAGACTCTCTGTGAACTTGGTTCATCTAACTGGGTCAAACTTCTCTGGGTGCCTGGATGCTCTCGGCGTCCCCTACTGGGTCCATAGCCGACTCTCAGCTAACCTAGATCAAATGCCAAGAAGTCAATAGAAAACTGGACCCGTTTTCAATCCTTTTGACTTCTGGGCCTCCTACTCAAGACTCCGAGCAGAACAAATCCTGCAACTAAGCAGAAGTCATGTCAGAATCGTGGTAGGTGTTTTGACTGGACACGGCTCCTTCAGAAAACACCTGCACACTATAGGGGTGATTGATAACTTCCACCCACGTCCTAACTTCCCGCCCTAGTCTTATGAACTTGAGACATAAACACTTCGGCATTGGCTTTCCGGTACCGGTGGAAATAGGAATGCCCCCATAGGAAGGATTTTGGCCTTTGGATTAGAATCCGGCCTGAGTGGGGGAATTTCCTAAATTCGTTGAGGTAGCATAATGGGCCACAAGGCCTGAGTACGGCGACCTTTCTTCGCCCCGCTGAAAGAAGAGGAAATTGGACCCGATAAATTGTATTGTGTGTAAGCCCCTTGAAACAATTAGCATGATTTATAAATAAATTAATCGAAATAAGATACGAATATGGTGATTCTTAGCAAACTTTAACCCACGAAAGCAATGTCTATAATGCGAGACATGACACATGAGACATTTTTCTAATTTTAGAGCACCAGAGAGAAAAACTACGGGTATAAGTGGTTCCCATTAAGCAGTCTGAACGCTCCAAAGTCATGATCCAAACTTTAGCAGATCTGCACGTATCTGTATATTAGTCTTGTTGATATGTGTATTAATTAATATAATTTCAAATAAATAAATTTGAATAAAAAATGTAACATTTACTTCTTCAAACACTGAATAGTTGGCACCAGAAAGCGCCGTTTGAAAGCACTGTAAAAGTGATTCCTCGTTTTTGCAAATTTTTTGTTAGAAGAGCAAAAACGAGCAATTATTTTTAACTTGTAACAACACCTCAATAGTTTTCCTAAATAATAATCGTTTATTTAACACCAATCGTAATCAATTTCGGAATTCCTGACCTAAAGAATATAGTGGAACACGAAATTAGCACAAAATATAGGATTATTTAGCTTAGTTTGTATACAAATCTATTTATTTACCACCATAATTAATATGTTCAATCAACTTAGTTGTAATATTCATATATAATATAACTACAAAACGAGGGAGATATACCCGACAGTTTTTCGTTTAAGATAACAAGCAATATATCCTAGGGCTGTCCCGCTTCCGTATTATATTTCGGAGAGTCGAGATCTCCCAAAAAAATATTACAAAATTAAATTTGATATTTATTTTGCCAGTTGTCAAACATATCGTTGGTTAACAGTATTACTTTTACATATTGCACAAATAACATTTTATGTACCATTTTTTCTTATTAGTTATGTTTTTCATATATTTTTTTGCTACTAAAACAGTACGCATCCTTAAGGAAATTTCCCATCTCTAAGGTAAAATCCTTAGAGGCAATTATAATATAGTATTAGATTTATTGAAAAAAGAAAGAAAACTTTGTAAAATACTCATTTCTGCAATTATTTTCAGACAATTGCTGTCGTCTGTATTGGTCTCCACTATAAGAGTCAAACAGGAGACTATAATGTCGATACCCTTGCCGCAGCTACCTTTGGAGGGTTCATCGTAATTTTAATTGGAGGCTTCGCAGGTAAGAATTAACAGTTTTTCACAGTAAAACTAACCTTCTTTTAAGTAGGTTGGACATGAAAAACTATTTGGTTTTACTTATGATTTAAGCGAGTATAGTTGTTCCAATATATCAAGCGTGCATGATGTGACTCGACTCCAGTTTTATTACGTTTACACGGTGCCAAAATTATTGCATAACATTATTTTTTTTTGCGTAAGGCAATTATTATCTCGTGAGTATTCCCAAATACGGTTAGCGGCCTCTTGCAAAGTGCCTTGTAGATCGACAGAGACGGTGCAACGACCAGGGCCTCAGAATTAACCCGTCTAAGACAGAACTGGTAATTTTCACTAGGAGGCGCAGGCTAGACGGTTGGTTTCGTCGAACCCGTACTATATAACAGAAATTCTAACGATCTCCAGGACGATGAAGTATCTGGGAGTCATCCTGGACTCGGAAAGATCACACAGAGAGACAAATACAAGGGCCACTAGAACCATTTAGGTATGCACTAGAACCCTTTTGGTAAAACTTGGAGGTTAAACCCCAGGGTAACAATGTGGCACTATACTGTTATAGTACGACCAATGGTCACTTACACAGGTTCACAAAAAAAAATCTGATCGAAGGACCAAACCTATCATGCCTTAAGTATTTTTGTGTGCTGAATCCGAATTTTCAATTAAAAAAATTTTCTACCCCATATATTTCGAGTAAACGTCAAAGATTGTCAAAAAACCGTATTTTGACGATAAAACCGGGATTTACTCGAAATCTACGCGGTAAAAAAATTTTTAAATTGAACATTCGAATTCAGCATACAAAAATACATAAGGAATGATAGGTTTAGTTCTTGGAACAGATTTTTTTTTTGTAGATCTCTATGCACAGGTCTACGAAAAAAATTTTCTGTTCCAAGGACCAAATCTATCATTCCTTATGCAGTTCTGTGTGCTGAATCCGAATTTTCAATTTAAAAAATGTTTTACCGCGTAGATTTCGAGTAAATCCCGGTTTTTTTCGTCAAAATACGGTTTTTTGACAATTAAAACCGGGATTTACTCGAAACTACGCGGTAGAAAATTTTTTCATTGAAAATTCGGATTCAGCATACAAAAATACCTAAGGCATGTTAGGTTTAGTCCTTGGAGCAGATTTTTTTTTTGTAGACCTGTGTCATGCTTCTGTTGTTTGGTGGCCTGCTGTAACCAGACTATACATTCAACGGAAGCTAATACAACTCCAAAGACTCGCCTGTGTGGGAGTTTTAAGTGGCAGATTTAGATTTAGATCAGTATAATTATGCAATATGAACTCATTTGGTATATTTTGCAAAATTATTTAAGAATATTTTATTGTCATAATTTGTTGTAGTCTAATAACATTAGCCTTTTACCCGGACATTCAAAAAAACAAAGGTCTGATTGTCCCATGATGCTTGTTACCCTCCCCTCTGTACTCCCTGAAAAGTCCAAGAGGTTACAGCGTCGGGTTTGGAGGGGGAAGGGGGGGGTGGAAAGGGTCAGAATGTGATTTTTTCTCTTTTTCTCAAATATCTCAAGTATGAGGTTTAGAGCAAAGATGTTTCTGTACAAAATCAAAGTACATTAAATTTTCTACAAAAAAGGCCCTTTTCGTTTTTTTTTTTTTTGTAACCCTAACCGTTTCTGAGGTATAGGGAGTGGATAAAAAATCAATTTTTGCGAAAACCATAGGTAAAATTTTTTAAAATCGTTTCTAAGTCTTTTTTAAATTATTGTTCTTCGCCTATTGGTTGATTGGTTATTACGTTATCAGTGTACAGTTACATTTTTGGTGTAATTGCGATATATGTCAGAGAGGGATGAGGGTGAATGACTGAACAGGAACAAAAGAGTGGGCATGTTTATTGTTCATATAAAACATGATTTTATTTTCTGAATTTAAAAATCAAACAAAACCAATTTTATTTGTTAATATTAATGGAATATAAGTATTATAAACATAGTAGTACAGTCTCTAGAAGTCCATTTGTGAGTAAACATCTTGCTCAGTATTTGAGTCAACTTCCTCTTGGTCGATTTCCTTTTCAATTTCAGTATCCTGACCCGTAACAACAACCATGGCCTGCACAATTAGCACATATGGTTGAGCACTTCAGTGCATTTTTAAAACACTTACACTTTTTCGTGCAATCATCTCAAGAGGTCATCAGGTGCAGCTGCCCTGAGAGTGGTGACTGGACGTAAATTTCCACTGATGATTTTCCAGCCCCATTGTAATGGGTCCATGTCAATTCCACGCCACTGTTGAACTTGGTGGAACACTCGGAGATAGTGCTGACGAGCTGCCCCTGATGTAGGAGGGAGTGTAGCCAAATTAAATTGCGCGTGCACTGGCTGCTTTGCAATTGTTTTTGTGTACAACTTGTGGCGGAGTGAATCCAATTTTTTCTCTGTAGAACCATAGAGAGCACAGAACAAAGCTTCACCTGCTTCAGCTACTGAATCTGGTGAGGCATCAGCATTGTGGAAAATTTCAGTTATTTTTTTGAGGTTTCTATCACGCCTAATTTTTGACAAGGCAAGGGTTTTACCCTTCCGAAAAATGAATGGGGTAGAATCGCATCCATTGAAGGTGTACACCGAAAGAACAGCACTCTTCAAAGCTCCCAATTTATGTTGAATGTTACTGATTACATGAATTTTATGTGGTTGGTTCCTTCTGCTGGGGACAAGCATTTTAAAGTCTGTGTATTCTGGTGAAAGTGTAACCAGCAAAACTAACAAATCAGTCTCTTCCCCAATTACAACACTTTCATCACCTGTGTTCCGTGCCTCAGCAATAGCCGTTGAAACAATTAAGCGGTCTGCATCTCCCTCAGCTTGAGTCACGATGCACCCTGCTCCCTGAAAGTGACCCGTTAAAAGTGAAATAAATAAATTCTTAAATTTTTATTTCGAGTAGTTGTAGACAAACAATTTCGAGACGACAAACTGACCAATCGACCAATAGACCAAGAATAATTTAAATAGGACTTAGAAACGATTTTTAAAAAAATGTACCCACGATTTTCGTAAAAATTAATGTTTTATCCCATTTTGCGCTCTCTATATCTTAGAAACGGTTAGGGTTATAAAAAAAATGAACTGAACCTTTTTTTGTAGGAAATTTAATGTACTTTGATTTTGTATAGAAACGTCTTTGTTTTAAACCTCATACTTTTTGAGATATTTGAGAAAAAGGGGAAAAAATCACATTCTGACATCCAAATGATACCATATGGTATACTGACGGATCGAAAACGTCAAGTAGTACTAAAGCAGGTGTTACGGGGGAACAACCAGAAACAGACATCAGTCTAAACCTGGGCAGTACCGCAACGGTGTTCCAAGCAGAAGTCACAGCCACAGGAATCTGTGCATAAGAAATTATACGGAGGTCATATACTGACAAAAGAATCCGCATCATCACTGACAGTCAAGCAGCAGTAGAGATACGTTCCAAAACGGTAAAAGACTGCCTTGAATCCCTAGCGAAACTGGCGGAACACAACAGTATACAACTGGAGTGGACGCGAGGACACCAGGGCAATGAAGGCAACGAAAAAGCAGATAAGCTGGCCAAAGAAGGCGCAAAAACAGCCTTGATGGGACCTGAGCCATCCTGCGGGATATCATACAATACCGCAAGAGGAATGGTAAAGGAACTATTGAGTCAGAAACATATCTTGTACTGGACCGGCGTGCCGGGGATGAGGCAGTCACGTTTGTTCATCACCGGCGGGCCATCCATGACAAAGACCAACGAATTGCTAAAGCTGAGCAGAAAACAGCTGAGATGTGCAGTTGGAATCCTAACAGGACACTGCACACTGAATAGACACCTAACTAACATAGGTGTGAAAGATAATCCAGAATGCAGGATGTGTGGTGAGGATGAAGAAACTCCTCACCACATACTATGTGAATGCCCAGCCTTAGTGGCTGGGAGGTTCTCACACTTCGGGGGACTAACCGTCACCCCGGAAGAAATAGCCAGAGCTTCCATTGACCGTATACTCTCCTTTTGGAGAGGAACGGGATTAATGGGATAACGAGACTATGGGGTATAATAAGCTTAAGCTTCAGTACAGCGGGGCTTCGGGACCGCAACCCATAAGGAAAAAAAAACAGATACAACGAATTAAAATTTTGTAATTTGTTAAATTGTAAATTTCACCAGCCGCCGCTTTTGAGTTAGTATTTTATGACGTCAGAATGTTTGTAGTGATGACGTGCGACTCTTGATATATTGGAAGTATTATAGGTACAGTCTCTTTACCTAACTAATATGTTTTCTCTTCTATCCAGGTTACGTATTGAGCACACCCATCAATAGAAGAATTGACATCTTCTACTGCATAGTCGGATGCGCCACTTTCGTAGCAGTCGGCGCACTGAACATCAAGCACTTCGATAATGCCTGGAAGGGCGAACCCAGAGACTATGGTCTTGCAAAAGCATCCTTGTCCATCATTAACGGAGCGCTGTTTTTACTAGATGCCTTACTTACCTGGAGGGGCGACTTCTAAGTACCTAACTCAGATTTTATGTTGGTGTATTAACTTTAATTTCGCACAAAATTTGTTAAGAATGTGATTGTTAATGATTTTAAGTTGTATATATATAGTTAAGTTCGAGCGAGCGAACGCGATCTTCTTTCATTCATATTTATTTTCAAAATATAACTAATGGCCTCTATGTATACCTCAGTAAAATACAAATCTGTTTGTGAACAATAAGAGTAACTGATATTGATATATTCCTTACGTAGAAATCTTAAGTGAGCTTATATATGTACGGATATTAATAGAGAGATATATTTAGCATGGTAGAATTGCATTTCTGATATTATTTACAAAGAGGAAACTTAGAAGTGAAATTCTACTTCAGACGTGTCTATTTTTGTACTATTAGTATTTTTAAGTTTGATAGAGTATAGCTTTTATATTACTTTTAATTGGAGATATTATCCATCACTGTTACACCTTGAAAAATATCTAATACTGCCTAATAATTACGCACATGTTCAGATGGTGTTCTCTTCTGAAAATGTACTATTTTGTCGGTCCACTCTAGTAGGGGACGAGGAAACACATTCATACTGATTCAGCAAATGTAGTTTTATATATGGGTCCTGAGATAACCGAGTGTAAGAAAAAGAAATAGATAAATTAGGATAAGAAATACGTGTCTATCAGATACCGATGCCCTGCGTTGATACACGACAAGGTGACAAAAATAAGACTTTTACGAAATGTGCTGGGAGCAGTATATCCCTCTTTCTCTTCCTTATTTCTCTGTTTTCTTTCTTGAACTTGCTTATCTCAGGATATATGAAACCACATTTGCCGAATCTGTATATCCACACATACTGACTATCCGTTCGGAAATATTCTAAGTAGTTATTTGTTCATAATCTTAAATACATTCAGAGACAGTTTCCGGGTACCTCCGATTCCTTGTTTTGAAGAGTATTAAGAAAAATTGATGTTTGAGAAAGTATGGACAAATTTCGTTAATCTATGATCCATCTGCGTCTGATGTACAGTTTTGGTTCGGAATATAAGCAAAGATATAGTTAGAAGCTAATTTAAATGTCACCAATTTCTGTTCTTGTGAATTAAGAAAACATAAATGCGTATATTTCTATGTCTTCTAGTCTACAAACTTAAGAAACAACGGTAAAAAACATCTATACAACAAACCACTGTGTAAGAGACACATACCATTGAAAGAAGTGGACAAAGACCTCAGCTGTTTGGGTAGAGGTAGTAATGAAGAAATCTAACTAGTCCTTGATGAAGCGAGAAACCCTTAAAAAAAAGGATGAAATATTTTAAAGAGAAAGACGGTCTGGTCTGGCTTTTATTAGAAGATTGAAGTAAAGAGAAGATGATATGGATGGTAAAGGGGTGACTGACAAAACGTGCAAAATTTACAAAAACGGTTTTAAGTTGTGTACCTGTCCTAAACTACTAGTGTTACTATTACTACTACTGCTGCTGCTTACTTTTTTGGACTCACAAGAGAATAGAACCCTTGGACATGTGTGCGATCTTTTTTATCTCAAATATTGCACCACCAATTAAATGTTAAAACTTAGAACATAATATACCTTTTATATACGTATACAAAATTATTTTGAGACACCATTATATATTTACAAATATTTTAAGTAATTACGACACAGGCAATAACACCATGAAACAATTATTGGGTTGTCATAATATGATGCAGTATATTCTGTCTTGATAATATTTGTCTATCGTATTTTTATATATTTTATACAAGAATTTTTTAAGAGTTTGTTACATTTTTGTACTATATTAATGAGTGTTTTCCTTGAGCTTTAAATGTTATTAATGTAGTTATGTAAACCATCTACAAATAAATTATGTGTTCTTTAACAATGTGCTTTTTTTCTTGTCTGGAAAAAACCATCTTCTATTCATTTGAGGAGTTGATTGGATTTGTGCTTAAAAATCTAGTAAGCTTCTAAACAATACTGTTTCACATAATCAATGTGGCAGCAGTCTTTGTAAAAAAAAATGTTTTTCAACCAAAACATTACAGAAAATACATAAGAGGTAAAAATATGCAAAATTTAGATATATCTTATGTAATGAAAATTTTTTTATGGGTGATTTTTGTAAAAAAATTAGTTTCTATATGGTCCTAATACTTGCTCTTACTCTCAAGAAGTAAAAACCACCGCTAAAACAAAAATAGAATATTTGAAAAATATTGCTGATTTATTTTTGAAACATACAGGGAACAGCATCGATCGATATAGTGAAAAATACGCACCAGAAAATTTTGAAAATTTAGGGAATTACTAATGTCAGTGTGGCCAATGGAAAGAAAATAATTACAATCATTTGGCACTTCTGCTTATACCGGAAGTCGATACCAACTTGCTTATTTTAAATGGAACACAATATATATTTCAAAGTTTTCGAAAAGAACGAAAAATTCTGAGTTGAAAACATATAGCAGCTAACCCAGCCGTTTCAGAGATATTTGACATTTTATAAAAAATTTGACAGGTGTAATGGTTTGCAATAACTTTTTTCAGGTAAAAGATCCTCATTTGCTTTTTTTGGTATACAGAAAGACCATAAGGTTTAAAGGTTAAAGAAATTCAATAATAATATATCGTGTTCAATTTTTTATTTACGTTACATTTTGTCAACTTCAAACCGCGACAACTTCAAATGGAACACCCTGTATTTTTTGCGTTAAATTATGTAAAATTAAACTCCCCTTTTTCCCATATAGATATTGTAGTGGTTTAACTTACGGCTTTTTTAATTATTTGAGATTTAAAACTGACTTTTAAAATGCAGTTCCCGGTGGGACACTCTGTACACTACATTCATGTTTGTGAGTCGATTATTACGAATCTGAAGTCAAAATTCAAAATGGCAGGCTCAATAAGGTGGATGGAGTTTTGTTTCTAAAGCAACAAACAGAAATTGAAAATTTAGGTTAAACTACAAATTAACGAAAATAGTACAGTAAACGAAGGAAATGACAGGGAAAATTTTGGATAGTTTGAAATATTTGTACCTTTTATGTAAAAACATGCGCTGATCACGGAAAAAATACTAAAAAAATTCCAAACATGTCGCAACATGTTTTTATATATGTATATATATTCTTTTTTAGAAAAAATGCAAATATCTCGTAAAATAAGCATTTTTTTGACAAAAATACAAGAATAAAAAATGTTTAACAGTATTAAAAACAGAATTTGAGTTTTCTCTTTAAATATTTACCAGGCCTACGGCTCATGTCATAATTTCATGCTTGTGTCTTAATAGCCATCATTAAATGCAGGCATTTGGCAATTTTTTTTTCCAAATTTCTCCCCCCGCTCATCAATTATTAAGCACGGGGGCCCGTTGGGTTTGGAGGGGCCCGTTGGATTTGGAGGGGCCCGTAGCGGGAGCCCGTCAGAGATTTTGGCAATTTTTTTTTCAAATCCCCCCCTCCCCCGCGCGGGGGCCCGTTGGCTTCCGAAGGGCCCGTAGCGCCAGAGATTTTGACAAAAAAAATTCTTCCCGCTCATCAATTATTAGGTGCGGGGGCCCGCCAGTGAATTTAGTACCGGGGCCCATGATTTGATGCGGGGGGCCTGATTAAATGGTCGTTGCATAAGATACTAATATTATACAGACTGTATAATACATTTACGGAATATTTCATTATTAAAAAAAATTTCAAAATTCAATGAATGGATACTGTATAATAAAGTTGTATAAACAGAATTTTAACTCACAAAAAATGCTGCAGTGCACTATACTGATGTTCATCGTAAAAAAGTGGGTAGGTTTGAAAGAGGAGGAAAAAAGGGGATTATTAAGGTATCTATCAATCTAGTACAGAAGTAAAAGAAAAAATCTAAACTTTTTGTAGGAACACCAAATAATGCTTGATTCAATACTACTACTGACATCTATTAAACAATTGCCAAAACCCAGGTAGCTTCTCAGAGATTTATAAAAGAAATCAGTCATTCTAATTAAATTTTATCCTCAGATAAAATCATGTGGCAAATAGCCATAAAGTGTATATATAAGCGAAAGTGTGGTTGCCTATCGTAAAGGTATTGGCAAACGATCAGAGTCTAGAGTACGGATAGTAATCAAATAAAATTGGAACAGTTTAGTGTCTCTGCATAACTCGAGAACTATATAATATTTCGTAAAAGTGTACAATACTTTTTTCTCTCTATCTTATATCGACAAAATCAGCACCTGCTGAACTTTATGTGCTGCCAGAAAAGTTAAAGAGTCTCAATATTGAATTAGTTAGTTAGTCGTAAACAGTATACTAATGTAAAAAATGTCTCCTCAATGTCAAAAGTGGGGCACCACAAGGATCGGTATTAGGACCCAGTTTACTCCTAATTTATGTAAACGATCTGAAGCATGAATGGAGGCTGACCTCTTATTATTTGCGGATGACACCACGTTGTTAAGATCTTATAGAGCATTAAATACACTTGAGCAACACATGCAGGATACATGTTCAAATAGATTTTCCTGAAATAAATTGTCCTTAAACCAACACAAAACGACAAATGTGAATTTTACTCATAGATCTCTAGAGAATTATTAAAATCCAGAAAAAATTTCTGCAATATTGCACCAATGATTATTCTTACTATTGTCTATAAGGCTTTAATTGCATCTCATATAGCATATGTGCTGTTAAACTGGGGGCATGCACCTCAAGCTACCAGAATATTCTTTGTCAAATAATTTTAAGTATATTGAAATAAGTAAAAATATTATATATGAAATGGTGTAAACCCCTTTCCCATTTTTGAGATATAGGGAACGTGAGCTGAGTTTAGACCGTCGTGAGACAGGTTAGTTTTACCCTGCTGATTACTCGTCCTTGCGATAGTAATCCTACTCACAAACCAGATGTTTCACTTATGACGTTTCATGGTTTAGATAATAAATCAACTCCTGGAAGGTACGAATTTGTGTAGTGATCTGCGCATATATCAAGCAGTCTTAACCAGCGAGTATAGTCACAGGAGGGAGCTGATGACACGTAACAATAATTAAAAGTCACCTAATAAATACTCAAAAAAACCACTTAAATGTATAACAATAACAACTCTAAGCTTTAATACAATACACTACATTCCAAAATAATTAATATCACTGGTGTAGCTGATGACGACTTCCATCTCTGAGATTTCAGTACTAAACACTCCCTCCTGTGACAATATACTCGCTGGTCTTAACTTCCATGTCAACCGCTAGGTTGCTCTGTTTATGTCTTCTGCGCAGAATCCTGGAAGGTATACGTCACACGACAAAAAATGAAACTGGTTACATAGGGAATACTATTAAGTGAAACATCTGGTTTGTTTGATCTGTGTCAGTACTAGAGGAACCGCAGGTTCGGCCATTTGGTTCACGCACTGGCTCGAGCGGGTGGGCGGTGGTGCGAATCTACCATCCGTGGGATTATGCCTAATTATGCATGATATTCATCATCAAATGCCTTTGTTTAATGATAATAAATTTTAAATTCAACTTTGATACAATTTTAGAGCAAAATGTCCTTTTTTAACAGTCAAATACAAAAATATGCAATATTTCGAAATTGTACATTACACAAGGTAAAATTGGCGAAAACCACTGTGTGTAATCGCTCCCATTAGTTCTCATTGATATAATATAGAAAGTGGGACAAGTGTTTCAATTTAAATGTTGTAAATAAAAGTATATAAATATCAATTTATTATCCTTCCAGATCGTTAAAATTTTTATTTTTTATAGATTAGTATCACAAATATTTACAAAACTAGAGTATCGATATTACTATTTATAAACAAACGAATAAAAATTTCCACACGATTTATTTATACATTTACATGATACCAATATTATTTTGTTTAATATATACACGAGTTTTAAATGAAAATATTTCAATTATTGAATATATGACCAATAAATATAATAATATAATCTAGTCTATAAAAAACCTTTAATATACTTTCTACATATACCGAGTGTTGTCTCAATGGTACAATGTAGTGGCATTTATTGTATTAATAAATACTTTTACATTAGTCGATGTAAAATATTTATTAAAATAACGAATTGGTAGGTATTCTTTTAGAGGGCACGATATTTACTAGCGTAACATTTTGTCGAACTTCTCTATACATTTCCTTAAATATATAAGGAATAAAACCACACTACAACCAACAGCTATTCTTCGGACTAATTCCCCGCTGCGCCGAGCGCTGGATTGAATCGCAACCCTGGCCGCGTTAAGTACAATAATTATGCATTACCACAAAACGCTAAAGTTTCGATTGCAACAAACACCAGCCGAAAGACTTATTTCTACTCAAAGAAGCTCTCGTACCAGCCACTCTGCACCACTTGCAGACTTCAGTTGGCTCTCGTCAGTGTAATATAGGTCCGGAATGAATGGAACGTTTGTTGCAATCGAAACTTTAGCGTTTTGTGGCAATACATAGTTATTGCAGGCCAGGCTTGTAATCAGGGCCGGCGGAAGAGGTGGGTACGGTGGGTAGTACTACTTTCCTGAAACATCTGTAGGTGGGGAATCACCCACCTGAAAACTTATTATTCTACACTATTAATATGTTTGTTTTACTACCTACCTGGATTGATCACGTTTCGCCGGCCCTGCTTGTAATTCGTAATCCAGCGCTCGGCGGGGTATTAATCCGGAGAATAGTTGTTGGTTGTAGTCTGGTTTTATTCCTTATATTTTTATGAAAATGTACCCAGGAGTTCGACAAAATACTACGCTTTATTTATTAATACCATCAACCTATTCGTTTAACACACGAAAATGTTTATCAACTTTTACGAACAAATTCTATAAAATATTTTCGTGATATTAATGTATAAAATCAATAAGTAATAAACACCATTCGTTGTTTCAATATTCGTATTTTATTGTTCTAAGGAACGAAGGTAACGAGGGTCTACGTACAGACTTCTTGTAAACAGGGCCCCCCGTACCGTGGTACCTGGGCCCGGTCACTTTAGGGGCCCGGCTAGACTAGGAAAGGCAATGCAAAAATATTAACCTAATTAATATTTGGGTACAAATGTACATATAATAAAAGAGGTGGGGGCCCGCCAGTGAATTTGGTACCGGGGCCCATGATTTGATGTGGAGGATCTACTTGTAAAGCATGTTTTCCCTTTACATTACATTTTGACAATCCCCGTGTGTTGTGCTTGTACATATACGGTTTCTATCTTTATAGGACAGAGGTAAGAATATTTCTTTTCTAAGAACTATATATATAATATAATAATATAATAATTTAAACTATTAGGTAACTCCTCCACAATCGTTGATGACGAAAATAGTTCAATTTAGTAGTTTCATGATGAATGAAAGAGTGTGGTTGTGATTTGCTTAATACCTTAATAATATTCTCTATTTCAATTTATTAGACCACAGTAGTTGCATTAGGTATAGGTAGATACTTAAGGATGAACTTTTACGCAGTTTTATTTACTTATCTAAAACATTTTCAGTTCTATCATTTTTTAACGATTTTTCTGTGATGAATGCAAATCATGTTTAGGGTTATGAATTTCAATACTATTTTAAATTGCGAAATTCGTTGTAAATTCTGCCCCGCTTCCGATAACATTCCTGAAATAAAATTTATTTTTATTATCTTTATTATAGATAATAAGAAAGATTTGGATAGAAATTAATAGAATAATAGTATATTACGTAATGAGTTTTGTAAGAGTGCGTAATGAGTGCGTTAATTGCTTTACAACTCGAATTATGTACTATATTTTATCTACGATCATATTTATTTATTTATTTAGTAAAATCTGAATTTAGTTTACTTGTCAACAATATTATTCAACAAATATTATGTCAGTTTTGACGGCGTTTGAAAATTACGTAGGCGCATTTGTTTTTTTAAACCCCGCGTCAGCGAATTAAGCCACCTATATTTACATGTCCCGTCCGTTTTGCTTACCGTGCGATTTGTTTACAGTGCGTTTTGTTTCGAAAGAGTTTGCATTTTTCCTTGGCCATGGCATGAAAAGGTTTGTTCAGCTAGGTTCAGTTTACAGTGCACTTGGACCTCTGAAAACCTCTGCATTTCCTGGATTACACCCACTTTCAGGAGCAGATGTAACAGGATCATTCGCTGGCAAAGGTAAAATAAAGTGGTGGAAAACTTTTAATTCTGCAAGTGATAAGCTGCTAGAAGCTTTGGCTACTTTGGGGACTACACTGTCTCTCACAGAAGATGTCAGAGCTAACTTGGAAGCGTTCATTTGTCAGCTTTATATCCACAAAACAACACTGACCGACATAGGAGCTGTGAGATAGTTGTTGTTCACCCAGAAACAATGTCAAGATGAGAACCTTCCTCCAACAAGATCTGCACTGGATTCGGGTTTGCTAAGGGCCCACCTTCAGTGTTTTGATTGGAATCAGGACCTCATTCAGCATCCCAATAACCCACCACCCTCAGATTTTGGATGGAAGAAAGTAGGGAGCACATACGATCCAGTTGCTTGTACCAAACCTTGTGCTCCAGAGCTTATCTTGGAACTTTGTCGCTGCTCATGCTCCCAAAGGTGTTGCTTTCCTCCATGTACGTGTCAGACTCCGGTGTACCGAAATGTGTAAGTGTGAAGGTAATCTCGACCGATGTGATAATAAGGGAGAGTCCGAGCAAGGCGATGATGAAGATTTGGGGCTAAGTGAGATTTGCATTGAAAGTGACGATGATTTTAATTAAAAATGTCATTGTAGAAGTGAAAAGTATTTCTTATCTGTACTTTGTCTATATAAATCTGTAACTACTGTATTTCTATAAGTTTCTTCATTAAACGTTAAATTTTTTTTTCACTTTTCTGACCTTGGATGAGTTCCATCAGCCAGCTACACAGATGGGGGAAAGAGAAGAAAGTAAAAAGGAAAACGTTAAAATTATATAGGTATTTTTTCTTTCAATTTCCTATGCCTACCTATACTGTAAAACATAGGGGAGATGGGGGTATTTGTTAATTTATTTATGTTTGTAATGTTTTAGTTATAATTATTTTTTCCAGTGGCCCGAGAAATAGTGTCAAATATGTTAATATGCACTGGCAAATCTCTCATCATTAGACATATTAATTTTTATTATTGGAAACTATAAAATGAAACTTTTTGAGAGAAGGGTTAGTTCTACATAAAAAATTGTAATAACCTTTTCTCTGTATAATTGATTTAGCAATATTATTTATATAAAAATTTTTTTCGTAATCGCAAATTGGAAAATGTGTTTGCGACGGCGGCCATTTGGTTTTTCGCGCGCAGCACTCAAACGCACCATTTTTGAGAGTGCCAACATCGGAAGTATGTTTCTCCAAGGTCAAACAAAGAGATTGGGACCACTACCACACTTGCATCATGAAAGATCCCACGAATGTACATTTGATAGGGGCCTATATGTAATAAATACACATCAAGAAAAAAACACTACCTTAAAAGGCCATAGATTTATCTTTCTGTATGTTTGTTATCCTCGTATCGACATTTTTTTACAGCAAAAACAAACATTACGACATACGCCGCACTTTTAAAAGGCGGCATTAAACAACTCTTGGCTGCCTTCGAACATTTCATTTCTCACACACCCCCCAACTTTGTCACGGATCCAAGAATATTGTATTTGAAGTTTTACATAAAATACTTTTGTGTCTTTATTTATAAACATGCAGTAAAATAACACTTTCGCAAAATAATACAAGTTGACTGGAAATTCGTATAGGCAAAAACCACGCCATACAACTAAAAATAGAAGAGTTTATATTGATAAACACATTGCTCAGCCCACGATTTATAATGGCTAATTTTACAGTCTCACGCATATGCAGCTGTAAGTGTATGAACACATAATAATTTTTGTTAATATGTTTGGCTACTCGTAAAATTCATATTAGGCTAATTAGGTTATTATTGTCAGCCGTTAGAATTGTTTTTTGAAACAACAATAATGAATTTATTATACAGGGCGTCTCGAATCGAATCTATAAGACATAACAGATTGATCTCATAATAGTTATTTAAGTAACGAGGGTAGCTCCGTTTTACCGGTCGAGGGAAATAACCAGAGAGCGGCAAGCGCACCCTGTACAACAAAATCGGAGTTTCTCAATGTGAATCGTGTTTATAAAACAAGCAAAAGAAATTATGAACAATGACTTTTTTCTAGAAACAGAAAATAAAAATGTTCACGAGTACAGTTAAATCCATCCGTGGACACACTGTATATGATATATACCGGATGACACAGGAGATATGTAACAACCCGTAGCATGTTTATTTAAAAAGATATTATTTTGAAATTTGGTAGACCTAAATAATGTGTGATTGTCCTTTTTTTAGTACAAACAAGAAATTTTTTCCACTTCCGGTTTCACCGGAAGTGACATCTACTTTGTTATTTTAAATGGCACCCTGTATATATTTTTTTCCTATCTGGTTCTCCTTAAATTCCTCTTTTCAACTATGTATAGCAAGGTGGCATTCATTTTTAAAATGGCTACTGAAAACCATTTTATTGCATTAAGTCAAGTTGGCTGTGGTATGAAATGTAGCGGTAATTAATGCTTAGTGTGCTGCAATATCAAAAGAACTGTGGTACACAATTTTGTGTTTCATATTTGTTTTGTTCTAGTCAGTAGCCGAAGTGACTTTGTACAATTTTTATATTAAAGAAAAATCTCTAGACTAAATCCACGAAATCACAAAAACTAAGATAGAAACACTAATTTTAAATTTTATCCATTTGTAAAATATTTATTCATATTTCACTCGCCTCTGGTATTAGGAAGAAATTATCTTTTACTACTTTAATGTTTCCTAAAATACCATAACTTTCTACCAAATATGAAAAAGAAGTATTAAACAGTATCAGAATAATGGACAAAAATAATTTTTAAAATTAAAATTAAAACACCCTGTATCTCAGTAAAGAGGCACATTGTATCTAAGTGTTCAGGTTAAATCTTCATATTTTAGACTAAGGATTCTCCAGTTAGCGTATGTCCAATTATTAATGAAACACCCTGTATACATCGCTATGAGAGTCAATTGAGAAAATACTATACATGGTGTTATTGAAAAGTATGTCAATCACTTAACCACAAATTCAGCACCTTAAAAAAAGTTGATTGAATCTAATTCACCTCTATCCAAAATCGCACCCCATGAAGATACAGCCCTCTAAAGTTGGAAATAAAAAAACATTCTTTAAATATTTTACAAATGGCTACAGATATTTTTTTCAATACTGGTATGCTGTAACGTATGTCAGAGGGTAACAGTTACAATAAATTAAGAGTTTTTATCAAAAAGTTTAAGAGTCACATTTTTATTAATATCTATGGCAGTTAATATGTGCTAATTATAAAGTTATGATGATTAAAACAAATTGGCGTTAAATTTCATTACAAAAAAAAAAAATTTAATGTGAAATCAATTTTTATAAAATTCCAAAAATTATCAGAAACCTTCAGTAAACATGAGGAGCACTTAAAATTCATCAAAAACACAATATAATTCACAGTAAAATTTTCCTTCGCATCAAAAAGTGCAAGCTGTATGGGTTAATATATCTCTAAAATAATTATTAAGTAAGTTCTTATCCACTATTCAGTAAAATCACAGAATGCTCGGTATATATAGAGATCAGTATATTATATATGTACACGACTTTTTGAATGCATTTAAGAAATCGTTTTATTTCATTGGTGTTTTATAGTAATAATAACAAACAATGAAATATTGCTTTATAACGCAATTAAATGAAGCTTCAATAAAACTGTTTTATAGTGGCGGTACCGAATTTTCTTAGAGCCTGCGGAAATGTTTATAGTTATTTTGTAATGGTTGCAATAGGCTTTACAAAATATTAACATAGTCGTAAAGAACCAAAATGGCCGACTTCCGGTTTCGATGCAATTGACATGAAAATCGAATTTTTAAATGAGACAACCTATATATTTTCGCATATTTGGATCCTGCTGCCCAAAATACATATTATCTGGCCCTCAAATATTATTTTGATTTTGACTTTATTAGCATATAATATGTTTAAAATTTCCCTCATGCC
Organism: Rutpela maculata; assembly: GCA_936432065.2. NCBI lineage: Eukaryota > Metazoa > Arthropoda > Insecta > Coleoptera > Cerambycidae > Rutpela > Rutpela maculata. Next base: position 141,951,620 of record OW386290.2, read on the forward strand.
CTGGACTGTTTTTCTTTACCGGTGATATCACAACAGTATTTTATTTTTTGGACTTAGTACGTAATGTAAAAATAATATGCCTTTTCATTCACTTCTATTTTTGCAAAGAATGTAGAGCATTATCGTATTTTTCAAATATTTATAAATCAATGGATAATATGCAAATCTTTTCGACATGTGTGTATTTGTAATAGTGAGATTCTAAATATACAATGATTTTTAAATCGGCATTAGACAAATTGAGGTGCCACGTAAAAATGTCGCCGGTGTACATAAAAAAACCGCTCTTTGAAGTACAGCATTTTCATGTTATTTCATAAGTTTTCACAGCTTCTCTGTATTTATTCTGCATTCGACGGCGCATAAATCAAAATTGTACCAAGCATTAAAATATTTATAAGATATGATTATACACAGAAAAGACGAAAATGACTCGCTTCATAAATATATTTTTCGCAGAATGATATTCTGTGCCATAACTTTTCCAGTTTTATAGATCATAACTTGAAACCGAACGGTTCATAATTCCAACAGTAATATAAAAACAATAATTTATTTATGACATCCATATTTCGGTGCATGACGAATTGTCGATTCTCTGAAAGATACTATTTTAAAACCAAGTGCACATTGTTTCTTCGTTTACTTGTTTCTGGGCTTTCAGCACTGGAAGAACAGATTTTAAAAAATCCAGGAGTCAATGAAAATTTGGAGGTTCACAGATTTCACCCTCTATATTAAGAACCGACGAGTCCTTAATTCCAAAGGGTGCACGAGGATTTTTTTTAGGAATATAAATACATGCGTATATACGCGCATATACTCACTGCAGCCTGAACTAAAATATGGAACATGGTATTTTTAATAAGAATATTATGAAATGAATAAAGTTGCAGTCGGCCGTTGCCCACTGCGAATATTTATTAAATACGATAAACTTTGTTTGACTAAATATTTGTCTTTAGAATTTGGAATGTATATCAAACAGCCTATTAGAATATTTCCTATTGAAACTGAATCATATCAGTCATACAGAGCGGTCGTTAGAGGAGTGTAAACTTTCATCTTTTGTACAGGGTGTTGCATCATGAGAGGGACATAGCTTAATAGGAGGTAGAGAACATCAGTGGTAATCAGAACCTCCCATAGAAATGTCTCATTGGGCCTTCACTACTAAGTTACAGGGTTTTTTACAATTTTTGGCAAAAACTACTTTTTGTCATTACTTTGACAGGGAATGGAATAATGAATTCATATTTGGTACAGCTGGTACAGTCACGATTCTTCAGAAGTACATGTAAGACATGAAAAATAATCCAGGTCCGGACTCACTAAAATTTAGGTTTCTTTTTTACCTTTAAAAAACATTACCCTGTATATTATTTTTTGAGATTTTTACATGATATTCGAAAAGAACACAAAAAAATAAGCAAAATGACCTATTTCACTTTTTTGTTACCTACACCTTTGTGGTTACTTAAATACGATGTTAAATGTATAAGAATATGGATTACAGAACGATATTAAATGAAAGTCACGCGAAATAAATAATTCTGTAACTAAAATTTGCAAAAATTCATTCTATTGAGGCTAGGTGGCCTGGGTGAATTCTAATTCCGACACGTTTTAAAAAATGGGAAATGGTAAAAATGGTAAAGAATGCAGCCCTAATAAGTAATCGGGTATAAATTAACACAATATTTAATCAACCATAGTAAGCTTATTCAAAGTGAGAGATAATTAAAAAGAATCTCCTAAACAGTTGAATAATTAATTGTTTGTAATTTAATACGTCAATAATCCGCATTTAGTTTGTGAAGTGCATTAAATTGTGAAAATTTGTGTAAAATATTTTAACTATGCCACTAAAATTTACAAACGTGGAATATGCTGACATAATATTTATCTATGGTTTCTGCAATAGAAATGGTAGGTCGGCGGAAAGAGAATATCGGCTGCGTTTTCCTGGTCGTCGGCACCCTAATCACAAAACCTTTAGTACCGTATTCCAGTATTCAAGACAACATGGAAAGTTTCCTACTTCTGCAGTTGTGGAGCGTGTTTTACAACAGGGCGTGCAGGAACAAAACAATATTTTAACATAGCTCAACAAAACCAAAAAATTAGCACTAGACGAATCAGTTCTGCAACTGGTATTCCTCATTGGTGAGTATGGAGAACTCTAAAAAGAGAACGTTATCATCCATATCATATTCAGCAGATACAGCGTCTTGAACAAGGCGACAACATCCCCAGCAATGTAATGTTCCCTAGTGATTGCGTTGAAGCCGATGTTGTTTGGTACAAATCGTTGCAATAAAGACTTGCATACGTTGGAAATAATAATACTAGTTGCTTGCCGAGTAGGATATTTAAAAAGTATTTTTAAAAAGTCGTCTGATACACCATGACGCGATTTAGTGAGAAAAGTGAGTAGATGTTTCTTTATTGTATATATTCTCTTGCCCTTCGTGTTATTGGTGGCTCACCCTATATATAAGCGCATATTTTTATCACAATATATTATCTGACGTTACAGGAATGATATTCGCGAAAAAAAAAATTAATCGAATCCTTCAGTTGCCATGAATATATTTTATAAAAGTAGCCACTTTTTAACTTTAATACCCTGTATCTCAAAAACTAATTATAGGATTAGATTTGGCCCAAGTTACTTTTAATCAGGAAATCGAGATCTATAACATACTAAAAATTCAGAAAATTTAACCGAGAACCATTTTATATAAGAAAAAGTGCTGGGTCCATTTGCGAAAATTTGCGACTTGACGAGCATGTACCTCGAAAACTATAACAGATACGAAAAAAAGTAACAGAAACATTTTTGTAGAAAATTTAGTCGCATATAGCCACTTTTTGGTTAGGGCGAACCGTTTTCGAGATACCTCCTAACCAGTCCAAATACACCCTGAAGTCAAAAATTGGGATCTCTGCACTCTGCATTTCCCTTCATATCATGAAACGTCGAGATTTTAAGTTTGAGAAAAAAAAATGTCTGTCGTTCTGTCTGTGGGTCCGTCTGTATATATTTTAATTAACTAGACACTGTGGCTAAAGCTTATATCACCTCGTATATATTTCAATGTATGATATAATGTATTTCCACTCACCATAAGATGTTTGAATGGTCGAGAAGGCCTGAGAGGTCTTCTCAAATCTGCATGTACTGTACCTGCTTGTTTTAAAAACTCGATACGAGGCAAGCCGTCCTTGTCTGTGCCACTCTGAACTCTGTCTTTCATCTCTTTCGTGTACCTGCCTAAAATTTCTACAAAATCATAATCGCCGTATAACGGGGGCGAGGGTAACAACGAAAATATTGGATAATAATTCAAGCAATAGACGTTTATTTCACGTAAAATAAGTTTATTTAAATTTTTTGTATGAGTGTTAAGAGAATTAGAATTAGTACGACCAGAACAGGTCTTTGCCTAAGTAATTCACTAATCTCTGTCTTTACCAAATATAGTATAATAATTCAAAAGTTATCGAAGAAACAGTCGATTTTTTTATTTCTTCGTGAAAAAATTATAGTATAAAACAAAATATGTAACGGTGCGTACTGGTTTGGGATATCTACTTTTTTCTCAGCCATATTTAAATTTATCAAAATTTCTAACGAGTGAATATCACCCACGCCAGTAACAAGCATTTAATCTTATGCCAATTTTACTAATTTCTAGGAATCAGCCTACATCCGTTCAAAACCTGCTACATTCATAATGACTGTTACGATACTTTTTTGGCCTCGAACTTCCATTGTTCCATGAATACTGACAGATTTTGGGAACAACGCCAACGATCGCATAAAATATTTGTAAACAATCAGAAAAATGCCTTCGGTCGCAGATTCCTGTTGTTGAACAACTCTCGACTTCTTACTGCGACTTTGATTAGAAAAAATTGAGATACGAACTGTGGCTGACGTGTCATTTCATCGAAGTAAAGAGTGACCCAAAAAAAAACGCTATTTTTCACCCCTTTTGGGGGACCTCATGAATTTTATTTAAAAGTGGTCTAAATGATACTTTAAATTAGGCGAAATTTTAAGTTGAGCATAGTTTTTGTTTTGGAGACATGACGAGTTAAACTCGTTATTTGATTCATCCATGACAAGGCGAATCCGACATTCTCGTTGTGTTATCTTAAAATTCTCAACAGATACAAGGAGTGCCATTTTTACCGTAAAATTTCCAGTTATTTTCTAATTTTTTATTAGATTTTACCAGAAATATAGTACAAGAAAGTTAGAAAATATTCTGTAGAAAATAATTAGAATTTTTGCTAAACATCTTTGATCAATCGGTATTTTTCTACTGAAAACATAACAAATTTCGATGGATTTATATACGAAGAAGCACTTATACGTATCTATCGAGATTTGCTAAGTGTCCAATATAAAAATACCGATTAATCGAATATTATCCACAAATATCCTGATTTATTCCTGTAAAATCGGCTATACCTCACTTGAAAAACATTTTTGATAAAATACAATGATATTGAATTGAATTTGAAAAGAATGGAAGATTTTACATAGAAAATGATACACTTTGCATATTTGAGAATCTTGAATATAATGAACGAGATTGCCAAGAATCTTGAATTCATCTCATCGTGAACAGGTCAACTAACATGTTCGACTCGTCATATCTCCAAAATTAGGTTTCTAAATTTATTTATATGCGTGTTTTTCTGTAAAGTAAAATGCTTGTCATAACTAAACCTGATATTCCGGCATATGTATTGAAAATCCTGTTCTATAACGTCGTACAATTCATCTTCTGTATTGATGATTTCCCTAATTATTTCTGCCTTTTGGTATCTATGGAACTCTCCGATTAAAGAACTTATATCTAGATACATAATGGCATTGATTTATTTGTCGCTGAAAGACTCACAATATAAGGCACTTCTTCCCATAAGTTGCTGATTGGTCCATCGGCGTATTCGCGGCCGCTCGTGCATGATCGGCTTCAGTTCGATTATCATAATCTCAGTTGACAGTTCGGCCATTAATGTCAATAAATGTTTTTCGTGTTCTCCGACCAAAAACTGGTGAAAAAGTAATTTTATTTTAAGTTGTGATTTGCTTAATACCTAAATAATATTCTCTATTCATATTTACACAGTTTAGTGACAATATATTTTGTGCAAATAAATAGGGAAGTGCTGTGCCGTTTGCAGAAAGCAGTTTAGAAAAGAAGAAAATCGATCGTTCCATAGTCGTAACATGATGAAGTTCAGTTTACAGTTATAAAGTAAATAGCAATTAAATTTTAATATCCTTTCAATACATATTTATCTTACTGTTTTATCTTACTGTAATATCGTATGCCTACATCACGTTATATAAAGAGCCGGTAATGCAGGAATTGCAATAATTCATTTTAATGAAAATATTTACCATTCTACACATTTCCTACACACACAACGCCACTGTTGCCTATGGGATGTGATGTTCATATATCAATTTTAATGGACATATAATGTGACTATGTTAGGAGCAAACAAGGTATATAATGAAAAGATAGCCTGTTATGTATCTAGATATAAGTTCTTTAATCGGAGATGGAACTGTATTCTTTCCCTAACGCATATAAATAAATTTAGAAACCAAATAAGAGAGAAGCAGAACAGGCAATTGCATAATGTAAGCAATAACCCCCTAATTGACAAGACTGTCATTAATATGTCAAATAGAGTTTTAACAATTTCAGATAAACTTGTCTTGTCAAAAAGTTTAAATTTTGCAATAAACCCAAAATCTGTCCCAAAATTTGATATAATAGCAGCTGTAGAGAAAACTGCTCAAAACATGCCAACAGATGATGCAAATGAATATCGCGTACGGGCAAGAATTGCTTTAGAAAAGCAGTGTAAAATTAGAGATAATTTAAGTACTGAAGAGAAGCAATCCATATCTTCCTTAAGAAGAGATGAAAGTATTAAAATTTTGCCAGCAGACAAAGGTAATGCCACGGTTGTTATAGATAAAAATGTATATGATACAAAAATCATGACATTAATCAATGAAGGACCTTACTCAAAATTAAACAAGGATCCCACAAAATCAATTGAGAGCAAAATATATAGAACTCTATTCAAGTATAAAAATAAATTTAATGACTTTGAACGAAGTAAGCTCACACCGCATCATAGCAAGCCACCTCATTTTTATGGCTTGCCAAAAATACATAAGCAAAATATACCTTTAAGACCCATTGTTAGTTCCATTAATTCGCCATGTCATAATTTGGCAAAATTCTTACTTAATATTCTAAATCCATTGTCTGGAAACACCGATTCGTATATTAAAAATAGTAGACACTTTATAGAAAAAATTTATGAAAACAATATTCATGATACCCATCTGATGGTTAGTTTTGATGTAGTTACCTCTTTACCAATGTCCCAGTAGATAAAACTTTAGAAATAGTCAAGGATAAATTGTTATATGATGGTAATTTGGAAGCTAGAACTAAATTAACTGTTAATAGCATAATGGAACTTTTAACATTATGTATAAAAAAGACTTATTTTCAGTTTGAGGGTGATTTCTATCAAGGAAACTTTGGTATGGCAATGGGGTCTCCATTATCACCAGTTTTAAGTAATATATTTATGGAGGACTTTGAAACTAAACATGTTCAAAATTGTATATATAAACCGGTTAGTTGGTGGAGATATGTTGACGATATATTCGCAATTTGGTCCCATGGAGTCGATTTACTAGATAATTTTTTAGAAAACATAAATAATAAAGAACCATCTATTAAATTTACATTAGAAGTAGAAAATAGAAGTGAACTACCATTTTTAGATGTTTTAATTAAAAGAGTAAATAATACAGTTGAAGCAAGCGTTTATAGGAAACCAACACATACCAACAGGTATTTAAATTTTAACTCAAATCAGTCGATGCATGTTAAAAAGGGTGTTATAAAATGCTTATATGATAGGGCCAAAATAATTTCTTCTAATGATGAAATATTAGACAATGAGAAACGCTTTATAAAAGAGGTTCTTATAAACAATCAATACCCTCAAGTTTTTGTTGATAGAACTTTCACAAATATAGAAAATAATAATCATGTACGCCAAAAACCTGCAACGGTATACAACGTTAATTCCTTATGTACGCGGATTATCTGAAAAGCTACGCAGTATAGGCAATAGATTTGATATTAGGACGATATTTCAAACGGGCAATACATTGAGATCTATTTTAACAAAAACAAAATCGCTAAATCATGAGCAAAATTCAAAAAACTGCATTTATAGTATTCCCTGTGAGTGTAATAAACATTATGTGGGTGAGTCATCCAGACCATTCAGTGTTAGATTAGGTGAGCACAAAGGTTACATTAGGAAGAATGAGATTCAGAAATCGAAAATTTGTGAACATGCTTAGGAGAACGGACATAGAATAAACTGGGACTCGGCAAAAATTTTAACAAAAGAGACAGATAGCAAGAAAAGGAAAATTAAAGAAGCGGCTATAATACTATTGAATGAGGATAAATGCGTGTCGAATTGTTCCGTAGATATTTGCACAACCTGGCTGCCGATGTTAAAAGAAGAACTTAACAAACTCAACATTGTTTAAAATAAAACTATCAACTAGATATTATCAACAGTTCTATGTAAGCAGTAAATATCTATGGATACTAAATATAACAAATATATTCGTAAAGCTGTGTATTTAATATACACAGCACACAAACATTATAATACGCTTTGAGAAAGGAAACAGATTCGTTTTCCGAAACGTCAGCAAAATACGTCATTTTTATATTTTTATTCTTATTCATTATTTGTCAAAAACCACCCTCTAACTGATCCTTTGACGTAAAAGTCACAGGCGTAGAGGTCATTTTCCAGTAAAATACTGGTTAATTGCATTATTTTGTGTAGATTTCAGACATTGTTTAGAAGAAAATATATGTGGCAGAGCATCCCAATAAGAAACAGAAAAATTAGGTACCCATTCACTCGGAGTATTCTTAAATTTTTGACAAGAATTTTTAACAAGAAAAGTTTGAAGACTGAACATTTAGAACACCTTTTGCTTGGTAACTTCTATTATTGTGCTGCCACAGATGAATAGTTTTGGTGTCCTAAATAGTCCACAGTACATCGCCCTTTTTTTTAATGATGAGTAACAGGCTGAATTTTCGTGAGTAGCTTCTTTTTGACGAGACGCCGAACTTTTCTCTCTGCGAAAATTCTCGGTAGTGGTAGCTAATAGCAAAAATTATTTTTTCTATTTTGCACGAATTAGACAATTCGACAACCTGTCAAATTATTTGGCAGATATTAACAAGGTATGATTGTATCATTATTATTACTTCCACATCTACGTAGTGGAGTAGAAGTATACTAGTCAACCATCCTAGGAGGGCAAGTAGCTGCGCAGAGAGAGAAGAAATATCGTCACTGTTGGACAGAGAAAAACAAGATTTTTAAGCCTCTTAAGCTTCTTAAGCTAGCTAGCTAGCTTAAGAAGCTTGTTTATCTCTGTCCATCAGTGACGATATTTCTTCTCTATCTAGGCGGCTACTTGCGATCTTAGGACGGTTGACTAGTAGTAACGATAAAAAAAATTTAATTTATCTTTTATTCAAATAGACTTAGAATGTCATGAAATGTCGAGATTTTAAGCTAACAAAAGGCCTCAAAAATTTTTTTGCCATCAGACACACCACCAACACCACCATCCCTACCCCCACCATAAATGTGGCATATCGTTTTATGGGTTTTTGGGTAGACGTTTCAAATATTACATTATTAAAGATCTACGAGCAATTACTTCCACACTAGAATAACTCTGTCGAGATTCAACGAAGTGGGGATGTTTAAAAATGTATCCCAGAAATTATGTTGTAGATGCTCACCTTTGAATTTACTCAGCACTCACATTTTCAGGAAATTCTCGGCCTTGTTTCAACGCAGTGGCCTCACCTTTTCTTAGAGGAGCCTCATAAAAACAAAGGGATACCTACTATGCATTCTCCGTCGAATGTTGACGGTTTTATTCTACACCTTAGTCGGAAAAGGAAGATAGTAATGAATTGAACTATTAAAAGTGTTAAGCGGCATATGTCAGTGAGCGACGTTGACTTGATAAGCCTTTGTAAAAATTATTTTGAATTACACCACCAGAGAACTTAGATCACAGAGAAGCGACAATATCGGAGGTTCCTTTGATATTTTATGGCCCGATTCTAATGGCACTGAACATGAGTGAAACACAAACCTCTTACACTGAGAGAACTTTAAAGTTCTGAAAGCAATTCAGTATAATATGTTACTATATCACATATTAAATATAATTAATAATAATAATATAATGTAAGACAACTACACAACCTATCTCTCACATGTGCATACGAAAACGGTTATCTCGGGAAGCCTAGCTGCCGCTTCTCTGTGGTGTAAGTTGTCTGACACCACCTCCAAATTTAAACGCCAATAGGATCTGTTGCATGAAATGAACACGTGCATTTATTACCATCCTCCTTTCCCGTAAAGTATACTGAATTATTTTATTCTTTTAGTAACCACCCTATATATATATTTCCACTAAAACTAAAACAGGTTTCTTCCTTGCAACTGTGTTAACTACATGTCAAGTATTATTGTTTTCAGTAACATTTTTTCCTTAATTACTTTTTGGGGCATTCGTCCTCTATTTTTCGATTAAAATATACCAGAATTTTTCCATGTCAATAAGCCTGTACCTACGGAATATTATTTTTCTCAGTAAAATAGGTTTTTAGATATAGAGCCAATAGGGATTGCAATTTACCGGAAGTTTTAATAACCGGTAAATCGGTAAATAAAAATGGAAATAACCGGTTAACCGGTATTTACCGGTAATTTTTAGAATTAATGATTAAGGTGGCGAAAATGGCAATTATCTTTTTCCATGTACAAAATTATCTAAATTTGACAAAAAAAATTTTTGCCTACGACTATTAAATAATGTACTCATTATGTATGTGTTTCCTCAAGGATAATGCTATACATTATTCCCTGCAGTGAATAATGATTTCAGTATTCACTAGTGAATAATAAGGACAGTCAGTTGTTTATAAGAAGTCACGGGCAGGTATTTTTTCAATTCGAGTGCAATCTCGCAACTTTTTAGTAGAATTTATGGCTGGTTTCTGAAACCATAAATATAATTATTCGTTAACTGTCATTGCTACAATTGTGTAAACAATTTTACTGTTATTATCAAATTTATGAATATATAACTATTTAGCGTTTCAGAAACAAACCCTCTTTTATCATACAATTTCGTTTTTAAATTTGATTGAGTAGGCCGTTATGTGTCAAATTAAATTTAAACGTCAACGTTATTTACTATAATTTTACATATTACTCAAAAAGAATAATATAAATAATTCATTAATTAATTTCTTCAGTAAACAATTTAACAAAAATATCTAATAGTCGTGGACAAAGTATAGTATTCTACTCGCATATTAATGGCTACTCTGGTGATTTACGACATTCGCCTACGGCTCGTGTCTTAAGCTTCACCCTCGTGAATAATAGCCATCATTATATGTTCGTTGAATAATATACTATCTCGTATATTTAATATAATGAACAAACCAAAGGTTTTTTATCAAAAGGAAAAAATATAAATGAAATAAATTTAAATAAATAATTATTCTGTAAATAACAAAAATATCAATTTAAATAACAAAAATTATAAACATAAACTCAAATAGGGCATTTACTGAATACCCAATCTAAAAATAAAATATTTTTTAAAAACGGCCTGTTAAAAGGTTTTTCAAAGCTATATCTGTTAGTCGTCTGATATATGTGCATAGAATACCACCAGCTGAAGATGTCCTTCCTCAATCGATATTGGTGGGTCGATAAGTTAATAAGAATTGGTAATAACATACTTCTAAATGTATTCCACGGATATTTGCGGCAGTGAAATATTCAATTTCCTATCGCACGATATTGTCAATGTCTCTCTTACTTGTATTTCTTAGAGCTTGGTGTCTGGGTTTTACTTTTTATAATATTATTTATTTATTGTTAAAAGTGCTCAGTGTTGGGACAGTCACTCTATATTTAGTGAATACTAGTCACTGACATAAATAGAAACGTTGAATACGTGACATTATCCTAAGTTTAGAATTTACCGAAATAACCGGTAAAAAATTAGAATAACCGGTAATTATCATCATGTGTTTTTTGTCATAATAACCGGTTAACCGGTTAACCGGTTAACCGGTATTGCAATCCCTAAGAGCCAAGAGACCGACTGACATGCTTGAATTACTGAATTGAAAGACCTAAATTTTCATAATCGATAGTCTGAAATGTGAAAATCTGGAATAGTGATTTTTTCACGATACGAAGACATTTCGGAAAGTGATTTTTCACGATTGTAATTAGCTATAAATAATATTTTCCCAATCCTAGTCAAAACTTTCGTTGTTATCATCTCCATATTAGTCCAGTCAAATTAGACATCATAAAAAATTTTGCGTACTGCGGACTTTTTTTTGTGGAAGTTATTTAAGAGGGCATAATAAGCAAGCACAGAAAACTACACCCTGCTACACAATGTGCGTCCCCTATTTTTAGGGGTTGAAACTTTCAAATTTTACTTGTGTCCATATCTGTTTCCTTATTGCCCGTAGGGCTCTTTACCAAGTTACACTTTTTGAAGATTCATCCCTCCTCTACATAATATATATATTACACATTTGCCGTAGGACAAACGGTTTTGGCTGTACGAGGCCGGAAAGGTCGCGCTGTCCGAATTTGGGGGTCTTCTGTACAGGACAAACGGCTATTATTTCCAATCTACAATACTATACATACTAATGCCCTTAAGGAGGGATGATGATTTGTAAAAAAACTTTCATCGAATACCGCGCGGTTTTCATGATACGGGATGTTGAAATTATGAAAACCTCTTTTTAAAAAAAAAAAAGTGAACCTACTTTTTTTCGCGTTGGTTTAGGAGCTAGACAGCAAAATATGCCAAAAATGGCTATTTCGGTACTGTTCGGTACTGTTGCATTAAAAAAACCAAAACCAGTATAATTCTGGTAAGTGTTTTTGTTTATCCTAAAAGTCCAATTCATTGCGCATAGAAAATGTGTTTTTGTAATTAAGTAGGATCAACACCTATTGTGTAATAACGATTTATGTCATGTGTTCTCTAGTCTCCTTTTTCACATTTTTTTTGCGGCCTTATGGTTCATAGTATGGCAGAAAGCATTATACACGTGGATGGGGCACATAATAGGGTGTTAAAATGGGTCTCTTGTTAAAATGCGATAGGACGTACCGTTTTCGAGTAAAACGCACTTGTTTGGTTATGTTTGCTTTGAGTTTTTATTGTGTTCTGAATTATGATCTGATAAATAAATTCTACATTTTGGTGTTTTTTTTCTTAGGAGTTTGTTTTTTTAAATAATTTTGCGATGAAATGGACATATAATAACTATTTCTCGAGGAAGGTAAAATTACTGTAGATTTTGTTATAGACACAAAATAAGTTGCAATGATGATTTCAGACAAGCGTGAACCCTCAAATAGGGAACCCCTATTACGTCCGAGTCCCTTCATTTTTTCATTAGCAATGTCCCTCATAAACAGAAAAAGCAAGAAGCGACACATAGTTGTATTTTTTTCGTAGTCAGCGGTGAGTATTTACTAGTCAGTCGATGAAAAGTGTAATCTGAAGTAATTTTTTGCAAACAAGTGCGTTTTACTCGAAAACGGAACGTCCTATCGCATTTTAACAAGAGACCCATTTTAACACCCTATTATGTGCCCTGTCCACGTGTATATTACTTTCTGCCGTACTATGAACCATAAGGCCGCAAAAAAAAATTGTGAAAAGGGAGACTGGAGAACACATGAATGACATAAATCGTTATTACACAATAAGTGTTGATCCTATTTAAATACAAAAACACGTTTTCTATGCTCAGTGAATTGTACTTTTAGGATAAACAAAAACATTTATCAGAATTATACTGGTTTTGGATTTTTTAATGCAAAAATACCAAAATAGCCATTTTTTGCATATTTTGCTGTCTAGCTCCTAAACCAATGAATGTATTAAAATGAAACCAACGTAAATTTTCTTATATTAGGGTCGTACATACATGAAAAAAAAAATGAGCGAAAAAAGTAGGTTCACTTTTTTTTTAAAAAAGGGGTTTTCAAAATTTCAACATCCCGTATCATGAAAACCGCGCGGTATTCGATGAAAGTTTTTTCACAAATCTTCATCCCTCCTTAAGGGCATTAGTCTGTGTAGTATTGTAGATTGGAAATAATAGCCGTTTGTCCTGAACAGAAGACCCTCAAATTCGGACAGCGCGACCTTTCCGGCCTCGTACAGCCAAAACCGTTTGTCCTACGGCAAATGTGTAATATATATATATTATGTAGAGGAGGGATGAATCTTCAAAAAGTGTAACTTGGTAGAGCCCTACGGAAAATAGGGAAAAAGATATGGACACATAAGTAAAATTTCAAAGTTTCAACCCTTAAAAATAGGGGACGCACATGATGTAGCAGGGTGTAGTTTTCTGTGTTTGCTTATTATGCCCTCTTAAACAACTTCCATAAAAAAAAGTCCGCAGTACGCAAAATTTTTTATTATGTCTAATTCCACTGGAGTATATACCCTATATAAGTAATTAAGTATGTAAGATGAGTGAAATGTTACAATATCTAACGCCAAAAATATTTTAAATAATAAATAATTCTTAGGCACCATACTCCCTTACCCTATCTCCGGACATATGTTTATAGGAACTGTTCTTACTTTTAAAAGAACATTATTTTTCTGACACCCTGTACAGGGCCGTGTATCGGACACCTTCGCCTACTTTTTGGGGCGGCGGCGGACGCCTAGATTAGGGATTTTTTTTTAGATTTTCTGCCCCCTCGCATCAATTTTTTGGAGGGATGAAGTAGGAGGCGGTATTTTAGATTTTTCGGCCCTGACCCTGTATATTCTGTAAGAAGATTATTTAAATGTCGAAACTAAACTAATGTTAGCGATAAGTTTTGTTACATTTCTTTCGGGTCGTTGTTTTAAAAAAATAATAAATCAACCATCAAAGAAACGTTGGTTGGTTGGCTTTTTAATATTATTTGACTACTACAAAATATCGCACACCTAAAAATACATTGAACTCAAATGAAGTTATTAAATAAAATGTATGTTAAAAGGGATAATGGGAACAATGTTGATGTTTCGGAAAAATATTCTATTTCCGTTATCTAAACTTCAATATGCTTTTAAATACTTGCTGTCATGTCAAAGATGACAGCTGTCTGTTCGCGTATTTTCATACACATGTGAGACTTTAGATTGTATTTACATTATTTCTACTTATTCCGTCATTAATAATTAGCAACCAGCTAGTACAAAAAATTACTGAGAAATAGATACGCATTTAGTCATTTTAAGAAAAACGCAGAAGTTGCGCCAGACGTGGCCGACATCGAATATCTATTTGATTAAAATTTGGGCAAAATGTATAATTCTAATAGTGCCACTGACATTAAATAGACAGCTAAGTCCTTTATATTTTTATTGCTCGAATAAGTATTTGCAGTTGGCAAACCCGACTGTAAATTCGCTTGTTTTGTCTTATTAAAAATACGATAACAACATTTTAAAGTAAAATTGTTACATTAACTAATATGCAGAGCTCGGGAATATTATCTCTGTGACGTCAAAATCGGGGTTGGCTCTAGGTCAGCGTGAAAAGATTCTTATGCAAGTATGACACAATATATCTTAGCTTATACTTTTTTTTTTAACTATTTAACGTCGGCCTATTTCCGCCACCAGGACCTATCACCGACGCCAGGAGGCGAGCTACCCCCAACCTGGAAATTTTGCCGAACCTCTCCCCTTAAGAAGAGTAGGGATCTTTTACTTGCCTAACATTTAATAGACAAGGGACCGTCTGCTTTACATCCCCTCCGAAGGATGGTATATCCACTACGTAATCCTCGTCTGAAATTACGTAACTTCCGAGTATACACTGATATACAAGCCTCTAGAAGGTGGGACGAGAACGCTGTATTTCCAGCTGTATTTCCAAGTACTAACTGCGCTTCAACGGAATATCGACTGATATTCACATTGAAGTCGCCTCTACGCTCGCCCCCTAGCTTGTACTTTTTTTTTAGCGAATTCCGTAATATCCAAAGTTAACATGGTCAGTTTATTATAAACACAGTGTCACTATCAGCAGAGCCACTAGCACTCATATGCTTTCGTGAAAAAATATGTCTAATAGAATTTGTTTTATGAGAGCCGTCTCTGGCATCGAGATGAAATTCCCGAGCTCTGCTAATATACGTAAAATTCGTTAGATCCTTATTCTACATTTTCGATGTATTGTACATTAGAATGCTGCGTCGCTATAGGTGGGTGATTTTTTTTACAAACATTAAAACGCCTGTATACATAAAAGTAGTGTCTTAATAAGAGAGAAGACTGCTACATTTTTTTGGAATTTCTCGTTAACCACTTTCATCTCCCAACACCTTTAAAAATTCATCGTAGGAAAATTTAAAAGATGAACACTTTATAAATATTAGGTTTTCGTTTGAGGATTTGTGGCTTGCACCTTTCACCTACTCCCTGTAGAACCTCTTAGAAATAGAAACATTAAGGATTTCAAAACTTTATTTCGTTTTATGCGTCATTACAAAAAACATTTCAATGAAGTATAAAAACAATTACATAGAGAAGGAATAGATATTATAGAAACAAAATTCGGATTAGCGGTAGTGATGGGCGATATCGTGATTTTTCAATCACAACGTAAATCGTTACTGTGATTTTCTTATATCAGTGAATTTAAAGCGTGATGTGATCACGACTTTCATATAACGACGTACGAGAGAAATTGTTAATTGTTCCCTATCCCTAAATAAGCGCCGACAGGCGGTGAATGGTGAATTAGCTACTTTTGGTAATCTGTGCTGCCGCAGATATGCATAATATGTATAATATATTATGATTTGTTTATCCAAATAACCTATCTGATGTATGGATTGGTAATAAAGCAAAAGCATACTAGGTTTTGAATGGAACTTGATAATAGGATATTTTTGTAAAGTTGTACTGTCGTGCACAAAAAAAAAATGAGACAGGTCTTATAACGCATTTTTGCTAAAATCTAGTTGTGTACATCTAACTTTAATTTTTGTGCAAATAGAGACAGATTTACATTAGAAAAATAGTTGTCCTATTTTTTTTGCTCACGCCAGTACAAACATTAACATTTCGGAAGCATCAATAAATTTCTTGTTTATATTTATGTTTATTTTATAAGAATTTTTGTTAATTTAAAATGGTATATTTATTTTTTAATGTTATTTTTGTTGTTGTTTTATAATATACCTAAAAGGATATTTTTTAAAAATGTTTTCATTTGCTTATTGTCGAATATTCCATATTTTTATTCATATTTCATGCCGAAACGTAAATGCTCAATATTTTCAATAAAATTGCTAGTATATTTAATCATATACTTAAAATATCTTTACGCATGGTTTTAGTAGTTATACTTCTGGTGTTGTAACAAAAATGTTCCGTCACGACCCTGCCTCGAATCGCCACATCGCATCGCCAGTCAATAAAAGAAAGATATTCATATAAATATCTAAATAATGTGAAATAACGCTAATAAGGCACGGGATCGCTTGCTTTACGTGTTAATACATACGACCGCAAACAATAATCGACTCAAAGTAAATATCGTGAAATATCGTCTTGGTTAGACCACGGCAAGGGAACGAAATACGGAAAGTCGTGATCACGTCACGCTTTTCTGCCTACTTTACTAACAGTCGTTACCTGTGATTTCTTAATATCAGTGATTAAATCACAGTTCGTGATATATCGCCCATCACTAATTAGCGGTATTATTCTGAAGTAACCAGTCACAATAACCTAATCTGCGGTTGCCATCATCGTCGTACAAATCTCAAGCAGCAATTTTAGTAGTTTCTACGTAGAAGTTACCACTAGTGGAACTTTAAAGGTTTCCGCAACTAAGGATTATTACGTAATGGGAACCGCCCTTCTACTAAACATTCACCAAAATGGGGAATAATAATTACGTAGCAAGTTACTATTCCGGTACTTCCACCGTTACCGTGTTGAAGACTAGGTTATTACGTAAACGGGATGTAACCAAGTAGTAAAAATGACTGACTTTTGGAACAGCTCAACTGACCGGAATGAGAGCGCAAACTATATATTTGGCTCTCTGTTATTCGAATAGCAAATTAATGACCTATTGAGTTTGAGCACATAATATGTCCAAGGCCCAAGTTAAGGTGATTATATACAACATGCATAAGCATATATTATAAATCATGATGTTTTGCATTTACCCTGGGTGTGGATATTAAAACCACCACTTGTTTTCTGTAAAATGTTATCATGATGCTTCGATAAAAAAGACGCCCCCTCGAGAAAATGGTTCTTTCGAAAAAACAATTTTTTTGCAAAATTTATGTGTACAAACAAAACTGCAAAATTTTTTATGGAAAACGTTTTTTTTTTTTTAATTTTATATATTAGTAATAAATAATCTATTTATAAAACATATTTGCAAATGACCATAATAAAAAAAATTATTGAATTATATTTTTATATGTGTCTTCATTCAACAACAGAAAAATGGAGATTTGAATTGCAGTCACTTTGGAGTGGTATATAGGTCAGCAAAGTATTTGTCACATATTAGAGGTGGCAAAAACCAAAATTATTTCCCTACAAGTTACATTTTATAATAAAGTAGCAGATGCTACCAACGTTATAGTTGTTGTTACTTTAAAAGAACTAAACGGGAACTAAAAAATTTCACGGTGTAGTTATATGTACCTAGATGTAGCAAATGGGATCAATGACGCTATAAAATCTTGGTAATTATTGCTACCAACTTATTTTCATGTTGGTACAATTGGCAGATACGAGATAGGTTTTTTTTTTTTGAATTGGCAACACGGTAATAACTGTTGAAGTGTCACTGTGTGTGATGTGGATTAAAAATAACAATTATTATACTTTTACCTCGGTGCTTTTACCAAGTACTTTTTATTATCTGATATTATTCATTAAGTTGTTAATAAACTTGTGCAAATAAAATATTTGTTTTCTTACTGAAAACGATGTACAATGTATGTCTTGTAAATATATTTATTAACGTAAGGTGTGTAATAATGGAAAAAACCGCTGCCCAAGGAATCACAACTTCCACATCCAGATTCTCTATCCAAGTCACTCACAACGAAAAACTTTGTATGTGGAAATAATTATTTATGGAACTTTAATAATATAATATTTGAAATCCTCTACCCCAAAAACCCGTAAAACGATACCCCACATCGGTAGTGTGGTGGGGGGTGGTGATAGGGGGGTGGTAGTGGGGGTGGATGAAGTAAAAAAATATTTTGAGGTTTCTGGTTCTTGTATATACACTAAATCACAATTTTTTTTCATCCCCTTTAATAAGGGGGTGGGGGTGGTAATGGGGATGGAGAATGCCAAAATTTTTTTTGAGACCCTAGCTTCTCTTGTATATACTAAATACCAATTTTATCGACTCTTACCTGCTTGATTTACCCATTTACCCCAAATTTACCCCAATTTACCCCCCAAACCTTCGTCGGAACAACATGAAAATAAAATCTAGTTCCAGATCTCGTTAAAGTACATACGTGTACCAAATTTCAAGTCAATATCTTAAACGGTTCCAGAGTAAACGTGCGCACAAAAAAAGTTACAGACAGACCGACAGACAGAAATTTTTTTTCGCTCAAATTTAAAATCTCGACGTTTCATGACATTTTAAGCCTATTTGAACAATAAAAAATTTTTTAAATTTTTTTGTCGTTACTATACTTCCACTGGATGTGGAAGTAAAATACATAAGAGTGTTCATATTTTAGTGATCAGTTTACATTTAATTTCATTCAGTTTAATTTATTGTACACTACTGCGCGTCATATTAATGTGGTACACTTCGATTTTATCAATGCAAAAAATACTAGACTGGTCACATTTGACAATAATAAGATCTATCACAAATCAGTATTTCAAACAATAACGATGTCTAGACAGTTAAGTAATATTCAGAAGCTTGAGAGAATATCACAATCTACCAATAAATTTAATTAATGGTTTTCAGTTCACAAGATACCAGAGAGATCTCTGATTGTACCTAGTACCATATTTATATGCCGCGCAGTGTACATAAACAATGTCTTATGCCGTTATACCGATATTGTCCGTTCCCCATCGACACAATATTTATTAAATTTGGAGTTTTTAATCGGCAAATTCATTTAATATGCTCAGTGGATCACTAACTGAACTATGGGTCAATCTGTGTTTTAAAGACAAGTTTTGTAACTTCCGTGCAGTACACAGTATCACTAATATCACTACAAACAGTTATATTTTTCGATTACTCTTTTCCTTGTGTTGATGGGAACACTTTTGCACTTGTTGCCAAAGATGATGGTTTTGTTGTGGCGAAATAATCTTTCATGTGTACATCATATTCTGAAGAATCACTATTTCTACTACTGTTTAACTGTTTCTTCAGGTTTCTATAAAACGTGAATGAGTGCCGATAGACTTTATTTCGGTTTTACTGAGCATTTCAGATGCCGCCATTTTATTCAATGCCAATAATTATATACATTGTCTTAAAAGTCAATATTACTTTATAGTAGGTTTTCAAGGTATATGTAACTTTGTAGTCATTTTCAATTAGTGAGGAGTAGTAAAAATAACTTCAAAGCCTCTATGCTCGTAGAAATAACCTCATTTTTATTCGAGATGTCACTAATAAGTTAGACAACTTTGAAGTTCCAGAAAATTTCCCAACAACGTACCAGGAACTTAAAATTGCACACAGTTATCGTCACTTTGAAGTGGTCCTTTGGTAACGCTGTGCGGTCGGCATTACTACCAATTTTCACTTTGCAGTTGAGGATGCTTCAAAGTAATGCAGAGTAGTATCCGCAACGTTGCAGATTCTGCAGCAGTTACTTGAAAGTGTTATAACTATACAATGCCTGAATTCAGTAGAATCTACATAATTGTCATACCAAATACATACCACAAAGTGAATATTACCCTGAGTCGCAAATTTAGTAACAGTTATGTCATTGCTACTATATTAAAGTTCCGATACCTCAGATGCCAGTTCCCATCCTTTGAATGCTGCTTGGGATGCTGGTGCACCTGATATTTAAACGAGCGGTAACCATATTTTCTGAGAATTTTTCTTGCTGATTCATGACTAATTTGCACCTCGTGGCCAATTTCTCTAGTAGAAGCAGTAGGATTCAGTCCTACAAAAGCCAGCACGTTAATTTCTGTCACTTCATCAACGATAAAAGCTGCAGGGTTCTTATCAACTCCTCTCCTGATTTGCTTCTCCACATTTGGAAAATATTGAAAACATGGATGATGTCTGTTCGGATACTTTTGGGCATACAAATCTGCGGCGTTTCTGGAATTTCTATGACACTCTCCAAAAATTAATAACATGTCCACTTTTTCATCCCCTACATACATGTTAAACAATAATAACAATAATTAACAAACAACGACAAATTGAAAGATATAGAGCAAACTTATTAAATTTACAATACACACGTATTATTATCTATCAAATTTCTTTTTGTTTCCACAGTACACTTCTTTTATTTGCAACGTTGTTTTATTGGCAAATGAATGGTTTGAATCTAATTTTATTCAATTTCCACGGCATACTTACTTGATAAGAGTATTTTCTCAATATTTTAACACGTTGACTGCCATACGGGTTAAGATAAATTTCTCATAAGGTAGCAACGGTTTAACCAAATAAAATATCCCCCGTGCCATGAATATCATCGGCTAATACACTATGAATTGATACACAATATTTTGGAAAAATAAACTGCCAAAAAAAACGTCAAAAAAGGTCTCGGTCCTTTACTACACCATCTCGGTCTATTTATATCGATAGAAGAGTCGCTGGAAGATTCCGAGATCCCGGAAAGATCCAGAGATCCCAAAAACATGACTCGGTCTTATAGATCGAGTCGGCCCGCAGGGCAAATATAAGTACTCGGTCTTATGGACCGAGTTGGCCTCATAGACAATAAAAACCTCGGTCATATAGACCGATGGCAGTCAACGTGTTAATTATTATCCACCATAGAACTTGTGTATTTGGGTTAATATCAAACCGATTTTCGATTTGAAGGTATCAATGGATTTATCGTGAAAATCAGTATTTAACCACTGGGTATCTAAAAGATGTTGCCATTTGAAAAAGTTGACATAATTACAAATTATTAATTTCGGAAATTTTGGTTTGTCGTAGCTACTAAACCAATTCGAAAAATCTCACGTTTACATTTTTCTCTTATTGTTTTTGTCCATTTGATTGATTTGAGTGTATTCACTGTACTCTAGATGCAAAAATAAAAATTACCCTAAAAAAATCCAGTAGTCTCAAAAAAATTTTAAAACTACGCAGTCGTACTTAAAATCGCCCCAGGGAATCCAAACATGTAAAAATATACAGGATGTTCCATTTAAAATTTCAAAGTTGAGGTCATTTCGGGGAAAACCGGAAGTGATGGAAAAGTGTCAAATTATGAAAAATTTGCCGTTTTTGGTATATATTACCTCTGCCAAATTTAATACTTTGGAAACTATGGCTTGTCTAATGATTCCGTTGACACCCGGTATATTATTTATTTGCACAAATTGTTTTTGTTACTTTTTTAAAATCAGTTGGAGTGTATTTTTTTACAATTTGGATAAAATGTTACGCCCACTTTTCCCTGTGTAGAACAGAGGAGCGAAAAGTGTAGCAGTAGCCTTTGTCGATTGCTTTTCTCGGTTTTATCTGTTTTATTGGTGAACTTTACGATGACCCTCACCGCGCTGGCTCTTCCACAGTAAAGATATACTGTGGAAGAGCGTTTACAAATTTTTATTTCTCAAATTCTTCTTTTCCGACGAAATTTCTATACTCAACCTGTCCCACGTTGAAAGGTCTAAATGACTCACCTAACTACGTAATGTTTACAACACTCAAGTAACTCTGAAAATACAGCTTTTATAATTTTGAACAATATTTACAGGTTTCAGCTCAGTTTTCGATAAAACAGTCCTTAACGTGGAACCTATCTGAAAGTCCGTAGGTACGTACAAAAAATGTACTTATAATTCATCATAATTTATTTCAAAAAAATGCAATAGTTAAATTTATGTTGTAGTTGTTAAATATGAACATATAGGGGTAATCCTCCTAAAAATAAAAAAAATAAATAAATAAGGAAAAACTTGAATATTTTATTTAAACTAAAAGTATTATTTAATTGTTAAATAAAAAAATTGTTTTGTTTCAAAATTAAAATTAAATTTAAGTGATTAATAGAGTAAATAAAAAAATTAATTAATCAAATAGTTTGAGAGTTTATTATTTTTGCAATTATTCACAAATGATTGATAGAAGAAGTAAGAATTTTTAGAATGCTGATTGATTTAATCCTAAGATTCCACCTAAAATTGAAGAGAAAATAATACATGCTAAGAATAAGGTTGTTTTTATATTATATATCAAGTCTACTTCCAATGATTGTAAACTTTTGCTATGAACAAATTTATCGGATGTGTAATAAAGCATTCTAATGAAAAATGCTACTGACTAGTTAAAATTTCATAATTATTTTTGTTCCATCATGACAGTTTTATGACATCTTTCTTAGCGTTAATATTTTGATCATAATAAAAACTTGAATATCTGTTCACGTGTTTGTTTTCTGTAAACAAGGTTTCATGTATTAACTATTACTTCCACATCCAGTGGAAGTATAGTAACGACAAAAAAATTTTTTTAAATTTTTATTGTTCAAATAGACTTAGAATGTCATGAAACGTCGAGATTTTAAGTTTGAGCGAAAAAAACTTTCTGTCTGTCGGTCTGTAACTTTTTTTTGTGCACACGTTTACTCTGGAACCGTTTGAGATATTGATTTGAAATTTGGTTTATATGTACTTTAACGAGATCTAGAACTAGATTATATTTTCATCTTGTTCCGTCGAAGGATTGGAGGGTAAACTGGGGTAAACTGGGGTAAATTTGGGGTAAATAGGTAAATCAAGCAGGTAAGAGTTTATAAAATTGTTATTTAGTATATACAAGAGAAGGTAATGTCTCAGAAAAACTGGCATTAGCCACCCCCATTACCACCCCCACCCCATTATTAAAGGGGATGAAAAAAAAATGTGATTTAGCGTGTATACAAGAACCAGAAACCTCAAAATATTTTTTTTACTTTATCCACCCCCTGTCACCACCCCACTACCGATGTGGGGTATCGTTTTATAGGTTTTTGGGGTAGAGAATTTGAAATAATATATTAAAGTTCCATAAACAATTATTTCCACATACAAAATTTTTTCGTTGTGAGTGACTTGGATAGAAAATCTGGATGTGGAAGTAGTGATTCCTTGGGCAGCAGTTCTTTTTTTAAATTAAAATATCTAAGAAAGAAAAATTAGTATTATTTTCTATTTTGTAACATTAGTTAATGGATGTTATTTGTTAATATGATTTGGAAGACATAATGCCAAATTACAAAAACTCATCTGCATATCTGAAGGTTTATAAACAAAGTTATTAATATCGTATTTCTCAAAATCCTCTACAGTGACGTGTCTCTGAAAGATTTGTTTTTCAATTTTTATAAATAATAATAGTCTATATTTTCTAACATACCCGATTTACGACCTACAAAAACATCACCCTATTTTTAGCATTTTGAATATTTTTAGGAGCAGTAGTACTATTTTAAACTAGTACATGTTTTTTTTTTGTTTTATGAACACCGTCCCACTAAGCGTCAAATAGTGCATTTTTCACACTTCGTCAACACTGTCAACTGTGTTTTAAAAATGCACCGCCTGATCAAAACATAAACATTGCCAATTTAGCTGGAGGCTGAATATTTTATTTTGGATGTAACAAATATCACAACATCGCAATATTAAAAATATACTTTCTGTACAATCGACAAATAAAGTTGACGTTTACTGCGGAGCTATGAATACCGCCACTTTAACGCTGATCTCACATGATAACAAGAGTTAAAGTGTTTTAAGGTACGCTTGCGCTCATATGTCCTTTCACAAGTTTGGTCACAAAATTGACAATCACTTTTATGAAATAATAATGCCCAAAACTTTTGTTGTTAATATAATGAGTTGATGTAAAAGTAACAGTTAATAAAATCACAATAAAAATTTGAGCAGAAGGAAAGCCTAAATAAATTGACAACGTTTGTTTTTTATTCGTTTGTTTATTCTAGTCGCATGCATGGCACATTCGCAAAATGTTGTACAAAATTATTATTTTATTTATTTATTTTGTTTTAATGCCTTCTCTATGTTGACGTCCCGACGTAATTTAGCCATAACTATTCCAACAGTCAACCCGGAGACATGCGCAACAGACAACAACCATTTTCTGCGACATTACTATCTGCAGCAGCTGAAACTTGAATTCAGGAGAGATAACAGCGGCTAGCTCATGCTGTCTCTCTCAATCGCTATCGTCTCTATAATATATTAAGAACAACACCTAACATTCATACTTCAGTCAAGATTCGAACCCAGGACCCCGTGGTCTCAAACCTAATACGCAAGCACTTTGCCACTAGATCGGTATTTTTGAATATTTTCAAATGATTGTAGATAAAATCATGAAATTCTACAAATTAATTAGAATGCAAAACATGTTCTTTGCTTTCAATACACAAATACACGCAAAAGAAAAGTATTTGATACAAATAAGTCGAAAGTTTTAAAATGAAATGGTTAACACAAATCTATATTTATTAAATGTAAATGTATACATTTTTGTGAAACTTAGTGAAAAGTTTATTGTAATCTAATATTTTTCTTGGGATATATATTATTTGTGAATATATTACGATTATGGGAAATGTTTCATAGTTTTAAATATTAATATTTTATACATTAACTATAACGTAATTAAATAGTTTTCGCAAATCTATATTTATTAAATGTAAATGTATACATTTTTGTGAAACTTAGTAAAAAGTTTGTTATAATCTAATATTTTTCTTGAAATAGGTATATATTGTTTGCGAATATATTACGATTAGGCGAAATGTTTAATAGTTTTGAATATTAAATTTCATACATTTTCTTATTCCGAACATTATGTTATTTTTGTTTTAAAACCTTCGTACCTTGAAACAAATCTATGTAGTACTTATTTCAACTATATTTACATTATTAAGGGAAATGTAGATATATCAATTAAAATGTAATTTTTTTGACAGAATATTATTAAAAATATTATATTATATTAGTTTTCGTTTCAATATCCACATTTATCGCGCACTCCTTATCGGTCGCGGTCGCTGGCAAAGAAGGTGGCAGGTAGCTAAGCCGTGCGTAGTGTCGAAACTTGTTGACTTGTTCTGTTCTGTTGTTGTTGTTATTTACTGTGAGCGTCGTGTGCATATTATACACCTTTACTTACTTTCTATAATCTGACCGATGTACTGTAATCACATTTCATATTCCTGATGTATATACACAAATATCAATGGAGTTTATGGCCGTTCGACCAATACTAATGATAGCGTGCGTTGATATTTGTTTACATCAGGAATATGAAATGCGAATGTGGTATAGTTAATCGTGCTAAAAAATACAGTCCTGTAACCTATGATAACCTTTAAAGGGTCTACAGACGATCCAACCAACCGACCTTCTCGGTACACTTTGAAGATTGCCATGCGAACTCGTAAAATTGGCGGACCCAACATTGTCGGTACGCTTTGAAGTCGCTGGAATTTCAGCTGACCAGCTTGCTTTTACGAGTTTTCATGGCAATTTTCAAAGTGTACCGAGAAGGTTGGTTGGTTGGGTCGTTTGTAGATTCCCTTAGTTAAACCTTTATCACTGATTAGGTTAAATATATGCTTATTATTAATTCAAAAGTATTGGTTTGAAGTTAAAAAAAGTAAAATCTCGGGATAAATAGGTTTCTTTATATTAATTCTATAATACTCTGAAGATAGAGATACCACAGATTTATCATAAAACTTTTTATTAATGGTAAAACTATACGTAATTAAATATGAAGCAATATATTGTTAAAACAAAACTGTTCTAGTTTTTACCTAAAACTTTAAAAGTTTATTACAATTACGTAACATTCTTCTATTAAATATTCGCATGTTCTGATATTAAGAAAAAAGGTTATTTGATTTTAAAATATAGTGACATTAATCACAATTATTTCATATATTTGAATTAAATAGTATATATTCACGAACAGAAATTAAATCAAATAAATTATTTCCTTGGATGAAGAAAATATATTCTTGCGTATATACCGTGTGTGTAGTCGCGGGCTAGGCATGGGGAGAAGAATTACAACATTGCGCGTGCCAGCTGGCTGAAATGAAATAACATAGCTGGAATGCTCCATCGACGGACGAATTTACGGCTGACGGTGTTATCAAATCTCTCGCGCTGCGTGAATGTACATGCCTAATGGAAAATTACACGCACGGTATAAACGTGCGATACATTAAAATTAAATGTTTTATTTTTAAAACAAGAATTTATTTTTTTCCGTGTAGTTGTTAACAGAACAGTTGAATTGATTATTTTCGATGACAACATTCCACTAAAAATTTTATTGTTGATTCTTATGTATTATGACCTCCTGATTACTAAAAAATATTTGCGCCCAAGAATTCCTGGTGCGTCAAAAGTTATAAGCACTTTTTGACGCGCTTTCGCGGATTTTCTGCTTATCTGCTTAATATATCTTGTACCAGTAATCGAATGGGAATTTTAAAAATACTGGCTTCTTTGAAATAAAATTCTTAAAAAATATAGACCTATATATAGTCCGATATGTACAGGTCAATCCGTCATCTTGAAAAAAAATAGAAAACACCAAGAATAGCCGAAAAAATCAAAATTGAATATCTTTTCGATAAGAAGGAATAATTTCGTCAAAGTTGGCAGAAATAAAACTCATCTATGGTCAAATATAATGTACCAAACTAGGACGCTGTAAGTCAAATAGAACGGTCAAAGATGGCGGACGAAAAAATTTTTAATTCTTGCAAGTATCAAGGAGGCATTGCGCGTCACTTTTCTTTTTTTTTTCGCTTGTAGATTCTTTTAGGTACTTTAAGGGGATAATGTTCAGTTTTTTTTATTTTCAAAAAAGTGCATTTTTTACAATTTTCAAAAATCCATTTTTTTCACCCAATTTTCATCGAAAAAAAAATGAAATATACTATAGAAAATCTCGTATAACGTCAAAAATTTAATACAAAATAAATGATTTTGAGAAGTTCTTTCATGATATGTATATTTCATTTTGTTTCGAAAATTTGGTAAAAAAAGGAGGGTCAAAGAAAATGAATTTTTGAAAATTGTAAAAATGCCCTTTTTGAAAATAAAAAAAATTGAACTCTATCCCTTAAAATACCTAAAAGAACCTACAATAAGAAAAAAAGAAAAGTGACGCACAATGTCTCCTTGATACCTGACGAAGAATTAAAAAAAATTATTTCGTCCGCCATCTTTGACATCATATTAGACCAAAGAGTTTTATTTTTGTCAACTTTGGTGAAATTACTCCTTCTTATCGAAAAGATATTAAATTGGTTTTGGTGTTTTTTATTTTTTTCCAAGATGGAGAATTGGCCTATACATATCGGACAGGTCTATATTTTTTAAGAATTGTATTTCAAATAGCCAGAATTTTTAAAATTCCCACTCGATTCTGATGTCGGATTCGGATTCAGCGGGATTCAAAAGCGGATTCAAAATACTTAAGGATACCAATGATCTGATCCGCCGGACAGACCACTTTTTTTATTTAGGGGTTAGAGATGAAAAACGAGCCAATTTGAAAACTCTGACTTCGGATTCGGAGCGGGTTAAAATACATTGGTCTGATCCGCCGGACAAACCACTTTTTTTGTGGGGCTGTGTAATTATGTCAGCTTCAAATGAGGTTTGACCTGCATTCCAAAAAACGCATATTTTTCAAAATATTTACAAAAAATTGAAACTTTTGCAAAATCACAATCTTTTTCAAAAAAGGTGATTTTCAAACACCTGTAAAAGAAACTAAACAGTAAAGTAGAAAATCTATCCCTAATAGTTTAGCTGAGTTTCCTTGTAGGTCATTAGTTTTTAAGTTAATCACATTGAAATTTGACTTTTAGAAGAGGGAGGAGAAACACTAATTTCATAATCTTCAAGCAACTTAACGCTTTTTGACCAAATTCGTAGTTTTCAATGTATTTGCAAAAAAAAAACATTCTTTAGCACCCCCCCCCCAACTTTCGCCGATATGGTCCATTTTTTTACTTGTTTATAAGACTCTAAACAACAGTTTTTTGCAATACAATTTCAGATCGTATCGACATCCAAGTCAAAATCTAAGTGTAACCAGTCGATATCTGCACCAGTTTCTAAGAATTTTTCTTATTTGCGACGTCATGTGGACGTAGGTGTATTATTAATTCACTTGTATTCCGTCCGTCCACAATATTTCCACCCACATTTCAAATTTTAATTGGATGTTTCCAATCGTTAAGTCAATATCTGTACCAGTTCGCCTGTTGTAAGAATTTGTCTTATTTGTGACGTCATGTAGATGTAGGTGTATTATTAATTCACTTTTATTCGGTCCATTTACAATACTTCCACCTATGTTTCAAATTTCAATTCAGTAACTCCAACCGTTAAGTCGATATCTGTACCAGTTCGTCTGTTGTAATAATTTTTCATTTTTGTGACGCCATGTGACGTAGGTGTATTATTAATTCACTCGTAATTCGTCCGTCTACAATATTCATACGTTTCAAATTTCAGTTCGATATCTTCAACCGTTCCCGAGTTATCAGCCGAAATCACTGAACACCTCTGTCATTATTAGAATATCACCCTGTACATTGCACTGCTTTGAGGAC
Source organism: Rutpela maculata (assembly GCA_936432065.2). Classification (NCBI taxonomy): domain Eukaryota; kingdom Metazoa; phylum Arthropoda; class Insecta; order Coleoptera; family Cerambycidae; genus Rutpela; species Rutpela maculata. The sequence continues at coordinate 141,980,735 of OW386290.2, forward strand.
AAAAAACCATAAATTTCATTTGGCGGCGATTTTAAAAATCAGTATCAAATATAATTTGGGCATTTGGGAAAATCGAAATTTTGTGTTGAAACGTATGTAGTAGCGAAACCATTAATCCTACAGACATTTTTTGACAAAGCAAATTCATCATCATTTTATTATCTTTCTAATAAATCCCTACTATTTTTTTGCCAAAACCAATATTTATCTAGATATTCGCAAGAGAAGAGAAAAAAACACGTTTCCTTGGAAAATATAAATTTCCACTTGTTTCGTTCCTAACGTCCTTATTTTTTGTCTTATGTCAAAAAATAAAAAATAATTTTTTGTAGCATTAAATTCTCTACACATTCGTTAGGGCAAAGTATTTTGGCCTAGGGACTGCCGTTTAAGAGTTATGGAGGTTTAAAGAGAAAAAAATCGAGATTTTTGACGAATTTCAAAAAAGTCTCCACTTTGGCCGACCGTATCTCGGCAATTTTTGGAGCAGCATAAATATCCAAAAAAAGACTTTTAGGTAATTCAATTCTCTACAATTTCGTTAGGTCACAGTTTTTTGCCGTAGGAGTCGCCGTTTAGAAGTTACGAACGATTTAATAAAAAAAGTGCATGACACCGTCATCTTGAAAGGCCCGCCGGACCCAAACGAAAAGTCCCATTAAAATTTCGAGTGCGGTAAAACGTTCCTGACATTATGTAGTTTTCCTTAGGGAGTTTTTATTTTTGAGCTATCTCTCACAGTTTCCGATTTACTGATGAAAAATCGTTTTCAGAATTGCGGCATCCGAGGGTAAATTTTGGTCGAAAACACATCTAAATTTACTCGTATTTTAAAAAATACGATACCGCGACGGCCGTATTATGTAGCGATGGAAAGAGAAAGACTTGTAGTTGATCCGCATCGTAAATTGCATGTTGAAATTCGAAAATTCAGCTCGGCACGAAAATTCAGCTCGGCACGAACGAATCAAAAGTGACATTTTTGCAATTTTTCAATGTTATCTCAATTTTCGATTTTGGACTAATTGTAGTAACCTCTCACAATTTTATTGTGGGGAGGTTAATAGTCTATGTAATGAAGGCAGAAATAGTGTAAATATTTCGTGCAACGATTACCTTCTCCCCGTTTTCGAGGGGCTGAATACGACGCAAGTGGTTGGAGAAGTTTTTGACCGCCGCAACCCCCTTTTATCCCTTTATGTTTTCACCTCTCTGGAGGGTTTAATCAACCCCCTAGGCCTGCTGTCTGAATTCCACTTATTCTATAACCCCCTTCCATGATATTTCAATTGATAAATCACTCCCCAGACCCGTTTCTATATGAAAACATAAAGGGATCCATAAAAGAAGTAGCCGTTTAAGGGGGTTGCGGCGGTCAAAAACTTCTCCCACCACTTGCATTTGTTCAGCACCCTCGAAAACGAAGGGGAAGGTAATCTCGTCTTTGCACGAAATATTTACAAAAAAGTTGCCTTTATTGCTTCATTACATAGACTAAAATGTGCAGTTAGATTTTCACTCGGAAGTCCATATTGAAATTATTCTGCTTATGTCTTGCAATATCATAACCAAGACCGATCCAGAAAAACGCCAATAAAAACATCAAAAAAGAAAAATATTCTAAATGCTAATATATGTAAAAACTTATATAAACAATGTACACATTATTTTAAAGCTTACTTCAAATTTTCTAACATGAGCTGAACACAATTCTATTTGAATTACTAGAAAGTTACATAATCGCGAAATTTGGAAAATTAAATTTAGATTCCATCCATCCATAAAATGTTTCTTGTCTAGAAGTTGGCAGCTAGCAAGAGAAGTAATTTAATAATAAAGTATTTTTCATACCTACGTGCGATGCACTAAATGTCACGATGAGCAATCAATTCTGATTTCGTACGCATCCAAAAATTTAATTTATTTATTATTTCCGCAAAAAATAACTGTACAGGTGCTCAGCTGTGGTCCCATATTAGTTTTACCAAACTAGTCTAGTATAACGTGAACAAAAATTGGAAACAAGATTTTTTTAGCAGAGTTGCTAGTGATAATTTAATTTTATTAAATTACTTCCACATCCAGTAGAAGTATAGTAACGACAAAAAAATTTTTAAAAATTTTTGTTGTTCAAATAGGCTCAGAATGTCATGAAACGTCGAGATTTTAAGTTTGAGCGAAAAAAAAAATTTCTGTCTGTCTGTCTGTCGGTCTGTCTAACTTTTTTTTGTGCGCACGTTTACTCTGAAACCGTTTGAAATATTGACTTGAAATTTGGTACACGTATGTACCTTAACGAGATCTAGAACTAGATTATATTTTCATCTTATACCGTCGAAGGGTTGGGGGGTAAATGGGGGTAAATAGGTAAATCAAGCAGGTAAGAGTTCGTAAAATTGGTATTTAGTATATACAAAAGAGTCTAAGGTCTCAAAAAAAAATTTGGCATTAGCCATCCCCCATTACCACCCCCACCCCATTATTAAAGGGGATACAAAAATGTGATTTAGTGTGTGTACAAGAACCAGAAACCTCAAAATATTTTTTTTATGACATTTTATGACACAAAATTTGAGTTTTAATGCCTAAAAGATGAAGTAGATGCTATATTTTGTTAACGGATTTTTATTGAACATGAAAATGTGTTATAATACTTAGGTAGTACCGTTATGTGAAAATTCTTGCTCTTTTGGCAATTTTTTTTTTAATATTTCTTTAAATTAGCCCACTGTTTCAAAATTCGGGATAACACTTTTTTTAAAGAGACCCATCGACTATTTACGTGCCTTAACATATGTTCCGTTTCAATGTCGGTAATCGATGCAACTACATCAAAATCTTCTCTTCTCCCTAAGATCAAATTTCGATTAAGTATAGGAGATAAAACAAAATATTTACAAAATGAATTGTAAGTATAATTTATTTACCTGAGCTATATTTAAAGAAGAAATGCACATCTTGCGCAAAAGAATCGAAATCAAACGAAATTCTTTTAAAAACTCGAATTTCATTAAATTTTAAATTAGTTCAACAATTTTATGCATGGTTGAAAATGGTAACAGAAACAATTTTGTTTATGATTTTTATAACAAGAGAACGATTTTATGACAATTTTAGGACATTTTGCGTATTTTATGACATTTTAGGATTTTATGACAAGTATGATTCCTGTTCTCTAGACGGTGCTGATGAAAAGTTACTATAATCACTACCCGTTCCTATGCATCGTTTTTGAGTTATACAGACGCAACAAGGTTGAAAATATTGGTATGACTTCGAAGTACTGGTTGAGCTCGAGTATGAACGTGGGCGGGACACCAACCCAATTACTTCCACATCTAGTGGAAGCATAGTAACGACAAAAAAAATTAAAAATTTTTGTTGTTCAAATAAGCTTAGAATGTCATGAAACGTCGAGGTACAACCTCGACGTTTGAGCGAAAAAAAATTCTGTCTGTCTGTCTAATTTTCTTGTGCACACGATTACTCTGGAACCGTTTAAGATATTGACTTGAAATTTGGTACACGTATGTATTTTAACATGATCTGGAACTAGATTATATTTTCATCTTATTCCGTTGAAGGATTGGGGGTAAATTGGTGTAAATAGATAAATCAGGCAGGTAAGAGTCCGTAAGAGTATTTAGTATATACAAGAGAAGCTATAAGGTCTCAAAAAAAATTTTGGCATTAGCCACCTCCATCATTATTAAAGAGATGTGATTTAATGTGTCTACAAGAACCAGAAACCTCAAAGTATTTTTTTTACTTAGTCCACCCTCACTACCGCCCCCCTATCAACACCTACCGATGTGGGATATCGTTTTATGAGTTTCTGGGGTAGACGATTTCAAATATTATATTATTAAAGTTCCATAAACAATTATTTCCACATACAAAAATTTTTCGTTGTGAGAGACTTGGATGGAAAATCTGGATGTGGAAGTAGTGATTCCTTGGGCAGCGGTTTTTTAAATAACCTAATGGGAATCTGCCTGATGTTATAAGGAACGCAAATCCGAGAAATAAATACAAAGATATTGACATTGTTTAGGCTTATATTGATTTTGATAGGATGATTCACAAATTCTTTATCGTAATCGTCAAAACGTACCGTTACTCACACACACACATACACACACAAACAATGGAATCAGGTACCCGTCACGCCCTCTCCGTTAATCCTGGATAACGCTGAGAACTGGTAAAATAACACTAACACACAAGCACGCGTGCGCGCACACTCGCATATACACGCACACACGTGCACTCATGCACATCTATACTAATATATTCACGCATACAGATTCAGCAAATCTAGATTTATATATCCTGAGATAAACGAGTGCAAGAGAGGAAACAGAGAAATTATGAAAAGAAATACAGATATACTGCTCCCAGCGCACTCCACACTTCGTGAAATCTTATTTTTATCACCTTGTCGTGCATCAACGCAGGGCATCGGTACCTATCGCTTCTAACTCCGAGCGCAATGTATTGGGATAATATCCGTTTTTCATTCATTTTTTCTGTTTTTCTGTTCTCTTTCTTGCACTCGTTGAACTTAAAATGCATATATAAAACTACATTTGCTGAATCTCTATATACAGACACAAGCGCAGACACAAGTCCACGTCCATACACGAGCTCAACCAGTACTTCGAGGGTATAGTAGATCCCGTATATAATTCAGCGATATAAAAAAGCTCGCAAAAAAACGCAAAGGACACCGACCGCTTTTGGTTAGTATACCGCCGGCGCTGGCGTTAAGTTGAGCAGTACACAGGACCGGACTTAAAATATATTTTCAGTTTCAAACAATGAATTAAATGATTTGAATTCTCGTTCAATTGTAAAGTTGACTATACAATTCTTAGGCGTGTAAAAAATGCCGGCGTCTCTGATCTTTGCCGCACCGCCAAGGACGTCGACATTTTTAACAGGCTTAAGAATTGTGTAATGAACTATACTAATAACAAATCGAGAGTAATTACATAAAATACAGTTAAATCCACGCTTTTATGCTCATCTTAAAAAAAAAAAAAAAAAAAAAAAAAAACTGGTGTTCTTTTAAGGACATAATTTTTGTAACAGTGAATAATGCGATATGGTCGAGTAAACTCTAAGCTGGCGCGTCCAAAGGTCGCTTCATCATATAAATTAAGAGAATAAGACATACGCAACTAGTTCATCTCTATGTCACTGTGATAGATTTATGCGCATCGCATATCAAATCGTACGTTGTGTTACCAACTCATACATACGCCAACTTAGAGTTTACCAGACTATTACCACGTTTACGCGAAGAGTTAAGCTAACGTTAAAACTGTTAAGAATGGTCTTAATATTGAAATTCTTGCGCGTAAATGCGCCCTAGTATTACTTGGCTTAGTGTTGTCAAGCCTTACTAAATGTGTTAAGTTAAGACATCTAACTAAGCAATACTGAATTAAGGACTTCGCGTAAACGCTTTATACGGCTTTAGTGTGCGCTACGGCGCATGTCAGGTCTAAGAAAATATACACAGAATACATCTGATTGGTTGATTGTAAACAATTTAAAATCAAATCAGAAATTCAACTAACAAATTTGGTAACGGACTGACATCTGGTGGATAAATCCAAAATGAATCTTAACGCGTATAAACGCTCTTAAAAACTTCTACTAACATCGACGTTAGAGCTTTTAACATCTTCGCGTAAACGTGGTATATATCTGACATAAGAACTGTAAAATAAGTATGTTTACAAAAATATACACAAACTTCAACGATACTTCCAAATTTTCTTATTGCCCAGAAAGGAGATATAAGCATATCCCTTGCCAGGATAGGATTATAATACGATTGTTAATTAGGGAGTAAGAGGTTTAAAAAAAAAATAATAAACCAGCATTTTTCAGTTAAAAATAACTAACTATTCTACAAAATAACAACGTAATAAACTTTCTTATTAAAATAACATAATAAAGTTTCAAAGTAAAAACTGAATAAAAATAAATAAATAAATAGCTAAACTCAACAACATAATATAAAAACACATTAAATTAGTAAGAAAATTAATTACATTCCATTTTCAATAGCATAAAATAAATAAAATAAAAACATTTCTTAAAATGTTGCAAATAAAACATGTTTCAAACTTACCAGAAATAATAACACTTTTCCAAAATAAAAATAAATAACCTTAACACAATCACTAACATTATCACAGAATACAACTCACTCACTATCACTGTCACTGTCATAAATGTACCCACGGAACGTTAAATATAAACAGTAAATTAAATAAAATACAGAAATCTATTCCGTTAATCGAATTCTTCGCCATTGTCACCGTCCCATCCCACGTTGACGATGAATTTATTTCCGCTATTTGCAAAGATTTGGCCCAGTTTTCTGTAACCATATTCATCTTTGATTACTGTGAATTGATTGATTTTCTCCAGTCGTCTTCTCCTATGTTGGAAATTTCACTGTGAATTAATTCAATCACTTTTTTGTCAAAAGGAAATGTGTTTTTCCGACAAATCCGCCTTTTTAATTGGCCCCAGACCAGCTCTATCGGATTAAAAATACAAAAATAGGGAGGTAGTCTTAAAACAGAGTGTTCACATTGCCTCGCGATGTTCTCGTCAACATATATTTTTTTTTTCGAATGCTTTTTGGTACCCAATACTTTCAATAATTGCTTCTTCGTATAAAATTCTTCAAAGTAGGGATCGTGATTCATCAGAAAAATTTGTATTTCTTCCTTATTTGATGAAGTATTTGGAATTTTTTCAATTTGTCTTGAATGATGAATGATGAGATGCATTACCCATAACAATCACGCTGTGGGCTTCAAATTCGGAATTAGCGTATGGCCAAACCATTCCTCAAATATATGAGATTCCATATTTTCAGTCCATCACGTGGTCTACTTCCACAGTGTTGAGCGTTCTTTCACGAATTAATTAAAAACCGTTTTACCCTTTATTTCCATTTTATCACGATCATCTTTTTAACAATTACTGATTTTTGTAAACTTTAGTTTTACTGTTAAACACGATAAGCTATTTATTTCAACAAAAAGATTTAATAAAACTTTTATGACGAGGAAACAGTTAGTCCACCCCTGATAGTCCACGTTGACTACATAGTTTATTTCAGCCTATCATAAATCGGCTAGAGCAAATTTCAACCAATTATATTCAGTGGGATTGGCCTACATTCTTGTTAGGAAATATGTATGACCATTTTTTATGATGATAAGTGAAGTTTTTTATATCGCTGAATTATATATGGAACCTACTATACACCAATATTTTCAACTTTGTTGCGTCTGTAATTCAAAAACGATGCATAGGAGCGGGTAGTGACAGTGGTCTGGAGAAAATGCAGCCACAATTTCAATAAAATTGGCCGGGGCCCCATTCCCACAAGGCTTATGAGAGGTTCTTTGGACAATAAATTAGTGTTAGCTGGAGGAAAAATCCTATTGTTTTTTAACAAAATCAATCTGTAAATAAAATGTTATTCATTTAAATTCCAAAAAATTGTCATTTTTACTTTCGAGCGACACCAGGACTGAAGAAAGTATTGTAATCGTCCAAAGATTCCATTTTGTTTAAATTCGATGTCTAGAGTCCACTTACGAATATCTGCAGCTATTTTTTTTTAATTTTTCGCCTACTTCTAAAATTAAGGTTAGTGAAAAAATCGAAAATCTCGATTTTCTTAAAAATAGCTCTAAAGATTTTGCGTAAATCGCGCAAAATACTTCTAGTAAAAAAATATACAGGGTGGTGTCATCCAACAGACAAAATATTTACTAAATGGTGGTTCCAAACAGAGAGGGAAGTTTTCTGTAAATACCTTTTACAGATGTTTTCTGCTGTTTGCAAAATCCTATAAAAATATTAATTATATTCTACAATTATGTCGCGGTCATGTTACTCTTTCATAGGATCATGTGTTTCGATCTATTACGAAATCTCTATGATATTACTAATGCTTGAAATTTGCTACTAGAATTTAATGTTCCAGGTATAGGCGATGAATGTGTAACAATCGGTGAATAACTTAATTTATTTTAATTTAACGATTGTTAAAAATAAACACACCAAATAACAATTTAGAAATAGTTTCAGAAAAATCAGATACACATATAAATAAATGGGAAAGCTTTGAATCATCAAAAAATACACTTGAAAATATCCGATACTCGTGGGTTCCTCCAACTTATTGTTCAATTATGATCCAGCTAGAACTGGATAATAATAATGATAATAATACAATGTAGACGAATTAAGTGGAACGTGATTAATACACCGAAATGATGTTAATTGCAAAACATTACTGAGTTATATAAATAAATGGGAGTTTTATTATTGGAATCTCTGGCGTATCGACTAGTTAAGTTAACTCAAAATTTAGGTAGACCTAAAAGTAATTGTAATATCTCATTTTCGGTTCCTCATATGAAAATGTCTGAAAAAACAAATGTCGAAAAATATGAGTCATTAAGAAATCAATTGGACCTGAATGGATTTACCTAAAAACTTTTTAATGGTATTCGTTTCCCCTTTTCCTTTTTAGAACTCCAAAAATTATGAAAAAAACCGCTGCCCAAGGTATCACTACTTCCACATCCAGATTTTCTATCCAAGTCACTCACAACGAAAAAATTTTGTATATGGAAATAATTGTTAATGGAACTTTAATAATACAATATTTGAAACCCATAAAACGATACCCCACATCGGTAGTGGGGTGGGGGTGGTAATAGAGGGTGGTAGTGGGGGGTGAATAAAGTAAAAAAATATTTTGAGGTGTCTGGTTCTTGTACACACACTAAATCACATTTTTTTTTCATCCCCTTTAATAATGGGGTGGGGGTGGTAATGGGGGTGGCTAATGCCAAAATTTTTTTTGAGACCTTAGCTTCTCTTGTATATACTAAATACCAATTTTATGGACTCTTACCTGCTTGATTTACCTATTTTCCCCAAATTTACCCCAACCCTTCGACGGAACAAGATGAAAATATAATCTAGTTCTCGTTAACATGCATATGTGTACCAAATTTCAAGTCAATATCTCAAACGGTTTCAGAGTAAACGTGCGCACAAAAAAAAGTTACAGACCGACAGAGGGAAAATTTTTTTTTTCGCTCAAACTTAAAATCTCGACGTTCCATGACATTCTAAGCCTATTTGAACAATAAAAAATTTTAAAGTTTTTTTTGTCGTTACTATACTTCCACTGGATGTGGAAGTAATTATGTTGAAAAAATTATAATTGTAATTATAATAAAAATACAAGATGGCTGGTAGAAAATGACCGATTTAAAACCAAAATCATACAAAATTCGTAAAATTAGAAAATAATTTTGCGAAAGATAAGTAATTATAAATATTCAATTAGTAAAGTTAAAATATTATAAAATAATAAATTTGTAAGTGTATTTTAAATAAAAGAAAATTTATTATTATAAAATTACTATTTGTAGAAAAGGGTTAAAAGAGAAGCATAAATGCTTCATTTTACGATAGCTAAACTAATATACTGTAATTACAAAATTAATTCGGCCTCCAACAAAATACAAAAATCACAGGTTATATTCCGAGAGCTGTAAATTTTATCGGATAAACTGCGGATAGCTTTTTTTGTAAAATTTTGCTTAGAAAATGTTCGAGACTTAATAATTTACCTTAAAAGCCCGAGACCGATTTTGCTTAAAAGCAAAATTTTACAAAAAAAACCGCTGCCCAAGGAATCACTATTTCCACATCCAGATTCTCTATCCAAATCACTCACAACGAAAAAATTTTGTATGTGGAAATAATTGTTTATGGAACTTTAATAATATAATATTTGAAATCCTCTACCCCAAAAACCCATAAAACGATACCCCACATCGGTAGTGGGGTGGGGGTGGTGATAGGGGGGTGGTAGTGGGGGTGGTAGTGGGGGTGGTAGTGGGGGTGGATGAAGTAAAAAAATATTTTGAGGTATCTGGTTCTTGTACATACACTAAATCACAATTTTTTTTCATCCCCTTTAATAAGGGGGTGGGGGTGGTAATGGGGGTGGCTAATGCCAAAAATTTTTTGAGACCTTAGCTTCTCTTGTATATACTAAATACCAATTTTATGGACTCTTACCTGCTTTATTTACCCATTTATCCCAAATTTACCCCCCCAACCCTTCGTCAGAACAACATAAAAATATAATCTAGTTCCAGATCTCGTTAAAGTACATATGTGTACCAAATTTCAAGTCAATATCTTAAACGGTTCCAGAGTAAACGTGCGCACAAAAAAAGTTACAGACCGATAGACATACAGACCGACAGGCAGACAGACAGACCGACAGAAATTTTTTTTTCGCTCAAACTTAAAATCTCGACGTTTCATGACATTTTAAGCCTATTTGAACAATAAAAATTTTTAAAAATTTTTTTGTCGTTACTATACTTCCACTGGATGTGGAAGTAATATAGCTACCCGTAGTTTGTGTGATAAGATTTCGAGCTCGAGTGGTATATGTCAAGATTATTTCCCAAATGAACAAATTCCTTACGTACTTTTTTCTTTATTAATTTTAACAAATCCTATCTTCCCAAACCGATTCATTTTTGATTTGGAAAACATACTTCCTTATTAATTAAAAAGACTTTTGTTTCATAGCCATGGAAACGGACGCGCTAGATATTTATTTGACTTTTGTTACGCGATCGTGATTGTAATTCTGACAGTTTGTGATAGTTTGATATTAAAAATATTTTTGTAAAATTTCAGAAATACACCGTTGGTGCATAGTAATTATAAACAAAAATAATAATTCTTGAATTTGTAATATTTGTCCAATTGAGAGCAAATTAAATCAATTATGTGCATATAAAAGCTAGAGGTAATTTATTCGCTGATAATTGTTAAAAAAGCTAGCTTGCGTTTATTCAATGTAAAACTGTTGTCATTGGTTGAAACTTAAAAATTCACGAAATGTCATTGGTCTATAATTTATGAGGGAAATAATCATAGAAAATTATAATTGAGATCTTAGGTGAACAACAACATCTCTGTCATGAATAATAATCATATTGTCTATGATAATAAACAACTGTTTGAAGTTTTTGCAAATTATTTTTCTCATATATGTAGTAACGAAATTATTGAACATTTCGGTCAAAGTCTTTCTCTTCCATGTACTTTGTCCATCAGTTCCTTAAACTCAGTTCACTTTCCTATATTTACTGAAAATAAGATGGAACAAAGTCAAAGTCAAACTCCAAGGCTGTTTCAAATCGTATCTGCTAGAAAAATGCAGCAATATATGGCCAAATATGAAGGTCTTCTGTAGTGCAACATCTTTTCCTAACCTAACCACCTGCATGTCCCATACAGCAAACCAATTTAAGACAATCCTACGAAGAACTACAATTTGCCATGTTAGAGGAGGCAAATCTCCATATTATGCCTCATATTAAACATGCAACAAATAAAGAATGACGGTATTATCGAATGATACAGACATTCTGGTTCTTTTGTTATATCATTTGACTACCTTCAAGAATATTGGATTGAAGGAATTGTGGATAACGGCTGAACCAATTGCAATATGCCATGTACTTCCTGCTTTTACACTTCCTAACTGGGTCAGACTGCGCTAGCAAAGTAGGTACAAAACATGCTAGAATGGCAAGTACACCCGAAGCATTCCTTACAAAGTAATGGAACAGTCGATACAATTAGCAGAAAAATATCTCTTACAAGTTTTGAAAAGGGGATCAGTTTGTAAAACAATGGACGAATTACGAATGTTTCTTTACACATATGGGAACAACATTTCCATAGAAGACCTCCCACCAAGTAGTGCATCAATTAGATTTTAAGGGTCTATTACAACACACATTTATATATATGTTCAAATGATGACATCACGCAACTTGATTCTATACAGTTTGATTACGAAGACGTAGGTGATTGTCTACAGCCCTCACGTACAACTTCACTGTTTCCTCCCAGCAGCCTAGTTACTTATGTTTAAAGTGTGCAAGAGATTCATGTTTATGTTTTTCAAATGGAATATTTTGTTGCATTTACTGTCATAATCCACTGCATTTAGTGAGAAATGAGCCGCATCTTCAGACCAATTCATACAAAAGCAAATGTTGGTTTTCCAGGTAGGTTCGGGTGTCCTTGATAAGGTCTCAAAAGTCCCCGAAGTGGGAGTGTAAGGATAAAATTTGGCAACGCTGTAAAGGGCTAAAATCGTGCTCGGAAACGAATTTTTCGAGATATCTCGGTTTTCATTGCCTCTACGACAAAAATACATTAGGCCAAAAAGGAAGCTATGGAAATTTTCTATAAAAAAGATAGAGAGTCTTTTTTTGGTATACGTAATAGTTTTCTTGAAAATTTGCAGTAAGTCATACCTAAAATCAAAAAATCATGATGCTCATAGGATTGGAACTGCTGCAATGGAGAAAAAAATTGGCAACAATTTCTGTGATATTAATTTCTCACGTGCAGATAGAGTGCTTCCACTATTAACTGTCAATAGCAATGTTAAAGTCCATGATACCATAATGCCCATTGATCCATTATTGTTGTTTCAAAGGATTACTGTCATGAAGAGAACAAATGAAGAGCTTCGCACCTACTTGGAGTATGAATTAGCTCCGTATCCGGTGTCACTCTTTGACGAAGTTGATTTGCGCAAGACGAACAAGTCAACTTTCTATGACAATTTCCAGCCATCTAAATCTGAACCAGATCTCCAAAATGCCACTTATATCGTTGATGGGGGATTTCTCTTGCACCGAGTTATATGGCATCAACATGAAACCTACGGTGCTATTTGCCAAGCATATATTAATTATGTGCAAAATCATTTTGGCTCGAACTCTGTTATTGTTTTTGATGGTTATGAAAATATTAGCAACAGTGTGAAGACTATGGAGCAGCTTCGCCGGTCCTCAAAAGCTTCATCTGTTGACATTTACTTTGATGAGCAGATGGTTGCAACTGTAAGCCAAGAGAAGCTCCTTTAAAATAATAAAAATAAAACCAGATTGATTTCGATGTTGACAGAAAAGTTTGAGGCAAATAATTATATTGTTAAACATGCTGAAGATGATGCTGACATTTTGATAGTCGAAACAGCGCTTGAGGAATCATGTAAAAATACTACGGTTGTGGTTGGAGAAGATGTGGATCTTCTTATAATTTTAACTGCTCGTAACTGCTATTAATAAAGAAATTTTTCTCTTCAAACCAGGCAGAGGGAAGGTCCAACGAAAAATGTATTCTTCACGAAGCTTTGATCACCATAAAGATATTCGAGATCACATACTGTTTCTGCACGCATTCTCTGGGTGTGACACTACATCTGCTCTATTTAATAAAGGCAAGACTGCAGTTTTGAAAGTGATGAAAAAACGTCAGGACTTGAAACTTGCAGCTGAAGTTTTCAGCAAGACTGGTACTTCCCCTGACATAGTTACTTCGAATGGGATAAAATTTTTCCTCGCAATCTATAGCGCTCCAGTTAAAGAAGTTTCCATCGATAACTATCGGTATTCTTGCTTTATTAAAGCTGTGAGCAAAAGCAAACAAGTGAAATTGAATTCATTATCACTCACTCATGACGCAGCTCAACAGCATCTATTTCGTGTTTATTTTCAGGTACAGAAATGGTTGGGTAATGTATTGAATCCTAAAGAGTGGGGATGGATGTTGAAAGATAACATATTGTGGCCAAAAACAACATCCCAACTTCCTGCGCCTGATTGCCTTCTGAAGATGATTTTCTGCAACTGTACGAAAGATTGTGGACCATAGTGTGGCTGTCGGAGGTTGGGACTTAATTGCTCACCAATTTGCGGCAACTGCCATGGAATATCTTTGCTTGAATGCTGAACCGATTGAAAACTCGTCAGAAATAGAAGCCGTCACTGAAGCAGAGACTGAAAGTTCTCAGATTGACTCGGATTTCCTCGAGCGAATCGATGAATTTATAGAAGGAGAAAACGGACAAGAAGGAAATTATTAATTTGACAACATTTTAATAAGTATGACAGTCGTGGATTAGGCCTACCGGGGAAACCACATAAAAAAAACGCGCCTAGTACTCAACCTTAAGGGTGGTGTGGAATAGAGTACTTAAATTATCCATAATATCCCATAAGTTCAAATTCAATCAGATTTTCAAGAAAATTATTGCGTATACCAAAAAAGACCCTGTATCTTTTTTATAGAGAATTTCCATAGTTTCTTTTTGGCCTAATGTATTTTTGTCGTAGAGGCAATGAAAACCGAGATATCTCGAAAAATTCGTTTCCGAGCACGATTTTAGCCCTTTACAGCGTTGCCAAATTTTATCCTTACACTCCCACTTCGGGGACTTTTGAGACCTTATTAAGGACACCCGAACCTACCTGGAAAACCAACATTTGCTTTTGTATGAATTGGTCTGAAGAAAAATCCTAAATGCAGTGGATTATTATTGCAAAAGTGTAGTAGCCATTATTGATTGTCGTAATAAGTATTCTAATATTGCAACGTAAATTATTACATCTGCTGTTTAAAATTATAGATACAAGGAGTCATTTATGGTTTTTTATTATATAATAGTCATGTGATATACTTAAACTAATGATGTCATTGACTTATTCATTTTATGTTACTTCGTGTTTTATAAAACAATGTAAATCTGCTCTTTAGTATAGACATAAAAGATGTTGATTCGTATTTGTCTTACTAAATAATGATTAGTAACCACTTTTCAGTATTTATTCTATCGGGAGCGTGTTCAGAACCCTATAAACAATATGTAAAATGACACCTCACATGCCTGTGCAGTGCACTTTCAATAAGAATCAAATATGGGGTCGATTTTCCAAAATGGCCACTCGCACAGACCATCACCCAATTTTTTTTTAATCACTGGACAATTACCAACAATATCCAAATGGGTGAATCTCTGGTAAATTAATGACATACAGAAGTATGCTCAGCGGTTTTATTAAGTGTGACAAAGTAATAAATCTACGATAAGTAGAGAATTTTTCTTTTTCGTCTGTCAGATCCTAAATCGTATATTGAGAGTTGTAATGAATCACTCTGAGAGTGGAAAGAGTCCTCCAAACGTTGCAGAAGGCACGACTGCCCTCAGCATACAAATTCTTATTGTATCATTTTGGCACAAAGTAGTGATCTGACTAATTGGTTAAGCCAAAACCATTTAACCCAAACACATACAACACAAAGTAGTAACACTTCCGAAGACAAATTGCCTAGCCACAGTCCACACTGCATGCTGGCCAGATTCCAGACTAATATTTAATGAACTCGTAAAATTTGTTGTTTTGGAAGATGACACGTAACATTAATTTTTCCTTTACCCAATATTTCAGAATATTGCCACTGCCGATTACAATTGCCGTACAGCATTTGGCAGTTTAAAACAGAAATAAAGAGATAATGTTAAAAATAGCTTTGGCAGAATTAAATTCGTACATTTTCTCCCACAACCGAAAATCTATGGTGGGGACTCTTAGAGTAATACCAATCTCATTAGATCTCGAAGATTTGTCAACTGATAGCACGGCCGAGCGGGAAAAAAGAGACACCGTAGCGTAGTCCTCGAGTGAGTGACACTAGTCTGGATGTTGGTTGCTTGATATCGTTTTGAAAAAAAGTGAATTGTTCCGAAACTGGTAGGAAGAAAGTTGAGCTTGTCATTGATTAAATTCAGAAAACATGAGTACCAAGAGTCATCACAGAAAGGTATGTGTTACTTTATAATTTTGCTAATGAATCATTTCAATTTTATATTTAAAATATTTAACCAATACAAGAGTAGATGTTATGTTTTTCCAATGGGTAAAAAAATAATGATTCCTTAATTTCTACAAAAATGTGTTAATATTTATTGTTCTTCAGCTTTAGTAGAGTCAATATGTATGGGACGAAAAATAGATTCAAATTATTAACAAAAACGTTTGACACGTGACGAAAAATAAATAATTATTGTTGATTTTTATTTAAAAATAAAATAAAAGGTAATGGAAAGCAATAGTACAGTAACTATTCACTAATTCTATAGCAGTTTTAATTCAAATATTTTTGGAGAGTTTTATTCAAAATGGATCAAATATAGAATATTAAAAAGGAATAAGGGTGCTTTTTCGTTGAGGGTGAGTTTCATCCCAACTCGGGGGTTTCGAAAAAAAGTGTAGATCGTCGAATTCTACCCCAAAAAAATCCCATAACGTTATTTTTGCTTTAATACCCGCCGAGTTAAAGGAGTTGAACACGTTGATTTTTAAGCAAAAGACACTGATTTTTCAAAGGTTTTAAGCAAATCACTCAAAGAGGATCACATTTCCGAAAAAATTTGTCATAACAAAAAAGTTAGCTTATGAAATAACAAAAATAATCCACGAAATAAAAATCTGTTTGGGTTCATCGTTGCTGAGATACAGTTAATGTTAGGTGCATTTGAACGTATCCCTGAAAAAGTCACGCTCTTCAAACAGTCAAACTCTGGTTTAAAAAACTCATAACATGTACCTTGAACCAAAGTAAAGCTTACTACAGTAGCTTAAAATTTTCTTTAGGCAAATTTTGATATCTGCAAAATTAAATATGATACAAGGAAATAAATGCAAAATTTTGATTTTGTATACAAAAAAGTGCTGGTTCTTTGGTTTCAGTAAATTCCAAATTGAAAAAAAAAAAAATTCCAAATCCTGTTTTTTGTTAGTTCTAACTATTATGTATACGCCCAAATTTTTTTGACCGTGATGGATGCATTATCGAAAAGATTTTGCACTAAATGTATTTTGGAAATTTTTGAAAAAATGAGTTTATTTGGCTTTAAGGGTAAATAAGTTAGCAGGGAAACATCTTAGCTGAATGTTACTAGAGACAAAAAATTATGGCAATAAAGTAAGGAAAACGCTGCTTTTATTTTCTTGATAAAAGAAATTAGCTTAGGAGATAGAAGTGTTTCAAGTTAACTCTTATCGTTTTTTTCTTTATTGACGCATTTAAGATGAATATAGAGAAACTGACAACCTCTGTACAGTTTTGACCTACCTGACCTTAAAGAGGATTAAAAGAAGAAGATTAAATGCCTTTTTTGGATGATTTTTAGCTTTAATTGCAAAGGAGATATGGCCGAAATAAGGAACGGGTCTCGTTTTAGAAAATTACGGTATTGCTCGTTTGGCGGTAAAATCTCACAATATTTTCAATTAAAAGGGAATAATCATAATTTTTATACTTATTTTTTAACTCAATAGGTGGTTTTCACCCTGTTGGGGGTAAGAGCAGTTTTTTTTTCTTATTATGGGACGAGTTTTATGTTTCAAAATGTAACAATCTGCTAAGAAAATCCTAATTTCTCAAAATAAACAAAAGAATAATTAATTCGTCCATTTTACCCTTTTTATATCGGCCATATTGAGGGTGCAACATAATATTTTTAATTTCTGACTTCACATTTGTGATCAGCGACCCCAAAAATATAATTAAGTTTAATTTATTTATTTTCAGTACTTCGTTAATTATTGATTTTTTTACTTCAAGGGTAGTTTTCGCCCTCTCGGGTAACAGCAATCATTTTTCCTATTAGGATATGACCTAAAATATAAGAACTTGCAAAAAAAGTTCTACTTGCTCAAAACAAACAAAATATAGCTAATTTTTCCATAGTACCCCTATTATATAGACCATTTTAGAGGTTAATTTTAAAATTCTGACTTCAGATTCGTAATCAGCGACCTCAAAAACATAAAAAACGTAAAAAATAAAAAGTTGGTGTCCTTTGTTTTTATATCTTACCAACACACTTTATTTTTTATTTATTTATTTTTTTTATTTTAAGTGCTTTATTTATATTAACATCCTGGAGAAGTTTCTATTTCGAATATACTGCAAATTCTCACAGTTTATCGATATAGCCCTCTGAAAAAATGAATATTTTCTTCATCAAAGAGTGGCCGCAAAAAAGACCTAAAATTCGCCTGTTTTTGCATAGTAGATAGCGGGCCAAATGAAAGAGCAAAATAAATCCTATAGGGCTCAAATTAAACTTTGAGAAACTTTAAGGTAAGTATATTTTTTACTTTTTTGAAAAAATGCAAAAATCACCCATATTCAAGGGTAGAAAATATTTAAAAAAGGCAGTATATAATGAATATTTTAAAAAATAAAACAACTGTTATTCAGATTTTATATTGTATGAATTATTTACGGATTATATATTATTCTGTAGCGTATTTGGAACCCCTTGTAATAATTAAAATACCAACCCTAGAAAACTAAAAAATTCATAAGTACTACCCACATGATACAATCGTCATGGGATTTTCACTAAAATTATTGTTATGACTAGTCGAACCCAGTTCTACAGGGAAATTGAGGTACCACCCTCCTACCTCTTGTAATAATCAGAAAACCACCCTCCGAAAGAGAAACAATTCGTAAGTTCTACCCACATGAGATCGACTAGTCATAACAATAATTCTAGCGAAATTCTCATGGGGGTAGGACTTCCGAATTGTTTTTCTTTCTCGGGGTGCTTTTCTTATTATTTCAAGAGGAGAGTGATGGCACAATTTCTTAGCACATGTGAGTTCGACTAGTCATAACAATAATAATTCTAGCGAAAATCTCATATCGATTTTCGGGGGGTGCTTTTCTTATTATACAAGGGGTAGGAGGGAGGTAGCTCAATTTCTCTGTAGATATGAGTTCGACTACTTATAAACAATAATTCTAGTGAAAATCCCATAACGATTGTATGATGTGGGTACGCTACAGAATAATATATAATCTGTAAATAATTCATACAATATAAAATCTAAACAGTTGTTTTATTTTTTAAAATATTCATTATATACTGCCTTTTTTAAATATTTTATACCCTTGAATAGGGGTGTGATTTTTGCATTTTTTCAAAAAAGTAAAAAATATGCTCTCCTCAAAATTTCTCAAAGTTTAATTTGAGCCCTATAGGATTTATTCTGCTTTTTCCCTTGGTTCGCTATCTACTCTACAAAAACAGGCGTATTTTGCGGTCACTCTTTAAGATCAATTCACTGTTCCTCCGTTTTTAAGTTAAACGAAAAAATAATTGTTTTATTTTATTTTTTATTATTTTTCCAATAGACACCGAAAATGTAAGAAGTGCTCCGCGGAAACTCGTGATAGTCTTAAATAATTATTTATTATAATTAAAATACTGGATGGACCACTATGAAATTCAATAAGGTTCTATTCTGGTGTTTAAAAGCGGGACGAAAAACATATCTACATTTTTTGACGTTTGTATTTTTTGTATTATTTTAATGAAATATTCTTAGATTCAAAATCATCAACTAAAAACGTTTAACATGCGACATAAATAAAAATAAAGTGATTTATGTTTTGCTGACTTTTTAAAAATAAAGTAAAAAGTCAATGAACAGCAGTTATTTTTACAAAAAAGAAAATAACATTAGTTTGGATGTAAGTTGGTCTGTGGTAGCTTTTACTGTAGAGATTGAAATACTTATACAATTTTAAGTGACCAACTGAATGAAAAAGAAATTAAAAAATCCTAATCATGGTAGGATATGGCGATAGAAAAAAAAACACAAGAAGAGATTAACGAACTTTATCCCAAAAGATTTCTAATTACAAAATATTCTACAAGTAGAGAAAGGAAAGAGAAGAAGAGGAATAAGAAATGTCAAAAATGTTCCCAAGATTGGAAGAAGAAAATCAGCGACATGTGCAGGAAAGCCTCTCGATGTTTTGTTAACATTAGATGAAAATGACAACTTATTGTAGATCACAAATACAGTCCACAACTATCACACTTTTGAAGAATGAAGAATTCTGTCCTTAAAAAGTGAATGTACTACAGGAAGTATGGGCACGATATTGAGAGAAAATTGTAGTTTTGTGATCTAATAATGGTGGCAGATAGACATACGGATGAATGAACGGGCAGACAGTCGGACATTAAGTTAAAAGTTATTCACAATTTGAAGAATTTTTTTTCCATGAGCGATATTTACGGATTTAGAAAAGTGCCTAGTAATACATATGCTTCGTAACTGCAACAAATATGATAATAATATAAGATCATCTATCTAACCAATGTTATTAAATGGAAATAAGGTATAATTTAAGATATTTCTTCTGAACTGATTCACAGAAAGGTGCTCATAATTATTTGGTATACTTTTATATATTTGTACCCTATTAAAACTGAATACTGTGCAAAGATAGGTATTATGAGTGTGTTAGGACATCCAATATTTAAATTAGTTCAATAATTGGGGTACTTTTAGTTACAAGAAACAAGGTAGTAGATTTTTTTTATCTTGTATATGTTGTAGAGAGTATGTAGAATCCAAGTTTTAAATCTCCAAACCCTTGGCAAATTTTTGTGTGGTTGAAAAAACCACGAATTTTTGGCACTTTTTTCAGTTTGTGGCCTATAACTTAAAAACAATGCATCCAATCGAAAAGTCATCTATTATCAAAATTAAAGAGCATTAAATTTCGCTTCGAATAAATTATATTATGGCAATTTCAATTGTAAGCTTTCCTTTATAATCCAGTCACGAGGGGCTAGAATTGAATAATTCGGTGTTCTCACAAATTTTAAAATCTCATTGACTGTGAAGGTAATACTTAATTATAACTAAAAACATTTGAATTTCCACAATTAGTTGAGAAATATCCAAAAAAAGTATTTTTAAATTTGTTATATTGTTGTCATCGGTTTTATGCCTAACCTCAAAAATACATATCTTTTAAAAATTTCCGAGTCATATGTCACTATTATGAAAATTTCCGCTTGGTTCTCGTCTTTCAACTAAAATCTTGTTCAATGTAATGTTCATAAAGTTTTAAATATCTTCTCCCAATGAAATAAGGCGATTTTTGTAAGTTGGAAATCCAACCTATAATTAGTAGCCCATTTTTAGTAATCAACAATATTGAGACATCATTTGCGTCAATTTTTCAATGTTTGCTTGAAGCCATACTGCTTCAAATGAGAAGTGCGGATATAATCATTAAAAATGACAATAAACTTAAAAACCTAAAAGTTGAGGTTATGTTGGTTATATTAATGCAACCGATGATATCACATCCCGTTTTGCATAATACCCGTTCAGTTATTCAGTTTTGTTATTTATTTGTTGAAATTTTAAATTGATAGATGAAAGAATGGTGTTTAAATAAAAAAGCAAATTTGCATACAGTGAAAACACCTAATTCTTATTATATGTGAAATTTGCTAGTAGAAAAGTATAATAAAAAGTTGGCGTCAAATTCCCAAAAATTGTTGAAATTGTTTGAAATAACTTTAAAACACACAAAATAAGAAAAAAATCGTACAAGTGAAAATTAAAGAGCAAAAAATTCTACACAAAAAATGAACTTGCAACTATACTAAGTTAATTTTTAAGTTTAGTACAAATTACTATCACACTTGACCTGGTTATTCGTAACAGTTGGGCAAGTTTTAATCTACTCCATTACACAGCTCCTTGACCCAGCGCCGGTTTTAGATACAGATTGTAATCAGTTTCATGTCATTCAAAAAAACTGGTAATGGGGACAGACTAGACAAACAAAAAACCTTTATGACTTTTTCCTTTAGGGACATTTTGGAAAAACTGACCTAGGTCCACAATTTGAATATAGGAAACATTTGAGAACCACTGCCTTTCTGGGTCAATCGAAGTGTACTTCCCAATTATACAACTTTTAAATTGTCGTAAAAAAGTGCAAAGATTACCGACCGACTTGTTCTCGCCGGCCCGCGGTTTCAAAGCAAAGAAGGGCGGCACCTTTGATGACTGCCTCAACCGAAACATTTATAAAAATGTAAATAATTCGTTATCTCTTTTTGCAGAACTGCAAGCAAATGATGGGCGTAGAGGTTTAAACACATCATTTCTTTACATGTGTGTTTTTTAATTTAGAACAAAATATTGGAGCTTTTATTGTTGTTTATAATTTATCAGATTTAAATGTGTAACCTAAATGAATGTTCTGGGTTAAAAGCTTAAAAAATGAGTAATTATTGCATGACATTGGGAAATAAAGAGTTAGACGTCTGAGATACGATAACAGAAAACATTATGTGTATTTTAAGTTAGGAAAAAATTTGATTTATTTAACGAATTGCCAATCGGGTATCGAAAACTAGAATATTCGATAAATCTAGAACTTGCCAATTTCCACGACATTCTCCATACATCAAGTGCATATCCGCGAGCTCTGGGTAAGTGTAATCTCCCATAACGTTCAAAATATGCGTTTTAAAATACCACACTAAACTATCAACTAACGTTTTCAATAAAGAAAATTAAAATAAAAACTTGGTCCAAATTTCAAAATGCAACACAAAAAGAACAAACAAGTAAGTAGTATCTGTACGAAATCAAGAACTTAACGACTGAACGGTAAGTCAATAAAATAAATCTTAACTGTAAATACGTGGCCCAAAATTCGAAAAAAACAAAAGAAACATACAAAAACAACGAACGGGTTGGACGTCTGTACTCAGGGGCGGACTGGCCCACCGGGATACCGGGACGAATCCCAATAGTGTGCCGCTGGCGCCGGCTGCTTGATAAGATGTTGTCAGTCCGCCGCTGTCTTTACTTAACGAAGTGCCCACAGAAACTAAAATATTGCACAAAGGAGAGTATAGTTTTCTTCAGATCTACTAAGCACTCAGAAAACGCCGACGTCTTTCACCTTTACCGCAAAGCTAAAGACTTCACCTTACCTACTTTTAAAAAGCCATAAAAAAGTGTGATGATTATCAACTTGTGTCCTCGACGACGCGCGGTCTCTAACAAAGGAGCGCGACACTTTGATATAGCAGTATTAGCGTATTTGATGGTTAGAGGCGCCGACATATGCGAAGATAAAAGCCCATCCCAACAATCCAGCAGTTCTCAAACAATATTACTGAAAATTCTCGAAATTTTTGTTTATATTTTTTTTCTAAAACTATAGGGTTTTTTTGTTCATTTAGTCGTTCCCCACCACCAGTTTTTTTTAATGACATGAAACTGATTACACCCTGTATAAATTGCCCCTAGGCCCAGGTCAATTTTGTGCCCCCTCCCGCTTGCTATTAGTTTATGGGCAGGGGACAAAAACTTTTTTTTAGTCCGGAAAGAGCGGGGGGGGGGGGGGAATCCAAGAAAAATTTTTTTGAAAAGCGAGGGGGAGAAATCCAAGAAAAACTTTTTTTAGTCCGAAGAAATTTTAAGAACGGGAAGGACAAATCCAAAAAAAAAACTTTTCTGTTTATGGGCACTAACCACTAAGACAAAAGACAATTGTGCCCCTAGGCCCGGGCCTATGAGGCCTAGTCACAAAACCGGCCCTGCCTTGACCTTGACCTTGACCTTTATTTAAACAAATGGAATTTGTTTAAATAAATGAAAATTGACAAAAAATGTTGATAAATATTCCACTAGACCAATAGTAATAATTTTTTAAGAAAAAACGAGAATAAAGTGCTCAAACGGGTCAAATCCCTGAAGAATTTACATTTTTTTATTTCAGGGTAGTTTTCGTGGCACCGTGAAGATGTGTTAGGGGCGACAAACCCATATGTATATACATCAGATTCTTCGTTGGATAGTTCCCTCCAAGTCTTATAAGTTTAATGCAAGATTTTTCCTAACCCTGAACAATTATTCAAAAAATCCCAAAAAGTGATTTTTCCCCATGCAATTTAAATGGGAAACTTCAAAATCAAAATTTTGAAAAACCAAAAAATACGTACTTACTTTTTTCAGATTTGGAAACAAATTGGGAGGATCGAGACCTTCTATAAAAAATTAATATATTTTTGGACCACCCTACTGTACATACATTAGATGACGGTAGACTTGTTGAGTTAAAACACTTTTTGATTGTTATGTAAAAAAATATAATTACTGATAAAAAAAATGCTTTGTTTAATTTAGAAAATCACGTCATTAATAGTACAAACATGCATTTTTAGCGAGATTTTCTTTGGCGTGTCTACAAAAATTTCCAAAGCCTTTGTAATAAAAAAAATATATAAACTTTAATGAAATCTGTTAAAAAGAAACAAACCTCTTTTAAGAGCCAGTAAACTTTATTTTTATTACGAGAAAACTAAGCAAGTACTATTTGTTTAAAATAGAGAAATCAACGTCAGTCCTGTAAAAATGCCAAAATTCAAAAATGATTTAATGGAAAATCCGCAGAAATTCAAAGTTAGTAAAATTGGTAAACTTTTGCAAAAATGTATATACAAAAATCTTGAGACAAAAGCAAGAGAATCACATAACTTGTTTCTTATATAGCTCATATTAGCAACGTTTATTTTGTCACACGACCAAAAACCATATGACGCGGAACAGAAACCTAAATAGCATTTTTGAACAATAGAAATATTTCTTATTTTATATTAAATGTGGAGGAGTACAATAACAACCAGTATTATTGCCAAAACGTTCTTTATGATCTAAAACTTCAAAATCTAATATCTCGATTTAGAAATTTGAACGATATTATTTTCATAATAATAAAGTAATAAAAAGTGAAAATAATCTGTATTTATATAACAATAACACAGGTTTAAAAAAAAGATCTTGTCCTAAGGTTCTGATCTAACTGAAGTCAATTTTAGACAAAAAAAAAATCTATCGTGTCAGTTTCCCTCCGCCACCCCTATAGGCCAGGAGTTTAGTCAATATATTGCTTTTACCCAGAATTAATTATTGTAAAGCTGAAAATTTGCAGAATTGTAGTTTTGGTCCAAGACAGCACGTACCAAAAAGTCCCCCTACTCTCCCCCGTCGGCTTCCCTGTTTTTGCAGAGCAACAAGGGTCTAAGTCGCAGAAATTCCAGAGCTGGCTATAAAGTTCAACAGGTTGTTACTGATCCGATTTAGGTCGAAATGATCATAAAAGCTTCAGAGAAGCATATTCGTTCGTATTTCAGATGTTTCCATGCATATTTTGTTCATAATTTTCCGTTCTAGTGCAGTCAAAATTTCAAAAATTGAAAAAATTCCGAAATGACGCCATTGCGGATAAATGAAGACTAGGAGGGAAAAACATACTCGAATAAACGTTTCTCTTCATTCTTTGGGCTTTCCATTGGTATATCTACTTTCTATGTAACGTCGCCCGTTACGGAACTACGCCACTCCGTCGCGGCGACACTCAGACAGTTAAGTGCGTTCATTGTTACGTCGATCATGTCTAGTCTAAACAATCAAGCAAGCGTACGGCGAGCTATGCCTTCTTAGTTCAGTAGCCGTGACAGTCCTTTGAGTGGGTGCATTGGTTCATTGGTGAGGGAAAATCGAGTGATCGTTGTTAAGTCATGGTGGACACAAGCGTTTGCGTTTTTTGTAAGTTGTCTCTTGAAGCTGGAAATGTTGTGGTGGTCAGGGTGGCTATCAACTTTGCTTCGGGTTAGTGTGGAAAAAGGAGGCACTAAAAATGAGGAGGTGTTTAAAGATCTCATGAAGAAAAATTCACCTATTACATGTGACATGCAGAATAAAACGCGTCTCATCAAACTCCTCTCTGCTCAATTTCGCGCTGTGGCAGATACAAGTGCTACCTGTGAACAACATTCGTTCCTCGCATACTTCCAGGTGAGGGCGTTAGGGAGACTAGTGTGAGGATTTAATCTCTCGAAAAGCTTGCTAATGTGCATGTACCTTTTTCCAGGTCCAGCAATAGTTAGATGTCAACCTCAACCCGGAAGACTGGGGGTGGAAATTAGGACTCCAGGGCCTGGTTCCGGTTCCGGTTCCTACCATAAGGTAACCAGCTCCTGATAACCTGCTACGGCTAATTTCCTATGCTTGCAAGACGGTCGGCGGTGCCCGGTGCGAGTTGAGGAACTCTGGTCTGAACTGCAGCATCATGTGCAGGAGCTGTAGAGGATTCAGCTGCACAAACAGCCAATCAGTGGATATGGATGATGATCCGGACGACCCTACTTCTCAGTAGATCGATAATGTCACTTGTCTTGCCGAATAAAGTCATCTTCTGAGTCTGACAAGTTAAATTTCATTCAATAAATCTTATAAAACACGCTCCAAAACGGGGAACGCTACACAGAACGTAGATATACCAATGGAAAGCCCAAAGTATGAAGAGAAATGTTTATTCGGGTACGTTTTCCCCTACGAGTCTTCATTTATCCGCAATGGCGCCATTTCGGATTTTTTTCAATTTTTGAAATTTTGACAGCACTAGAACGGAAAATTATGAGCAAAATATAAATGGAACATCTGAAATACTAACGGATATGCTTCTCCGAAGCTTTTATGAACATTTCGATCCAAATCGGACCAGTGACAACCTTTCTGCTGCACTTTTTAGCCAGCTGTACAATTTCTGCGACTTAGGCCCTTGTTGCTCCGCAAAAACAGTTAAGCGGACCGGGGAGAGTAGGGGACTTTTTGGTACGTGTTGTCCTGGACCAAAACTACAATCCTGCAAATTGTCAGCTTTACAATAATTAATTCCGGGTCAAAAACTAAAATTCCTGGGCTACTAGGACACGATAGACATTTTTTTTGTCCAAACTTTGCTTTAGCGCGTCACAATACTTCATAAAAGTTATATGAAAATCTTAGGACAAGACCTTTTTTGTAGACCTGTTATAACTGCTTAAGGATAGGATTTTCCAGGATGAGCGTTTATTTTCGATTTATTAAGAATATTTAAAAACCAAACATAGTATAATCTTTAAAACTGTTTTAGATACTTGCTATTGTTTTAAGGAATACAACTATTTTTTTTATTGTAAATTTCTGTTGTACTTGCATGTTGCAGTTTGTCAATGAAAGTAGTTTCTAATTTCATTATTAGAGTATGGCATTTAAGTATATACAAAATTTACGATAGAAACTGTATATGGCTGTATTCCTTAGAGCAATGGGAAGTATCTGAGGCTACTTTAAAGATTATACCATTTATGATTTTTTAAATATTTATAATAAACCGAAAATAAACGCATATTACTTCTCACTCTGCAAAATTCTATCCTTAATACTGCGAATGTTTAGAATGAAAAAATATACTTATACGGACCTTATACGTTAGCCGGGAAAGGAAGATAGTGGTGACGGGAACTGTCAATAATTTCAAACGGCACATGTCATTGTCGTTGATTTGATAAGCATTTGTAAAAATTATTTTGAATTTAAACGCCGATAGGATCTGTTACACGCACTAATCATGTCCATTTATTACCTTCTTTTCCAGTTAAAAAGTTATAGTATTACATTATTTTGAAAACAATTGTAAACAAGAATATCGAAATAATATTACTTTTAATTCCTCGTTCACATACAGTACATAGAAAAAAGTATGGAACAGTGTTCTATAATGTAAATGAAAATAAATAAACTTGTATGATCTTCATTCTTCAAAACGGTTTTAGGCTTTTGCTGTTCCAATGAATATAAATATATACTTGTTCCATTGTAAATTTTTGTTATATTCTTTGACAATAGAAATAAGTGACTATTTTCATTGTCAAAGCATGACATTCAAGTATAATAGTTTACGACAAATATATAATTGTATTCGTTAGCAATTACCTTAAACCATTTTGAAGATCATACCATGCTTGTTTTTTTAAATATTTATAATAAACCAAAAATAAATGCCTGTTTCCCACTCACTCTGCAAACCACAATCTTAAGATATTTTCTTCTTGCCTTCAAACACATGACAGCCTAAATCAGAACACATTTCAAGCTTTATGCATACTATTAATCAAAAGACTATTTTTATTCTAATATCTGGACAAGATATAATTAGGTGTTAACCTACTTCTACGATCGAATTAAACACAGACCCGAAAGCAATTTTTAAGATAGTGATTTCTGGTTAATGGTTATATTCCTTGGAGCAATGCGGATGACCTGAAACTATTTTAAAAATTATATCATTTATATATTTTTTTGAATATCTTTAATAAACCGAAAATAAACGCATCTTTCCCTCTCACTCTGCAAAATTATAACCTTAAAAGTTAAATATGACAGAAGCTATGACACTGGCGGCAGAAGTGTTAAGAAACCAAATTAAAGATTATCGATTGAGCTAAAAGTTTTTTTTTAATTTTTTCTCCCACTTAATAAATAAAAAAGTTATGACCGATGCAATGTGTGTCTTTGGATTTTTTTATAAAAATCTTGCTCCTCCTGTTGAGAATCCGTAAGTCTATCGTGTCGTTTTTTTTTTTTGGCGTAGAACCAGGTCAAACATGTTAGGTTCCTTTGAGTATGTCACCGGGCATATGAAATCATATTTTACCACATTTTTTTGTGGTCTCAAACTTTTTAAATCAATAAAAAGTGAAAAAAATGCATTTTTAAAGAAAATTGTTTATTTGTTTCCACTGCCATATCTTTAAAACTATTAAAGGTACCGAAACTTGTTTCGTGTCAAATTAAAGCACACACTGTAGCGCTTTTACCAATATAAACGGTTTGGGCACAATTCGCACTTTCATTTTTCTAAAAATCAGATAAACTAAAAATATACATTTTATGTATTGAAATCTCCACCAATCGATAAACTTTTTTATTTTTGAAAATATTTACATACATGCAGCGAAGAAAATAAAGCCTAATAATCACAAAAGTTTTTGATACAGCGATTTTTTTTATCAGCGCTAAATGCGATATTGGGACGCAATTAATACACCTCGCATGCAGGGTTGGTCAGATTAGTCGCGTAGAAGTGGCGGTTGTCGAAAATCATCAAGTATTCATTGTTCGGATAAAAATTGTGACAATCGAAAATGTGCTTGTTTTAAGGAAGGCCTAAAATGTTGCAACGAGTGCAAATGTCGTTCCTGTAACAACATTATTAAAGATTTCGAGGCAGATATGAACGAATTAGAATTCTATTAATGTAGGGTCTACATAAACTACATACTACATATTTATCTATCCAAATAGAAAATTTATTTCAAGAATAAAACTCATTTTTCATTCATTTAAAAATGTCTAATAAACTTACTAATTAGGTGGTTAGTTAGTAACACTGATTGATATTTATAGATTAGGTATTTATATCTACCTACCTGTCTTTTTATTATTAAAAGGAGACTATTTAATATTTATTGTACAATTTCTTAATATTAACAACATATGATCAATACTACTGTACAGTATATAAAATATTGAACAATAATATTGATCCCCTAGATGCTTTTGATCATTACTGGTTTTGTACCTATTGATATAAATGATACTACATACACCCCGACCGGGACCGTCAGATCGTTACAGTCGGCAGGCTTGCTACAGCCGAGCGCGTAAGAATATGACTTAAAAAAAAATCGATGACTCAATACTATGAACGGGGCATGAAAAATTGTTATCCTAAAAACTTTTTTCAGCTATTGGCTTCAATTTGTATGCAGCGTGGCATATTTTCAAAATAGCACTATTTACTTTCGAAAATGAACGCTTATCATGCACAAGGTACAAATTCGACTTCTTAAGAATAAATATTAGTTTTAGTGACAAATAAAGAGGTAGGTAGTCAGTATGTCTATTTTTCGTAGAATTCTAATTCTACCTGTTATTTGTGATAGGACCACCCAAAAACTAGGGTTTATAAGGGGTCTACACACGATCCACCGGCAGGGAGCAAGCCTTGTCGGCATGCTTTAAACTCATTCGTAAAAGTGAACTGGTCCGCTGGAACTCCCATTATCTTGAAAGCATACCGACAATGTCGGGTCCCAGCAGCTGGATCGTCTGTAGACCCCTATACCTGCGTTACACTTTATTACTTGTATTGGGAAAACCAGAGCAAACTTGAACTTTTGCTTTTTATATTGTTATTTAGCATAACGAAGTTACTAAGAATTTGCTATTTTTACTTCCAATACATGTATGCTGTAGAACAGTATAATTAAAACGCTGAAGACATCATTAGATTAAATGAAAAGCGCCCCACGCTTTTATACTCAAATATTATACTTAATTACAAACACGGCTTACACTAAAGCCCTTACGGGGCAGACAGAGAGAAGAGGTTCGGTGATTATTTTTTGCTTTTTAGTGCAGTATTTACAAAAGCGTGTTTTTTTTAGTTTTTTAAACTATTAATTTATTTTTTTACTTTTTAGTCTGAAAGAGAAATTTTGAGAAAATAATACTCTATACAATTTTACTTCCAAATCCAGTGGAAGTATAGTAACGACAAAAAAATTTTTAAAAATTTTTATTGTTCAAATAGGCTTAGACTGTCACGAAACGTCGAGATTTTAAGTTTGAGCGAAAAAAAATTTCTGTCTGTCGGTCTGTCTGTCTGTAACTTTTTTGTGCGCACGTTTACTCTGGAACCGCTTGAGATATTGACTTGAAATTTGGTACACACATGTACTTTAACGAGATCTAGAACTAGATTATATTTTCATCTTGTTCCGTCGAAGGGTTGGGGGTAAATTGGGGTAAATTTGGGATAAATAGGTAAATCAAGTAGGTAAGAGTCCATAAAATTGGTATTTAGTATGTACAAGAGAAGCTAAGGTCTCAAAAAAAATTTGGCAGTAGCCACCCCCATTACCACCCCCACCCCATTATTAAAGCGGATGAAAAAAAATTGTGATTTAGTGTGTGTATAAGAACCAGAAACCTCAAAATATTTTTTTACTTCATCCACCCCCACTACCACCCCCTATCACCACCCCCACCCCACTACCGATGTGGGGTATCGTTTTATGGGTTTTTGGGGTAGAGGATTTCAAATTTTATATTATTAAAGTTCCATAAACAATTATTTCCACATACAAAATTTTTTCGTTGTGAGTGACTTGGATAAAATCTGGATGTGGAAGTTGTGATTCCTTGGGCAGCGGTTTTTCACATGCAGTAGCGGCATTTTAAAATATCGACTCGATACCAATGTAAGGTAGAAGAGAAGAGAAATGGACAAATAATATGCTGAAACGAAACAGACTTAACCTACGCTGTTGCCACTTTTCTCCTTAGCTACTTTTAGTCGTCAGAGGAACTCCTAACATGCTGAAGTGCCTGGCATCAATGTTAACGTATCGCTTTCTTTCACGTACATTATTTTGCTATTTATATTTCACTCTATCTTATTATAGGGACCAATCCAAGATTTCTAGGTGCCACTAGTGTATATTGATGGTTTTTAAGTTATAACGACTTGCTAATTGCGATTTTAGCTCGGTATTTTAAAACAGTTTTTGTCGAATAACTCAAAAAGTATCACTAGGAATCAAAAAGAAACCTTTTAAACTGAGGATGATTATATTTTAATAGAATTTCTGTAGAGTTAAAAATTTTGGAGATATGAAAGTTTAAAAATAGCGTCCGGATATTTATGACACGAAGTATTTACTTTAAATATTAAATATCTCAGAAAGTATAAATACCTCAGAAATGCCAGAAAAGTCAGAATTAATTTTAACACAGTAAACTAATCTATCCATCGTTTTGAATTTTTAATTTTTGGCCAAACATGACAAAATTTTCAACTAAAAAAAAATCTTCTTCCGCTGACCTTGCTCTAAACGTAGCTTGATGACTATCGCCGAGCCATATTTTGCAGTTTGAGAAAGACTTCATAGAAATCGCTTCAGACAACCGAGCGTAATGATTGTGCAAATATAAAATAAGACATATCCCAAATAGCACAAGTATATTCTATGTACGTCCTATGGATATCCGCGTTGGACATGAAGAACTTAAAGCGGATATCCTTAAGGATCAGATAGGATATCCTGGATATTCTTTTGTCACAACATTGGACATCCATAGAATATCCTTTGTAAAGCCTTAGAAATATTCACTGGACATATATAGTTGTTACACTATGCTGGACACTGGACGCACAGCGGTTATCCACTGTAGCAGCTTTACAGCAGTACACGTCTCTGAATAAATATAAAAGGGATTTAAATTGTTACTTGGTATATAAGTATTTTTAATTAACCTGATCATTAGTTCCAAGCAAATCACCATTCGATGTTTTTAGAATAAAGTTAGCAATTCTAATCCTTCTATTAGAATGTAATGTAAAGTGTGACTGCTTATTATCAATGATTTATAAGTGGCGCCCTCTATATATATACAAATTTTCATAAATAATTTTTTTTCTCGATTGCCTAAAATTACACTACTGAAAATAACAAATTTGAGTTTCCTATTATTTTACTAACTTAAAAAAAAAATAAATCGGCTTCACGTGGAACGTTGTTCGAAACGCTATTGTGTATACTTTAATCTAAAAAAAAATAGCTTGATAGCACAAATATTTTCAGAGATATAGAGGGGGAGACGTTAAAAAACATATTTCATTAAAAATCTATTTTTTTTGAGTTTTTCTCGGCCACAAAAAAATGTCGTAAAAAATGATTTCGTGTACACGATTATCTTACTAAAGAATCCCATTAAGTCTGGTTTGGTTCTACGCCGGTTTTTTTTTTCTCGAAAACTAAGCGACTTTACTTCCAGATTTTACTCTACTAGTAGGAAAAGTATAGTATTCTACTCACGTGTGACAGCTACTACACGCTCGTTGAATAATATACCATTATGTTTAAGTTTAATTAAATTAAACAGTAAATAATTTGCTGCTCTTTAACGAAAATTTTGACAGTCTGCTTACCAACAAATTTAAACAAAGGAAACGTGGTTTCTTAGCCTATTTTCGTCACTCCAGATGTTAAGAAACTACCATAAAACTTTATTTTCGGCCCATTAAATTTAAAATAACACGGCAGTTATAAAATAATCCATAAAAGAACAAAAGTTGAAGGAACTACCCCGTAATCATTGTTTGGCAACCTGTTTACGTCTAAAAATAACCCAGGATTCAACTATTTTCACTGTTCGAACATGTTATTATAAGTAAATCAATTACTAAAATATATAATATTCAAATAAACCGAAATAACTAAATTTCTCAAATAAATATTACCCACTGCCACTTAAAGGTTCTGCCAAGATTTTGTTTACATAAATTCATTGTACGACGATTTTGTGCATCAAAGTTTTCATCCGTTCCGGTTGAAACATTTCCCTACAAATAGAACAACTGCTCGAACTTGGAAACAGATGTTCACCTAATCGCGTAACACGAAATAACTTAATAAATTTAACCAGTGCCAGTTAAGGAGCTAATAATCACATAATATTGTGCAAAAGTATACAGGTGACTGTTTATGAATTTGTTTCCAGTATCTTTTCTACAGTGTCCGCCAAAAAGTCTGCACCATATGGGAATCTGTTGTTATTGACTTTTTGAAAAATTTTGCTTCAGATAAAAGTTAGTGCATGTTCTCAAATGAATAAGGGGCTGCACAAATGTGTGTTAGTCCTGGCGCTTAGGTCAGAAAATTATTTTTTTTGGAATTATCTCTAGAGTAAACTACCTTTATTTTTAAAAATATCGAAAAATGTTATTTAAAGAAGTTGTTTATAATGCGAAGTTATATCCAGATATCAAATTTGGGTATTCTATTTTAAAAATATAAATTCTCCACTTTTTTACACATAATTCCTGAACTATATTTATAAATATTTTTCTGTTATTAATAATTCCTTCTATTTAATAGTTTCAGCATCAGTAATAGATTAAACTTTTAGCAGTACTTTTTTGACCAAACAAATACTTTGGAAAAAAATGCTGAATTTTTTGGAGCATAGGTAGTTGTTCTCTTTTTTTCCAGTGTTAACTTTATCGAAATTTTTTAATACAAATAGCTTGAAAAGAATTTCATTGAGCGATTTATATTAAAAAATTTCGAAAAAGTTAACATTAGAGAACAACTTTGCTCCAATAAATTTAACATTTCTTCGGAAAATATTTATTTGGTCAAAAAAGAACTGGTTAAGGTTCTTCAAAGTGGATTTTAATCCATTATTTGAAACTATTAAATAAAGAGAATTATTAATAACATAAAAATATTTAAAAATGCAGTCCAGGAATTATGCGTAAAAAAGTGGAAATATTTTATTTTTAATGTAGAAAACCAAATTTGATATCTAGATATAACTTCTTTAGATAACATTTTTCAATATCTTCAAAAATAAAGGTAGTTTACTCTTGAGACAATTTCAAAAAGCCTCTTTTTCATTTGAGAACATGCACTAACTTTTATCAACAGTAAAATCACAAGAGCTTTTTTTTATCAGATAAATTTCTCTTTGTAACGAAATAATTTTGCCAATCATTGATTTTATAAGAAAAACTGACATGAAAAAATCGCGAGACCGGAGGTCGAGCGATTTTGTCAAATGTCAGTTTTTCGAGCAAAATTACTGATTGGCAAAATTTTGAGTTAAAAAGAAATTTATCCATAAAAGAAAAGCTCGAGTGTTTTTTGGCAAGATAAATTAACGGCAGAATATGTGAACGAACAACAACAATAATTATCTTTATTTATACAATTATTTGAAGGAAACAGTTATTAAAATCACAGTTGTTATAAATTGTTTGGTGTACTGATTTCAATATTCTCTTCTCTAGTTCCACACATGTCGAATATTCGTAAATTATAGCTGACAGTACAGATTTTAAAGTAACGTGCGACTACTAGATGTACTCTGCTTTTGAGGAACAGGCATTTTTATCGGTGATAAAAAACGATGCACCTTTTGTATCGCTGTCAAAGTGACAAAAATGTGACTGTCAAATAGACTTTTTATATAGGAGTTAATTTATCAAAAATAAAATTTTTCAGAAAGTCAATAACAACAAAGTTTCCCATATGGTGCAGACTTTTTGGCGAACACTGTGTAATCGAAAAACAAAAGAGTGATATTAAGTTTTGACAAAACGCTTTTAAAATAAATTTTACTTCAGTTCTTTCTACGTAATAAAGAACATATTGTTTCAGTAAAAAAAATATAAGACCTGGATTTTTTTTACTCCATCAAAATTTTAAACTTATTATTTTTCAAAATATTTACAAAATATAATATTTTGCGTAACTTATTTATCTGCTGAAAACTATTTTAAATGCTATTTACATTGACTTCTTTCTCTGTGAGAATGGGCGTCTACTTGAAGCGATTGGAACCTCCTCACCAAAAGAACAATGTTTAAAAAAATGGCTTTTTTGGCCCATCCGTGATAAAGTGTGGAAGCCATCTTTTTTACTAATTTTAGGGTGCTGAAAACGAATCCGTCACCCGTTTTGGCGAAAAATCTCGGGAACACATTAAAAAACAACCCTCATTTAGGGGTGACATTGGAATTGATATTAGTCTAAATACTAAAGTTTCAGTAATAACTAAGTAGAAAAAGAAATAAAAAAAAAACAAATTCACCCGCCATTCCCTCACCACCCCCGAGGAGGTTGTAAGCTACTATAACTACTATATAGTTATTTACGTATTTTTAAAAACACCAGAACATCTCATTGAGTGGTTGCTATCAGAATATAATAAACTGATTACTTCTGAGTACACTCATACGCCTCCTCAACCTACCCCTAATAGGGGTAGGTATTGATCGGTTTTAATTACAAAAAAAAATCCTAATAATCAGTTGGATGTTTTTTTGTCATATTAAGGTGACTTGGTCAATTCAGATCACTCCTGAATATTTTTTACCCCTCTACCACCCTATAAGGTGTCAATATCACCTTTAAAAAATGTTGCTTGATTTTTATAGTAAAAAATGATTTACTTATTTTAATAATTTTTGTTTGTTAGAATAGGAATCTTTTTTCATTTCATGGCCCCCTCAAATTCCAAATCTACCCACGAAAGGGGTGGGAGTAACTATTTTGGGACTTTTGATTAGTTTTTATTACAACCGAAATCCTTCGTTGCCTCTTACACGGATTTCTATCATAATAAAGTAAGACTTCAAAAAATTATCCTTAAATACTTATTGAAAATATATATATATTAATTACTTCATACACCATCCCCCCTAGGAGTAGCAAGAGGTACCATGGAAAATAAAATCTCATTCTGACAACCACAGATCAATAAAATATATAAGGATTTTTCCGCTATAGATAAAAGTGATAGTACCGAGATATTTACATCCTCAACCCAATTACACCCCAAAGAGAGTTTGGAAATATTTAATAATTAGTAAAGTCCTGCTCCAAAATTAGTGAAAAAGATGGCTTCCACACTTTACCACGAATGGGCCAAAGAAGCACTTTTTTTAACATTGTTCTTTGCGAAAATGCATTAATTTCGTTAATAACTGGGCTTGTAATCGGAACGGTATTGTATCGAATGGTGTTGTAAAAGCAAACATTTTTCAACAAAAATTGAACCGCCTTCATAAAAGGTCGCTAGCGAATTGTGAAATAAAATTTCACCGTCGACGACTTAATAGTACAGTACCTAGAGGTAAACAATATGTATCGGAATAATTTCACATGTAATTATAATTTTTTTTATGTAATAAAAGGTACCATCTTCAGTTTCTGTATGGTCCGGATAAAAGAATATAAAGAAATAAATATAAAGAATAATTTCTGGGATACACTTTCAAACATCCCCACTGCGTCAATTTTGCATAAATTCTGATCGCAAAACAGCGTCATCCAAAATACCGTCTTTATCTACTACGTTTTAAATTTTTCTCAGTTGATTTCTGCTATCACTCAGGTTTAGACAACTTCAGAGAAAATAATGATGAAAAATTAATTAAAACTTCAATATAGTAATAATAATTACAGCCGTGTCTTCTAATTTACTAACATTGCGGAATAAGATCACTTAACACCGCAAAACTGTCAGGTTGGTTAATTAATCCTTCAGTTTACAAGATGTGGTAATTTGTGAAGTGACATGTCTACTGAAAACTGTGTATATCTCATGCTGTCGATGAAGTTTCGTATGTACGTACTTGCCTGATGAGAGACTGTTTACTATAGCTTCAATGCTTTGTAACGTAAAGGCGGATAAAAACAGTAAAATACGCATTCGGATTCAAAAAAATTGCCTGTTACTTCGACGTTTTGTGTAAATATTTTTGGTCTATAAGAAGTGTACAAATAATTAAAAGATTGATTACAGAAATAAAAAGCCATTGTATTTGAATCCTTAAAAATGCCACCAGGGCTGGATTAAGGATTGGCACCCCTAGGCTAATCATATATTTGCGCCCTCTTATTCATGGAGAAACATTGATGAGGGACATAGTACAGTAAGTGAATCTTTTAAATACCAGCCCGAAAACGATGTAATGAATTTCCAATTTTTTTTCTTCAACATGCTTCATAAAGTACGTACATAAGAATCTATATTGTCATTTTTTCTGCTTTTTGGTTGTCGCAAAAAAAAAACAAAAAATATATATAATCTGATAGAGAATCGAATTATAAGAAAGGTCATACACTTGTTTGCTAAAATGCATATTTTTCGAGATATTGCGAACTGAAAATTGCAATTTTCACCCCCTAAAAGTATCCCTAGACGTTTTTTTTAAATTACTCGAAAAATGCAAGAGTAGGTACAAAGTTATAGCTTTACGAAAACAAATCGAATGGTGCTTTCTTTTTTTTCTCCGATGTTTAGTTTTGGAAATATGGCATTTTCAAAACGGCACCGAAACGTCCAGAAAAAATATACGACGTTAAAATCTAAAATTACCCAAAATCTACAGCTATGATAAAAATTTCTTGTAAAAATTAAAGGTATTAAAATT
Organism: Rutpela maculata; assembly: GCA_936432065.2. NCBI lineage: Eukaryota > Metazoa > Arthropoda > Insecta > Coleoptera > Cerambycidae > Rutpela > Rutpela maculata. Next base: position 142,018,433 of record OW386290.2, read on the forward strand.
TTCTTTCGATTGAGGCATATTACGATCTTTTATAATGAAAACCAAAAAAGTTACAAACAAAAAAGTAGCTCATTTAAAAATATAAGCGACATTTTTTTTTAGTCTTATTGCTCTCATTTCTTATTAATTCATTTTTTTTTTTAAATACTTCTAGATATTGTTATTGTATATTACGAGGCTTATTATTACTAACATGCTCAAATTTTTTAGAATTTTTAAAATAATTATTTTTCATTCTGTACCCATTTTCAATAATGAATATTTTCATAATTTTACTTCCACGTCCAGTGGAAGTATAGTAACGACAAAAAAATTTTTTAAAATTTTTATTGTCCAAATAGGCTTAAAATGTTATGAAACGTCGAGATTTTAAGTTTGAGCAAAAAAAAAATTTCTGTCTGTCGGTCTGTCTGTCTGTCGGTCTGTCTGTCGGTCTGTCTGTCGGTCTGTCTGTCTGTAACTTTTTTTGTGCGCACGTTTACTCTGGAACCGTTTAAGATATTGACTTGAAATTTGGTACACATATGTACTTTAACGAGATCTAGAACTAGATTATATTTTCATCTTGTTCCGTCGAAGGGTTGGGGGGTAAATTGGGGTAAATTTGGGGTAAATGGGTAACTCAAGCAGGTAAGAGTCCATGAAATTGGTATTTAGTATATACAAGAGAAGCTAAGGTCTCAAAAAAATTTTTGGCATTAGCCACCCCCATTACCACCCCCACCTCCTTATTAAAGGGGATGAAAAAAAATTGTGATTTAGTGCATGTACAGGAACCAGAAACCTCAAAATATTTTTTTACTTCATCCACCCCCCACTACCACCCCCCCATCACCACCCCCACCCCACTACCGATGTGGGGTATCGTTTTATGGGTTCTTGGGGTAGAGGATTTCAAATATTATATTATTAAAGTTCCATAAACAATTATTTTCACATACAAAGTTTTTTCGTTGTGAGTGACTTGGATAGAGAATCTGGATGTGGAAGTAGTGATTCCTTGGGCAGCGGTTTTTTGAAGAAAATCGGGTTTTTAGAAATTGCTCAGAAAATATTTTTTTTATAAAAAATGGTAAGAGTACAAAAATTAAGCTTATAAAAAAAACGAATAGTTTATTATTTTTTTTTTTACTTTCCTACGACAAACTGTTCCAGAGGTATAAAGGTTTAAAGATGGTGTTTCAGCGCAAACGCAAGAAAATTATGTATGTAAAATTGAAATATCTCAAAAACTATAAGATTGATAAGAATATGATATAAGAATGAAATGAAGCTTATAAAAAAACGAAGAGTGTGGTTTTTTATTACTTCCACATTCAGTGGAAGTATAGTAACGACAAAAAATTTTTTTTTTAATTTTTATTGTTTAAATAGGCTTAAAATGTCATGAAACGTCGAGATTTTAAGTTTGAGCGAAAAAAAATTTCTGTCTGTCTGTCTGTCGGTCTGCCTGTAACTTTTTTTGTGCGCACGTTTACTCTGGAATCGTTTAAGATATTGATTTGAAATTTGGTACACGTATGTACTTTAACGAGATCTGGAACTAGATTATATTTTCATATTATTCCGACGAAGGGTTGGGGGGTAAATTGGGGTAAATTTGAGGAAAATGGGCAAATCAAGCAGGTAAAAGTCCATAAAATTGGTATTTAGTACATACAAGAGAAGCTAAGGTCTCAAAAAAAGTTTTTTGCAGTAAAAAAAATTGTGATTTAGTGTATGTACAAGAACCAGAAACCTCAAAATATTTTTTTACTTTATCCACACCCACTACCACCCCCTATCACCACCCCCACCCCACTACCGATGTGGGGTATCGTTTTATGGGTTTTTGGGGTAGAGGATTTCAAATATTATATTATTAAAGTCCCATAAACAATTATTTCCACATACAAAGTTTTTTCGTTGTGAGTAACTTGGATAGAGAATCTGGATGTGGAAGTAGTGATTCCTTAGGCAGCGGTTTTTTTTCCTACGACAAACTGTTCCAGAGATATGACAGTTTGAAATAATGTTGAAACTTTTCAGTTTGTATAGGCATTTTAAATGTCTATAGTAGGTAGAGAAACGAGCAATAGCCGTCTATTTTTCGAAGAATACACAGAAAAAAACGGTTTGCTTTGCACTTTAGCAATTAATTGTATTAATTTGATTTATTTTTAACAATCCGCTTTTAATAAAATTAGACATATTACTATACTCTTTTGTGACCATTTTTACCATTTTATTTTTATGAATTTAGACTTCATAATCATATTCAGCGATCCAAAAACATAAGTATATGGATTTTCGTCAATTTATTTGTAACAATCAGAAGAATTATTAATTTTTCAGTATTTAAGGGTGGTTTCAACACTGAATATTTTCGTCTTTCTTATGTTTTGACCTCATAATCATATTCGGCGACCTCAAAAACATAAATATGTGGATTTTCGTGATTTTATTCTTAAAATTAGAAGACATAAATTTCTCTGTATTTAAGGGTGATTTCAACCTTCAATACTTTCGTCTCATAAGTTTTAACACCATAATCATATTCAGCAACCTCAAAAACATAAGTATATGGATTTTCGTTAATTTATTCGTAAAATTAGAAGAAATAAATTTTCCAGATTTCTACTCTTAAAAATAGAAAGCAGGTAATGCGACAATATAGATTTTGATGTACGTATTTTATAAAGCATATTTCAAAGAAAATTAAGAAAATTCCTTTCATCGTTTTCGGGCCGGAAATTTTACCATTTTTACTGCTTCGCTTACTGTACTAAGAGGGAGAAATCTGAAAAAACATATTTTGTCCAAATGACGAGCGGGGGAAGAAATAAAAAAATATTTTTTTTCGTTCGGGGGAAATCTAAAAAAAAATATTTAAACCAAAATTGATGAGCAGAGAGAAGAAAATGGAAAAAAATATTTTCTCGAAATCGAAAATTGATTAGCGGAGGGGGGACAAAATATATTTTTTTTTAATAAGCAGAGAGCTCAAAGAGCTCGCGACGCCCCTCATGCCCTAACGCGCGCCCCTTCATGCATTGTCGCCCCTAGGCTTTAGCCGTATGGGAATCAGCTGATAATGTCAGAAATGAAGCTCCCAAATAAGAAAAAAGTATGGACTGTAATAATAGTTAAATAGAGAAAAACGAGTGACATAACTCACCCAAAAATCTGCTGCTCGATGAATGCCTGCCGGCTAATGATGTCGTTGGGCCTCCAATATACGACGCTAACCACTCTTAAACTCAGTTTAGTAGATTATTATTAATGGCACAATACAATCTATTAACAAATGCATGAAAAATGTTTTACACTCCAAGCAGCAGTAGTGCCTTGCGGCAGGTTCTTTATGACGCAAAAATGACGCGATGCCGATAGATATGAACTATTTAAAAACTCTACTTGGGAATAAAATATATGTTCAAAGCGAACTCTATAGGAAACTCATAATGCAATATATGTATAGTTAATAAACAAGCAAAGATTCGTATAAGACGAATTACAAGTAATAACCCAGTGAGAACACCATAGTTAAAAAAACGTTAAAATAACGTTGCCTTGGTTGAAATAACGTTTATGGTTAAAAATACAACGTTTTTTTTAAACGCCTTTTCAACTGAACATTTTTTAAACGTTAATGTAACGGCACAAAATAACCTAAAGTGTTAAAATTACTATTAAGAAACGTTAAACTACTATGTTGGGTTAACGTTTATCTTTAACGTCCTATAAACGACAAAAATCGTCTAAAAATAAATTGTCTGTGAAATTACAGCGTGATTTTCACGTTAACATATTACCATGTAACAATTTAATTTTTTACGTGTTTTTAATGTTAGACATGAATAACAAATACACAATGTGTTAAAAATAAACGTTACTGTAACGTTCAAAGTTAAGTGTTTATCAACGATTGTTTTAAACGTTTTAATTGCGAAAAATTTTACTGAATATATGGTTATAAACAACATATAAAAAAATGTTTTCTTTATACGCGTTTTAAACGTAAGATATTAACGAAAAATGAATCATGCTTTAAGACATAACGTTATTTTAACGTATTCAGTGAATTATTAAATAACGTATATTTTTAATGTCCTAAAAACGACAACAATTCACCAAAAATAAATTGTCTGTGAAATTCTAGCGTGATTTTCACGTTAACATATTACTGTTTAACAATTTAATTTTTTACGTGTTTTCAATGTTAGAAATGAATGACGAATATCCCATGTGTTAAAAATAAACGTTACTGTAACGTTCAAAATTAAAGGTTTATCAAAGTTTGTTTTTAAAAATTTTACTGAATATATGGTTTTAAATAACATATGGAAAAACGTTTTATTTAGACGAGTTTTAAACGTAAGATATTACGAGAAATTAATCAGGCCTCAAGACATAACTTCTTTTAACGTATTCAGTTAATTATCAAACAACGTGTATTTTTACAGTCCTAAAAACGACAATAATTCGCTGAAAATAAATTATCTGTGAAATTCAAGCGTACTTTTCACGTTTACATATTAATGTTTAACAATTTAGTTTTTTACGTGTTTTTAATGGTCGAAATGAGTGATAATACTAAATGCTAAAAATTAACGTTACTGTAACGTTCAAAGTTAAATATTTATCAACGTTTGTTTTAAACGTTTTAATTGCGTAAAATTTTACTAAATATAAGGTTATAAAAATTAATCATTCCTTAAGACATAACATTATTTTAACTTATTCAGTGAATTATCAAATAACGTAAATTTTTAACGTTCTGAAAACGACAAGAATGCACTAAAAATAAATTTGCCGTAAAATTCAAACGTGAATTTCACATTAACATATTGCTGTTTAACAATTTAGTTTTTTACGTGTTTTTAATGTAAAAAATTAATGATAAATATACCATTTGTTAAGAATGGATGTTACTTTAACGTTGAAATTAAACGTTTTTCAACGTTTGTTATGAACGTATTTACTGAAATGTAATATTATAAATTTAAAATGAATCATGCATTAAAACATTATTATAACGAATTCAGTGAATTATTAAATAACATTTATTTTTAACGTTCTGGAAACGACAAAATCCACTAAAAATATATTTCTCGTGAAAGTCAAATGTGATTTTCACGTTAACATATCGCTGTTTAACAATTTAATTTTTTACGTATTTTTGATGTAAGAAATTAATGATAAATATACCATGTGTTAACATTGGACGTTAATTTAACGTTCTAAGTTAAATGTTTACCGACGTTTGTTATGAACATTCTAATTACGTAAAATTTCACTAACTATAACGTTACAAATAACATTTGAAAAAACGTTTTGTTTAGACGAGTTTTAAACGTAAGATATTAATGAATCATGCTATAAAATATAACGATATATTTACATACTTAGTAAATTATTAAATAACGCTTATTCCAAGCATTTTTAATGACTGCAAAATTATACCAAAAATAAATTTGTGTGAAAATCAAATGCAATTTTTACGTTAACATATTAATTATTTAAATTTTTACGTGTTTTTGATGTAAGAAATTAATGACAAATGTACCATATCTTAAAGCTAAATGTTATTTTAAAGTTTAAAGTTAAATGTATTAAATTTTGAATGATACAATTAATGAAACTAGTGTGATAAAGTCACTCGGCTCCGCCTCCTGGTTAAGTTATACTAAATGTTTCGTTGTACTAAATGGTAAAAATTATATTATGTTCATACCAAACTAGTATCATTAATAACTAATAGATATTGAAGTTATATTATATACAACGTTAAAATAACTGATGCTTTCCACTTATTAAAATATACTGACGTTCTAAATCTACAGGTAAAATAAATGGTAGATGTTGACGTTTTTTTAACGTTTTTCTATTCATCTATCTTAATGCATAGAATTTGCCTACTTACCACGTAGTTGTTGCAGAAGTTATTTGTAGATGGCGACACATACAAACCACTGGCAATAATTTGTCATGCTTTAGCTTATGGTCTTATGAATTTATAGAAATTAAAAAACATAAATTGCAATGTTCAAATTCTTTCAGGGAACAACGGTTTATTTGGACGGATTTTATAAGGATCAGATTAAAGATCATTATTTTGTGGCTCGGCCGAGGTAGCATAAAAGTTTTGTGCTATTTGTTCAATAGGTTAGGCACCTACCCAGGTTTTATGATAAAACTAATGTGCTTAACCTATTAATTGACCATTCATCTACATGACGACTCGTTCTGTAACCAATCATATATTTGAAAATGGGAGGACCTCCTAGAGCCAGTTTAATTTCGTTTAATTAACTTACATAATTAGTAAATATTTAACGTTATTTAAACCTTTAATAACGTTGATACCGACGTTAAATTGTAATTATATTACAATAATAAAAAGACGTTAAAAGACACGCTAAAAAAACGTGATTATTTAACTTGTATTCCTTTTATAAACCATCAATAATAAGGCTAATATCGACGTTAAATTATAGTGTTACTACGATAAAAAAATAACGTTAAAAGTTACGTTAAAAACAACGTTGTTTAGCGAGACATTTGTACGTAAAATTGACGGTGCACTATAATGATTATTCAACTAGAAGATATATCGTTTTACTAACGCTAATATCAACGTTAAATTATAGTGGTATTACGATGAAAAAAACCGTTAAATATTACGTTAAGAACAACGTTGTTTAGCGGGACATTTGTACGTAATATCGACGGTGCACTAAAATGGTTATTCAACGCATGGTTATCGTTATAAAAAACGTTTTTTTAACGATTGTGTTCTCATTGGGAACAAGCTAAAAACGTACTCTTCGCCAATTTACTGAGCTTTTTATATATAATTGTTACACATTCTATAGGATACTCTTCGCAGTTTTCTTCTAAATAATGTTAGTTTTTGGACATCCTAAATTTTGTGATACCATCTTTATTGTGAAAAAAATTTGATTAAAAAAAAAATGAAAAAAAAAATCCAACCTGTGGGATTCGCACATGGGACCTTTGGATTGCAACGCAAAGCTTTAGCCGCTGCGCCACCACCTATTGCTACAAAAATTGATTGTCTGTGATATACATCTTTCACCATTCATACATATTTCACTTCTATGAAATATATATTAGTAAACTTCATAAACAAAAAAAAATTTATTATGGAAATAATATCTCGTAAGATTTCCATTTTAGTACAAGCAACAAAAATTAAGAGAATTTTTTTTTTTAATTAAATAATTATTAACTTTTTTATTTACTGATCGATTTTCTTCAAAAACAATAGGGTTCTTCCTCTAGCTAACACTAACTTACTTTCTAAATTTCAATACAATCGGACTTTTATTTCTTAAGTTATCGTGCTTACAAGAAACGTGACGGACGGACGGACAGACTGACGGACGGACAGACGGACATTTTGAAAGTTGTTCAGAATTCGTTCACTAACACAATAATACGAAAATTTTTTCTCTACGAGCGATATTTATGATTTTAGAAATGTGCCGATCAAATACAATATACTCTTCGTTTTTGCGAAGAGTATAATAATAGCAATAACAACAATAACAGTAATAATATTAAAAACAACAATAATAAATAATTTGATAATTTGAATATAATTAATATAATAAATAAGAAACAATAGCCTAGTTAGCCTTATGAACCGACTGCCAAAATAACCAACCAACTTAGTTCTCTGTTACTTACGCATGGAACTTATGGGGAATTCCCATAGATGGGATATAAAGCTGCAACAGTATGATGGAAAATGATTTCCTGCCACCTTCATTGTAGACCGGCGTGCTCCCGTCATGAACATGAATATGTAATTAAAATAAAGTCAACTGACAAAAATGTATAAAGCTGAAATTTTTTTTTGTGACTAGTTTATTACTTGAAATTGTTAAAAAACTTGTGCTGTCGGCCATTCGACGGAACATGGCCTTGGCAGGAGCAAAAAAAATCCTGTCAGGCGTTGGCCCATTGGTGAAAAAAAAAAAATTTAAGCAAATCTTACAACAAAATAGTGTCGCTGTCTCCTGTACTATTAGACCGTGGGATAGTGACAGATTTTTTTAAACGTTTGGTTCCTATCTGGCCTATTGGGAGCCTTTTGTGCCTGATTTGTACTAACCATTTTCGTGTTTATCAAACGGTTATCCAGGGCCCCTCACCGGAAAACAGAAAAGAAAATTTCATGAAAATAAGGAATTTCAAACGTTTTGTTCCTATCTGGCGTCAAGTTAGACTTACGTTTTAAAGAAAAACATCCGACGGAAGCTTATCGCCAGACAAATTCCGTGGGCCGGAAGGCCCGAAATTTCAATGCGAAGTTGTAAGAAAAAATGGTCAAAATCAAACGATTTGGTTCTTATCTGGGAGTTGCATATATAGGTAAATAGATTATAATTATCGCGATATAACAAACGCCAGACAAATTCTGAGGGCCCAACAGTGAAAAAATTATTGTTCAAGTTGTCAACTATTCCGCGAAAATCAAACGATTGGTTCTCATGTGAAATGATTTTTTCTGTAAAAATTAACCAAAACGAAAATGTATTGTATCATTCACAGACATTTTTAGTGGGCCAAACATATTTTAAATCTTAAAAGAAGTGCACGAAAAAAAGCCATTTTTTCAAACGATTTATTCCTGTCTGGCATTTGGATCTTAAAGAGATATGGTAATAACTAAACCATATTTCAAGTCCCAGACAAAAAGCGTGGGCCAAACATATTTTAAATCTTAAAAGAAGTGCACGAAAAAAAAACCATTTTTTCAAACGATTTATTCCTGTCTGGCATTTTGATTTCAAAAAGATATGGTAATAAATAAACCATATTTCAAGTCCCAGACCAAAAGCGTGGGCCAAACATATTTTAAATCTTAAAAGAAATGCACGAAAAAAAGCCATTTTTTCAAACGATTTATTCCTGTCTGGCATTTGGATTTTAAAAAGATATGGTAATAAATAAACCATATTTCAAGTCCCAGACAAAAAGCTTGGGCCCAACCGTAGATATGTTGAGTGAAAGTATCGAAAAATCAAAAAACAGTCGTGTAAAAATCGATGCATTTTCAAACGATTCACACTCGTCTGGCATTTCATTAGCTTGTCATTGTAAAAGAGTATTATACACATTTAAATTTAAACAAATTTGTTTCGCGTCACTACTTAAATGCCGCAAGCGCGGATTTATGGGGGGTAACGGGGTAACAAGATTCCGTAAACAATCAACTTTAATTTTAAAATTTCATAATTTGTATTATTTTATTTTATATTTTTGAATATATATTCTATTTAGTTGTGTTTATAATTTTTTTTTGAGATTTTTCCCCCCCCGCTCATCAATTTTAATTTTCGAGGAAAAACATTTTTGTTATTTTCAACACGCGGCTATGTTACCCCCCTCCCCAAGCTCAAGGTCCAGATCCGCCCTTGAAATGCCGTTTTTTTTCTCACTTGAAACTCATTTGGAATTTGATTTTCTTTATCACTGGTTTCAATATAACTGTCACTTTCACATTCATAATCCCTCGATCGAATAATATTTACAATAAATAAGTTACATACTAACAAAAGGACAAATATAAATTATTACATATTAATATATGATTTACAACTCTGCACTACACCATAGAAACTGAGAGTTCTCGTAAATCCGTACCTGTTTCATTCTCCCTTGGCGTAGGTAGTCAACTACACAAAAGTGATTTCTTCTCTCATTTTAATGCACGCGACATAAGACACGTAAGATGTGCTGTGGTAGAAACATATATGGTATGCATTGCTTGCGAACGACGCTGCTTTTTATACTCCCCGCTCGTCCCGGGGTGATTTTTATTTATCGTTTGCTAATGGGGAACTTGCCCATTTTTTTTGTATTTCATTAAAGTGTGTGTTTATGTATAAAAACACGTCACATCGAATATCAGCTCTTAAATCGCAGTACTTACTTTGCAACAAATAATTAAAGTTGAAATCCTCGCTATACTCCTCACGAAAAACACTGTGATGTCAGATCGAGAAACTAGTCTCGCGTACGGTACGTCTTCACCCTAATTAATAGACTGGGTGGCGGTTGGCTTTGAGACGTCCGCATATTTGGTCTTTTGCTCTTAATGTTAGAGAAAAAATAAAAAAAGTGTCGGAAAGCTCAATCAATTCTCTTTACATAAGCTATCTACAAATTTTTCGAAAAAAACAATAATTATCGAGATATTCGAGGAAATGTAGGAAATTACACGTTTTCCTATAATGTATGTAAATCTAAAAAAATAATTTTTCTCTGAAACCTTTGTTTCGAAGGACCGAGATTAACGGAACGTCAAAGTAGTACATGATATTAAGTGAACATCATATATGAGATCGATTTCAATTAATTACCGATTAATTACGGTGACAAAATGGAGAAATTTTACCGAAAAAAAAAAAGTCCCAAATCCCGCCCCTTCATTTTTGTCGGAATTCAAAAATTAAAAAAAGAGTTTTAGCAAATTTTATTCTATTTAAATTAGCTAGAGTAGTCTTTTGGCGTAGGAGCCAGGATTAAAAAGTTGCCAACTGTAGAACCTCAAAATTTGCGATATATCTACATACAGCTGCGCCCCTGATTTTTGTCTGGCACTTGAAATATGGTTTGTTTATTAACATATCTTTTTAAAAAAACAAATCCCAGACGAGTGTAAATCGTTTGAAAATGCATCGATTTTTACACGACTGTTTTTTGATTTTTCGATACTTTCGCTCAACATATCTACGTCTGGGCCCAAGCTTTTTATCTGGGACTAGAAATATGGCTTATTTATTAACATATCTTTTTAAAATCCAAATGCCAGACAGGAATAAATCGTTTGAAAAATGGCATTTTTTTCGCGCTTTTCTTTTTGTCTGGCTATCCAGGGGGCCCAGCCAATTCGTCTGGGAATCTTAAATTGAAACTACTTATTGCCTAATATTAACAAAAAAACAAATGCCAGACGAATGTAAATCGTTTGATTTTCGCGGAATAGTTGACAACTTGAACAATAATTTTTTCACTGTTGGGCCCTCAGAATTTGTCTGGCGTTTGTTATATCGCGATAATTATAATCTATTTACCTATATATACAACTCCCAGATAAGAACCAAATCGTTTGATTTTGACCATTTTTTCTTACAACTTCGCATTGAAATTTCGGGCCTTCCGGCCCACGGAATTTGTCTGGCGATAAGCTTCCGTCGGATGTTTTTCTTTAAAACGTAAGTCTAACTTGACGCCAGATAGGAACAAAACGTTTGAAATTCCTTATTTTCATGAAATTTTCTTTTCTGTTTTCCGGTGAGGGGCCCTGGATAACCGTTTGATAAACACGAAAATGGTTAGTACAAATCAGGCACAAAAGGCTCCCAAAAGGCCAGATAGGAACCAAACGTTTAAAAAAATCTGTCACTATCCCACGGTCTATATGTAATTTGTTCGTTTCGTACTATTTATCTGTTTTTTTAGTCTGTAATGTACTTGAATAATCAGTTATTTTCAAATTATCTAGGGAAGAAATACAGATATTGATATCATTTCGAATACGTATACGCGAGAAATTACCTTGACATATTTTAAGGTATGAAGCAGACTTTGCAATTTATAAACAACGCAAAATCTGCGAAATCACAGGGATTCACTAATTACCACCTAATATTTCACGTTAAGGTAAATTTCCGGAGTATAACATATGAAAATAAATTGAGACAAAAATTAAACATATTTTAATAATATTATGATTCACTAAACGTACCTATCAAAAAATCATTCACGCAATATTTTAAAGTCGACATATTTAAAAGTTAGGTGGAAAAACCAATAGGTAGACAAGAATTAATGAAATTGTAAACATTGTATTCCAATGAAAACCCATTTGTAGGAGAAACCAAAAAACAGTTCAATGGCGATACGAAGTGAGACACTTTTAAGCGTAAAACGAGTAAAAGCTGCAATCGGGCGTGGCCGACTGCGAACATCTATTTGTTTATAGTAGGTTCCGTATATAATTCAATGATATAAAAGAGCTGGCAAAAAGCGTCAAGGACACCGACCGCTTTTGGTTAGTGTACCCACCGCCGGCGTTAGGTTGAACAGTACACAAGACCGAACTTAAAGTATATTTTTAATTTCAAACAATGAATTAAAAGATTTGAATTCTCGTTCAATTGTAAAGTTGACTACACAATTCTTAGGCGTGTAAAAAATGCCGGCGTCTTTGATCTTTACCGCACCGCCAAGGACGCCGACATTTTTACACGCTTAAGAATTGTGTAGTGAACTATACTAATAACAGATAGAGAGTAATTACATAAAATACAATTAAATCCACGTTTTTATGCTTTTATCTTGGCCAAAAACAAAAACTGGTGTTCTTTTAAGGACATAATTTTTTTAACAGTGAATAATACGATATCTGACATCAGTATCTGTAAAATAAGAGTATGTTTACAAAAATGTACACAAACTTCAACGATACCAGTTTTTCCTATTGCCCAGCAAGATCCAACAAGGAGGTGTAAGGATATCCCTTGCCAGGCTAGGATGGCAACAGGATTGTTAATAGGGAGCAAGAGGTCAAGAGGTTAAAAATAAATAAATAAATAAACCAGCATTTCTCATTTAAAAATAACTAACTATTCTACAAAATAACGTAATAAACTTTCTTATTAAAATAACATAATAAAGTTTCAAAGTAAAAACTGAATAAAAATAAATAAATAAATAAATAAATAAATAGCTGGACTCAATAAAACGATATAAAAAACATTAAATTAGTAAGAAAATTAATAGCATTTTCCCACAGTAAAATAAATAAAATAAAAATATTTCTTAAAATGTTGCAAATAAAACATGTTTTAAACTTACCAGAAATAATAAAACTTATCCAAAATCAAAATAATCAGAGAATACCACTCAGTCGCTATCACTGCCACTGTCACTGTCATAAATGTACCCGCGGAACGTTAAATATAAACAACAAATTAAATAAAATATAGACATTTTTTCCGTTATTCGAATTCTTCGCCATTGTCACTGTCCCCTCCCACGTCGATGATAAATATATTTCCACTATTTGTAAACATTTGGCCCAGTTTTCTGTAATCATCTTCATCTTTGATTACTTTGTGAATTGATTTTCTCCAGTCTTCTTATATATATTTTAACCTCCTTTAATACTGAGTTGGAGATGGTAGTGTTAGTGGCTGATGTCAAAACAAAGTTTGAGGACTCTGATTCTTGTACACACACTAAATCACAATTTTATTATTTTCAGCATTTTTAATACTGCAATGGGGATGGTAATGGGGGTTATAGATGGCAAAAATATTTTGACTTCTCGTACATACACTAAATCCCAATTTTATGGACTCTTGCTTGCTTTAACTATTTACCCCCATTTAACCTCCAATCCTTCAACAGAACAAGATCAAAATATGATCTAGTTCCAGATTTCGTTATAATACATAAGTGTACCAAATTTCAATTCAATATCATAAACCGTTCAAGAGAAATTCACAAAAAGTGTGCACAAAACAGTTACAGTCCAACAGACAGACAGATTGTTGAACATGCGAAACGAGCGCCGATCGGAGCCCAATCACATAGCTTGTACCCTCAAAAACCATTGCGCCTATCGGAAATATATATAGGACTTAATAGCCCAGTCGTTGAAGGTATTTACCTCCAAAAACTTGCAAAATGAATAAGTTTTTTTTTAATGAGTTCGTGAAAGTGTATAGAATAATATCCTGAAAAGTTTACATTTCGCTCGGATGCAGAACATAAAAAAAAGCGAAAAAAAAATTTTCTTCACCCATTTTTTCAAAATTTAGAAATTATATAGAATAATATCCTGAAAAGTTTACATTTCGCTCGGATGCAGAACATAAAAAAAAGCGAAAAAAAAATTTTCTTCACCTATTTTTTCAAAATTTAGAAATTAAGTCAAGGTAGGAAAAAATAAAAAATACAGATGGATAGATCACGTGTTTATGAACAAAAAATATCCTAACAAAATTTATCGTTAAAGCCACGGTATTACCGGAAAAAATAGCCAAATAATGTTATTACTCGGAGCGAGATCCATGCGTGCGCGCACTTGAATACGCATGACTGTGACACCGACGCACTGAATTACATGTCACTAAATCAGAATTTGTTCAATCTATGTGAGTGTTGGTTCATTTAAAAGATGGAAACTGTAGCTTTCCGATGCTTTTTTGTCTTAAACAATACAAGCAGAGGATGGATGGAAAAAATATACTGCATTGTATATATTATCACGCCCGATCTCATCGTCGCAATAAAAAATATAGAAAAAAACAAGCTAAAACGCTTCGCCGGTTTACTAAACTTTTATACAATTGTTACACATTCTATAGAATACTCTTCGCAGTTTTTTGTAAATAATGTTAGTTTTAAATATTTTTAATTTTATAACTTTTAGAACTTAGTTGGTGAAAGACTCAGTGTAAAATAAAGTAAAAATAAAAAAAAAACATACCATACCTCATGTGGGTTTCGAACCTGGGACCCTTGGATTCCGAGTCAAAAGCGTAAGAACCACCTAACACGTAAAAATGTAAAAAATGTAAATTTTTACAGAAACATAAAAATTTCAAAAAAATCTCAAATTTAAATCATTATAACATTTTTATTTACTGATCGATTTTGTTCAAAAACAATAGGGTTCTTCCCCTAGCTAACACTAACTTAGTGTCCAAATTTCAGTACAATCGGATTTTTCTTTCTTGAGTTATCGTGCTTACAAGAAACGTGACGGACGTTCAGAAACACGTGGTCTGTCCACCTGTATTTTTTAGTTTTTCCCTGACTTAATTTCAACATTTTGAAAAAATGAATGAAAAAAATTTTTTTTCACTTTTTTTTATGTTCTGCATCCGAGCGAAATGTAAACTTTTCAGGATATTATTCTATCTATACACTTTCACGAACTCATTAAATAAAAAATTATTCATTTTGCAAGTGTTCGGAGATTTTACTATAAAATTTCCTGTGTCGTCTGGGCTATAATTTGTAGTAAATTTTATATAGAATGTTATCAATGAGTATAATTTGTTCTGGAGGATCTACTATTTCGCAAAAAAAAATGCGAAAAACCGTGGTAGGGCATCTTAGTGGTAGTTTTTGAAAGTGAGGTATAAACTACTACTAAAGGTAATTCCCAAAACGCAAAATGTTATAATTTGTGGGTGGTCACACGAAAAGAATCCTGGAGGGAATAAAAAATGATTTTTTGTTTTTTGGATTTTTAGATGCATTGGACGTTTCTACATCCATTAACACAAGAACCAAACAAATTTTTTTTCCTCAGGTCCCTTTTCGCGAGACCACTCATATTTATTTAACTTATTCGCCGATTTTAAGTCTAACGTCAACGGACTAAAAGAGCCTGAATATTTTTCACCGGCTTTTAATTAACTATGAATTTGTGACCAAACTTAAATAAATACAATGTATAAAAATACTTCAAAGACGATACGTCTCGCAGCAGATGAGCTAATGAAAGGTGATCAAGAGAAGAGCTATTTATTCCATAGCACTCTCGATTATATTTTCATCGCTTCGTAAAATTTTCCAGCAGTCAGCTACTACTGCTACTACCATAATCACCATTAGTATTTACTTAAGTAAGTGGCAGAGAGACTAAATAAAAAATTTAAGTCGTGGCACGGATGTAACTGTGTTTTTAACATTACATAAAATTGGATATTCCAATATAATTACTCTAGATATTAATTGACTAAGCACTAATTGCCATATTACTATAAATATCGCAGGTAACGTAATAAATCTCTCGATACAAATTCCGTGGTATAAACAAATCACAACAAAGAGTTCCCACTACGCAAATATTTAAGTTCATAATAAATAAATTCTTTCCTTGTTTTATTTTCAGAAAAACAGATTTAGGAGCCGATCCCGGTCTTTAATTAGTGAAAACATGGATGAGGTGGTGAGTGGAGCCGTACAGGGTGGGCCTAAGTTCGAGATAAAGGTGTCGAAGATAATGGGAAGGTGAGAAATTGTTATTTTTTTATATTTTATATTTTGAAGTTTGCTTTGCTTATATCGAAGCTCACCCACGTGCAATTTTGTTTATTCAATATTTACATTAGTGAAATGTGGCTGGTGCATGTATGTACAACAGAGCTGAAATTATAGACCAGTAAGGGTGTGACTTGAACTGAAAGTGATTGCAACAGAAATGATCCCCTCACTTTGGTGCGGGAATTATTTCTAAGCTGCATGTCTTTTATCTCTTTCCAATTTGTTGTTATTACTTATAGGCTATTGTCTGTGTTCAAAAAAAGAGAGTTGAAAGGAAAGAAAGCATTAGAGGGTTTTTATTGTTTCTTATATTCAAATATGAGAAAACCGCGAAGTGTTACCATTTAAAGGGGTGCGTTTTTGAGATCGACGTAAAAGGTCCACTTTTCACATTTTTCACTTTTGCTCGAAAACTATGCATTTTTCCTATAAACACGTCAATAGAAAAGTTGTAGAGAATTAAATTTCCAATCGAAGAAGTCAAAAATACGTCCAAAAAACTAAACAAAAAAAAAACGAAAAATAGTTATTTTTGTGCATCCGTACGTGAAATGAGTATTTCACGTTCTCAAAACAGGCCGAGAATAGTATATTGTGTATTTAGGTGTGAAAGCAATACATTCCCGGACGACGATGCAAATTGCAACAAGCATCGAAGTTTGGGAATATGCTTTCACACCGAAGTACACATACTATTTTTTCTGAAATCACAATCAATATTATTATAAATTAAGGAATTTGTATTAATGCACAATATTTCTTCATTACAATCTAACTGCTTACTAATAAATGCAATTTTAATGCGAGTTGGTTTGTCTGCGTGCATTTCTTTACTGTCTAAAATAAACATAAAAATGGCCTAGGCCGGGAAAGTAACATTCCCGTACGGTTTTGTTGATCGTTACTTAGCAACGGATCTTTTCCGGTCTATTTTCTGATGGTTTCTTAGCAACGGACTAAAATACTGAAATTGTCTATTTTTCGATCTGAAATCGCGCCGGAAATATAGACACTGCCGATCGATTTCAGAAAAATTCAATTTCACGGCCGTTACCCTTAGTAACGGTCAAAAAACTAAAAGTCACGTTCATAATAATTGACGTTTAAGTCACTTCAAAACTGACATTTCCAAAATATAATAAACAAAAATTGTTATATTTTAACTCGCTGTAACATTTTTCGTGTATCAGTTTGGATTTTTCTGGTATTACATCGGCAAGCGCCGAATTTATAGTACTTTTTAACTCTGGGGGAGTACAAGAAATTCAAATCTCATTATCGCTCTCAGACATTTTTACGATTATTCGAGAATTGTCAAGTATATATTCAAAATATACCGTTTCCATAGAAACGCTCTGACATTAAGGCCACCGCGTTTAT
The DNA here is from genome assembly GCA_936432065.2 of Rutpela maculata. Taxonomy (NCBI): domain Eukaryota; kingdom Metazoa; phylum Arthropoda; class Insecta; order Coleoptera; family Cerambycidae; genus Rutpela; species Rutpela maculata. The sequence goes on from OW386290.2 coordinate 142,035,896, forward strand.
TTAGCAAAATATAGCATAAACGGTGGTGTTATTTTCACCATCTATACTAACTATAATTTACGGTTGCACAAAAAATAGTGTTTATACCATGGCCGCGAAATTTTTTAGCGCCCTCGAGATTATCTTGCCTCGGCCGCAAGCGGCCTCGGCGATAATTTTTCTCTTGGTACGTAAAACGGAATTTCGCGGCCTTGGTATAAAAATAACTATTGTGTACCTAGGCCGTAAAGTTGATCTTTTTCGGCCGAATCAGAAATTTGCGGCCGAGGCGCAGCCGAAGCCAAGCAAATTTCGGGTCATTTGGCCGAGGTACACACAACATTTTTTAGGCGACTGTTTCAGAAAGTAAAATAAATAACTATTTTTAGGTCTTAAGAGAGACAAAAATGTTGAATTAGTTTTTGTATTCGATACCAAATAACTAAATATAACACATATTTAACTAAACAAAAAAGTGTTATATATAAATATATTCTTATTTATGCCTGATTAAATTTGATGATTAGGCAATAGATATATGCGGCTGGGAAGTGAATGCAACTGTGAAGTAAATACGGCAGTAGAGTAAAGTAACGCTATATCTCGGTCACTATTAACCGTAAAATTTTGTACACCATCTCATTTAAACGGGTAAAACGCCAGCTTTTTTTATGCAACAATGTCTATGCCTAAATGTACCCGAAAAAAAGTTACAGGCTAAAATAAAACAAAAATAAAAAATTGCATTTTTTCGTTTTTTTTTTTTTGGTGTATTTTTGTAAAAAAAAAATTTGACTACTGAAGGTGCCAAAAATGTGAAAAAGTGGACCTTTTTACTTCAATCTCAAAAACGCACCCCTTTAAATGGCTGCACTCCACGGTTTTCTCATATTTTGGGGTCAATTAAACATAAGAAACAATAAACACTTTAACGTTTTAGTTCCTTTCTACAGTACATAGACAATAGACTATTATGACGATTAAACTATCCTTGGATTAAACTTTTTGCTATTCATATGCAAGATAACGCATCTCTCATTTTGACTTCTGATTCATTTGGAGTTAATAAATTAAAGTTATTAATGGAATGATCTAAAATTGGATATTTGGACATGAGCAATGGCAAAATGGGCGAATATTGATAATATGGCTTTCAAGAAATAAATTCGAAATTTCTCTTCGAATACATCAAGCACCCCACCTCTACCCAGTTGGACTAAAACCAATTAAATTCCAATTCTGAGTTAGACTGTCATTACAAATTTTGCTACTAGTGAGAATATCTTCAAAAGGATTAGGATTAGAGGATATTTAAAGAACATTATCAAATTCCATCGACTGAAAATGCCCTATTGCCTAACTTAATATGAAAAAATCTGCCAATATGGAATATAATGGACGTGGTATGAGATATTTTCGGCATTTCAACTCCACGGGATTAGATTGAAAAAAAAGGGGCTGGCTGATTAGCCTTGACCACCGCCACCCTTGTGGATCTCTTGTGGCACTCCTTGTATAATTTTACTTAGACCTCCTTATTCTGCTTTGTCTTTTGTATCAGACTCCATAGCCTTGATAAGGGCTCCTTGGTATAGGTATCTGCGCTTGGTTTCTCTTCACCAAGTAGTTGGAACCTCAGTCTGGCTAGGCCTTTGCAATGGCATAGCACACGTACTGAGCTTTTCTCTTCCCCTTGACAGAATCTGCATGTTACATCCTCTGCCAGGCCCATTAGACTCTACAGCATACAATGGCCATTATCCTAAAAGCCTTTCCATATTGACGTAGTAGGTCTTCCGTGAATGTGGCCGATCGTTCTTTAATGAACTTTCGTGGGAAATTCTTCCACCACTCTAGAGATTTATTTTGTACCCATTCGTTAATGGATGTTCGTATGGGTGGTTTAGCCACACCGCAAAAGGGTCCGGGTCCTACTAGGGCCTTAGATACGCCTTCCCGGGCCAGTTCATCAGCATTTTCATTTTCCCTGTGTCCCTCGTGTTCTGGTACCCATGCCACGGTCACTTTGCTCTGACTTCGTAGGTCCATGAGGGCATTTCCATTTCCACAATCCCATACTGGTCTTGAATCGACCTGCATGGAATCTAGTGCCTTTAGCGCTACTTGGTTGTTGAAAAAAATGGCAATTGAATGATTTACAGTTCCTTGCCTCATTATTTCCTTTGCACACCACTGTATAGCGGCCACTTCAGCCTGAAATATTGTGGCGTGTATACCTAGACTTATCGGGATTTTCGTTTTCGACCTTATCCCGTAAATCCCAGCTCCGACTCCCTGGTCCATATACCAGATCGTTTGCGTCGATATTGGAGGACCGTTTTCCAGTCCTCTCTGTCTGGTATTTTGATTTGAAAATTTTTAGAGAAGTTATACTTTGCACTGTTCCGTGTTGTTGCCTTATGGGCGTTGTACCTTGGATTAGCCTGGGTACCAGTGAACGAGCTTCTCCTTGGATAAAGATGTGTGGTGATGTCTGGTCTAAAAGGACTTCCAATGCAGCCAGGGAGCAGCTTTTATGGCCCTAGTGGCGCACAGGCAAGCAAACCTTTGTACGCCACTTAACAGCCTTATTGTTCCAATTTGCAGTGTTTTGGTCCACCATACCACCAATCCATAAGTTATCATGGATCTTACAACCCTAGTGTATAACTGGTTAGGCCTATGGTCATCTTGTGGTTTAACCTCCTAGTTTTTTCCACACATCCTCCTGCACTTTCCCAGGGCAAAGGTTGCTTTCTGTGTGACTTTTTGGATGCTCACTAAGTCCCTTAGTATTTCGTCTGTAATGTACCTTTCCAGTAGTCTTTCCAACGTTTTAAGTAGGAAAGAGAACAGGCTTATGGGTCTATATGACTTGGGCGTTTGGTCTGATATCCTACCTATTTTCGGTAGGTAGATGACCTTCACCTTCCGCCATATGTGTGGGATGTACTTCCAGGCCAGACAAGCTCTAAATACTTTACACAAGTGTGGTATTAGTATATTCCGCCCTTTTTGGGGCAGATTTGGGTATATTCCATCCACCCGACAGAATGCCATTTGGTATGGTTGTTCCTTACCCCAAAAAAATTTATTTTCGATTAAGACGCGTCAACATTTTCCCTTAGGAACAAAGATGGCGGTCATTTTTGAAATAATAAACCTTGAGCAATTTCTATGTTCTCCTAAATACGAATATAAGATTTATTTTTTGCTAGGGACCAGTATGACCGTCATATGTTATATTGCGATACAAATATTTCGCATATGAACATATTGGGAAGGTGTTTATTGCTTCCTAAACACTAATTTGAAGTTCTTATTTCCTGTTAGACTAAATTAATGGAGTTTATTTTATATATATATACAATATTTAATCACTTATTAAGGATAGGATTTTGCAGAGTGAGAGGGAAAATGCGTTTATTTACGGTTTATTATAAATAATTAAAAACCAAACAGTATAATCTTTAAAACTGTTTTAAATAATTGCTATTATTCTAACGAATACAACTATATATATTTTTATTGTAAATTTCTGTTGTACTTGAATATCGTAGTATGCCAATGAAAATAGTTCCAAATTTTATTATTTTCGAGTTTTCTTATTTTTCAGTATATTTAATCAAAATATAGCGGCTATATTGCTTCCTAATGAAAAATACATACCCTATTCGTATTTGTGAGATGAATTTAACTAAAAATAATACTTATGTTTTGAATTAATATATGGGTGACCAGAGCTGGGCAAATATGTAGTTACAAATACCTCATAAGTATTTAAATACTAGAAAGTATTTAAATACCAAGTATTTAAATACCAAGTATTTAAATATCAAGTATTTAAATACTTCTTGCAACATGTATTTGTATTTATACTTGCAAATACTTTATTTGAAATATTTACTACTTAGTATTTGTGAAAATAATCCTAAAGTATTTATAAATACTTAAACTATTTAAATAACTGAGAAGTATTTAAATACTTCTAAAAAAGTATTTAAATCCTTTTCTGACAGTATTTAAATACTTTCAGAACTATTTGAATCTCAAAAGTATTTAAATAAATACAACAAATATAATCAAATACACCAAGGAGACAGGCAGATACTCGTCAAGAATCAAGACATGTACTGTACTATACGAATACAACTATTTTTTTTTTTATTGTAAATTTCTGTTGTATTTGAATATCGTAGTTTGGCAATGAAAATAGTTCCTAATTTCATTATTACAGTATGGCATTTAATTATATACAAAGTTTATGATAAAAACTGTATATGGTTGTATTCCTTAGAGCAATGAGGAGTATTTGAAACTTTTTTAAGGATTATACCATTTATGATTTTTTAAATATTTATAATAAACCGAAAATAAACGCATGTTTCCCTCTCACTCTGCATTTATATGTTTTGTGATTGTGACAGAGAACAGTTGAACTAGTGCCATAGTCTCTGTGCTTTATTTGGGTATTGGGTATTTGGGTATTTGCAGAAGACGCAAAGGTCTAGCTTTACGGATAAGTAAAAGTCCAATACTCAATTAGAACTGATTAAGTATAGAGGTATTAAAATAGTGTTGTAGAAGTTCATGAAAGTCATGAAACCTAAAATTTTGACACCTCAGATAGTCAAATAGTATTTAATATAATGATAATAATGATAATGATAATGATAATATTAAGTTTTTATTGATTCCTACAAAAATAGAAAATACAATTTGGCGAAGTTTAGCCATTAAAGGCTATAAAAATAGCCTTAATAGTTAAGTGTAAAAACACTTAACTATGCTTTAAAATATGTCAGTGTTATCAAAGTATTTAAATATTCAGAAAGTATTTAAATACTAAGTTTAAACTATTTAATTACTTTTGTTATTTATTATTTAAATACTTTTATCTTTTGAAAATACTTAATATTTAAATACTTTCAATTTTCTGAAAGTATTTAGTTTTAATATTTAAATACTTTTTCAAAGTATTTGCCCAGCTCTGTGAGTGACTAATTTAAAGTTTTTTCAAAAATGGCCGCCATCTTGATTCCTAAGGGAAAATGTTGACACATTCGAAGTGAAACTGAATCTCCTTGTGGTAGGAACTAACTGTGCCAAATGACACCACATAGCCTACCGCACCCACAAATTATTTTAATAGCTTATATGCACTCTACTATCGTTTGGACTATGACTCACGGAACTCTCTGTATTTTGCTTTTTTTAAGTTAAGAATGGTAAATGTTGCTTTAGTGGAATTAGTCAATTTTTTTGGAAGGTAAAGGTCAACGTTGCGTCTACTATACAGCAAACTACATATACAACTATTCTATTTTCCTAAAATAACAATACTAGACGTATAACTATACATATCCTGCAAACTGTTTAAATTAAATGTTTACATGTTACACACAAAAGATTTATTTACGTTTTTTCAAAGAAAAATAAAACACTACGCATTGCTAATTTACAAAGTCAAGACCAAGCGACCGTGGTGATTCACCACCCAAACGCATTATACACGCATATTATAAATACAGACGCAGGCGCGCAGCCAGGGGGGGGGGCATGGGGCCCGGGCCCCTCCCAAGACGTCTTCCATGAACCAAAAAATAAAGAAGCACAACCACTATTAGTACAAATAGGCCCTTCAAATTAGGAAATATTTTTAAAAAATTTCCCAGTTATGAAACCTGTAAAAAGTTAAGTATTTGGGTTGTCTAAACATGATTTTTACCCCCCCGCAGTTCTAAAAACTACCCTGGTTTTTGAGAAATATATACATACATACATTAATTTTAGCGTTTTTTCGTCTTTTTCTCTATATTTAGGAAAAACTATGCATTTTGGTGACAAATATCAAGAGAGCAAAGTAGTAGAGCATAAAATTTCCTATGAATTCTCCGCTAGAGGGCGCGAAAGAAATAAATATACATATAGCTTTTGTGCCTTTTTGTTAGATTTTGAGCCAAAATTATGCATTCTTATGAAAAATTACACGAGATCAAAGTTGTAGAACATAAAATTCACTATCCTTAGTTCGTTTTTTTTCTTTTCATAAAAATATATATATTTTATGTTCTACAACTTTGATCTCACGTAATTTTTCATAAAAATGCATAATTTTGGCTCAAAATCTAAAAGTCGGCGCAAAAGTCCGTATGTCCATATTTCTTTCGTGCTCTCTAGCGGCGAAACTAAGCGGAATTCGAAAAAAAAAATGGTAGAGGCAGAACTTATAAGGAAATTTTATGCTCTACAACTTTGCTCTCTTGATATTTTTCACCAAAATGCATATAGTTTTTCCTCAAAATAGAGAAGAAGAAGAAAAAACGCTAAAATTCATACATATGTATATATTTCTCAAAAACCACCCTTTTTTAGAACTGCTGGGGGGGGGGGTGAAAACCATGATTAGACAATATTTCACTTCTTACAGGCCTCATAACTGTGGGAAGATTTTCCATAAACAGCAATTTTTTGACTAATTTGAAGGGACTAAAAGCAGTACCCAAATATCTCTTGAAATTAATATTTTGTAATTAATGCCAATATTATCTAGTAGAGGAATCTGTACACATCCGTTTTCAACCATTTTCTGAAAAGTTTTCCTCAACCTCTGGGGAGGTCGGTTCTATTGCCCCCCCAGATGAATTTTCTGGCTGCGCCACTGTACAGACGAGCCGACAGTTTTACGGTGAGTGTTTTGGCATGGAATCAGGAGAAATCAAGTTAATTTTTGTATGTAGCATTCCTTATACTTTCGTGTTCCTGTAACGATTATCTTTTCCGCATTCATACCTCAACTGAAGTACTGCGACTCCTTTATTAATATATATTTATTCAATTTAAAGTTAATGAATGTTTCCAACAATATAACTTTTAATATAAGATTTCGAAGACTGATCCTAAGAATAAGAAATAGGTTTCTTTGCTCTCTAAATCTACAAAATTAATAGACAAACTCTACTTCCGAATCATGCAGCATCGCGAACTGTACCTACCTGCCTACCGTACCTAATGCAATTGGCAACCCAATATTGCGGGAGACCTTTCAAAATGATATTCCAGGTCTGGTCTGGGACATTTTTTTGTTTCTTACTGACGACTTACAATAATATCATAATACAAGCAAGACTGTGCTGGCGTAGATTGATTATTTCTATCTCCCACTATCCCACTATGTTCCTCTACCTTCCCACCATTTTCTCCCACCACATTTCTCAACTTTCCGACCATCTTCCCACATCCCATTATCTTCCCCTACCCCCGACTTCTGTTGCACTTCCACCACCTTCCCACAACGTGGCTTAGCCTGTATTCAACATTTTTTTCTATATATCTCACTAATCATTTTTGCATTTTTCTGTATCTTCCAATCACATTGCCCCACTTATCCACGATCTTGCAAACCCGAAGAAAATCGAAAATTCTAAAAAATTTTTTTATAAAACTACCTACCCTAACAGTTTTGTTGATATGTATTAATTTATGTAAATGATTTAGGTATATGGTTTCAAAGAACGACATTAGACCAGGAGAGATAATATTAAGCGAGGAACCGATTGTGGTTGGACCATGTACGGGATGCAAAGTACAATGCCTGGGATGCTATAAAACATTGGAAACAGAGAATTGTTTTGTCAAGTAAGTTTATAATACATAAATTCATGTAGTAAATCTAGCGTACCATAAATGGCGCACTAGACTATTCTGACTTTTCCAGTCTGGTTATGCTCTACACTTTTCAGTGCAGCTAACCATAGAATTTAAAGTGTAAACTTTTTTCACAAAAAACAACGTGCATAAAATTTTCCAAAATTTTGTTCCTATACAATATTTTGATAGGAGTTACCATTTTCCAGATAAATGAGTCCAAAATTAAGAAAACATGGAAATTCATATTAGCCTAGTCAATGAACGTTCAATAAGGGAGTCTAGAGGGAAATGCCAAGATCACAATTTTTGACTTAAGAGCTGTGTTAGGACTATTTAGAAGGTAAACATACCAAAAGTCCCCGAACGTAGGAGGTGGGGGGGACGCAGGGGGGCACGAGGAAGGTCCCGGTTTTTGGTTTTTCGCTCATATCTCGAAAACGGTTAGCCCTAATCAAAAAGTGGCTATATGCAAAATTAAAGCTGACTAAATTTTCTACAATAAAGTTTCTATTAATTTTTTTCGAATCTGTTATGGTTCAGTAATGAATTGTATATCTTTTGACTGTATAGAATACTTTATTATAAATTTATTATAAATTGAAAATAAATTTTAATAATCATCGTAGAAAAAAAATTCTTGTACAGATATCCATTTCACAGCAGACTGAACTGAAGTATCGAATAAAAAATGTCATTGCGTCTGTAAGTGTGTGCGTGCGTATATATCTATGTGTGCGTGTATACCGTTTCTTGTAAAAACGATAACTTCTGTTAGACTTAAAATATTTGATTTTAATTTGGAACATATTACCATAATTCCTATTGAAATTGGGCCATATCTGTAATACATGGTAATAACCAGAAGCTTACAAACTCTCATACGTAAAATACGTTTTATTTTAATTTCAGAGCAAAATATTACTAAGCATACAAAAATAAAAAGATGTATAATATTTCTAAACCGCAATATACCGGGTGTATGTTAGGCAAACCAACTTTATTTAAATTAGATGATATATCAGTGTTATCTAAAATATGGAACATGGTATTTTTAATAACATTATTATGAAGTGAGAATTGTAGGCCTCTGGTTATCACCCCGTTTTACAGATATGGCCCAATTTCAATAGGGATTATTGTAGTATGCTGTTTTACATATATTCCAAATTGTAATAAAATATTTTAAGTCTAACAGTCTCAGTTATCGTGTTTACAAGAAGCGGTATACACGCACACACACTTACAAACGCAAATACATTTTTTATTCGATATTTCAGTTCAGCCTATTGTGAAACGGATATCTGTACAAGAAATTTTTTTCTATGATGATTATTAAAATTTATTTTTAATTTATAATAAAGTTAGAATACAGTCAAAAGATATACAATTCATTACTAAACCATAGCAGATACGAAAAAAAATAAAAGAAACATTATTGTAGAAAATTTAGTCAACTTTAATTTTGCATATAGCCACTTTTTGATTAGGGCTAACCGTTTTCGAGATATGAGCAAAAAAACCAAAAACCAGGACCTTGTTCGTGCCCCTCTGCATCCCCCCCCCCACCTCCTACGTTCGAGGACTTTTGGTATGTTTACCTCCTAAATAGTCCAAACACAGCCCTCTAGTCAAAAATTGTGATCTCAGCATTTCCCTATAGAAACCATTCATTGACTGGACTATATATCGGTAAATCATTTAGAGGAAAGGACTTTGACAATTATTGTAAGGCGTATAATATTACTTTATATTAACATAACAAAAAATAAAATAAACTGAAAAAAAATTAATAATAATAATAATAATATGTGCTTTATTACCATTTAAGGCACTCGTATGGGATAGACGAAACACCAGTGCTGCCTTACGCTCCGGGGATATTGAGTCCGTTGTGGGAAATGAGAAGTGTCTAATTTATTGGGTCTACTCTTTTCCCACCGTCGGGCAAATACAAGCCAACAAGCCTGACGTAGTCCTCCTCGACCATCAACTGAAGACAATGTTTGTCGTGGAGTTCTCGGCTACCGCGGAGAACAACATTGTCTTGAAGGAGGAGGAAAAACGGACAAAATATCGAGATTTGCTCTTCGAACTCCGCAGACTCTATCCAGACCATACTGTTAAGATAGTGGTACCTCGGTGGAACGAGACACACATTGCTTTCGGAACTTAAGATCATACCGGAATCGGCATGCCGAAATTCGGCAGAGGTCTTAGCCGGCAGAATGCAGATTCATTACGTTTGCTTAGGGCACATGATTCCAAGACCCAGTAGTCACTTACCCCACGGATGTGGGGAGTGGCTGCCGGTACTACCAGATCCCCTCTGTAAGGGTCGGAGCCACAGAGAAGGCTGACTGGTTTTTAACAAAAAAAAAAATAATAATAATAATAATATTATAATTTGCAGACATTTATCTCGAAAACGGCAACAATAGGTTATGAACAGATTATGGTTAAAAGTGTTGACAGTGACATCTTTTCTATTCTGCTGGCTCATTCCAATAAAATTAAATGTAAATTACTCTTTGATATCGGATTTGGCCATAAAAGAAGGCTTATTAACATATCCGCATTAGCAGAAGAGTATGGACCTCAAAAATGTTCGGCATTATTGGGCCTTCATTCATTTACAAATTGCCATTAGACAAAAATGTGGTGACAAAGATTTGTCTTTATCAATTGACACTAAAGTTGATTCTTCTTCGATTCCACCATCAAGAGCTTGTCTTATAGAACATATTAAAAGGAGTGTTTACCAAACGCGTATTTGGCGATTATTCTATGAAGGTATTCACAATATTCCAAAGCCTTGGAATGATTATGAATGGCAAGACACCTTTGGTGTTCAGCAGATAAAATACTGCCTCAATCGCTTCCTGAAATTCTTCAGGAGATGATTCGAAATCAAATCATAATAGACGAAAGTGGGGATGATAACGATATCATAAATGAAGCAATACAGGAAGAAGACTTGAAAGAAATATTCGATGTAACGGGACACAGCGATAGTGAATCTGAAAGCGAATGAGGTTACTTACGTTTTATATTGAATTTTATATTTTATTTTAAGAGCTGAATAATTTATCTGGAAAATGGTAACTCCTATCCAAATATTGTATAGGAACAAAATTATAGAAAGTTTTATGCACTTTGTTTTTTGTGCAGAAAGTTTTTCTCCATATTTTTTAGTTTTTGTGTTAAATGACAAAAACAATATTTGCAATTTTTTTCAATGGACGCTATTTTGAAAGTACAGCCAATTAAAACATTGTCCCCAAGGATCGGGGGGGGGGGGAGGGAGGTGCATGGACAGTTAGGGTGGGCTCCCGTAGTATATGTGTTAACGATCACGGAAAAAATATTTGCGCCCAAAATTCCTTATGCGTCAAAAGCTATATGCATTTTTTGACATACTTTCGTAGATTTTCAACTTACCTGCTTAATATATCTTGTACTAGCAATCGGATGGGAATTTTAAAAATACTGGTTTATTTATAGGTGAAATAAAATTCTTAAAAATATAGACCTGTCCGGTACTGGTCAAAATACCAAAAATTGCCGTAAAAACCAAAATTGAATATCTTTTCTGTAAAAAGAAGTTCGTCAAATAGTGCATGTAACTTTTGACGCACAAGGAATTTTTGCACAAATATTTTTTTCGTAATCAGGAGGTCATAATACATAAGAATCAACAATAAAATTTCAGGTGGAATGTTGTCGCCGAAAAAAATTAAATTAAATCAATTACAACAAAAAATTTAATAAATTTGATTTTTCAAGTACTGTCAATTCCATAAAAAAATGGTATAGACAGTAAAACTTTGTTTTTCTTTGGGTTCTGCTTTTATATAGTGTTAATTCCATTTTTATGTTTGTCTTACATGTATATTTGTTATAATTTATGTTTTATATTTTAACCAGTTCATTTTTCCATTTTTTATGCACTTGTCCTGCTCTGTAAATGAATAGTACCTGTTGAGCGATGTATGCTAAATGAATAAATTATTGAATATAATGCTGAAATAATTCCACGATAGACACCGATATAATTAGCTTTTCGCCTCATTTTTGCTTGAAAACCTGTATATTCGTTTGTTTATACATTTGTACATTCTACGAAGTGCTCAATGTAACAATATTATTTTCGTTAAATTTAATATTTGGCACCTGCTCGTTTTCAGCAATAAAAGCAACTTTACCCACGAAAGCTTTACGGGCCATGTATTTCGAACTAATTGGTTAACAGCTCATTACATTTTATCTCGATAGATTAATTATCACCTTACTATTATTGAAAACATACTTCACATTTGAACCTGTATGAGAAATCATGATAATGTGTAAAGAGTTTATAGGTTTATAGAAAAGATATATATATTTTTTTTTTCACAATTATATTTCGTTTGTATGTAAATAAAAACTTCACTCCATCTTCAGATACATCAATGAATGCTTCAGCATGCTGACAGTAACCAGTGACATGCTATTATCGTCAAATAAAAATACATTAACAACGCTAGTACTTTTAGACTATTCTAAAGCATTTAGTAGAATCAACCATGGGTTTTGCTGTTTGTAACTTTACACAACATGAATTTTACTAATGAAACAGTCAAATTCATTAAAATGTATATTACGAAGAGAAGTCGAATAGTTAAATACAATTATGTATCATCTGCATCTCTACACACAGAAAGCGGAGTACCCCAAGGATCTATATTGGGACCCTTAATATTTTTTATGCATACATCTTTAAAGTGCGCCTTATATGCGGTGAAGCAGTCACGATTTTACGAGGATGACACATATGTATAGATATCACATGGAGACTCAAAAACGGAAGAATCTAACAAATAAGTGTAGTAGTCTAGGAGTTTTTGAACCAAGTACAAAGGATATGTTGAATCAGACTGTCAAGGACCAGTAACTTGGCTTTCAAGGTCCCCAGATCTAAATCTTCTAGGCATCTTTTTGTGGGAATATTTAAAAAGCGAATTATACCATACCGAAGTAGGAAACATCGATGAATTACATGGACGCATCACAACGGCTGCCGATAATCTGCGTCTTCAAGAACAACAAGAAGGAGGAACAAGTGCGCTTGCAAGTCAAGGGACAAATCTTTGAACGACTTTTTAATCCAGTAAATAAGCCGGAAAAAAGTGTAAAATGTGGAAAAGTTGTGGAACAGCACCGACTTGAAAAATTCCTTTTTTCATGTGTTCCCTAGACCCCCAAGAACATTCATCAGCATTACCTTCAAAAATGAGAAAGTTAGGGGGGGGGGGGGGGTTGAAGTGTCCCAAGAAGTAGCTGTCATAAAAAAAATTATAAAATTAATATTTCGCCTCAGAAATGGGCTCTAGGAGATTTTTTGGGTTGCTGATCACGAATCCGAGGTCCAAATTGAGGAATTCCATATTCCCGTAAGAAATTCGTGCCATTTTTTTATGAAAATTCCACTTTTTCGGACGGAAATTTAAATATGAATATTGTGCTGCGGATGTGTACTCTAAATAATGGTTAAAATGTTTAAAGTTGTGAAACACCCAGTATTGTTACAGGCATGTATTTTCCCTTGTCGTACTGCTTTTAAGGTCAAAAATACTTCTTACGACTTTTAGGATACTTTTAAAAAACAGTTTTATTTTATTGGCGTGTCTTCATGCAACTTTTTTTATAACGGCTACTTAAAAATCACTGAAAAGCTCTTATAAAACAGTTGTTCAGTTCTTTTATAGCAATGGTATAAGGGTGATGTATGTTTTATTACCCAATAAGTGAAGCTTTAATAAAACTGTTTTATAGTGTCGGTACTGAACTTTCTTATGGCCTACAGAAATATTTATATAATTATTTTATAATGGTTCCGATAGATTTTACAAAATATCAACAGCAACTAAAGTACTTTATAAGATGGTGCCGATTTTACATTTATAGCTGGTGTAAAAACGTTTTGAAAGTGTTCCTGAGAGTAATGTTGTTTTATAAAACTTGTCAGAAATATTTCTGCAGCTTTTATAAAATACGAAACTCTTAATGGGACTACTGGCAATCGGATGCCAATTTTGGCAATTAAATCGTATATTTCCCTAAGCTTACCTATAATGTCTTTCTTTAACAGATGCAAAAAGTGCGGCTGGCCCCTCTGCTCCCAGAAATGTCCAGGACTAAATACACGACATGGCCACACCGAAATAGAATGCACCATCCTCCAGGAAAGCAAATCATCATCGTTTTTAAATTATGACGACCTGAAGAGCATAAGACCCCACCTACAAGCCATAGTGCCACTCAGATGTCTTATTCTGAAAAGCAGCGACCCAAGCACGTACAACATTCTTTTGGATATGGAGAGCCACAACGAAATTAGGAAGAACATACCAGAGGTTTGGAATGGAAATCAGGTGAATGTGGTTAACAGGATTATTAAGGATTGGGGACTGACGGAGTTTACCGAGGAGGAGGTACACACAATTTGCGGGGTTCTAGAGGTAATACTATATATATTAACTTCATTATTTGCGCCAGATTGCAACGTTCATTCCTTTCATACTAATCGTATTACTAAGTGTGTTATATTAGGAAATTTTTGTCCTAAAATTTGTTTTCTACTATGACTACCCAAGGAACAATTTTGGTTTCTTAAATATATGCAAGGGTGCTATAAAACTATTTATAAAACGCCTTGAAAAATTTATTTTGCTGTAACAATATCCTTAATACCATCATAAAGCGACTTGTAGACTAAAAGGGCCCACCCTTATGAAGGTTGTTAAGGCATTTTTAAATTCCATCATAAAACTCCTTAGTGAGGCATCGCTCTTGAAAACCTTGTTCGGGCCATTTTAAAACCTTTCTTAAAACCTGTTTTAAAGCTGTCGGAAGCTTTTTTATTAGCATGCTGCATTTCTAGAAAACACCTAAAAGGCTACCTTAAAGCTGGTTTTTAAAACTCTTATAAGTTCATACTAGAACTGAGAAGCTATAAGAATGTCCACGAAGGAATCCAAATAATTGTATTATTGCATTTATATTTTCTAAACTGATTTAAGCAAACACATCATCACCCAAGGAACAATTTTGGTTTCTTAAATATATACAAGGGTGCTATAAAACTATTTATAAAACGCCTTGAAAAGTCTATTTTGCTGTAACAATATCCTTAATACCATCATAAAGCGACTTGTAGACTAAAAGGGCCCACCCTTATGAAGGTTGTTAAGGCCTTTTTAAATTCCATCATAAAACTCCTTAGTGAGGCATAGTGCTGCTCTTGAAAACCTTGTTCAGGCCGTTTTAAAACCTTTCTTAAAACCTATTTTAAAGCTGTTGGAAACTTTTTTTATTAGCTTCCTGCATTTCTAGAAAACACCTAGAAGGCTACCTTAAAGCTGGTTTTTAAAACTCTTATAAGTCCATATTAGAACTGAGAGGCTATAAGAATGTCCACAAAGGAATCCAAATAATTTTATTATTGCATTTACATTTTCTAAACTGATTTAAGCAAACACGTCATCAGACTTATTGAAGATAAAATGGAATTTGAAATTTATAAAGCATAGAGTTGCACTATATCCTCTCTAAGGCCGATTTAAAAGGTAATAAAAAGACATCAGGTATGATGTAGGCTGATTTTCGATTATCAGTATCAGTAGGCTGATTTTCGGTTCCCACGGTAATTTTCACTCTAAATGAAGGCCTTTTAGTCTTCTTGTATACTATCACAAATAATCCCTTCCATACATAAATGCAAATGCACTTGGCGAAGATCACTTGGACTTGATAAAAGCTCTAATGAAACGTTTGGGATTTAAAAGAACCGCCTCCAAGACGAACCGCGTTGACATTTGATACAAAAAAAATTAAAAAACTTAACCTCAAAATAATTTGACAGTGTGACGAGCGCGTATGTGTTCTAAATATACGTGTACACACATGCATCAACGACACTTCAGGCAGACATATTGTTTATTATTTTTATAACAAATATTTTATTGAGGTTTTAGAAAGTGTTTTATGGAATTAAAATTTGTCTTTTAAATTTATAGAGGCCTTTTTTTCTTCATAACGGTTTCATCACAACATTTGTCAAGGATGTTTTAAGAGTCTAGTTTTGTAATGGCCTTTAATAAGTACTAATAGGCATTGAAAATGTCTAGTTTTAAAAAGGATTTAAAATGCATTTATTGCAAATATGTTAAAACCATAAAGAATAATTTAAAGCCTCTTTAAATCTAAATGGAATTTAAGACGTTAACAAAACTAATTAGATTTATGGAGAGTTTTATGTAGGTATGATAAACCCATTACAAATACATATTATCCTAGAAGCAAATTAGCTTTATAATTAGGTCTTATAGAATGCTTTAAAACTTACCATATAAGAGCAAGTATACTTGAAACATAAAAGGCATTAACTACAACATCAATAAAGCACAAGACTATTTCCGAACCCCGACAAACCTTTCTTAAAACCTCCTCAAGTCCAAATGACTTTTAAATTGTTCCTTGGGTATTAAAACATTTTATCCGGTTATAATTATTTATAATATACCTATCCGATTACATCAAGTAGATATAATCATGCATCCGGCATAGTTCAGACTCGTTTTGAATTTTCTAGGTGAACTGTTTTGAAATTGGCCAACAAGAAATAAATATAAGAGGTCTATACCCAACGGCTTTCCTCATGTCTCACGATTGTGTACCCAACACAAATCACACCGACGAAGAGAACAATTACAAATTGACCGTGAGGGCCTCAACGAAAATTCCAGTGGGTTATCCTATCACGTTGAGTTACGCCTACACTCTACAGGTTTGTATAGTTCTTTTGACGATTTTACATTCAGTGATGTGTGTATATACAGGGTCATTAATTTCTGGTGTTTCTACATAAAAAAAAATATGAAAAAAAGTTCATATAAACATGGGATTGAGCTACAGTGACTAGTTTTTGCACGTGATTCGATATCAATAAAGGTTATTATCTGATGTTATCCACCGAGGGTAAATTCAATCAGGGGGACTTACTTCTCCCTCAAAATTTTTTAGTGTGAATTTTCTGTAATTGTGTCATCGGAATATGATTCCTTGGCTATAGATACACAGAAAAGGTTATCTTGTAACGCCGTACGATCAACCGGTTTCGAGAAATTTGAACCTAAAGAAACACATGCATTACCTAGGATTAAAAAATAAGGATAATGATTTCTCGCTCTTCTGCATAAATGAACAAGAAAAAAAACCGTGGGTAGTCAATTTTCTAAACTAACAAATCTGTATTACGTGACACAGAGAAGTACCAACAGGGTTGGCTACCAACGTGCCAATAAAAAAGAACAAATTATTACTAAATTAAAGGACAAGTTTTAAAAATTAACAAATTAAATTAAATCTTTAAAATGGGCGCCATTTATTTCCATACCAGCTTCTAGACAACGATTCATTGAAGCAAAGAGCCGTTGAAAAATTCCTAGCATTTTCCTGATAGTTTTGCACCTCATTGCTACACGTTCACGTAACTCTTCAAGATTTGTTACAGGAGTTGAATAAACAATGCTTTTCAAATAACCCCAGACAAAATCGTCAAAAGAATTTAGGTCGGGGAATCGGGGGCCCAAGCTACTGGTTCGTTTCTGCCAATCCATCTATTGGGATAAGCTGCATTTAAATAACTATTCTAAAATGGGGAGGTGCACCATCGTGCATGAACCACATTGTCCTTCTGGTTTCATACGGCACATCCTCCAAAAGATCTCCTAAATTGTTTCTTAAAAAATCTAGATAATTTAACCCATCCAATCTATTAGGCAAAACAAATGATCCTAAGAATCTGTTGCCAAGTATACCTGTCCAAACGTTGATGGAAAATTTTTCTTGGTGCCTGGACTCGAAGAAAGCATGAAGATTTTCTTCTGCCCATATGTGATTGTTGTGAAAGTTAACAACACCATTCCGCGTAAACCCCGCTTCGTCCGTAAACAAATTTTTTTGAATAAATTCAGCATTTTTTTCACATTTTCGCACAAGCCATCAGCAGAAGGCCTCCCTTCTTCTGGTTTGAGCGCTTGCACCCTTTGCATGTGGCAGGCATACAGTAATTGTTCATGTAACACCCTCCAAGCAGACGATGCTGACACACCTTCCTGTAACGTTAACCTTCTCGTACTAATTTGGGGATTCGCATTTAATGCATTTAATATATCGCTTCTTCTGTTTCTGGGGTTCTAACATAACCATTTGGGCCAGAATTTTCCTTCTCTGTATAGAACTTACCTCTTTTCTCGTAACGAACGATCTACACTTACAAAAAATCTTTCGCAGGGTAATCTTCTATTTGGGAAAGCTTCTTCGTACAATTTTCTTGCTTCAATAGCATTACCCCATAAATGAATATCGACCTGTACTTTGAAAGCGCAACTCATATTAAATAAAAATTGAAATTCTCTTATTAAAGACTGAGTAATGAGAATTTTAATTTTTATGAATTTTTTCAATGAATTCATTTTTTCTTCACATTTTCGCAAGTGCCATGGACAGAAGGCAGGAGGCGCGGATTTATGAGGGGGCCGAAGGGGGTTTCGCCTCCCCCTCCCCCCTGAAGTCCTGAAGAAACAAGAAATGCTTTACTTTCAACTTTAAAGTTGTTTGCTAATTTATTAATCATCTACATGATGTTTAACCAAAAATAAAAGTAGGATCAGTTTACTAAAGCCGTCTCGCGACTGAAACGACGAAACGCGTACGCTACTATAAAATATATTTTCTATATTAAATTTTTTTTTTGAAAATTATCGCCCCCCCCCCCCCCTCAGAAAAATCCTAGATCCGCCTTTGAGTCAGAAGGTCATCTTTGGATCTGCACTTGCAAAAATGCACTTGCATATTACGTCCACGTCTAGTGGAAGTATAGTAACGACAAAAAAATTTTTTTTAATTTTTATTGTTCAAATAGGCTTAGAATGTCACGAAACGTCGAGATTTTAAGTTTCAGCGAAAAAAAATTTTCTGTCTGTCGGTCTGTCTGTCGGTCTGTCTGCAACTTTTCTTGTGCGCACGTTTACTCTGGAACCGTTTGAGATATTGACTTGAAATTTGGTACACATGTATACTTTAACGAGATCTAGAAGTAGATTATATTTTCATCTTCTTCAGTCGAAGGGTTGGGGGGTAAATTGGGGTAAATTTGGGGAAAATAGGTAAATCAAGCAGGTAAGAGTTCATAACATTGGTATTTAGTATATACAAGAGAAGCTGAGGTCTCAAAAAAAATTTTGGCATTAGCCACCCCCATTACCACCCCCACCCCATTATTAAAGGGGATGAAAAAAAATTGTGATTTAGGGTGTGTACAAGAACCAGAAACATCAAAATGTTTTTTTACTTCATCCACCCCTACTACCACCCCCTATCACCACCCCACCCCGCTACCGATGTGGGGTATCGTTTTATGGGTTTTTGGGGTAGAAGATTTCAAATATTATATTATTAAAGTTCCATAAACAATTATTTCCACATACAAAATTTTTTCGTTGACTTAGATAAAAAATCTGGATGTGGAAGTAGTGATTCCTTGGGCAGCGGTTTTTTTATTTGTAAGAACTTCTTACCACTGATCAACTTACTTGGCTTTTTATTACTTAATTGGTCGTTATTGGTTCCCTTCAGAAATGAATTCATTGAAAAAAATCTGCTTACGCAAACAGACTGGAAAAATTTCTTTAGGTTCAAATTTCTCGAAACCGGTTGGTCGTACGGCGGTACAATAAGATTACCTTTCTTTTTTGTGTATTTATAACCAAGAAATCATATTCCGATGAGACAATCACAGAAAATTCACATTAAAAAATTTGGAGGGAGAAATAAATCCCCCTTCCCAATGTTGTGCACCCCCGATTGAATTTACCCTTGGTGGATAGCATCAGATAACCTTTATTGATATCGAATCATGTGCAAAAACCGCTGCCCAAGGAATCACTACTTCCACATTCAGATTTTTATTCAAGTCACTCACAACGAAAAAAATTTGTAAGTGGAAATAATTGTTTATGGAACTTTAATAATATAATATTTGAAATCCTCTACCCCATAAACCCATAAAACGATACCCCACATCGGTAGCGGGATGGGGGTGGTGATAGGGGATGGTAGTGGGGGTGTATGAAGAAAAAAACATTTTGAGGTTTCTGGTTCTTGTACACATACTAAATCACAATTTTTTTTTTATCCCCTTTAATAATGGGGTGGGGGTGGTCATGGGGGTGGCTAATGCCAAAATTTTTTTGAGACCTTAGCTTTTCTTGTATATACTAAATACCAATTTTATGGACTCTTACCTGCTTGATTTACCTATTTTTCCCAAATTTACCCCAATTTACCCCCCAACCCTTCGACGGAACAAGATGAAAATATAATCTGGTTCTAGATCCCGTTAAAGTACATACGTGTACCAAATTTCAAGTCAATATCTGAAACGGTTCCAGAGTAAACGTGCGCACAAAAAAGTTACAGACCAACAGACAGACCGACAGACAGAATTTTTTTTTTCGCTCAAACTTAAAATCTCGACGTTTCGTGACATTCTAAGCCTATTTGAACAATAAAAATTTTTAAAAATTTTTTTGTCGTTACTATACTTCCACTGGATGTGAAAGTAAAACTATTCACTGTAGCTCAAAGGTTCCTGAGATATTAAATAAAATATTAAATTTTAGGTGCCTCCTTCAGAAGCCCGCACCGCCCTTAGGAGGGATTTCCGGACCTATGTTTATATGAACTTTTTTCCATATTTTTTTATGTAGAGTCACCACTAGGAATTAATGACCGTATACCTGAAACACCCTGTATATCTATGCCTTAGCCGGATAAGGAGGATTAATGATAAATTGCACTGTCAATAGTGTCGGTATGCTTTAAAAATTGCCGTGCCAACTCATAAATGTGAGCTCATATTCTAGAATTCCAGCAATATTCAAAACATACAGACAAGATTAGCTTCAGCAAGTTGAATCATGTGTAGACCCCTTTAATTGTTATCACCAAACAACCACACTGTAAAACTAATTGAATAAATTACTATGTGATTTAATCCTAGAACACCCTAAAGAGGCGCGAGCATCTTCTAGACAACAAATTTTTTGAATGCCACTGTAGGAGATGTTCTGATCCCACAGAACTGGGGACTTACACAGGGGCAGTAATCTGTCCCAAATGCCAAACGGGGATTGTACTTTGCGATCACCCCTTGGACCCAGATTCGCCATGGAGTTGCAGTAATTCCTCGGGAAGTTGTCCAGGATATAGTATTCCTGCACGGTCTATGAAGCTCTTAATACACAGGTAATTTTTATATACTATTAATTCTTCTCTTTGTATCACTACATTTTTATGGGAAATTTAATTACGTTTAATTTTGCATAGATTACCTTTTTTCGTACGACGCATCGTTTCCGAGTTATAAGCGAAGAATCGAAAAAAGGAACCTTTCCACCCCCCTCTCCCACTGATGCGGCGGGGCTAGGGGCGGGGACTTTTAGTATGTTTACCTCCTGACTACCCCCAACACATTTCTGAAGAGAAAAATTCTCCCCTCCAAAATGTTCTCTACAACTCTTTCATTGACTGGACTAAAGCCATTATCCATACATTAGATCTTATAAAAAAAAAATTACATAAAATATTTAAAAATCGTATTTTACAACCAATCGTGCAGCATCCTTTGGGAATCTAAACAATGAAAAGTCTTTATTTGTTGTTCTGCTTGGGCAGCCGCGAACAGCACACACAGTTCCCCCTTTTTTACCCATCGTAAAACACAGAACACAATAATTATTAAACAAACTTCAAACTTTACGCTAACACAGGGACAAAAAGAATAACACGCGAAATACAATAAAAGAATCCGCACTTTTCTAAATTCACCGCTGGACGCATTGGTAGATAAAATTCGAAGCTGATTGGCTATGTTTTTCAAAATAGCCAATCATATAATGTTATTGCTTACCGGTGCGCTCCACCAGTGAATTTAGAAACCTGCGGAATTATAGGTTGACAATAATACCACCAACAAGATGGCTGCCTTCAGACATGCGCATAAAAATTCAATATTGGCGGGAAGGCCAGAGAGTCGTTTCTGGTATAGGTATTCTGCGGTAGAAGCTCATAAGAAAGAAATTCAAATTCTTAATATGACGTACCAACCAATTCCTGGCGTCGGTGGTAGGCCCTGGTAGCGGAAATAGGCCGACGTTAAATAAATAGATAAAAAAAAAGAACCAATTGACACTATTTGATTTTGAGTTTGAGTTCAGTAATATATTGCTCTCGACTCCTCCATTTCATGAATTAGATTAGAGAGTCCCATCAGATGCAAGAATTCTTTGGTTTTTTTTAAGATTGTTACAGATCTGTTGCCAGTCAAGGGTCATGAATGAAGTATTGTGGGTGACACGAGCTTGCAATGACATAAACTCAGTGGAACATAACCTTTAAGATTAGTTTTCACGCCGTTGATATATGTTGAACACGTTGCCAAGAGTACTCTTTATATATTTTTTAATTATTTCACTACAAATACCATTTTCTTTAGCTACTTATCGATACTTTTTAATGATGAAACTTTTATCAACAGGGTATTGGGTATTCCAGTAGCTACTTGGAATATCACTATTCTTTCAAGTATTATATCTGTCATCGATTATTTTCTACCTCTCAAATTGCCTGTGTTTGTGTTCTTCATTTAGAGTTAATCAATCAGAGGAATTTTATATCATACAATGATACAAATATTATATCTGTCATCGATTATCTTCTTCCTCTCAAATTACCGGTGTTTGTGTTATCAAGCGATTCGCTGCGACCTTCAAAAAATTATGATTAAGGACAAGATATAGTGCCAGACATAGTGCCCCTCTAAATACACTAGCGACTTACTGGACACCCGATGTGGAGTTCGTAGACTCAAGATTCCCACTTCTGGACCTGACAGTCAGATGGCATACTTTTGGGAGAGAAATAAGATACCGATGACCGCAGAATAAAATGAATAATGAGAACAAAAATTATGCCATTACTCTTGAGCCCAAAACTAAAAATTGCTTTTCTCTACCTGATGTATCCAAATATTGAGTTTTATGTCAAACTTTCATACCATTTATTCTCGAAATTGCCTTCAACATACGTCAAAATGATGCTCTTTAAAACTGAAACACCACTGCATATTATATTATATTAATGTTTCAAAATAATCACAAATAACAGTTTTTGACAAGCAAATAGTAGATCAGTTTCCTTAATTTTTTAATGTAAATTTACAGAATATCCCAAGAAGTGGAACAAATCGACTGCAACGACATACGGGGGATGGAAATGTTCTTAAATAAATACAGAAACGTTCTGCATCCTACCCACTATCTCTGCCTGGGTCTCAAGGTGTCGTTGACCCAGCTTTATGGCAAAATCAGCGGTTATTTGATCTACGAGCTTACAAATGAAATTTTGGAGCGGAAGCGAGATATTTGTTTGGAGATTTTGAAAGTTTTTGATATAATTGAACCAGGTTACACAAGGATAAGAGGTAAGGATTAGGAACGATAAGGATTCTGACCCTCTAGATGCATATTAGTAATTATCATATCTCAAAAATGACTTACGACTGAAATATGTACAGTAGGGTGGTCCAAATTTGACTTAATTTTTCATAGAGGGTCTCGATCTCCCCAATTCCGAAAAAGTAAGTACGTATTTTTTGATTTTTCAAAATTTTGATTTATATAGTGCCTATGGTGACCTGAAGTTTACCATTGAAGTCGCATGGGGAAAAATAACTTTTTGGGATTGTTCAGGGTTAGGGAAATCTTGCATTAAACTTAGGACTTGGAGAGGACTATTCAACGAAGAATTTGATATGAGTTTTTGGTCCCTAACACACCTCCACGGTGCCCCTTAAATAAAAAAATGTAAATTCTTTAAGGAATTGAGGAAATTGAGGGTCAATTTGAACACTTAAATAAATTAGGATTTATTAGATAATATAGGTAAGATATTTAAAACATAAAATATTATGGGTCTATTATAAAGAAAGTTGACTTTTCTAGCATAATTTGAAACAAGTTGAAAATAAATAATAATTGATTGTTTAAACAATTGGAAAATATTTGAAAATAAATTGATGTCACTTAAAAATAACAGACTGCCAGTCTCAGAAAACAGGATTTTTGACGAATTATCGAGAAAAAAAATTATTTATACAAATGGAATTTTAACTAAAAATGTTGATAAATATTCCACTAGACCAATAGTAATAATAATAATAATAAGAGTGCTCAAAAGGGTCACTTTCCCTGAAGAATTTACATTTTTTTATTAAAGGGTAGTGTTCGGGGCACCGTGGAAGTGTGTTAGGGGCGACAAACCCATATGTATATACATCAAATTCTTCGTTGGATAGACCTCTCCAAGTCCAATAAGTTCAATGCAAGATGTTCCCTAACCCTGAACAATTATTCAAAAAAATTCCAAAAAGTGATTTTTCCCCGTTAGTTTAAATGGGAAACTTCAGGTCTCCATAGCTACCATTTAAAATCAAAATTTTTAAAAACCAAAAAATACGTACTTACTTTTTTTGGATTTGGAAACAAACGGGGAACCAGACCATCTATAAAAAATTACGTCATTTCTGGACCACCCTAATGTATAGTATAGTAAATATTTGAATATAAAAACATAAAACATCAAAAAAACTCTGGATTTGCAAATCTTATATGAACCACAATAAATTGCAGATCAGAATTACACTAGATACTTAACAAAATACCATTTTCTCATTCACAAAACTTAGCAGACGTCTTATGATCCTTTCATATTTCCAATCATCATATAATTAAATGTATACCGGCAAATTTCGATTAATTTATCAATGATCTTTGCTATTCCAGGTGTCACACTCTATGAACTGCATGCCCCAATGATGATCCTATTGACGCGTAATCTGGAAGAAGATACTTTTTCCAAAAACGAATTAAAATCTAGATTGAAAGAAGTTCTAAAATATCTGACAGAGGCTGCCATCATTCTCAGCTACGAACCTGAAAATTCTCCAGAGGGGATAATGGGGAAGGCTGCAAAAGAGGCTCTGGTGCAAATCAAAGACTGGGAAAAAATCGTCGGAAAAATATAAAAATGTAAATAAATTATTGTAAAAAGACACAGAACTTTACTCTAAGCTCAAGTGAAAAGTAAAGACTGGGAAAATATAGAAATAGTGGAAAAGACTAGTTTTAATTAATGCTTATATAGGGTGTTCGAAGATTCCGTTCGCGTTGGTGATTCTGTGAGAGAAAATATGAAAAAAAATTCCTATAAACATCTGGTTCTCTGAAAAATGCGAACCAATTTTCGTACACGGTGTATATATACAGTAGATTTTGTTCTTGTTAGTAAGTAAGTTTTATTATTATTACAAGAATTTTATTTTTGTATTAGATTTTTAAGTTATGCGATAAGAAAGTTACAATCTATGATTTGTAGGAAAGGAATTATTTGTAAAGCAAAAGCACATTATTTATATTTTTTTCTCGTAGTCATAGTTGATATTCAAATATGTATATATGTTTTTTTAACTTCTCATTTGTACATATACGAAAAATATATATATTTAGAGTTAAAGAATTAATTTAAAAAATGTGATTACTTATTCTAATAAAAAAATATTTTAGATATAGCATCCGAAAATAATTAACTATCCCTTTGCACCAACTTACAAAACCTCACCACCAATGAACTATACATGGTGTCTCACCAGGAACTGCACCAGAAAATTTTGGAAATTTAGGGAGCTACTAATGGCATTATGGCCAATCCAACTAAAATAATTACAAGCATCTGGCACTTCCGGTTATACCGGAAGTCGATACCAGCTTGCTTATTTTAAATGGAACACCCTATATATTTTAGGGTTTTCGAAAAGAGCATAAAATTTTGAGTCAAAAACATATGGGATACCTTATGCCTAAACCCAGCTGTTTCAGAGATATTTGACATTTTAAAAAAAATTTTGGACAGGTAATGGTTTACAATAACCTTTATAACTTTCTTCGTGTAAAAGATACTCATTTGCTTTTTGGCATGTAGAAAGAACACAAGCAGAGCTGCACTCATTAATTGAATTACATTCAATAATAGTTTTCATTTTCATTTCATTTCATTTCATTTAATACATGTAATATCTAATTAGATATATTTTTAAGGTTAACGTTACAATAAATTCAAATGCACACCTAAGTAAAACCTGTGTGTGTGCAATTTACAATCCTATAATAAGATAATTAATATTAACTATATTTGCATATATAAATAAGATAGCTACATATCAAATTTAAATGAAAAAAAAAAATCAAAACCAATGAATATATTCCTTATTTGAAATTAATTACAATATAAATGCATATACCTACATATAATAAATAAAATTATCCACATGGCTAATGATGTGACAAAATATTAATAAAAACTAACCTATTTTCCTTTATATACACAGAGACTTTTTTTGTGAACAAATTTATGTTATTATATTCTTTCATATGAGCAGGTAGAAGATTATAAAATTTCGATCCATAATAAGTAATGAATCGCTGGGTTGTTGTTAGGGTGTGACATGGAATCTGGATATTTAAATTAGCTTTATGTCTAGTATTATAAATATGTCTGATATTAAAATCTAAGAGTGATTTACGCTTGTGAATAAATACAAGTACAGATTTTATATACAATAAGTTTATATCCAAAACATCAACTTCTTTGAATAGGCTTTCTGTGGGGTACTGCTTATCTTTGAATGCAATTACTTTTAATAGATATTTTTGCGAAATGCAAATATTTTTTAAATTTGTAGGATATGCACTACCCCAAATAGATATTCCGTATCTCATAATTGACTCAGCCAAAGCATAATACAGTGTTTTTAGAATATTGAATGGCATGAAACTTCTGAGTTGATAGAATTTCCAAATCAGTTTGCGAATATTATTATTTAGTAATTCTACGTGTTTTGTCCATTTTAAATTTTGATCTATACATACACCTAGATACTTCATATTATTTACATTGTTAAGTTCGGTATTGCAGTTACAGTTAATTTTATTTTGGGATAAACAGATAAAGTTGTGGATTTTTAAAGTTTGTATGTTAGGCAGATCTCTGTCATATATACTGAAACATATGAATTTTGTTTTAGTAGTGTTTACTGATAGTGAGTTTTCGGAGAGCCATTGGACAATTTTTGAAAATTCAATCTGACTTTTATTGACAGCTAGTTCCCAAGAAGCACCGTCTACCAATAGAACCGTATCATCGGCATATGCTATGACCTTTGCAGAAGTATTCATATGCAATAACTCATTTAGATAGATGTTAAATAGAATAGGTCCTAATACAGTTCCTTGAGGTATTCCACATGTGACCAAGTCAAATTTACTTAGTGTTTTGTTAACTTTTATGCACTGTTTCCTCTCGGTAAGGTAACTTGTAAATAAACTGTTAGCTATGCCCCTTATCCCATATTGTTGTAATCTGCTTATTAGTTTACTATGTGACACAGTGTCAAATGCTTTGGCCAAGTCCAAAAAGATAGCAATTAATTTCTTATTACTTTCAAAGGAGTTATGTATAGTTTTTGTTACTTCAAATATTGCATCTTCTGTACTCTTACCTTCCACAAAACCGAACTGTCTATCAGATAAGATTTTATTATGGATTAGATGTTCAACCAATCTAGACTTTATGCTGTATTCTAAAAGTTTCGCTATGTTGTTTATTACCGATATTGGTCTGTAATTACTTATTTCGGATTTCCCTCCATTTTTGTAAAAGGGCGTTACTACAGATGTTTTTAATTGGTCAGGAAATACTCCGGATTCTAAACTTAAATTAAAAATGTAACATAACGGCTTGGCTATATATTGTTTAATAATTTTTAACGATTTAGTTGAGATATTGTCTATACCAGGAGACGAATTGTTTTTTAGTTTGTCTATATTTTTTATTACTTCCTCTTCTGTTATGGGTTTAAGAAATAAACTTTTAGAATTAATATTCCTTTTCTCAAGTATTTCATCACATTGGACCTTTTCAGTCATTTTCCTTCCTATATTAATAAAATAATCATTAAAAATTTCAGATATTTCCTTATCATCAGTTAAATTAACGTTGTTATATGTTATATTTATCTTATTATTTGTATGAATATCCTCATTTAAACTTTCTCTTATTACTTTCCAAATTTTCTTTATATTATTTTTATTTTCGTTAATTTTATTAATATAATATTCTTTTTTTAATATCTTTATCAAATTATTAGTTTTATTTCTATATGTTTTGTATTTCTGTGATAGTTGTTCATTATTTTTGTTTTTATTTAGTTCAAATTTTAACCTGTCTCTTTCTCTTATTGAAATGATTGCGCCTGAAGTTATCCAAGGTTTAAGTTTCCTTTCAGTTGATTTTACATGATGAATGGTTGTTGTATATTGAATTTTTTCAGAGAGATTGTTAATAAAATTGTCGTAAGCCACATTGACATCCTGTGTTTGATATACATTTTGCCATGTTTCATTTTTTAATAAGTGTTGGAGTTGTTCATATTTTATATTGTACTTTATATTTAAGTCTGGAAGTGTTGGTTTGTTATTTAGTAGTTTATTTTTATGAGAAATATTTATTAAAACGGGAAAATGGTCTGTTATGTCATTGGTTAATATTATTGGTATTATGTTAAATTTATTATTTTTATTAGCAGGAATTTTTAAAAAACAATGGTCTAAACAGGTTTGACTATTTTTTTCAACTCTTGTTGATGTATTTATATATGAACAGAAACCATGCTCTGCCATAATGTTTAAATATTCATTACATGTCTCATCTTGTTTCTCAATGTTAATATTAATGTCACCTATCAGACAATGTACACTTTCATTATCTTTACTTTGTTCTAAAATGTACTGTAATTCTTCTAAAAAAATGTGTGAATTTGTTGAGGGTAGTCGATATACTGCTATTAAGTTAATTGAAATATTATTTTTTATAAACTGTAAATTTGTAAAAGTATTTTCTGTGTATGTAGTGGTCCTGAAAACAGGATTAAATATTTCCTTTACGTATATCACTAAACCGTCATTTTGGTTATGACATCCATTGCTGTAAAATATATTATAACCTTTAATATGAAAACATTCTATTAAATTAATTTTCCATGTTTCGGATAATATTATTACGTCAAACTCACATTTTTTTAAACTTTCTAGCAATATCAACAGGTTATCAAAGTATACCAAGTGTTCCATTTTTGATGTTATATTTTGTAAACTTCAAACCGCGAAAACTTGTTTAGGTCAAATAGAACACCGTATATTTTTTTACATCAAGTTATGTAAAATTAAATTCCTTTTTTTATATACGTGTTGTGGGGTTTTAAGTTACAACTTTTTGAAATATTTGCGATTTTCTTAGAAATTCAAGATATGTTAATAAAAATTTTATCAAATTAGCCATGATTAGAAACAATCAGTAATGCCATCATTCTCTTATGTCAAAAAATGCCTCCCGTGTTTAAATTACACCCCCGAAGACTTTTTGAATTTGTTTATTATTTATGGAGAACGTGATAAAGTAATAACTTGTAACTAGTAACTTGTAGTACAGTTGATTTAAAAAAAAACTGGTACAACTCTTGTAATCGAAAATCTTAATAGTTTAGTTGTGTGCATATGTCTGTAAATAGGGCTGGCCAGGCATGTTGAGAGGGGGTGGAGAAGAGGTGATTTACCCCGGACCTGGGTTTTTTGGAGGAGACCGGTTTTCTTAGTGTTTTTAAACTTATTAAACCTTTCTTTTTTATTTTATTCAAATGGAATTTTTAAAAATAATTAGAAAATAACTTTTTCAAAACATTTTCAAGCCTGCCAAATTATTGTTTAAAAAAATAATATTTGTTACGGATAATTCTACTAATGGTTGTAATTAAAATACTAACGGAATAATGATAATTCTATTTTTAAAATAAGAACACAAAAATACCACTTGAGATTAAAAAAAATGTAAACAACGCAAACTGAACATAAAAATACAATAAAAAAAATAAAATAAATGAACTTCAACTACGTAATACAGAATTAACTATTAACTAATATTTTGTCATTGCTCCATTAGCGTCTGAAACTGCCTGAAGTCTTGCAGGCATGGACAAAATCAAATTTCTTGCAAGGTCAACTTCTTGCGACAAGTTCTTCCAAGTGTCTTCAATTATCCCTTCCAATTCTTGGGCATTATTTGGATGGTTATTTAATTTTCTTATATGTTTCACCATTAGTCCCCAAACATTTTCAATTGGATTTAAATCCGGACTTTTAGATGGCCACGGTAACAACTCTATGTTTTTATTAAGAAACCATTGCCTGACACGATGGGCCGTATGTATGGAGCAGTTGTCTTGTTGGAAAATAAAATTATTTTCCGGAAACATCTCTATTACTGACGGCAACATAATATTGTCTAATATTTCAATATATTTAATGGAATTGAGGTGACCACCACTGTTCCAACACAGACCTAACCCATTTAGGCTCATCCAAGCCCAGACATTGACTGAAAACCTTCCTAATATTTGTGGATCGAAAGTATTTTTTTCGTCATATCTGGTGGAAGGAGGCCTATATACGCGAATATGTCCATCGTTACAGGATTTAAAAACCTTTTCGTCAGAAAAGACAACTTGTCCCCAGAAGTTTTCATCATTGATTATATAGTTGAGTGCAAAATTAATCCTACCCTGCTTCTTTTCTTCTGAAAGTTTGTATTTTTTTAGCCGCTGAACAACTCTTCAAGTCGCTTTGTAGTTTTATTCTTCTGCAAGCAGTAGACACAGAAGCAGGGAAATTTGTCTCTGAAATTGCATTTACTGCAGTCTGAAAAGGGTTTTCTCTTAGGTAATTTATAAGATTTTCATCTTCTTGATTATTGCTCTTTCTGGGCCTACCGGAACCAACTTTCCGGGATACCGTTTGGTTGGTTTCCCATTGTTTTTTAACACTCATTATCGTGGTTTTACTCACATTGTATTCAGCAGCAAGTCTTCTTATGGACCAACTATCTTTAATTTTAGAAACAATTCGAAATTTTTGAATATCTGTTAGATGTAGAACCATTTTTAATAATGACGCCACTGATTAACGTCAAAGTGACATTTGTAAGATTATTAATATCAATCAAAGAACGAATGATTTACATAGCTAAAAGAAAGTGTACCAGTTTTTTTTTAAATCAACTGTACATTTGTTACTAGATATCCACAAAAACGGAAAATAACACTAAACACTGCAACATGCCTATTAACTGGATTGAAGCACTTTGCATAAACTAAAATAGCTAAGACAAAATCGACTAAAAACATGATTCCATTTTAATTTCATAATAATTGTTCAAAATTCTGCCCTCGAACCTCCACACATTTTTCGCTTCTTCGGATTAGTTCTTCATTGGCTCTCCTAATTGAATCCTGTGATAAGTTTTGAAATGCATTTCTTACTCTATGCATAAAATCTTCAATAGTTGTTAATGGGCTCTCATAAACTTTATTTTTAATAGTTCCTCAAGCAAAATAATCTAGAATTGATAAATCGGGCGAGCGTGGAGGCCATAGGGAAGGTCCATTATTGACGATCCATTAATCGTAAAGTTTCTTGTAAAAAAAATATTTATCAAATACGCGTTATATGGGGGAGCACCGTCGTGCTGATAAAAAATGTTTCTATGTTCAGCAAGAGGTTTTTCTAAATAGTTATAACTCAAATTTTGTAAAATATTTAGTATCTTTAACCTAAGAAAAAAAACAAAAACAAGAAAATTAACTACCAGTGGCGGCTCGTCAGGGGAGGCAGGGGAGGCTGAGCCTCCCTTTGGAAGAAGCAACATATCTTGCAATCTTCCAAATTAATATCTTTTACTTGTAGAAATTTCTACTTAGGTATATCTCAATTTTCAATATTGTTTATTGTTTATAGTTCATTAATTAATTTTCAGTGTATAAAAAAGTTCTGCATTTCCTTTCCACAAACATACCTATAACGTCACAGTCCGGATTGTCTTTGTATGCATATTTCCCGGGCGACCCGGTCTTTCATTGAATGAACAGAGCGCTTCGCTTGAGGCTTATACGAAATAGCTTCCAACTTCAAGGCATTTAGTTTTAACATAAATGACCTTGCATTACTTTTGCGTTGTCTAGCAACACTTCAAATAAGACAAGCTAGGCCGCTAGCCTCAGTCCTCAGTTCTTTATAGCGCATGTGCAGTTCAGGAGTTCAGGCACAGTATAGAGAAGACAAGTACTTTCACTCGCAGCGGTCCCTTTGATATTTGTTGTACTCGATTTTATTTGGTTCAGGTGATTCACAGGAAAACGAACTGTCAGTGGTAATTTGTCGTTTAGCCGGTTAAGATCAACTTGACATTAAAATACATAAAACATTTGATAGGCGGGCTAGAAATGAGTGCTCTAGGTGAAAATATTCCCAACAACATCTCTTGTCCAGACGTGGTGGATTATTTGTTATTAAATGGATTTTCTACTCTTACTTACGACGAAAAGGTAAGAATTAAAAGAATTGCTAGGCCTACACCAGCAATGCCTTCGTTAGTTTTTAAAAGTGGAAAACAAAACAGAGGGTTTTGTGATAACAATTATAAAAAAATCGAGTGGTTAACGGCATCAACAGTTAGAAACAAATTATATTGTTGGAGATGTTTATTATTCACTAATGATCAATCCTCAATTTGGGGCAGGACCGGGTTTAATAATTTGAAAAATTTGTCGCGAGGTTTACAAAAGCACGAAAAATCCCAGGAGCACATTTCATCTTGCGTTAAATTCGAAATATTTGGTAAACAAAATATTGTAAATTATTTGGAATCTGCACATAAGAGAGAAATAGAAAATTTTAATGAAAAGGTCCGTGAAAATAGGGAAATATTAAAGAGATTAATTGATGCCGTTATATATTTATCTTCGCAAGAAAATTCTTTCCGAGGGCATGACGAAAAACGCGATTCGTGCAATAAAAGAAATTTCAAAGAGCTAATAGATTTTTTAAAAATGTATGATCCAAAATTAGAGAACTTTTTGAATAACGCCACTATTTTTTCCGGAACATCTAAATCAATTCAAAATGATCTAATTGAGAGTGTTAGCTCGATTATTAAAGGCAAAATTTATGAAGAACTATATAATTGCGAATTTTTCTCGTGGCAAATTGACGAAACGACGGACATTACCTGTAAATCTCAACTTTCCGTAATTTTTAGATATGTAATGCACGGCGAAGTTATTGAAAGGTTTGTTGGTTTTCTTGATGTGAGTAGTGGAAGAAACGCGGAGAGTTTATTTAAATTATTAATCGACGAATTTGGTAAATTTGATTTGAAAAATAAATTAATAGCACAAACCTATGACGGCGCTGCAGTTATGTCAGGGCATCTTAATGGACTCCAAACAAAAATAAAAGATATTGCTCCTCAAGCTTACTTCATTCACTGTTATGCACACCAATTAAATTTAGTTCTGAGTAAAGCATGTAACGGAATTAAAGAAGTTAGAATATTTTTTTCAAATATTACTGGTTTTTCGTCATTTTTTTCAAAATCTACCAAAAGAACTGATGTTTTAAATACAATTAATATGAAACATAGAATTCCGACAAACGCTCCCACTCGTTGGAATTTTTCATCTAGAGTTGTTTTCACTGTTGACAAATACAGGAAAGAACTTATTGACGTTTTTAATTTTATTTTGGAAAGTGAAGATTTTTCAAATGACGCTCAGACTTTAAGAGCAGCTTACGGATTAAAATCGTTATTGTTGGATAAAAATTTCATATTTTTTCTAAAAGCTTTTAACATGATTTTTGAGCAAACTGATGTTGTTTTCCAAATTTTACAGAATAAACTAACTGATATAACATATTCTAAAAATAGACTTAAGTCACTTATATCCAAATTAAACGAATTTCGCAATAACGAAATACATTTCAATACTTTATACAATATTTTTTTAGAAAATACTGAAAACGTAGATGATGAGCCAGGGCCACAATTTAAAAAAAGAAAGACAACATATAACTTTGACAGGGCAGATATACATTACAAACAAATTTTTATAGAAATTTTAGACACCATTATAATCCAAATTGAAATTAGATTTTCTGATTTAAATACTTTGCAATGTTACGATTTAGTAAATCCTAATAATTTTACAGCGTTTTCTAAATCATTCCCTACCAGTCTAATGGAGAAATTAATGGACCATTATCCTTTTTTACCGTATTTCGTTAAAAAATGAACTATGCGTGTTGTATTCTGACCAGCAACTTTTAGCAAATCCAAAATCATCTCAAGAAATGCTTACTTATATATATAATAATAATTTAAAAAGCTGTCTACCCGAACTGTACAAACTTTTATCATTAGTGTCAACAATTCCAGTAACCTCAGCTTCTGTAGAACGATCATTTTCAGCACTTAAACGCATAAAAACATTTACTAGAAACAAAATAAGTCAAGACCGCCTCTCAAATGTATCGCTTATTTCAATAGAAAAACATTTTTTGTCAGAATTGAAGAAACACGATTCATTTTATGATGAAGTAATCAACCATTTTGCTAGTTCCGAAAATCGCAGGTTACCACTCATTTATAAAAATATTTAGGCTTTACACCAAAGATTAATATAGTTGTTATTTTAGAAAAAATATTTATTTGCGTTATTTATTTTTTAGGAAATATTTTTTAATTCTTCCGCGGTTATATTTTTTTATATAACTTCTTTCTCAAAGCTATTTTAATTTTTATTAAAAGTTATAATTTTACACTCTGGCAGTGATAATGAATACAATTTTTGTTTGTCGGAAAATACTTTAATTTTTTTTCCAAAACTATTTTGATTTTTATTAAAAGTTATAACTTAATTATAAGTGGGATAGTAGGGCTCCTTTGGATACCGATACTCGAGGCGTAGGAACGGAAATTTCATGAGAATGATTTTTTCGTCTCATTATATTTTCTATTTCCTTTTCTTTTTATTCTTTTATTCTCTCAAGTCGTGAATCGGTATCCTGGCGAACAACCCACGACAAAAAAATGTAACGCGCCGTTGTACTACCTCGAGGGTGGTGGGGAAATGTACAAATTGTAATCATATTGCAAGTTAATTGTCTTTCAAAATATCAAGCCTCCTCTGCAGAAAATATCACGAGCCGCCACTGTTAACTACACATATTAGCAGAAGAAGAAATCTTTTTAACTTACTGTTTAAATTTTCTAGATAAAATTCTAATGCCACCACTCTATCGTTTCTTATGGCACAGTAAACATTAAACTGCCAACTTTCTTGAAAATTTCGCTCCCTGAACACATGAGGATTCGAATCACTCCAATAATGCGAATTATGTCGATTAAAAAGTCCGTTTTTGGTAAATTTAGCTTCATCTGGCCATATAATATTTCCCAAATAAGAATCGTCGCCTACCTTATTAGAATAAATTCGCAAAAATTTTCTCTTCTTAGGAAATCTGTTTCTTTAAGGGCCGGTTTTATAGGTACAGATTAAACCAAAGTTTAACTATAAGTTTAAACTGAAGTTTTACTGGAGGTTTAAACTTTAGATTTTAGTGTTCGCTAAAATGCCGTTTAATAGGTGCTTGTCAAGATCGTCAGTTCTATCGCCATTTTGTTAGTTGGTAGCATAGTGACAAATTGGCGATTGGTGTCATTTTCATTAGTGTTACTTTGACTTTTCGCGATGAGTGACAAAAGATCTTTAAATTTCAACGACAGTCAAATGAAACTATTGATTTTGAATTAGTTAAGAAGATGTAATCGAATGCAAGAGAAGTGATTCTTCAAAGTAACGATAACTTCAAGTGTGCAATTTTAAGTCTCTGGTACGTTGTTGGGAAATTTTCTGGAGCTTCAAAGTTGTCTAACTTATTAGTGACATCTCGAGTAAAAGTGAGGTTATTTCTACGAACATAGGGGCTCTGAAATTATTTTTACTGCTCCCCACTAATTGAAAATGACTACAAAGTTACATATACCTTGAAAACCTATTATAAAGTAATATTAACTTTTAAGACAATTTATATAATTATTGACATTGAATAAAATGGCGGCATCTGAAATGCTCAGTAAAAGCGAAATAAAGTTTATCGGCACTCATCCACGTTTTATAGAAAACTGAAGAAACAGTTAAACAGTAGTAGAAATAGTGATTCTTCAGAATATAATGCACACATGAAAGATTATTTCGCCACAGCAAAACCATCATTTTTGGCAACAAGTGCAAAAGTGTTCCCATCGACACAAGGAGAAGAGTACCTAATCGAAAACTATAACAGTTTGTAGTGATATTAATGACACTGTGTACTGCACGAACGTTACAACTTGTCTTTAAAACACAGATTGACCAATAGTTCAGTTAGTGATCCACTGAGCATATTAAATGAATTTGCCGATTAAAAACTCCAAATTCAATAAATATTGTGTCGATGGGGAACGGACAATATCGGTATAACGGCCGTAAGACATTGTTTGTGTACACTGCGCGGCATATAAATATGGTACAGTCAGAGATCTCTCTGGTATCTTGTGAACTGAAAACCATTAATTAAATTTATTGGTAGATTGTGATATTCTCTCAAGCTTCTGAATATTACTTAACTGTTTAGACATCGTTATTGTTTGAAATACTGATTTGTGATAGATCTTATTATTGTCAAATGTGACCAGTCTAGTATTCTTTGCATTGATAAAATCGAAGTGTACCACATTAATATGACGCGCAGTAGTGTACAATAAATTGAACGGAATGAAATTAAATGTAAACTGATCATTAAAATATGAAAACTCGTATGTATTCTTTCCATTATTATTATTACACACCTTACATTAATAAATACATTTGCAAGACATACATTGTACAACATCGTTTTCAGTAAAAAAACAAATATTTTATTTGCACAAGTTTATTAACAACTTAATAATATCAGATAATAAAAAGTACTTTGTAAAAGTATAATAATTATTTTTAATCCACATCTCACACAGTAATACTTTAACAGTTTTTACCGTGTTGCCAATTCAAAAAAAAATTACTTATCTCGAATCTACCAACATGAAAATAAGTTGGTAGCAATAGGTACCAAGATCTTATAGCGTCATTGGTCCCATTTCCGACATCTAGGTAAATATAACTACACAGTGAAATTGTAGTTATCATCACCACTTTTAAAGTAGCAACAACTATAACGTTGGTGGAATCTGCTACTTTATGGGAAATGTAACTTGTAGGGAAACAATGTTGGTTTTTGCCACTTCTAATATGTGACAAATACTTTGCTGACATATACCACTACAAAGCGACTGCAATTAAAATCGCCATGTTTCTGTTGTTGAATGAAGATAAAAATATAATTCAATAATTTTTTTTTATTATTATGGTCATTTGCAAATATGTTTTATAAATAGATTATTACTTTATATTATATAAAATTTAAGAAAAAACGTTTTCCATAAAAAAATTTGTAGTTTTGCTTGTACACATTTTTGCAAAATTTTTTTTCCGAAAAAACCATTTTCTCGAGGGGGCGTCTTTTTTATCGAAGCATCATGATAACATTTTACAGAAAACAAGTGGTGGTTTTAATATCCACACCCAGGGTAAATGCAAAACATCATGATTTATAATATATGCTTATGCATGTTGTATATAATCCTGGACACCTTAACTTGGACCTTGGACATATTATGTGCTCAAACTCAATAAATCATTAATTTGCTATGCGAATAACAGAGAGCCAAATATATAGTTTGCGCTCTCATTCCGGTCAGCTGAGCTGTTCCAAAAGTTAGTCTATCACAAGTCAGTATTTCAAACAATAACGATGTCTAGACAGTTAAGTAATATTCAAAAGCTTGAGAGAACATCACAATCTACCAATAAATTTAGTTAATGGTTTTCAGTTCACAAGTGCTGAACCATATTTATGTGGCGCGTAGTGTACACAAACAATGTCTTACGGCCGTTATACCGATATTATCCGTTCCCCATCGACACAATATTTATTGAATTTGGAGTTTTTAATCGGCAAATTCATTTAATATGCTCAGTGGATCACTAACTGAACTATTGGTCAATCTGTGTTTTAAAGACAAGTTGTAACTTTCGTGCAGTACACAGTATCACTAATATCACTACAAATTGTTATAGTTTTCGATTACTCTTCTCCTTGTGTTGATGGGAACCCTTTTGCACTTTGTTGCCAAAGATGATGATTTTGCTGTGGCGAAATAATCTTTCATGTGTGCATCATATTCTGAAGAATCACTATTTCTTCTACTGTTTAACTGTTATTTCAGTTTTCTATAAAACGTGGATGAGTGCCGATAAACTTTATTTCGCTTTTACTGAGCATTTCAGATGCCGCCCGCCATTTTATTCAATGCCAGTAATTATATAAATTCTCTTAAAAGTTAATTTTACTTTATAGTATATTTTCAAGGAATTGTAATTTTGTAGTCATTTTGAATTAATGGGGAGCAGTAAAAATAACTACAGAGCCCCTACATTCGTAGAAATAACCTCACTTTTACTCGAGATGTCACTAATAAGTTAGACAACTTTGAAGTTCCAGAAAATTTCCCAAAAACGTACCGGGGACTTAAAATTGCACACTTGAAGTTATCGTTACTTTGAAGTGGTCCTTTGGTGACGCTGTGCGGTCGGCATTACTACCAATTTTCACTTTGCAGCTGAGGATGCTTCAAAGTAATGCAGAGTAGTATCCGCGACGTTGCAGATTCTGCAGCAGTTACTTGAAAGTGTTATAACTATACAATGCCTGAATTCAGTAGAATCTACATAATTGTCACTACAAATGCATACCACAAAGTGAATATTACCCTAAAATCGCAAATTTAGTAACAGTTATGTCATTCCTACTATATTAAAGTTCCGATGCCACAGATGCCAATTCCCATCACTTTGAATGCTGCTTGAGATTATAACGTATATGAAAATTTGCATAGAACCTTCTTTTTCGTAGTTTGATTCTGTTTCAGTTTCAATGGTTATTTTTTTTTTGGCCTATAAATTAGCAAGCCCTTGTATAGTATTAAAACATTTCTTTGATGTATTTAGGATTAAATTATCAAGAAAAGAAACTAAATTGAAAGCCTCTAGTCACTGTGCTACTACATTAAATTTATTTAGTTCAAATAACAGCATATTTTCTGTAACGCAACAAACAGAAGGATAAGAAACTACACGATTCACCCTTTCCCAATTCCACCCTTAGAAGCGACTCAATACAACCACCGAGTCGACTTAACATCCCCCTATATCACAATCAATCCCTGTCCAGGACAATTACTACCTAAGCGTGAAACACCGCCGCGCGTAGCGTGTGCAGAAAAACCAGTGACCGTTACATACGAGATACTCTTCAATAGCGCCAGCGCGCTTTCCCACTCTCCCACAGCTGCAGTTGCACCGTCCCCTAGCCTACCCGGCGCATATCGCACAGGCATCGCTAAGAAGACATCCAGAAAATTGAAATCAAGGTATAATCCCCTGCCAGTTGCCCTGTATACTTAAGTGCAAGGACATTTTGCGCTTGTGCGAATCCATCGATCCCATTTCAGTAGGGTGGTTTAGCACCCCCTCCCCTTGCCGCTCTCCTACTCAGGTTTAGTTCAGTTAGAGCCAATGTACGTCCTAGTATCGTACTTACATTTTCGCAGATAATTTCGAAGGTTGACGCTTTCCGCCGTTATCAGTTCGTAGATAGAGGTGCAGTTGATGACAGGTGTGCATTTTCAAGGTTAAGTCTGTTAGTGTTGGCTGAGTAGAGTTCTTAGCGGGCCTGGGCCGGGAGCCGAGGGGTGTATTTTTCACCGTTTACAGGTAAATAGCTGGACAGGTAAAAGATTGGTTTGTTTGCAATATTGCCATGTGGATGCGGTTTTTACAATGTTGCGACAGTTCTATGGGGATTGAGTTCGGCTGTAATATTAATAAATCAATATACTTGTTAGATCTATAAGTTGTACAGTATTCATGAAACTCGACATACAGGGTGCGCCTCAAATAAATGCGCGTGTTTTGATCGAGGGTGGCAAATTTACCCAAAGTCTTAGCTACTCTCGGAGGTGATGCGACTCAGACTTTTACGTTTTGAAAATAGCAATTTCGTTTTGTAATATACTTAATAACTATACTATTTATTGTATACACAAAAGTACAAGATATATTTTTCGAACATTTTACAATCTTAACTTATCTTTAAAACATATTTATATTAATATTTAAGCTATTTCCTTGGATCATCTTAACAAAACATCAAACTATATTTTTTATATTCTCTACTGTCTCTAATATTTACTGATATATTGTTTATTATCTTCTAAATATGAAAATGAAGACTCAAAAACCGTAGTATTATGCCGTGGGATAGTTAAGTTATCTAAATTTCTAAGTTCTCTATTACGCACCATTTCCCAAAAGTCAATTTTAGAATAAATGGTTTTAGTACTTAGCATCATGCAAATTAACTTAACATAACAAATGAACCGTCTTTCTGTTAGTCTTAGCTTTTGTAATGATAATGAACTAATAGTAATAGTGCAGTTGAATTGATTTTTTTTTTTTTTTGGGCGACAACGTTCTGAAACTTTATTGTTGATTCTTAAGTATGTATTATGACCTCCTGATTATGAAAAAAATATTTTCGATCATATATCTTGTGCTAGTAATCGAATGGGAATTTTAAAAATTCTGGTTTATTTGAAATAAAATTCTTAAAAAATATAGACCGGTCCGATATGTATTGGTCAATCCGCCATCTTGGAAAAAAAATAGAAAACAAAAAATAGCCGAATACTCAAAATTGAATATCTTTTCTATAAGAAGGAATAATTTCACCAAAGTTGGCAAAAGTAAAACTCATTTATTATTAAATATAATGCACCAATCCCGAACACCGTATGTCAAATAGAACGGTCAAAGATGGCGGACGAAAATTTTTAATTCGTCGTCAATTATCAAGGCGGCATTGTACGTCACTTTTTATTTTTCGGTTGTTATTTTATGTACTTTTAGGGGATAGAGTTCATTTTTTTTATTGTCAAAAAAAGTGCATTTTCTTTGACCTTCCTTTTTTTCACCCTACCTATTGTAATTCATACATAACTACACAGCATCTTATTCCACGATGCGAATCTCTTTGTTTACGTGCATATCCTCTAGATATGGGCATTAGTCGACTAAATTTTTAGTCGTGATTGAAATTGACCGACTAAATTAGTCATGACTAATTTAATCATTAATCATCAGTCATAAATTAATCTTAGTCGCTGAATTAGAAGCGGTATTAGTCGACTAAATTGACTATGACTAATGATTAATGACTAAATTCATGACTAATAGCCTCAGAGCAACAGAAAATGAAAAAAACCTTATTGTAAATTAATTGCAGATCTAGTGAGTAGGTAAAATTATAACTGAAATAGATATGTAATTTTTTTTTTTAATTAAGAATACGATTTTGGTGATTTTACTTTCACATCCACGTGGATGTGGACAGTAAAATTTTGAGAATAAGTTAGTGTTCGCTCAAGGAAGAACCCCATTGTTCTTAAACAAAATTAATCAATAAATAAAAAAGTTATAAATCAATTATTATTTCAAAAACGTTGGTAAAATGAGCAAGCATTATTTTACTTCCACATCCAGTGGAATATAACACATAGTAACGACAAAAAAAATTTTTTAAATTTTTATTGTTCAAATAGACTTAAAATGTCATGAAACGTCGAGATTTTAAGTTTGAGCGAAAAAAAAAATTCTGTCTGTCGGTCTGTCTGTAACTTTTTTGTGCGCACGTTTACTTTGGAACCGTTTAAGATATTGACTTGAAATTTGGTACACATATGTACTTTAACGAGATCTAGAACAAGATTATATTTTCATCTTGTTCCGTCGAAGGGTTGGGGGGTAAATTGTGGTAAATTTGGTGTAAATGGGTAAATCAAGCAGGTAAGAGTCCATAAAATTGGTATTTAGTATATACAAGAGAAGCTAAGGTCTCAAAAAAATTTTTGGCATTAGCCACCCCCATTACCACCCTCACCCCATTATTAAGGGGGATGAAAAAAAATGTGATTTAGTGTATGTACAAGAACCAGAAGCCTCAAAATAGTTTTTTACTTCATCCACCCCCACTACCCCCTATCACCACCTCCACCCCACTACCGATGTGGGGTATCGTTTTATGGGTTTTTGGGGTAGAGGATTTCAAATATTATATTATTAAAGTTCCATAAACAATTATTTCCACATACAAAGTTTTTTTGATGTGGATAGAGAATGAGACTTGGATAGAGAATCTGAGTAGTGATTCCTTGGGCAGCGGTTTTTAATATAATTATGAGATTTTATTACTACAAGTGGCTGCTGGCAAAAAACACTTGAGGCCTTTGGTTCTTTCTCGTACACATATAATCGCAATTTTATTTTTTCACCCTCTTTAATAATGGAGTAGAAGAGGTAGCTGATGCCAAAATTTTTTTTGAGGTTATTGGTTCTTGTACACACACTAAATCTTAATTTTATATTTTTACCTCGTTTTATATTGGGGCGGAGGTGGCTGATGTCAAAATGTTTTTAAGACCTTAGCTTCCAGTACACACACTAAATCCCAATTTTATGAGCTTTTACTTACTTGCTTATCTATTTACCTCCAGTTAACCGCCAACCCTTCAACGGAATAAGATCAAAATATAATTTAGTTTCGGAACTTTTTATGATACATACGTGTACCAAATTTCAAATAAACCGCTCCAGAGTAATCGAGAGCACAAAAAGTTAGACAGACACACAGACAGATAGACGACTTTTTTTGCGCAAACTTCAAATATCGACCTTTTATGACATTTTAAACCTATTTGAGCAAAAACCATCGATTTTTTTTTACCGTTACTATACTCCCCTCCACCATGTAGATGTGGAAGTAATTTTTTTTCCGTTACTATAATTCCACTCCACCACGAGAATGTGTAAGTAAAATCAACCTTTTTCTTGCGAATAATTGCTGAGATATTTTCCTAGTTAAAACTGTATGGATACGAAATTAGTCGTTACATATATTAGTCATGACTAACGGATAAATCAATCTTTAGTCTGACTAATGACTAATC
Organism: Rutpela maculata; assembly: GCA_936432065.2. NCBI lineage: Eukaryota > Metazoa > Arthropoda > Insecta > Coleoptera > Cerambycidae > Rutpela > Rutpela maculata. The sequence goes on from OW386290.2 coordinate 142,078,826, forward strand.
AATCGTCAATCGAAACATCCACGACTAATGACTAATCAATCATCAGCCGAAACATTCACGACTAACGACTAACCAATTAATCGTTAGTCATGACTAATATATGAATGATTAGTCATTAGTCATGACCAAAGTCGACTAAAAAATGCGCATTTCTGGTATCCTCTGTAGCGCTTTAATTAGGTATCTTTAGTTAATTATTTCTTTAAATTTGCTCTTCTTAGTTTTATATCTATTTTGTGTAGGACTTAAATTATGTTTCAGTTTATCAATTTAATTTGGAATTTTTTAAATTTAATATCCTACTGATGAGAACAAGTTAAAAAATATATACAACTTTTCGGGGTTTAAAATTGTTTGATAGCTATGTAGATTTATTGAGTCTGATATAAACTCCACAATGTCATTCAATACTTGTAGTAGTTGTAAAAGAGTAGCTGTCTTGACTGTTTCTTCAAAAAACATATGTTTTGAGGTGTTTTTAGATTAGGACAACTAGAATCTGAACAGTTTTCGTCCTGCTTATGAACGCAAGTAAACGAAAGAGCGTATAGTACATTAGAATCTCCTCCTTCGTCTCCAGATTTAAGACCGCTTGATTTTCTCGTTTGGAAAACTTTGACAAATATTGTTTATAAAGCGAAGTCTAATGTAGAATATTGAAAATGTCTCTGTTTCTGCTAAACTAGGTGGTTTTATTTTGAGACATCCACATCCAGTGGAAATATAGTAACATAAAAAAAAATTGGAAAATTTTTATTGTTCAAATAGGCTTAGAATGTCATGGAACGTCGAGATTTTAAGTCTGAGCGAAAAATATTTCTGTCTGTCGTTCTCTCTGTCGGTAACTTTTTTGTGCTCACGATTACTCTGGAACCGTTTGAGATATTGACTTAAAATTTGGTAGACGTATGTATTTTAACGAGATCTGGAACTAGATTATATTCCGTTAGGGGGTAAATTGAAGTAAATGTAGGTAAATAGGTAAATCAAGCAAGTAAGAGTCCATAAAATTGGTATTTAGTACATATAAGAGAATGTAAGGTCCCAAAAAAATTTTAGTAGCATTAGCCACCCTCATTACCACCCCCACCCCATTATTAAAGGGGGTGAAAAAAATAAGTTGATTGATGATTTAGTGTGTGTACAAGAACCAAACGCCTCAACAATTTTTTTTTATTTAGTTCCCACACTAAAAATGTCTGCTTCGTTGTTCCGACGTTATTAACCCCTTATTAATTTTGCATAGGTAATCATTAAAATTAACTTACTGTAGTGTTACTTTTTTAAAAGAATGATTTTTATCCAAATTTTTCGAGTTTTCACTAATCTGTTAACACAATAATTTTTCCCCATTACCTAATGCTTAACGATTTATAATCATCGTCCCCCTATCACCACCTCCACCCCCACTACCGATGTGGCATATCGTTTCGAGTGTTATATTCTTAAAATTTCATAAACAATTTTTCCACATAGTGGAGTGCAAATATAATTTTTTTTCGTGAGAGACTTGGATAGAAAATCTGGATGTGGAAGTAGTGATTCCTTGGGCAACGGTTTTTTTTATTATTAAATCAATTCGACGAGGATAAAGTCATATTATAACTAGATTAAAAATGTTTATCAAGAATTAGGAAAACGTTTTGCGTTAGTTAGATTTTACTTTACCACGAAATAAAATGTCAAAAAACATTTGTCTCTGTGTGTCTGCATATCGATCATTTCTTGTAAGCCAAATAACCTTTTTTTTATATACTTAGAATGAATAGGTACCTGAGTAACACCGTATCATTATATTACCCACGCTCAAGTTGAACGGTAATATTGATATTACAGTGTGTTCGGTAGAATCGTAGGTACAAAGTTTTATATATTCGGAAAACGATGTTCTAGAACATTTAAAACACTAATCTAAAATACCTATACAGGGTGTCAGCATATCATACAACAATCTATCTTTTCATAATTTCTAAGACACGAGAAGTATAATTAAAGACACAAGTGGATGAAGGGTCTATGTGACATTTTCGAAAAAAACGAGTTTTTTATATGAATGAAGCTTTGTACACGAAATTCCCCCAGGTCATTACAATTGATTCTAATGCTAAAATATCTGATTTATACATTTCTAAAGGATCTATGTACTGTTGAAGTTGGCAGGTTGTTAAGAACTTTGAGATCAATTATATCAAAGTAACTGTTGAAAAAAACGAGTTCTTTAAATAAATGAAGCTTTTAAGTACACGAAATTCCCCCGGGTACATTACATTTGATTCTAATGCTAAAATGTTCGATTTATAAATTTATAAAGTATCTATGTACTGTTGAAGTTGGTAGGTTGTTAAAAACTTTGAGATCACTTATCTCAAAATCACTTTGTTGTTACATATACCCTTCATCCACTTGTGTCTTCAATTATTAATTACCCATATACAGGGTGGACCATTAATAATAAGCCACAGTTCAAGGGTAGATTCTTTGGATCAAAATATGAGGATATAACCAAACATGCTTTAGTAAATTGTTGCTGTTTAAAAAGATACAGGGTGTCAAAATTGTAATAAAAGTAGGTGCATGGAGGCCACATCGAAAATTTACTTTGTTGCAGCAAATCGTTCACAAGAAAGTCAGTGAGTTTGCGTAGTTGTCACTCTTTAGTTTTTATTTATAGACGGAGAGCCGGCCGTCAAATATCCTATGACTAAGATACATGAAAAACTTTGTGTGAGTGATTAATACTACCACCTTTGACCTCAAGCGTATCTTTTTTACGTAGAAATGACTCCTGCATGAGATTTTCTAGTCAAAAGTGCCACAACGTTTCGAGAAAAAATATTCATCATAGCTCACGGGATAGCGTGATGTGATACATAAATTATTCTTTCTTAGCTTAAAAAATGTTTCCTTGCCAAATCGGGAGAAGATCAGTCAAGAGATAGCTGAGATATTGCAAAAAAAAAGAAAAAAATACAATTTTGACACCCTGTATCTTTTTCACAGTCTAATTGAATCAAAAAGATTTCTGTATATTGGTACTTTAATCTGGTTACGCTAATATACTACTTAGGAAAACACTTTAAAAGATTCATCGTTGGAGAACCAATCAAAACAACTACTCTTCTAGCGAGTACTGATGAAGTATTGAATTACATGATAGGATTCCTAGAATTTTAAGGCAAAAAATATATTGAAAATACTTAAATCATTTATTGAAATTCATTCATTTACAACAATTCCCAAGTAGCACAATTAATTCCTCAAGATATCCCGAGGATAAAAATTTAGGAATTAGTAAATATCTTCTAGAGGTCTGTAAGAGTTCCCTAAGATGGGCAAATGTCAGCATATCAGTATTAAATAGTACTTCCCATGGTAATCGAAAAAAGCTATTAGTATATAGAATCCTGTGAGCAGCCTTTTGCATACCTATAGAATTCCCATAGTAATCTTTAGGATATCTTATCACTTGCCAATATAAATGGTCCCGAGGACATCTTTATAGGATTTCTGTTAGATGTACCGCATCGATCCTGCAAAGAGATTTAATTCCTGTAGTAATCTTTCGGGTATTTTATCGCTTACCAATATAAACGTTACTGAAATAGTATATTGTGTATTTAGGTGTGAAAGCAATACATTCCCGGACGACGATGCAAATTGTTGGCCGAGGCGCTAGCCGAGGCCAACAAGCATCGAAGTCCGGGAATGTGCTTTCACACCGAAACACACTGGAAATACGCACTCGCCGCTACGCGGCATCGTGCGTAACTTTTCCATTCGTGCGTAATATGCTTCTTACAATTCTCATTACGTAATATACTATTACCATCACTCCAACTTTTTCTCACAAGGGTTGCCTGCAAATTATAATGTTTATTAAGTTATTAAATTCATTTTTACTTACCTTTACCAATTGCGGTCCGTAGGATTCGAACCTACATGTCTCCCGTTGTCCGTATTACAGTACTGACGCTTCAACCAACTGAGCTAGCTTGGCGACCGCTATTTCGGATGCTAAAAGCAGTATTTATGGTGGCGAATGAAGTCTTTATTATGTGAAATTGAATTTCTTGCCTTATTTAAAATATATGAAAATCTTTCAGGTTCTCGCTTCGAGTTACTAGTATTTTTATTTATTTATAATTATTAAGAAGAACTTATTTAACTTAATTAAACTGTCACCAGTGTCACCTGAGAAGTACGAGTAGTTGTTGAACAATGTAATTATTACATTAATTAGTATTAGTGGCGATTCGTTAAAAAAAATATATTCTCCCTAGATCTCGAAATTGAAGAGCAGAGAGGGAGAAATCCGAAAAAAAAATTTTCCTTATCTCAAATTTGATGAGCGGTGGAGGGGAAGTCAGGAGTCAACTATTTTAAGAATTAAACTTTTAAGTTGAGGTACTTATACAAACCTGGGAAGCGTATTGGAGAAAAACCGGTAAAGGTGTAATATCGTCATCTACAACATAAATAGAACATTTAATGATCTAAAACAGACCTAAAATTGAAAAAAACCAATAAGCAATTATTACCTTAAAAAAAAACAACTAAAATTTTTTTCGCAACAAAAAAAAACGGAATGAGCAGGGGCCGAACCGCCGACCTCATGACTCGGAAGACGACGCCTTAAGCACTCGGCCACCAACCTTTCTGAGGCTTCTTACCCAAAGACTTTATAGTTGGAACACGCAACGGATAGATTTTGCTTTTGAATGCATTTTAATCTAATTTTATTATTAAAAGATTAGATAGAAATATAATTTAAACAAATAAACTGCCGAATCTTTGCAAACTCTTTCGAATATAAATTATTTTGGATAATGATAAAAAACATTATATCCTCGAATAAAAACGCCAATACTTATCCCTCACGACACGGTTTATATTTTTTTAAACTTTACACTCTGCTTACGATAACAAAATGCCATTAGCGAGTTTTAAAGTTTGTAATCCGATAAAATATAAATAAATTTAACACCGAAAAAAGACGACCATATGACGTGATGTGTAGCACGTCATTTTAATGTCATTTATAAGACGTCATTCTGTCGTCGATTTTTAGTGCCCTGACGTCTTTTTGACCAGAATCACCAGATTTTGACGTCATTATAACGTACTCTTGCTACCTAGGTTACAAACAATATAGCAATTCAATCCAATTTTCCTGCAAAAACACTTTGATTCACAGCCTTTGGAGCAATTGCAAAAAATGCTATATGATATAATATCTGAAGCAGGTGGTAAGAACATTTAAATCGTCTTTAAAATGCTATTTGTCGTCATCCAACCCTAATTTTCTGCATGAAGTGTATTGTCTGAGGAATAAATTTTTGTTTCTGTTTTTTCTTTTCCTAGCTTTAGACAATAAATCTCTTATCTCTATAGCAGAAGCAATTCATGCAATCAACAGTACTAATAATTTAACATCCTCCCCTACAACAATGGCAACATTTTTATTGAACTCCTCGATAATGAGAACGTCAGCATTGCTTTGTGCTTCTTTTACATCGATGTTAACTTCAAACTGTCTACACAATGTCGAAACAAATCGGCTTTTATTATTTCTATTAAAAAAAGATTCTCCTTTATCTACTGGAAATTTCACTATGCATCAAACAGATTTTTTTTCGATTTAAGATGTTTCGAACATCGACGAAGCTGTTAAACAGCTTTTGTATTTTCATCATATCCATCGAATACAACAATTGCATTAGAACTATATTCGGACATAATCACAATATGCATCAAAAATGAACTCAAATGTAGCTTTTGACGGTCCCATGTAATACGACGTAAAATGTGAAAGAAAACCTCCATCGGCGATATATGTAACATTTGTAGAAGGAAATTGATCTATTTCACGTTTGGTAAAAAGTGTCATGGTGAAAACTAGATTGACATCATTAAAACTACTGAAAAGTCATTACACATGTTGAGCAACTCGTCGAATTCAGCAGTATCTTTAATGTCAAGCTTACGTTAGTAAATTCAACATTAAATATACTGAGAACAATGATATGATTATTATATTATCTGAAGTTCAAAAGAATCGGACAGAGATGATTATTTGGTTTTCCACATTCCCACAACATGTGAGAATGGCGTTAATTCATATTGTAGGTATTTTTGGGGTTGGTCATCAATTTTTTTTTGTTATGTTGAAATAGCAATAATTCATCTATTACTATAGACAAAAGAGTAACTTCTTAATTATAGGTCCTTTTTGGAGTATATTCCCGTATATACCAATAGTCTTAAATGTTTTCAGTTTTATTCATCATATCACATAAACAATTTCACAAAGTCATATCTCCGAAACCGGTACTCCTACGAGGAAAAGTAAAAGAATCTATTATGTGGCAAATTTTCTAAATTACAAAACTGATAATAACTATTTTTTTGTAAAGTTAATAGTTTATTGAAAATGTTGAAAAACCTCATCATACCAAATTTTGCTGGGTGGAAATTTTATTCAGATTGGGCATTTTTAAATTTTATTTTATTATATTTGCCCCATGATTTGTAGAGATTTGACCGCGGAATTAGGTTAGGATCACCTTTAGGAGGCAATAATGAGGCACCCTGTATAATAAGTCATTCTGCATCAAAAAAGAGACAGTCGAACAAAATTTGTTTATTAGTAAAATATCAAAAAAGCCAAACAAACAAAATTTACTCAGTCAATCATTGATTGTTCCCCAGACCAGAATGGACTCTCAAGCCTTGCGCACGTTGCAAAAGAAAAGAACCTCAAATTTTCGCGAGGACGAGACCAAATTATTAATACAGCTTTGGGGCAGTCCCCAAATTCAAAACAAACTGTACCTCACCCACCGTAAAGCCCCTGTAATGAGGCTATTGGCAGCCAATATGCAACATCGTGGATTTTACAGAACCCCGGACGAAATCAAGACCAGGATAAGGAACCTAAAATGCCTGTATCACAGGATTAAGAGGTCTATGCAGACTGGAACTGGGATTGGTACTGTGGATCCTGACTGGCCTCATTTCAAAGCCATGGACGAGATTCTGAGCAAGAAGAACCAGAACAAACAGCAGAATTTGTACAAGGATAACGTTTTCGATGGACCCAGATGTGAGGATATAAAGCAAGAGATTATCGATGAAATCGATATCAACGACGATATGGAGTCGTTTACCACGAACAGCTTAAACGGGTAAGTGCTTATCATAGGTTTAATACTAGTTGTAAACAAGATTTATGGTTTCATCTATTCGATTCAATATATGATATAACAGTATTTATAATCCTTAATTGTGCATAAAACAGAAATGTTGGTATGCAAAATATAGGTAATAAATAACGTTATTTACACAGTACATATTAGTAATATCGAAGGAATAATGCTAGTACAATTTGTACATTATTTAAGCTAAAAAATCAAATACAAACGGGGGTAATATTGGTAAATTTGAAAAAAAAATTTAGCTGGAATATTTTTCGATGAAAGTTACTTTTAATCAGCGCGTCAGGCTTAGGTAAAGGTAAATAATAAAAATACAGGCAATAAGCAATTATTCTCATTGTTTATCAATCAAAACCGTCCTTTCAAAAGTGACAGCATGCGGTTCAGAAGAAGTTTCGTTTTTTTAATTCTGCACCTACAAATCCAGACTCCATGTTGATTTATTTGAAGTAAAATGTTGTTTTGAATATGTTTCCTGGCTACAAGTAACACTGAAGTCGATTTAGGAAAATAATTGAAAATAGTTAAATCCTGACAATTAATGTAACTGGAAAAATTGAAATAGAGGACGTAATATCTATAAATTGTCGAGGAAAATTTATAAATTTTGTTGAAATAAGGAATGACCATAATAGATTTCACGTGAGTATAGACAAAATAAATAATGTTAAGTTTTTGATTGACGTTTGTTTGACATATATATTTTATATAAAACATGGTGGATGTATTTTGCAAAAGCGAGATGGTATTAATTCATTAAAAAACAAATTATTCATGTATGGAGGTGGTGGAGAAAGATATTAAAAAGAGTACAAGATAAGAAATACTTATAAATCTTATGTGAAAATTACGAACAAGCTGTGAAAGTATAAGGACGGTAAAACTTAAAATATGGAAGTATGATTAACTGTCAAATTGTTATTAGCGAAAAATAGCATAATAATTTGTAAAAATTTAATTTGCTTTTAATCACATTACATAACCTTCACGGAGAAATGGAAAAAATGGCAATAATTTATTCTGGATATATCATAATTCTTGTACTAGTACCGTAATCTTATGTACGTGACATTTAAAGTTTCTGACTACCACCGTCGAATATATTAGCATTTAGAGACAGTTATAGAGGTAATTTTACTATTTTTAGTTGCTTGTCAAATTCATGGTAAAATTTAACCTAAATTTTGATATATATCACAACAGCCCTGTTGTTAACTTTCAAAGCACACTGCGAATAATTAAAATTACGATGAAATTTTAGGAAAAATAGGTCTATCGCCACGGCATGACAAGCAGACACTTTTGTTTCATGTAACCCAGTCACTTTAAAAAAAAAAGGCCAAAAAAAATCCAGCCGAAGATTTTCCAGCAGGATTCTCTTTATTTTGGCGTTACAAATAATTTCTCAAAAGTCCATAAAGCCAACTGGACGGCTACAAAAGTTACAGAAGGTCAAAAGTCATGAATATCAGTTTTTCTCAAATATCTCGCAAATGATTGGTTTTATGTTAATTTTGGTTATTATAAAATTTGTTCAGTTCGATTTTTTTAGAGGTTCATGTATCATGTATAAAGTGACTGGGCCACATGATACTCGCCGTACGAAGGGAGCATGGAAGAAGCAACTTGTTCCTAAATGACAAAAGTATTAAGGCATATTTGATGACATGCAGACCACTTGCTTAAAAAGACCAGCAGCATTTTCTGTAAAAGTAACTTTTGAAGGAGAAACTCGATATTTAAAAAAATGACGCCAATTTTTTCAAAAAATGCTCGTAGCTTGAGAAATATAATAGATACGGAAAAAATACAAGATAGCCCATTTGTAGAGCATTGAAATTGTATTACATCAAACATTTTACTACTCATAGGCGTACTGTAATGGGGACAAAAGTGATATTATTTTAAGTAACTGTATAATTACCCGTTTCCTTTCTTAAACCTTTAGATTTTGACACGCTTTGAAGTAGTTCCATCAGAATTTTAGCGTGTTTTATGAATTAGAAATATATAATCAGTGGCATCTCCAAACAGTTTTTATCAAGTTGGTATAATGTTGTCGTAACATTTGCATATGGAGAATAATTGAGATATGGAAAAAAATACAAGAGAACATTTACAGGTCATAAAAATGCAAAAAAGGTATTCAAAAGGAATTTTTTCAACCACAGGCGTGCTACCAGGAAGGAAAATGTTTTCGACCTTTGCCATCATTTCCTGAATAAGATCAAAATATAAACTAGTTCCAGATGTTATAATACATAGGTGCAAATTTCAAGTCAATATCATAAACGGTTCCAGAGTAATCGCGCACACAAAAAAAATTACATACACAACGACAGACAGCTCCTACTTAAAATCTCGAAGTTTAATGACATTCTAAGCCTATTTGAATAAAAAAAAGAATCAAAAACTTTGTATACTTTTATTATACTTCCACTCCACCACGTGGATGTGGAAGTAAAATATATCTTGGCTGAAGAGTGTTTTTGACCGAAATAAAGCGTTTTTAAAAGTGCTTATGTAGATGGTACGTTTAATGAAATACTTGGACATTTTGCAACACAAGAGCATATTTGCATGCAACTTAGCTCCAACATGAATTGTTATGCCTAAAACTTTGTATTACAGATTTAGTCCTGAAAATGTCCGCTTTGTCAAAACTTACTTAACCAATTGAATACAAAAAACTTGTTAGATAATGTACTTTCGTCTGGAAAAGTTATGGAAAAAAGAGTTACACAGGGCTCCATTATTGGACCCTTATTTTTCATAATATATACGCCTGGTTTTGACAAGTTATTATATAAATGCAATACGCATAATTACGCTGATGATGCACAGATGTATATCTCTGGGACCCAACTCTTGAAATCGTAAGAATAATTCTCTTCTCTAAATTTTCTCATACTATAATTCTCGTGCGAATCGACAAATCAAGAGAACTGTCATTCTTGAATCTCGTTGGGATTAAATTTCTATAAGAACGACAGTGGGACGTATGTCAAATTATATGCGTTTGTACTAATATTTGCAACAGCCAATAAACATATTTAATTCTTAATAACCTTTGTATATCGATTTATTAGCAATACTGATGACATTTATTTATTTTGCGCGGAAACTTCGAAGCACATTTTTGTCTAAACCGTTCGTTGTACATAAAAAATGGAAGAGATCATTTTTGTGCGGAATTTCATTATCTTTCATTTTCATAATAACCTCAATTGACCTCCGAGCCACAGAAAGTGTGATATTCGCAAAAAACCATTTTTTGTGAATTTTGACCTTGAATAATTTTTTATGCCGTAGTGATCTCGTTGCCGATTTTTTATATTTTATTTAAAACACCAAAATAAATAGATTTCAAAAAAAAAGAAGGATATATTTTGTTAGATCAGAAGCCATATTTTAGTCTAAATTGACTGGAGTATTAATTTAAAATGTTAAATATCTCAGAAACTGTGACACTGTCATCAAAAGTTCTAAGAAACAAAATTAAAGGTAATTAATCAATCTTTAAAATGATTTTTTGTTTGTTTCTACATCACAAAAACTAAAGAAGTTATGGCCGATTCAATGTGCGTTTTCACATTTTTGTTAACAAAATGTCGGCATTTTGTTATTGTAATTGCTCAGTAATTAATTTTTCTTTAAAAAATGCTGTTTTTCGGTAATATAGCATCACCTAGATGCTCAATTTATTTTGTCCCTTTAAAACACTTGTTTTAGAAAAAAATTCCATCCGCCACCCCCCTCCCTCATCGAAAAATGGCCGTATTTCGGTTAATTATTGCTATAAAATTAATTTAACACCAAATTAAAGATAATTTTGCCAGAAACAACTTTTATCTGAACTATTTTTTTGTAAATGCCATATTTCCCGAGAAAATGAAGAAAATCGATTTGTTTTAATAAAAGTACCCCATTTTACCCCCTATAAGTTCCCGCGGATCCATAAAACTCCTAAACTTTTTTGTTTCGTGAACTTTGGCCTGTTTTAAACTTATAACCAAAGTTTAAAGTCTGCATACATTTTTTTCGAGTTACAGTTATTTTCTTCAATCTTTCCCTGCACTATTATACATTCGATTATGATTGATTAGTTGCTGTAATTGAAAACAATTTTATATTCTTTCATTTTTTTTTTTGGTATTATTACAATTAAATAAATAGTTAATATACACTTAAATATATAGTAATGTTTCTTTCAATACATTGATTACTTAAGGCCTTATTGGAAAAACAGTTTTTGTACTGAACTACGCCTGAAACAAACATTATTTATAATTATTATTGTTTAATTCTAGATCTGACGGAGAATTTGAGGACGAGTCCCATCCGATGCCGCCCCTGACCCCTGCCCCGCAACTCTTCGACAAAAACAAAGAAAAAGAAGACCCAGAACCAGTCAAAATCGCGCCCAAACCTGCCACGGTACCTCAACCTAAAGTTCTACAGAATAATCTGCAGATTCCTATCCAGACGGGGATTAGGACTGCAAACGGAACGACGCCTTCGATTCCTTTCCCGCTTCTGATTCTAAATGGATTGCCAAATGCGGCAACGACGCCCGGTCTTCATCACACCTTGCAAAATTCAAGTGCCATAAAGAGAGACACGCCGGGAAATATTCTAAATATGGGGTTGAACCAATCAGGTTTGTCACTCTTTTTACTAGTGAAATATTTTGTCGAACTCCTCTATATGTTTCCTTAAATATATAAGGAATAAGAAACCAGACTGCAACCAACAGCTATTCTCCGGACTAATGCCCCGCCGAGCGCTGAATTACGAGTTGTCACTCTTGCTCATACTGTTTAATTTAATGTAGTTATCACGTCCTCAACATACCTGGTGACAACGAGATTAGTCCCGTTCGAATTTCTGATTTTTGGCATATCATTTGTGTCACAAAAATCCACATTTTGCATTTATTAAGTGAAAAATATCACTTCCGCTACAACCGGAAGTAGCAACAACTTTTGATTTTTAAATAGCAACCTATATATATTTTTACATATTTAGATTCCACATGAAATTCTCGTTACAACGATGTATCACAACTAGGTAATTTTTTTCCAAATGGCGTCATAAATTCGAAAAAGTGAAAAAGTTAAGTTGGCAACTTCAAGACTGTTCTCAAAAAATTTACCCAGTAGCCCTTGAATCTGATGTGTCACCTTAATTTTTATTGTCGCATTTCAATAATAGTATATTATTCAACGAGCGGTAATGTAGGTAATAATTCACGCAGATAAAGTTCATTAAGTGAGTTATTACCATTACTGCAAGTTGAATACTATACTTTATCTACTCTTATTAAGTTATATACTAATTAATGAACTGCTTTTGAACAATGGGCCTTTCCCAGGTAATGGAACTTGATGATTATTTTTTCATAAATCATTTATTAACACCTAATAAATATTGTATATACACGTCATATCGTATAATATTTTAATTTTAAATGCCAATTCGGACCTCAGATTCGGTCTCAGCGCCCCAAAATACGTATGGAAATGGTGGTCAGCTCATTTAAGCTTTTTATTTACTTATTTGAGATTTTTCGGGCAGTCTTAGGGTGTTTTTTGGGGTTAGGAAAAATGCAAGAGCCAATCTGTCAAAACGGACATCAGATTCGTATTCAGCGGGTCGAAATGCATGGGAATACATAGGTCTGCCTTCTAGCACTCGACATTTATTTTTTGTGTGTGCCTGTGATAATTGAAGTTAAAAACTGCTGTTTTTTCCGATTTTGGACGACTTAATGTTATCTTTTCGAGGTTCCTTTTTGCACTTAGTTAGGGGAAGAAAATTTCAAAATGTTGGTACTCTACTCGATTTTTGATCTCAACTCTATAATTTGTTATAAACAAATTCAGTTTGGTGTGGTCAAAAGTTGTCACCTAAAATTTTGTAAGGATATTTTTTAAACATTCGAATCAATAAACAAAAAACTTCAACATATAAGTCTGTGAAGAATTAACGGATTTTGGCAAGAAACGGCCCAAGAAACAATTTTAGTTTCTTAAATGTATACAAGGGTGCTATAAATCTGTTTATAAAATGCCTTGAAAAATCTATTTTGCTGTAACAATATCCTTAATATCATCATAAAGCAACTTGTAGACTAAAAGGGCCCACCCTTATGAAGGTTGTTAAGGCCTTTTTAAATTCCATCATAAAACTCCTTAGTGAGGCATAGTGCTGCTCTTGAAAACCTTGTTCGGGCCGTTTTAAAACCTTTCTTAAAACCTATTTTAAAGCAGTCAGAAGCTTTTCTATTAGCTTCCTGCATTTCTAGAAAACACCTAGAAGGCTACCTTAAAACTGGTTTTTAAAACCATATTAGAACTGAGAAGCTATAAGAATGTCCACGAAGGAATCCAAATAATTTTATTATTGCATTTATTTTTTCTAAACCGATTTAAGCAAACACACCATCAGACTTATTAAAGATAAAATGGAATTTGAAATGTATAAAGCGTAGAGTATTATAACCTCTCTAAGACCGATTTAAAAGGTAATAAAAAGCCATCAAGTATTACAAAAAAATTAAAACCAACGGTAGTTTATCGCTAAAACTACATAAGAAAGGCCCAAAAAACAAGAGCCCCTCAGAAATAATAATGATTTTAATATCCATACAAAATTTGCATAGACACACGTAATCAGCAAATTTTAAAAAGTGGGCTGCTTCTCGGTTCCCACGGTAATTTTCAGTCGTTTTCTTGTAATTCTACCTTAATTTGCTAACGAAAAAGTGATAATTATTGATAATTATAATTGTGAGATTAACCTTGAATATTTTTATATAACAAGAAAAACATGGCCGGCCAACTAAAAACCTAATTGTCATTTTTTTAAAATCTAGTGATTTAGTGAAAACTTTTATGAAAATGCCCATTTTTCATGATTTTTGAATCATCCAATTTATTACCCTCTACTGGTAGGTAGACAAACATTAAATTCGAGTTGCGATCCATTTAATACAGAACTGTTCACGTTAATCGCTACCACGGTCAGTAAACTCTACGGTTACCTCGATCAGCAGCTCTTAGACGAGAGAGACGCGCGGAGCGGGGAATCGAATGAAAGAGACAGACATATCTGATTTCCGTGCAAAAGACACAGACAAAGATGCCTGTAGTGTCTACAGTTGTCGTAAGCTGTAGACCCTTCCCCGCTCCGCACGTCTCTCTCGTCTAAAAGCTGAAAGTTGAGGTAACCGTATAGTTTATTGACTGCCCAAGGAACAATTTAAAAGTCATTTGGACTTGAGGAGGTTTTAAGAAAGGTTTGTCAGGGCTAGGAAATAGTCATGTGCTTTATTGATGTTGTAATTAAGGCCTTTTAGGCTTCGAGTATACTTGCTCTTAATAGTAAGTTTTAAAGCATTCTGTAAGATCTAATTATAAAGCTAATTTGCTTCTAGGATAATATGTATTTGTAATGGATTTATCATAACCTACATAAAACTCTCCATAAAGCTAATTAGTTTTATGAACGTCTTAAATTCCATTTAGATTTAAAGAGGCTTTAAATTATTCTTTATGGTTTTAACATATTTGCAATAAATGCATTTTGAATCCTTTTTAAAACTAGACATTTTCAATGCCTATTAGTACTAATTAAAGGCCATTACAAAACTAGACTCTTAAAACATCCTTGATAAATGTTGTGATGAAACCGTTATGAAGAAAAAAAGGCCTCTATAAATATAAAAGGCAAATTTCAATTCCATAAAACACTTTCCAAAACCTCAATAAAACATTTATTATAAAAATAATAAACAATATGTCTGCCTGAAGTGTCGTTGATGCATGTGTGTGTGTTAATTAAAAGCATTTCACGACTTACTGATGTGTAATTAAGTCTTTTTTGGAAAGGTGGAAGAAAATAAAAAAGAGTGGCCATTTTAAAAGGACTGTTAAAACACACACACATACAAATTATTTTGAGGTTAAGTTTTAAGTTTTTTGTATCAAATGTCAACGTCCCAAACGTTTTATTACAGCTTTTATCAAGTCCATGTGATCTTTGCCAAGTGCATTTGCATTTTTGTAAGGAAGGAATTATTTGTGATAGTATACAAAAAGACTAAAAGGGCTTCATTTAGAGTAAATGTTCTAGGTCATTACCATTATTAGAATATATAGTTTAATGAGAGGACCAGTGTTGCCAGATCAAAATTTTAAAAGTTATCAGACGACGCTTTAAAAAGTTACTAAATCTTACTAAAATTTCACTAGATTTGAAATTAAAGCTCTCATCTTTAATTTTCAAAAGTTGCAGTGTCTGTAGGACACGTAATTTTCTTCAGTTCTCTGAGCACAGTATAGCTTTGAGCGTCTTCTATCTGATTATTTCGTTGCCAGACTTTGTACTCTGTATTGTATTAAAGGGTTTGTAACTAGAAAGTACTGTTTGTCTACGAGACGTTAGAGGGCAACGAGCCCAGGCTATTCGATTGTAGCGATTCACGATCAATAAACTATACGGTTACCTCAATTAGCAGCTTTTAGACGAGAGAGACGCGCGGAGCGGGGAATCGAATGAAAGATATTCTGTTAGGTTCTACAGCCTACGTCAGCTGTAGACACTACAGGCATCTTTGTCTGTGTCTTTTGCACGGAAATCAGATATGTCTGTCTCTTTCATTCGATTCCCCGCTCCGCGCGTCTCTCTCGTCCAAGAGCTGCTGATCGAGGTAACCGTAGAGTTTACTGACCGTGGTAGCGATTAACGTGAACAGTTCTGTATTAAATGGATCGCAACTCGAATTTAATGTTTGTCTACCTACCAGTAGAGAGCAATAAATTGGATGATTAAAAAATCATTAAAAATGGGCATTTTCATAAGTTTTCACTAAATCACTAGATTTTAAAAAAAATCACCAGATCTAGTGAAATTTCACTAGACCTGGCAACACTGGAGAGGACTGTAAAATGACAATTAGGTTTTTAGTTGGCCGGCCATGTTTTTCTTGTTATATAAAAATATTCAAGGTCAATCTCACAATTATAATTATCAATAATTATCACTTTTTCGTTAGCAAATTAAGGTTTCTTGTAAACGACTGAAAATTACCGTGGGAACCGAGAAGCAGCCCACTTTTTTAAATTTGCTGATTAGTGTGTCAATGCAAATTTTGTATGGATATTAAAAACATTATTAATTCCGAGGAGCTCGTGTTTTTTGGGCCTTTCTATATATTTTTAACGATAAACTGCCGTTGGTTTTAATTTTTTTGTCATTCCTGATGGCTCTTTATTACCTTTTAAATCGGCCTTAGAGAGGTTATAGTGCTCTACGTTTTATACATTTCAAATTCCATTTTATCTTCAATAAGTCCGATGGTGTGTTTGCTTAAATCAGTTTAGGTAGCTTTCTAGGTGTTTTCTAGAAATGCAGGAAGCTAATAGAAAAGCTTCTGACAGCTTTAAAATAGGTTTTAAGAAAGGTTTTAAAACGGCCCGAACAAGGTTTTCAAGAGCAGCACTATGCCTCACTAAGGAGTTTTATGATGGAATTTAAAATAGGCCTTATCAAACTTCATAAGGGTGGTTTAATCTACAAGTCGCTTTATGATGGTATTAAGGATATTGTTACAGCAAAATAGATTTTTCAAGGCATTTTATAAATAGTTTTATAGCACCCTTGTACACATTTAAGAAACTAAAATTGTCCCTTGGGTGTGAATCGCTACAATCGAATAGCCTGGGCTCGTTGCCCTGTAGCGTCTCGTAGACAAACAGTACTTTCTAGTTACAAACCATTTAATACAATACAGAGTACGAAGTCTGGCAACGAAATAATCAGATAGAGGACGCTTAAAGCTATGCTGTGCACAGAGAGCTCAAGAAAATTACGTGTCCTACAGACACTGCAACTTTTGAAAATTAAAGATGAGAGCTTTAATTTCAAATCTAGTGAAATTTTAGTAAGATTTAGTAACTTTTTAAAGCGTCGTCTGATAACTTTCAAAATTTTGATCTGGCAACACTGATCCTCTCATTAAACTATATATTCTAATAATGGTAATGACCTAGAACATTTACTCTAAATGAAGCCCTTTTAGTCTTTTTGTATACTATCACAAATAATCCCTTCCTTACAAAAATGCAAATGCACTTGGCGAAGATCACATGGACTTGATAAAAGCTGTAATAAAACGTTTCGGACGTTGACATTTGATACAAAAAACTTGAAACTTAACCTCAAAATAATTTGTATGTGTGTGTGTTTTAACAGTCCTTTTAAAATGGCCACTCTTTTCTATATTCTTCCACCTTTCCAAAAAAGACTTAATTACACATCAGTAAGTCGTGAAATGTTTTTAATTAACACACACACACACACATGCATCAACGACACTTCAGGCAGACATATTGTTTATTATTTTTATAATAAATGTTTTATTGAGGTTTTGGAAAGTGTTTCATGGAATTAAAATTTGCCTTTTAGATTTATAGAGGCCTTTTTTTCTTCATAACGGTTTCATTACAACATTTATCAAGGATGTTTTAAGAGTCTAGTTTTTTAATGGCCTTTAATAAGTACTAATAGGCATTGAAAATGTCTAGTTTTAAAAAGGATTTAAAATGCATTTATTGCAAGTATGTTAAAACCATAAAGAATAATTTAAAGCCTCCTAAATGGAATTTAAGACGTCCATAAAACTAATTAGCTTTATGGAGAGTTTTATGTAGGTTATGATAAATCCATTACAAATACATATTATCCTAGAAGCAAATTAGCTTTATAATTAGGTCTTACAGAATGCTTTAAAACTTACTATTAAGAGCAAGTATACTTGAAGCGTAAAAGGCCTTAACTACAACATCAATAAAGCACATGACTATTTCCTAACCCTGACAAACCTTTCTTAAAACCTCCTCAAGTCCAAATGACTTTTAAATTGTTCCTTGGGGGTTCAAATTGTAGCTCATTATTATCAATGTTATAACATGTCTAAAAACCAGATTTTTTAAAACAACATTACGCAAAAATCCATTAAAAAAAATTGATTATCCCAGCCATTTTCCACCGAAGAAAGTCTATAAAAATAAAAATTGCTTGATTTACTAATTTTCTAAATTGTATACCACCAAATTACCACTAAAGTCATGAGTATTAGTTGATCATCTGTCTTTACATGAATTTTTCAATTTCAGAGATCTCCGGCATTCTTAAAAACATCCTAAACGTCCAAAAAGAAAACCTAGAAGTCGAGAAACAGAGGCTGGAGCTAGAGAAACAAAAACTAGAATTCGAAAGACTAATAGGAACGCAACTCCTGACCCTCCTCCCCATGTTCGGAGGGTTGCTCCAAAGGCTCGCCTTCCCGAACCACAACAACGATGGGAGCACCAGCGACATGGACAGTCCCCCTAAGAAAAACGGTCGGAAACGCCCCTGTCCCGACAGTGGTTTAGACATTTTAAAGGACAGCAAGATTTTGAGGAACGTCCTCGAACAGGGTATCAAGAAATATATGTTAGGGGAAACTAGTGATAACGAGGAAGACAGTGGCATACAAAATGATGACAATAGTAATGCTAGCAGCAAGTAGATTTTTACTTTGTGAATATCAACTTTTACATTCCAAGGGCATTGCGCTTTTTTTAGAAATGTGATTTTTATTTATTTTAAGGATACTATTTATTTTATTTATTCTTTGTTTACTTTAGAGATAACTAGTTTCACAATAAAACATTAAATTTTTTTCGGCTTTCACTTAATTATAATAAAAGAATATGTTATAGTGGAGTAAAACTAAAATTTGTAGGAAACTATGTCTAGACAAGGCGAAAACCACCTCGCCTTCGTTTGAAAATATTTTTCATTCGATTTTTTTGCATATTCAGATGGTCCAGGAGGTAGCGTCGTCAAATTTAAACACATCATTTCAACAAAGCTCATTTTTTCAGTACAGAGATTAAGGGCGTGGGAGGCTGCGCATCCGGTAAAATAATTTCGTTGTTCGCGTCAATCCAACAAGGCTACTAAACTATAAATAGTTTATAGTCTAGGTGCCCGCGTACATAAATGCAATTTATACATTAGGGTAGCCCATCTCTATAGGGAGTGAATTTTTTTTGCGTGCCGCATTCAGGTAGAAATTTGTAGATAAGATTTTATTACGGTAATACACTTAAATTTTACTTAAAATACAAATATCTACCTCTTTTCTCATAATGTTTTATTGGTGTAATTATTTCCTAGAAATTATTTGTTTTGGAAGTTTGGAAATATAATGCACCTACGGTAGGTTTTTATGTCAGTTTGCAATTGTGTTTTACAGTGGTGACATTGTAAGTTCTAGCATACGTTCCTTTTTGAAAAAACATTTAACGATGGCTGATGTTAGATCCTTACGAAAGGATACTTTCATTTACTTAATTGGACACTATTCGTCACAAATCATTGGCAATAAATTGCCGTCTAATAGACAAGTATTACAAGTGCTCTTTTATAACATTCGTGAAGTGAAGCTAAGTGTACATGAAAGTGCTAAATTAACAATAAAAGAGGTGTCAGTTTTTTGGGATAAAGCTCGCATTCCGACACGTCAGGATTTTCATTGTGTTAAACAACTAGATAAACTTTATGCAGAGTGGAGGAACTTACAAAAATCGACTAAAAGGGCCAGTGCGGGAGTAAAGAAAAAAATTTCGTTGAAAAATTGGACGATCTTTTTGACATTTCTCATGCAAATGCATTGGAGTTGATGAAAATAGATGAAGATAAGCAGTTTTTAATTAACCAAAGAAAAAAGGGACGTCCTGGATTTATGCATGGTATTGATTACCAACTTGCTTCTCAAGAAAAATCAGCTGAGGAGAAATTACAGAAATTATCCGAACGAATGCAACGAAGTCAACAAGAAAAAGCTAGATTAGAGGAAACAGTCACCTGTCCATCATCAAGTAGTAATTCAGCCGACTCCAACGAAAATGAAGATGAAATAATCGAAGCCCAAGAAGAGTTGTTACAAGATCAGCCTGGCCCGTCACAGCCAAAAAAGAGGAGATTGTATGGAACATGTAACATCATCACACCAAAATAGCCGCTGCATTTGATGCTTGCAAAATAAGCGACAGGTATGGAGTCCATATTTTGACGGCAGTAGCAGAAGCACTAGGACACGACACCACATCTTTGTCCATCAGCAGAACCACACTTCAGCGCTCTAGACAACGCATCCGCGAAGAAAGAGCTGAAATATTAAAAACTGCCTTCGGTAATTCTGAATTGCCGGCCCCAGTCATCCATTGGAATGGAAAACTTTTACCTTCTCTCACTGGAATGGGAAATATCGATAGACTTGCTATCTTAGTTACTAGTGGAGATATTGAACAACTACTTGGAGTACCAGCTTTGCCCAATTCAACTGGAAGAGAACAGACTGAAGCAGTTTATGATGTGCTTTGTGAATGGAATTTGGACGAAAAGGTAATAGCTTTGTGTTGTGATACAACAGCATCAAATATGGGTTATATAAATGGGGCAGCCACACTATTGCAACAAAAATTAGAAAGAGATATTCTATATTTTCCTTGTAGACATCATATTTTTGAAGTGGTTTTGAGAAGTGTGTTTGACACAAAAAGGCCTTCCTCATCTGGTCCAAATGTGCCACTATTTAAACGTTTTAGGAAATTTTGGCCTAAAATAGATCAAAATAAACTAAAAACTGGATTTGAGGTATCAAAAATTAAACACATTTTACAACCAGTTAAAGCCGAAATTGTAAAGTTTCTAAATACAGCTTTAACTTTGCAACAGCCTCGTGATGATTATAAAGAATTTTTAATGCTTTCTAAACTTTTTGTTGAAGAAGAGCCCACTCACACGACATTCTATCAACCAGGGGCATTTCATCATGCACGTTGGATGGCCAAAGCCATTTACTGTCTAAAAATATTTTTTTTCCAAGATCAGTTCCAACTAACTAAAAAAGAAAAAATAGGTATTGAAGATATATGTCTCTTTATTGTAAAGGTTTATGTAAAGGCCTGGTTTACAGCGTCATTTGCTAGTAAAGCACCGCTTCATGACTTAGACTTTTGTAAAGAACTCATTAATTATCAAAATATTAACAAAGAAATATCTCAAGCCGCAAGTAGGAAAATAGTGAACCATTTGTGGTACCTTAATTCAGTAAATGTTGGCTTATCTTTCTTTGATGACGATATTTCAGTTACCACTAAAAGAGAAATGGTTAAAACTTTGAATAGGAAAGCACCAAATCAAGAGGGTATTAAACGACTTATGATTAGTAACATTACTGACGTTGAAAACAAGGAAATTCAGGACTTCATATGCGAGAACACTAAACAGTTTTTTCAAAAATTAGGTTTGTCTATGGAATTTTTGGAAAATTATCCAACAACATGGAGGGAAAATGAAAGTTATACCCGATGTTTCAATATTGTAAACAAAATTAAAGTTGTAAATGATGCCGCTGAGAGAGGAATCAAACTTATTACTGACTATAATGACATTTTAACAAAAAATGAAGACCAAAAACAGTTTTTACTCCAAGTTGTAAATGATTATAAATCACAGTTTCCAAATGTAAAAAAAGAAACCCTGTCGCATGCTTTGGCCTAGTGCAAAAAATATTGTTTTTATTACTATATGTCTTGTAGATTTAGGATAATATTTGGTACTATGTATGAAAAAAACGTTTCATAATAAAATGCACAAAGATAAAACGAGAGTTTTATTTCAAAAACTTCTAGTCTAGTTTTCTTAGACTACGAATTTACAGTAGTATGACACATGTCATAGTCACAACAGATAATGTCTTTGATATTTGTATGACTTGATTAGTCATTCTAAAGATAAATGTTGCTGATTAAAAAAAAAAACAATGCATCAACCAAAGAATGTAAATAATTCCATTTACTTTTATTATTGCATAATAATGCATTCTGCGGCACCCCTTGCCTTCAATTTGCCTCAATAATATTTTGAGGGGACTGTTTTTTCTTCAAATGGAACCATTTGCAGGGGTGAGAAATAAAAAATTTCGATTTCGAAAAAGATGGGCCACCCTATATACATATCCTCGTATAACTTCTTATACGGCATAATTGCGCCTAGTCTATAACTTTTTTCCTCTGCGAGAATTTTCGTAAACGCGGCGTTCCTCCTCGGCATGAAAAAGACGATTTCCACACGTCGAACTGGAAAATCAGCAAATATATTTTGTCCGACAATTCGAAAATTGGATTCTACATATTTTTATTAAGAAATCTTGAAAAAATCAGCTGGTTATCAATAAATGTTTTAAAGTTATGTTATGTTATGTTTAGGGTGGTACGGTGGCACCCTTAACGTTCCAAAATTTTTGTCGGACAGTTTGTAGAAATATATAGAATATATATGTAGAATCCAATTCTCAAATTGTCCTACAAAATATATTTGCCGATTTTCCAGTCCGACGCGTGGAAATCGTCTTTTTCATGCGGAGGAACGCCGCGTTTACGAAAATTTTCGCAGAGGAAAAAAGTGATAGACTACGAAAGCACCAAGACTATTATTTATGTAACATAAATGAAAAAAAAATGTGTCAGCTGCATAGGGTAAGGAGCGAAGGTTGTCAGGTATCCTAGTTAATATGTATGAAAAACACGTGAAAATTCGTTATTTCAACAAAGCTGAAATTCATTTATATATGTTATAAAAAAAACAATTAAAAAGTGTCAGCTGATAATACCATGGGACAAAACCTGTCAGCTAGGCCTTTTAAGTGTACCGCAGCGTCATGGCGTTCACCGCGCGCGGGTCTAATGCCCCAGCTAAAGTAATATTTCATTTTTTTTAACTACCTGATGATCAATTTCAAGTTTCAACACAAACTAATAAATGAAATACTCCGTTTCACGCCTGTTGATATCGTTTTTCTCATATGAAACTTGAAAGAAAATCATATTTTTATGAAATATTAAATAATCATATTATGCACAAATAGTAACAAAGTATTTTATAAGAGTAATACATTTATTGATGCTCAAATGTCGATATTCTTTATTTGAAACAACAGTGTTCTGAAGGAATTTATTTGTCATATGCACGGTTCTAAAAGAATCAAGAATATTAATCTCGTACGCGTAGCTACTTTCATGAAGGCGTATAATGTCAATCAGAAAGATGTCTTGAAGATTGACCAGAATTTCGAAGGATCTATGTTACCTCCACGTAAGACATAATTGGAACCATGGGCGCAGCCAGGGGGGAGCCATGCCCCCCCCCCCCCCAAGCCGTCTTCCATGAGCCAAAAAATAAAGAAGCATAATCTCTATCAGTACAAAGCAGTATCCAAATTATCCCTTGAAATAAATATTTTGTAATTAATGCCAATATTATCTAGTAGAGGAATCTACTACTCATCCTCTGAGGAGGCCGGTTCTATTGGCCCCTCCCATATGAATTTTCTGGCTGCGCCACTGATTGAAACAGCACTTTTGCGAATTTCTTACATTGCTCAATAGGCTTCTTGCACAAAATATAATTTTGGAGTCATGCACATCTTCATACGCCAAGTTTGTCTTTGCCAACTGATTATGAATGGGAAGAACACGATGAGAAGTAGATTTTCAAGTGGTTTCAAGCAGGCCTGTAGCTAGGGGGGGGGGGGCAGGACGGGCATTGCCCGTCCTGGAATAAGTTTCGCCCGACCTACGGTGATTGTAATGGGGGCAATTTTAACTGTCTTTGAAATATTTTGAAAGAGATTGGGTAAAAATTGTCTAAATTTTTCGGTTTAAAAAGTTTTTGTTGGATTAAAATTTTTTTGTATTTCTCTCCCCCGCTCATCCAAAAATTTTTCGGACTTTTTTTACGGGCCCGTCCTGAAAAATTGTTTGCCCGCCTTGAAAGTACTTTCTAGCTACAGGCCTGGTTTGAAGGCGATTAATTACCGAAAATTGAAAATATAAAAAATGGTATTCTATGCATATAAACTTTTACTTCTACATGAATTCTCTCTCTTTATTCACTCCAATGATTTTCAATATTTTTCGGCAGATATTTGTGAAGACAAAAATGAGAACGATGACGCTCAAGAATCTGAGGAAAATCTAGATTTGGAAGACCATACAGATAGCACTTCGGAAGAGGAAGATAACTTAAAATACAGCAGTGAGAGTGATTCAGATGAGAATTGATTTGTTTTATTCGTATTGAATGTGCCAAAATAATAGAAATATTAAGATTTTTATATTGATTCTCATTATTTAATTCTCACTATTCTCAATCAATGATTGCAATCTCTAAGTATTCTCTAATATGCATGTCTAATATTTCATACAAATATGATTTTCTTTCAAGTCTCATACGTTAACTGGCAGGGCCGGCGGAAGAGGTGGGTACGGTGGGTGGTACTACCCACCTGAAAAATCTGTAGGTGGGGAATTACCCACCTGAAAACTTATTATTCTACACTATTAACATGTTTTTTTTAGAATTCCTGTGTACTACCCACCTGGATTGATCACGTTTCGCCGGCTTTGTTAACTGGGGCATTAAATATACCGCGCGCGGTGAGCACCTGGATGCTGCGGTACACTTAAAAGGCCTAGCTCCTCAAGTTTTGTCCCATGGTATTATCAGCTGAGACTTTTTAATTTTTTTTTATATCGCAACCTCATATAAATGAATTTCAGCTTTGTTGAAATAACGAATTTTCACGTGTTTTTCATACATATTGACTAGGGCAGTTGACAACCTTCGCTCCCTACCCTATGCAACTGATAATTTTTTTTCATTTATAGGTATTACATAAATAAACTATTTATAGTTTTGTAGCTTTGTTGGATTGACGCAAAAAACAAAATTATTTTACCAAATGCGCAGCCTCTCACGCTCTTCATCTCCACGGTCGCGTCAGTTGACACTTATTTTAATTGTTTTTCGAAGGAAAACTAACATTAAAAAAACAAAGAAGTCGTGTTGAAATGACGCATAAATATTGACGCTACCTCCCAGAAGACATGTCCCTGAATAAGGATCAAGAGTTTACCGGACGAGAATCTGGTCCCAATTTGTTTAAACTAATTGCAAAAATCGCTTTTGACCCGAATGAATTGTTTTTTGCTTTTTTCTTGTCATTTTAAACAAAAAGCAAAAAAGATCTGTTGTCATTTTTTCTTAAAGTTGATAGTTTCCGACTTATAAACAATTTAATGTTTGGAAAAACGCAAAAACGGCCATTTTCAAAGTTAAAACAATATACAAAATGAATTTTTTGAGTTCAACAAACTTCTTATATTATAATCTTTGAACAGTCATTAACAAAATCCTTAAAATCTTAAAATCTTTTAATTGTTAAACAGACCTTTTCACCGGTTCTGATACAACAAGTAGAATAAGTACAAAACAAGATTCTTAATTCTTAAATAAAAAGTTCAAAATTGAAATTTTAGGTTAAGTTTATCAAAGTTGGTAATACCTGTGTGACAGAAAGCATTTGCTATTTATTATTATATTCAGAATAAAACAGGTAAGTCCTACCTTTAAACTTGGAGCCAAAATATTAACGATTTGAGACACATCACATAATTTAAAACTGTTTAAATATTATTTAGGAAGGAAAAATCACCTCAAAACTTGCAAAATACAACACTAATCACTATAGACTTACATACAAAATCAAACGGCGGAGAGCAAGACAAAAGACGATCGACAATTTGTTTGTTGCGATTGCGAATTATTTAGCTGGTGGGCCATGGCTATCTTTGCTATAAGTAAAGCATAAAGAATAGCGTTGCAAATCTGCTTAGATTTTAAACACATGGTAAAATTGTAATATATTTTTTATGATTTTCTCGTATACATTGGTCTATTTGTCTATTATTTTCTTTGTCTATTTATACGTTCTTCCATGATTATCATTGATAAATATGGATAAAGATAATATGAAGTATACAAGTATAGCAGTTACTTATACCTACCGTCAAAAAAATCCTATTTCCTATTTCTATCACCTATCACCACAAGCGCGGATTTATGGGGGGGGGGTAACGTGGTAATTACCCCCCAAGATTCTGTGAACCGCCAACTTTCGTTTTAAAAATTATTTAATTTTATATTTTTGAATATATATTGTATTTACAGAGGCGTAACTATGGCAGGGGGCTATTCCGGGAGATCAAGGGGCCCCGGGAGATTTCTCCCTCGAAAATTTTTTTTTTCGGATCCCCCCCCCCCCCGCGCATCAAAAAATTTTGGGAATTAAGAAAATAATATAATAGGAGGCCCCCAACAATTTTTTGCCCTGGGGCCCCATGACGTCTAGTTACGCCTCTGTGTATTTAGTTGTATTTATAAATTTTGTTTGTGATTTTCTCCCCCGCTCTTTTCGAGGAAAAACATTTTTGTTTGTTATTTTCAGCACGCGGCTGTGTGTTACCCCCCCCCCCCCAAGCAGGGGCGGCTCAAGGTAAATTTTCCACCCGGGCGGGAGCACTTTTTGGCGCCCTTTCCTGAGGTCATCACGGACATACTTCATACTAAAGTACAAGGATATCCCTTCGAACTCCGCGATCACTACTTTTTATCGCCCCATAGGGGGGGATGCAAATTTAGAAATCTGAAAAAATTTTAAAATTTTATCGCCTCATAGGGGGGGGGGGGCAAATAGAAATCCGAAAAAAAAATGTATCGTCTCCTGGGAGGGGGTGCAAATGGAAATACGAAAAAAAATTTTTCGCCTCACGGGAGGATGCTATTACAAATCTGGAATACTTTTATCGCGTCATGAAGGGGTACTACTAAAAATCAGAAAAAATGTTTTGCCCTCAATTTGACCCACCTTTTACTCTGAATTTGGCGCCCCGGGCAGCCGCCCGGGTTGCCCGGCCCTTAAGCCGCCCCTGCCCCAAGCTCCAGATCCGCATTTGCATCACCACCTGCTGCATTCAGCAACACACTCTTGCTGCTATTAAAAGTGTTAACATTTTGCCCTTCATTGTATTGTATATGACTATCGGGAGGCTAGAGGAAATAAACCTTAAACCATCTTTGATCTGAAGTGTATTGTATTGAATGGTTGCAGGAATGCTGGAGAGTTAAATCTACTAACTGTGGAAATGTGCCGTGTAACAGGTGGTAGTGGGTTCTCACCTCCCAAGAAACAAACATCCATGACACAAACTTGACAAAACCATCGTTTAAGTGACTTATTTTTGCATTACAGAAATATTCCAGGAATATTCGGCAAAATCATTCCTAGTTGTGGAATATTCTTTGAATAATCCCAGAATATATACAGGATATTTATATACAGTGTGTCCCAGGATAGATGTAACAAGAGGTGTAATGAACCAAAAATTTTGGAATTTTGGAATGGTATTTGGGGATTGAGTCCTGCTTGTTGTAAAACTAAAGTATACCAAAAATGACTTGATTTGGTGTTCTACAGGGTGTTTTATAAGCAAAGTTGTAAAAATCACCACTAATAAAGTACCTTTAAGGGTGCTCACTCTGCGTTTTTAACGCAGCATGTAAAATGCATGCGTGTCCTATTCACACTTATGGGTTTTTACACGTGCGTTAAGAATGCAGCTGCTTCTAATTTTCCCCCAGAGAAGCGTGCAGTTTAGCGAAATTCTCTAGAAATGCGATTGGTATGGCTACAGTACCTACAAAATGAATAAATGTACTTACCAAATCTAAAATTGTGTTATTTTTATATTATTAGGTATATTATTTATTATTAGCTGTATTACAATTAGCTTTTGGCGCTCTACCAGTCGAACTGCCATACAACAACCTAAAAAGGCTTAAAAATATAGTACCAACTGTTTTATAGTACGTGCTTCTGTTCACTATTTCTATAAAAACCCACAAGTGTGAGGGATGGTGCAATTTAAAAGCATTGCGTTAAAACTGCATGTGCCTGTTCAAAATTGCATGCCTGAAAAATGCAGAGTGAGCACCCTCAGGTGTGAATTTACCTTTATTTTTCAAAATATGAAAAAATTCCATTAAGAAAAGTTATTTAGAATGCAATTTTATACCTCTATACTAAATTTCAGGAATATAAAATTATTTTTTTGAAACTTCCCATTTTTTGCGAATTAAGAGTTGGAATCATATTAGCAACAGGTATTTAAATTTTAACTCAAATCAGTCAATGCATGTTAAAAAGGGTGTTATAAAATGCTTATATGATAGGGCCAAAATAATTTCTTCTAATGATGAAATATTAGACAATGAGAAACGCTTTATAAACAACCAATACCCTGAAGCTTTTGTTGATAGAACTTTCACATATATAGAAAATAATAATCATGTACGCCAAAAACTTGAACAACGGTACACAAAGTTAATTCCTTATGTACATATTATCTGAAAAGCTACGCCATATAGGAAATAGATTTGATATTAGGACGATATTTCAAATGGGCAATACATTGAGATCTATTTTAACAAAAACAAAACCGCTAAATCACGAGCAAAATTCAAAAAACTGCATTTGTAGTATTCCGTGTGAGTGTAATAAACATTATGTGGGTGAGTCATCCAGACCATTCAGTGTTAGATTGGGTGAGCACATTAGGAAGAATGAGATTCAGAAATAGAAGATTTGTGAACACGCTTAGGAGAACAGACATCGAATAAACTGGGACTCGGCAAAAATTTTAACAAAAGAGACAGATAGCAAGAAAAGAAAAATTAAAGAAGCGGCTATAATACTACTGAATGAGGATAAATGCGTGTCGAATTGTTCCGTAGATATTTGCACTACTTGGCTGCCGATGTTAAAAGAACTTAACAAACTCAACATTGTTTAAAATAAAACTATCATCTAGATATATCAACAGTTCTATGTAAGCAGTAAGTATCTATGGATACTGAATATAACAAATATATTCTTAAAGCTGTGTATTTAATATACACAGCATACAAACATTATGCTTTGAGAAAGGAAACAGATTCGTTTTCCGAAACGTCAGCAAAATACGTCATTTTTATATTTTTGTTCATATTCATTATTTGTCTAACTGATCCTTTGACGTAAAAGTCATAAAATACTGGTTAATTGTATTATTTTGTAGATTTCAGACATTGTTTAGAAGAAAATACATGTGGCAGAGCATCCCAATAAGAAACAGAAAAGCAATCTTATGAATTCCTCTGTTCAGATTCTTCACATTTTTCTATTATATTCCCAGAGTTGTGGGTTTACGGAGACACTGGGTTATGTAGTGAAAAGGGACGCAATCTAATTGATTCCCCATTCGAGAGCCTCCTATTTTTTTTATTGAATCCTCGGGGTTATGGTCTAATGTCCCAATTCCCCTACTTAGAATCGCCATTTTTTTCCGTTGGATCTGGGGGGTTATGGGATCATGAGGTTGTGGATGTGACACTCAAGCCACAGATCAAACAAACCAGATGTTTCACTTATGACGTTTCATGGTTTAGATAATAAATCAACTCCTGGAAGGTACGAATTTGTGTAGTGATCTGCGCATATACCAAGCAGTCTTAACCAGCGAGTATAGACACAGGAGGGAGGTGATGACACGTAACAATAATTAAAAGTCACCTAATAAATACTCAAAAAAACCACTTAAATGTATAACAATAAGAACTCTAAGCTTCAATAGAATACACTGCATTCCAAAATAATTAATATCACTGTTGTAGCTGATGACGACTTCCATCTCTGAGATTTCAGTACTAAACACTCTCTCCTGTGATATTGTACTCGCTGGTCTTAACTTCCATGTCAACCGCTAGGTTGCTCTGTTTATGACTTCTGCGCAGAATCCTGGAAGGTAAACGTCACACGACAAAAAATGAAACTGGTTACATAGGGAATACTATTAAGTGAAACATCTGGTTTGTTTGATCTGTGCTCAAGCACAAGGATCTGAGGTCACAATCTCATTAACCTTCAATCCAGATTCCCCACTATTTTCATCGGATTCCCAGAGTGATAGAATTATGGGGTTTTACGGTTTCTTTGAGTTATGAGGTCAGTACTGAAGCACCACGATATTAAGGTGAAGTTTTAACGATGAATCACTTTTGGACTCCGATTTAAACGAGCTGAGTAAGCAATATTATGATCAACTCTTTTGGTGCTAAAAAAACCTGTGTTGAGGAAAAACTAAGGTCAGATCGTGTTCAGCGGCTCAAAATACAAGGGATAGATATGGTCAGTACCCCAGCACCGACAACTTTTTTTTTGTGGGTCTGTATAATGGATATGGCTTGTGAACGAAATTTTGGGACACCCCATATATACCATTCTCAAAAATAGTATTTCTATACTAGTCCAGTCAATGACCTATTTCCCGTATAATTTTGCCAAACAGCCCCGATTTTCATAAAAATTTGGATTTAGGTTCTACTTACCCTCTACTCCAAAGTTGACCCTGTACTGGGGGTTGCTTTTACCCTGGGGATGGATGCCACTCTTTCTCGGGGGTGAAAAATGTTTCATTAAAAATAAGTCCGGGAATGGATAGATTGACTAATTCTAAACATCTTTTGTTAAGTTTTTTCTGAAAGTCAATACTTTTCAACTTATTCGCGTGTCAATTTTTCAACCAATAAACCCACGTTTTCAGACGGTTTTTCACGAATAACTCAAAAAGTAAGTATTTTATCGAAAATATCATTAGTAAAAATGTAGCTTATAGAAAAACAAAAAGAATGGTGTCTGTAGTCCCAATACAAATGGAGTAATAGCTTGTTGAAGGTTGGTTCTTATTCGTCAAATGCCAAAATTGAAAGTTTCAACGTCAAGTTGCCAAAAAACAATGCATTTTTCGGGGAACCTTTTTTGAAGTGCTTGAAAAAAACCTTTATTTTTATTTTTTATAAAAGTCCCTAGCATCAAAACTAAGCGAGTTATGACGAAAATAATGTTGGTCCCTATTTTTTTTGGCGCCAAAAAATGTGAAAATCACCCCCTAATTACCACCCCACTTGAAAATAATGTTACCACTTTACAATTTACTTTATTTATGTACTTGTAACATGCCCTAGAAGTTTGACCGGTTTAAAGTGCTTAGTTTTGAAACAATTGAAGTGAAAAGAACATTTTTGTAATTTTGCAAAAAATTGTCTTCTTCAAAATAACTCAAAAACTATTAATGATACGCAAAATTTTGTAGAGTAGAAAATTGTAGGTTTTGCTTTTCTGAAAATTTTCGCTTTTCTTTTTTTTTTTGATAAAACTTGAGTAAGATATGGCCGTTTAAAGTTTGCATATGTTCGTAAGTAGTAACTTGTTCAAGCACTTTCTGCTCAAACCCTTTCAAAAATAAGAGCTGAAAGAAAATTAAATTAAATAATAGCTTATAGCTCTTGAAAAAACCTACAAAATGATTTTTTGAAGGACTTGATAGCTTAAAAACTAAGCGAGTTATGGGTAAAAAAACCAATCACATATTTTTGCAGATATCAGAACACGTATATTTTGGAGCATTGATGAATACACATTATAGCTATATTTAGGCACAGCATACTCACACCTATTCATAAAAAACAAAAATAAAGGTTTTTTCAAGCACTTCAAAAAAGGTTCCATGAGTTTCTCCGAAAAATGCATTGTTTTTTGGCAACTTCACGTTGAAACTTTCAATTTTGGCGTTTGACGAATAAGAACCTTCAACAAGCTATTACTCCGTTTGTATTGGGACTACAGACACCATTCTTTTTGTTTTTTTATAAGCTACATTTTTATTAAAAATGATTTTTTCGATAAAATACTTACTTTTTGAATTATTTGCGAAAAATCGTCTGAAAACGTGGGTTTATTGGTTGAAAAATTGACACTTTCACTCGCGAATAAGTCGAAAAGTATTCTTTCAGAAAAAACTTTATAGAACAAAAGTCGCTTAGAATTAGTCAATATATCTATTCCCGGACTTATTTTCAATGAAACATTTTTCACCCCCCGAGAAGGGGTGGCATCCACCCCCAGGGTAAAAGCAACCCCCGGTACAGGGTCAACTTTGGAGTAGAAGGTAAGTAGAACCTAAATCCAAATTATTGTGCAAATCGGTGCTGTTTGACAAAATTATACAGTATCGTCGTATTTTACCTTCAATGACTGGATTATACACTGGGCGTACCAACATTTTTTTCGGATTATACGAAATTACTAAACCTTAACTTTTTTGTAACACTTTACCATTTACTCTGTTTTTGCCTGTCACTTGGTCAGGTTTATTACCACAACAGATTTATCAACAACCAAAGAAGAAAACCACAGTTGAATATATAACTTCACTTTATTTCACTTAAACCTAAAGCGATACATTGTACTTACATCTTACAATACACTAAACTAGATATAATAATTGATAGAGAGTTTATCTCTTAATTGAACGTCACCACACGAAAAAATTACACCATACAATTAACAATAACCCCATTTACTGTGCTCACAACATACAAAAGAATACTAAACGCTAGAAAAATTAAATAACAAAAAATCTCCTGCAATCATCAACTATATTAAATATTACCACTATGGTAAGGAAAATATCAAACTGCCATATTATTGTACCAGGGTGACGCATTTGCCGAAATACTATAGAAAAATAATAAATAAGCAAACAAATGTCTTTGTAAGGAAAGTGTTGGCATTTGAACTAATTATTTGAAAACTATACTGCATTTTTATTACTTACAGGGCGACTTAAAAACTGTGATTTTGAATCAATTTGGAAAAAGGACGTACTCCTATACTCCAGACATAAAATAAAACTAATATTGGGGGTGTTATACAAGTATAGAAGTAATTCTTTGGCTAATTCTAAGGCAAAAACGTTATAAAAGTATTTGTAGTTTTTATAAAACGTCTAATAGGCCACCAACTGTGATGCACCCTGTATAAACAGGTCTTAAATGGATTCGTTTTTTAAAAAATTTGTTTTTTTTAAATCTGCAAAATTCCGAGAGGTATTGTTTTAGAACTTACTGTACTGGCATTTTTTGGTTAAAAAAAACGTTCTCTTTATTTTCACCAGTGGCGTACACTGGGGCAATCTTGGTAATCTTATTTTTTTACATAATCCACAGATGGGTTGAGGAAACTTTCCTTATTTAATAAAAGTCTGTAAAAGTCATGTAAATAATATAATTCTATATCAAAATGAAGCTTGCATCATCACGAATCAGATTTCACCATAAAATAGGCTATCAATATACCCAATGGAAAGTTAGAAGGAACTCCCTGGAAACTTTCGGAGTTTTCAAAACGAAAGTTTCCAGGAAGTTTTCCTTCTAACTTTCCATTATGCAACTAAATTAGTGAGAACTGTGCTTACAAGAGTTAGTAGTCAGCACTGTCAGCAGCCAAATAGAGAACAATAAAGAAAAAAGTGAACGGCAAAAGTACAACGAAGACATTCGAGATGCACACCGGTAATGGCACTAAAACAGAGGGGAGGGGTTCGGCCCAAACGCAGTCCCAGATGAGGTATTCCTCGACAACAAAAGAAGAACAACAAAGTGGCGCAGCCCCTCCCCTCCCCCAGGCCGAAAACAAATAAAATATTTTTAAAAAAATTGTGCAAAATTCCTGTATTTGTTTTTATTAAAAAAATAATGCACGCCACTGGTTAGAGATGTATAACGCTGTGTTGAATGACACTTTTGTGCTGACACATTTCGGCGTGTCACATTTGAAACAGCAGTAATAGCTTACAGTGACACTTTAATAACACTCAAGATGGCGGGAGCCAAAGGTCCGTGTGCGGTACCACAGATCACGAATATTAATTTCTACCAAAATTCTTAAATTTTTATTTCGAAGTCTCGTAGATAAACAATCTTGAGACGAAAAACTGTTATGAAGCATTTTTTGTGTAGCTGTTAGTAGCTCTCTGGGAATCCCCGAATCGTGCATCGTATCTTAAAACAGTTTCTAATAAACAAATTTGTTTTATAATTGTCATTTCTACAACAATTTTGTTTTATTGTTATTTTATTACATTTATAAAATTGCAATAAAACAAAATAGTTGTATAACGTTCAAATTTTGCTTGTTGGGTGCTGTGTTGCCATTTCAATATTGATACTGATATCGCCCAGTGCCAATGACTTACGGTACTTGAAATCATTTTTCTGTGTTATGACACAATTATGCTGATACTTTGTGTTAACACTTCAAGCAGTGCAGTGTTGTTTCAACACAAGAAAATTTAGAGTTACCCATGACTAACTGATTATAATTTGGTTAGTAATTTATTATTCTTGTACTTCTGGGCTAAATGTATCAATAAGACAAACAGGGCAAGTTTTGTTTAGTTTTAATGTATAATTCATAGAAAGTTGTCAAATTGAAACACGGTGTATTATTTTCTTTAAATAAGAGGCTACTCCAACGTACGCCACTGGTGAAAATAAAGACATTATTATTCTGATGAAAAAATGATTCTTTATGTAATACACTGTGTGTAGTGGCGGGCTAGGTATAGGGAGTAAGAATTACAACATGGCATGTGCCAGCTGGCTGAAATGAAATAACTGAGAGCTGAGATCTTCGCGGACGGGCGAGTTTGCTCTGCAGTGTTGTCATATCTCTCGCGCTACATGAATGTACATACCAAATGGGCAATTACACACACTGTACTAACTTATAACAAGTTTTAAAACGATACCTCTAGATATTTTAAAATTCTTGGAAAAAAGGATTTTTTTTGTCAAATAAAAAACCCTGATCTTAAAAAGGAGCCATTTATATAAATTAGTTGTTAGAATTAGTCAAACATTTCCATCCTATGTGGCTATGTACTTAAACAACACCCTGTATATAATGAAACTCTAAATAAAAAAAATAATACCCATTTTTTTTTGATAGATTAGATTTCTTTGACGTAAATCTTTTGAAAATACAGGTATTGTTCCTGAAACAACTAAAAAATATATCATTGTGCTCATCTTTAGTAACCAAAAAAGAAATTTAAACAAAAATTGAATCAACCATCCCAACAAGCAAAATTTAAATGTTATATAACTATTTTGTTCTGTTGCTATTTTATAAATGTAATAGCAATAAAACAAAATTGTTGTAGAAGTGACAATTATAAAACAAATTTGTTTATTGGGATGAAAAAAGGAACTACATTTTTACAATTATGACAAAATACAAGAATCGTCATCAGATAATTTTACAAGCAAAAATGTACCTACGAATATTATTTCACAATTTGAAGAGGTTCTTGGCCTTGGTACCTCTTGATAGAAGGTTTCAGTTCATATTTCAGAACTTCTTCGCTAAGGTATAAGGACACGTACCGTAATCTACTACACAATAAATACATCAATCGTAATACGCATTGCGATATTTACATCGGTACATTTAATACATTTATGTACAGAGGCGATTTAGAAAAGGTCATCGACATTCTTCCACATTAAATGGAATAATACAGTCAAATTACTCTAATGTTCAGAAAATAACTAATTCATGAGGCAAATTTTGAATATGATGTTCTTTAGTAGCTTACAAATAACATACTAAAATTTCCCATAAATCCTCCTCGAGCGTCGTCCGCCATCTTGGAAAAATGGCGGCGGCTTTTCTTTTCGCAAATCGTAAGTCAGTGTTAGTATTATCATTAAGGAAACATAGAATCTCTTACTATATGCGAATCCGGCTATTTAAAAGCTGATTCCTCTAATCTGCCAGAGGTGGACTGAATTATGGTGATGGAGTATTTTAACACAAATCACTAGTATATAAGTGCCGAAATGAGAGGAGTAAAAATGAAACCGTAAGTTGTATTTTTAAAATCGTAAATAATGATTACCGTGTCGGTTTTCACTATCAAGAAAATATATTACTATTTTGCTAATAATATAGAGGGTATTTTACGTTTAATGACAAAAAAATCCTATTCTAAGAAAAAATTACTAATAATACATCTTCACACATATATGTTTGTTTTATCTCCAAGATATATATATATATATAGCATCTCATCGCTTTCTGCCCCAATCTTCTCCTAAAAGGATCCTGCGGTAGACTAATTAACAGTTTATTGGGGGGTTTTACTGTTTTGTTTGTACATTTGGGCACAACACAGTACTTAAGAACAGAACGTTTTGCTTCAGTTTTTCCATCACCTACGGTATTTTGCACTATTCGTGATACAAACGATGCTTTTAATCCGCACGACGCATCTTCGGCATTTAAATACAGATTGTATTATAGGCAAGCAACTACGTCTACGTCTCCGATGAGATAGGAGTGATTGACGTCATGCAACTAGAACAGAACTCCACGCGTTGATTTCTTGATTAATTTTAAAGCCTATGAGACCCTAGAAAATTACGTTTTTTACATTTTGCTCTAGAATTAAAAGATCTTCTAGAAAATGTAATTAAAAAAATGCTAAATGAGCCCATTCAAGAAGGTCTACAACATATTTCGATTAAATTACATTTCTAGAGCAAATAGTGTCCAAATATTATGTATATAAGTTGTAAACATAGACATTTAATAAATTTAAGTTCTCCTATTCTTAATTACTCTCCATTGGAAGAGACGGTGTACTAGTGGAATTTCAAGAACATTTAGATTTTGTAATTCGAAATAACATGTAAAAATATTATCCAAACATGTTGTCTTGATTGTTAGAGTTTTGTTACTTACTTTAAATGAATAAACCTTTATACTTAACATATTAAAATTTATAACTTTATAGCTGATGTAAAAATAAAAAAATTAAAAAATGAATCGATTTAGATATCTGGCGCCAAATTTGACAGAAAAATGTCCAGTGTAATTTCACCTAGGGTCAGCGATGCCACATTTGTTAGATTTTTATTTCTTTTTAGTAGAATTTTAATGATTTTTTGTAAAGTTTGGTAGGTAAAATTTGCTGGTAGATTTTTGATAGAATTATCAGAAATCTACCAGCAAATTTTACCTACCAAACTTTAAAAAAATCCTTAAAATTCTACTAAAAAGAAATAAAAATCTACCAAATGTGGTAACGCTGCCTAGGGTACCCCAACCAGGCGAAAAATTCCCGAAAATTTGTATGCTTGCCATGGTACTGATACAAAATTAAAGCCTCTGATTGGTTGTAAAATATAGACGTGAAATTTTCCAGAAAATGTCACTCCTGTTTTCTTATCTGCAATATTCCCAACATAAGTGATTTTGCATAAAAATTCTTAGATTCTATCTATCTACATTAAATTAATGGGGTAATTCTAGCTATTAAAGTCATTCACTTTAAGAATGAAGCATTGCTTTTAGATAGTGAGCTATATTTTCCAGCTTTTGAACTGGTCTGATCTGAAAAGTTTTGTTGCCCACAAGGTGACCGCTGCTTCAGTTAATCTAAATCACTGTTATTTTAATTTCTCTATTCATTAAACTACCTGTAACTTGGTTTCCATCAAGTTTATGAAAAATTTACTCAATAACAATCGACATATTCTTCAAAAACTTCAAATAGGTGCCATTTTTCCAAGATGGCGGACGTAATTTGATGTAAATGTTGGGAATTTAGAGATATTTATGTAAATTATTAAAGAACACCATATCCAAAATTGAGCTTACTATGAATTACTTCCATTATATTGTTTCGTGATGGGCAATATTTCACCAACTGTGACTTAATCACTGATATTATAAAATCACTGGTATGTTACAAAAGATGTTACAAAGCTGTGACGTGATCACGATACATATACACTTTGAATATAATTTTAGATTGTATAGAGTCCACTTTTGCTTTCGATGGTCGAAGTGATATTATACAGTGATTTCATCTGTAGGCAATGCTTGATCATGCAAGCCGTGATAACATCACGCTTTAAAATCACTGGTTCGCGATGTTAATGAAAAATCACGATATCGCCCATCACTAACGTTTTGCTATTTTACTGCATTAGAGCGTACACTTTCCATTTTAATAGGCCACATCCTCTTAAGAACACAATGTTAGTCACATCAAATGATAATTTTGGATCTGTGTACGTGTTGATCTCGGCAAATGAGCGCCACACAACAAAAATAGTAATAAAAAATTGCAATAGTGTAAGTATATCTAGAAAAATATATTTTTGAAACGCAATTCTAAACGAATTATAAAAATTAAAATAGGAGACAGACAATTGTGCTAGAACTAAACAAATTGAGTTTCCAAAATAATTACTACTCCGTAATTAGATATCTGCATGTGATGGCGAACCAGACACCGTCTTTACGTTCTTGCTTTTCCTAGGTTGCTGCTGCTGGCTAGGCGGACTGTAAGGGGTTCTAGCTAGGGAGCTGAAAATAAAAAGGTATTATGCAGTCAAACATGCAACAGAGTGGGGTAGAGTGGTTGGAATATTTACTAAGTAATAAGTACAATAAGACATTTATAATTTCATCTCACCATTTATTTACCACATTAGGATATTTAATTTTTTCTGCATTATAGTATTAAAATTTTTATTTCTTTTACATAAATAACTTTTATATTTTAGTATGTACTGTACTTTATTTTGGTAAATAAATTATTATTATTATTATCTGCGCTCAATAACCCACGCCAGGGGGGGGGGGGGGGGGGGGGCTTGGTCTAAACTAAGCCCTAGTCCAGTTATCAAAGATTTTAATCTCGGAAAAACGAAGAACGGAAGAAATTCGACACACGGTATATTCAAAGTATATTATTAAAAATAAAGAAAAGAAATTGCGAAAAAAAGTCTAGATTTTTTTTTGCAAATTTTATTTAAAATTTTAACCCGTCGTCTTTTTCAACCCTCATTTCAACAATTTGCACCGTCTTACTTTCACACCTAAATACACAATGTACTATTTCGGCGTATTTTGCTATTTTTATAGTGTGATTTGATTAAAACGAAAAAGTCACTTCTACCCTCTCCAGCTTTGCTGTCAATCCCATGTCTGATAAAGGGGGAGGTGAAGTGATATGGTTGTACCGCGTTACGTCAGATTGGTTAACGTCATTGGCGGCGCATTTCTATAAAAAAATAAAGTAATTTTTTTGGTGATATTTTTTTTAATTTTTCATTTTTTAACTCGTTTCGGTGGGGACAACCTACGGATAAATTTTCCGCATGTCATGGTAGATCACCCTATTTAGGGTGGCCCATCTTTTTCGAAATCGAAATTTTTTATTTCTCACCCCTGCAAATGGTTCCATTTGAAGAAAAAACAGTCCCCTCAAAATATTATTGAGGCAAATTGAAGGCAAGGGGTGCCGCAGAATGCATTATTATGCAATAATAAAAGTAAATGGAATTATTTACATTCTTTGGTTGATGCATTGTTTTTTTTTTTAATCAGCAACATTTATCTTTAGAATGACTAATCAAGTCATACAAATATCAAAGACATTATCTGTTGTGACTATGACATGTGTCATACTACTGTAAATTCGTAGTCTAAGAAAACTAGACTAGAAGTTTTTGAAATAAAACTCTCGTTTTATCTTTGTGCATTTTATTATGAAACGTTTTTTTCATACATAGTACCAAATATTCTCCTAAATCTACATGACATATACTTAGTAATAAAAACAATATTTTTGCACTAGGCCAAAGCATGCGACAGGGTTTCTTTTTTTACATTTGGAAACTGTGATTTATAATCATTTACAACTTGGAGTAAAAACTGTTTTTGGTCTTCATTTTTTGTTAAAA
This sequence comes from Rutpela maculata, assembly GCA_936432065.2. NCBI lineage: Eukaryota > Metazoa > Arthropoda > Insecta > Coleoptera > Cerambycidae > Rutpela > Rutpela maculata. The sequence continues at coordinate 142,118,698 of OW386290.2, forward strand.
TGTCATTATAGTCAGTAATAAGTTTGATTCCTCTCTCAGCGGCATCATTTACAACTTTAATTTTGTTTACAATATTGAAACATCGGGTATAACTTTCATTTTCCCTCCATGTTGTTGGATCATTTTCCAAAAATTCCATAGACAAACCTAATTTTTGAAAAAACTGTTTAGTGTTCTCGCATATGAAGTCCTGAATTTCCTTGTTTTCAACGTCAGTAATGTTACTAATCATAAGTCGTTTAATACCCTCTTGATTTGGTGCTTTCCTATTCAAAGCTTTAACCATTTCTCTTTTAGTGGTAACTGAAATATCGTCATCAAAGAAAGATAAGCCAACATTTACTGAATTAAGGTACCACAAATGGTTCACTATTTTCCTACTTGCGGCTTGAGATATTTCTTTGTTAATATTTTGATAATTAATGAGTTCTTTACAAAAGTCTAAGTCATGAAGCGGTGCTTTACTAGCAAATGACGCTGTAAACCAGGCGTTTACATAAACCTTTACAATAAAGAGACATATATCTTGAATACCTATTTTTCTTTTTTAGTTAGTTGGAACTGATCTTGGAAAAAAAATATTTTTATACAGTAAATGGCTTTGGCCATCCAACGTGCATGATGAAATGCCCCTGGTTGATAGAATGTCGTGTGAGTGGGCTCTTCTTCAACAAAAAGTTTAGAAAGCATTAAAAATTCTTTATAATCACCACGAGGCTGTTGCAAAGTTAAAGCTGCATTTAGAAACTTTACAATTTCGGCTTTAACTGGTTGTAAAATGTGTTTAATTTTTGATACCTGAAATCCAGTTTTTAGTTTATTTTGATCTATTTTAGGCCAAAATTCCCTAAAACGTTTAAATAGTGGCACATTTCGACCAGATGAGGAAGGCATTTTTGTGTCAAACACACTTCTCAAAACCACTTCAAAAATATGATGTCTACAAGGAAAATATAGAATATATCTTTCTAATTTTTGTTGCAATAGTGTGGCTGCCCCATTTATATAACCCATATTTGATGCTGTTGTATCACAACACAAAGCTATTACCTTTTCGTCCAAATTCCATTCACAAAGCACATCATAAACTGCTTCAGTCTGTTCTCTTCCAGTTGAATTGGGCAAAGCTGGTACTCCAAGCAGTTGTTCAATATCTCCACTAGTAACTAAGATAGCAAGTCTATCGATATTTCCCATTCCAGTGAGAGAAGGTAAAAGTTTTCCATCCCAATGGATGACTGGGGCCAGCAATTCAGAATTACCGAAGGCAGTTTTTAATATTTCAGCTCTTTCTTCGCGGATGCGTTGCCTAGAGCGCTGAAATGTGGTTCTGCTGATGGACAAAGATGTGGTGTCATGTCCTAGTGCTTCTGCTACTGCCGTCAAAATATGGACTCCATACCTGTCGCTTATTTTGCAAGCATCAAATGCAGCGGCTATTTTTGGTGTGATGATGTTACATGTTCCATACAATCTCCTCTTTTTTGGCTGTGACGGGCCAGGCTGGTCTTGTAACAACTCTTCTTGGGCTTCGATTATTTCATCTTCATTTTCGTTGGAGTCGGCTGAATTACTACTTGATGATGGACAGGTGACTGTTTCCTCTAATCTAGCTTTTTCTTGTTGACTTCGTTGCATTCGTTCGGATAATTTCTGTAATTTCTCCTCAGCTGATTTTTCTTGAGAAGCAAGTTGGTAATCAATACCATGCATAAATCCAGGACGTCCCTTTTTTCTTTGGGTAATTAAAAACTGCTTATCTTCATCTATTTTCATCAACTCCAATGCATTTGCATGAGAAATGTCAAAGAGATCGTCCAATTTTTCAACGAAATTTTTTTCTTTAGCTCCCGCACTGGCCCTTTTAGCCGATTTTTGTAAGTTCCTCCACTCTGCATAAAGTTTATCTAGTTGTTTAACACAATGAAAATCCTGACGTGTCGGAATGCGAGCTTTATCCCAAAAAACTGACACCTCTTTTATTGTTAATTTAGCACTTTCATGTACACTTAGCTTCACTTCACGAATGTTATAAAAGAGCACTTGTAATACTTGTCTATTAGACGGCAATTTATTGCCAATGATTCGTGACGAATAGTGTCCAACTAAGTAAATGAAAGTATCCTTTCGTAAGGATCTAACATCAGCCATCGTTCAATGTTTTTTCAAAAAGGAACGTATGCTAGAACTTATAATGTCACCACTGTAAAACACAATTGCAAACTGATATAAAAACCTACCGTAGGTGCATTATATTTCCAAACTTCCAAAACAAATAATTTCTAGGAAATAATTACACCAATAAAACATTATGAGAAAAGAGGTAGATATTTGTATTTTAAGTAAAATTTAAGTGTATTACCGTAATAAAATCTTATCTACAAATTTCTACCTGAATGCGGCACGGGTTACCGTAATAAAATCTTATCTACAAATTTCTACCTGAATGCGACACGGGTTACCGTTCACCGAATTATCTGAAACTTTGACATAAATTATTCCTAGTATAATAGTATATTTTCGTGGGGTGAGACTTAAAAAATACGCAAAAAAAATTCACCCCCTATAGAGATGGGCCTATATATTGATGGAAGACAATTTTGTTTTTATGTAACAAAACTAAATAAAAATTGTTGCATTTCAAGCATTGGGACTTCGTAATTTTTCAAGAAAGGATTTTGCTCCATTAAAGGGTGATTTCGTGGTTTGAATAATGACACTTTTATGCTCGTCTCCCTTGGCAACGAGCGACAAAGTACTTTTACGCTCGCTTGAGTGCATCTGTCCTTATACAAATTTGATCAGATATTTGACAATGTATTTTTTAGAAATTATAATGCACCAAAACTGTTGTTAATATAATGAAAGTTGATGTTGGAGTAATAATTGATTACCTAATTTATTTATAATAAAAATAGTGAACAAAGAAAGCTTTTAAACGTTTTTTCCTTTTTTTATTTTATTTTATTTATAAAAAATATAATAAAATCTACAAGCTTACAGATATTAAATGATTGTAAATGTGAAGATATTCTACAAAAAATATTGTTTGCCCGATCAAAATGTTTTTAGATATTTAAGAAAAACGGAATTTTCAAAATGTAAACTATATTTTTCAATAAAGCGCCCCCTATAACGACGTAAACATTGTTTTTCTTTAAATAATATGTTTTGAAAATAGAGCGTGCAGAACTTCAGTTATTCCTTTTCTACGTCCTTGATAACTGGAACAGTATTTTTTTTATTACTATAGGCAAAAATCCAATTTTACAACATAAATTCTTTTTTAGCGGAATTTATGTTCGACTCGCCAAGAAAAAAAATTCAAAAATTGCTATTCCACAATTTAAAAAAAAAGTTCGACTCTATTACCTTCAAATTGACCAATTTAACTGTATTATGCATACAATTTAAAACAGTAATTATGCCCTTTAAAAAAAATATGTATAATTAAACATAATCAAGAAAAATGCTACTAATTAACTAAATAAATGCGGCGATAGATGTTCAATACGCATGTAGAAACGATTCATCGACTCATTATTGGAAATAAATATCATTAACTAGTTAACTGGCAGACAAAGCTTGTATATTTATCGTCGAAATAGTTTGTCCGATTTTAAGGAATCCAATTTATCTCTTATAGACAAGGGGTTGAAACAAATGTAATTTTTTACTGATCCCAGTTTACTTCGTATATACACAATATGTTCAAAGCAATATTAGTCCCGTAGAATTAAGAAATTTAACTTTTTTGAACTCTTTTTTTTAATTTTCGACGTTAATGGCTACGTGAGAAGATATAGTTAAAACCTTGTTACTTTACATAAAACAAATTAAAACAATGAAATTGCTGCAGCCAAACAATTCCATTCAAAATTTATTTCGACTCCATTAACATGCCTATTGAAAAAATAACTAGTTACAATTAGAGATTTAAAAAAAAAGATATTAATAGCAGTTACGAAACGTGATATTTTCACTTCCTAAAATTATAAAGGGTGGGCAATGATTTTTAACTTTCTAACTGCTCGAAAAAAGAATTCTAATGCATTACAGTTCTTTTTTTTTTCACTCGGTGGAATTTGATAATGTTGAATATGTAAAAGTTCTCACAGAAATGAGTATCATAACCAAAATCAGTCCTCTAATCCCAGTAATTGCTGAGATAATAGCTAATTAAAAAATTCCCGCCTGGTAGTAACATACATACTATACCAAGATTCAAATTTAATTGGTTTTACTCAAGCTAGATAACAGTGAGGGACCCTCATGCCCTCGTGCATTCTAGGGGAACGCGGCGGCGTTGCCAATTTTCGCTCATTTTACTCAAATTAAATTTGCAAATAGCCGCAGCTGTAACTTCCATGTCTGCCATCTTTTAGGTTGTAACCAAGATTTGTAGAGTATAAGGTTGCCTAATAACTCACGATCCGCACCAAAAAATGTCATTAGCCAATGAACAGTTGGTGTGAAATCACAACCAGATGCAGGGCCTTATTCAAAATATTGTAAGAATTTGTGTAATATTAATTAAGCAAAGAACTTGTAACTGGAACGGGCTCGTAATGAACCGCTTTTGAGGTCGGGGGTATACTATAAATTATAGTATACGTCAAACCATATTTCGGGCCAGTACGGACGGTTCTTCAAGAGTGAGATAACTGCGCCACTACTGCGCGTTCGAAGAACAAGGATAGTCTGACTTTTCATCTCCGCACTGACTTCTCTCCTAAAAGCTGTATATTAGGGAACCTCATACTCTACAAATGTTGTTCTAACTAGCAGTGCTGCTTCGGCCAACCTAAGGCCAACGTGTATGGATGGCATATTTGTATGGCCCAACATGTGGAGCCGGCATTACAGTACGTGATTTACATGTTGCCCATAAAACAGCATGACTTTTTTAGTAATTTCATTTTACTTCCACATCCATTGAAAGTAGGGTATTATAACAAAAAAAATTGAAAATATTTATTGTTTAAATAGGCTTAGAATGTCATGAAACGTCGATATTTTAAATTATAGGGAAAAAAATCTGTCTGTCGGTCGGTCTGTGTGTCTAACTTTCTTTGTGGGCACGATTACTCTGAACCGTTTAAGATATCGACTTGAAATTTGGTACACTGATACATATTTTGGTGAGATCTGAACAAGATTATATTTTGATCTTATTCCATTGAAGGGTTGGGGGGGGGGTATAGGTAAATCAAGCAAGAGTCCATAAAATTGGTATTTAGTATTATATGACAGACACACTAACTCACAATTTTATTTTTTTCACCCCTTTTAACAATGAGGTGGGGGTGGCCAACGTCAAAAAAATTTCTGAGACCTTAGCTTCTCTTATACAGTATGCGTTATTTAATACCGCATTTTGAAACGCGTTAGCCGATTTTAATTTTTTTTTTTTTTTGAGATATACTGCTCGATGAGCTTTATTTGATTGTTTTGTAATTTTCATATTTTCAAGGTCTACTAAACTCCTCCAAATGGGCCGAAATTTCGAGATCGACTATTAGGCAATTTTTTATCGGCAAATTGGATAAAGTTTTCGATTCGCAGTTGTCTCAAATACCTCTATACAAAATTTTTGCTCGATACCTCATATAGGGTGTTTGTTATTCAATAGGCAACTTTAAAATTTCCCACTTTTCGACTGGCCCTGTATAAAAGTCGGTTAGGTTTACTAAAAAGGTAAAGTAGTAATTCGACTTAAGGAATATTAAATACTAAATGATTGATTGATTCTGTAATTTCGTCTTGGCTCGCCTTGTATATTCAAAAATAATTTCTGGTTGTAGACTTTTTTATCTAGTTTACTTGTATTTTTACAGGCACACACACATACACGCTCACATGAATATGTATAAAGAAGAAACAAACGCCATGGTGCAAGATCTCAGATTTTCACAGTTTCGATCGCCTGTAGATCAAAAAACCGAATTAGGTCGGTCTGGTGGCCATGGAGACTTTTAATCAGGGGGCCCAGGAGAACACTCTCCCGAAGTTTCAGAACAATCGACTGAAACCCATTTTCCTATCAAAAACTGCGGGGTCTTTTAAAATCTCGACGTCTCATGACATTGTAAGCCTATCTGAATAATATTTTTTTTTTGTGTTACTATACTTCCACTGGATGTGGAAGCGAGGGGTAAACCGCAAAATTTAAAAATCATTTTGAGTGGCGCTGTATACTTTCAGGAAGTGAAAATGATTCAGAAACATTACAGTTTCGTTACCGGTAATTTTTTCTTTAATCCATAATCATTACATTCCAGCGGTTGGAAGAGGCATAGTATAGAAGTGGCAGGAAACTAGAAAGAGGCTTCAAAAAATGTACCTATACATGGTATTCATGTTAAAAAAGGCACATGACCCTGTAGGATTGTCTTGGCTCGCCCTGTATATACACGGTGTCCAAAAAGTCTGGAAACGGTCAAATATCTCGAGAAATACACATTGGATCCAAAAAAGAAAAAAGACGTCCTTAATAGTTTTGAAAGGGCTATCCAACGATACCAAACACGATCCCCTACCCCCACCCCTTGGAGTGGGGCGGGGGCAACTTTAAAATCTTAAATGGGTACCCCCATTTTTTATTGCAGAATCGGATTCTACGGCAAAAATTACGTCAAGTTTGTCTGAAACGTTTTTTTCGATTTCGTGGCAGATGGCGCTGTAAATCGCAAAAATATTTCTTTTCGTAATTTCTAAAAAATTCTACGTAAGAATGAAAAATAAGTACGAGTTCATTTTCTTGAAAAAGTCATTCAATTGTGTTAAATTTAACCTTATGTTATGAAATCCAATCTGTAGCATTCATAGAACTAGAGAAATCAAAATCGAGAGGCACTATTACCAGGGCCGCCAACAGGGGAGGCACGGGGGGGATAAATCCCGGGATCCGGGCACCCGCAGGGGGCGCGGGGCTCCTGCTACATTACGTCATATAGGCTAGCCATTCAGTTGTGCACATTTGGCAGCTCTCAAAAAAAAAACAAATTATATAAATAATTCAATTTTAATGAATTTTAGCCTTTTGGCTATTCATATTCATAACTTCATATTGTTTCATAGATTATTTATCTATCATTTTTAAAAACCATAATTGTGAGGTGGTTGTCTGGCTGGCTCCGGGGCAGGTTCCGGCGAGGCACATAAATGTATATAAAATAGTTAATAAATTGTTATTGATTGATTTATTATGGCGAGACCTTAAATTACGAAGTTAAGGCACGCCGCGCGCCGGGCGAGTGTGGCACTTATATGGGTGATCGAATCCGCCGTCCTGGTTAAATGGTGGAGTAGCATTAGCTAAAACTTCGCCAGGACGTTAAAATACATAAGGCGATTTAAAAAAAAAAAGAAAAGTTGACTGAATTTTCAATTAAATTTTCAGATCGACAAATAGCACAGGTCTACAAAAAAAGAAATTCTGCTCCAAGGACTGCCATGCCTTAAGTATTTTTGTGTGGTGAAACCAAATTTTCAATTTAAAAAATTTTCTACCGCGCAGATTTCGAGTACATTCCGGTATTTATTGCCAAAATACGTTTTTTTGACAATTTTTTACATTTACTCGAAATCTACGCGGTAGAAGGTTTTTTAAATTGAAAATTCGGTTTCGGCACACAAAAAATACTTAAGGCATGATAGGTTTAGTGCTTGGACCAGATTTTTTTTTTTTTGTAGACTTGTGCAATAGGCCTTTCCCACGTAATTGAACTTGTTATAAATCATTCATTAACACCTAATAAATATTGTATATACACGTCATCTAATATATAAAAATCTCGTGTCACAGTGTTTGTTATCGAACTCCTCCGAAACGGCTTGACCGATTTTTATGAAATTTTTGGTGTATATTTGGTAGGTCTGAGAATAGGCTATTTTTTATACCCCTAGGTGATAAGGGTGGCCCTATCCAGAAATTTTCTTTTTATTAATTTATATGGCAAAACAACGTTTGCTGGGTCAGCTAGTATCGTATAATATTTTAATTTTAAATGGATATTTTAAAAATAAAAATAATGTCTACTTTACCCCCTATTTCAAACAAGTCAACGCACTCAAATTACGTCATGGGTGCTCCAATCAAATTTAAACTATTTCCGGCTTCATACGAACATTAACCGAACCTGTTGACATTTCTAAATTTTACATCTCGTCTGGAAACCTGCCGATGAGACTAGTTCCACGTTGCCTAATGTATATGAATGTTTAACGTTAGAGGAAATGCTTTAATTATTTCACTAAAGGACGTCTACTTTTTATGTCCGCTTTTGAAAATAATGAATTTCCATTGAATAATATCACCTACTATAATAAAAATGATAATAATTAAGAGAAGAAACACTTTATATGTCGGCTCTCAACAAATAACTGACACTTGGCAACACTGATGGAAATAAAATGAGTATTAAATAATAATTAAAACATATGTTCTCTTATTTACGTTACGATCGTACGTATCTAGTATTTTGACTTTATAACTTTGTTTCTTATTAATTATTTAAAAACTAAGCGGTAAGTTATTAATTAGCACCTAAACTTTCATTTAACTTAAAGGGAACACTGAGATAGAGTCTTGTTTATTCAATATAATAAAAGAAGTATTAATAGATGAAAATGATGAAAAAGTGTTATCCTGTGAATGTTCTGTCATGTTTGTCAATTCGGTAAAGCTAGAAAGAGAAGTATAGAAGTATAGTAACGACAAAAAAAAAATTAAAATTTTGTATTGTTCAAATAGGCTTAAAATGTCATGAAACGTCGAGATTTTAAGTTCGAGCGAAAAAAATGTTCTGTCTGTCGGTCTGTCAGTAACTTTTTTGTGCGCACGTTTACTCTGAAATCGCTTAAGATATTGACTTGAAATTTGGTATATATATGTAGTACACAAAACAAGCTAAGGTCTCAAAAAAATTTTTGGCATTAGCCACTCCCATTACCACGCCCACCCCATTATTAAAGGGGATGAAAAAAAATTGTGATTTAGTGTGTGTACAAGTTCAAAATATTTTTTACTTCATCCCCACTACCGATGTGGGGTATCGTTTTATGGGTTTTTGGGGTAGAGGATTTCAAATATTATATTATTAAAGTTCCATAAACAATTATTTCCAGATACAAAATTTTTTAGTTGAGTGGCTTGGATAGAAAATCTGGATGTGGAAGTAGTGATTCTTTGGGCAGCGGTTTTTTAAATCCATATAACATAATAATTTTTTCTGTAGAAAAGAAGCAAATTTCGCAAAAAAGAAAAAATACAGATGAGTTTTTTTAAAGAGAACTTCTCAAATAGCTGTCGGCGGCCCTGACTTTTGCTCCGCCCTGTAGTAGTGAATTAGTAGTGAATTATTTTGTAAAAATAGTAAAACTAAAAATCGTGTTTCTGTCAATGGTCCAATGTTATCTTTAGTTGTCCATTGAGACAAAGCAACCCCTCACAGAACGATCTAGGGGGACGAACCTCTAGAACACGTGTTTAAAGGTAATCGAAAACACGATTTTTTTATACGGTAATAATTTAAACTCAAAATATAAAATAACTAAAGAAAATATTCACAGCATTCGATAATCGTTGAATTATTCATATCAAGTAAACCAAAACTATACACAATACAGTTCATTATCTGCCAGCTAACTGTAATATTATGATAAAGACATCGAAAAACCGGTTCCCGGGAGAAAAAACTTGTGTTAATCAAGCACTACTACTATACTACTGATACTTTCTACTAGACGAAAGACAAAATAAGAAGAGAATGTTTGACTACTGTTAGTAAATACTAAAAATTATTTACAAAGTGACGGTGTCCAACGATTTCTCCGAAGATAATCGCTAAATTGATTTCAACGTAGAGATAGTTATTTACAAAGAGTTTCTAGAATGTGTAACACAATTTCTATTTCTCTTGTTTCCGTACCAGCATAGAATACAACGAGTGTGAGAAAGAAAAGGACCCCAAACATGTATTGTATTAAATATGAACTTCTGCCTATTCTGGTTTTCTATTGACCTAATACACAAATTTCACGTGACTGAGATTTCAAACACTGAAAAATAAACGAAAATTTAAAAAAAAAACATCGATAATGCATCAAATGGACGTTTACTCACAGCTACGTACGAATAATTATGTTCAAATGGTTAGAACTAATATTAGGAAAACAATTTACGAATTAAACCAGGTCAATAATAGCGCCGTTTCAAGCTGTCTAAAACATACTTAAGAAAAAGCTTTGTGTTTTGAACACTCTGAAATTATTTTTAACTGTGTCCTTTAAAAACGCCCACAAAAATGTAAGAGAATTTTCCTCTTCAGGAATGTGCTGGGGATAGTTAGATTAGATTAGATTTATTTACAATATGTTCATATAGTTACATACATAACATGGTGTGCTTTAATCAAGAGGGGAAGAAATAAACATACTGCCCCTGGAACCACCGCTTCAGGGTGAGGAGAGGAGGGTGAAAAGGTTCCTTTTCTCGATTCTTTGCTTATAACTCGGCAAAGATGCGTCGTACGGGAAAAGGTAATCTATGCAAAATTAAACATAATTAAATTTGCTACAAGAATGTCTATACTCATTTTCTTCCTATGTGTTATAATTTACGAGATATTCGCCAGCCAAAATAGATAATTAATAAATTAATTAATCAGGTACCTTGAATATTTCTATCAAAACGGTTTACCATGGTCTGCTAATAAATCACAGTCACAAAACAATCTTTATTTTACAACCTTTACTAACGTAATATTTTGTCGAAATCTAGACATTTCCTTAAATACATAGTGTGACTCACTTAAAATGAAGATACCCTTATAACTTTTTTATTTTGTTTCCGATTTGAATCAAATTTTACTCAAGTATAGAACGAATTAGGACCACCTATGGCCAGCAAAACATTCGCCTGCTACAAAGGCAAAGCCACCTGCGGTACCAAAATATGCGGGAAAAAAATTTTAAAAATACTTTTTGATTTCTCGAGGTGGGTCTGTTGGAAAATTTACTTATTTCACTAGTTCTATTCATGGTTCAAAGGATTTGCTATTACTCAAAAGTGGAAGTATCAAACACCTAAGTCACTAAGCTAATAACACATAGGAAGAAAATTAATATAGACATTCTTGTAGAAAATTTAATCATGTTTAATTTTACGTAGGTTACCTTTTTCCGTACGACGCATCGTTTCCGAGTTATAAGCGAAAAATCGAAAAAGGAACCTTTCCACCCCCCCTCCCTCTCCCCCTGAAGCGGCGGAGTTAGGGGCGCGGACTTTTAGTATATTTACCTCCTAACTACCCCCCAATACATTCCTGAAGAGGAAAATTCTCCCCTCCTCCATGTGCTCTACAATTCTTTCGTTGATTGGACTAAATCGAAAAAAAGATCTTAAAAAAAATGTGAAATTATACAGTGTTCCATTTAAAAAAAAATCGCCTTCCAACCTACAAAAAGGGCCTAATTTTATTAGGACAAAGTATTTAAAACTTCATAAATATTACATTCAACAAGATATTAGTTGAAAGTATGTATTTTTGAGGTTAGTTGTTTAATATCGACCATCATCCGCAGGGCCGTACTCAGACCGGCAGGCCTCCTACCGCTATATTTAAAATTTTTTTTATGACATTTTATGACACAAAATTTGAGTTTTAATGCCTGGAAAATGAACTAAAAGCTATATTATATTAATAGTTTTTTATTGAAAATGAAAATATGTTATAATACTTTGTATTTAGGTAGTAACGTTATGTGAAAATCCTTTCTCTTTTAGCAATTGTTTTAAAAAATATTTCTTTAAGCCCACTTTTTCAAAATTCGGGATAACAATTTTTTTTAAAGAAAGCCATCAACTATTTACGTGCCATAACGTGTTTCGTTACAATATCAGTAATCGATGCAACTACATCAAATTTCGATTAAGTATAGGAGATAAAATAAAATATTTACAAAATGAATTGTAAGTATAATTTATTTACCTATATTTAAAGAAGAAATGCACATCTTGCGCAAAAGAATCGAAATCAAACGAAATTCTTTTAAAAACTCGCCAAATTTTAACGTTCTGATTTGCATTAAATTTTAAATTGGTTTAACAATTTTATGCATGGTTGAAAATGGTAACGGAAACAAATTTTTTTATGATTTTTATGACAAGAGAACGATTTTATGACGATTTTAGGACATTTTGTGTATTTTATGACATTTTAGGATTTTATGACAAATATGACCCCTGGACCGGTTTTCTCGGGTAATTTGTCCTGGGCCCGGCCCTATAAGGGGCCCCGCCCGGGCCTACAAAAAAATTAAGAATCGTGACGGGCCCTTGTCAGGATTTTTATTTATTTTTAGGACGTTTATTTTTTAATCCTTTCCAAAATAAGAGGTCCCGGAAGATTTACTTTGCCCGGGGCCCGCCAAAGCTGGGTATGGCCCTGATCATCAGTTCCCGTTGATGTGACGGAGTGTTTTTGACGGTAAATTTTTAATTCAAATTTAAAAATGAATTTCTGAATATTACTCGACTGGTTGTGGAAATTCAAGTGTTTTTAATTATAATTAAGTATTACCTTCACAGTCAAGAGATTTTAAAATTTGTAAAAACGCCGAATTAAATTAGTAGTATTATTATTGTATTATTATTGTATTCGCCTATTGTGTGGATAAATGCCCATTTGACGCATTATAATGCATTTTTAAGACTAATTTTCATTCAATTGTCATTTATTTTACTTCCTCCTCCAGTGGAATATCAGTGGATAATACCCAAAATGGACAAAGTTCTATGCGATGAAAAAGTGAAAACTGGTTGGTAAACGCAGGACTGTTTTTTGTTGATGTATTTTTAACAGTCGGTAGTAACAAAATTTCTTGCTACTTCTCAAATCTATATTTTTTTTTTTCGAGAAAGAATAATATGGACATTGAAAATAGAATTACTACTGAAGTCCGTGAAGTACTGACAGTAAATCCATGAACGTGCGGGATTTATGGGTCTAAGATTGATACATATTATTTATGGTAAATTTAAAACGTTTTATTTGTAACATTTTAAGAAATGTGTTTATATTAATAAAATATTTTACTGAATCATAAATAATTCAATAGGCTAATGACCGAGGTGCTTCTGCCTAAAATGTTTTTATTTTATTTATTTTACTTTAAAAAATGCTATTCTTATTTTAAAGTTCATTTAAAATTTAAAGTAATGTATTTGTTGAGTTTAACCATTTATCTCTTTTATACAGTTTTTACTTTGAAACTTCGTTGTTATAAAAAAAAAAACGTAATGGGGCGCGATTAAGAGCTTACGACTAGCAGCCCCCCCCCTCCCCCTAAGGGTACTGAGTTTAGGGGCCCAGGCTTCCGAGGGGCCCGCCAGAGATGTTGACAATTTTTTTTTCACATTTCTACCCCCCCCCCCCCCCCCCCCTCCGTCATCAATTATTAAGCGCGGGGCCCGCCAGTGAATTTGATACCGGCGCCTATGATTTGATGCGGGGGGCCCGACGACTAGCACTAACCTAATCATATACCAATAATAATTATTAATAAAGCTATTATTTTAAATAAAAATGGCAAACAAATAAAATAAGGTGAAGGAAAAATTAATCATATTAAAATTCTTCCTATTAATACTGTTTATTTTTTCGGTTTTATCACTGCCATGACACATTGTTTTGTTTTTAATCAGTATATTAATAAGAAAATTTAATTATGTCGTTATTTTGTAGTCATTTATTTAATTTAAAAATGCAAGTTTATTTATTTATTTACTTTCTTTAACGCCTAATTAACAACCCTATCACCATTCTTTCGTGACAAGGGATATGCTCACACATTTTCGTTGGTTCTTGCTGGGCAATAAGAAAAACGGAAGGAAGTTCGTGTAGGTTTTTGTAAAAGTCCATTCTACCGTCTTAAAATGGAATTCATTATCCTACTGTTAAAAAAATATGCCTGTCGTTAATAGTTTTTTCTTAAAAAAAAAAAGTTTCTGTTTTTTGCTGAGATGAGCGTAAAATATGGATATTATATTTATTTAATGTAACATGAATATTATTACTATTATTATTATTTATATAAAATTTTTATTTATTGTGCGATTTGAATCAAATTTTACTCAAGTATAGAACAAATTAGGATCTAATTATGATCAGAAAAACATTCGCCTCCTACAAATGCAAAGCCACCTGCGGTACCAAAATATGCGGAAAAAAACAAAAAATCATATTAGGCATTTTTATCGGAAAATCTTGTTAATGAAACTTGTTCAGAATTGTCCAAAAACCTTCATTCCAAAATTTAATCAAAATTAAAAAATTAAAAAAATTGAAATTTTAAAAATAATTATTTAAAGAAAAACTGCAAATTACTTGACAACTATCTAGCAGCTTGGGTTTAATTTCAAACAAAATTGTCATAGTACAGTTTTCTAAATAAAAAAACCCATTAAAATGATATTTTCGGACTTTGACATTATTTTAATCAAAATTTCAAACATATTTTATTTTGATTAAATTTTGGACTTAGGATTTTTGGACAATTCCGAACAAGTTTCATTAACAAAAAGACAAGGGTAGATAAGGGCCTTTTTCCGCCCATCGGCCATGTTGTATGTCATTATATTTTCGGAGTAGTATATGTCTTGACGAGTAATAAAAAACTGTTCTTTGGAATAGTAGATTATTCAGTGAGCGTATAATGATGGCTATTACTCGCGGGGGTGATGTTTGCGGCACGAGACGAAGGCGTGTCGTAAATCATCCGAGTGTGCAATAGCCATTATACGCGAACTGAATACTATAATTTATCCACGACTATCGCATATTTTAACTGCTTTAATCGTTTAAAACTGAAAAAATAAAGTTCATTTACAGTAAAACGTTGACGTGTTAAACGTCAATTACGAAAATATGCACGAAAACATGGAAAAATGGCCGTTTCCTTATTGGTCAAAGGTGCGTTAGAATGAAAACTAGTTCCTGGTTGGTTAAATATGTGTTAGAATCAGATTATGTTCATTATACGTTTGGTTGGAATAATGACTATCATTATTTGACAATAATTATTAAATGTAGTATGCAATGATTATACGATGGTCGTGGATAAACATATTCTTATTCAATACATACCACAATGTGGTTTTGAGCGCTGACACGTTTAAATTCGCAGGCAACGTCGACACTACTACGACTCCCGCGGAAACGATTTTGTTTTTTACACATTGAAACGCTCGATGAAACAATATAAATTAACCATTATTTAAAAGCTTAAATGCCCAACAATGAAATGAGGTATAGTTTATCTTGTTTCATCGAGCGCATCTAACTGAAATATACATTAAAAGTTCGGTAAAAGGTCAAAAATTACTAAAAAACTGCAAACATGCCCACTTTGAAATGATATTACTATGACCTACTGTTATTTTTCAAATGTAAAACATATAAAAACATAAAGATCATATGTTCAACTATAAATAAATAATGCTTAATGACTTTAAGGAGAACTTTTGTGTTTTATGAAATTAGTGGGCGAAAATTATATAGCTTATCTACCCTTGTCCTTTTCCGATAAAAAAATGCCTAATACGATTTTTTGTTTTTTTCTGCATACTTTGGTACTGTAGGTGGCTTTGCATTTGTAGGAGGCGAATGTCTTTCTAATCATAATTAGATCCTAATTTGTTCTATTCTTAAGTAAAATTTGATTCAAATCGCACAATAAATACAAATTTTAGGGAGGTGTTCAGCTTTTAAATGGGTCACTCTGTATATATGAGCGGCGATCATTTTTACTTCCTATATATTAGTAAAGAAAGGTCATATACATAATGCACAAAGTATCTAGTGTGACGCCACTGCATAATCGCCTACACTCCGGCTACGGTCATTAAATTTTATAGCCCAGCAATCCAAATACTACAAGATATCAAAGCGATATCTTCATACATTCGTCACATTAGTTCGACTATAGGCCTACTGTTCACTTCTTATAAGTGATAAAATCGTCATAATCTTAAATATAGGCAACCATTAATACATGTGAATCCTTACTTTATTATACATTGCTATGTTCACTTTTATTTCTAAAAGGAATTAAATCGTAGTAAACACTTCTGAACAGTTTCTGTTATACCAAGAACTAATTCATAACAAGAGGAGCACTCTGTGTCACAGGCCAGAAGTGCGACCTCCGGAAGCAAACACCCATGCAGCGGCGCGGCATGCCCAAACAACCACTGGCCAAATAGTTAAGAGATCAAACGTTTATTTCAGTTGTTACTTATTAATGCAAGAAATAATTTTTTTCTCATCGTCTCAACTACTAAAAATAAATCAACAAAAAATACGCCTGCGGAAACACTTTTCAAGAAATATACTCTGCTTAAATTTAATCTGTACAAGTGATGATCTACTTACTTGCTGTTGGACCAAGATTTTGGCGAATTTTAAATGTTTTTTCTAATAGTGTCGCGATAACCTGGAATGATACCAATCCCAATGAATATGATTTTATGTAAAAGAATTTTTTTTGAGCACATAGTGAAGCCGTGATGAGGTTAAACAACTTGATGGGTGATAAATGGTTACATAGAATTTAACACGTAAACGGTGAGAGTATGGATTTATTTATGTAAATCAGCTTGTTGGCGGGAAGTTAAACTGGTCATATAAACACATATTAGTTACGGTGCTGATGGGCGAAAAGCGTTCACTAAAAAAAATTTGCTGGCATTTTCAGATAGTTTCCTGGAAAGGACTCCACTGTTTGGAGAGAGCAAATGTACTGTAGATTTCCAAGAACCGGTAAATAGTTTAGCAATGCAAACTTCGTAACAACGAACACTGCTTATAGTCCTGTCAATTATTGGTTTCTAGAGGGAAATGCCGAGATCACAATTTTTGATTTGAGGGCTGTGTTTGGACTAGTTAGGATTTTTGGTTTTTCGCTCATATCTCGAAAACGGTTAGTCATAATCAAAAAGTGGCTATATGCAAAATCAAAGCTGACTAAATTTTCTACAATAATGTTTCTATTAATTTTTTCCTATCAGTTGTGGTTCAGTAATGGATTGTATGTCTTTTATCTGTATTCTATCTTTATTATAAATTGAAAAAGAATTTTAATAATCATCGTAGAAAAAAATGTTTTGGACAGGTATCCGTTTCATTGCAGACTGAACTCAAATATCGAATAAAAAATGTATTTGTGCCTGTAAGTGTGTGTGTTCGTGTATATGTATGTG
This sequence comes from Rutpela maculata, assembly GCA_936432065.2. Classification (NCBI taxonomy): domain Eukaryota; kingdom Metazoa; phylum Arthropoda; class Insecta; order Coleoptera; family Cerambycidae; genus Rutpela; species Rutpela maculata. The sequence goes on from OW386290.2 coordinate 142,135,961, forward strand.
TGTGTGTGTGTGTGTGTGTACCGTTTCTTGTAAACACGACAACTTCTATTAGACTTGAATTATTCAATTACAATTTGGAACATATGTAAAACAGCATAGTGCAATAATCCCTATTAGAGGAGCGAAAAAGAGGTAAAATTGTGTCGTTTTTTTTTATCAGCTTAGAACAAGATCAGACACAGTGGGTATTACCGACAACATCATTTTACACATAAAAACACAAAATACGACATTTTTTAGTGGTCACAGATATTCTTATTTAAAAAAAAGTGTAAAATTTAATTTTTTTTTAATCATGTTTTTTTGTACAGCTATTGCCATATCTCAAAAATGAATTGAGCTGTCGATGTGAACTTTTTTTTGTTATAAAACACACACTTAAGCGTTTCTTTCTATACATAGGATTGCTAATAAAAAAAAAGTGAACATGCCAAAAACGTAGATGACCCTGAAAGTTTAGAGAATACGCCATCAAATTTTCACTAAGCGAGGAACTTTTTTGTTTTTGAAAATTTTGTGTAACATGCTATGAAGAAAATGAAGTCAATAGACTAAAAGTTTTTAGAAAATAAATATTTTCATTATAGCAACAGTTTGCTAGTTACGAATTTTTTAGTATGGAGAAATTATCAAAGCGTACGCGCGCGGCACTTAAGAATAATAATGATTATGTATTATGTGTAACGGAACTTTTCATTATTATTTTTTTTATGTTTAGGACTGTTTTATCACGTTTTAGGATCTGAAAGGATAACTTATTTTTTCCAGTAGCGCATTAAGGACTAAGGTTGAAGGCAAAAAGGAATTAAAAATCTCAAATAGAGTATCTGGGATAAAAATGCATTGCATTGGGATCTCGAAAACGGTAAAAAATAATATTATAGTAAATTGAAAAAAGTTGCGCAACTAGGGGGCTAATAAAAGTCCATAAACAGAAGTTTAGGAAAAGTAATAATTTTGGAGTGTTTTGATAAAAAGTAAACTATCGAGTTTTTCTTTTTTTTGCGTTATTATTGGAGCTAAATAGAAAAGACAGTTTCTTAAAGGACTTTTTTTTAAACGTGGCAATCTTAATATTTGTATCCGACATTTCCTGTCAGAGTCCGTATCCCAAACTCCCATGCATTGCATTTTTACCCTAGATCCACACAATAATTGAGTAAACGTGTTATTTTCGCCTAAATCAGGTAACAAAAAAGAAAAAAATATCCTAAATTAAGTCTCTTTTAATTTCCGCAGCCCTAATTATAGAAACCCTGTTTCCATGGCTTGTGCACAAATTTATCGTTCTCCTCTATTACTACGCCACATAAAATCCACTCCATTTTACAATGAAACTTAGATTGCTTTTTTATCTTAAATATTTTTTTAGCAGATAATCCACGCACAATTCGCACAATGGCCATACGTTCTACAATATAATACAAGTGGTAATAAGGGAAAGAATATCGTTACACATTTTACTTCCACATCCAGTGTAAGTATAGTATCGACAAAAATATTTTTGAAAATTTTTATTGTCCAAATAGGCTTAGAATGTCATGAAACGTCGAGATTTTAAGTTTGAGCAAAAAAAAATCTGTCTGTCGGTCTGTGCGCACAATTACTCCGGAACCGTTTAAGATACTGACTTGAAATTTGGTACACGTACCTACCTATGTATTTTAACGAGATCTGGAACTAGATTATTGGTAAATGAGGGTAAATAGGCAAATCAAGCAAGTAAGAGTCCATGCAATTGGTATTTAGTATATATAAGAGAAGCTAAGGTCTCAAAATTTTTTTGGCATTAACCACCCCCATTACCAACTCCTACCCCATTATTCAAAGGGGCGAAAAAAATAAAATTGTCATTTAGTGTACAAAAACCAAAGGCCTTTTTTTTTACTTTATCCACCACTATTACCACCTCCCTTCCACCACCGATGTGGCATATCGTTTTATAGGTTATTGGGGTAGACGATTTCAAATATTTTATTATTAAAGTTCCATAAACAATTATTTTCACATTCAAATTTTTTTCGTTGTGAGAGACTTGGATAGAAGATCTGGATGTGGAAGTAGTGATTCCTTGGGCAACGGTTTTATAATTTGACCTTCGACGAAAACGAATAACGTTGATCGTACACCGCCCTGAGACTAATTAGTTTTAGTGCACGCGGGCGTATTAATACTCAATTTCTGCAATTCGCGCGCTCCAAAAAAATCACTGAGCCTAAACTATCAAAGACAATAAGAATTATGCTATCAAAAACTTTTTTGGTCTTTTGGCTTTATTTTCCTCGCAGCATGTGATACAAAATTTCCAAAAACAAAAAAGTTTGTAGCTTAGTGAAAATTTGACTCCGTATTTTCTGAACTTTCAAGGTTATTTAAGTTTTTAACATGCTTAAAAATGTTTTAATTAACAATACTATACACGGATAGAAGCGCTTAGGTGTGTGTTTTATAACAAAAAAAAGTTCATGTGGATATCTCCATTCGTTTTTGAGATATGGCATTAGATGTTCAAAAAAACATGATTAAAAAAAAAACAAAATTTCGTACCTTTTTAAAAATAACAATGTCCGTGACCACTAAAAAATGTCGTATTTCATGATTTCTAATGAACATCGACCTACTTAACGAAATGGTATATGTCTCAGTTTGTTCTAAGATTTAAAAAAAAACTCGAGAAGGAAGCGACTTTTCCCTTGTTTTTTACTCCACTATATTGAAATTGGGCCATATCTGTAATACATGGTGATAACCAATTCAACAAGACTTTATTTATAATTAAAAATATACGCGCCTAGCCGGAACCTGGCCCGAAGCCAACCAGGCAACCACGGTGCGCATATGAATTAGATATATGAATTAGAAATCGCAAAATTTAAAAAACTTCGAAATTCCCTTTTTTTATTTTGCAATTCTTAAAAAATATACAAGCTTCCAGGACACTACCAAATATTGCCAAAATATTTTTTACCTGAACGCTTTTCGTCCATCTGCACCCGAACTATGATTGTATCGATGTCGTTAGGCGGCAAATCGCTATATTGTTAAACTGAGCTAAACACGCCGAAACAACGGTCAGTAACCTTTCTTAATATGAGTGCAAATACAAAGCGTCCAAAAATGTAATATTACATCACTTTGTTTCGATTTGAATAAAGTTACTAATTGAAAAACAATGGAAAGTTTCAAGGCCGCCGTACTATTTTCGAAACATTACGCATCACGAGACAATTTACGAGTAGATATTTTTTATCATATTTTTAAAATGTGGAAGGACAACGTGTGGAGTATTTGCGGAAAACAAATTTCTCCAATATGCAAATCGGAACTTGTAAACATTACAAGTGTAGCATACGGCAGTGTGGAATGAATTCGAGTCGCGATGACTTGTTTAAATAAAAAATCAAAATAGGTCCTTTTCTAGGGTGACCAGATTTTTGTTAAGTGAATACTGGACCTTCTGCTGGGAAAAAAAATTGATGAACGGGTGCAGAAAATCCAAAAAAATCATTTCTTGATCCCAACATTTTTTGATGACCGGGGGGAAAAATTTTTTGATGAGGCGCGGGGGGGGAGTATCCGAAAAAAAAATTTCCAAGCAAAACGTAATACTGTAACTTCACTATAACCTGAATGCTGGGCTTTTGCTGGACACTTGTAAGACTTTTCAGCGAAATTCCGGACGTATGGTCTGAATGCTGGACTTTTGCTGGACACTTATAAATGCTGGACAGTACTCCAAAATGCTGGACTTTCCAGCGAAATTCCGGACATATGGTCACCCTATCCTTTTCGCTTTTTCTTATATATCTGTTTAATGGGTCTACAGACGATCCAACTTGCTGAAGCCAACCTCGTCGGTACGCTTTGAAGATTGCTGAAATTCCAGCAGACCAGCTCACTTTTACGAATGAGTTCAAAGCATGCCGACAATGTTGCTCGAGCAAGGTGGATCGTTTGTCTTTATATATTAGTACTGTCGAATTGATTTGATTAATTTTTTCACCGGCCACTAGAAATTGTATTGTTGATTCTCCTGTATTATGATCTAATTATTCTACGAAATAGCGAGCAAATTCGACGATGAAAGGTTACCGTCTGTCAGTCGGTAATCGAAGAGACCATAAGTACCAAAGTTTTCCTCTCTGGAAATTTTTGGTATGGTGGGGGGATAGGGAGGGAGGGGACATTTTTTTAATCGAATGGTTACCGATATCTGGCCGCATAGGTAGTTAGTATATGTACTTCACGCACCTAAATTACGCTGCCAGACGAAACTTTCGGTCAGCGCGCGGTAACCGGAAATTAAAAAAAATTTTTAGTTACCGGACTAAATTCGGCGCAAAATGTTTGTTTTGGGGTGTACAGTGCTGTACTGTACTGACAGACATTTCCATCGGTCGGTTTTTGAGCAATTTGCCATTAAAGTGGCGAAAAATGGACCAAAACTTTAAATCTGACAAAAAATTGTTAAAACTGAAAAAACGTCTGCCCAGTCAGCTTATGGTTCACAAGGCACTAAAAACACTAACCTTGGCTGGCAGAAATTTTTGCCAAATTTACCCCCACCCCCACCCTTCCCGATATCTACAACGTGATCTACCAAGAAATGCGGAAAATAAAATGGTGTGCTAGTCTTCAATGTGGGAAAGCCCCTGAAAAATTTTAGAGGATTCTGAAGTAATTTAGTATATTAAATTATTAGTCAATTTGCGAAGATACACTACCGATGTTGAGTAAGCCTGACCTACTTCTGAATAGGTCGACGAACTTATTGTGAAAGAACGTATTCGAGTTGTTTACATTTCCTTAATTGGCATAAAAAGTGAAGCCGGCCGGCGAGATCAAAAAACACACGATCCAGCGGCAGGTAGCCAACATTGTTGGTACGCCTAGAAGATAATTGGAATTCCAGCGGACCAGTTCACTTTTACGAATGAGTTCAAAGCATGCCGATAAGGCTGGCTCCGTGCCGCTGGATCGTGTGTAGACCCCTAGAGAGCCGCGTTTTTTGCTTCCGGTCGAACAATAGTTACACCGCCGTGTCATTGACCGGTTTAACTAAATAACTCGTATATCTGCTTGTCGTTTCAGCATGAGATTTAATGTCTTCGACTTATTTCGATTTATTTCGGTATTTTTGTAGTGTGATTTGATTAAAACCAAAATGTCACTTCTATCTTATCCAGTTTTGCTGTCAGTAGTGTCAATCCCAAGTCTGATAAAGTGATATGGTTGTACCGCGTTACGTTAGATTAGTTGAAGTCATTGGCAGCGCATTTCTACAAAAAAATAAGGTAATTTTTTTGGTCATTTTTTTTTATATTTTTCATTTTTTTACTCCTTTCGGTGGGGACAACCTACTGTTAAATTTTCCGCATGTCCTGGTAGATCACGTTGTATAGGTCAATCTGCCATCTTGGAAAAAAATAGAAAACACCAAAAATGACTGAAAAAATCAAAATTGAATATCTTTTCGATAGGAAGGAGTAATTTCACCAAAATTGGCAAAAATAAAACATTTTGTTTTTCATTTTGAACAAAAAAATACTTTTTTGTTTTAAACAGTTTTTTTTTTGTTTAAAACAGTTTTTCCAATGTTTTAGATGGTATGTTTAAAACAAGTTTATAACGTTTAAAACTCTAATCAACAAAAATTAAATGGTGCCAAGTTACTGTGTCTGCTACTACTACTTGATGCCAGATGGCGCTCTTAAACGGATTTTATAGCACTCTACAAATAAAATGCTCAGTGTAGTGCATGTAGCCACTGACCATTTGACTCATATGAGTCAAGACTACAAAGGCTATTTTTTTGTGAGTGTGTTTACAGGGTTCACAGCAATTTTTCAAACTTAAATTCCCTGACTTTTCCAGGGTTTCCAGGGGCTTTTGGAAGGTTTTTCCATATCTAATAAACTGATGAGCGGGGAGACACTGTTGGAAAAATAATTTGTAGTTTTATAGTTTGAAAATTAAAAATTTTCAAATTCCCTGATTTTTCCCTGACATTTTTAGATAACTTCAAACTCCCTGACTTTTCCAGGTTTCCCAGGTCGCTATGAACCCTGGTTTACTGTTTATATCGGAATTATTTATCGGAATGGACCGATATCGGTATTTTTCCTGCTTTTCCATAAACTCCAAAATAATACATTTGTTTAAAACATCGCACTGCGTTTTAAATTGTGTTTTAAACAGTTGTTTAAAACATTGCATTTTGTATTAAATGTTTTACACGTTTTCAACATGCCAACCCTGGTCTATGGTCAAATATAATGCACCAAACCCTGACGCTGTAAGTCAATAGAACGGTTAAAGATGGCGGACGAAATTAATTTTTTTAATTCTTCGTCGAGTATCAAGAGGCATTGTGAGTCACTTTTTTTTCGAATGTAGGTTCTTTTAGGTACTTTAAGAGGTTAAAGTTCATTTTTTTTTTATTTTCAAAAACAGTGCATTTTGTACAATTTTTAAAAATGCATTGTCTTTGACCCTCCTTTTTTCACCCAATTTTTAGCGAAACAAAATAAATATACTACAGAAAGTTTCTTACAAAATTTAATACAAAATGAAACTTCTGAAGAGAAAATTTATAGTAATTTCATTTTGTTTCGATGAAAATTGGGTGAAGAAAAAAAAAGACGATCAAAGAAAATGCATTTTTGAATATTGTAAAAAATGCACTTTTTCTTTAAATTAAAAAAGATAAACGATTGAAGAAAAATAAAATTCTGAAAAAAAGTACCTAAAAGAACCTACAATCGAAAAGAAAAAAAGAAAAGTGACGCACAACGCCTCCTTGATACTTGACGAAGAATTAAAACATTTTATTTCGTCCGCCATCTTTGACCGTTCTATTTGACTTAGGGTCGTTACTTTCGGCCCCGATTAAACCCGATTAAACGTTAACGCTGGGTCAAACCAATTCAGTTACCATGGAAACAAGTGTACTTTCAATGATTTAGCCGACGATTAAAGTTTAACCACGTTTAACGTTAACAAAAAGTAACGGCCCTTACAGAGTCCGGGTTTGGTGCAATATATTTGACCATGAACGAGTTTTATTTTTGCCAACTTTTTATATTCAAGATATTCAATTTTCATTCTTTCGGCCATTTTTGGTGTCTTCTATTTTTTACCAAGATGGCGGATTGACCTATAAATATCGTACGGGTCTATATTTTTAAGAATTGTATTTCAAATTAGCTAATATCTTTAAAATTCCCATTCGATTATTAGTACAAGATATATTAAGCAGATAAGTTAAAAATCCGTGAAAGCGCGTCAAAAAGTGCATCTAACTTTTGACGCGCCAGGAATTTTTGGGCGCAAATATTCTTTTAGTAATCAGGAGGTCATAATACATAAGAATCAACAATAAAATTTTCAGTGGAATGTTGGCGAAAAAAAAACAATTCAACTGTACTCCATAGCTTGGTATCGCAATAGACAAATAAATATTTCAAATAAAATAGTTTGGAAATTTTCACCCACATCTTTTTTCAGAATTTTTTCTTCAATCGTACCTTCGGTACGATTTTTTGTACCGAAAGTAGCGTATTCTAGTCAGAGCTGCCAAACTACATTTGAAAAAGTAGTTTAACTACTAACTACAGAGTACTTATTAAAAATGCGTTGTAGTTGAAAAGTACTCAAGTACTTTTATTTTGAAAGAGTAGTTTAACTACGTGTCTTCAATTACATTTACAACTACTTTTGTAGGTACACTTTCCACTTACACATCATGAAATTTTTTTCATGATGAAAGAAATTAGGTCACTAGAACTGACTGAAACCTTTCTTTGTCACATATGTCATAACCGGAAAGTCTAATATACGATTTGTAAAATGATTGTGCCAATATGCGACAAAAAGTCACAAAATGCTTTTCTACGTCGCACAGTGGCACGAATAGTGATTTTTTCGTTCAAAATTATCTAGAGCACTTGTTTCGCAACCGATTGGGGTAATTTTTTTTTTAAATACTCGTTATTTAATTTCTAAAAAACGTAAAAGAGCCGATTTTTTAATTATGCTAACCAAAATTATTGAGCTTAGCCAGAATGGTCATTTTTAATTTAAATCTTAATAAAACTTACAAATAAAAACTTTTTTTCTTAACCAATTTACATAAATCTTGTTACTCGGGGGGTTTTTGAGGTCGCTGATTACAAATCTGATATCTAAATTGTCATAAACCAACCTGCAAAATGGCGGAATCAATGGCGGTTATAAAATGTTAACAATTGATGAAAAATTAAATATTTTTGTTAAAGTTTATGCCGAAATCGGCTCTCTTACGTTTTTTTGAAATTAAATAACCAGTATTTAAAAAAAAAATTATCCCAATCGGTTGCGAAATAAGTGCTCTAGATAATTTTGAACGAAAAAATCACAATTCGTGCCACAGTGCGTCGGTGTGCAAGCAAAGTGTACCTACATAACGCCCCGACAACCTTCCCTTCAGTTTACTTACATGTTGTTCCGTTGTTGCCATTTGCAACCTTTTATTTAATAAATATTTAATATTATTAAAGTTTATTATTGAGGATATATCTGAAACTGTTTTTGTCACTGAGCAACTGGGCTGGATATTTATTAAGCCCATTTCTGAGAAAAGCATATAAAAACAGATTCTATGAAAACACATAAGAGGCCATCCATAAATGACGTCACGCTCCAGGGGGGGGGGGGGTCGTAATTATGTGACTAAGTGTGATGATGGGGGGGGGGTCTGAGTCAGTGTGTCGTAACAAATGGTGAACGAATCAAGAAAAGAAAAATAATCTAAAATTTGTTTTTTGATTTTTAGTAGGATTGCGCCCATGAAGTGGTAAATTTTTTTTTTTTTGGATTTCTACTAGCACCCCCATGAGTCGGTAAAAAATTTTTTTTGGACTTCTACTAGCACCCTCCCCATGAGGCGGTAAAAATTTTTTTTTGGATTTTTACTGGCACCCCCCCATGAGGCGAAAAATATCGTGAATAATAAATAACGGAATCGAAAAAAACATAAGGGGGGGGGCCTCTATAAGCGTGACGTATTTTTTTGGGGGGGTCTAACTGAGCGTGACAAAACGTGACAATGGGGGGAGGGAGTCTAAAATCTCAAAAATTGGCCTGACGTCATTTATGGATGGCCCCTAAACAGTAATTGCAACTACTTTAGTAGTTAAAATTACATTAGTAGTTTTAACTACTTTAAAAAAGTAATTTGAGTAGTGGATACTCAATACAATACCAATGTATTCACAACTTAGAGTGATCAGATTTTTGTTAAGTGAATGCTGGACGCTTCAGCTGGGAAAAAAAATGATGAGCGGGGGGGGGGGGCAGAAATTCGAAAAATCATTTCCTGATCCCAACATTTTTGATCACAAAATTTTTTGATGAGCGGGGAGAAATCCAAAAAAAAAATTCCAAGCAAAACGTAATGCTTTAGCTTCACTATAACCTAAATGCTGGACTTTTGCTGGACATTTGTAAGACTTTCCAGCGAAATTCCGGACGTATGGTCTGAATGCTGGACTTTTGCTGGACACTTGTAAATGCTGGACAGTACTCTAAAATGCTGGACTTTCCAGCGAAATTCCGGACGTAAGGTCACCCTATCACAACTACTTATAAGTCCTTGTAGTTAGTAGTTAAATTGTAGTTAAACTACAATTGTACACTCAAAGAAAATGATAGGTAAATTCAACCAAAAAGAGCATATGAAATCGCGCCTATCTAGTTTCATAGTTAAATCAATCAGTAAAGAATAGTCATACAACTTTATTTGTTTTCGTAAACAAATAGTAGTTTAATAATCATATCTTCTTGTAACAAATTAAATAGTATAATGACATTTTTTTATGTTCACTAACCGTTTTCAATTTGGTCTACAATTAAATAGTACAAATTTTTTTTGGTTAGCCAAAATCTCAGTATTGAGACATCAGACCACCCAAACCAAAGATTAGAGATCGTTTATAAGATCCATCCAAATATATCGATGATCCTTGAGAGAATTTGAACACTGCAATAATGTTATTAATTTTCTATAAATTCATAAGAGTGCAAGATAATGCATGATGGATTATTGTTAGTGATTTGTATGTGGCGTCATCTGGGAATAATTTCTGTAATAGACTACGTGGTAAGCAAGCAAATTTTATGGTAATTCTTTTAGAACTTCTAAACGACAATAATATTGGTTTGTCTACCAAGTACAATAGTACAGCGAACTAATACTGGGTTAGAATTACAATTCGATAATAGTTAAAAATAAAATATACTATTATCTAGTTTAATTTGACAGAATTCAACAAAATAATAGTCAGACGAACAAAATAATAGTCTTATTCATCTATTTTTTAAGTTAATGTTTGTTTTGTTGTACGACAACTTCTTATTAATTAAAATAACAATCACCTCTTGTTTAAAAATACCATCAATATAGTTTGGTTTAACAAAATTAACGATATTGTTAGTTAACCATTTTTTTTGTTGAATTTACCCAGACTATTTCTTTGAGTGTAGTTAACTACTAGGCAGCTCTGATTCTAGTACTACCCCCGAAAGTAGCTATTAACAAAATAATATTTATACATAGTCAAAATATATCAATTTTTGGATTCATTAAAGAGACGATTAAAGAAAAAATATGTACAATATTTTTAACACACCCCGAAAGTGCTTTTACTGGATTCACAAGCTTTTGCTTACTCGTCCAGTAAAAGACCACTTTCGGAACTTGTTACGTAAATAACTATTCGTACAACTTAATCTAATGTAAAGTTTCCTGTCCGATGCACCATTTAAGAGTTCCTCGTTCAGAGTCCCCGTTTGGAGCGTTCTTAAATTTAAGGGATAAAGCAAACACTTTCCCAGCAGATTTGTCTCTTAGATATTTACAAGTCTTTGTACACAACGTCATGCATTATTCTGTTGGCCTTCCTCCGCTGCATGACACGTCTTTAAGCATCGCGTCATCTGTCTCACAACTGCCCATATGATATATTAAAACTGTATCACCTACTTCACTTAAAAAATCAAAGACCGTATTACCAGTTAATATTCAAAACGCAATGAAATATTACATTTTTGGACAACTTTCGTAGATACGGAAGGAGTAACATGCGTAATTTTTTTCAAACATTTTTCTTTCCAAACTTGGAAATTGCGGGATTTCTAACACTGAAATTACAGTCCTATTTATATGGACAAGATGAAGTACTAAACATTTTTAGTAGAGCTTAATAATTTTGATATGTAAATTTCAACTGTCCCGATCATTGGCATTTTTGAACACGAGCCGGCGGCAGTAATTTCTCTTTTTCTCTTTTTAGAATTTAAAAGCTTGGTGCAAGCAAAAAAAACTCGATGTAAAACTCAAAAAAAGGGCGGTGATCAACACTAATAAAATACAACCTTCATGCCTACCTCGATGCACTTGTAGAGGGCAACGCTTTCGGAGACCTTATACTTCTACGGGCTGACACCAGGGGGGTCGTGGATGGGATTCGGTCCTTATGCCGGCGACTACTACACATGCACAATAACAACGAGAACAACATTTAGCACAGATACCAGCAAAGAAAAAAAAACAAAATGCAAAATAAAAATTAAAGATACTAACTACTCGTGAACTAATTACCAGTAAAAATTTTCATAACTCTTCTAATGATACATACAGGGTGCTCGATTTTTATTGCCCCATATTCTTTGAACTGGTTTACAGGCCAGTCGGTATAGGCAAAAAAAGTAACCGAAGAAAAGAAATTAATTACTAGTAGTTTATTTGTCAAAACAGTTTAAATATACAGGGTGTTTCATCTAAAAGTCCTCGGGTCATTATCTCGTAAAATAATAAAGATATTTGTAAATCGCGGATAATTGACACCAAAAAAGGTCTTAAATATATGTAGTTAGAATGGTTCCTTCGCAGTGCACAGAGATGGCGCTGCGGTGAGAAATTATTTTTCGATGGCTGGAACCTTGAAACATGATTCATACGATTAACGAATAAATTATGAATAATTTTGACTATGTAAAAAATTTTGTAAATACCAGCCGTTTTGGAGCTACATGAATTTTTTTCTCCATTTTTTTGTCTCTGTAAATTTTGAAAACTCCTGTAACTTTTCTGTTTATCATTTTAGAATACCAATTATTTAGAACTTTTTATCTTATCATGCTTCCTATATTATTACGTATTTTGAAAATTTTTATAATTTTCAGAATTTTTCAAATGCAACTAATTTTTAAAATTTGAAATTAGTAAAAATGTTCAAAATATGTAATAATATAAGGAGTATTGCATTTGTTACAACAATCGTAACCTTGGCTTTGTTACGCCGACATTCTTTATACGCAGAATAAGTCTGTAGTCAACTTTATACAGTGCAGGACTATCTGAACAAGAGACACCCTGTATATAAACGTAAATTAATGATCAAATATTGAAATATAAATATTAGGATTTAGAAAATCATCTGTAAATCATCACGTTTCATTTTATTGATTTGTAAACGAAGTTCTGAGTTTTAGTTTTATATCGGTACTTGACCTAGAGGTATGACGTATGTTCGTCCTCGTACAAGTTCAGAGATGAATAATTTTTACTGGCTTAAAAAAAAAATTAAAAATGCAGTGCTAGAAAGTTTAAATGAATGCTGAAAATTGTGCTGATTTAGACAGTGTTTAAATTAGGAGGCATTTGACAAACATGTTCTCACTTAAAAATGGCGTTAATATTGCTTATTTTTTTACTGGACGAAGACTATCCATTTACCTCTAATAATATAGTGGAGTCAATAGAGGCTGAAAATATGCATTATTTCGGAATAATTACGGGAAGCTTCGATTTTCCTAAAACTTTTGTTATCACTTTTTGATATCACTAGCTTAAAATAAAAAGTTATAAACATATAATCGTGAGGAAATTGTTTATTAACTATTTAAACAAAAAGAAACTTTTTTTTAACAAAATTATTATAAGTTGAAAAATGTTAAAGCAATTTAATGAAAATTGACATATAAGGGAGTTTTCGAGGTCACATATGGCAGACTTCAATCAAACAATAAAATAATTCAAAACACTATTCAATTAAAAACACAATTTAAATATTCACATAAAAACTTCAAAAGAAGCTGAGAAAACGTTATATGTATTATACATAGCATTAAAAGATGATCTGTGAAAAAGTACCCAAACTACTGTTACAATGCTCTGCGGACACACACACAGCGCAGCGTGCGGGGCAGGTAATGGACCCGTTTAGTAGTGACGTCAAATATTATGCAACCAACAATACAAGTGGGATAACGAAATTTACAGTTATTATTTTCGCTCTTATGCACATTGCTATTAAGGATGATAAAAATTGCCGTTAACAATTTTGTGTTATTACTCAATTATATGGCATATCTAAGACAATTCAATTCATAGGCCATATACTTAAGATACGTTAGATTCGTTCTACATATAATTTACTCAATTAAATTAATATGTGTTTTTACCAAATAAAATTAGAGGCCCTGATCAACAGCCATATTTTTAGCCCTTAAATGTATAGTACATAAGGCTCAAAATCTTTAGCAACACACACTTGTATTGTTGGTTGCCTAGAATTTGACGTCACACTAAACGGGTCCATTCGTACTGCTTGCCGCGAAGATGTTTTACTTTCAATCTCTTTCTATTATTCAAGCATTATAATTTGACTCGTGGCCCTGTACCACGCGAATATTTTCAATATGTTTACGATATTTTAAAGAGGATGAATATTGTAGAAACAGTCAACATTGAGTCGATTTACCGAAAAAACTTGATTTTTTCAATATTTCGTGAAAAGTATAAGTTTATATATATTCCAAAAATTTTTCATCATCAGATTTACTTATTTTGAGGTCCTACTATAACCGTATGCTGCATAGGTAGGCTAAATACTTTTTTTATAAAAGCTATAAGTTTAGTTTACCCATATTTCAGGAATTTTAGAACAAAATTTTTTTTTATTCTCGTAAAAAAGGAGGTTAATTTAATTGTCAAGGTAAATCCCCTTGAAGAATCTTAAAGTACACATTTCAGCTTTAAAAATCACACCTACAGAGATCTAATAACGCGATTTAAACCAATGTAATAGGTGATTAAAGTTAGTTATATATATTAAAATTTATCACTTTCTCAAAATTTTGAAATTTTGGAAGTGTACATTATCAAAAATAAATTTCTGAGATTTTTTCACTCATCGGATGTTTTTATACATTACTTCAAGAGTAAAATGTGAAAGACCCAAGTTTTTATCTTTAAATTTTTAGAAATGGTAAAGCTTTTACCTATTTCATCGCAAATCTCTTTATGCTCCTACATACATTCATCTTTATATTTGAAAATATAATAATCCAATAGCTACATGTTCCTTCTTTCATTTAAGCTTTTGTAAGGTCAATTTCATTAATTAGTTCAAAAGTTACAACAAAGGACCCCGCACGTGTCTTATGTAAAATAATGCCCGGTAGATTTGGTTGAAATTGAAATATGTTATTTATGAAATCATCCTGAATAAAAGTCTCCATGGGAGCAAGGCCGAAAAATTAATAGTTTTTAAGTTAAGGAGCTTTGAAGTTGTCTATCCGTGGTATATCAAAATCGGAACGAATTATGATATGGCTGAAGAACAGCTCGAGTTTGACACGAATTTTCAAAATTAGAAATCCAACAAACTAATTAGCCTCCTCCCTAGACATGGACCACAATACGAACCGGAAGTACTAATCGGAAGTTGCATGATTAAGTCCATTTTTTAGAGTGAAAACTTTTTCAGTCTCAGTATAGACCTGCGCTTTAAATACGTATAAAGATAAATAAATGGATTTCTGGCCTCCCCGCTAGATATGGACCACAATAATACAGCGCAGAAGTGCGAACCAGAAGTTGCATGATTAAGGACCGGTGTATCAGTGCGCGGTTAAGGACCGGTTTATCAGTGCGCGGTTAAGCACTTTATCCTACAGCTAAATTAACTAGAAGTTCAAAATGTGCTTCTATTAAACATTTCAATATTTCCACTTCTATTAAACATTTCAATATTTCCACTTCACATTCTAAACTTCTAGTTAATTTAGCTGTAGGATAAAGTGCTTAACAGCGCACTGATAAACCGGTCCTAAGTACTTTATCCTGCAGCTAAATTAACTAGAAGTTTAGAATGTGCTTCTATTAAACATTTCAATATTTCCACTTCACATTCTAAACTTCTAGTTAATTTAGCTGTAGGATAAAGTGCTTAACCGCGCACTGATAAACCGGTCCTAAGCACTTTATCCTACTGCTAAATTAACTAGAAGTTTAGAATGGGCTTCTATTAAACATTTCAATATTGCAACTTCACATTCTAAACTTCTAGTTAATTTAGCTGTAGGATAAAGTGCTTAACCGCGCACTGATAAACCGGTCCTAAGCACTTTATCCTACAGCTAAATTAACTAGAAGTTTAGAATGTGCTTCTATTAAACATTTCAATACGCAACTTCACATTCTAAACTTCTAGTTAATTTAGCTGTAGGATAAAGTGTTTAACCGCGCACTGATAAACCGGTCCTAAGTCCATTTTGAAGAGTGAAAACTTATGCAGTCTGTATATAGACCTAGGTAATAACTTCCGGTTCGCACTTCAGCGCTGGCGCTGTGTTATTGTGGTTCATATCTAGCGAGGGAGCCTGAAACCCGTTCATTTACCATGGATACGTAATTATTACGCAGGTCTATATAACGCTGAAAAAATTTTCACCCTTAAAAATTTGACTTAATTATGCAACTTCCGGTTCGGACTTCAGTCCTGTGTTATTGTGGTCCATATCTAGCGAGGAGGCCTGACATCCATTTATTTACCCTTGATACGTACTTAACACGCAGGTCTATCCTGAGACTGAAAAAGTTTTCACTCTAAAAAATGGACTTAATCAACTTCCGGTTCGTATTGTGGTCCATATCTAGGGAGGAGGCTAATTAGTTTGTTGGATTTCTAATTTTGAAAACTCGTGTCAAACTCGAGCTGTTCTTCAGCCAGATCATAATTCGTTCCGAATTTGATATACCACGGATAGACAACTTCAAAGCTCCATAACTTAAAAACTATTAATTTTTCGGCCTTACTCCCATGGAGACTTTCATTCAGGATGATTTCATAAATAACATATTTCAATTTTAACCAAATCTATAGGGCATTATTTTACATAAGAAACGTGCGGGGTCCTTTAGTGTAGCGCGTCGGAGGCCGCGCGCGCTTCGCGCGCCTTATTTACGTGTCTTCGGGTTCCATTTTCGTGCGTTAAACAAACAAATCTGGGGCCTACATTTTAGATCGTACAAAAAAACTTCATATACATTTTTGATGTCAAATTTCCCGTACTTTCGAATGGCGCAATTACTTTTTGAAAGAAAAAAAACATTTTAAGATATATTTGACAAAGACTGGTATTTTTCACCTAATTTGTTTATTAACAAATTACGCTCAATGACTATTGTTGGTAACTTTTGGTATGTTGTTCCTGGCATGTTCAGAGATGTATTCCTAAAAGTCACCGCTTCCCGGAATTTTTCCGAAGTGAAAATCTCTATTAACTTCACTAATTGAGGTATAAACATTTTGTGTCTAAGTTCAGTCATTTCTGCGTGTTTGTTTTTGACCGAATAGAAACAGAGTTTTTTGTTAATTGCTAGTTTCAATTAGGTGGAGTAAAACTTGCAATAGCAATTTATTTGTTTGAAGTTTTAGTTATTTCAAGAGTGGCAAACAGTTTTGGAAGATTTGTTTAAAATAGTTTTTTCGCCGTCTTTCTTAAACATCTGTGGTTATATTGTTGTATAGCTCAAATCGCAATAAAAAAAATTATAAAACTGGGACGAAAACGAACCTTTTTGGCCAATTTGTTAAGTTGCAAAAAATGAAAACAATTAATTATCGAAATGTTATCGAAACGCCTAAAAAACTAACAAAAGTCGAAATTTAAATCATCGATGTTTAATAAATGCATCAGGTCTCAGAATAACAGTAATTATATGTATATGCAGATGTATTCGTTAGAACAATACCAAGTATCTGAAACAGTTTTAACACTCAAAGAAAATGATAGGTAAATTCAACCAAAAAGAGCATATGAAATCGCGCCTATCTAGTTTCGTAGTTAAAACAATCAGAAAAGAATAGTCATACAACTATATTTGTTTTCGTAAACAAATAGTACGGACGGAGAGCCGGCCGTCGAATATCCTATGAATAAGATACATGAAAAACTTTTTGTGAGTGGTTAGTACTACCACAGTCCTAAAGGAAGCCACCTTTTATACGAGCTAATTTTGCCCGCGTCATAGATGTTTGACTTCACTTCCGGTTACGATTTTTAATGTTTTCTTAAGTCATCAATAGTCCCTTGGGGTAAAACTTTTACCCCAAGACCGCAAGACATGTCCCCCCGTTTTCGAGGGCGGGGAACACGATGGTGAAATATTTTCCGACCTAGCGTCCAACCGCTACCCCTAAATCGAAAAAACCACCCTTTTCTTCGATTTTCCGGTGCTACGCTTGCGAGGGCTTGCTAGATCTGGCTTTTTTGGTCAGATTGAATAAAATAAGTAAATATTGACCACTGGTGACCTAACCCACTCCCGGGGGTTGAAACTACCCTCACCCCCAATAACTAAATGCTACGAAAACAGCGAAAATCAGCTGGAAAACGGTATACCCCCGTTTTCGAGGACGAGGAATACGATGATGATAATATTTCCCGACCTACCCTTCACCCACTACCCCTAAACCTGAATACCACTCCCTTTCCGATTTTCCGGTGCTAGACTTGCGAGAGCCTGCCGTATCGTTTTTTCTTTTGGTCAGTTAGAATAAAATAGTTAAATATTTATCACAGCGGACCTAACCAACCCCCGGGGGTTGAAACTATCCTCACCCCCAATAACTAAATGCCACGAAAACAACGAAAATCAGCTGGAAGGCGGGGAATACGATGGTGACAATATTTCCCGACTTACCCTTCACTCGCTACCTCTAAATTGAAAAAAACCCATCCCTTTTGCGATTTTGGTTCTTGTACACTAAATCAATCTTTTTTTCACTCCTGTGGTCAATATTTATTTATTTTATTCAAATTGACCAAAAAAAAACCGATCCGACAAGCCCTCGCAAGCGTAGCACCGAAAAATCGGAAAAAGGGGTGGTTTTTTCGACTTGGAGGTAGCAGTTGGATTCCAGGTTGAAAGATATTGCCACCATCGTATCCCCGCTTTCCAGCTGATTTTTATTGTTTTCGTGGCATTTAGTTATTGGGGATGAGGATAGATTCAACCCCCGGGGGTGGGTTAGGTCACTTGTCGTAAATATTTAACTATTTTATTCTAACTGACCAAAAAATAACGATATGATAGGCCCTCGCAAGCCTAGCACCAGAAAATGTAAAAAGGGGGTGTTATTCAGGTTTAGCGGTAGTGAGTAAAGGGTAGGTTGGGAAATATTATCAAAATCTTATTCCTCGCCCTCGAAAACGGGAATATACCATTTTCCAGCTGATTTTCGCTGTTTTCGTGGCATTTAGTTATTGGAGGTGGGGGTAGTTGCAACCCGCGGGGGTGGGTTAAGTCACCTGTGGTCAATATTTACTTATTTTATTCAATCTGACCAAGAAAAACCAGACCTGGCAAGCTCTCGCAAGTGTAGCACCGGAAAATTGGAAAAATAGGTGGTTTTTTCGATTTAGGGGTAGCGGTTGGACGCTAGGTCAGAAAATATTGTCACCATCGTGTTCCGCGCCCTCGAAAACGGGGGGGTACATGTCTTGCGGTCCGGTGGGGGTAAAAGCTTTACCCCAAGGGACTATTGATGACTTAAGAAAACATTAAAAATCGTAACCGGAAGTGAGGTCAAAAATCCATGACGCGGGCAAAATTAGCTCGTATAAAAGGTGGCTCCCTTTAGGTCTGTGGTAGTACTAATCACTCACAAAAAGTTTTTCATGTATTTTATTGATAGGATATTCGACGGCCGGGTCTCCGGCTAGTAGTTTAATAATCATATCTTCTTGTAACAAATTAAATAGTACAATGACATTTTTTTTATGTTCACTAACCATTTTCAATTTGGTCTACAATTAAATAGTACAACGACTTTGTTTTTTGTTCATCAACTAATTTTTAGGTTGATCTACACTTTATTGTGTGATGAAGTTTTTTTGATTAGCCAAAATCTCAGTATTGAGACATCAGGCCTCCCAAACCAAAGATTAGAGATCGTTTATAAGATCCATCCAAATATATCGATGATCCCTGAGAGAATTTGAACATTGCAATCATCATTACTTTTCTATAAATTCATAAGAGTATAAAATAATGCATGATTGATTATTGTCAGTGATGTGTATGTGGCGTCATCTAGGAATAATTTCTGTAATAGACTACGTGGTAAGCAAGCAAATTTTATGGTAATTCCCTTTTAGAACTTCTAGAAGACGACAATAATATTGGTTTGTCTACCAAGTACAATAATACAGCGAACTAATACTGGGTTAGAATTACAATTCGATAATATTTTGTTGTCCTTTTGTGTAAAAATACTATTAAATATACTTCAATTTAACAAAATGAACAATATATATACTATTTTTTTGATTGATTTAACCCATACTATTTGCAAACAAAAGCGCTGAAGCGACGTCTTAATTCATCAAAGTGGATGGCAGAACGATGTTATGTTTATGTAAACAGAACTGCGGGTTAACTCTACAATAATATTGGTTTATCTGTCAACTATAATAGTAGAGCAAACTGCTACTGGGTTTACAATTACAATTCGACAATAGTTAAAAATAAAATATACTATTATCTAGTTTAATTTGACAGAATTCAACAAAATAATAGTCAGACGAAAAAAATAATAGTCTTATTCATCTATTTTTTAAGTTAATGTTTGTTTTGTTGTACGACAACTTTTTATTAATTAAAATAACAATCACCTCTTGTTTAAAAATACCATCAATATAATTTAGTTTAACAAAATTAACGATATTGTTAGTTAACCATTTTTTTTTGTTGAATTTACCCATACTATTTCTTTAAGTGAATGATTATACTTGATTTTTTAAATATTTATAATAAATCGAAAATAATCGTATATTTCCCTCTCACTCTGCAAAACTCTATCCTTAATAATTGAAATAAGTGTTCTTTACGTCCTTTTTACTAATTTCTATTAAACTTATATTTATATGCTCAAATACATTCTCTAATATATTCCAATTTTTAATAAATTATACTCCACAGCAATGAATAAACTATCAACCAAAAAAATATATATCATATGATCAGGTGATAAAAAAAAGGTACATTTTGATGATAAACATATTAGTCCAGTCGAATCGTCACGAACAGTATTAAAATGTGGCGAAAATAGATAACTACGATGTTATTGTTTTAAGTTGATGGGTTGAACATCCAAAACAAGCCCTTATAGCGTGCCAACTGATGTCATACCGGATATAACCCGGTCAAAATAGCTCAAAAAATGAGGGTAAGCTTACAATAATTCGCATAGAGCTGGAAATTTGTACGAATGTTGGGAACACCATTATAAATGAAATGTGAAAAGTCTCCATCGATCCCACATCTGCAAAAAAATTTATTCAAGGTCAAAGTTCGCAAATATGGTTTTTTGCATTTTTCAGCCAAACGGTAAGTTTTATCATAAAAATAGGTTAGACGAGATCATGCAGTTATCTATAAAAATTGTTCTTACGCTTTTTTTCCTAAGAATCACCATTTCTGAGATATAGCGATTCAAAAATTTGAAAAAGTTGTGTTCTCCATAATATGCACACGTTTCCACGCCACCTGTGAGGTAGTGTACTTGGCGCGTTTTTTTTAACGTGGTTTCCCCGGTAGGCCTATTCCGCGATCTATTGTGGTCCTTTTTAATTAAATAATATTGTATTAAATAAAAAATGGTACTATTGGAAATGATGAAAGCGGTGTGAATTATGAGTAATTGGGAAAAACTATTCGTCTGATTGATAATTATCTAATGTCTTCTTCTTCTTCTCTCCCTGCTGGATATAAGTAAATTGTTCTAACAGCGATGCATCAGATATCTCCTCGCTGATATCGTAAGAATCCTCTTCTGATGGCGATTCAACATTGGAGCACGACTGGCCTTGACAACTGGTACATGCTAATGAACAAAACAATCCAACTTTTTTGCAGCCGCATTTAGCAATTGCAAAAAATTGTATTGAGGAGTTTTTCCGGTGCAGATGGGAGTAAAGTCTGGATTGGTTCCAATGTATTGTCAATTAACTTCCAACCCCAGTCTTCTGGGTCCAGTTGATTACCAAACCACACTTGAACTTGATAATATACCCGAAATAGATGTTGATGAGCAGAAGCAGAGGTTGGGGGAAGTCAAGCTAATTGCACTCGTTTATTATTACGAGTATTTTTTACAAAAGATAAGTATCGAAATTTATCTAAGCAGGTAATTTTTTTGGAACTCCATATACAGAAACAAGGAAGCGAATTCCGTTGGTGATTACAGTCTTTTAACTGCAGCAATAGTACTCTTCCGCGTGTACTTTTTACGACACTGCACATGAATTGTCACAAATGTCTGGTCTTTTAGGTATTCCGAAAACTCATCACCTCTTTCACCATTTGCATCAATCAACGTCTTCATGCCACGATCAACAGTAACAATTTCACTTTCAGTCAAAGGTTTACTACAAATGAAGCAAAATTGCGGCATTTTATTTTAAAAACTAAAAACGGCACAACCTTTGTTAGAAAATATTAGCAACAATCACGTGTTTTCACTAGGAAGGAACGTTCAAGGCTAATAGCATTTCGTTTAGGCCTTTGAAAAAGCAGCAGGTATACAAGCGTTGCCACGCGGACAATTGAATAGCAGACAGATGTTGCTCAAGGTTATACGGTCATATACATTGAGGGACTGGGTTTCTTTTGTGTTTATATTCTCAGAATCGTACAATTTGTACGTATAAGTTACACAGACTAATATTTTATATAGGCAGCGTACCCGTGCATATTATGGAGAACACAACTTTTTCAACTTTTTGAATCGCTATATCTCCGAAATGGTGATTCTTAGGGAAAAAAGTGTAAGAACATTTTTTATAGATAATTGCATGATTTACAATTTTTGTCTGACCTATTTTTATGATAAAACTTACCGTTTGGCTGAATACATTTTTTTTGCATATGTGGGATCGATGGGACCGTTTCACATTTCATTTATAATGATGTTCCCAACATTCGTACCAATTTTCAGCTCTATGCGAATTATTGTAACCTTGAATGTCTATTTTGACCGGGTTAATGAGCGAGGGGGTAAAGTTGAAAAATCGTTTTTTCGCGTTTAAATAGAAGGCTAATAATCTGAAAGGAAAATTCACATGGGAAAGTTATAGGTACTAAAAAAACTGATAAAATGAGTCCCCGAACGTTAAGATAACTTTATACTCCAGTCAATAAAGGAGGTGTAGAGTGCGTGAACAGGACCTAAGCGATTCCTTTAGAAAGTTGTTCGGGGTGTTTAGGGAGTGAACATACTGAAAGTCCTGACATCTAGGAGGTGAGCCGGAGGGGGGGGGCACAAAGAAAGTCCCACTTTTGGTTTTTTCGCTTATATGTATCTCTAAAATGGTGCGTCGTAGGATTTCATATTTTTTACGAATTCGCAACCGTTTTCGAGCTACTCGCTCAGGAAAAGTGAAAATTTTCGAAAAACGGATTTTTACGCGAAAAATAGAAAATTGTATTTTAAAGATGATTAAAAAAAGTAGGACCCCCGGTGCTCGTAATTGGCACCAGGCTGTCTCCTACATTTTTCCACCCCCCCCCTCTTGAGGGGGCAGCTCATTCCCGATCCACGGCTGCACTTGGTGGTAGGTGCGCCGGGAATGCTGCATAGCTGCGCTCTCAGTTGGTGGGAGGGAGCTGATGTCAGGCTTAATATTGCCACTGACCTCATGAACAACTGGAAGCGGTACTGATTCAGGGAGGTCTGTCTTGCTGGTGCCCCATACCATTTGAGAAAGCAAATCTTCCCAGCCTCTTTAATCTCGCTTTGAGTGGAAGAGGGGTTGTAAAAGATGACTGCCGCTTCCTTGATGATTTCTGACTTAAGTACAATTTTGAGAAGCCCACCTTGCTTTTCCTTAAAGTTGAAGAGGTAAAAAATCTGTTTTTCGAAAATTTTCACTTTTCCGAAGCGTGTAGCTCGAAAACGGTTGCGAATTCGAAAAAAGTATATAAAATGAAAGTTGCAGAGAATTCCATGAGCTTTCATTTTGAATAAGAAAATTTTTCCCTACGACACATCATTTTAGAGATATACGTGAAAAAAACAAAAGTGGAACTTTCTTTGTGCTCCCACTCCTCCGGCTCACCTCCTAGAAGTCAGGACATTCAGTATGTTCACTCCCTAAACACCTTGAACAACTTTCTAAAGTAATCGCTTAGGTCCCTGCTCACGCACTCTACACCCCCTTTAGGTCATTCGTTGACTGGACTATTATTAGGTCAGGAGTAAATTCAAAAAACCGTAAATTTAAAAAAAAATTAATTTCAGTAAAATTTTAGAAACATTTTTGAAATTTGTTATATCATTTTCATCCAACCTCACTCTTTTATTACTTTCTAAATCTAAATCTTCGTTTTCATCTGGTTCGTCCGGATTTACATCGTCATCGTCATCAGGTAACTCCAATATTTTTAAGTTCAACGTCAAAACAAGTTTTTCTACGAAAAGCTACTCAAATACTTGTACATTTCAAACCATGTTTTTTACAGCAGCAAGTCATTGTTTTACATCCACTTTCACATGCGCAACTATTTTTAATAACTTTTCTGGAATTAAATTTTCTTCAGTATAAACTGGACTTAGACCTTTTGGAGAAACTGTCCAACCATATTGAGCAGGGCTTTTTTCATTTCCTAACCAAAATTGTTATTGTAAATATGTTATTATTAGTCATCCATTTAAATGCGAAAAACCGATTTTTCAACTTTATACGGTATCAGTTGGCGTGCTATAAGGGCTTGTTTCGGATGTTCAACCCATCAACTTAAAACAATAAAATTGTAGTTATCTATTTTCTCCATGTCAAATTAAAATTCAACTGGACTATAATGCATTTAAAGCTTACAACATTTTATAAACAATTTATCTTTTTTATAATAATAAATGCAAAAAATGGTTCTAAAAAATGTTTCTTTTGTTAATATCACTGAAAAGTACGTGAAAGAAACTAGATTTTTTTAAAATGTTGTTCTACGACTTGACACACTTAACAATCGACGAATCAATCCTCGACTTTGTTTATACCACAGATTTTTAAGAAAAATGGTTAAAAAAATTGTTTTTGCAAGACAATTACATTTTAGGTGATTTGGGCTCCACTCTACTATTTATGTAAAATAAATCTGATTCGGTCCACAACTCCATTATTTTCTAAACAAAAGTACAGAAGACCAATACCAGAAGAGACTCTCTGGCTTCTCGCCCAAATTGAATATGTGGCACTGTGTTTAAGGCAGCCATCTTCTTGGTGGTATTATTGTCAACCTATAATTTCTTTGCTGTGGTTGCTTGTCGCAAGTTTGCAATTTAATTAACAATTATTGTAGTTCTGTACGTGTTATGGGTACAAGATGAACCGGGTAGGTTGTTATCGTCTGTTCAAGCAGAAAAACAAAGACATTATGCTGTTTTAAATTTCCCTCTTAAAATACCACCAAAAGGATGGCCGAAGATCGCTCCTATTTACCAATGAAAGAACAACAGAGTGTCGCTTCTGGGATAGGTCTTATGTGACAAAAGTAGCAATACTAAGACAATTAAATTTCCTTGTAAATTCCCACTGCTAATATAGCACGGCAATTACCGGCTTTTATGCCCACTGACAATCGTGTCAATTTAAATTTAAGAATAACCAAATGTACACCACAAAATTGGGTAATGAATAATAACTACAAAATCATATAAACACACAATAAATAAATAGACACATAAATAGACACATAAATACATAAATAGTCAGACTGAATAAAATTTGTTAACACCATACAAGCACTTTTCAATTAGTAAATTTTTTTATCCTCTTTTTAAAAGTACATAGGCTTTTACAATTTTTCAAATGAATTGACAAATGATTATAAATTTTACATCCTGTTGTAAAACACACTTTTTTGGTACATTGCTGTTGTATGCTGATAAGGAATTAGCTGATCTTTAAATCTTGACAATTTAGTAGGAGAGCTGGCAAACATTATGGTGAACGATAATATTCAAAATTTTCACTGATGGCAGTCCATTCTTTGGTCTTTGGGTATGTCAAAACCGATCGTCTGCCGTTTCAAAGTAACTTGGGGGGTGTATTCAAAAAGGGGTGATTTTAGGTTTTAGTGAACCATATTGTTCAAGAAAAATTTTTACAGGGGTGACTAATATAGTTAGTCTAGACGGCATTTCTACCTAGGCAGACGATTTTTCTGGTAGCATTATCATAGCAGACGCAACTCAAAATGGCAAAAAATCACATTTCGGTGAACTATATTGTTCAAAAATAATTTTCGCGTCCTTCGATTTGTCTACTTATGGTTTAATAAATAACGAATCGGCAAACGAAAAAATCGGTAGCATCACCCTAGCAGACGCTGTCAAAGTGACAGACTTTATAATAGATAACCGTATATGATAGATTGATATTCTTATGGCTATACATATTATTTGTTACTTTTAGATTATTATGTTCTGAAAATAATGTATTCTAGGCTTTTTGTTATGTTATTTTCTTATCTGTTGTTTAAAGTCAGATTTTTATTTTTGTTTTATTCGCACAGGAAATATAACGAACTGTCACCGATTTCTTGTATGCAGAAGAATTCTTTGTTTGAAAACTGCTGTCTAAAGAATCACTATTTCCACATACCATCAAAGAGGGTAATTTGATGATGGAACGAAGGTAACGGGGTGGCCATGGCGGTGATCGATAGCAAAAAGTTTTGATAGTTTTGCTTCTCGTACACACACTTGATCACAATTTTATTTCTTTAGCCCATTTAATATGGGGTGAGGGTAGCGGCAGTGGATATCAAAAAAAAATTGAGACGTTATTTATTGTACCATAGATAGACGAATCGAAAGACTCAAAAATTATTTTTGATCACTATAGTTCACCGAAACGTGATTTTCGCCACTTTGACAGGCGTCTGCCATACATATAGCTACGAAAAAAATCGTCTGCCCGGGCGAGAATGTAATCTTGAGTTGTTGTATTTATCATTCCTTACATAATTTTTCTTGATAAATGTCGTTCATCAAAACCGGATCTGTCACTTTGACAGCGTCTGCTAGGGTAATGCTACCGATTTTTTCGTCTGCCGATTCGTTATTTATTAAACCATAATAGTCCAAGATCCCAGAGCTGCCAGACCTACGTCATTTTAGCAAAGCTAATATGTTGACAACAAATAGTGTAATATCTAGTTAACAACGTATGCGTATTTGCTAGTTTGAAAGTGGGGCCCTTTTGCAGAAAACAGGTACAAAAGGTACATAAGAATTTTACTCAGTACGTTAAATTATGATAGCTGGATTATTTTACAAGTGACACGCTAACTACATGGTGTAAGCGTCAGCCTCCATTGGTCCGAGGTCCAAGGTTCGATCCTGAGCGTTCTCAGCTTCTTTTTTTTTTCAACAAATATTAACTTAAGGTGGCGATTACCAAGAAAGAGACAACCGAAAGGGAAATATTTATTATTTTTGGCCATAACTTTTTTCCTTAGTACGTATATAAAAAAAAACTGAGAACGCTCAGGGATCGAACCTCGGACCTTAAGATTCGGAGGTTGACGCTTACACCATGTAGTTAGCGTGTCACTTGTAAAATAATCCAGCTATCATAATTTAACATACTGAGTAAAATTCTTATGTACCTTTTGTACCTGTTTCTGCAAAAGGGCCCCACTTTCAAACTAGCAAATACGCATACGTTCTTAACTAGATATTACACTATTTGTTGTCAAAATATTAGCTTTGCTAAAATGACGTAGGTCTGACGGCTCTGGGATCTCACTCTATAAGTAGACAAATCGAAGGACGCGAAAATTATTTTTGAACAATATACAACGAAATGTGATTTTTTTGCCATTTTGAGTTGCGTCTGCTACGATAATGCTACCAGAAAAATCGTCTAGACTAACTATATTAGTCACCTCTGCAAAATTTTTTCTTGAACAATATGGTTCACTAAAACCTAAAATCACCCCCAAGTTAATGCTTCCACTTTGAAACGGCAGACGATCGGTTTTGACATACCCAAAGACCAAAGAATGGTCTGCCATCAGTGAAAATTTTGAATATTATCGTTCACCATAATGTTTGCCAGCTCTCCTACTAATTGTGATGTGTTTGGTTTGTAAGAAAAGTTGATTTGTTTTTAAAAACATAACAACAAATTTCATAAATATGTATACTGGGCAGAGTTAGTTTTTTTTTAAGGCTTTAAAGGATTCTCTACACGATTCTCGGGGATGTAAACTCTCCATAATCCTAATGACACGCTCTTGCAGAATAAATGCCAGACGAACATAGATAGTACTGAATCCCCACAGCATAATTCCATACCATGGATGGGAATGTATGTTAGGGTAATAAAATGTCAATAAAGAACCTTTACCGCAGTTGCGCATACCGTAACAACATTACCGAGCTTCACACACAAACTATCTATGTGAGCAGCCCATGTCAAATTTCGGTCGAACATGACACCCAAGATTTTAGCAGAATCTGTTACTAAAAATTCGTCGTTAGCATTTTACTCGATGTTGTACCTAAATGATACAGTAATTGTTTTGTTTTTATTAAGTGTAAGCCGGTTTTTCTCTGACCAAATGATAACGTCTCTGTACAGATCTTTCAATATATTTTTTACTGCGTCAGTTAGTATCATCAGCGTAACAAGTAATACAAACGTTGTATTTGCTTTGAATGTATAACGCAAGATCGTTGGCAAAGATAAGGTAAATAAATGGCCCCGGTATGGAGCCTTGTGGTACACCGGCATTTATTAGATATTTATCGCTCTTTGTTCCATTCACATAGACTACTTGGACGGTTTTTAATTTAGTTTACGTTTGTGAGTGTTCCTGTTCCTATTTCATCCAACATTTCAGATATTTGCATTTTTATTATCAAAGTATACCTGGAAGCTTGATTTCACAGCCCACTAGCAACTTCCTAGTACTTATGAATAATTTCTATTTATAAAAAAACAAATTGATTCATGTATACCGCGACGTAAAATACAATTTGCTGGTTATTAACTTTTATTACTCCAACTGAAATTAGAGACGCCCACAAATGTGAGAGAATATTCTCTAAGAATATAAATTAAAACCAACGCACATCTTGTAAAGACGGTTTGGAATTTTCATAATTACCCGTTCTAAATTCTAACTGGTTGTTCTTAATAAAAAAGAATCGATGTAATTGACTATGAGAATAACGGCATACAGGGTGATCAAAATAACAGAGGAAATCGTTCAGCTCAAATACCTTTTCTAATACGAAATTTAATCAATTCTTATTTACGCTACGTACGGCACTGTTATTCACTCAGGGGCGTAGCGAGCCAACTTTTTTGGGGGGTTATTTTTCAAATTTGCAAACTTCATAAACTTAAGAAGCCAACTCTAAATAAATAATAATTCCTCCAAAAAATTGATGAGCGGGGGGGGAAAAAATCCACAAAAAAAAATTCCACCGACAAAAAATTACCAACTTATATCTCAAATTTCCAACTTTTGCCCAACATTTGCCAAATCTGAAGCTACGCCCCTGTATTCATTCAACGTTGGTTCGACACACGTAAAAATGACATCTGCACTCACTAAATTATAAATATATTGCCTATGAACGCCCCAAGGGTACAATTTGACCAGCGAGGAGTTTTTGGTGTAGAAATATTTTAATAAGCGCATTTGTATCTTAGCAAAGCGAACGCGGTATAATACTTGGTACAAAAAAAATGTACCTGACTTTCTACAAAGCATAATGTGAAACATAACTTAACAAGGTGGAAGTGTACGTAAAATCTGCACTCACTAGTAAACTAATGGGTAATGAATGGTTACAATTAAAGCGAATAAATGATACTATGAGTAAGAGACATAGTATCATGAAGAAATACATTAGATAATATGTGTGCATAAAACGAAACAAATTTTATACAATACGCATGGCGCAGCACGTCGGCCAGGACTATTAAAAACAACCTCCCTTTTGAAACAAAAATTTGTTCGCTTCAACAAATTCAAACAGATACGTCTCCCTCAGAGACCTGCAGTCCCGTTGTAACATTGTGACACTAGCGGACTACATAACACTATTAGTGATTGTCGATATTTCACTGCCGGTGATTATATAACCGCGATTAGGAAATCACCGATAGCAACAGTGATGGAAGAACACTGCGATTTGCGTTTTTAATATCAGAATAGAGCAAACAGCGACTATAAGGAGCGTGGGGGAAAGTTTCGTTTGGGGTGGAATCGATTAAATATTGTTAGTGGATACTAAAAAAATTTTTTTCGAGTTTTTTTATCAAGAAATAAATTAGGCCGAAAACCGGCCTTAGAGACCCTCCTGCTTTATTACCTTACTTTTCCAAATTCTTTTTCTTTTTTAAAAGACTTCAAAAAATTGAAAAAAAGAGGAGGTTCTCAATTTGACCCATATGGATGTTTTTTTATATATATCTGTTCAATGACTCTGACGTAGCTTAAGCGATTTCTGTCAAATCTGTTGCAAACTGTAGGCAGTGGTCCCCTACTAAATTTATAAAGCTACATCTAGTGTAAGGTGAATAATTGGAAACATTTTTTTTTCAACCGACTTCACATTACGAGTATATTCGAAGATTTGGCGGAGTAGCCGGTAATTTCAATTAATTCACGAACAACAGGGCATTACTTTCCTGGTAACATTAACATGGTGCCCAACATAAAGAGAATTTCACAATAGTTTCCTTCACTATATACAAGTTAAATAAACAATAGAAGCTACTAAACATTTTTTTTTAATCTTTAAAAAATATCTCTAAAAAGTAATACATAAAATTTCACTCTGTTTTACTAATATAATATGGCAACGTCATTTTAAATCACTCTGTATGAATAGAGAAGATAAGAATAGGTATCCACAAAGTTCAATATATCTTTATTCATAAATGGCATCACGTTATTATCAAACGTTAATTTAATTATAATGTAGTCATCCATTTATGTTCAACAATAATATATATATATATATATATATATATATATATATATATATATATATATATATATATATATATATATATCGTATCTATGTTTAAACGTGTTTGTAAATTAAAAATGTTTGTTAGCAAGAATAATTAGAGAAAAACGAGTAGCGGTCAGGGTCGTATGTTGTAAAATTGCCTCAATTAGAATTGGCAACATTTTATCCGTTTTCTTTGAATTCTGCAATTCAAATAAGTACTTGTAATAATGATGTTTCAATTTAAGTGTTTTTGTAATGAACAAGCATTTAATCGTGAAAATAATTTTATTAATTATAAAGTATATTCCAACAAAAGCTACCCACTCTAAATGTCTGCTTAAAAACTCGTTTTTGCGTGTACTCTCTTTTTTTAATATCTCAAAAGGTACCGAGCCGATTTGGATGAAATTTTACGAGTATCATTAAAATAATAAGTAAAATGTTTTAACATCAGTTTTGCCGGTGTATTTTTCCACAAAAAAAATGTATTTTACTTTTTTCGGAAGGAGGGTTGCTGTTTTCGAGAAAAATGCACATAGCGGTCGCGTTGTCTTAAATTATGTAAGATCTTTCAATGATTTTCAAGTATCGCAGTTATCGTTGAAAATAGCAAAATTATCTAAAAAGAAAAATATAGATAATATTTCACAATCTCCTCTTAATTATTACATAACACATGTAGTTTCCGTCTCTTCATCGAATGAGCCACATGTTATATAGTCATTTCAGAAGAAAATTGTTCATATAATTGAAAAATTAATCGACTTACCTGAAGATTAATTTAAATTATACGAACCATTTTCTCCGAAACAATTATACATAGCGCAGGTAGTTTTCGTCTCTTGAGTGATTCAATTACAACGTTTAAAGTAAGTTTTTTCCTCCTATCCCCTCTCAGATACCTCTCAGATCCGTAACAGTCGAGCTGTCAGACCTACTTCTGTTGTGTTGTGCTAAAATAGTTCTTTGGAAAGGGGTGGGATATAATTGTTTCGGAGAAAATGGTTCATATAATTTAAATTAATCTTAAGGTAAGTCGATTAATTTTTCAATTATATTTCACCATTTTCTCCTTCACAATTATACATAACACAGCTAGATGTTTAAAGAACATGATCTATTTAAAGAGCACGTGTATTAATAATGTGAAAAATTTTCAGCTGAGATAAGCTAAAGGCATGTGCCAAGTTCATGTGAACGAATAGGTTAGCTTATTCAATTTTCGTTTGCCGGCGCCCCAAAACTACATTATTTGCGGTTGATGAGGTGGCCAGTATTTTATATGTGCACATTTTTATTTTATTTTGTTTTCCCTTGTATTTATAATACCACTCACGCATGCTTCATTTTATTTTATTTTGTTTACACAAATATCTGTAACTAGGAGTTTATTTCCTGGATTTACAATAATTCAACAAATAAACAAACAAACAAATGTATCATGTGACTGATTAGGCTAATAATAAAACAACATATGTGTGTTGCATTTCAGAACATAAATAAAATATAGATATGCCTTACTTTTTACCAGTGTACTTGATACACTAAATATTAACATATTAACTTAGTTATTGATATGCGTGTGATTGGCACAACACAAGAAAACGAAGTGAGGTCTGACAGCTCGACTGTTGGGGATCTGAGAGGTATCTGAGAGGGGATAGGAGGAAAAAACTTACTTTAAACGTTATGATTGAATCGCTCATGAGACGAAAACTACCTGTGTTATGTATAATTGTGAAGGAGAAAATGGTGAAATATAATTTAAATTAATCTACAGGTAAGTCAGTGGAGGTTCATACAAAGTGAAGTTTTGAAAAGAAATGGTTATATTTTAACATTTTAAGTTCGTTCTCTTGTGGGAACTAATCTACAGAATATTTTTTTAAAGTGTATTTGGGAAGGGAGGTGTTTTTAACGTTTATGCTTTATTAGTGGAAGTAAGGAGTCGGAAAGTATGCAAAATTGTGCTAAAGTTATGAAATCTATCCCCCTCCCCGTTTTCGAGGATGCTGAACACGAATAACAAGGTGAAAAAAGTTTTTAGTCATGCGCACCCCCTGAAACGACCAAAAACCACCCCTTCTTACTTATTTCTCATATAACAGCTTGGCATCGACTATTTTTGCAGGGATTCTTTATTTTTTTCATGGGGATATAACAGATGGTGAAAGGTGATGTCTGTCAGGTAGTAGACCGCAACCTCCCTCGGGGGTGGAATCTACCCTGTCAGGGGGTGTAAAATTGCTTCCTTTTTTTGTTAAAGACGTTTACTCCCCATTTTCGAGGATGCTGATCAAGGACAATGGTAAGAGTGTATTGTGACAATCTCGGGGATTGGTCTCACCCCCCTCACCCACCAGGGGTTTTTTTATTCCCTAATTTGTATATTGAGTGGGAGTGGTTTCAAAGTGACCATTTGTCCATTTTAATCCTCATCAAAAATAAACCTTAAAGCGGGATATTAAGGAAGGGAATACCTTTGTTAAACATTTCTGTTTTTAATAAATTATATATACAGGATATGATTTTTGGTGCAATATAATATTTGTTACAAGACATTAATATAACGTAGGGCGCTTACAAAGAGAATTACATGATTCATATTCCTCGGAATGAACATCACATTCAATGCTATTGCCGTCCGTTTCCGATTCATAATCGGAAATATACACTTCGGGTATAAAATTCAGGAAGTTACAGCACTATCATAACTATTATCGGATTCGTCTGTTTCTATGCTTGGTTCATCGTCTTCATCCTCTGAGGACGGATAACTTGAGGACACATGATTTCCCCAACAGTAAAGGCGGCAAAAACAAATAAAATGATAGTACGAGTCCCTAATATCAGCCAAGTCACTACCTATTATTATTATTATCATGAAAGAGGTGGTTTCCGACAGTTGAACGGTGAAGGAAGGAACGGTCGAACATAACCATTTTTTTCTTAACCAACTTCTTACTTCCACTATATTACAATTCCTACATCCTACAACTCTAGAAATTTAGCATTTACTGGAGTGGCAATTCGTGACAAATCTGTAGATCCTTTATTATTCTTTATTTCCATACAAATTTGAGTGTCTATAAGGACTAAAAAAATTACTTGAGAAATAAAACTATTTGCGATTCAAATTAATATTCCCTCTGCCTTTAGCAACTCACGCTGGTGACGTCATGATGGGGAGACTGTCTTGCATTAGGCATTATTCGCATTAGACTCCATAGCACATATATCATTCTCACGGATCTTTTCCTGTTTGCTGATTAGTAAATAGTAATATTACCATATTATTTAACAATTCAGCAAGGACAATGGTTTTATAGATATTAAAGCAGAAATAAATACGGATGTTGTTAAAAATATATTATTATACACTACACTGATTATTTGAATCAAACATTTTACAAGTTTGGATAATAACTGTAATTTTTTAATATTCTTTAGTTCCTTTTACTTATTGGGTCACTGTCACGAAAACGTGCATTTGCAGAAAGTAATTTTAAGAAAAATATATTTATTTATTTATTTTCAAATATAACATTCAGATTAGAACATAAACATTGTTAAATAGATATTTTAAATGGTTGAACTCAAACTTAATTAGTTTTGTTATAAAAGAGGATTTTTTAAAATACTAGTTAACGCAAATGAGAGACAAAGTATCAAAAGATATAATGATTAAATAATAAAAGTCGAAGTTTAGTCTCTTAACGCAAAAAATATAAATAAAATCTTTAATTCTCCCTAACACAAAAATTAAAAAACAGAAAGAAAAACAAATGTACCAAATAAAAACAAAAACTGTAATGAAAGTGAGAAGGAAGTAAAAAAATTTAGGTATATTATGGTAAAAGTTAGTGGATTTTAAGAGCTTATCCTCTTATGTATACAAGAACACAAAAAACTAGTTTTTTGTACTTTGCAACTTTTCTATTTGCGTGTTCCAATTTAAGAAATAACGCAAGTGAGGTTAACACAGGTGAAGTTTCGATTCAAATTTGCCGTTAAAAAGCCGATAATGTACTTGAAAAATAGCACCATTTTAAAAATATACTAACAAAATATCAAACAAATAAATAATGCATATTTTGCATATTTTTGACTAAAATTTATTGTTAACAAATGTGAGGCATTATGCTTACGTTTGTATGCATGCAATCATTTTGGCGCCAAACCAGTAAAAACTAGCACTAATTACTCACTCATTTCCAGAGCTAGAACCTCAACTGGTAAAATAAAATATATATCCTTACATTTAAGGAAGGTCATCACCACCCACTCGATTCTAAGCAGTAAAATCAACGTGTTAACTAAAGTGAGAATACTTACTAGAGATACTTGATAAAGTAGCGTTTTGAAGAGAAATTAATTCTTAACGTATAATATTGTTAAAAGTTAATACTTTTTTGGAGTTTTTCAAGACGTTTCTTCTGTCTTTTAAATCTACATTACTATAAAAAAAATTTGTTTGACGGGGGTAAGGGTAGGTAACAAACGTGAGATCTCAAATACTGTTATATAAAATAAAAACAAAAAGAAGACAATTAATTCGATGAAAATATTTTATTTATATTAATAAAATTTTACTGTAAATATTAAAAACTGAAAACAACTATTTTTTTTTTAAACTGAACTTTTATGGCGAAGGGACTGCAAAATGCACGTTTTTGTGACAATGACTCTGTTACACTTTTTGTAAATATGAATAGAGAAGAGTATACTGCGAATTTCTAAAGTCGTAAATATTTTCATATCATTGTATTCATGTAAAATGTCCGTCCTTCTGTCGGTCCGTTCGTCGCGGTTTTTTGTAAACACTGTAACTTAACAATGAAAGTCTGTTCCTGTCTCGGTTAAAATACATTTAAAAATTTATTTATTTGTAAGGACATCATCTGCCAAAATAGAATTCGAGAGATTTACAATAATACAAGAAATAATAAAAATATCATGAATAATCGACATTAAATTCATTGACAGCTGATTATTTACAATTCTTAATAATTTAATTCATTAGTTCACTCTCTCAAAATGAACTCTGGCAGATGCAACAATTTCACGATTCACTTCACAAATGATGAAAATATGTCAATATCATCACTGACCTAATGTGGGCCGATGTAGATAGGTATATACTTCAATAATACAAGATGCAAGACAGTTTTGCCTTACGAAAGTATGTGTGAACATATTCCCGTACTTTGTATTCGTCTGCATTTTTCACCCAAAACAAATCTCTATTGGTAGCCAACAATCATGCTTTCACTCTTTCTTACTGAACAACTCATGTTTCTGTGGCAGTCTATAATATTAAAAAAAAAAAATTGTACTCCCTCAGTCTGATGCTAAAAAACTTTTAGGGGAGAATTCTAATACTTAATATATAGCGTGCTTTTAATAAAAACGCCTCGTAACAGTGCACTGTATGATTTTCCGGCATCTCTATTATTTTCATTTATTTAAGTACCGCTCACCTTTCCTTGTATCATTAATGAAATATTTTTTATTAAACTGTAACACATAACTTTTAAAGACTCGAAAAATAGGTACTTACATGCCAATGAGTGGTGCATTATATTAACATATTAAACGATATTTAAAATTTGACTCTTCGAACTCGTTTCTTTTTCAAGCTGAAAAGATGGAAATTCAAAAAATAAGATTTTTCAAACCTTTTATCGCCTTTTAACAAACAGAAATTTACGAGGAAATTTAAGTGTAAAATTGTGCTAAAAATAGATACTAAAATCAATTTATCTATAAAATATTGTTTTAAAATAAAATCTAAAGTGTTTAGATGCACTCAAGTGCTGTCTAACACTTAGCAATACTTGAACCAAAAGTTGTGCATTGAATTTCAATCAACGTCCCACTTTAATTCATTCAAAATCCAGTACTTTAAACAAATAAATAAAAATGTGGCTAAAACAGCACTTACTATGAAAAGCTTGTGTTCTATGTGATTAAGTAAACATATAATTCAATCTTGTAAATATAAGTACCCTACCTTGAACCTGCTGTGATAGCGGGAATTGCAGAATGGCCCCCATAAGAGTGCCTGTTTCTAGATGAACCAGCCGTAATCCTAGGTATCTCGGAACGACAACGTGTCTTAGTCTCCCACTCAGTATTGAACTCTTCTTTTTCATCCTCATCTATGTTTATCAAGTCCTCCCTTTCCTCCCGATCCCCAGTATGCATGTTTTGCTCCTTCTCAATAATATGGGCCCTCTCACCAATGTGATGCCCAATCGACATTTTCTTAGTGCCAGACATAGTATCGGTAACTGTCTTCTGAGTTTCCTTGATGCCACCCGGAGCCACTCTAGTGCTAGATGTGGCTTTGTACACTTGTGGGCGACCATCGGGACCTGCTGACATGCTGATTACAGTGCTAGAGCTACTGTAGTTACCAGGATTGGCCATAGAGTCTAGAGAACCACTCAAAAGTCTGTTAAAATTTGGCATTATAGGCATTGAGAAAGGGGACATCAGCGAGTTGTGACTTAAGTTGTGGCCGAGATTGTGACGGTGTGTCAGAGCTCGGTTTTCAAAGTCACCAAAACCACCCATCGAACCACCCATCATTCCAAATGGGTCAGAAAACAAAGAGTTCATCATGTTGCTCATCTGCCGCATATGTCTCATGTGGGACCTGTAAATTTAAAATGCAATCGTTGATTTCTAGAAAAACAGCATGGCCGTCTGTTTTGGTTTATTGTTTAGAAAGTAGGCGCCAATAAATGATTGAAGTTGTGAAAACTTACCCAAATATCGGATCGTCCTCCATGTCGCCCATTAATGAGCCAAAAACTGACATGTTTTGTAAACCCGACACTGTAGAAACTTAGGGAAACTGGAAATTCACCAAGACGAAAATGTGCAACGAACTTTCCACTGTCGTTTGCTAGATGTCCTCACAAATGTCATATTGTCAATATACTTGAGGGTAGCTAAGGTTACAATTTGCAATGTATAGGGTGGTCTAGATAATTATTTTATGATAAGAAATAGTTATTTACTATTTAATTTTAATCCTACAAAATTTTAATATACAACTACCATACCTACAAAGAAAATTTTAATTAAAATAGATTGCGCGATATCAACATCGAAAAGTCTTTCCATAGACACCAAAGATTTAAGCAATCCAAATCACGTGACTTTTAACATGGCGTTGTGGGCATCCGGCAAACGTTTGTTTTTATTCGGTGAACGGTTGTTAAAGAGTTTGTTTTTCGGTTGCCTTGGCTACGTTTCAGCGAGTTAATTAAAATAAACCTTGTGTTTGCCCACAACAAAATAATTTGACAGGCTGTTGGATTGCCTATTTACTTAGTGACGGATCCAGAGAGAAGCGCTGGAGGCCATCGCCCCCCCGGACCTTCGGAGGACTACCGGTCACCACACGTAAATAATAATTAATAACACCGGTTTACAAAAAAAAGTCTTGTCCTAAGGTTCTAATCTAACTTTTCTGAAGTATTTTGAGCCGCTGAAGCCAATTTTGGACAAAAAAAAATTTCTATCGCGTCAATTTTTCATCCCCTAAAAAGAACAAAAAAAGACATTGTCCTAAAGGTTACATCCAATTTTTCTGAAGTATTTTGACGCGCTGAAGCTAATTTTGGACAAAAAAAAATTCCCTCTACCACCTCCTTTATCCCCTAAAAAAACTGACAATGATAGAAAAACATTTTTAATTTTTTGTTTTGTACGTATTGAATAAAGGTTATTTCTACAAATTTTACTTATTGTTAATTAGCGCCCCCCCCCCCGGAAGCCTACTCTGGATTCGCCACTGTATTTACTTACATGCAGTGGCGGATGGTGAAATTTCAGTAATTTTTTTCTCGTCTGTGGCGTATGGGACCTATACGAATAGGGAAAATAACATCTAGAGAAGCATTCCCTAAAAAATTTTGAAAAAGCAGGTTGCGAAAAAAATTTTCAAAATTCGGGAGTTAAGGCGTCATCTTGCAAGTCACGAGGTCGGCGGTTCGACCTCTGCTCGTTCCGTTTTTTCTTTTTTTTGTTTTGTTTTGTTAAAATAATTGCGAAAAAAATGTTAGTTGTTTTTTTAAAGGTAATAATTGCTTACAAAACCGATGTACGAATGTACTTTTTTTGAATTTTAGGTCTGTTTTAGACCATTAAATATTCTATTTATGTTGTAGATGTCGATATTATACCTTTACCGTTTTTTCTCCAACAGGTTTGTATAAGTACCTCAACTGAAAACTTAAATTCTTAAAATAGTTGTCTCCTGACT
Organism: Rutpela maculata; assembly: GCA_936432065.2. Classification (NCBI taxonomy): domain Eukaryota; kingdom Metazoa; phylum Arthropoda; class Insecta; order Coleoptera; family Cerambycidae; genus Rutpela; species Rutpela maculata. The sequence continues at coordinate 142,174,610 of OW386290.2, forward strand.
TCCCCCCACCGCTTATCAAATTTGAAATGAGGAAATTTTTTTTTTCGGATTTCCCCCTCTCTGCTCTTCAATTTCGAGATCTGGGGAAAACATTTTTTTAACGAACCGCCACTGAATTAATGTAATAATTACGTTGTTCAACAACTACTCGTACTTCTCAGGTTACACTGGTGACAGTTTAATTAAATTAAATAAGTTCTTCTTAATAATTATAAATAAATAAAAATACTAGTAACTCGAAAAATTCAGATTTGGGAACACATAAAAAAATAGAAAAAAAAAAGAGAACCTGAAAGATTTTCGTATATTTTAAATAAGGCTAGAGAAATTCAATTTCACATAATAAAGACTTCATACACATCACATAAATACTGCTTTTAGCATCCGTAATAACGGTCACTAAGATAGCTCAGTTGGTAGAAGTGTCAGTACTGTAATACGAACAACGGAGACATGGCAGGTTCGATCCCTACCGACCGCAATTAGTAAAGGTAAGTAAAAATTAATTTAATGTCCTACAAGTCTGTTATTTTACAATAACCACCCCATTTTGAGATAAATTAAATGAAAAATAACGCCCTAGGGCGTTATGAATATCTATAACGCCCTAGGGCATTATAAAATTATAATACAACCTAAAACAAGCAAATTATGATAGCGTTATTGACAAACAAATTGCGTTGCTATGCAACAGCGGCGTTTACAAACAATTTTGATTTTTATTCTCTTTTAAATCAAATCGTTCTGAACATAATACATGTCAAATTAATGAATCGTAAATGTTAAAAAAAAAATTGGGATTAAATAACAGACTTGCAGGACATTAAACGTTGAAGGCACCACGGGTGTTATAGGATAATGACGCCCTCGGTCGACTTACACTCCCTCGGGCCAGAGGCCCTCGGGGTTGTACACTGCCGACCTCGGTGCGTTATTATCCTTATAACACTCTTGGTACCTTAATAACTATAATGTCCTACAAGACTGTTATTTTACAATAACCACCCTATTTTGAGATACATTAAATGAAAACGCCCTAGGGCGTTATGAATATCTATAACGCCCTAGGGCATTATAAAATTATAATACAACCCAAAACAAGCAAATTATGATAGCGTTATTGACAAACAAAATGCGTTGCTATGCAACGGCGGCGTTTAAAAACAATTTTGATTTTTACTCTCTCTTAAATCAAATCGTTCTGAACATAATAGATGTCAAATTAATAAATCGTAAATGTCAAAAAAAAAAAATTCGAATTAAATAACAGACTTGCAGGACATTAAACGTTGAAGGCACCACGGGTGTTATAGGATAATGACGCCCTCGGTCGACTTACACTCCCTCGGGCCAGAGGCCTTCGGGGTTGTACACTGCCGACCTCGGTGCGTTATTATCCTTATAACACCCTTGGTACCTTAATAACTATAATGTCCTACAAGACTGTTATTTTACAATAACCACCCTATTTTGAGATACATTAAATGAAAACGCCCTAGGGCGTTATGAATATCTATAACGCCCTAGGGCATTATAAAATTATAATACAACCCAAAACAAGCAAATTATGATAGCGTTATTGACAAACAAAATGCGTTGCTATGCAACGGCGGCGTTTAAAAACAATTTTGATTTTTACTCTCTCTTAAATCAAATCGTTCTGAACATAATAGATGTCAAATTAATAAATCGTAAATGTCAAAAAAAAAAAATTCGAATTAAATAACAGACTTGCAGGACATTAAACGTTGAAGGCACCACGGGTGTTATAGGATAATGACGCCCTCGGTCGACGTACACTCCCTCGGGCCAGAGGCCCTCGGGGTTGTACACTGCCGACCTCGGTGCGTTATTATCCTTATAACACCCTTGGTACCTTAATAACTATAATGTCCTACAAGACTGTTATTTTACAATAACCACCCTATTTTGAGATACATTAAATGAAAACGCCCTAGGGCGTTATGAATATCTATAACGCCCTAGGGCATTATAAAATTATAATACAACCCAAAACAAGCAAATTATGATAGCGTTATTGACAAACAAAATGCGTTGCTATGCAACGGCGGCGTTTAAAAACAATTTTGATTTTTACTCTCTCTTAAATCAAATCGTTCTGAACATAATAGATGTCAAATTAATAAATCGTAAATGTCAAAAAAAAAAAATTCGAATTAAATAACAGACTTGCAGGACATTAAACGTTGAAGGCACCACGGGTGTTATAGGATAATGACGCCCTCGGTCGACGTACACTCCCTCGGGCCAGAGGCCCTCGGGATTGTACACTGACGACCTCGGTGCGTTATTATCCTTATAACACCCTTGGTACCTTAATAACTATAATAACTTAATGAACATTATAATTTGCAGGCAACCTTCTGAGAAAAAATTTGAGTGATGGTAAACAATATTAGATATGATAATGTAAATAAAATATACGGATGGCTAACATACAAATTCATATGACAATACTTATTTATGCATTAATTACTTCATTTTTATCAAGTAGACTACTACTAACTAGTACGTAGTTTTATATGTTCCTATTACTAAAAACCTGTGGGGGGATTACCAAATATAACCTGAAAAAGACGTCAAATTAACGTCTCATAAGACGTCATTCATCTGAGACATTAGGAAGTAATTTTCACGTTTCATTTGCGTCATCTAAGTAACTCGTCATTTCTCGTCACTCCTGACCATTTTTTCACGTCATTTTCACGTGCCTTTTTGCTACCTGGGTAAATACCAAACACAAATCATTTTGTTAAATATCACTACATTTTTCTGTTTACAACTGCAGTTTCGTAGTATATCTAGTCTATATTTTCAATTACAGTGAATTACAAATTAAATTGTGAGGTTATTGTACATTGCGAAAGGATTAAGGTATGGTCAAACACAATTACTTTTGCTGCGCAGTTTTTTAGAGTTGCAGCTGCAAAAGTTTCGTATCCTGTTCGCACTGATCCTAAAAGTAGCGTGCAACGGGCAGTTTTTTCTACTGCAGCTACCCGTCAAAACTTCAAGTCTGGAAAAGGTTACAGTGAGATTCACACAAAACACGCTGTTTTTGTATGGTGCAAGCAGGTGACGTATGCTAGCTATTATTCCTTGACATCTCGCTGTGTTCGTGTCGTAATATACATAATAAAATCCAATTTGTGTACTATAAAACAAATATCATTAATTTTAAATCAGAATAATCCTTGGCCCACCAAAAAAAAATGAGAAATCACGTAAGAAAATTTTTTGTTTCTGATCCACTCTATACATTGCTCGGTCCCTGGTGCTCCCTCCTCTATTTTGTATTTATTTATCATAGACACATTTAATAGACAAAGAAACACTAGAACATTCGAGAGAGACAAGTGAATTGTATCTAAAGCTACGTTAGATACTTTTGAATTATCTTCACAGATGGAAGCACATTCCGTAAAACATCTGATCCGGTATGCGCCTCGGCTTGCAGTTTTCTTGAAAATCTTGACTTTTTGAGTTCTATTTACTGTACTGTCATTGCAAATTTAATTTATCTGTTTTTAATATTTAGTGATGTTATCAATTATTTGAATTTAATTTCACACACAGGTAATTCGTTTATAGCTCCGAAGATAAAAATAATTGCTTTAAAGTGTTTTATTGTTTTATAGGTGTTATTAATTACAAAAAATACATTTGTTGACGTGTTCGGTCGGTCTCAAGCTGTCAAAAGTACGTTAAATTTTTGAGCCACGTTGGAAGTGCATATTTTTTTAAATATCTAAGAATTAACTGTATTAATGTTTTAAAAGTTACAAAATTAAGGTAATTAGTACCTTTCATTCAGTCAAAACTCCGCTTATTTAACGAAATTGCATAACTCCATTAACTTATGTTTAAATTAGAACAACTATTACTTAATTGAATTTGCAGGCTTTAGTCTAATAAAAATCCAATATGAAAGTGAAAGACGTAGAACGTACTGCAAATGTTGCATGGTCCCCGAAAAACCAACACCCAATATACCTAGCAGCTGGTACAGCTGCCCAGCAACTAGATGCCTCCTTTAATACCAGCGCAGCCCTAGAAATCTATTCGCTAAATCTTAGTGAACCTGGGCCTGATATGCAGTTGATTTCATCGCTGCCAAGTAACCACAGATTTCATAAAATCATTTGGGGTTCTTTTGGAGGTGAACAATCCAAGGGAACGATCATAGGAGGATGTGATAATGGGCTAATCCAGATCTACAGTGCCTCAAAGTTGCTCAAGGGTGAAGATGCCATTATCGGCAAGCAAGAGAAACATACCGGTCCAGTGCATGCTTTAGATTTTAACAATTTCCAGCAGAATTTGTTTGCTACTGGCGCAGGTGATTCTGAAATATTTATTTGGGATTTAAATAATACGAATACACCGATGTCGCCTGGTAAGTAGAATTAATTCTATGTCCTGTTTATCAGTTTCCATATGCTTGTGTATTTTAGGAGCGAAATCTCAGCCTTTAGAAGACGTTTTGTCTGTGTCATGGAATAGGCAAGTACAGCATATTTTGGCCTCAACGTTTCCTTCAAAGTGTGTTATTTGGGATTTAAGAAAAAATGAGCCTATTATTAAGTTGACTGATACGGTATCTCGCATTCGATGGAAGGTCGTAGCTTGGCATCCTGAAGTCGCCACTCAGCTATGTTTAGCCTCAGGTTTGTCTAAAGAACTAATTTTAAGAAGATTGTGTGTTAATTTATACATTAAACATGAAAAATATGGGTCTGGCAAACTTTAGATATCTCGGATTTTGCAAATTTTCTAAAAGACATTTAATTTACTTAAAAATACTTGGAATACTTCTAAACTGCATTAAAGAATTTACAAAGAATTAACAATATATAGCAAAGAATAAAAATACTTTTTAAGGCATTTTAATATCTCAACTCTGGCTTAAACTCCTCATTATTTAAAAAGTTACCAAAATTGGGTTGTTGCGCTAAGTTAAAATTTGAGGAGAATCTATGTTAAACAATAACAATTATTCATAAAAAATCATTAGAGACATGTAGAAGTTGAAAAGAAAGTCTTATAATATTATAATATTAATTACAAAAATACATGCATTTAAAACGGAGATGACATAATAACGGCAGTCTGTAGAGAAGTTAGTTATAAAACGACGTGAAACGCTTTAGAGACTCGCTGATAGCGACGGAGAAAAAAGACAATCACGACAGTTTAATCTGACATTGTATTTAACGTCAAATTCAACTGACGTTCATAGGTTATAATTCGGTATAGTTTAACAGCATCTAGTTATGGATAAATATAAGTACAGATAGTGTTTTCTGCCGTACTGTGTAAATAATACCACCAATTCACCAGAAAAACTGTTGTGTTCCAATAATAAACGCTGAACGTAATAATGAATGATTCAAAGCCACCAGAGAAGGACCAAGTCTTCTTATTGTGGAGACCATTTCAATGTGAAGTAAAGTAACAAATTACAATGTATTCTAAGCGTTTTATTTGTGGTAAGTTGTATCTTAATGTAGGAATTTGATTTTTAATATGGGTTTATGTTGTAGGAAAAACGGCCGCATTACAAGACTTGTGTGGCGTTCTAGCTGTTACAAATTTAAATTACCCGCCAAACTGATTGATAAAACAGGGTGTATTACTGTATTCTTAACGGCTCTAGATTAGAATGTTATTCATGTATTTTATTTAGTTTATGTTGGAATAAAGTGCAGTTGTTTTTGTTAGCTATTGATTATTTATGAAGCTCCCTAGACGCCCTGTAATACTAGGATGATCAATAAATTAAGAAAGGAAATTTAAAAGCTCGCCGTTGAAAAACTATATGAAACAAACTGTGAAAGTCGTTTAAACACAATCAGTCGGAAATGGCTACGAATGCGTTCGATTATAGTTATAAATGCCTTTTGAATTATGTGTGTTATAAATACATATTGTTTATTGCTTAGACAGATACTAGCATAAAGTACTTACCTATTTATTATTTTTTGTTATAATACAGACCTTTCTTGATATCTTCGTAAGTCTCATTCTGACTCTTCTTAGAAGTGAGTATCAATGGATAATAAATAATTTCTTTAGTAGATAAACTTATTTTGTTGTTTTCAGTTAGATACGCATCTATATAGTTAATAGGAAATAAAACAATGAAAAGGAAATATTTAATAAAATACAAAGTATAGTTAACAAATTCATCTAAATTAAATAGTAAAATACATATTAGACATATTATGTAATATTAATAAGGTAAGATAAAGGAAGTTCTTGCAGAAATTACAATAGTTTGTACTGTCTACAGCAGCTGTAACGTAAGTACCTTGCAGCTTTTACACTTCCAACCATTGCAATGTCAAAACGATCGTCTTTTTAAAAATTCGCTGACCATAAATATATCCACCGCAAGTAGAATGTCAGAATTAGCTTTTACAGATATACTGCCTTAGTCGTTTTGTAAAAAAATATTAACAATAACTGCAAACATCAATCACTGCTAGCTAAACGTCAAATTTACTTTTGACATATGAGGTTATTTTCTTTCTTGTCAGCAATGTCAACTTATTTGTCTTCATCTGTTCTGCTTATAAGTTCACATCTAACTGCCGTTATGATGTCACTACCGTTTTCGCGGCACATTCAAATAGTCGAAGTTTAACAATTTTTTAAAATATGTTGAGCGAAGAATTTTTCTTCCAAATTAAATATATAACTAAATTAAGTCCTCCACTACCATATTTCACCATTTTTGAAAATTCGTCAACAACCCAATTGTCACCTTTCGTTGCAGAAGAAGACCATTCTCCTATAATCCAACTGTGGGACTTGAGGTTTGCTACATCGCCCCTGAAAACGCTAGAAAACCATCAGAGGGGAATACTGTCGCTTGCCTGGTGCTCAGAAGATCCAGATCTGCTTGTGTCCTGTGGCAAAGACAGTCGTATTATATGTTGGAATCCGAATTCCAGTCAACAAAATGGGGAGGTGCTTTCAGAGTTGGCAAAGACTAATCAGTGGAGTTTCGATATTGCCTGGTGCCCCAGGAATCCGGCTTTGATAGCTTGTCCGAATTTCGACGGACACGTTGCCATTTACTCCTTAATGGGTGGTAAGAGATATTTAGATATTTATAGGTTTTACGCAAATTAACCTGATGAGGAATTTGTTGAGAATTTAGTGCTAAAGAGGAAAAGTTCTTGCCATTTTTGTCATAGCATTAACGGATCGGATCGTAAGATACTTACATTTGGACTTCTTGCAAAGATGGTGCCTGACTCAAATTTGGCAAAATACTCTAGTGGCACCCCTGAATGCTTAAAAAATATATATTTCCTCTATTTTTGCATTACAAACCCACTTTATATGGCCTATTAATTGGTTTATTACTGCTATTATTATCACTTCTGGATGATAAACGCTTTGTAAATGTGTATGTGCTGCCTTTCCCCATGTCAGTATACCATACAAGAGTAACAACTGTAACGAGTGGTACAAAGAGAAATAGGTGGTGACCGATTTACTCATGTTGTAATTTAATGTCAACATGTACTTTACGTTGGTTTCATGATTCCCTTCAAGTTTTGTGGTAGTCTTGGTTCCAAATGTTAAGGTTACTGTTTTAGTCTAATTTAAAATGAATTGACTATGTGCAAACCAAGCTTTAACATTGTACCACTACCTTGGCCGATTATCAATAATTTTTTTATCATTTTATTGAATGTTAGTTATTTACCTATATGGTATTAATAAAAAATATTATTAGAGTGAAATATATTGATAACAGATCAAGAAGAGTACACTGCCGCTAGCTCATTAGCTCGGAAGCGTATGGGTCGTGAGTTATGCACATATATTTATTATTAAGATGTTATAATAGAGGCTATGCAAGTTTAATTATTATTAATATGTTATAATAGAGAGAGACTTACCTACAAATATGTATGATGAGCTAAATAGGTGTTAGATCATAGGCGCCAACCATTCTTTATATAAGATGTTGATGAATACCAAGAATGGTAAACAATATTCAATTATTAAGATTTTAATATTAATTTACGTATTTGTTTTGTGGAGTAAAATAGAACTCGTTGAAATAACAAGAAACAAGTTTATGAATAAAAGTCTCGTGGAAATTATAAAATCAGTTTTTATTAGAAAACTGGTCCAAAACTGAGGTATGTCAAGCCAAAATGACATTTACATTAAAAAATACATATAAATATGGAAAATTGCTTATATGCTCTTCTTAAAAAATTGTTATGTAAAATTACAATAGTCAATTATTCAAAAATTTTTCAGAAAATAATTAACAAAAATTTCTTCTTTTTATTAGAAGTTGTTCAGACTGGATTTTACCTATTCAAAATTTGATAGAAAAATAGTAAGCTAAATTTTATGTTAAAGCGAAAGTTATTAATAATTTACCCCAATATATCACAACATATATTTTAAAGCGAAAATGTTAATAAAATTTGGTGATCACCAAACCTTGTACAGTTGTACCTTAATAATTAAAATTTCATAATAAAAACTCTGAAGAAAAGTTATTCAATTTTTGCAAGAACCTGTAACATTCAGAAACTCTCATATTTAAGAAAAACAAAGGTCATTTTAATATATTATGTAAGATTTTATCCACAATGATAAAAATGTAAAATTTCAATTGTTTTTCTGTGCAAAAAATAATGATGTTAGACTGCAAGAATTTTACTTAAATTAAACACTTAACTTGGAAGATCCTTAGTTTTCTTTGAAGGATGTAGGTACATACGATGACAAGAAAGATAGGCTTGGTTCTTCTCCTAACAGGAAACCATTATAGCTTCAAAAAAAAATTTGGCTGCTAAATAAGATGGCGAACGTACATCTCCATTCCAGGAAAAGATATACTTCTATTAAAGTTGTGGATAAATCATGTAGTGATTATTGAGTGGATATGACTATTAAGTTTAGCTTCAACCATAAACCATTGACAAAATGAAATTTTTAATTAATGATTAGATGTTGAATGTGATTCGAAATTTAATCATACTTTAAAATTAGTAAGATTTTTCAGCATTGAAAGGAAGACCCTACAAGTCGAAAAAACAATATAATAAACTATATTTTACGAATGAAACCTTGATATGAAAAGATAATTTTTAAAGCCATCTTGAAATTAATAACCATGAGGTTAATTATTAACGAAATGTTTCTTTGGCTCGAACATAAATATAAACACAGGAATAAGATGAGAAGGAAGTTTTTCCTCACATTAATAAATAGACATAGTATCGATGTTAAATGTTACAATAACAAGGTACTGAGTGAAGACGAAAGGTCAACGCTACCGCACTTTGGTTTAAGACTCGAACAAGTGAAAAGTAAATTGCGAGCAGGGAGGAAGTAAACCTCTGCCGGAAATTATGTTCAAGAGAACGACTAAACATTCCGTGTATTTAATTTATTCAAGCGATAAATCATTACAATTATTAATGTTAAATATACCAATACTTTAATTTATTAGATTATTAAGTTATTCAGTTCACTGATTTTTGTTTATCTATGTATGAACATTTGTCCATTTGAATAACTAAATATACTAACAAGTAAATCTGTTACTTAGATGACCAGCTATACTCTCCAACGTATATAATAAAGTTCAACTCTTTATAGAAATTTAAATTGATGGAACTATTAAACAAGATTTCATTTGCAATTTTTGTTTTATTCTAACAACAAAAAAATTTGATTTACTAGGAAATATGAATCAACATATTCCTAAATATAAAAAAAAATATGGAGCATTATACAAGCTACATGTTGCAGAATGTTTTGAGAATGCCCGGATTATCACTTTCCTTGTCTATACTTGCAATAAAAGTGGTGTCATCTACATATGTAACAGTTGCAGTGGTCAAATTATTCATACTTTGTGGCAAATCATTAATGTAGACGATAAAGAGTGTGGCTTTAGAATTAAGGCTTGGGAAACTCCTCTTTTTAATTTGAATTTTTTTCATTTTTTTGCTTATGTAAATTTTTAAAACTTCTGTAACTTTTTAGATAATAATTTTAGAACATGGGTTATTTAAAGCTTTTTTTTATCTTATTAACTGCAATACTTCTTAGATTATTACATATTTCGAAAATTTTTACTAATTTCAAATTTTAAAACCGCTGCCCAAGGAATCACTACTTCCCCATCCACATTTTTTATCCAAGTCACTCACAACGAAAAAATGTTGTATGTGGAAATAATTGTTTATGGAACTTTAGTAATATATTATTTGAAATCCTCTACCCCAAAAACCCATAAAACGATACCCCACATCGGTAGCGGGGTGGAGGTGGTAGTGGGGGTGGATGAAGTAAAAAAACGTTTTGAGGTGTGTGGTTCTTGTACACACACTAAATCACATTTTTTTTCATCCCCTTTAATAATGGGGTGGGGGTGGTAATGGGGGGTGACTAATGCCAAAATTGTTTTTGAAACCTTACCTTCTCTTGTATATACTAAATACCAACTTTATGGACTCTTACCTGCTTGATTTACTATTTTTCCCAAATTTACCCCAATTTACACCCCCAACCCTTCGACGGAACAAGATGAAAATATAATCTAGTTCTAGATCTCGTTAAAGTACATATGTGTACCAAATTTCAACTCAATATCTCAAACGGTTCCAGAGTAAACGTGCGCACAGAAAAAGTTACAGACAGACCGACAGACAGAAATTTTTTTTTCTCTCAAACTTAAAATCTCGACGGTTCGTGACATTCTAAGCCTATTTGAACAATAAAAATTTTTTGTCGTTACTGTAATACTTCCACTGGATGTGGAAGTAAAAATTAGTTGCATTTAAAAAATTCTGAAAATTATAAAAATTTTTGAAAATATGAAATAATATAGTAGTATGGAATTTAATAAGATAAAAGTTCTAAATAATTGGTGTTCTAAAATGATAAACAGAAAAGTTACGGGAGTTTTCAAAATTTACAAAGACAAAAAAATGGAGAAAAAAATTCATGTCCAAAACGGCTGGTATTTATAAAATTTCATACATTTCATTCACAATTTATTCATTAATCGTATGAATTATGTTTCAAGGTTCCAGCCATCGAAAAATAATTTCTCACCGCAGCGCCATCTCTGTTCACTGCGAAAGAACAATTCTAACTGCAGCTGTTTAAGATGTTTTTTGGTGTCAATCATCCGCGATTTACAAATTTTTAAATATCTTTATTATTTTACGAGATAATGACCCGAGGACTTTTAGTGAAACACCCTGTATAAACGTTAATTTACAATCCCAGCGCCCGTAAAACCAAGATAAGATTACCAATTCAAAATTTAGTTCTTGTAAATGCCTTGTATAATAAAAATATGGTCATAGGGAAACAATACTAAATAATATGATTTAGGTAAAACTCAACAAATCCAGACTACTAATAAAATAGCCGATAGTTTTCCTGGCATGGATGGATATGTGCAAGCCCCGGTACCCCAGCCTGCTACCGGACCTGTTAGTGTGGACTTAACCAAACCTCCCAAATGGCTTAAGAGACCTGTTGGTGCTAGTTTTGGTGTGAGTATAATTTAAACGTTTTAAATCTGATTATTGAAAATAATAGGATTAATAAAATTGTTCTTTTAACTAACTGCTGTTAGGTATTTTTTTTACTGATATGTTATTTCAGTTTGGTGGAAAATTGATAACCTTTGAAAATGATAAAGCGGCGATTGCCCAAGCACTGCAAAATGCCCAGCCTGGGCAACCGGCAATTCCAATTCAGAGGACAGTTCAAGTCAGTCAGGTTATCACTGAACTAGAACTTGTGCAAAAATCTGGAGAGTTAGAAAAAGCCTTGGAGTATGGTAATTTTAATGGTAAGTGTTTATAAGAAACTTCAGAGTAATAGTTTAAATTGTCTAGTTTAATTGTAAATCCAGATTATACAAATGCAATATTCTCTAAAACAAACCGGGGTCTACATACTATTCAACGGATCACATTAAACAATTTACCATTTTTGGATTCAATAAAATGCCTGGGAACATTACTGGACAAGACGTTAAGGTTTCAGCCTCACGTTGTGTTTGAAATTAACTCAAGTTTGCTATGGCCTTAGACGTTTATCAAAAAACTCAATGATACTAGGAGTTGCTCTGTGGACAGGATTTTCATAGTACCAAAAAAAACCTATTAAAATTATGAAAAAATGTAAAATACTTTGATTTCTGTGGAGGTCACTTTAAAGATTTATAGTGTTAACAATTCCTGCATTATTTATTTATTTATGAGCGTTAAATTCATTTTTAAAAATTGAATTTAATTTAAATCATGTAAAAAATTAAGATAGAGTTGATTAACTTGCTGTGGGACTAGAGACCTTATGATAATTATGATTATTTAGACCATTCTTAATAAATATCTAACTAACAAATCTGTGTCGTGTTATATATTAATATTTATTGTCGTAAATTGGGTATTTTCCATTTTTTTAAAATTCAGTTTTGGTGATATATAATAATAATAATAATAATAATAATAATAGTTTATTGGTGCTATTACAGGTGCTTACACAAGTCAAATACAAAGAACAGTTAAAAACATGTATGAGAAAGAAAAAAAGAAACATGTAAAATAGATTACTAAAGACATGCCCAAACCGTGTCGGTTGGACATATCTATTAGTCTATCTAAAACACTTTAAAATAGAAAAAGTTTATAAGCAAAAAAATCGAAAGCAGAACAGGTGAAAGTATGCCTTAGTAGAGAATAATAATACGTCTCGTCTTGAAATTAACATTTTCTAGGGTTATGTAAAATGGGCTGATACATTATCAGGTCCAAAATTAAAAATTTTTGCCCTACAATCTCACTAGAGTGTCAAACTACAATATATATATATGTACAGTAAACGGACAAAAGGAAACTTATTACATCCATTCTTTGAGAGACGTTGAGAATTAAAACACGGCGGGGTGAAAGTCTAATGAAGAAAACCCAGCATGTCAATGAAGTCGTTTTTAAAATATTCATTAATGTTATAAAAACCCTTGCTAAGTAAATAGTTTTTAACTAAAATTTTGAATTTGGGTCTGTCGAGGGACCTCACTGTGAGTGGCAATCTATTAAACATTTTTGGCCCTAGAAATCTAATTCCCGTTTGTGTTTTCTTTACCCGATTAAAGGAAACTTAGATATTGTTTTTGTTTCTTGTCTCGTAGTCATGCACATCATCGTGCGTGTTATATAACATCATGTTATCCTTAACGAACAGCAAACATTGAAAAATATATAGACAGGGGAAAGTTAAAATTTTTAGTTCTATAAAAGCTGGTCTACAGTCGTCCCTGTAATCTAGACCGGCAATTATTCTGACAGCTCTTCTTTGAAGAGAGAATACTCTACATGTTGATGATGCATGACCCCATACTACAATTGCATATGATAAATGTGATTGTATTAGTGCAAAATATGCCGTAATTAATGCTGATTTAGGGGCCGCCCGGGTGAGGTTCCTTAGCAAGTAAACAGATGAAACTAACTTCTTACATACAGCTTCAGTGTGATATTGCCAAGTTAGTTTCGGGTCCAAATGGACGCCCAAGAATTTCACAGGCCGATCATTATTTAAAAGCTCATCGTTGTTTAAAAAATTTATTGAGAGGGTAAAATACATTGCAATGGTCTTCTCTTCATTGAGAGAGAGTTGGTTTTTTGAGAACCAATCCGTCACCCTTGACTGGGCCTCCTTTAATTTCTCGTCCACAATACCTTTTTGGTGGTGTTTATAGATGATATTTGTATCATCTGCGTATAGTATAAACTCCATGCTGGGATTACAGTCAGTGATATCATTGATATAAATCAAAAACAACATATCAAGTAATGTTATTATTTTAACAATTACTCCATAATCAATTTAAACCAAAACAATAATTTCTTAAATAAAAATAAGAAATAAGAATATGCCCGTCTAGACACAGATTTCAAATGATTTTATTTGACGGGAGATAATTTAACCAATCATAGACAACTTTCGCTTAGACTGTAACTATCTTATATGAATGCCAAATTGTGTGTTTACTTTACATTATTTTACCTATAACACTTCTATTTTGCTCAATATCTTGAAAATCAATAAACATTATATACACGTATTTAGAAAAAATTAAAAAGTATTTATGTTTGTTATTATTTAGAAGTTATCTTAAAAAGTAAATAAAATTCATGGCGAGGTTTATGTAGCAACATTGTATAAAAACGGCTTTCTTCCAACTTTGCTTGCGTGCTGTCAATTGTCACTTCTTGGCATAATACAAGTGATAGAAACACATTGGTTAAAGAGTGACCGCAAAATTCGCCTGTTTTTGCGTAGTAAATAGCGGACCAAGGGGAAAGAGCAAAATAAATCCTATAGGGCTCAAATTAAACTTTGAGAAATTATAAGGTGGACATATTTTTTACTTTTTTGAATAAATGCAAAAATCACCCCGCCCCTATTCAAGGGTAGAAAATATTTTAAAAAGGCCGTATATAATGAATATTTTAAAAAATAAACACCCCCTCTCAGGGGATGGCACTTAAAAAATATATATATTTATTGGAGCTGAAATAGAATCAAATTTTAAGAAGAAAAGGTTCTATGCAATTTTTCACATAAATTGATAGTTTTTAAGTTATAACGACTTCAAAATTGCGATTTTAGCTTAAAAAAAAGGTATTTCCAAACGGATTTCGTCAAGTATCTCGAAAAGTATTACTTTATCGAAAAAATGTTAGAGACCAATTACAGAAAGTACAAACTGGGAATTAATTATATTTTTTGTTTATTAATGTAGGATTAATAATTTCGGAGATATTTAAATTTATATTTGGTATCCAAGTGTTTCGAAATTACCTTTAAAGTTCAAAATGCATTTTTTTTCTAAAGCAAGTGCTTTAAATGAGCAAAAAAATTTGAGCATCTAGGTAATGCTACATCTTAACGAAAAACTGTATTTGAGATAATTTTTTTAAATTACTGGCTAATTAGAGTAACAAAATGGCGACCTTTTTATATTAAAAAAATATAAATACGCACATTTTTCTTATGCTACAGGAACGAGTAAAAAATAATTTGAAAGCGCAATTAATTGTCTTTAATTTCATTTCTTACCATGCGTGACGTAGGTGTCACAATTTTTGAGATATTTAACCTTTAAACTGCATTTTTCATCTTATAAACGTTCGGACGCAATTTATAAACTTTCATATCTCCGAAATTATTAAATCTGTGTAAATAAATAAACAAGCGAAATTCATTATCAGTTTATGAGCTTTATTTTTGGTATCTACCTATTTTTCAATAAAACTAATATTTATTGAGATATTTGGAAAAGGAAAAAAAAATTACGTTTTATCGAAAATACCTTTATAGTTTAAACTGTATTTTCTTCTAAAGCAAGCATTACAGTAACAAAATTGCGACGTTGTCAGTAAAAAAATATGTAGACGCACATTGCATCGGTCATAACTTCTTTGTTTTTTATGCTACAGAAACCAATAAAAAAACAGTTGAAAGATTAATTAATAACCTATTATTCTACCTATTAGCATTGTAGGTGTCACAGTTTCTGAGATATTTAACACTCACTCTAAATAATTATCTATGAACACTTGGATGCCAAATTTAAACTAAAATATCTCCGAAATTATTAATCCTACATCAATAAACAAAAAATATAATTAATTCCCAGTTTGTACTTTCTGTAATTGGTCTGTAACATTTTTTCGATAAAGTAATACTTTTCGAGATACTTGACAAAAGCCGTTTGAAAATACCTTTTTATTTAAGCTAAAATCGCAATTTTGAAGTCGTTATAACTTAAAAACTATCAATTTATGTGAAAAATTGCATAGAACTTTTTCTTCTTAAAATTTGATTCTACTTCAGCTCCAATAAATATATATATTTTTTAAGTGTCACCCCCTGAGAGGGGGTGGCATCCACCCCCTATAAATTAGCAAGCCCCCGCACAATATAGAAACGTTTCTGTGAAGCATTTACTGTTATACTGCCAAAAATGAACAAAATCCTGAACGAATTTCGTTCATTTTTGGCATATGACATTATTCCGAAGTTTTGCATATTTTTTACCTTTAAGTACTGTACTAAAATATGTTTTTAAAAATCTAATCGGCATTAAAAATTATTTAAAATATTTAATAACGCCTGTTTTTATTATTTTTTACATCACAAAATTAAATTTTGTTGATGAATATATTAAAATTATTGATTTAATAAATAAGCTTTATACTGCTGTTTTCTTCAATTATCTTTACTAGAACTAGATAAGAGATTTGAACTTGGCAACACCACACTGTTTTGTATGAAACCATTCTATCAACAAATTAGTACAGACTACCTACGTCATCGGCAGATTACTTACGTCACGAATTTAAAACGCTTTTCGCGTCACTTATTTTAACTTTTGTTTTCTCAATAAATTGACAATTATTTTCGCGGAAATCTGTATTAGGAGGCTTGTTTATACATCTTCTATGATATTATGCAATAAAAAAAATAGGAAAATACCCCATTGTTGTGACTGATTTATACTTTTGTCATATTAATGTGTAGTGCAGTAAACTATTATTATTATTATTATTATTTCTTGTTGATGTTGAGATTGATTTTATTTTGATTTATCTTTAGAATATTGTTTCAACAAATCCGAGCTAACCGATGACCAGCACAAGAAGTACATCTGGCACTTCCTTAAGGCCAATTTCGAGCAAGATCCCCGAGCCGAACTTCTTAATTTGTTGGGCTATAGGATTGAAGATATTAACAACAAACTTAACCAGTTTGTAGGCAAGGAGTTTCAGAACAATATCGATGGATTATCTGACGATTTTTCCAGCATGAATAGGGTGAGTTTGGATGCATTTAAATTTTTTATTTGAAGAACCAACAATCTTTGTCTTTTTAAATCTTATTTAAATAACAGAACCCAATCGGTCTGTATAAATAATATTATCTCCAACTCTTTAAATATTGAACGTGGTGTACCACAGGGCTCCGTATTGGGGCCATTTCTATTTCTTACTTATGTGAATGATTTGTGTAATTATTTGACGAAGAAGTCATGTGTTTTGTTTGCCGATGACACAACATTAATATGCCAAAATAAAGTTATTAATAATCTTCAGGAATCATCTCGTACTGAATATAGGGCTGAAGATTGGTTCAGTTCTAATAAACTAAAATTAAACCCTGTTAAATTGCCGAGACAGAGACTTCCCTACAAACTGAACATTACTGGGAGGTTCAGTGTTAAATGGTTGGACAATTACCCTGGATGATACCTTAAGTTGGTCTCAACACATTAATTGCTTACGGAATAAGTTATCTAGTGCCACTTTTGTGCTGCGGCAGTTAAAACACAAATTTAATTTTGACGTTCTAAAAAATATCTATTTTTCACTATTTCGTGGCCATTTAAACTATGGCGTAATTTTATAGGGTGCATCTACGAATGCTATAAACATTTTTAGACAACAAAAAATTGCTATAAGAATATTAGCCAACGCCAACTATAGAGATCGTTGTCACCCTTTTTTTCTTAAATTTGAAATTGTGAAATCATTACCCTTACGAGTCCCTCGTTTTAGACTTTAGATTTTTATATCTTGAACCATGGCCAACTCGACGGGCTGACATGCCAGAAGTATTTTGTCGTTATTTAAGTTCGATAGAATTAATCAACGTATAGAAAATGCTTGTAACGATGAGTTTCTGAAAAAGCCATGTAGCTCCCGCACCATTAACAGTTCCGTGGGCTCTTACAATCACTGGCACAACTGTGCTCTTCGCATTCCACATTCTGCTAACCTCTATTTGGAGGTCTTTGTACTTGCTCAACTTCTTTATTTTGTTGAGCATCATGCTGGTGTCATTCGGAATGGATGCATCGATCAGCAAACATTACAGAACTTCTTTTTATTGTGTATGTGTCTGGTCGATTTGTGCGAATTTATTATTATTATTATTTCTGTTGTACCAAGATAGCTACCCAATTGCAGCCTCTTATGTGGTCCGCCCTCTTATACTATTAACGCCATGCACTGAAATTATGTCAATGATGCTTTATTGTTTTTTTTATCCCCGGTTTCTCATATTTGTTTGTTAAAAATTATCAACTACATTAACTGTCTGCCTCAATATTTTAACCTTTGTACGTTAGTTTTTAGTCTGGCTCTTACTTTTACGAATAAAAAAGGTTACCGAAGATGATATAAATTCATTTATAAAATCAAATTCAAATTCAAATTCAAATTCAAATTATTTATTGGTGTCATTAACATAATACATGTTTTACACAGGTCAATACATAGCACAGAGCTTTGGATAAATATAATTTATAAAAACATATAGTTTATAAAAATTTGGCAAGACAATAATATGCAAAAAATAAATAAACATTAAAATAAGAAACACAGTACATGAAATATCACATAACACATTGCGATGCGTCTATATTTAGATATTTTAAAAACATTTATACATCCACAATTTGGCTAAAAAAGTTCATTGTCAAGGTTGCAATTTAAATATTCGTTCGCATCATAAAAAGCTTTCTTTGATAGGAAAGTTCTTATTGTATTATTGAAAGTGTTCTTTGGGAGACTTCTGACGTGTACAGGTAATTTATTAAAGAATTTTGGTCCGAAAAAATTGAATCCATTCCTACTCGAGCTTAGTCTGATAAAATCGGTTCTTAAATTATAATTATCTCTAGTGTCATGCGAGTGTAAGCTTTCATGAGTATTAAATAAATGAATATTTTCGTGTGTATATTTTAAGCAGGTAAATATGTATAATGACGGAAAAGTTAATACGTTGAGTTCAATAAACTTGTGTCTGACATCATCTCTATAGCCCAAATTAGTAATTATTCTTATTACCCTCCGTTGTAACCCAAAAATCCTTTTTGCACTAGGTGCATGACCCCAGTTTATCAAAGCATAAGACATATGTGATAATATCAGTGAATAATAGGCCGTTAATAATATATTAGTAGGCACTAACGTAACTAGCTTCCTAATGACAAATGTGTTTTTAGAAATTTTTTTAGCTACATGTTGAACATGATGGCACCAATTCAATTTTGGGTCCATGTAGACACCTAAAAACTTTACCACATCAGGGTTTGTAAAATCTTGTACCGGTCTATGAGTGAAAATCATATTGACTGTTTTTGTACGATTAAGTGATAGCCTGTTTGTTGAAAACCAGTTAGTAGCTTGGGCGCAAGAATCATTCATAGATTGTAGGATTCGCTTTATGTCTTTATTAGAATTGATAAGTGTAGTATCATCTGCGAATAACACGAGTTCGGCCCTGTGTACCGCCACACTAAGATCATTTACGTAAATCAAAAACAGAACAGGACCCAACACAGAGCCTTGTGGTACTCCGGAGTTTATTTCGCTTAGCTGCGAACTTTTATTTTTAACTTGAATAAACTGTTGTCTGTTTAATAAATATGATTTGATTATATTGCAACTAACACGATCGAAATTTAAGGCGTTAAGCTTCTCCAAAAGAACCGAATGTGACACACAGTCAAAGGCTTTCTGTAGGTCACAAAACGTAACCCCTACATAGTCACCATTTTCCTGACCTTCAATAATTTTGCGAAGTAGATGCATGATTGCATCATTGGTACTTTTTTTGGTACGAAATCCATATTGGTTACAATAAAATAAGTTGTTTTCTTCAAGATGGGTTACTATTTGAATTTTTAACACAGTTTCCAGCAATTTAGAAATAACTGGTACTAGAGAAATTGGTCTGAAGTTGTTTAAGTCCGTCAGCGACCCACCTTTGTGGATGGGGATAACTTTGGAAATTTTTAGTACATCAGGATATATTCCACTGGATATTGCGTGGTTTATTAATTTAGTAAGAGGTATTAAAATGATATTTTTCATCTTTTTTATGATTTTTACCCCTATATCATAAGGATCCAGACTATTTTTATTTTCTAAATTATTTATTACCGATCGGAGATCATTAAAGCTGATGGTTCTGAAATGAAACGTTGGATTTGATTGCAATGGATTGTTTATGACTATACCATTTGTTATGGGGAGAGTTTGAGTTATTCTATCAGCAGTATTTACAAAAAAGTCATTCATTACATCAAGATCAATTTCTATGTCAACATTTTCTTTTTTATTAGGTCTATGATTATTTATGATATTCCAATATGTTTTTGGATAATTCCCTTTATTGTTAATATATTCAGAATAATAGTTGCCTTTTGCTATCTTAATTTGTCTCTTATAAACCTTTCTAAAAGCTTTCAATTGTTGATTAAATTGTGAGTCAGGAAAATTTTGGTTCAGTTCAGATAACATGCATAGATGGTTACGCATTACATGTAATTCCTGGGTAAACCATTTATTTATAGGTTTGCCAGTCATTTTATTAACTGTTTTTTCAATTTTCGGAAAAGCTTCCTCAATATTTGAAGTTAGTATGTTTATAAATTTATCAAATTTTACATTAACGTCTACCTCCTGATCGTTAACAAACTCCCAGTCAGTATTTTCCAAGTTATGGTACAAGATACACATACCTTCCTCAGTATATTTTCTGTATTTGATTGTCACTTTATTTTGGACTTGCCTCAATGAATTCACCGAAATTACAACTGCCCTATGATCGGACAAACCGGGATCGAACACTTCCGTATGTAGATTATCATAGAAGTTAACTAATATGTTATCAATACAATTATTATGACGGGTATTTTCGAAAATGGTAGGTCTGTAAGAAAAAGAATTGATTAAGTCACTAAACGATAAGTAATTTGGGTCGTTTGTATTATTAAATTTGATATTAAAATCGCCATTTATGATAACTTTTTGCTTACAGTTTTTTAGCTTGTGTAACAGTTTATTAAAATTCCTTAAAAAAATATCAAAGTTTCCCAAAGGAGACCTATAGACAGTAACAATTAAAATATTTAGTGATTTAGATTCAACAACAGAAAGTTCACAGTCAATCTCTAAGGACATTTTGTTTAAGTCATTTTTAGGCGTAAAGTCAAGCTCACTTCTAGTGAGAATAGCAACCCCACCATGAACTGAATTACTTCTACAAAAGTATGCAGTTACTTTATAATTAGCTAGAATAAGATGATCAATTTCATCCTCGTTAAAAAAATGTTCAGTAAAACATAAAACATCGTAAACCTTATCACAGTCCTGTAGAAATGCTTCGATTTCTGTTAACTTATTTCTTGCAGATTGTACGTTTAAATGCAAGATGTGAGTGCTTTTCTCAATCTTGCTATGTATATTGCTGTTGGTACCTGTATCGGGGGTTGACTCTATTTGGTGGACTTCGTTGTTGGGAACGAAATGGCTTCTTTTTAAAAATATAGTTAGATACCTCTACTCCCTCAGGCCATAGATTTGGATCTAAAATATTGGTCTCCATATCTTCATCCGCCGCCAACTTGAATGAATTGTAGGTCCCCCAATTTTGCACTGGTTCCACTACAAATGATTTTCCGTTGAACATTGATTCTAAATAGTTTTTAAGATTGTCTGCTGTGTAAGAGGTATTATATTTTGATACAAAATACCAGTTTTTCTTTGTTGCCACATGTTTTTTACCCTCCGCATTTAAACCTATGATTTTGGCAGTGTTCGACGTTGTTTTGTCAACTGTAATTGTATGTTGTGCTAACGAGACGGCTTGTTTTACTGCTTCGGCACTTATTTGTCGCTGTACATTTATATTCTGCCCTGACCCAGCATTTTTGTTTGCATGCCGGGATAAGTTGATCTGTTGAGCGGCTCCCGTCTTTTGAGAAGTCGACTTGTTTTCCTTCACGGCCGCAGAATATTTATTAGTCTGCGGGCGCATCGTCCCGGTTGACTGTGTTGGCTTCTCGTTGCTAGAGGGACCCGCTTGTGAATCTAAAGGAGCTACAATCGTATCACTTTTAGGTGGATAATGTGAATACTGAATGAGTAATTTATTTAATACTTCAATTTGTTCTCTCAAGAATTTGACATTTTCGTGCAAATTAGTTATTAAAATGTCCTTTTCTGTTAGAAGGTTTTTTAAGTACTTAACTTCCATATTCTTATCACTATTTTCTATTATCGTTATTCCGCTGCTGAACGAACAGTTAAGGTCACCATTTTCTGGATTCTTGTCTTCAAGGTTACTTTCACTATCACAACAAATTATTTGCGATTCGTCAATTTTCACTATATTACTGTAATATCTAATGCATCCTGGATGCATTACCACTCCACATTTAATACATTTTAGCCCGTTTACCGGCATAGTTTTACACTTTTTACATTTTTTGTTTACAACAGCGACATCGATACATCCATCCGCCATGATGCTCGAGGAGGAGAAATCAAAGAGGAGAAATCAAAACCAGGGTGTAAGGAAATTGAATTTATTGCTAAAGGACAACCATCAGAAAAGTCTCAAAATAAGAGTTTTATGTTTGGAGCACCATTCTCCATGAAAGAAGTATAAGACCAGATTTTGGTCAAAAGGAACCGGTTATGATAGGTTTGACTTCCAAAGGCACATAATTAATCAATAT
The DNA here is from genome assembly GCA_936432065.2 of Rutpela maculata. Classification (NCBI taxonomy): domain Eukaryota; kingdom Metazoa; phylum Arthropoda; class Insecta; order Coleoptera; family Cerambycidae; genus Rutpela; species Rutpela maculata. Next base: position 142,197,237 of record OW386290.2, read on the forward strand.
AATAAGGTTAGGCCGGACGATTTCATATAATAAAAGAGCAATCAAATTCAAGTAATAATACAGAAAAATTCCACAGTTTTGCTTTTGTTTAATGATAATTCTTTATATTGTTGTTGCCAGTCAATTCAAAAGTTAAATGCCCGTCATTTGGATTAAATATATAATGATGTCCTGTATAAAAATTATAAATATATCGAGTTGGACAGATGATAATGTGAGTATTGGCCTTTCCCTTTGTACAGAATTGTGTTGCACTTGAAATTTTACTCAAAATTGTTTATACTGAACAGTTCAACAACAAAATTGCAACTAGCAGAATTTGAAATTAATGTTAACTCATTGGTCCTTCGAACCGGATGACTTTTCTAATTCAAAATAAATTTGTTTATTATAATAATAATAATACATATATTTTGACCCTTAAATCAACATATTACAAACCATAACAAACAAGAAACATTATGAATATCATTGTACTTCCAGATATTCAGTAAGGGAATAAAATGCCATATTTAATATAATTTGATTTCAATTTATTAAAATTACTAATTTCTCCAAACAGTGATATAAAATTGTTGTAGCAATACCTTGTATATATGAAAATTTTGTCCAATAGAAAGTCTTGAGAATGGTAAATATAGATTTTTTTTTATGCGTGTGTCATGGGTATGTACTGAGCTAATTCTAATTAATAGATGTTGCTTTTTTTGTATTTAGTATCAACAGCAGTATATATAATGATGGAAGAGTGAAAGTCCTGATACTTTTGAATATATCTCTGAAATGTGTCCGAGGATGTACTCTGACCATACGGTGTACAATTTTTTTTTGCATTATAAATACCTGTTCAAAATGGGCTAAGAAGCCCCAGAATGTGATAAAAATTTTTGTACAAAGCCAAAATATGCCAATCTCAATATTTCTGTTGTAACGGTATTACATAGCTGTCTTAGCAAAAAACAGGTTGAACTTAATTCATAAATTATGGAATTAATGTCTTTTTCCCAAGTAGTTTTTTTATCTAAAACCACCCCTTTGTGCTAGGTACGTGCTCAATAGATTGATGATTAATTTTTATAAGGACACTAGATAATCGTGATTTGTGTTTTAAAAAGACATATTTACGGTTTTACGTATATTAACCAAAAATCCATGGCTTACACAGAACTTATGAAATTCATCAGTACTACTGGTATTTGCCTTTCTAATAGCTAAATCGGCAGTTTCATCTGTTATTCCAAAGTTACTGTCATCTGCGTGTAGAACTTTCAAATTAGGACTATGCATGAATGAGATCATTCATGCATAGTCCATTCATAAATATTATTAAAAAGAGAGGACCCAGGACGGAATCTTGTGATACACCCACTATTACGTCCTTTGGATCCAATTTAATATTATAAATGATGACAATTTGCTTTCTCTCGTAATTTGAAATTGATAAAAGAAATTTAATAATTAATGGTCATTCTGTTCATGTTTTGCAATTTACTGACTATTTCTTTTTGGCATCTTCATGAAGCCTATTAAATAAAAAAAAAAATTCAATCAAATTTCTTATGATGTGTAACATTTCAGAATGAATCAAAATAAGTAGATTTTTGCCCAGTTTTATATACATGACCATAAACTTTGTTAAATACATCAAGTACACTTTGCTTAGTTTTACGTATATTTTCGTTCTGTTATAGTTGGAAGATTATGCATCGGGTGATCCATTTAATGCTATAGCACTACAACAGGAGGAGAAAAAACCCATTACACCTTTTGTAATAAAAACTGGAGAGGGTAAAATTATTTGTGGTAAATTCTGACATTTGCAACTAATTTACTTATGTTTATTTTAGACACGGAAGGTCTCATTACGCAAGCCCTACTGCTGAACAACGTAGAGGCAGCTGTGTCGCTTTGTTTAAAAGCCAAGAGGTTTGCCGACGCTTTGATCATTGCCACAACAGGTATAGTCCTTCTCATTACTATTTGATAGGTGTTCAAATGTGCTGACATTTGATCTTTACCGGATCGATTGTCGATGCGTTTGAAACACCGCCTGTGAACTATAAAATATAGATGACGCAAACTATAAACATAGTTAATAGTTTTTCTAGAATTATTTATATTTAATTAGCCTCACCAACTTGTGTAACTTTTATCCTAGGGGGAGTTGATTTGCTGGCGAAGACTCAACATAAATATCTAGAACAATCCGAAGGGTACATTGCATCTTTGATTTCGGCGATGGTGTCCGAAGACTGGGGCTCTATAATTAACAACTGTGAACTTAGCAGCTGGAAGGAGGCTTTGGCTGCTGCTTTAACGCATGCTTCCGACGAAGATCTTCCGGCTCTTTGTGGTAAGTGTTTCTTTATTAGAAGTTGTTAATCCGGTCCTCACCTATGCAGATCTATTGCAAAATTTATTAAAAATTCATTACGGACATAACTGCAAATTGTTTACAGATTTTCGGGGTTGCTGATACTAAATCTAATATCAAAAGTTAAAGATTCAAAATGGTAGATCGAAATAATTGCATATTTTTTGTAGATTTACATGAAACTTGAAACATGGGTTTGATTTTTGGGGATGTTAATATCGAGTCCGATGTAGAAGTCTAAAACAATCGAAATGGCAGGTCCAATATGACGGCTATAATTTACCAAGTTTTGTACAAAAATTTTCCAATTGTGTCCACCACATTGCATTCGCCATTTTGAATCGTCAAATAAGAATCAGCAATTTCACGATCTTGTGCTTGTGGCTATAATGCTATTCTTTGTTTTCAGAGCAACTTGGTGGCAGATTAGAAATAGAAAGCAAAAATAATCCCAAACTGGCACAAGAAGCTCAGCTTTGTTATATCTGTTCTGGTAATTTCGAAAAGCTCGTCTCGAGTTGGACGGGGAATGCCATGAAATCTACTAACGACTTGCAAGAATTAGTAGAGCTTGTTACATTCTTACAGAAAGCTATTGAAAGGCAAGGCAGACAAGTACAGGTACATGTTTCTCTTTCAAAATTTTTGCAAAACCATATTATGCTGTTATCGCATTCAAACTTAGTGATGTGCATACTTCGGAAAATTTGGTATTCCCTGCGAAAAGACGGGATATTACTGATCTGTATTTTTTAAGTATGAATAACGATAAGCATACTTCTAATATATCTCACCTTAGTGTTTTGTTTGTTGATTCTAGTAATATCCACAATATCTTTGATTTGCTTGTGTAATTTACAAATGGCTTTGCACGCAAGACTACATTTATTCATCACCATAATCCCCTCACAAATGTTTTTTGCTACACTACATAGTGATTCTATAGTACATACATGTCCAAGTTTTTATATATACAGTTAATACAGGGGACTCTCCGTTTGTATGCAGTATAAATAAAATAAAATAAATAAATAAAAATATGTCTCTTCCCTCTGCCTCTACAAACTTAAAGTACAGTGACAAGGGTATAACGTAAGAAGAATCCTGCGTCAAAGTGATGCGTATCATTCAAATACTTGAAAATTTTTCACATAATCTACTTGCTCTTATAATAGATCATGTTTTTGTAAACATCTACCTGTGTTTATGTATTTATTGAGAGAGGAAATTGTGAAATATAATTGAAAAATTAATCGACTTACCTGAAGGTTAATTTAAATTATATGAACGCAATTAATAATTACATCCCACCCTCCCTTACAAACCTTTTTCAAGGATCTATTTTAGTATAACGCAACAGAAGTGATAACCGATGCACAGTGGTTTGAAATCCCAAAAAGCTGGCAGAAAATGTAAAATGAAAGTTTGTATTTAGGGACTCTTAAAGGTTGGAATAGTTGTAGTGGTGCCCATAGCATCTGTTGTGGCAGTTAGTAAAGGACAGATATTCGTGTATGCCTTTAGAATTCATTTGTTAAGTGAACGTCGAACCTATTGCAAAAAGCCCTAAATTTCGTAATTCCTGTTTCTTAAATTAATTTTATATTATTAATTAGACATTTCTGCATAACATATCAAAAAATTAGCTGCCGATGTGGACTCTGTGCAAGTTTTTGTATGATGATGAAACCGCGCATATTCAACTTTATATTGTTTAAATTTTTAACATAAATGGGCTTGTTACCGATAATTCTTTTTCGTAATTTTTTTTATGGTATGTAATAGAATTCGATCATCTAGAGAAGCTGTTAAAATGTCAGCTTCATAAGTGTATCCAATCCTTATAGACGGAGAGCCGGCCGTCGAATATCCTATGAATAAGATACATGAAAAACTTTTTGTGAGTGATTAGTACTACCACAGTCCTAAAGGAAGCCACCTTTTATACGAGCTAATTTTGCCCGTGTCATGGCTTTTTGACCTCACTTCCGGTTACGATTTTTAATGTTTTTTAAGTCATCAATACTCCCTTTGGGTAAAACTTTTACCCCACCGGACCGCAAGACATGTACCCCCCCGTTTTCGAGGGTGGGGAACACGATGATGACAATATTTTCCGACCTGGTGTCCAACCGCTACCCCTAAATCTAAAAAACCACCCCTTTTTTCGATTTTCCGGTGCTACGCTTGCGAGGGCTTGGCAGATCTGGTTTTTCTTGGTCAGATTGAATAAAATAAGTAAATATTGACCACAGGTGACCTAACCCACTCCCGGAGGTTGAAACTACCCTCACCCCCAATAACTAAATGCTTCGAAAACAGCGAAAACCAGATGGAAAACGAAATACCACCGTTTTCGAGGGCGAGGAATACGATGGTGATAATATTTTTCGACCTACCCTTCATCCACTACCCCTAAACCTGAATACCACCCCCTTTTCGATTTTCCGGTGCTGGACTTACGAGGGCCTGTCATATCATTTTTTCTTTTGGTTAGTTAGAATAAAATAGTTAAATATTTATCACAGGTGACCTAACCAACCCCGGGGGTTGAAACTACCCTCACCCCCAATAACTAAATGCCACGAAAACAACGAAAATCAGCTGGAAAGCAGTATACCCCCGTTTTCAAAGGCGGGGAATACGATGCTGACAATATTTCCCGACCTAAGCTTCACCCACTACCCCTAAATCGAAAAAACCCATCCTCTTTTGAGATTTTGGTACTTGTACACACACTAAATCACAATTCAATTTTTTCTGTCAGCCCTGTGGTCAATATTTATTTATTTTATTTAAATTGACCAAAAAAAACCCGATCCGACAAGCCCTCGCAAGCGTAGCACCGAAAAATCGGAAAAAAGGGGTGGTTTTTTCGAGTTAGAGTTGGATTCTAGGTCGAAAGATATCATCACCATCGTATTCCCCGCCTTCGAAAACGGTGCTTTTCAGCTGATTTTCATTGTTTTCGTGGCATTTAGTTATTGGGGATGGGGGTAGATTCAACCCCTGAGGGTGGGTTAGGTCACTTGTCGTAAAAATGTAACTATTTTATTCTAACTGACCAAAAAAAAAACCGATACGATAGGCCCTCGCAAGCCTAGCACCGAAAAATTTGAAAAGGGGGTGGTATTTAGGTTTAGGGGTAGTTGGTAAAAGGTAGGTTAGGAAATATTATCACCATCGTATTTCTCGCCCTCGAAAACAGGAGTATACCATTTTCCAGCTGATTTTCGCTGTTTTCGTGGCATTTAGTTATTGGGGGTGGGGGTAGTTTCAACCCCCGGGGGTGGGTTAGGTCACCTGTGGTCAATATTTACTTATTTTATTGAATCTGACCAAGAAAAACCAGACTTGGCAAGCCCTCGCAAGCGTAGCACCGGAAAATTGGAAACGGGGGTGGTTTTTTCGGTAGCGGTTGCACATTAGGTCGAAAAATATTGTCACCATCGTGTTTCGCGCCCTCGAAAACGGGGGAGTACATGTCTTGCGGTCCGGTGGGGTAAAAGCTTTACCCCAAGTGACTATTGATAACTTAAGAAAACATTAAAAATCGTAACCGGAAGTGAGGTCAAAAATCCATAATGCGGGCAAAATCAGCTCGTATAAAAGGTGGCTCCCTTTAAGTCTGTGGTAGTACTAATCACTCACAAAAAGTTTTTCATGTATCTTATTCATAGGATATTCGACGGCCGGCTCTCCGGCTATTAGATATTCAATGTTAGCTTAACAGGCCTAAGCCGTGGCGGTGGAGTTCTAATAGCTACTAATGATCATATTCACTTTATGCACATCGATTTAACACCGATCCGAAATAACTTTCCGAATATTGATATTGTGGGAAGTAAACACCTGTTTCAGCACCACACACTTGCTGTTTTTGTCTTATATATTCCTCCTAACACGTTAACAGGAGAACTCGAACAATTTTTTGATCAATTGGAAAATATTGTGTGTAACTTTGAGAACCCCGTAATTATAGGAGACTTCAACATTCCTCTATTTAATATTACTGATAATGACCCAAAAAGCCGCATATTATGCAATTTTATGGATTTCCTATCACTAGATCAATATAACAATGTAAAAAATGACAACGGTAGAACCCTTGACTTAGTTCTGGCAAAAAGTCAATGTCACTGTCACATTTTTCATGATGAGTCGCCATTAGTCGCGGAAGACAAGCATCATCCGGCCTTATCTATAACACTAACCATCCACGCTCAACATTTCGACAAATTCCCCTGTAAGACCACACAAACCTCCTACAATTTTCGGAAGGCCGACTTTCCCGCTCTCTATCACTCAATTCTTGAAACCGATTGGTCATTCTTATCTACTTTTCAAGATATTAACTCAGCTTGCGATTCTTTTTACAGCGTGTTTCGTTACTAGACGCGCATGTGCCACACTATAAGTCTATTAAGTATAAATACCCAGTTTGGTACAGCACTGAATTAGGAGCTGCCATTCACGACAAGGAACTTCATCGTAAACAATATAATAAGTGCCATAGCGAAGAATCTTTAAATAATTATAAACGGTCCAGGGCTTCAGCTAAGGCACTCAGTATTCGTGATTACAAAAAATATATCGAAAGAGTGGAACATTCGATTAAAACCAACCCCACTATGTTTTGGTCTTTTGTCAATAACAAAATAGGCAAATCTAGGATACCCGGGACAATGCGCTATAATAATGAGCTTCACAACCCTCAAGACATTGTTGAAGCCTTTAGTCGACTTTTTGAGCAAGCTTTTCCTCACTCTGAACCTAATGATACCATTGACATCGATCACAATATTGACGTTAACATGCCAAGTTTAAATGTAATCAATTTATCTGAGGAGGAAATAACCGATTCTATAAAAAAGTTGAAGAACAAAATGACAAGTGGACCGGACGGCATTCCTAGCTTCTTTATCAGAGTTTGTGCCTATGTACTCTGCCAACCGTTGAGAATATTATTTAACCTATCTCTTAAGTTAGGTACCTTCCCAGATATATGGAAAAAAAGCTAGGGTTTTCCCCATCCTAAAATAGGGAGATTCCTCTGATATTGCTAATTACAGACAAATTACATTATTGTGCAACTTTGCGAAGGTCTTTGAGGTGTCCCTTTATAATCGCATCTACCCCCTTGTTAAAAATGTCATTTCTGTGGACCAACACGGCTTCATGGAAAAACGCTCAACTACTACTAACATATTATGTTTTACTCAATATCTCTCCGATATCATTGACATCCGAGGGCAGGTGGATGTGATATATACGGACTTCTCCAAGGCATTTGATCGCATTGATCATTGCCTATTACTATCCAAACTTCGACTGTACGGCTGCTCTACCACTCTTGTTCAGTTCTTCTCTTCGTACCTGACAAACTGCCTTAATTATGTCGCTTACAATGGTTTTACTTCTAACTCATATACCGTAACATCAGGGGTACTATAAGGTTCCAATTTAGGTCCGCTATTTTTTTATCTTTTTGTCAATGATCTCAATGACACTCTTTGCTGCAAAAAGCTTTTTTTTTGCAGATGACCTAAAAATCTTTGCGTCAATAAACTCCATATACGACTGTCATGCCACAAAAGGAACTTAATAAAGTAGCACGGTGGTGTCATTTAAACTCCCTTGCTCTAAATATAATCAAATGCAAAGTTGTAACTTACTCACGAAAAGATGAACTCATTGAATACGACTATCATATCGACACACAATCTTTGTCCCGTACCGACTCAACCAAAGATCTAGGAGTATTCTTCGATAACAAATTATCATTTGCCAAGCATATCGAGTTAACGGTTTCCTCATCTATGAAAACCTTAGGGTTTATTTTAAAACTAAGTCAAGTCTTCCGGGACAATGGCGTCTTAATCAAACTATTTTATTGCTATATTCGGTCTAAACTTGAGTACTGCTCACTTATTTGGAGCCCTATCTATGATTATCAAGTCAAATTAATCGAGTCCGTTCTTAGAAAATTCTTAAAACTACTCTGCTTCCGCACTGATGGTAGATATCCAAACAGAGACTGCGACCAGACTTATCTGGTAAATAGGTTCAACTTCGACTCATTACAATTTAGAAGGCAATTTTATGCTGTAAAATTCCTGTATTTGCTCATACACAACAGGGTTGACTGCCCTCTTGCACTAAGCCAGTTGAACTTTTTGGTTCCAAGAGCCGCCAGTCGCACATTTTATTGTCAACCGGCACGAACCAATATAATGCGGAAGTCTCCTGCTGAAGTCTCCTATATTCATTATTTGCACTAACTACAATTCAATTTGTGATAGACTAGTATTACTATGAGAAGATGCCAGGGCGGAGCCAAAATGCGCGAATATTTTTACCAGTGGCATAGCTTTATCTGGGGTATAGGGATGTGTAATTGCAATAAAAGTTTCGTGGTCAAGGAACTGTGAAAATGGAGTAGATTAAAATTTGCCAACAGTTACGAGTAACCTTTGTTCAGGAGAAGTGTAAGAATAGTAAGTTCTACTAAACTTTGCCTAATAAAGTTGTTTTATTATTGTTATTACCGTCACCACCCCTCTTTTGCAGGGCACCGCCGCCACTGGTGTTGACATTGAATGTCACGTAATTCTTTCTCATTGGCTTAGAATGATGGAGTGCACAAACTCGTTTCTGCGCATATTTTTTGCTGGCATCTTCTCATAGTAATACTACTTTACATTCAACTGCACGGTCAATACAATTCATACTTCTCTTAAAAATTACAGCGTCCCATAATGTTAATGTTAAAATAATATAAACATGTAGGGCACTTGTAATTAATTTTATATTGTTTGTCACTTATATGTATGTATGTAGCTATGTATTTTTCTTTTTTTTTTGTCGCTTTCTTGTCCTGTAATTGGTTCTTTTGTACTGTTGGACAAATGTATTGAATAAATAAATAAATAAAAAAGTGTAAATGTAACAATTTTAGGAATTAAAATGTGTATTTTTTATTAACATTTTTCCTACTGCCAACTCTGAAGAATACCAGATTCTCCAAAGTATGATGATGTGTTTACATCATAAAAATACATTTTTTTTTCTCTGTAAACATTGTAAATGGTAATCTTTCACAGATAACTGGTTCGTTGGCTGACCTCCTCTCCCACTACGCCTCCCTGCTGGCCTCGCAGGGCAGCCTCTCCACCGCGCTGACCTACCTAGGCTCGTCGCAAAATGAAAAGGTAGCCTCCCTACGAGAGCGCCTGCACATCGCTCTGGGTCAGAAGCCGTCTTACGTCCAGGAGGCGGCCCGTCCGCAGCAGAGCAGAAGGGGCAGCCAGAGACAGTCATTCTCTAATTACCCCAACACGAATAACTTCAACAACACCAACCCCTTCCACAGCAACCAGAGTGCATTCCCTGCACCAGCGCAGCAGTTCGGAGCTCAGCCTGCCGGTCAGTTTAACCAGAGCCAGTTCAATACGGGACTGCCGAATCCCGGTGTGAACAGTCAACCTTGGCAGGTACAGCAGGTGCCATCTGCTGGCAGCTTCCCGCAAGCACCGAAGGCGTTTTCGCCTGCGCCACAGGCACCGCCGCCGAGTCAGCCACCTAGGCCTACTAGTGTTGGATCAGCACATGGTAAGTGACTATATAGCAGTTTTTTTTTTGTATTAGGGCATAGTTCATGCAGCCAGATACAGTTTATTTCGGAGATGTTAAAGAAAACTTTCCATTTCCCGGAACAAAATGATAAAAATTAAAGTTTCCAAAATTCCGGGAAGTTTCCTTTGGGAATATTCGGAATATTCAAGTAATAATAATAAATAATAAAAGATCTTTATTGGTCATACAAGTAAACAATACAAATATAACCAAAAGGCCATCGACCGAGGTCCTCAGCCTGTCCATTACATCATTTAAATATTTATTGCAAAAATTATATATAGTGAATAGTAAGATTATTTCAGTGTAAAAAAAAAACATTTCATAATATACAATAAAAAAAAAAGAATGTTTCACAATACAATTTGAAGTATAAGATATATGATTGAAAGCAAAAATACAGAGTTTAATTAGCTATTTGTAAGGAAATCAAAATTTCTTGAATAGTTCTCTCGGGAAAACGACACCTTGGCCTCTGAACTGTTCGTGTTCTCAGGAGAGGATTTATAATCTCCAAATTTTTAGGACTTCGTGCGAATCTCTTGGACAGCATATTTAATCTCTCCTGGATAGGATTGACTTTCAACTTGGTATAAAGATAATTGTTAGAAGGCTTGTGGAGTGGATTCCTCGGATGGTGCATCTTCGTAATGAGTCTCAAAGTGGAGGTTTCTGCAACTTGGATGTTCTTTTGTGATTGATTTACGGCAGTTCAGATATAAAGTATGTCCATAATCTAAAAGAGGCCGGCAAATGGATTTGTATATTTTGGCAGCAGATTGTATTAAAATTCCCTCATTTTTATTTGTCAGAGAGCGAAAATATCTTGCTCGTGTTGTAATTCTTGGTTTGAGCGACTTAGTATGTTGTTTTAGGTTACATTTGTGATCCAGTTCTATTCCCAAGTATCTCACAAATGAAGTAGGTTGAATTCTTGAATTTAATATGCTGATTGACGGTGAATCCATGGCCAGTCTATGGTTCAAAATTAGAAAACGGGCTTTAGCTGGATTTAATTGTAGTCTTCATTTTTCAAACCACTTCTCGATGTTATTAATCATAGTTTGTAAATTACCAATGGTTTTGCTCAGAGTTTTGTCATGTGAAATTAGAGTGGTATCATCAGCATAATGCAGAAGGTAAGCCTTTGGATCAATTTCAGATGAAAAAATATCATAACAGTATAGATTATATAGAACTGGTGACAATGCAGAACCTTGAGGTAATCCCTGTTCAGCAAAAAAACCATCCAACATAGCGTTGTTTATTTTCACGTATTTTTTTAGATTACTCTGAAGGAGCAGGCGATTGGCCTTCCCCCACTGCGACCTATAAGGTCTATTGTAGTACTCCTTTTTGTGTGCCTCAAGGCTCCCCATCCAAACATGGTCTTCCTAGACTTCGAGTCTGTTGATAAGGTCAGGCACGGTTATCAGCCTCTGTCTTTCTCTCGCCGAGCCGTCTCAGTCCAGTCAGGCTTTTACAGCTCAGCATATGGACTGAGATCTCCAGCGAGAACTTGGGTCACCATTCCAAGCGCTGGACGCGACCAACGTTGCTTAACATCGCTGATCGAGTGCCGGCGCCTAGATCGGAGCCCGTACAGAGATCCGTATATTCACGTATAGTTTTCTCTCTTCTAAAAAGCTTCTTATAATATAAATCAGATAGTTAGGAATTTCTAATTTGTTTAATTTGTAAAGTAAACCAAAATGCCATACACTATCAAATGCTTTTTTAATGTCTAAGAAAACAGCGGCTGATTTAAGGTTGTCTAATTTAGCTGACTGGACATTGGACATAAGAATTGTAAGAGGGTGTAGTGTCGAACATTTTTCTTTGAATGCAAATTGATATGCTGGAATTTTATCATTTAGGCAATTTTGAATTCTACCTTTTATTATTTTCTCAAATAGTATATTCAAATATTTTACTGAAAATTTTAATTTTTATCAAAATTCCGTTCTGGAAAGTTTCCTTTACCCATCTCCAATTTTTATAAAAACTTCGTTCCGAAAACTCCCGAAGATTTCCGGGAAATGTTTATTGGAAAGTTTCCTTTATACATTTCACAGATGGTGTGCCAACCAAGGTGACATGATCATGAAACTAAACTTTTTTATATATTTGTTGCTTTTGTACTGTTTTTTTTTTTTTTTATTTTATCAGTCACTCCCCGATAGTATAAATACATGAAGGTGTCAAGGCAATCAGACTAACATAATTACAAAAATAGATAAATTAAATTTAGTGAAGTTCTAATTATCAACTAAAATTCTGTAATTGAAAGAAAATATGATTACAATAATTCTTTAAGTTGTAAAGAAGTTGAGACGTTTTGTGACAAAAATATTTCTATTTTCAGGTGGTTCAAGCGGTTTGCCATCCCGTAAATACATCTTAGACCCCTCGGTTACCTCAAATCAATACGGCTCAACAAGAAACCAATTTCCCTCGCAACCCGTTCCCGCTTTCCAAAACAGCGCTTACTCCAGCGCCCCCTACCAACCTCCACCTATCAATTCAGCTCCGCTCAATACCCACATGCCATCTGCTCCGTTAGTGCCTAATCAAAATTTTAACCCTGCACCCATGATGCCCAATGCCAGCCTTAACTCCAATCCCCTTATGTCTGGATCTGCCTATGGGAGTCCAGCTTCGCCTACTGGTTCGTCAGGACAACCCCCTATCGAAAGGGCGAAGCTGGCTTTGAATTCTTTCTCTGCCAATGCTCCATCTGGTTGGAATGACCCACCACCGTGCAACAAGCCTGTGAGACCACAGGTGAGTTTTTAACAGGGTGTATTAAATAGGTGGTGCGACAAGGACCCGTTGAGTGGCTTCATAAGTGCTTACTTTGTACATAATGTAATAGATGGCAGGAGCAATAGCGTCTGTCGTTATTTACGCATATAAAGATAATTTTGCAGGTTCTGTACACACGTGCATACAGTGTTGCATACATTCCCGGCCTTTCGTTTTTAGTGAAAATCTTGTAGTCAAACAAAATATCAGTGACATTTGACATCAAATTCCTCGAAGAAATACATTCAATACGCTAGCGCTAAATATAAAAAGTCAGCTATATTTTCATAAGACATGGTTAGAAAATATGGAGTGCCTATTTGTGTACTTATGCTTATGACTGTAAAGACCAAAAATTATCATTTAGTGCCAAAAAATACTGAAGAGATAGAAATGTGAAGTTTACAAAGTACCTACTTGAAATAAAAAGCCACATATTTGTGAAAAACATTTTTGCTCCAGCAGTATAAAAAGTGGTTTTACTTCACAGTCTGAAAATGGAGTTGTTATATACACTGTAAGTTTTAAATTTACATAGATATTTGTAACATAACCTATAGGTATAAAAACGTCTTTTTAAATATATTTTAAGCTTTTAGCGGCAGTTTTAAAGAAAAAAGATTGAAGAAAGGTGCACTTCCAAGCAAATTAGATGCTTGTTCTTCAAAAAATGTCGCTAAGAAAATTAAGAAGTTATTAAATATGAGTGATGTTCACGATAGTATAATTTATCCTTATTTCTGAGAGTTTGTATTTACACTTACTAGAAAAAATTTTGTCTGAAGAATGTGACGTCAAATTACCAAATAAGAATTGGGGTATTCATAAATGTATTGAAAGTAGAAGCTTAGTGTTTACATAAGGCAGAATAGCATGAAAAATTAATTACATGTTTTAAGACGGTAAGTGCTTTTTAGATAGTATTTGTTTCCAAATGATAATTTAGTTTTTCAAGTAGGTAATTATTTGTATAATTTCTATTTTCAGGTTGGGTTTGGTCTCATGTTTGGTCCTACAATAGAGGTTATTTTTTGCATAAGGATATTAGATTAAGATCAATCAGAGAACCGATCACTGTAGAAGAATTTGCAGCATATTTTTCTGAAAATTGAATCTACAACGCTTGCTTAGGTGGACCAAGTACAAATATTATTATCAAAGTGTTCATTCTGATGTGCAATTAAAGTCAACTTATGTTGGAGGCATAGAGAATGCTGAGTAATTTTGGAGAAAGGAACTATTTGTAAACATATTATGTAAATCTTGTTCTTATAATATTGCAACCCATTATCCCCAGTACTGTTGCTACAAATAAATTTGTATATTTTACATAAGTTTTATTTTCTTACCATACCTATATAAATTTGAAACTGGTCAATATTTGTTTCTTTACATAACTGAAATTGCTGTTCAGTTGTGAATATATGCAACCCTATATGCAGCAAAGCAAATTCATGTACCTATATACAGGTTTTTGTAGGACGCTAAAGCTCGCGCCATCTACTAAATTAAATAGGAAGCATGCACTTATGAAGCCATTATTATCATAGGAAAGTGCCTTAGTCGGACCACCTATTTAATACACCCTGGTTTTTAATGGAATTTATAAGGAAAGAGATTTCAAAGATGTTTCTGTTTTGTAAGTTGTATGGGGATGTGGTGATGTCTGCGCATCATGCGGGAGTCAGGTTATGGAAGAAGGTAGATTTTGTTGTTTTGTGTGGAGATTTTTATTTCTGGCTTAACATGAAAACCTTGTTCCTTAAATAACCATATATGATGTTTATTTACAGAGTCACAAAGATTTTGTGTTCTGAATTGCTTTTCATTTTGTACACAGCTACACAGGAGATTTTCGAAAATTCTGAATGCACCTTGGTATTGAGCATAATAAGGTAGATAACATCATTAACATTGATCATAAATTAGTTTCAAGTTGTCATCAAGTGTCAAATTACGTTTCAATTGACCAATATTGTACATCTTGGGGAGAGTTGTACCAACAAGCGATTAGTCCTAATCCCTGTGTTAAAGGAGGTTTAAAAGCACTGACACATTTTGCCAATATCTTGAATTTTAAGGTTATCGGGTGTACTTAACTCCGTACAACTTAAACTGGGGTGGTTTAAGGTGGGGTTAGTAAAAATGTAACTTCAAATTTTGACGTTTCTGTCTTAAGTACACAATGTACATTGTAATTACTTAACACGTTCACTGCTACTATAATTCGGCCTAATACGTCTGGGTGCTAAAGCCCTGTTTCCAAGAATTTAATTATTTTCGCTAAAATTTGCATTATATAAATTAAAAAATACTAAAATATTTTCGTGGAAGAACAAAATTAAGTCACAGAATGTTAGGTTAAAAGAATAAATGAACTGACGGAACTACCTACAAAAAGATGGTGAAGGTCACAAAAATTAATCAAGAAACATCAAAGGGCGAGTGTCGCTTCTAGTAGTTTCTTATACTGTGCTTATAATTTGTTGTTTCTGGATTTGGTACAACTCGCCCTTAGTGTTTGATAAGTGTTTCACAAAATGTACATATCTATACAGTGTGTCCCAGGATAGATGTAACAAGAGGTGTAATAGACCAAAAATTTTGGAATTTTGGAATGGTATTGGGGATTGAGTCCTGCTTGTTGTAAAACTAAAGTATACCAAAAATGACTTGATTTGGTGTTCTACAGGGTGTTTTATAGGCAAAGTTGTAAAAATCACCACTAATAAAGTACCTTTATTTTTCAAAATATGAAAAAATTCCACTAAGAAAAGTTATTTAGAATGCAAGTATATATCTCTATACTAAAGTTCAGGAATATAAAATTATTTTTTGAAACTTCCCATTTTTTCAATAAATTAGTATTTTATTTTGAATCATTCAGTTAAAACTGCATAGAATTTTTTTTTTTATTGGTACCCTATTTTGCTTATTTAAAGTACACCTCAGAGTGTTTAAATCTAAGTTTTAAAAACGCGCGTGTTTTAAAGTTACCATGGCAACATCAAAAGTAAGCAAGTACAACTCGTTCATCTGTATCTTAACTTTTGCTCTTCCATCCATTTGATGAACTTGTCGTATTCTTTTTTATAAGCGTCTTCCGATTTTTGCGGTATTAACCGCGATTCTGCTTTTCTATTTAAGTAATCAATGTTAGAACTGATTTTAAAGCAATATACAATCAGTAACAACTGTAGTGACAATAATTAATCCTATGTGACAGATTGCAAATTCATTTTTGTTTTCTCATTTTCATGACACTGACAGGTCACATCACGAATTCAACCATTTTACATTCTTATTTCCATTTTTTGTAGTAATAATACCAGTATTTATGATTTCAAAGTGTACCAATAAAAAAAAATAGCGTAAAGTATTCGTGGATAACTGGTCTTTAAAACACTTGCTCTATTTCGAGCACTCCGGCTGCGCCGTAGTGCTCGAAAAATCGCACGTATTTTAAAGCCCTTAATATCCACTTATACTTTAATATACTATTTTGTGAATTAATATTTAAAGTTATGTAGAAGCTAAAAGTAGGCTATGAGAAAAGCAATGGATACACATTTATCATTTATTATTGACATATCTGTCAAACGTAGTCAATATTATCCTTAATTTCTCTTTCAAATTAACGAACCAAGCATAAAAAATTAAGTGAAAATGGTACTCACAGTGTGTGAAAAAATTTATATTGTGCAGTGCTACGGAATTGGCGGTGAAAACTCGCTAAGAGAAGTGGTAAGCCAATTTAATTTGAAATTTCCAAACACTGCTTTGTCACGTACTCAGGCTATGAGAATAATTAAAAAGTTTCTGGCTACTGATAGTGTTCTTAACATGAAAAGAAAAATAAAAGCATATGATGAAGACAATGTTGGAGCTATTATAGCTCTTGCCTCTTATAGAAAATCCTAGGATGCCACTAAGAGAGAGATCAGCTCTTATTAATATTAGCAAGTCTGAACTCCAAAGAATTTACAAGGCAAAGAAAATTAGGGCATATAAAGCAAATTATAAACATACGCTTGAAGAGGGAGATGACGGCCGTAGGTTGGATTTTTGTTTGACCATTGGAGAAAAAATCATGGAAGAGAGATATTTTCCATCATTTCATAATTTTCTCAGATGAATCCACATTCACAACCAGTGGTGTTGTTTCATCTCAGAATTGTCGGTTTTGGGCTTCTGAAAATCCAAATTTTAGAATTCATTGTAGAAGACAATATTATAAAAAAGTGAATGTGTGGTGTGCCGTTTCTTATCACGTTGGAGTTATTGGACCTTATTTCATTGAGGGAAGGTTAAACCAGCACACTTATTTACAGCTTCTTGAAAGATCTTCTGAAGAACATTTAAATATTTTAAGAGATATGCCTTTAGTTCATTTTCAACATGATGGTTGCCCTGGCCACTCCACAGAAATGGTTAATCGGTGGTTGAATTTAAATTTTGGAGAAAATTGGATTGCCAGGAATGGACCGATCAAGTGGCCGGCGAGATCCCCAGATCTATCAATATTGGATTTCTTTTTATGGGGTTGCCTCAAACAGTTGGTTTACGCTGAATCAATTCCTAACGATGTAGCAGTATTGAAGCAGAGAATTACAAATGCCGTAAACTCCATACCGTTAGATCATATTCGAAACAGTTTTAAGGACTTCAGGCGAAGGATCGAAATGTGTGTGGATGTGGTTGGTAGCTACGTCGAATAATAAAATAATTGTAAACATTGTTTTGTATTATTCAATAATTAATTTGTTTGTGAATCTGTTATGTTTTTGACATTTATTACTTGTTATAATTTTTAAACCTCATTAATCTTCTGTTAGTAATTGTTTCTTGTTTTACAGTTAGTTCGATTAACATTATACATCTCGTATATTCAATTTTTTATTTACCAATAGCCTACTTTTTGAGATGATTAACATTTGCTCCTACACAGCTTTAAATATGAATTCAACTCTTAATTCGCAAAAAATGGGAAGTTTCAGAAAAATAATTTTATATTCCTGAAATTTGACATAGAGGTATAAAATTGCATTCTAAATAACTTTTCCTGGTGGAATTTTTTCATATTTTGAAAAATAAAGGTACTTTATTAGTGGTGATTTTTACAACTTTGCTTATAAAACACCCTGTAGAACACCAAATCAAATCATTTTTGATATCCTTAGTTTTACAACAAGCAGGACTCAATCCCAAATACCATTCCAAAATTCCAAAATTTTTGGTCCATTACACCTCTTGTTACATCTATCCTGGAACACACTGTATACAGGGTGTGTCATAAGAAAAGGTATACAGAGCAATAAGTATATTGTGTCAGAAGAGCAGAAAATGAGCATTAGTAGCCCGCGAATATTAGCTGATAGCTAAGGGCTGCTAATGCTTTTTCTGCATGTGTGACACAACTGTTTTCGCCTAGCATTAAACAAAACTGGAAAAAGGAAAAATATAACCAAGATCTTTAATTTTATAAATACAAAGACAATTTAATAAGAAACTTAAGTGGTAAAAATTTATGAATGTCCACTGTCTGAGTTACTATTCATTTTCGCTTATTTACAGAATCACAAATCACAATTATTCAGAACTTATTTTTATTTCACACTTTTGTTTGTTTTGATTCCATGCCTTGGCTCTTTGGTTTAAACCGATGCTTAATGAAAAATTATGTAAAACGTCGAAAGTATGCAAATGTCTAGATTGTGAAAAACTAAAAATCGTGTTGTTATGAGTTTAGCGGCCCAAGGGACGATAAGCATTAATTTTGGACATATTATTAGGGTTAATATGATTCATTTTCACGTACGCTACCCGAAAAAAACTGTTGTAATATGTTGCACCCCTTAAAATTTAAGGTTATATTACTAAAAAGTAGGCAGACTTCAACAGATCGAATGTCTGAATGAATGTAGTGTATTTGCACCTACTCGAAAAAGAACCTACCAGAAGATTCCAAAGTGACATCTGGAATTCTCTAGAGAATGGTGGCGTCATCACAGAACAATCGAGATCTGTCATTTTTAGGTATAAAAGACTGACCGCATTCTCGGCGAGTAGTTCAGAAAGTATAGAAAGTGAGGTTAAGAGTTCAAAAAGAAACAAAGTAATAAACATTGTGATTTTTAGTCAGTAAAGTGTAAATAATAGTATTGTGAAGTATCCAGTAAATATTTAATAAAGTGTGTTAGTGGACATCTCTTGTTATAATTTTTGGAACCCACGGAATTTGCAAGGGGTAGTTTCCTAAGGGTGGAAACACGCGACAAATTGGTGTCAGAAGCGGAATTTTATGACAAGAGGAGCTCTGAAGTTGTGCTGGAGTGTTCGAGTTAGCACGGAGGACTCATTTACTGGACATTGTTCGAGGGTTATTTTCGAACAGGAAAATAGTGTTAAGTGCATTTTTGAGACATTGTAGAACATTTTTATTAGGACATTAGTGTGATAATTAAATCCTTTGAACTGAGAAGTGATAGAGACACTGAAAAAGACTCATTTAGTGCGTGAAAATTTCTAGAACTTTTCTATTTGGACATTAGTGGAGATTATTAAATTCTCTGAACTGGATAGTGACAAGACTCTGGATAAGACTTTTTCGTGCTGTTTCGAGATTTTTCTAGAAAGTTCCATTACCGATATTGACGTGACAGTTAAATTTATTTTATTTTGATTTCATCGTATGCCCGTAACAACAAGAAGTATGGCATCCGATAAACAAATACAGGACTTATTCGAACAATTCCAAAAAATGATGGCGCAGCAACGGCAGGAAGACAAAGAAGAACAGGAGAGAAAACGTCAAGAAGAGCGAGATGAATTAAAAAAAATTATGGAAGACCAGGAAATAAGACGTCAAGAAGAAAAGAAAGAGCGAGAAAAACGACGTCAAGAGGAGAAAGAAGAACAAGAAAGACGACGTCAAGAGGAGAAAGAGGAACAAGAAAGACGACGTCAAGAGGAGAAAGAGGAACAAGAAAGACGCCAAGAAGAATTAAGAAAAATTCTGAATGAACAAATGAAAATACAGCAGGACGCTATCATTTCTGCCAATGAAGAATTAAAAAGTGAAGTCAAAGAAGAGATAAACAAGGTAGAAGAAAAAGTAGGTGAAGTCGAGACAGAAGTCAGTCAAGTTAAAGAGAAAGTAAACAAGTTTGAAGAAGAAGTCAAAGGAGAAATAGACCGGCTTAAACGACAGTCAAGAGATAGAGGAAGCCAGCAGGTGGTATCATCAGGTCAGCGACTAAAACCTCCTTCTTTTGACGGCCAAAGTTCCTGGACAACGTACAAGAGGCAGTTTGAGGCAGCAGCGTGTGCGAACAACTGGGATAATGAGGAAAAGGCCATGGCATTAGTTCTGGCGTTAAGGGGCCAGGCTTCAGAGTTACTCCAAACCCTCCCAGTTGAGAAACAAAGGGACTTTAAAGTCTTGGAGGCTGCATTAGACTTGAGGTATGGCGATCAACACCTTGCCCAATTATACCAGACTCAGCTGAAATCCCGGATGCAAAAAGCTGGGGAAAGTTTACAAGAATTCGAGGCTGCCATAGAGAGACTGGCACACCTGGCGTATCCGAGTGCACCTAGAGAATTTCAGGAGCAATTAGCCGTGGGGGCCTTTTTAGATGGCATAAGGGACGAAGAGGTCAGGCGAGTTCTGAGGCTGACAAGACACCAAAGTAGTAGCGAAGCTTTGGTGCGTGCACTTGAAGTAGAAGCCGCCTACAGAGATACTCCAAGGTAGTGATGGGGCAAACGGCGATTTCCTGATCACTGTGATCGCCACGGTGATCGTTCAGTTATCACTGTTCTTTGTAGCAGTGATTATATCACTCTTTGGATCGCTTAGACGATTGTGTTCGGTTCATTACAAATCGGCAGTTTCAGAGCAGAGAGTATAAAGTCACAGGAGGGAGTGTTTAGTACTGAAATCTCAGAGACGGAAGTCGTCATCAGGTACACCGTCGATGACTAATTATTTTGGAATGTGGTGTACTGTATTGTAGGTTATTGGATAACTTTTCACGTGTAAATTTAATATGTGTACTATAAACTAACGTATTACTTTATTTAAGAGCGTTATAATTATGTAAACTCGTCGCATTGTAATTTTTTAAAAGAAGTATTGTGTTATTGTTTTGATAGCAGTGGCGGAGATGCCGTAAAAGAAAGTAATGGTTATTTAATTCCTATTTAACAATGATAGTTTCAGATTTGAAGTATTTTTTTACACTGCGGTATTGAAATCTAAATTCAGGGAATATAGTAGGCGATACTTTGAAATTTATTTTTCTGAGAAAGTAGATATGTATATGTAATATCATTATTACTTTTGCGATGCCACTGGAAGAACGTCATATCCGCCGGCGGCCATCTTGGTACACCATCGCGGTCCCCAAGGTCACGTATATAAGCTCCCTCCTGTGACTTTATACTCTCTGTTTCAGAGCAGAGCGCTTTGTGCAGTTTGCCAAACATTCAATCGCGTAACGTGAATCGCGTTATACCGCCTGCCTTTCGCTACTTTGCGACCATAGAAAAGAGTGATTTAATCACCACTTCTTTTCTCACCAATCGCTGTTAGCGATTGCTCAGTTGAAACAACAGGTGATAAGTAGCAGCGACGGTGATCGCCGTCACATCTCTACTCCAAGGTCGAGAGTGCGAGCTGTGACTCTCGAAGAATCGCAACCAGAAATGAACCAGAACCCTATGTTGACGGAGATGCAGAAAATGTTTACCAAATTATTGAACAAAGTGGATGATCTTAGGGAGCAGAGAAAACAACAAAATAAAGGAAAGCCGAGTGGAGGTATTAAATGTTACAACTGCGGCAAGGTAGGACACATGAAGCGAGACTGTCGACAGCAGAATTCGGAGAGTCGAGTAAATGCTGTGAATCTTGAAGAGAAGCAGGAAAACAGTACCAAGGGGGTTGTTCTGGCTAGGGAATGCAGTGACCCCAGAGAAATAAAGATTTCCCAGCTTCGAAGAATCGCAAGCAGTCTGTTGTTGCATGGATATGTGAACGGAAGAAAATGTTTGTTTACCATCGACACAGGTACTACGTCATCAATAGTACGGCCAGGATTTATATCGGGCATAAAGATTACCAAGAGGCAAAATGAAGAAGTGATCGTCCGGACAGCTACGGGGGACAGGGCTACGGTTCATGGAGAAGTAGACCTGGGTTTGCAGATTGGGCATTTGAGGTTCGACCACAGGGTCATCGTGGCTGACATTACGGATGACTTCATTTTGGGACTGGACATTATGGAACAGTATGGATTTATTGTTGACGTAGGAAAGCGAATGTTAAGGATTGGGAACGAACAATTTATTTTGTCAAAAGTGAACGACCAATGTGAGAAAACCAGGCTGTTGACAACGCAGGCAGTCAAAACTTCTGCATTATCCAGAAAACCAGACAAGGAAGATTGCAAGCGCTACCCTCAGGTGGGAAAATTGCCGAACATGGTTGAAGTCAACATTGTCAAGGTCGATCTTCCAGACAGTTGGACAAAGAAAACTCTGAGGCAAGAGCAATTGCGTGATGTAGAAATCGGACCCATGTTGAGAGCAAAAGAAGAGGGAACGCGTCCAGCATGGAAGGATGTTTCCAACAAAGAAGTGGGGTTGAAGGCTTTATGGTCACAATGGGATTCACTTATGGTCGTAGATGGGCTTTTGAGGAGAGCATGGGAAAGCCCAGATGGGAAGCAGGTTGCCATGCGTCTAGTGATTCCCAGGTGTCGTGTACCAGAAGTACTCCAGGAAGCACATAATGAAACATCCAGCAGACACTTCGGCATAAACAAGACATTGAGTAGAGCACGGGAACAGTTCTATTGGGTTAAAAGTCGCCAGGATGTGGAGGCCTGGTGTCACAAGTGTAAAAATTGTGCTGCCCGTGGAGAACCATTTTCGATGAGCAACTACAGAAATGGAAGTCGAGAACAGCCAAAGAATGATCGAGAGCAGATGAACAGAACTAGTAACCGCTTGAAGGCCCGTTATGATCAGAATGCCAGTACAGGGGGATTCAAGGTGGGGGATCTGGTTTGGCTGTACAACCCACAGCGGAAGGAATGGAGACCCCCGAAATTTCAACCTCCTTGGGATGGACCGTACACTGTTATTACCCGAATTAATGATGTCGTCTATCGTATTCAACGAAACAAAAAGTCCAAGATGAAGATCGTACACTTGGATAGACTGGCGAAGTATGTGAAAGAGGCTGAATTGCCTGACCGGGACGTTCAGGCTTAAGGAGGGGGCAGTGTAATATGTTGCACCCCTTAAAATTTAAGGTTATATTACTAAAAAGTAGGCAGACTTCAACAGATCGAATGTCTGAATGAATGTAGTGTATTTGCACCTACTCGAAAAAGAACCTACCAGAAGATTCCAAAGTGACATCTGGAATTCTCTAGAGAATGGTGGCGTCATCACAGAACAATCGAGATCTGTCATTTTTAGGTATAAAAGACTGACCGCATTCTCGGCGAGTAGTTCAGAAAGTATAGAAAGTGAGGTTAAGAGTTCAAAAAGAAACAAAGTAATAAACATTGTGATTTTTAGTCAGTAAAGTGTAAATAATAGTATTGTGAAGTATCCAGTAAATATTTAATAAAGTGTGTTAGTGGACATCTCTTGTTATAATTTTTGGAACCCACGGAATTTGCAAGGGGTAGTTTCCTAAGGGTGGAAACACGCGACACTGTAATAATACAAAAAAGTCATTGTTTTTATTTATATAACAACATACACAAAAAAAGGTCTAAAAAAAATCTGTTCTGCCATGAATAGTGTATCTTAGGTTTTACAGGTAATATGCGACTTTTTCTGATCTTTAGTTGCATTTTAATTGGAAAAAATCCATAAAGTTACTGGGCAAAAATGGCGAAAAACGAGCACCATTTTTGGCCGCTGGTACAAACTTGACTATCAACTGTAGAGTAGTATTATTATGAGAAGATGCTCAGAGCAGAGCCAACATCTGCAAGCATTTTTACCAGAGTCACAGCGTCATCTGGGGTATAGGGATGTGTAATTGCAATAAAATGTTCGCGGTCAAGAGGCTGTGTAATGCCGTTGATTAAAACTTGCCAACTCTGTTATTTACATAGATTACACACAGCTCCCCATCATAGTGATGCGACATCGAACCGAAAGTATCGATACTTCATATCGATGGTAACATCGAATAAACTTATCGATATATGATATTTATCGGGTGAAAATCATCGATATTGTAAATTATCGATATTTTTTAAAGTTTTTGATAAGCGGGGAGGGGGGGAGGGTGGTCCATGATCCAAATTTTTCGTTTGATGGGCGAGGGGGAAGGGAGATTCTCCTCGTTATACATTTTTTGACGAGCTGGGCAAAGCAAATCCTAACAAACAGGTGTACCACAACCAGGGTGTATTAAACCCTGACCACAACCCAAATGATTCAGATTTGCTTTATTTTTTATTATAAAATACTGTCCGATATTTTTGCCATTACATCGATATTTCATCGATGTTTAAAAATGTAAGTTATCGATGTAAAAATATCGGATATCGTACATCGCAATATCGATGTTTTCGATATATCGATATATATCGCGCATCACTACCCCATCAACGAAAAAATATGAAGATATTTTGCACTCAGAATAGGCTTATCACTTCATTTAATCACCGCCGGCGAACACAACTCTACTGCAGTGTACAAACTCGTTTCTGCGGCATATTTTTTGCAAGCATCTTCTCATAATAATACTCCTCTACTGTTTTTTTACAAACTTTTATTTAACTTGCAATGTTTGTATGTTAGTTTGTTTGTTTAGTTCAAATCTTGCAAGTCA
The DNA here is from genome assembly GCA_936432065.2 of Rutpela maculata. NCBI lineage: Eukaryota > Metazoa > Arthropoda > Insecta > Coleoptera > Cerambycidae > Rutpela > Rutpela maculata. The sequence goes on from OW386290.2 coordinate 142,221,917, forward strand.
ATTTTAAAACAGTTATGCCCAACCAATTGAGCTGAACCTTTGCATACACGTTTAGTTTGGATGACAACGCATGGTTAGCTAGGTGATGTCATTCTAAATCCAATATGGCGGACCAGTTATTTTTATGCACCCCCATGATATGGGTATCAAATGAAAGAGTACGAAAATAAAATGACGTCACACTAAATTCAATATGGCGGACAAAACTTTTTACTTTTAACACTATAATTTGATTGTATAGTTTTTTCGCTCATACGTTGCATTCTAAGAAATGGTGAAGGATCCGGTTTAAACTTATAAGTTTTATATCGGATAGGAACAACGCAATGAATATATAGAACTAATTAAGGCGTAGCTAAAAATTGAAAAATAAAATTAAATGTAAAAAAAACTTTTTAAAAACAAGCTTTTATTATTTAGGTGCACTAAAACGAAAAAAATAAAAATAAAAAAAATTAATTGTCTTAAAATCTTGGCGCCAATAAAAATAGAAAAAAACTTACTTAGATACTGACAATCTGTGTCAAAAAAAACTAATGCCTGTATGAACTTCTCGTGCGCGACAAGCTCTTAAGACAGTTAATTTTTTTTTTATTTTTATTTTTTCGTTTTAGTACACCTAAATAATAAAAGCTTGTTTTTAAAAAAGTTTTTTTTACATTTAATTTTATTTGTTGTAACTATTAAAAAGAATGTTATATTCTACCGAAAACGTACACATATGTTTCTGCCCTATCCAGTTAGTTTTGAAGATATTAGCGAAAAAATATAAAAGGTTCCGTTATATTGTTACTATCATCGTTAATATGCAATGCAATATCTGTTATATTGATCAAACAGGAAGGGAAATTAATATAAGTTACTCTAAACATTTAAAATTATTTGAAAAAATAAAAGTCATTCAAATTTTGCAAATCATTTTTTGGAAACCAACCATAATTTTCCGTGCTTAGACAAACTAGAGGTTTTACATTATTCATCAAAATCTAGAATGTTAAATTTGTTAAAAAAAAAATTATTAACAGGCAAGGACCAGCCGGAAAATTTAGTTAAGGTCATAACTAAGAGAAAAAACAAGAATTAAACACGAGATAAAGTGAAATTGTGAAATAAGGCCCAAGTAGCACAATTAATTCCTCAAGATATCCCGAGGATAAAAATTTAGAAATTAGTAAATATATTCTAGAGATCTGTAAGAGTATCAGTATTAAATAGTACTTCCCATGGTAATCGAAAAAAGCCATTAGTATAGAATCCTGTGAGCAGCCTTTTGCATACCTATAGAATTCCCATAGTAATCTGTAGGATATCTTATCGCTTGCCAATATAAGTGGTCCCGAGGACATCTTTATAGGATTTCTGTTAGATGTACCGCATCGATCCTGCAAACAGATTTAATTCCTGTAGTAATCTTTCGGGTATTTTATCGCTTACCAATATAAACGGTACTGAAAACATCTTTATACGATTTCTATTAGATGTACCAACACACACTTCTTATAGAATTGCCAGTGGCAGCTGGTGAAATGTTGGTTAATTCAAATCTCAGTATGAGACATCAGGCCCAAACCAAAGATTAGAGATCGTTATAAGATTCATCCAAATAAATCGATGATCCCTGAGAGAATTTGAACGTTGCAGTAATGTTATTAATGTTCTATAAAGTCATGAGTATAAGATAATGCATGACTGATTATCGTCAGTGGTTTGTACGTGGCGTCATCTAGGAATAATTTCTGTAACAAACTATGTGGTAAGCAAACAAATTTTTTGCATTAAAAGAATTTCTTCTTGCGATTTCAATAGGTGTTCTATTAGCGATAATAATAATATTTCCATTTTAATACTTTATTTGATCTCTGTAATACATAGAAAATTGAGCTGTATGGTAATTCCCTTTTAGACCTCCTAGAAGATGTCTACAAGTATTCTATTAAGGATAATAATACTATTTCCCTTTTAATACTTTATTTGATTTCTATAATACATAGAAAATTGAGCTGTATGGTAATTCCCTTTTAGAACTTCTAGTAGATGTCTGTGGGTTAACAAAAGTTAAAATTCCTATATAATGCCCAGTTTACATTTCCCCAGTGTATAAAAGTTGAGCACATATAAAGATTTCTCGTTTTGATTTCGCAAGGACTTCTAGAGTACGTAAATACAAGATATCCTCGCGGGCAGTAAATAGAACTTCTTAAAGATATCTTAAAGAATTCTGTGCTACTTGGGGGGATGCTGTTGACCTGCTAGCGGAAAATGTCCTTCACAAAAGTTGTAGATATTAAAAAAATCTAAAACTTTCATATAAGGCATTTTTCAACATAACCTGAAATCTTCCGAGAAAATGGCGGAAAACCGATTTCTCGGTTTTTTATTTTTTCTCTCGTAAAAATAATTCAATTTACATGAAAATTTGTGAAAGTATACTTTCTTTTGCATTGAATAAGCATGATTTTTTTGGAATCTGGGAAGCAAGTAGTTTCCGAGATATTTACATTTTTCGAGAAAAAGAACAAAATCTTCCAGAGAAAACTATATTACTAAAGTTGAATGAATTTAATTGAAGAAAGTGGGGAAAAACATTCTGAAACTTAAGTTTTTCATGGCAATGCACCGTACCGTATTGAAAGTCGTAAGCTAGAGTTAAGACTCGCTGGCCCAGTGTGCATTTTTATTAACATATATTTTACTATTTTTTCACTAAATAAATAGTATAACGATGAGTAATCTGTTTTAGGTATATTTGAATAAAATAATTTAAATACATAATTATTAAGTAGGTATAACAATTAATTTATTGATATTTTTTTTACAAATTTTGACTTGCTTCGCCTTCAGAAAAGTATTGTTTTGTTTTTTTATGTGATGACCTTTACATAGTAATATTTGGGCTGAAAACAAAATTTTTTATTGACGAGTCAGCATAGAGTCTCGATATTGAAATTGAAGAGCTCGAAGACGTCGATAATCTCGAGAATCCTTCGGTATTTGAAAGTTTTATTGGTGAAGAAGAAGAACAACCACAATGCGAAAGATCTAAAATTCATTAGAATTTTATAATTTTTCAGAAATTTTTTATTTTTATAAAAAAATGACAAAACAATATTTTTCTGAAGATGAAGCGAGTCAAAATTTGTAAAAAAAATATTAATAAATTAATGGTTCTACTTAATCATGTATTACAACTAAATTGTCCAAAAAAGTAAAAAGTAAAGACAAATAAAAAACAAAGTTAATCTAGACGCAGCAATAGTAGCATATCATGCTTTGTTCCATAGTGCCATGGTATATGGTTTGATAAACTAGGGTACATCCAACCAAGTACATAACATTTCTTTTATTCAAAAAAGAGCAATTAGCTCTGGCTGGTTTGAGTCAACTTGTAAGTTGCAAATCTTGGTTCATAACATTTCATATATGAGGCGCTCGCGCGCAAACCCCGATAAATCCACAAAAAGTCAATTTTGAGTTTGTAATAGTTTCATGTATGTTAGACTAAACTATACAAGCCTATATAATCTTTGGTAACCAAAACGCCATAAATCCCATATAAATCTAATGTTAAAGTTGACCGTTTCGAACAAAACTAGATAAATCCAATATCAGGATCAAAAGCAGATAAATCCATTTTTATACAATATACTGTCATCCATTGTGAGGTAGAAAAGTTAATATTGATTGAAGTTTGAAAAAGTTCTCTGTAATATGACTATTTACTGTAAAAACCCACTTCTCTTCTAGAAATAAAGAAGACAACTGCAAGACATTTTATTACCAATATATTATAACGGTTTTATCTGAAATTTTAACAGATATTGAGAATTAATTTTTGTTAACAATGAATGTTTTTATTTATTTTTAATAAATTATTAATGTTGTCAAAATTTATTTTTCTGCATCTTTAATGTTTTATTTTAAAGCAAAAATCGATAAATTCGTATTTACATAGCAAAATCCGATAAATCCAGCAAGAAAAGTTAAAAAAAAATAAATAAATAAAGTAGCATTGTTCTTATTTTTTGGTCTTATATTCTACAGCCTAGAAGATATTTTTTGACTTAAAAAGAACAAAAAAAGACTTATTGGTTTTGGCTTGAGAAGTTTTTTGTAATTTCCCACAACTTTTTGTGTGTGGATTTATCGGGGTTTGCGCGCGAGCGCCTCATATGAACTTTGCATTTCGAAATTATTTGCTGTAATTTACTTCACATAAAGGATTTGAGCGAATATGCTAAAAATGGCGAAAATCATGAATATAATACTCGAAATCACAATGATATACAAACACCTTATTAGAGATTAGAGTCAACAAAAAGAAACAATTTTGGTATTGCTTTATTTAACTCTGCTATTTTCTCGGAAAATTTGAGGTTATTTTGAAAAATGCCTTATATGAAAGTTTTAGATTTTTTTAATATCCGAAAATCGCAAAAAACCACTTTCAACCCCTAAACAACACCCCCATTTCACAATTTCACTTTATCTCGTGTTTAATTTTTGTTTTTTCTCTTACTCTTTCTCTTTCTTTTTCTCTAACTAAACATTCCGGCTGGTCCTTGCCTGTTAATATTTTTTTTTTTTCAAAAGGGTATTGGCACTAGCCTATATAGCTACTTAGCATAATCCTTTTGCAGAGAATAAATACCCCACAGTTTAAATTGTAATTCACTATGCTTGAAAATGTAGACTAGATACCAAGAAACTGCAGTCGCAAACAGAAAAATATAGTGATATTTTAGCAAAGAAATTTGAGTTCGTTATTTGTTATGATGGTATGTCACAAAGTAACAGACAACTCCATTGATTTCTTTAATTCCAAAGTGTTTTATTTAAAATAACGAACTTGATACCTTTTATCAGAGCACATTTTAAGGAATTTGCACTAGGCGGCACTAACCAATCTGTTATATACAGGGTGCGCCACTTAAAACTCCCCAGGCTTGTAACTTTCTTATTTTTTAAGCGACGACCATGTTGAGCACATCAATCAATTGTAGATATTTTTAAGGCAATTAAACGTGTACAGAGTGATTTAAAAAAATTATTTTTTAAGAAATTGTTAAGAATGAAAACTTAATTTCCTTGATTATTTTTTTACCTCATCCTGTACATGAACTGCGTTAATATTTTCTTATAAAGGTTTTAATTAGCTTCAATTTATGTCATTACGTCATATTGAAATTCTTTTTGGTTTTAGAGAAAGAAATTAAAAACACTCCTTCCGATTCCAAACTGTTTTTTTTAAATAACTGAAAAAATGTATAAATAAAATAATAATTTTATGCTTTATTTGTAAAAGACATATCATAAACAATACTTAACGTAATAAAACAGCAACAAGAAACAAAAGAAATACATATTTTCAAAAACAAACTTTATTAAAATGTGCTAAATAATAGGAAATTGCAAATTTTTATTTTAAATATATTTTTTTTTAATAACACACATTGAAGTTAATTAAAACCTTTATAAGAAAACATTAACACATTTCATGTACAAGGGGAGTTAAAAAATATTCAAAGAAATTAAGTTTCCTTTCTTAACAATTTTTTCAAAAATTTTTTTTTAAAACTACTTTGTATGCATGTTTAAAGGCTTTAAAAATGTTACAAGTCTGGGGAGTTTTAACTGTATATATGAAATTTCAGTAATTTTTTTCTAACTGAAAAATGCATCAACTTTTCGTATTGAATTTATTTGCAACTAAAGAAAAAGTAGGCTAGTGACAAAATATTTACTTAATTCATGTGAAAGAAACAAACTTAAAAAGTAGTCTTTTGAAAAATATTTCTTGATGAACACAAAGGTGTTCATCAGGAAGTCTTGGCCTTCTTTCTTTCTTGAGGGCGGCAGCGGCACACAAAGGCTTTGGTTTCATTAGGCCTCGTTGATTTTCCCCTTTTTCCTTATTTTTTCGGCATCGACACTAATGCCTGCCACTAGGCGGCACTAAGCCCTTCACTAGTGCCGCCTAGTTTATTACTTAAAATATGCTCTGCCTTTCATTATTCTAAATATTTTTGGATTATGTATACCATATCTGAACCAATGAACTAAATCTTTTATAACGCAATTAACTCTGCCTCGCATTTACTTCGCTTGTGTTGCCACTACCAACATCAATGACCTACCAAATCATCGTTTCTGATGTTTATACCGTCAATGCCTAACTATTTCAGAGTAAACCAGATGTACCAACGTCTGAGCCTATCGTCCACCCGATATACGGCTCAGCACCTGCTCAAACCACCCCGTCAAACGGTTACGGTGATGCAAACGCACCACCCACTCAACCCTATAACCCAGCCCCTCTCTACCCCCAGAACCAGCCGGCGATGTACCAACCTCCAGCCACGGCAACTACCGGATACGGATGGTCCTCTAACCAGGGAAACTTCAACCAGAATGCCTTGCCCAGTTTGAGTCAACAGTCCCAGGTTGCTCAGGAGATACAGAGACCCGAGACCCCTCAGCCCGTTCAGAAAGCTCCTATTCCCGAGGAGCACATTCATATGAAGACTGTATTTGATGAGTTGAAGAACCAGTGTAGCTGTACTGCAAATAATCCAGTAAGTACAAGGTCTAATTAGAGGTAGTTTATCGTTATTGAGGGTTTTTTTTTCGTAGCAAACGAAGAGAAAATTGGAGGATGTTGGGCGGAAGTTAGAAACACTCTATGATTTACTAAGAGAACATAAGGTAAGAAAATGATTATTTATTTCTGTTATGTTCAATTGGATGCATGAGGAACACTTTAATATTTTCATTTGAGGAACCATTCGACAATAAAAAAATTAGAAATATTTGCAATTAGGTGTTTTCACTATATGCAAATTTGTTTTTTGATATTACAATGAAATACTTGAGGTAAAATTTTGATCAATATTTAGATAGATAGATAATCTCCATTAGTTCTCCATAAATGACTGATATGGGTATAGAACATGTCAATAAAAAAAAATACACTTTAATTAAAAATATTTCACAGCAGGTTGTAATTTAAAATGATATGCACACATTTAAAAGTTACCATATAATAAGTATCGCAGTAGGTTATAATTAACATTATATATGAGTATAAACATTTAAATTTAAATAAGAAATGTGTTGGGGTAGTTAGGAGGTAAACATACTAAAAGTCCCCGCCCCTATCCCCGCCGCTTCAGGGGGAGAGGGGGGTGGAAAGGTTCCTTTCTTCGATTCTTCGCTTATAACTCGGAAACGATGCGTCGTACGGAAAAAGGTAATCTATGCAAAATTAAACGTAATTAAATTTCCCACAAGAATGTTTATATTCGTTTTCTTCCTATGTGTTATAGTCTACACGATATTTGTCAGCGAAAATCAATAATTAATATAAAAAAAATCAATTATGTACCTTGAATATTTCTATCAAAGCGGTTTACCTTGGTCTGCTAACAAATCACAGTCATAACACAATCTTTATTTTGCAACACTGGACGTATTTACTAACATAATATTTTGTCGAAATCTATACATTTTCTTGAATATACAGTGTGACTCACTTAAAATGAAGATACAATTGGGTTGTTGACGAATTTTCAAAAATGGTGAAATATGGTAGTGGAGGACTTAATTTAGTTATATATTTAATTTGGAAGAAAAATTCTTAGCGCAACATATTTTAAAAAACTGTTAAACTTCGACTATTTGAATGTGCCGCGAAAACGGTAGTGACATAACGGCAGTTAGATGTGAACTTATAAGCAGAACAGATGAAGACGGATAAGTTGACATTGCTGACAAGAAAGAAAATAACCTCATATGTCAAAAATAAATTTGACGTTTAGCTAGCAGTGATTGATGTTTGCAGTTATTGTTAATGTTTTTTTACAAAACGACTAAGGCAGTATATCTGTAAAAGCTAATTCTGACATTCTAGTTGCGGTAGATATATTTATGGTCAGCGAATTTTTAAAAAAAGACGATCGTTTTGACATTGCAATGGTTGGAAGTGCAAAAGCTGCAAGGTACTTACGTTACAGCTGCTATAGACAGTACAAACTATTGTAATTTCTGCAAGAACTTCCTTTATCTTATCTTATTAATATTACATAATATATCTTATGTATTTTATTATTTAATTTAGATGAATTTGTTAACTATACTTTGTATTTTATTAAATATTTCTTTTTCATTGTTTTATTTCCTATTACTATATACATGCGTATCTAACTGAAAACAACAAAATAAGTTTATCTACTAAAGAAATTATTTATTATCCATTGATACTCACTTCTAAGAAGAGTCAGAACGAGACTTACGAAGATATCAAGAAAGGTCTGTATTATAACAAAAAATAATAAATAGGTAAGTACTTTATGCTAGTATCTATCTAAGCAATAAACAATGATATGTATTTATAACACACATAATTCAAAGGGCATTTATAACTACAATCCAACGCATTCGTAACCATTTCCGACTGATTGTGTTCACCGACTTTAGACGACTTTCACAGTTTATTTCATATAGTTTTTCAACGGCAAGTTTTTAAATTTCCTTTCTTAATTTATTGATCATCCTAGTATTATGGGGCGTCTAGGGAGCTTCATAAATAATCAATAGCTAACAAAAACAACTGCACTTTATTCCATCATAAACTAGATAAAATACATAAAAGCAGATTAAAGCCATTTCCCTCCTTTTAGGAAGTCAAAGCATGAATAACATTCTAATCTAGAGCCGTTAAGAATACAGTAATACACCCTGTTTTATCCACCAGTTTGGCGGGTAATTTAAATTTGTAACAGCTAGAACGCCACACAAGTCTTGTAATGGGGCCGTTTTTCCTACAACATAAACCCATATTAAAAATCAAATTCCTACATTAAGATACAACTTACCACAAATAAAACGCTTAGAATACATTGTAATTTGTTACTTTACTTGACATTGAAATGGTCTCCACAATAAGAAGACTTGGTCCTTCTCTGGTGGCTTTGAATCATTCATTATTACGTTCAGCGTTTATTATTGGAACACAACAGTTTTTCTGGTGAATTGGTGGTATTATTTACACAGTACGGCAGAAAACACTATCTGTACTTATATTTATCCATAACTAGATGCTGTTAAACTATACCGAATTGTAACCTACGAACGTCAGTTGAATTTGACGTTAAATATAATGTCAGATTAAACTGTCGTGATTGTCTTTTTTCTCCGTCGCTATCAGTGAGTTTCTAAATTAGTACCCGTTTCTCGTCGTTTTATAACTAACTTCTCGACAGACTGCCGTTATAATGTCATCTCCGTTTTAAATGCATGTATTTTTGTAATTAATATTATCATATTATAAGACTTTCTTTTCAACTTCTACATGTTTCTAATGATTTTTTATGAATAATTGTTATTGTTTAACATAGATTGTCCTTAAATTTTAAGTTAGTGCAACAACCCAATTATAACTTTTTAAATTTGTTTCCGATTTGAATCAAATTTTATTCAAGTATAGAACAAATTAAGATCTACTTATGACAGGAAATCATTCACCTGCTATAAAGGCAAAGCCACCTGTGGTACCGAAATATGCAGAAAAAAATAAAACATTTTGAATGTTAGAAATTTTTAAAAATGCATCCGATTATCGCCACAAACGTACATACACCAAAATTTGATTTGGTTATTGATGGGGGATTTCTCATACATAAGCTCATCTAGCAAAGGGGATCCTCATATGGTTTTTAATCTTTTTCCTCATATTTTGGGGATTGGTACCGCAGGTGGCTTTACCTTTGTAGCAGGCGAATGTTTTTCTGGTCATAAGTAGATCCTAATTTGTTCTATACTTTGATTCAAATCGAACAAAAATAAAAAAGTTATAAGAATGTCTTCATTTTAAGTGAGTCACACTGTATATTTAAGGAAATGTATAGATTTCGACAAAATATTACATTAGTAAATACGTCAAGTGTTGTAAAATAAAGATTGTTTTGTGACTGTGATTTATTAGCAGACCACGGTAAACCACTTTGATAGAGATATTAAAGGTACCTAATTAATTTATTTATTAATTATCTATTTTGGCTGGCGAATATCTAAAAACTATAACACATCACACACAACTATAACAGGAAGAAACCTTTTTCCATATGACGCATCATTTCCGAGTTAGAAGCATCATTTAATCGAGAAAAGGAACCTTTCCACCTCCCCCCTCCCTGAAACGGCGGGGCTAAGGGCGGGGACTTTTAGTTTGTTTACCTCCTAACTACCCCCAACACATTCCTGAAGAGGAAAATTCTCCCTTCCTCCATGTTCTCTACAACTCTTTCATTGACTGGATTAACATGTATTTATAAAGTAGTAGACGATGAGGTCAAAAATGGGTTCCCTAATTTCAAGTTCGTTAAAATATTTATTGCTATTCTCTACCCAGTTTTCAGTTATATTCATAATAAATGCCCGGGCTGCCTTTGTTTTGTTTTCTGCTTTTGAAATAAATTCTGTCTTCATTTTACATTTTGTCTGTTAAATTTAAATTTTAAATTTATGATCCATAACAAAAATTAATGTCATTCCACATTAAAGTTTTGTACCTTATTTCATCCCACACACTTGCATGTATGTGTGTATTTCGAGTTTTTATTATAGAGAAAGATAAAAGATTATATTTCATTAACATTAAATTAAAGAGACCTCATTATGATCCCTGAGGCATTTCTCTTTGAAATTTCCTAGTAAAGGATCTAACAGTATAATAATGACGTGAAGGTTGAGAGTATTTTCTATTGTGTGAGCCATTTTAAATATACTCAATGCATAAGACAGCTTTTATGACATTCATTAACGATTTGAGAAATTCTTATTAAGAGAAAGCAACCTGGTATTGAATCTATGAAAATTGTATAAACCGTTCATGTATCGTTTCAGTAAAATATTTAATTTAGACCTACTAGCAAAATATTAGACCTCATCAAAAACTGTGATGTGTGAATTCAGATACTTACCAAATCATTTTGATAAGGAAACTTTAATTTTTTTGCATATTTCATCCCACACACTTGCATGTATGTGTGTATTTCGAGTTTTTATTATAGAGAAAGATAAGAGATTATATTTCATTAACATTAAATTAAAGAGACCTCATTATGATCCCTGAGGCATTTCTCTTTGAAATTTCCTAGTAAAGGATCTAACAGTATAATAATGACGTGAAGGTTGAGAGTATTTTCTATTGTGTGAGCCATTTTAAATATACTCGATGCATAAGACAGCTTTTATGACATTCATTAACGATTTGAGAAATTCTTATTAAGAGAAAGCAACCTGGTATTGAATCTATGAAAATTGTATAAACCGTTCATGTATCGTTTCAGTAAAATATTTAATTTAGACCTACTAGCAAAATATTAGACCTCATCAAAAACTGTGATGTGTGAATTCAGATACTTACCAAATCATTTTGATAAGGAAACTTTAATTTTTTTGCATATTTTAATGTACATTCTATTTTCAGCTGTCTCCGAACACGTTAGCGTCGCTCCACCAAATGGTGCAGCTAGTCCAAAATGGAAATTACACTGGGGGATTAAATCTGCATACGCAACTGGTATCAGGACCGGACTTCTCTCAGATAGCTAGTTTTATGCCTGGACTTAAAGTTTTGTTACAGTGTGCGTTGCAATTGCAAGTTTATTTAAGATAAGGACTAAGAGACGCAAAGGACACTTTTTAATTTCGCTGTTGCTTCTGAAAATGTTAGAATGTGCCAGAATCCTAGGTATAAATTTATAAGAGAGATAATATAAGTTTTTCACGGTCGCCCCCTGATACTGAATGTACAGAGTGTTTGAAACCTGTGGCCAGAATGTCGGTCAGATATCCGAGAAAATTAACAAATAATGCAAAAATCTTACTTGTTTATCAATCTGTTGTATAGTCTTTGAGAAGTCCCTTGATTGAGTTATGATTAGAGTTGTAGGTTGTAGCCTTAAAATAGCAAAATATAAGGGAACTAACCAGCACGAGCTGAATTTTGAATTCTCATCCTTCTTAAGCTACGTCTGCCATCTTGAAATAATGGCTTTCGTTTTTCTTTTTCAAGGATATCTTGGTGGTATTTGGTTGTACAGTAAAGATGGTAGAATACAAAAATGAAGAACAAAAAATTCTCTATAATTTTATGAGTAGAAAAATGAAAATAACATTATTTGTCGTTTGAAACCCTTGAATATTGTTCAATTTCATCCACATTTAAAGGTGATTTAGGTTGTCTGGAACAAGGGCAACCTTGTGGACAAAAAAAAATTCCCATTTAGCAAAAATAGACCAAGCTAATAGTACGGGAGCCATCGAGCAGGATTTTCAGCTTCATCGTGACATGAGAATTTCAAACTTTTTTGGACAGTTTATACTCAAATGAAGAAAAAATTCTTCAATGTTGCTAAACGATCGAAAAACAATAATGAACGTGTAAAAAAAATGGGCTAAAATTGTTATCGTGACACGTCCGTTTCCTGGTTTTTGTGTTGAAGTACGGTGTATGGAACTCTATAAAAATTTGAATGGACATTTTCCGCCTTTTCCCTTTGTAAAATATAATTTTTTGCGGTTCCCGCGAGGTATCACGACCCGTCCGTTTCCTTGATTAAATCATTAGTAGGATTTAGACATACTTAAAAAAAATTGGAACGGATGTTTTCTGCGTTGTTGTTCCCAGAAAATTCATTTTCCGTCGTGTTAGAAAGTCGCAATATGGGTGTTTCGTGTTTTCATGTTCTGTAATTTGTCAGAATCTTGCAAATGTAACTCGGGTGCGTGAATAGACTCATATACATACACATAATCACACTCACATGCAGAAGGGTAGATAGGGAGGAAAAATACAGAGGCAAATCTAACTAGCAAGGGAGAGGAAATGAATGAATTCTAGTATAGCTGTAAAGATGGAGGCATAGACATAGAGGGCGGAAGACACTCGTGCAGTTAGATCACGAGAGTGAGAAAGAAAGAATTCAAATTTATGGATCTCGAAGATGTCGGACGTTGTTGGACTTTTTTATCTTTCTCCCGCGGTCAGTTATCTTCATACCTCTATAGCATGTGATGGCCGAAACACGCAGAGTAAGAGACGACTACATTTCATTTTGTACAACCGTGCAACACGGAAAATGTCCGTTTAGACTTTTTTTAGGATGTATAGATCCTGGTCAACCATCTAAACAAGGTTTTAGCCATGTTGCTGTAACTCGGTCAAGCCATTTTTTTTAACAACTAATACTACATTTATCAGGTTTCTAAAAGGCTAAAAATTTTCGTTCTTCACGGATTGGTGTTTGTTTTTATATTTTGAATGGGATTCCATTAAAAACGAACGAGGTGCTATAAAAAAATTACGGGATTTTTTTTTACCTATGGAAAATGTTTTTCTACCACATCCGCAATGTCTCAGAGCTTTGCTTTACATAGCAAAGTCACAGATCAAAATTTTTTGATTTAATCTGTGGCAAAGTTTCCTAATAATAATAATGATCTTTATTGACTAATAATCAAAGGGCAATTGACCGAGGTCCTTCAGCCCGTAACATATTTATTTTTACAATATAAAATGTACTATTGTGTATATAATTATACATACGTAAAAAAAAACATTACATAAATAGAAAAAAAATTTTAGTTAACTGTAAAAGTGTTTCGGTATGTTTGGATTTTTTCCCAGATGGTGTATTCTGGATGTTTATATCTATTTCTTGCTCTAGGGTCTCTTCTAATACAACTCCTTGTTCTCTGGTCGTTGGCAAAACTTTTGTGAAAGATATGCTATTCTGTCTTCAATAGGTTGTATACATTAGGTTTGATATAATAAGGTATTTGGAGGGTGAAGAAAAAGTACTAAAGTTTTTGTTTTACCACCACCCGTGTAACAGAATACGGTGGCACGTTTCTATTTTACACTCTGGTTAAAGTCAATTGGAAAATCATAAAAAAAGGCTGACAAGGCACCGACGTTTGATCTGTGCCGGCATCAAAGTACCGCCGTGGTAAAGATCAAGTCGCTTTCTCTATTGATATTGGCAATATAACATGGTAGCCTATTCCACAAAGACTTGGTTGCTATACAAAGGTGTATTATCACTTCAGCGTGAATGTCAAATTCTGTTGTATGTCTTGTTGATTTGTTTTCTGGATATGCATCAATTTCGTCAGTAATATTCACTCGTCAGAGTCGATATTGAGCTCAACAATGTTAGTTAAAAATTTTAAAATGCTCTAAATTATCTCGGAAATATTCAATATAATAAAAAATGGGAAAGATTTTTGTAGATAATTTTACCTTCTTCAATATTTGTTAATGGTTTTTTCTGTTAAACGTAGTCAAGCGGAAAAATGATATTCCAGTATGACGGACGAAGCTTACGGAGGAACTAAGGGGAATTTTTGTATATTATTTGTAAGCTACTGAAGAACACCATACTCAAAACTTACCTCACGATGACTTAGTCCCATTATTTTCTGATTATTACAGTACTACAGAGGTGGGACGGTTGCAGTGTGCAATGAGATTGATCATTTAAACAAGTAAACTTGAATATTAAGAGTATTGAAGTATCTGGCCAAGTCAGAGACGATTATCTAGAAGTTATATACATTAAATTATAAAAATTCTGAACACATGCTGCCACCAGCAGAACATTTGAGAATTTCCATTGCAGTCGTTTAAATTAGACGAAACTGTAGGAAATATTTTTAACACCCAGTATGTAAGACAAAATGTATTTTTGTATGCATTGTCGTCTCGCATTATTTGCACCAACATATAACATCTATGTTGCATTTTGTTGAAATATAAAAAATGTTGTTTAGTACAGGTTGTTACAGTTATCTAGATTTTAAGCTCTTATTTAGTTATACATTTTAACTGATATCTTCCTACACTTTGAAATCATGGTGTGTACGTACTTTTCTTCCCGGTAAATAAGGTTATGTACGAAAAAATACAGATTTTTCAGATGCAACGGCGAACAATTGTATTAAACATTAATAAATTTGTTGCCTTATATTTTTAGTAACGCATCAAACATTTTACTCTACTAATAAGTAATTGTATTATTTTTTTTAATATTGTTAGATTCTATTAATTGAAAGTCTGTATTTTCATTTTCAAAGCCGTTTTCTTGTTTTGTTTAAAAAGTTTACAAATTTTTTATAGTAGTTTTAAGTAAAGCGAATTATATATATTTTAGCGTTGTATCATGTACATTAGGTTTAATGAAGTTGTTAAGAAGGTGCTTTTCTTACAAAATAATAAAATAATCTAGTTAACGTGTGATTTTTTTTTTATATGCCAACATATTTTATACCTACAAAGTGGCAATACTGGTAATTTACCTACCTGTGAACGTGGTACAACTGATATAAACATATTGGACATAGCGATCTCACCAGCGCATTAGATATTATTGCGAAAGATACAGTGGAAACAGAGCAGAATTCTAGATTGGATGGCAATTTTTAAAGTGTCTCGTTCGCATCTTTGATAGGCTATAGTAAACTTGTGGATTCACGATATCCCAGAATTGTAACTTCATGGCACAGAACTATGTTGCAGAAGGTGACAAAGCACTTTCGTGGGCGGTTAAAGCACAATGGATACATTTCCTCAGAAAATCATAGAAGTAGTGTGAGTGGCGATACCGTGACAGACAAAATATTTTATCTTAGATTTAGTGAAAATCAGACATGGGTACAATACACTTATTAGATAATTTTTGCAAATGTCTATTAGTGGCAAGTATAGCAATGTTCAGGTGCCATCAGAGTCAACAATAAGAAAAATAATTATCACTGGCCTGTGGCGATATTAGATGGACTATTTATTTTCACTCCTATAAATTTCGTCCAATCAAAATCGATAATTTTAATCAAAAAATACTTTCACATCGACAAAATTAAACATTTAAAATTTTGTCAGGGTGCTCAACCAATAAAAAGCCAGAATGAAGCAACCAACCTGTTTTTCAGCAGCAAACAATAATAATAATAAAAGTTCTTTATTGAATACATAAAAAATACATATTCAAACGGCTATCGACCGGAGTCCTTCAGCCTATTTTTCCTACATTGTTACTGTTAATACATTATTTTTGTGGAATATTTAAAAATGAATACATTTTATGGAAAAAAAAGCACAAATTTTATCCAAGTATACATCTAAAAAATTTTGATATTAATTAGTTTTGAATTAATGAAGATATTTTTTTAATTAGAGACATCTCTGGATGTTTGAATTTTGATCTTCTGTTGCGGTTTCTTGTACGGCAGAGAGGTCGTAACAGTTGCATATTATGTGGCCGATTTGCAAATCTGGTTGTTAATATTTGAAGTCTGCTCAAGATTGGGGTTATCCTAGTTTTTTCATATAGTAAATTATTCGGCGGATTGTGGAGGTTGTTGACTGGATGCCGAATTTTAGTTATAATGCGTAGCAAAGAGGTTTCGGCAACTTTTAAGTTGTTTAGTACCGGCGCTTGGCAGTTGACATATAGAGTGTGTCCATATTCCAAGTATAGGTCGACGTATAGATGTGTAGATTTTTGTGGCTGTTTTCGTAGATATTTCTTCATTTTTATATGTGAGTTATTTGAAGTTTTGCTCGGTTTTTTATTCTCGATTTAATAATTGCTGAGTGTTGGTTAAAATTCAGTTTTTGATCCATGGTAATTCCTAAATATTTGGCCGAAGGTGTTGGTTTTACATGTTCGTTTGCAATGCTTATTGTAGGGGAGGACAGAGAGGGAGTGTGGTTAAATATAACGAATTGTGATTTATTAGGATTTGGAAGTAGACGCCATTTATTGAACCACACTTGAACCTCATTCATCTGCCTGCAACTTAGGAATTAAACTCTGCAATGATTTATCATGTCCCACCAAGGTCGTGTCATCAGCATATTGCAGCATGTATGTTGTGTCTTCAGATGGATTTTGTAGAGTGGTGATGCATAGCTGTATAAGTTGTACAATAAGGGTGAAAGTGGTGATCCTTGTGGAACCTCTTGCTCAATAATAAATTCTTCCGATGTTGCGCCGTCAACCTTTACATGTAGTGTTCTATTTTCTAGGTAGTTTCTTAATAGGTGTATCAGATAATCAGGCGTATCTACTTTTTTAATTTGTAAAGTAATACTTTGTGCCAAACGCTTTTTTGATATCAAGAAATATTGCTGCCGATTTTAAATATTCGTGCTTGGCAGTCTGGACGTTTGAGGTGAGAATCGTCAGTGGATGAATGGTGACACATTTTTCTTTGAAACCAAACTGGTGATTAGGAATTATGTTCCTAGTGTTATCATATAATTTGTTTCTTATAATTTTTTCAAATAATTTTCCTAGTACTGGTAGTAGAGTAATTGGTCGATAATTGTTAATTTTTTTGTGATTAGTATTCAGTTTTAGTATATTTATTATCTCACCTCAGTCTTTGGGAATAAATAGTGCTTTAGACAATATTAGATTTTTAGAATGTAACAATGAACCTGATAATTTAGTTGTTTAATTATTGACCGTGGTATTCTGTCGACTCCTGGTGATGTATTTTTTTGCTTGTGTAGAATATTGAAGTATTCTTCTTCCTTGATTTCTATAGGGTTATTAGGAATTTCGGTGTTAAAGTATTCGTGGTACCATCTAGTTACTTCCATCATATTTATTTTGACCAAAAACTGAATTTTGACTTTCTGAAAATTGTTGTTCGTAATAGTTTGCGAATATGGTGGCCTTGTCTTCATTTTTGTTAAATATTTGCCCATTTTCTTCAATTTCTGGAGTATTGTATTTTGATAATTTTTTGATTTTTTGGTAAAACAGCCGTCCGTTTGATTCCTCGATTTCCTGACAAGTCTGGAGCCAACAATGTGTCTTATATTGAAGTATCATTTTTTGTACTATTTTGTTGTATTCATTTATTTTCTGTTTTATATTGGGGTCTGGGCTTGTGTAATATTCCCGTAACATTTTTCTTTTGGTTTTTATCATTTTAATTATGTATGGTGGAAGTTGATGGGAATAGTACTGTGTTTTAAAAGTTGGGGTATTTTTTTGTATTTCATCTGTTATTTTCTTATTAAACTGTTTTGTATCTTCTATATTTTCAACCTTGTCTTCCTTAACTTCAATCAAAAAGCACATCACCTCATTTAATTTATACAATACAATACAATACTTTATTCAGCTTATAGTACAATACATTGTCACAGCCCCGTCAAAACATATTTAAGCAGTAATAAACACATTACAAAATATAAAATCTTAAAAGAAAAAAATACATCAAATATATAGTCTTAATAATAGATAAAACTTAAAAAATATATAAAAATAGATAAGACATCTTAATCTAGCAGATTATATTATGTCACTGTAAATAATTGTTACAGTAAGTTGTTTTCATTAAAATATTCATTCATGCTATAATATGCCTTGTCTAGAAAATATGAAAGTAAAGCTGCTTTAAAGGGAGCTAACTGTTGTATGGTCTTCCCTCTATCTGGCAGGGCATTATATAATCGCACTGCAGTAATAAGAGGTCCCCTTCTGTATAATTCAAGTCTGGCCCTGGTGGTTGCTAATAGAGGGTTCCGTATATAATAATGTGCCGCAACCTCATTTGCATTTAAGTTTTGAATATTAAGTTTTACATACATTATTGCACGATACATATATACCGTGTGTGTAGTTGCGGGCTAGGCATGGGGAGAAGAATTACAACATCGCGCGTGCCAGCTGGATGCAATGAAATAACAGAGCTGGAATGCTCCACCAACGGACGAATTTACGGCTGCCGGTGTTGTCAAATCTCTCGCGCTACGTGAATGTACATGCCTAATGGGAAATTACACGCACGGTATACATGGCACAGTTAGTATTTTGTATTTTTTATAATAGGGTTTGCAAAAAATATTCCTCCTTAATTTAAACAAAATTCGTATGCAACTCTTTTGTCTTATTAATAATGGTTCTAACTGTCCTGAACACCCCCAAACCAAAATTGAATATTTAAAATGTGGATACATCATTGAATAATAATACGTTCGACATATTTCAAAATCACAGTTGTATGAGAGGTGTCTTAGTACATACTCTTGTTTACTTATTTTATTACAGATATTCGTAATATATTTAGACCGATTCAAGTTTTCAGTAATGGTTAAACCCAAATATTTAATTTCATTAACTTCTTCTAAATGCTTATTATCTATATAAATACTAAGATTAGAATTGTTGCAGTTTTTAGTTTTAAAATATAAGTAATTAGTTTTACTTTCATTTAATATCAAAGCATTTGATTCACACCATTTGTTTACTATATTAATTTCCTTGTTAGCTAGCTCCTCCAAATTCTCCTCAGTCTGAGAGGCAGTTATTAGACTTGTATCGTCAGCGTACATGACTGTGCTGGTACCTGCGTCTATCTGGTGTACTAGGTCGTTATTATATAATGTAAACAGTATTGGTCCCAACACAGATCCCTGTGGTACACCCGTTGTTAATGAACTGGTTGTAGATCTACCTTTACCATGTTTAGTAGTGACCTCTACGATCTGTGACCGATTTTCAAGATAGGACACAATCCAGTTACCTGCCATTCCTCTTATGCCGTATGAATTTAATTTTCTCACTAAAATTTTATGGTCCACTAGATCGAAAGCCTTGCTCAAGTCACAAAATAATCCCACAACTTTTAGTTTACTATCGATAGAAGTCAGTATGTTTTCCACGAGAGATAATAGAGCAGTTTCAGTCGATCTGCCTGTACGAAATCCATGTTGGCTATCTGCTATAATTTTATATTTATTTAAAAAGGAGACTAATCTCTTTGCAAAAAGTTTTTCTTATCTATGTTACATTTCTTGAAATTATAGATTTCTTTGGGTTACCAAGCTGATGGGAGTGCATTTGTATCGAAGATGATTTTCATTGCCAAGTGGTCAATTTTCTTGAAGTTTTTCTTTATATAACATCTGGAGTGGTATCTTGGTTGTTTGGCATTAGAAAAGTAGGTGGTGTATCTATTTTCACAAAATCACTGTTGTCTAAAAAATTTTTTAAACGTTTTTGTTTACTTCGATTAATGTTGAAATCACCTATGATAATTGCATATTTGTACAGAGATGCTTTAACGAACACATTTTCTTCAATTTTGGAATTTGGGTGTATATATAGTAAAAATATATGTAAGTGATCTCCTGAGAAGGGAAGCAAATTTTCCTTTGTTTTTTGAAAACATAGTAACCGATTCAGCAAGTCGGCGTCATTACAATAATTTTTGCAAACGTCAGTTGTAAAAAATGTGCAAGAATAACTGCCCCAAATGTTCAAAATTTGGTGATTTATTTATTTATTTTTTTTAATTTACTTCCTATATCCAATAAATTTGTTTTCCTTTGCCTAAATTTTTATTCATGAAATAGTCATGACAAATACCATTCGTGATATAACTTCGTCTGCCAAAATTTAATGATTATTCTACTCGAGTTTGTTGCTTTGGCAATTTCTCTCTTAATAGTCACTAAATTTTGCCGACAAAATTATATCACGTGATATATATGACAATTTCTTCTGAGCTCAATGGGAAATACATCTGGGTGAACGAGGATGAAACCACCAATGCTTGCAATTGGAAGGTAGCGAATGCTTTAGAGAATAAGTGTCTTTATTCTGTAATTACCTGGCGGTATAATAGAATGAGTTAATTACAAAAAAAAACAGTATACATAAATTGTAAATAAAAATTAATTAGCAAAAAGAAAAGTATACAACGTATAGCATGAATTAACACAATAGTATATTAAGAAACACACAACGCATAAATACAATAAAACTTGAGCAAAAATTAATAAGAGTTAAACTAAATTGCCAGATAAATACTCACAGAATATGCTTTCATTAGTGAAACCTTTCACCTTTTTTTTTTTCATGCTTGTTTTTGAGCAACATTCTTAAGGAGTCTGGTAATTCATTATACACTTTAATTAATTGTCCAACACTATTTTACACAGAAGTAAGGTGGGTCTTGAGGATGAGGTACAATCACCGGTTTAAGTTCCGTCACTCGATCAGCAAGGCACAGCAACGCGGAGCAAGTCCGGCACTTGGGTGGGTGATCCATGAATCTCATCTAACAGTCGGTGAGCTGACAACAGAGACAATCCTAGGACTAGTGAACCACCTTGAAAGGTGGTGGCTGGCCCAGGAGACCCGGGCTATTGAGCCGCCATGAAAGGTGGTCGGTGGACCAGGGTGGGTCAAAGTTGGAAGTCGAGGACCGTGGTTTGGAGTCCACGCTAAACTGTAGATACCTAGGCCAAAATGGGCCATCCCGGCCTGATTGACTATTAAAAATAGCAGTGCTACTACTACTACTACAAGGCGGGTTTTGATGGGTTTTAAATATTATTGAGGTGTGTTGCATATATGTCCCACAATTCATAATTTTCTTTCGGGAAGAAAGCACTTTCAACCAGATTGTTTTTGCAAAGATATATTTGCACGAGTTAGTTTGCTTGAGATTGTATATACTTCCTATGCATCTTTTTTACAAATACCCACATTCCATTACCATCCGTCATGTGGCTCTTGGTGGTGGCAACAAGCATAACCCCAATTCAACCCAGCGTGGATGTAGCCGGCCCAGCGGTATATCCTGGGAGTGGCAGCAATGCCTACCACACGCTGGTAAATCAATCAATCAATCAGAAATATAATAAAAAGCTGTCTTTTATTTGAGAAAAACTCTCAGCAATACAAATATACATATATACGAAAATTCACAATAATTCATACAATCTGAAATATATTACATATAAAAACACCATATAACTAATAGTCTAAGATCCGGCATAAGAAATTAATACCCTCATCTGTTATTCAGATAAGAAATAGTTTATATAAAAGATAACATGTAGGCTAATAGATCATGACTAGGTTGACCCCATAACATTTAATTTGAAAATTGGTGTCAGGCGAAATCGAAATTTTGTCTTTAAACGTATATAGCAGCGAAACCATTAATCCTACAGGAATTTTTCAAGGAAACAACTTCATCATCTTTTTATAATCTTTCTAATAGATCCCTACCAGTTTTTTCCCAGAACCAACGTTTATCTAGAGGTGAGAAAAAAACACGTTTCCTTGGAAAATGTAAATTTCCAGTTGTGTCGTCCTTATTTTTTGTCGTAGGGCAAAAAAAAAAAGATAGCTCGGCTGTTGTAACGGGTTTTTAAAGTAAAATTCTACACATCTTGTACCTTTGCGAATTTGCATTAACAGAGGCTTTTTTTTAAACATATCTGACGGGATGGGGACAGGTGCAGGTCGATTTAGAATTAAATTCTATGTCTGTTAGGTTATCTTTCGTTGTATTATTTATGGTTGATTAGTTATTAACAGGGGAAAGTCGTCTATCTCTTTTTTTTGCGACGGAAAGAAATGCGCGAAAGACACTCTTCTAACACAAAATCACGATCGAGAAATGTCAACCGAAAAATGCCAAAAATGTCAATTTTAATTCGTTCGTGTCGGTCCGAATTTTCGAATTTCGGCGTGCGATTTGAGGCGGATCAACTACAAGTCTTCCTCTTTCTGTATGGACATGGTACGGGCGTCGCGGTCAGGGGCGAACTGGCCCACCGGGATACCGGGACGAATCCCGGTGGCCCGCTCCAATAGTGTGCCGCTGGCGCCGGCTGCTTGGCAAGATGACCGGTTAATAGAGTAATGAGTGGTCTGGAGTTCTAAGATCCAGCGCCGGTAAACTGTTGTCAGTCCGCCCCTGGTCGCGGTACCATTTTTTTGAAAATATGAGTATATTTAGATGTCGGGTTTTCGACGAAAATTTCCCTTCAGTTTCCACATCTCTGAAAACGGTTTTTCGCCCCTAACTCGGAATCCGTGAGAGATAGCTCACAAATAAAAACTCTCAAAGGAGAACTACATAATGTGAGGAACGTTTTGCCGCATTCCAAATTTTGCTGTGACTCTTGGTTTAGGCCCGGTGGGCCTTTTAAAATGGCGGAGTCTTGCTCTTTTTTGCTCAAAACGTCCATAACTCCTAAACGGCAAAAAACTAAGACCTAACGAATTTATAGAGAATTTAATACGCCACAAGACTCTTTTTTATTTTTTGCCCTATGACAAAAAATAAGGACGCTAGGAGCGATACAACTGGAAATTTACATTTTCCAAGGAAACGTGTTTTTTTCTCATCTCTTGCGAATATCAGGTTCTAGGAAAAAACTAGTAGGGATCTGTTGGAAAGATTATAAAATGATGATGAATTTGCTTTCTTGAAATATTCCTGTAGGATTAATGGTTTTGCTGCTGTATACGTTTATAGACAAAATTTCAATTTCGCCTCACAAAAAAAAAGAAAAAGTTAATTAACCCCTTACCGCATGATTTTTGCAATTTTGATGAAAATTTTAAATTCAGTGTATTTAGACATAATTTACGAGAAAAATATTTAAAAAAATCAATTTTGAAATTTCACATATATTTGAAAAAAATGGTTTGTGCCATATATTTCACACCATGCAACAAGGACATTATATAATGTTCATTCTGTATGACACATAATATAATAAATTTGGCACTTTCTGCAGAACACAAAAAATTTTCCAGGAACATTCAGATATTTTCGTGTGCCTGCTTTCGCTACTGCTAACTTCCCATATTCAATTTTACTGAGTATTTCATCGGTGAAGAAAAATTTGAAAAACTGGTCCTCAATTTCCTGAGGCAGTTTCTCATTTCCAAGGAATTTTATATCTTTTTCATGCACTAAAAGATCTGATTATGTCCAAATCATAGGTTCTGGCTTGTTTGAGTGCCTTGACAAAATAAATTAGAGGAATGTTATCCTCATTATCCGGGTCGTTTTCTTCGTCCTCTCTTTCAACATAATCAGTTTCCTCAATAACACCGTATTAAGCTGTCGGATGATCATCATAGAACAGACCATCTTTTCTACCAGCATTTCTATTCGGTATATCTACTATCTGCCCATAATATTTTCTTACATCCATTATTTCTGAAAGGATCAGGGTTGGAGAAAAAACCAGTTTTTTTCATTTTAAACAAAAAAACAGTTTTTTTTGTTTTGAACAGTTTTTTTTGTTTAAAGCAGGTTTTTTTAAAGTTTTGGTATGTTTAAAACATGTTTAAAATAGGTTTAAAACGTTTAAAACTATATTCAACTAAAATTAAATGGTGCCAGGCACACTATGTCTGCTACTACTACTTGATGTCAGATGGCGTTCGTAAACGGATTTTACAGCACTCTGCAAATAAAATGCTCAGTTTAGTGCACGTGGCCATTATATCGGAATTATTTATAGGAATGGACCATCATCGGCACTTTTCCTGCTTTTCCACAAACTCCAAAATAATACATTTATTTAAAACATCGCACTGTATTTTAAACAGTTGTTTAAAACATCGCATTGTGTATTAAATATGTTTTAAACTTTTGTTTAATACACAGTGCGGTGTTTTAAACACTTTGTTTAAAACATTTTGTTTTAAACATGCCAACCCTGGAAAGGATCATTTATCTGAAAATAAAATTCAGTATTTTTACCCTATTTCTTTACTGCATGCTGTGCCATATATGGCACATACCTAATGTCCTACAAATAATGATGTCTAAACTTGTACACCACTTGATTATAGTGAAACTTCCCCACAATATTTAATTTGTTGAAAAATATTCACCAAAAACATTTCCAAATAAGTTTACAAATTGACAGCTGGGAAAGATTAGCTGTTACCACGGTGTATTAAATAGGTGGTCCGACGTACGACACTTTCCTATTATAATAATGGCTTCATAAGTGCATGGTTTCTATTTACTTTAGTAGATGACACGAGCAATAAGGTCCTACAATTACCTGGGCATGTGCATCATATAACTAACATAGCCTCAAATTTTAAGGTTTTTCTTTTGTTCTCATTTTTAATGTTTGTATAGGCATTTTTAGCTTGGAGCCATACTGGCTCCAAGCAAATATTTAAAAATTCACGCAAATAATTTTTCAATATTGTTGATTGATAAAAATAGACTGCTAATTATAGGTTAGATTCCTAACCTGCAAAAAGTGTCTTATTTTCTTGTGACAAACTATTTAAAACTTCATACACATTATGTTGAACTTGATTTTGGTTAAAAATACAGAAACCAAACAGAAATTTTAATAATAGTTACGTAATACTTGTAAATCTTAAAAAATATATATTTTTGAGGTAAGCTGTGGCGACACGTGCAATGCTGCATGTAGTGTTGCATATATTCTTTCAATGTTTTAATTTAGCTACTTAATGTCAGATGTCACTGGATTCTTGATTCACTAAACAACAAACAAAAGGCCGGCAACACTGTATGCACGTATGCAGAGAACCTGTAAAATTATCTATCTATGCGTAAGTAATGAGAGAACTTATTGGTCCTGCCATCTATTACGTTATGTACAAAGTAAGCACTTATGAAGCCACTGTGAGGGTTGTCGTCGCATCACCTATTTAATACACCCTGGCTCTTACCGAGGCAGCCATTGAACAAAAGTGATCATATCAGTTCATATAATATATTTAGTTGATAGTAATGTTTACAGATGTCGGTAATAGCTTGTTTATTAATATGGGCAGGTTATTCTAATGATATTTTAATAGATGGCACCAAATACACTGAAAATAATTCATTGTGCCATATATGGGACGCTATGCGGTAAGGGGTTAATTTTTTTCAAATTAAATGTCACGGGGTCAAGATGTGGCTAGGCAACCTAATCGCGATCTATTAGCCTACACGTTATCTTTCATAAAAACTATTTCTTATAAGAATAACAGATGAGGGTATTAACTTCTTATGCCGGATCTTGTACTATAAAGCCTCATCTAGTTATACACACCCAATTTCTAAGCGATGGAATAATCATAAAACATGTTGTTGGTATTGCGCCTTTGCAGGTCTCTAATTTCCATTATATCAGTCTTCAGTCGAAGCTTAAGGATCTCCCTCCATATTGCCTCACGGTGCACCACATCAGTTATACCCAAACGCAGTAGTGAGTTATCGTTGATCCTTATTAATGTTCGTCCAGTTATATCGTGCTGTATAAAGTTTTCAACATACAGTTGATAATAATCGCTGCAATGTCTGCGTAACCATTTTTGTACGTCTGTTACGTTCCAAGAATATACAGACTTAGGTTTGTTGTTGTTTGTTTTAGCCTAAAAATATTTCATTCCAAATAAAAATCAAACGTATTAACATTAATCTATCAGACATAACATTAATTTTATGCAGTTATCATTACCTTTGGTTTATTACTCGTATTCAGCGTTTCCTCGACCATTATTTGGAAAGTATTTATTCACTTTCATCTAAAATTTCACTTTTCACATTAAAAAAACATTAATTTAAATACGTCATACGTCAACACTGTCAATCCGCAATCGTCAAAGCATGAAGAGTGCAGAGCAGGAGCAAGCACGCTGTGCTTTCGCTATGTCCGTAAAAGTGGAAGAAAGAAAATGAACGCAAGGTGGCGCTGTTTTTACACTGAGCATGAAGGGCCGAAAAATACGTAAAAAGGGGGAGTACTGTGCCGCTGTTCGCTGGGTTATCAGCTCCACGCATGACACATCTTGTGTGTTTTCATTTTTGGAACGGTTTTCATCGGTAATCGTATTCCTCACTTCCCGTATTCCCATCAGCGACACCTCGTTGATTCCCATAAACGTGCTTGCTACTGGTCTCTATATTCTTCAAGGTTAACATCATGTTCTTATTCAGCCCTATGATGAAACATTTACGTAATTCATAACACTCATGTTACCGTCACCTGTCTCACTCTCATATAATCAGGCCTATGATGGAACGTTTACGTTAGCCATAACGCCTAGGTTATCGTCATCTGTCTCTCTCACTTTCATGTATTCTCTGGTAAGCGCTCAACATAACAGTGTATGTTGAATAACGTAAACGTTCCATCATAGGCCTGATATTTTCTGGTAAGCGCTCAACATAACAGGGTACGTTAAATAACGCAAACGTTCCATCATAGGTCTGATTTTGTCATAGAGGCATATCGAGAGCAAGAAGAATAAACAGGAAGGAGTGGTCCGACCTGTCAAAATTGTTTTTCAATATGGCGTCGTTGGCAAATAATTGGCAAACACGGGTTTATTTGTACTAAATTCTGGAGACGTAGCCAAGCCAACGGAAAAACACAAACGTTTAAAGCATGAAAGTAGTTATGTAGTGCCGATTCTAGCGCAAACCCGTCAGTAGAGTAGCAATCAGAGTTCTGTGTGACGTCATCATTCCGGCAGCCCCGCGGGGGCGGGCAGGTGATAGATGATAGATCCTATGATCTAGGTTCTAGTGTGAGGTGAGATAATGCTAGATGATAGATCCTATTATCTAGGTTGTAGTGTGAGGTGGGATCTTCTTAGATGATAGGTGATAGGACCTAATGGGAGGGGGGAGATGGGAGATCCAATCCCTGAGCTTAGATAAGAGATTATATCTAAAAGGACGTGGCTAAGAGTATACAGGGTGTGTCTAAAATAAGATGGTTGCTGTTTATTGACTAATAGTATTGTATGTTTACGTTAGTGGGCGTTAAGAAAATGGCTACTGACGTCCATCATTGAGATTAAATAGACAAGTCTTATAATTATGAGATAAATATTCATTTACTTCTATATGTTAAGATTTGAATGTAAAACTGCGGTCAAATGCAGAGACGTTATCGGATTCCAGGAAATTGTTAATGTAAATAAATGCGACTGTCTACGGCTATATGTATATTTAAAACGTGATTAATTACCTTTAGATAACTACAGCGGCTAGATCAAAGGAAATATCAAGAGCCAATATAAACGCTTTTCAGACAAGTCTAGACTTGTTAGCCTGAGTTTTATATAAGATAAATATTCGTTCGCTTCTCTACGTTTAGATTTCAATGTAATAAGAATATAATGCAGAGCCGTTATCGGATTCCTGGATATTGTTAATGTAAACAAATGAAATCATTTCTGATAGCCTACTAACATAAGATAGGTATACGGTAAAGATGCATGCGAAGAATTTTGTGTCTTACAATACATGGTTTCTTATGGGAATATGTAGCCACCCCGCAGCGATATAGCAATTTAACATTGTTTTATATGTAAAAGACGAACAGATTATGAAAATTCGGGGGCCTTTTAGAAATCGTTCACTGCAAAGTCACGTGACCCTCAGCCGTCGAGTATAAAAGCAGCGTCATCTCCCCACCTCGATCATTAGCTGTTTATCTCTCGCGGTGAACGGTTGTCTAATTGAAACAGTATGTCGTCTACCGAGACCGTATCTAAACTCAGTACTGATATAATTAATTTAACTAAAAAATCATTGCTGCTCTTAAAGACCGATGATGAAATCGACCAACATATTTCGATAATTAATAGCAATATTAAACTAGTAGCCAAGGCAATTAAAATCAAAATTCATATCGATAATAAAGGTGAAAATATATTTAAATTGGAAAATAATTTAGCGCTTTTAAAATACTACCGAGAGCAATTGAAAAAATTAAAATTAAAAAATAAAATATTAGGCGGTTCCTTAAAGCCGGCAGCACGAAAATATTTAGTATATCAAGAGGTAGAATCTTGTTTTAAAAATCGTGTTAAGTCCGGTATAATAACTAACGTACAAATTAAAGAACCGGTATTATTTTTTAAAAAAGCGTTTAGGAGCTTCTCTATTCAAATTAAAAAATGTTTGAAAGATGGACTAATTAAAGTAAATGTTATTTTTGAATGTAACTTCGTACAGCCTACTAATGGCACAGTGGAATTAAAAACATTTGCTACAAGGAACGCTGTGATAGACTTAAATACGAATTTAAAGGAATGGTATAAAGAAAATGTATCCGAACGGTTATTGAAACATCTAGAAGACTTTCAAGGAAAAGATTCAGGCTGGGCCTTATCGGAAATTATCGGGCTAAGAGTAAATGTTAATAAATATTGTCCTATAACAGTGGGATTATCAACATACGCTGAAATGCCAAACTTTATAAAAGAAAAAAAGTGCGTTATTAACGTTAAAAATAATGACGAATATTGCTTCTTATGGTCAGTAGTTTCGGCATTATACCCAGCTAAAAAGGATGGGCAGAGAGTAACTTCATATCCTCATTTTAAACATGTTTTGAAATATGATGGCATCGAGTTTCCGATGGAATTAAGAAATATTAAAAAATTCGAACGCTTAAATGATATTTCGATAAACGTATACGCCGTAATTAAAAGGGAAGTTTTACCGGTATGTTTAAGTAAATACAGTTTTGAACGGGTCGTAAATTTATTAATGATTCCTACGAATTCTGCCGATAATTTTACTGAAGCTACGCAATATCATTTTGCTTGGATAAAGAATATGTCTCGATTATTATCTAAACAACTATCTTCACACGGACATCAAAATTTTATTTGCAATCGATGTCTTAATCATTTTACTACTCAAGAACTTCTAGACCGACATTCAAATGATTGTAATTCGAAAACTAATACTTGCAAAATTGAATTACCCGACGAGGATGAAAAGTTTTTAAAATTTAAAAATTACCGATATAAAGAAAGGGTACCGTTCGCTATTTATGCCGATTTCGAATGTATCTTAGAGGACTGTGATGGTAACACGAATCAAAATACGCAAAATTACCAGAAACATACGGCTTTTAGCGTCGCGTATTACTTAAAATGTTCCTATGATGACAGTCTATCACAATTTAAAATGTACCGAGGCGCCGACTGTCAGTACTGGTTTGTTAAAGAACTTGAAAAAATTTCAGACCGAGTTAATGTAATCATGTCCGACATAAAACCTATGGAATCGTTAAACGAGACACAAAAAAATGAATTCGATCTCGCGCAGGTCTGTCATATCTGTGAGGGGCCCTTCAAAGAGACGGACATTAAAGTAGCCGATCACAATCATTTAACTGGGTATTATAGGGGACCGGCGCATATGAGATGTAACATTAATTATCAAGATAGTCACGTGATTCCGGTTATATTTCATTGTTTATCAGGTTACGACGGCCACCTGATAATCAAACAGCTAGCAACGGCATTTGACGGACAAATTTCATTATTACCGATTAATAAGGAAAAATACATTTCTTTCACTAAACGAGTTAAAGATACGAAAATTAAACTAAGATTTATTGATTCGTTTAGGTTTATGGCAGACAAAATCGAAAAACTAGCTTCCTATCTCGACGATGACCAGAAACGAATCACTAAATCGTATTGTAATAATGATGAACAATTTCAATTATTAACGCGGAAAGGTGTTTTTCCTTATGATTATTTAAATTCTTGGGAAAAATTAGACGAGACATCTCTACCGGCTAAAGAAGAATTTTACAGTAAACTGACTGACGAAAACATAACAGAGGACGATTATAACCATGCTATGAATATCTGGAATAAATTCGATATTAAGACATTAGGGGAATATTCCGATATATATTTAAAAACAGATGTATTACTGCTAGCTGATATATTTGAAAATTTCCGCGAGACATGCATACAGACGTACGGACTTGACGCTTTAAATTATTATACTGCTCCGGGGCTGGCATTCGACGCGATGTTAAAAATAACTAAAGAAAATTTAGAGCTTCTCACAGACATTGATATGATACTGATGATCGAAAAAGGCGTGAGAGGCGGTGTAGCGCAGGTATCTAACAGATATTCGAAAGCTAACAACAAGTACATGGGGGATGCGTTTAATCCCGACGAAAGAGAGACTCACATCATGTACTTTGACATCAATAACATGTATGGAGCCGGGATGTCTGTTCCGCTACCTACAGGTGCTTTCGAGTGGGTACCCGTCGAACAATTTTATGCCTTAGATATTCCAAATTTATCGGACGAGTCAGACATCGGTTATATTTTGGAAGTAGATATCGAGTATCCACTTGAATTACATGAGCTACATAAGGATCTCCCGATGTGTCCAGAACATATGGTGCCGCCCGGTTCAAAACATTCAAAATTAATGACCACTCTGTTAGATAAAACGCGATATGTAATGCATTATAGGACTTTAAAAAAATGTTTAGAACGCGGATTAAAACTCAAGACGGTACATAGAATTTTAAAATTTAAACAGTCGCGATGGCTAAAGAAATACATTGATTTAAATACGGATTTACGAAAACAGGCAAGTAACGAGTTTCAGAAAAATTTCTATAAGCTAATGAACAATGCGGTGTTCGGAAAGACAATGGAGAATGTCCGCAAGCACAAAGATGTTAAATTGGTAACTAAATGGGAGGGGAGATGGGGCGCCAAGTCTCTGCTCGCGAAACCGAACTTTCACAGTTCGACTGTCTTCGGCGAGGATATGATTATTATTGAAATGAATCGACTAAAAATTAAATTCGATAAGCCAATATATGTGGGGTTCGCCATTTTAGATCTTTCAAAAATTATTCTTTACGATTTTCATTATGATTATATTAAAAAAGAATTCGGTGAGCAAGCCAAACTACTTTACACGGACACAGACAGTTTAATTTACGAATTTAGCGACGTTGATATATACAAGTACATTAAAAAAGACATCCATCAGTTCGACACATCGGATTATCCTGTAGACAATGTCTACGGAATACCTCATGCAAATAAGAAGGTACTAGGCGTAATGAAAGACGAATGTCAAGGGCGCGTAATGACAGAATTCGTAGGACTCCGTGCAAAAATGTATAGTTATAAAGTGGAGGGTGTGTCGGTAAATAAAAAAATCAAGGGTCTCTCGCGTTCGGTAATCAGAAAAATTACATTTGAAGACTTTACGAATTGTCTATTTAATAAAGAAATTTTGACCAAAGAGCAGCGATTAATTCGATCAAAGAAACATGAAATATATACTATCAAACAGAATAAGGTGGCACTCAGTCCGTATGATGATAAAAGAATTATAAATTATATAAATACCGATACGAAACCTTGGGGATATAATTTCCAACAAGTCTCGGCTCGTCAGATGACGTCATCGACGCAGTGAAGCGCTTGGCAGTAGCCGTTCGGATTCATTTACTTTAGAGACTTTGATCGCGATGGACGGGTTAGAAAAAGAATTGCAGTACAAGCTTGTACTTATCACTCGCGACATATATGAGAGGTACATTCAAAATGCATTGAATCGGGGTAATTATCAATTAGTTCATAAAATTTTAGAAAAGATTGTTATACCGGACAAAGCTTTATACTGGATGGCTTTAAGAGATAGTTCTAATTTCGATTTAATGAAAAAAATATTTACGAAAAAACTTCAAAACGATATTTTTATTCAACAGTTGGAATATATTTTCCAAAGAGAATGTATTACTCACCTTACCGTGTATCGATTACGAGAAGTAATTAACAGACATTATCCCGCCGCGAATAATAGTTATTTTAGAATTTTTTTAGAAGAATTATTAACGTGTAATGATGATTATATGTCAATTGATTTTTATTCGAAATCGTACCCGGCTAAAAATATTTCTGATAATTATAAAAGTATTGATTGGTCGATTAATAAAGCATTTTGCGAGGCAGCTTACTTTACACAATACGAATTTCTTGAAATTTTGTTTCGAGTAATTGGTAGGAATAATATACATTTCAAATTAGATATTAATTTCAATGAAGAGCATAAGCAGCTAATAAAATGGCTGGAGGATAATATATCCAAAGGTCGCTCTGGGCAGCCGACTGGTTGGAGCTCTGGTCCAGACAGCGGGCACTGGCCATCGACTACCTTAGAAGATTATGTTAAGACGCTTGACATAGTTCGTCTACATTTTTTGTAATTAGTATTAAAGTATTGTAATATAAATATTTTACATTTAATAAATTAAATTATTTATAAAATGTGTGTTTTTATTTCCTAATACCTATCCTGACATGATGATCATGAGAGAGGCAGGTGAGACAGCTTGAACAGCTCCAACAGCTCGAACAGCTCCAACAGGTGTAACAGGTACCGTACCTGTTACACCTGTTGGAGCTGTTCGAGCTGTTGGAGCTGTTGGAGCTGTTCAAGCAGCCCATATACATATACATATACGTGTATTATATATGGTTAGTTTCAACAGCTCGAACAGCTCCAACAGCTCCAACAGCTCGAACAGGTGTAACAAGTACGGTACGTGTTACACCTGTTGGAGCTGTTGGAGCTGTTGGAGCTGTTCAAGCAGCCCATATACATATACATATACATGTAATATATAGGGTCAGTTTCAACAGCTCGAACAGCTCCAACAGCTCCAACAGGTGTAACAGGTACCGTACCTGTTACACCTGTTGGAGCTGTTGGAGCTGTTCAAACAGCCCATATACATATACATATACATGTATTATATAGGGTCAGTTTCAACAGCTCGAACAGCTCCAACAGCTCCAACAGCTCGAACAGGTGTAACAGGTACGGTACCTGTTACACCTGTTCGAGCTGTTGGAGCTGTTCGAGCTGTTGAAACTGACCCTATATAATACATGTATATGTATATGTATATGGGCTGTTTGGACAGCTCCAACAGCTCCAACAGCTCCAACAGATGTAACAGGTACGGTACCTGTTACACCTGTTGGAGCTGTTGGAGCTGTTCGAGCTGTTGAAACTGACCCTATATATTACATGTATATGTATATGTATATGGGCTGCTTGAACAGCTCCAACAGCTCCAACAGCTCCAACAGGTGTAACAGGTACCGTACCTGTTACACCTGTTCGAGCTGTTGGAGCTGTTGGAGCTGTTCGAGCTGTTGAAACTAACCATATATAATACACGTATATGTATATGTATATGGGCTGCTTGAACAGCTCCAACAGCTCCAACAGCTCGAACAGCTCCAACAGGTGTAACAGGTACGGTACCTGTTACACCTGTTGGAGCTGTTCGAGCTGTTGGAGCTGTTCAAGCTGTCTCACCTGCCTCTCTCATGATCATCATGTCAGGATAGGTATTAGGAAATAAAAACACACATTTTATAAATAATTTAATTTATTAAATGTAAAATATTTATATTACAATACTTTAATACTAATTACAAAAAATGTAGACGAACTATGTCAAGCGTCTTAACATAATCTTCTAAGGTAGTCGATGGCCAGTGCCCGCTGTCTGGACCAGAGCTCCAACCAGTCGGCTGCCCAGAGCGACCTTTGGATATTATCCTCCAGCCATTTTATTAGCTGCTTATGCTCTTCATTGAAATTAATATCTAATTTGAAATGTATATTATTCCTACCAATTACTCGAAACAAAATTTCAAGAAATTCGTATTGTGTAAAGTAAGCTGCCTCGCAAAATGCTTTATTAATCGACCAATCAATACTTTTATAATTATCAGAAATATTTTTAGCCGGGTACGATTTCGAATAAAAATCAATTGACATATAATCATCATTACACGTTAATAATTCTTCTAAAAAAATTCTAAAATAACTATTATTCGCGGCGGGATAATGTCTGTTAATTACTTCTCGTAATCGATACACGGTAAGGTGAGTAATACATTCTCTTTGGAAAATATATTCCAACTGTTGAATAAAAATATCGTTTTGAAGTTTTTTCGTAAATATTTTTTTCATTAAATCGAAATTAGAACTATCTCTTAAAGCCATCCAGTATAAAGCTTTGTCCGGTATAACAATCTTTTCTAAAATTTTATGAACTAATTGATAATTACCCCGA
Organism: Rutpela maculata; assembly: GCA_936432065.2. Lineage (NCBI taxonomy): Eukaryota > Metazoa > Arthropoda > Insecta > Coleoptera > Cerambycidae > Rutpela > Rutpela maculata. Next base: position 142,256,691 of record OW386290.2, read on the forward strand.
TTCAATGCATTTTGAATGTACCTCTCATATATGTCGCGAGTGATAAGTACAAGCTTGTACTGCAATTCTTTTTCTAACCCGTCCATCGCGATCAAAGTCTCTAAAGTAAATGAATCCGAACGGCTACTGCCAAGCGCTTCACTGCGTCGATGACGTCATCTGACGAGCCGAGACTTGTTGGAAATTATATCCCCAAGGTTTCGTATCGGTATTTATATAATTTATAATTCTTTTATCATCATACGGACTGAGTGCCACCTTATTCTGTTTGATAGTATATATTTCATGTTTCTTTGATCGAATTAATCGCTGCTCTTTGGTCAAAATTTCTTTATTAAATAGACAATTCGTAAAGTCTTCAAATGTAATTTTTCTGATTACCGAACGCGAGAGACCCTTGATTTTTTTATTTACCGACACACCCTCCACTTTATAACTATACATTTTTGCACGGAGTCCTACGAATTCTGTCATTACGCGCCCTTGACATTCGTCTTTCATTACGCCTAGTACCTTCTTATTTGCATGAGGTATTCCGTAGACATTGTCTACAGGATAATCCGATGTGTCGAACTGATGGATGTCTTTTTTAATGTACTTGTATATATCAACGTCGCTAAATTCGTAAATTAAACTGTCTGTGTCCGTGTAAAGTAGTTTGGCTTGCTCACCGAATTCTTTTTTAATATAATCATAATGAAAATCGTAAAGAATAATTTTTGAAAGATCTAAAATGGCGAACCCCACATATATTGGCTTATCGAATTTAATTTTTAGTCGATTCATTTCAATAATAATCATATCCTCGCCGAAGACAGTCGAACTGTGAAAGTTCGGTTTCGCGAGCAGAGACTTGGCGCCCCATCTCCCCTCCCATTTAGTTACCAATTTAACATCTTTGTGCTTGCGGACATTCTCCATTGTCTTTCCGAACACCGCATTGTTCATTAGCTTATAGAAATTTTTCTGAAACTCGTTACTTGCCTGTTTTCGTAAATCCGTATTTAAATCAATGTATTTCTTTAGCCATCGCGACTGTTTAAATTTTAAAATTCTATGTACCGTCTTGAGTTTTAATCCGCGTTCTAAACATTTTTTTAAAGTCCTATAATGCATTACATATCGCGTTTTATCTAACAGAGTGGTCATTAATTTTGAATGTTTTGAACCGGGCGGCACCATATGTTCTGGACACATCGGGAGATCCTTATGTAGCTCATGTAATTCAAGTGGATACTCGATATCTACTTCCAAAATATAACCGATGTCTGACTCGTCCGATAAATTTGGAATATCTAAGGCATAAAATTGTTCGACGGGTACCCACTCGAAAGCACCTGTAGGTAGCGGAACAGACATCCCGGCTCCATACATGTTATTGATGTCAAAGTACATGATGTGAGTCTCTCTTTCGTCGGGATTAAACGCATCCCCCATGTAATTGTTGTTAGCTTTCGAATATCTGTTAGATACCTGCGCTACACCGCCTCTCACGCCTTTTTCGATCATCAGTATCATATCAATGTCTGTGAGAAGCTCTAAATTTTCTTTAGTTATTTTTAACATCGCGTCGAATGCCAGCCCCGGAGCAGTATAATAATTTAAAGCGTCAAGTCCGTACGTCTGTATGCATGTCTCGCGGAAATTTTCAAATATATCAGCTAGCAGTAATACATCTGTTTTTAAATATATATCGGAATATTCCCCTAATGTCTTAATATCGAATTTATTCCAGATATTCATAGCATGGTTATAATCGTCCTCTGTTATGTTTTCGTCAGTCAGTTTACTGTAAAATTCTTCTTTAGCCGGTAGAGATGTCTCGTCTAATTTTTCCCAAGAATTTAAATAATCATAAGGAAAAACACCTTTCCGCGTTAATAATTGAAATTGTTCATCATTATTACAATACGATTTAGTGATTCGTTTCTGGTCATCGTCGAGATAGGAAGCTAGTTTTTCGATTTTGTCTGCCATAAACCTAAACGAATCAATAAATCTTAGTTTAATTTTCGTATCTTTAACTCGTTTAGTGAAAGAAATGTATTTTTCCTTATTAATCGGTAATAATGAAATTTGTCCGTCAAATGCCGTTGCTAGCTGTTTGATTATCAGGTGGCCGTCGTAACCTGATAAACAATGAAATATAACCGGAATCACGTGACTATCTTGATAATTAATGTTACATCTCATATGCGCCGGTCCCCTATAATACCCAGTTAAATGATTGTGATCGGCTACTTTAATGTCCGTCTCTTTGAAGGGCCCCTCACAGATATGACAGACCTGCGCGAGATCGAATTCATTTTTTTGTGTCTCGTTTAACGATTCCATAGGTTTTATGTCGGACATGATTACATTAACTCGGTCTGAAATTTTTTCAAGTTCTTTAACAAACCAGTACTGACAGTCGGCGCCTCGGTACATTTTAAATTGTGATAGACTGTCATCATAGGAACATTTTAAGTAATACGCGACGCTAAAAGCCGTATGTTTCTGGTAATTTTGCGTATTTTGATTCGTGTTACCATCACAGTCCTCTAAGATACATTCGAAATCGGCATAAATAGCGAACGGTACCCTTTCTTTATATCGGTAATTTTTAAATTTTAAAAACTTTTCATCCTCGTCGGGTAATTCAATTTTGCAAGTATTAGTTTTCGAATTACAATCATTTGAATGTCGGTCTAGAAGTTCTTGAGTAGTAAAATGATTAAGACATCGATTGCAAATAAAATTTTGATGTCCGTGTGAAGATAGTTGTTTAGATAATAATCGAGACATATTCTTTATCCAAGCAAAATGATATTGCGTAGCTTCAGTAAAATTATCGGCAGAATTCGTAGGAATCATTAATAAATTTACGACCCGTTCAAAACTGTATTTACTTAAACATACCGGTAAAACTTCCCTTTTAATTACGGCGTATACGTTTATCGAAATATCATTTAAGCGTTCGAATTTTTTAATATTTCTTAATTCCATCGGAAACTCGATGCCATCATATTTCAAAACATGTTTAAAATGAGGATATGAAGTTACTCTCTGCCCATCCTTTTTAGCTGGGTATAATGCCGAAACTACTGACCATAAGAAGCAATATTCGTCATTATTTTTAACGTTAATAACGCACTTTTTTTCTTTTATAAAGTTTGGCATTTCAGCGTATGTTGATAATCCCACTGTTATAGGACAATATTTATTAACATTTACTCTTAGCCCGATAATTTCCGATAAGGCCCAGCCTGAATCTTTTCCTTGAAAGTCTTCTAGATGTTTCAATAACCGTTCGGATACATTTTCTTTATACCATTCCTTTAAATTCGTATTTAAGTCTATCACAGCGTTCCTTGTAGCAAATGTTTTTAATTCCACTGTGCCATTAGTAGGCTGTACGAAGTTACATTCAAAAATAACATTTACTTTAATTAGTCCATCTTTCAAACATTTTTTAATTTGAATAGAGAAGCTCCTAAACGCTTTTTTAAAAAATAATACCGGTTCTTTAATTTGTACGTTAGTTATTATACCGGACTTAACACGATTTTTAAAACAAGATTCTACCTCTTGATATACTAAATATTTTCGTGCTGCCGGCTTTAAGGAACCGCCTAATATTTTATTTTTTAATTTTAATTTTTTCAATTGCTCTCGGTAGTATTTTAAAAGCGCTAAATTATTTTCCAATTTAAATATATTTTCACCTTTATTATCGATATGAATTTTGATTTTAATTGCCTTGGCTACTAGTTTAATATTGCTATTAATTATCGAAATATGTTGGTCGATTTCATCATCGGTCTTTAAGAGCAGCAATGATTTTTTAGTTAAATTAATTATATCAGTACTGAGTTTAGATACGGTCTCGGTAGACGACATACTGTTTCAATTAGACAACCGTTCACCGCGAGAGATAAACAGCTAATGATCGAGGTGGGGAGATGACGCTGCTTTTATACTCGACGGCTGAGGGTCACGTGACTTTGCAGTGAACGATTTCTAAAAGGCCCCCGAATTTTCATAATCTGTTCGTCTTTTACATATAAAACAATGTTAAATTGCTATATCGCTGCGGGGTGGCTACATATTCCCATAAGAAACCATGTATTGTAAGACACAAAATTCTTCGCATGCATCTTTACCGTATACCTATCTTATGTTAGTAGGCTATCAGAAATGATTTCATTTGTTTACATTAACAATATCCAGGAATCCGATAACGGCTCTGCATTATATTCTTATTACATTGAAATCTAAACGTAGAGAAGCGAACGAATATTTATCTTATATAAAACTCAGGCTAACAAGTCTAGACTTGTCTGAAAAGCGTTTATATTGGCTCTTGATATTTCCTTTGATCTAGCCGCTGTAGTTATCTAAAGGTAATTAATCACGTTTTAAATATACATATAGCCGTAGACAGTCGCATTTATTTACATTAACAATTTCCTGGAATCCGATAACGTCTCTGCATTTGACCGCAGTTTTACATTCAAATCTTAACATATAGAAGTAAATGAATATTTATCTCATAATTATAAGACTTGTCTATTTAATCTCAATGATGGACGTCAGTAGCCATTTTCTTAACGCCCACTAACGTAAACATACAATACTATTAGTCAATAAACAGCAACCATCTTATTTTAGACACACCCTGTATACTCTTAGCCACGTCCTTTTAGATATAATCTCTTATCTAAGCTCAGGGATTGGATCTCCCATCTCCCCCCTCCCATTAGGTCCTATCACCTATCATCTAAGAAGATCCCACCTCACACTACAACCTAGATAATAGGATCTATCATCTAGCATTATCTCACCTCACACTAGAACCTAGATCATAGGATCTATCATCTATCACCTGCCCGCCCCCGCGGGGCTGCCGGAATGATGACGTCACACAGAACTCTGATTGCTACTCTACTGACGGGTTTGCGCTAGAATCGGCACTACATAACTACTCATGAAAATGAATGTTTGCGCTCGACTCCATCAGACGCCATATTGAATGTCACGCGGTTTGGATTGCCTAATAAATCGAGAGCCAACCAAAACATAGCGCGCAATAATGATGTCGAAATAGACATAAAAATAGTAATTTGCGTTATAAGTCCTGTAGGTGACTTACTACAGTACGAGTTGTTTTACGGACGAGGAAACGCAGGAGCAGAGTCCGGAATATAAACGAGTACTGTAATGAGACCTACCGAACGTGTATCGTATAATATTTTTTCTACAACTGTCAAAAAAAGGCTATATGTTTGCGCATTAATGTCAGTGTCTAAAATGACACATTTTCCATTGACATTATTTTTTTTGCGTTACCATGACACCGTGTGTAAAATATTTTGCACATCACATACTGTTATTGCCTACTTTTTATAATTTTTAATGTATACATGAGAATTAAACAAACATCCAGTTCAAAAATATTTATTGTTTCATCAAATAAATCAACTGAAAGTAGAGTTTTTTAAATTATTTTATTTTAAAAACAGTATGATTTTTTTAACTAATGGTTTTAGTTTAATCAAATTAAAGTTGTAGAAAAAATATTGTTTGCATCTCGAGTGCAAAATTCTTTGGTCATCTTGAACTTTCGTACTTGATCACCAAAGTAGTATTTTGCACCCTAGATACAAAAATAACTATTATTTCATACTGTCTTTATAACCCTTTTTAAATGAATAAAAAGTTATAATTATCTACTGAAAGGACCCCGGAACAAAACCCATGAAAATGTTGATTCGGTGTAATTGGCTGAAATTTTGGTATTTTGTAGTTCAAGTCATGCTGATCAAAAGTTCCTATTACATCGAGCCAATCCTCTGGACAGTTTTTGAGATACAGCTTATCAAAGTTAGGTAATTTGCGTTATTTTAGACATTCAAGCATTTTTTACTCTTAAACTGTTAACTTTAGCAAAAAACTGCAAGGGTCGAAATATTTTTGTTCAAGTCCAATAAAGCTCAAGAATTGTTTTCAGAATTTTTTTTCAATTTTTAGGTTAGGTAGAATATATATATGTCATATTTTGGCATGCTTCGGTGGGATTGGCTGAAACTTTGCTATTTTGTAGTTAAAGTCACGCTGATCAAAAATTCCTATTGCACTGAGTCGATCCTATGAGTGGTTTTCGCTCCAGAAGTGCTTGAAGGTCCTAATAACGAGGTAAAGGGTAATCTATATGTACGTGTTTATGAATGGCTTCCAGTGTGCTTGTGTACGTGCACAAAAAATGTAATGTAATGTAATGTTAAAATAAGCTTTTACTATTGTCAATATGTTTATAATGCCACGTCCGTGTAAATCAAAAGGTTTCTCAAATATAAAATAATAACCAGTTTTTGGGAGCAATTTTCAAAGGGCCGTACGTTAGCTCAAGGTATTTGCGGACATATTTTTGTATGTAGAATCTACACCAGAAGTTTATCATCGATATTTCCAGAAAACCTTGTAGATACTGACACATACATACACACAAACCATCATTTTTGCATTGTTTTGTATTATGCTAGATAACACATTACAATATCAGATACCTACTGTAATGTTTGCAGGTAACACATTACGGTATCAGATACTGTAATGTTCGATTTACCGGCCGCAAATGAGTCCGGGAAAAACTAATTTACCGAACTGTATGAAATAAAATGTATAATACTAACGGTCTATAATTCAGACCCGTGTGGTGGCTCAGACAGTGGCGGCTTTTGGTGGGCGATGGGGGCGATCGCCCCCCCCCCCCCCTCCCCTTAAATGTTTAAAACATTATTTTAAATGGGTTTCAAATAGAAAATTATAGTGCGATTTGCAATTTTCGTACATATTTTGCGTTTTAAATCCCGGTTATTTTCTCTCCCCCCCTCAGGTAAGAGTCAAAGCCGCCCCCGGGCTCAGGGATGCTTCCAAATGCCGTCCCAATGCCGATACTCGATACTCATATTACAAATAGAAAAATATCGTTTGTTGGTGAAAGTATTTACTTGTTTACGTTTCTTAATAAGGCACTCTACGGTCATCTAGTAGACACTAAAAACATAAATTACAAAGTTTTCCAACAAAGCATTAGGTAAAATGAACTAATAAATGGACACGTTTACAAATATAAAATTTCTTACTAGTCTTATGAGTGTTTTAAGCCATATTATTAAATATTGTGTAGCCAATATTTAACAATATCATAACCAATATTAAACATTTTGTGACATTACAAAATGCTTGTCGTCTTTGTTTGACAACAATGATTGAGCACTCCTCGTTTAACCACAGAAGAGAAAAGACCAGTAGTTTCACTCGCAGCGGTCCCTTTGATATTTGTTTCTATTCGATTTTATTTTTTTTAATCCACTGCGCATCTACTGTTTGTATCCCACGCGCATTTCGTCAACAGTGGCGACTGTTCAGAAACGTAAACGTAAACAAAAATAAACATCCGCCCCACCCTATATCATCACTGCCGTCCACTGTCGTCGTGCCGTCCACTGCGCATCGAATAGTTTAAGCCCACGCGCATCGCATGCGCACTGAAAATCTTATACAACTGTTCGGCTGAGTCGGACTACTGGTCTTTTCTCTACTGTGGTTTAACCTTGCATGGCTGTCGAAACATATAAAGCACCAATTTCGAAATAATTGGTGGCGCCACTGTACTGAGCACACCCCCTCCCCCCCCCACTGTTTTCGTCCGGCTTTTGTTCTTAGACTAGGAAAAAGAATATTTCAATTTATATAAATTGTGTTAAGGATATAACTTGCTGGAGCTATATATTGCTCTATCCACTGAAGTGAACCTTTGTAACAGTATATCTTATTAGAGAATATTATTTAGGTATTAATTAAGCAGAAATTACCTACTTTCTCCTAATCTGGGTAAGTAAATACTTTAAAAAAACTCATTATCGGAAAACCAATCAAAACAACTACTCTTCTAGCTATAATACAGACGATGTATTGAATTACATGATAGGATTCTTAGAATTTTAAAGCAAAAAAATATAGAATTGAGCCCTTGTAACAAACCTTTGCCACATTCTTTGCCGTGCAAACCATAGACCTATATTCCTAGATTGAGCTCACCAGCAACTCTTAAAGATCAGAAAATGATTTGTGTCGTTGGTTTCTCTCTCTCGCCGCGTAGCTGAGCGGGAGATACAGGAAATGCGCATAGGAGCGCGCTAATTTCAATGTCATGCCTCCAACATACCCCCACACTAAAACCGATAGGAAAAGAGAGAATTATCAACATCGTTTGTAAGATTGAGACAGAACCAACGATGGAGAAAGCAAGATGGGTTAGTCACTTTCACTGAGCTTTATTATAACATACTAGAAAGTGCTCACATGTGAGGGGGGAGTTTTCAGAAACTATAGAGAGAGAAAGCTATGTCCAGGCGCGTGCTGAGACGATTTTGGGTCCCGGAAAAATACCTTAGCAAGGGCCCCAGGCAGAAATCTGATTTTTTATCTCCAAAATGAAACTTATCGAGGGCCCACTGCGAAACTCCCGATATCCCGGTGGGCCAGCACGCGCCTGACTATATATCGGAACATCCTCTGTCTCTGTTTCCTGAATACTTAGGTTCACAAGTGCAAGGGAGATAAAGTACCTACCTAACATATACCTCTCTCTATAGTTTTGCGAGAGAAAACAATAATTTCCTATTAGGCAAACATTCATTTTCATTCGTTAAACGTTTGTGTTTTTCTGTTGGCTTGGCTACGTTCCCGGAATTTAGTAAAAATAAACCCGTGTTTGCCAATTGTTTGCCCACAACGCCATATTTTGACAGGTCGTTGGATTCCCTAATTGTTCGAGTTCACTCTCGTATGTTATAGAGCTCAGTGATCACTCTTACTCGGCAGACCGCTCAGTCTAAAAATATTATACGTCTATGGTGCAAACTCAGCAACTATCCAAGATTTGTACGCAACTTTCAGCATACAAAATGGATCAACTGGTTGCCTATAGTGAAGTGAATTTAGCGAATTTACCCCACCTTTTCTGTTTTCCAGCTGACTTTTAAACTTGTTTCATCATGTCGAATGTTACCGGTTTGGCGGTTTTATATTGATATTACTCTTGCTAATCTATTAAATAGATGGATTTGCATTTTTCTGCATTTGTGAAGTGAATAGTGCTCTGTGTTAGATTTAACTTTCATAATTTAAGGACTTGTAAGTGCTAAGATGCAGAAGAAACACGAAATGATATTGGACGAGTATATACATTTACACTTTTGCCAGGTATTTAGTTAGCATGCTTTTGAAATAAATTTAATACATATAGCTCGACATATAGCTCTCAGTAAATAATGTAATGGCAGGTGTTTGCAGATATTAAATCACCTTTTTGAATAAATCGTCACCATATTACATACAGCGACTATAAAGTACTAGAGCAGACGGTAGATGTGAAAGATTCTACACCATAAAAAAAAAAAACTATTAACACTATTTCGCCAACCAAGTTAATATCTTCAGGATGGTACCTACAGATTGGGTTCTTAAAATACACATCTAGACGTGCAGTTTTCGTGCAAACAAAGAAATAAAACGCAAATGTTTTCAGGCTCAGCTCAGCATCTATATTTGATCTAGCAATAGCAGAGTACAGTGTTAAATAAAGCCTACGTAAATGTAATATTTCAATACATTATGATTATTAAAATGTTATTTACAATTTTTCTATTCATATTGTGTTTAAAATACCATAACCTTAAAGACAGATTAACAAAAACTGAAGTGATATTTAACTTTTTTTTTTTTTTCATTTTGGGTACCTCGACATGTCATGTTTTTTTGAAGTAAAAGCATTTATTCCATATCGAGAGCTTTATATTATAAGAAACACGATAAAATATAACATTCAGGGGATTAAATAAGTTCAAAACACTAGAATTTATATTGGTAAAAATATTCTATATAAAAATTGTAATTATAAAATTTGAGGTGAAATCAAGAAGGTTTAAAACAATTGAAAATCACTAGAATTGTCACTTTTAAAAGAAAAGATCACTAAATATGGTGGAGTTTATCTCTTATGGTGTTATGCTCAGTGTTGTGGTGATTCTCAGTCGTTTTGCGTTGTGTAAATAATATTTTAGCTAAAGTTATAGGTATTTGCAAAAATCAAATTATCCATTACCATTACCAAAACTAAAACTAAGGTGGCACAATTTTTTTTGGAATAACAAAGTCGCTTTTGGAATTCTGAGATGTTGATGATTGACAAATTAGTTCAAACGTTCCATGTAAGTATGAAAAACAGTTTCCTTTTATTTTACGTAGATGTGGACTTCCACCCTACTTAGGTACTATTTTAACTTGTTTATGTCAAATTTTTAGAGGTCAACAAGTCTCAAATAATTCAAATTTTTTCTTAACGATACCCAAGAAAATTGCGCCGACCCATTCTTTTTACTTATAAACAGTTTATAGCAATAAAAGTAGCGATGGATTTTTATTGCGATAAACTCCCATTATAAAAAAAATGTTTTAAAGTAAATTTAGTGGAATAAAATGAATATGGACAATATTGACAAAATAGTGAAAAATATAAACAGGTATAAGTTTAAATAAGACGAAAAAACTGTATTCGCTATGTACTAGTTGTTGGCAGACATGATGTTAATGCATCCTTCAATCTCCAAAACTTGTTGCAAATACAACGTATCCTTTAAAATCTGTCCAGACTTTCTGACCATGTCCAGTAGCTTGTTCTCCGGTAAACTCAGTTGATCATTGCAGATACTTAGTTTCTTCACTAGGTCTTCATTAACCTGGAACAGAGTAAAAATTTTTTAATTCGCCTAAACATTGTGAACATACTGAAAAAGAAATTGAAAACGTTATTAACTGCCTTCTAGAGGTTACCTCAATGACCCCAACTAAAATTAAATTTAAAAAAACCAAATAAAAAAGTTGATGAAAATAAATCCATTTTTTTTTTAAATTTAAATCTTAATACACGTCTGTATTCAGCACTCTCTTAAATACTGTACTCTACTAATGCCAGTATATCAAGCGGGGCACAGGTATTCTGTACCTAAAGTTTCGAACGTTCACTTGAATGAATTTCATATGAAAAAGAAAAATTAATAAAAACCACACTTCGATTTAGGTGTAAAAACTTCAGTATTGTGGATATTATTGTCAGCAAATATGGCAATGAAGTGTTTACGCCTAAATCAAAGTGTGGTTTTTATTAGCTTTTCTTTTTCACCTAAATTCATTCAAGTGAACATTCGAAACTTCAGGTACATCAAGTATGGCCTTCATTGCCCCTCACTGGATCCGCCCCTGATTCTTAATCTTAAATAGTGGTTTTGAGTACTATTTCTTACCTCTGGTTGCATGAAAGCAGAAAAATTCATTTTAGTCCGCTGCTTGCCCATATTTTGATAGAAGATGGTGAACTCATCGCAGTTATTTAATACTTTGAAGTAGATCCCTGCAATCAGGTGCCCCTTTTGATCTCTGGATAGCAAACTTCTAAAAGTGTATACCAAATTCCTTCTTTCAGTGACATCCACTGCTGTTAAATACGGCCTTCCAACATAAATCAATCCTGTAAAGTTTTCTTGCTCGCCTTTCCTCGTGGTTCTTTCATTCCATTCGACGAAGCTGTCGTTGTTGGAGGACAACTGATAGTTGTACTCCTTCCTGATGCCGTCTTCCTCTACTTGTATGAACCAACCTGCAAAATTATTAATTGGATTATTTTAAACCAGCTTCGCTCGCGCTGCAAATCGATAAAATAAATTTTCAAAGCTTTATGTTCTACAAAATGTGTATGCAATTATATGTTCTCTGGGAATATTAAGAGTATATTTACTGCATATATTATAAGAATTACCCCTGATAGATATTCCGCGAATATTCCTTTCATAATATTTTGCATTGGATATTATAGTACTTAATGTTCTACAAAATGTGTATGGAGTTATACCTTCTCTGGGAATGTTAATAGCATATTTCTCCAATTAATCATTTTTTATTTATTTGCTTTTATCATGATTAGAGAATATTATATATTTCTCCATTATATTATAAAAGTCAACTGTAATAGTTATTATACGAATATTCCTTTCGTAATGTAATATTTTACAACAAATATTACCATAACGTTCTACAAAATGTGTATGTAATTATGTCCTTTCTGGGAATATTAAAAGCATATTTCTTCCATATATTATAAGAATTATTATAATAGATACCTATAACATGAATATTACTTTCATAATATATTATGGGGAATATTACAGTAATATTCTACAAAATATGTATGTATCATAAAAATATTACCAGGATATTGATACTGAATTATCCGAGGAATAATATTTTCAGAAAATGTACAGATTGTTCCACGAATGTTGTGTGTTCTCTGGGATCAGAGACGCACCTCATGCGTTAATAGATGATATAAGAACAGTCCGATTCTAATTATTGATTTATATTGTGCGAGCATGTTATGTGGTTATCACTGCAAAGTGCTGATAAAATGTCTAAAGATTTTACAATGTTCTTTTTTTACGGATCAAGTTAGTACGACTGAAATTTATAGTGACAGTGGCTCCATCTACTAAAGGAGAATTATACTTGGCACATTGCTTACTCTTAAGATAGTTTTTTTAGTCTCTATATCTCCAAACATACCTGTGTTAGGATAAGCTTTATCGGCCATAATGTTCACAACTCTAGAAACGTGGTATCCAGGATCACAAAGCAGTGTTCCAGATCTGCCAGAAAATTCAACTTTCAAGCACATGAGCACGTGCTCTTTTTCCAGCGTGTAAGATGCAGTATCGAGGCGGTCGCTTAGGGCTGTATACACCGGAGTGCTTACTATGTCTTCTTCACAGGACACTACGCATATATGTTTGCCAATTCCTGGATATTTAGACTCCAATTGGATACTCAGACGGTTCCACAGCTCTAATGCTAGACCCACACAGGTGAAGTGCTCGGGGGTGATGGGCGGCGAGTATCTGCAAAATAAAAATTGAAAAATTCGTGATATTTGAGAGAATATTTTGAAACACTCCGTACCTAGGTCACGGGTTTTATAATTAATTTCCTAATTTATTGATCAAAATTCACTTATTTCGGGACTTTAAAATAACTACATACAAAATTAAGTATTACAAGGTAACGAGGAGAAATATTTCATTCGGATTTTAGCTTAAGTTCTCTCATTTTAGAAGAAGAATAATCGAAGAATAGAAGAATCTGTTAAATACAATTACTATCACAACATAAATTTGAGTCCTACTTTTCAAAAACTAGATGATCACGTAAACTGTCAACTGTATATTTTTCTGCCTCAGTTATAAGAGAGGGATAATAATACGAGGGAGGTATGAGATGTTTCAATTTATAATTATGATTTTTGCATCCAAAGACACTTACGTATGGAAGAACTCAAGTACGCTGTTACATCCACTCCTCTTAAAGCCGTCGTAGAACTCCAAGAAGTTCCCCACGGTGTCGTAGTTGTGCTCCTCCAACACTCGCTGCAACTGCATCTCGATCTCGCTGGCCAGCACCTCATATTCCCTTATGGACCTCAGCTTGTAAGGCACCATAGGTCCGGAGGCCCAACGGGGCAATGGCAAGGGATGTTCGATGGGCCACGGTCCATTTGCCTGGTGGGTCTCGATGAGTTCGGCCAAGGCGGCATTACCCGCGTTGTTGTTGTTTAAATCCCCAAGAACCCCATGGGTGGGGTCTGTTAGCCCTAGGAGGGCTCGATTTGAAGACCAACCATTCTGTTGTTCGAGTCAACTTGGCCATTCGCAGCCCCAACGGCCCACGGTTGGTTCCAAGGATCTGGAAAATTAAGCATTGTGTCAAAATTTCTCACCAATTTCTACTTTATGTAGTCAAATCGACAAGTAGTTTTGGCTGTCAAAGTAACTTGTCTTTTTTTTAAATAATTTTATTTAGGGTTAGTTGATAGTTGATATGATAGCGATTCCGTCAACGCTAGCATGTTTCCATATCGGATAGAAGGTCACTTTAATTAAATGTAGAATTGAGCTCGCTGCGCTTGTTGAGAATAGGGTATTTTCCTATTTTTTTTTTTTTTTTAATTGAATAATATCATAGAATATGTACAAACAAGCCTTCCAATACAGATTTCCGCGAAAATAATTAGAAGGTCCCTTTAATTAAATGTAGAATTGAGCTCGCTGCCCTTGTCGAGAATGGGGTATTTTCCTTTTTTTTTTTTTTTTAATTGAATAATATCATAGAATATGTACAAACAAGCCTTCCAACACAGATTTCCGCGAAAATAATTATCAATTTTTTGAAAACAAGTTAAAATAAGTGGAGCAACAAGTGTTTTAAATTGGTGAGGTAGGTAATTTGCCGATGACGTAGGTAGTTCGTATGGATTTCTTGATAGAATGATTTTATACAAAACTGTGGCATTGCCAAGATGAAATTTCTTCTCTAGTTCTAATAAAGATAATTTAAGAAAACAGGAGTATAAAGCTTATTTATTAAATCAATTTTAATATATTTATCCACGAAATTTAATTTCCTGATGTAAAGAATTATAATAGGCGTGAATTATTAAATATTTTAAATAATTTTTAATGCCGATTAGATTTTTAAAAACATATTTAGCAAAACATGACACATGACAACAATGTCAACGGCTAGACAAAATGACAGATGTGTTCTAACGTCATGTTGATTTGAAACATTTCAGTTTTTTTCATGGAGGTATTTGCTGTAATTTACAAATAGTAGATAATGTCATTTAAAAAGTTGTGGAAACACAAATATAAGTGCTTCGGAAACAAATTTTGTAACTGTTCCGAAAATATTGATATTCAAAGAACTTGGTGGCAAGCTTCTAATATTTTTGATCACATCCCTTCAAAAATCCAAATTTTGATATAGAAAGAATCTATCAAGTCATAATCAACTTTGGGCAAATTGGACGAATCTCCTTTCACAAAATTCAACTCCCTCTTAATAGTTTATTGATAAAGTAAAAATCAAACGCCACATAAACAAACAACGAATAAATCTAACCAACATATCTCTTTCACTTGTATTGTGACAAGAAGTGACAGCTGGCGGCACGCAAGAAATGTTGCCACATAATCCTCGCCGTGAGTTTTGTTTACATTTTTAAGAAAACTTCTACATAATAACAAATATAAATACCTTTTAATTCCTTCTAAATACATGTGTATAATATTTATTGATATTCAAGATATTGAGAAAAATAGAAGTGTTATAGGTAAAATAATGTAAAGTAAATATACAATTAGGTATTGATATAAGATCTAAGCGAAAGTTGTCTATGATTGGTTAAATTATTTCCCGCCAAATAAAATCATTTGAAATCTGTGTCTAGACGGGCGTATTCTTATTTCTTATTTTTATTTAAGTAATTATTGTTTTGGTTTAAATTGATTATGCAATAATTGTTAAAATAATAACATTACTTGATATATATCACCAAAACTAAATTTTAAAAAAATGGAAAATACCCCAATTTTGAACTTTGTTAGGCTAATGCTCAGAAAGTATGGTTAATTACAATGAGGCTTACCCCACAAGCTGTTACTCTAGGAGTACCTCAGGGATCTATCTTGGACCCTTTATTGTTTTCCATTTATGTCAATGATTTACCATCGCACATTAGCAAAGGAAGCACAATATGTCCGCGGATTATACTACTGTGTGTATCTCTACCACTAGTAATGATGAATTAATATATTTATATATTATTATTGGTGTAAGAAAAATATGCGTGGAACCGTTTTTATAGATAATAAGCTTCAATTTTGTACACCGCCATTTTGAACATAGGACGAACAGAAAACAGAAAATTGAGTTACTGAATGAAAACCAGATTGTGTTATTTAATTTGCAAAATTAAGGGGGACCTCGGGGATTATACCTTTTATGTTTTTTCTAACGCCTAAATAAAACTATTTAAAAGATGGAAAACAAGTTAGGTCACTTTGATATTTTTTATGGGTTTTTTCGACCTACCGCCTGCGCCTGTCTACATTAATGGGCGAACAGTAAAAATTGACTAAGTAATCCTCAAAAGGAGTTGAAATATTTAGCGAGACACTGATGATGAACAAATTCGTCAACAAACACTTGAATTGCGCCGGTGCGACCGATTTTTACGAAAAAAAGTTCGTCGGGAAATAAGCAACCTACCTGTCGGAACTCGTCTCTCCGATGGGGAGGATAGGCCCGGTGCAAGGAGCGGTCGAACAAGACTCGTGTACAGCTGCATTTTGTTCAGCTGTACACAATAACTTTTGTAACGGCTGTATATCACGCTCTGTAAAAAAAAATAAATACAATTATTATTTTTTGAAAATTTAAAAATGATCTTACTGCAAAACAGGATTTTTATCATTTTTATTTTGCCGTTTTGTTTGTAATATTCTGACTCAAAATGGCACACAAAATATTATTATTATTAAATTAAAGTAATGCTTGATTGATCATACACGTTATCCGCACAAAATGTAAACTAACAAAAAATCTATTATAAATGATACTAACAAATTGACAATATCAAATGATTTTATCAGAGATCATGATTTACTAGATTTTTCTTTAATTGGGAGACTGTGAAATTTTATGTCATAATTATTATTAATGACCTTTTTTTTTTATATATTTTTATATCCGTCTTAGTTAGTGGCAAAAGTTTGAGAACTCTTGAGATGGGTAGGTATGCCTAAAACCACCCCCTTGGAGATAAAGGAAAATTTAAATCATTTTTTTTTTGTTTCAATATTTTGTTTTTAAATATTTCTTTCACTGACAATTTTTAATTTACGATTTAAATCATTTTAGGAAGTATCTGGTAAAAAAAATTAATATTTTCAAAGAAAATTTTTTACGACTTAAATCTTGTGTAAATATTTAAATGCTTTAAAAATTATTTAGGTCAAGTAAAAAGGTTAAAGTATATTGCATATTTTGGTAGCGCAGGTGGCGTTGCCTTTGTAGCAGGCGAATGTTTTTCTGGTAATAAGTAGATCCTAATTTGATTCAAATCGGAAACAAAATAAAAAAGTTATAAGGGTGTCTTCATTTTAAGTGAATCACATTGTATATTTAAGGAAATATAAAGATTTCGACAAAATATGACGTTAGTAAATACGTTTAATTATCAATTTTACCTGGCGAATATCTCGTAAACTATAACACATTGGAAGAAAATGAATATAAACATTCTTGTAGGAAATTTAATTATGTTTCATTTTGCTTAGATTACCTTTTTCCGTTCGACGCATCGTCTCCGAGTTATAAGCGAAGAACCGAAAAAAGGAACCTTTCCACCTTGAGTATTATAAAAGATTTAAATCTCAACAGGATTTAAAATTTAAATCCTTTTTAAACAAAAGAATTTTTGAGTTCAATTAATCAATAAAAGGAAAAGTATCTTTGATTTTTAATTTAAATTCTTTTAAAACGCCTCGTGACAGCTATACCCCCTTGAACATCCACAACATAAAGGGATAATGCCAAACTCTTCGTCGATTACTGTCATTGATTTCCGGATGCAAAGTAATCATCAATATTTAAACCCTTATAAAACAGTTTAGATTTTTATAAAGTATTTTTCAAACGTCCCAACATTTAGAAGTTATTCGGCATCCTTCGCGATCCAATTGAGTCGATGTTAAGGAATATTTTTTACAAAATGGAACGACAGTTGATGGCTAACAGAATCTTTGAATGTAAATCCGTGCTTGTACTTCGCTATTACAGCTTTGTTTTTATCTTCTATTCATATACAAACAATTCCTCCACCTACAGAAAGCGGATCTTGGCGAGGTACTGAATTTAATAAACAAACAGAAAATTACAAAAATAACCATTTTCATAGTTCTCTACGTCTATTATGGTTAAAATTAGCTTTGAGCAGCATAATTGTTAAAAATCAAAAGTGGAAAGTCAAGAGCTATATCCCACGTCTGTTCTATAAATAATGATTGGTTGCTTCTGCAAAACTGTGTGTATACATTATACATTATACTGTACTACTTATTGATGTATACACCTCGCGCATATTGTTATTGCAATATAGAAAATAAATATTCTGTATAATAATATGAATGAATAATGTACCTGAAGTTTCGAACGTTCACTTAAACGAATTTCATATGAAAAAAAAAAAAATAACAAAAACTACAAATTGACTGAGGCGTACCGTTTTTCTGGAATATTTGCTGGCAAGGATACTATCGTTGCCAGCAAATATTACCAAAAAAATTGTACGCCGCCTAAATCGATTAATTAGAAATTTTCATATGAAATTCGTTCAAGTGAACGTTCGAAACTTCAGGTACATACATAATGAATAAGCAAATACAAGCACCTTGAAAGTTCAAAACTCGTTCCTCTTACAAATTATTATTATCGGGTATATCTTCTTATTATTTACTCTTAAGATGTTCATAATATAAACTTAGGTAAATTTTCAAGTGGGTTTTTTTCATAATTATTAAAAATATTCAAACAAACTTAGGTAATTTAAATTAAACCCGAAATAATCAATGAGGCATTGTTGCCTTGTTGGTATATTGCCTCAAGACTGAATTCTCGCAAATTTTTTAAAATTGGCCAGGGAGAGTCAGGAAACTTGAAACTGAAATTTCTGTGGCAACCATGTAAAAATAAAATTTCAATGCACGTTTTTCGCGATTAACAAAAAATAAAGATATTTAATTAATGGTGATGATGATGATGATGATGATGATGATGATGATGATGGAGAAGAATGAGATTACTAATTGTAGGTAATATTTAAACAAATTTTTTTATTAGGTACCATATACAAATTAAAAAAATTACAATTCTTATTAAATAATGATCCGTTAAACATTTTCCCCAAAATACATTATTTTAAAAGTTATTTACGAAAATCAGATTGGAAGCAAAACAATAATTTTGTTAGATAATTAACTTAAGTATTAATGAATTTTATTCTTTGGAAAATGTACTAATATAAAGTGTATGTAAATAGTATAATTTTACAAAATCACTTCATAAAATCATCCTTGTTAAATTTAGAAGCCTACATAAAACTGGCCCTTGCCCATTAATAAATTTTCCAAACTACGCTGCTGGCACTAAATATCATAACCCGAATCAGAATACCAGCAATTATAAATAAATATAGTGCCAAATATAAAACAAAACAAAGTTTATTCTCAACATCGGGCATTAAAGCAATATCTGAGGCGATGGAAAATCCGCCAGCGTCACTCATTGTATAAATAAACAAAGCAGATCATTATAGCCTGTAAGCTCTCGCCAAAATTGTACCTTTATAAAACATAACGATGAAAAAATTATATACGTGAAATAGAATCACAAGAAAATATAAAATAACCGGTGTCAAGACAAAAAGAAAGAATTAGACAAGCAGGTAGCCAGATCCACGTTTGCAATAAATTGTTCTTTTAAGTCCATTGAACATAGAGAAGTTCCGAAAACGATTGCCATGTTAAGACCAGGATATGTCCGCCTTCTAGGTTTCAGTTATCATCAACCCTTTATAATGAAATATTTGAAGAGGACAAGTCGATAGTGCTTTGAAAATTTATCAGGTCAATCAGCTTGTATCTCTCTTGATGGTTGGTCAAATATTCGTGATGAATCGATAATATGTGCAGTTTTAGTACTAGAAAATGGAAACAGTTTTCTTCTGGAAAGTATAGATGCATCAGAACATCCACATAATGGTGATTATCTTGCAAACTTGCCTATATATTTTTTTTATTGTAAACTGTTATAGGTACTTGAATATCGTAGTTTGTCAATGAAAATAGTTCCTAATTTCATTATTAGAGCATGACTTTTAACTATAATATAGGAAATTTATGATAAAAAGTGCATATGGTTGTATTCCTTAGAACAATGGGAAGTATCTGAAACTATTTTAAAGATATGTACCGTTTATGATTTTTTGAATATTTATAATAAACCGAAAATAACCGCATATTTCCCTCTTACTCTGTAGAATACTATCCTTAATAAAGGTACAAGCAAGGGCGAATTTAGCTTTTTCTCATTGGGGGGTAGTAAACTCCCGAATGAGTACGATTTTTTTTAAAATGCAGCATTAAAATTAAGCAACAAATAAAATAAAAAAAAAAAATTCATTGTATTATTTTTTAAAGTAGTAGGAATAGACGAGTAGATATATTTTTTACTAGCTTATTTTCAGTAAATGTAGGTTTTCAGGCATTTTTAAGTTGCGGTCTTTTGGGAACACAGTATTCAATACATTATTCAAAATGAGAGAAACTACAAATTTAATGAAAAGTAAATACAGTTTATCAAATGAAACATACATAAAATATAAGAACAAAATCATATTTGGAAGACAACTAATTAAGAACAGCAAAAATGTTAATTTATACTTAGTAAAATACATTAATTAAATAACAAAATCCGTTACTCGTCTTTTGTTATTAGCACACTCAAAGAAAATGATAGGGTGAATTCAACCAAAAAGAGCAAATAAAATCGCGCCTATCTAGTTTCATAGTTAAATCAATCAGAAAAGAATAATACAACAACAACTTTATTTGTTTTCGTAAACAAATAGTAGTTTAATAATCATATCTTCTTGTAACAAATTAAATAGTACAATGACATTTTTTTATGTTTACTAACCATTTTCAATTTGGTCTACAATTAAATAGTACAACGACTTTGTTTTTTGTTCACCAACTAATTTTTAGGTTGATCTACACTTTATTGATGATGAAGTTTTTTTTTTGGTTAGCCAAAATCTCAGTATTGAGACATCAGACCACCCAAACCAAAGATTAGAGATCGTTTATAAGATCCATCCAAATATATCGATGATCCCTGAGAGAATTTGAACATTGCAATCATGTTATTAATTTTCTATAAATTCATAAGAGTATAAGATAATGCATGATTGATTATTGTCAGTGATTTGTATGTGGCGTCATCTAGGAATAATTTCTGTAATAGACTACGTGGTAAGCAAGCAAATTTTATGGTAATTCCCTTTTAGAACTTCTAGAAGACAACAATAATATTGGTTTGTCTACAAAGTACAATAATACAGCGAACTAATACTGGGTTAGAATTACAATTCGATAATACTTAAAAATAAAATCTACTATTTATCTAGTTTCATTTGACAAAATTCAACAAATTATTAGTAAGATGAATAAATTAGTCTTATTTTTTAAGTTAATGTTTATTTTGTTGTGTGACAATCACCTTTTGTTTAAAAATACTATTAAATATACTTCAATTTAACAAAATGAACAGTATATATACTATTTTTTTGATTGATTGAACCCATACTATTTGCAAACAAAAGCGCTGATGCGACGTCTTAATTCATCAAAGTGGATGGCAGAACGATGTTATGTTTATGTAAACAGAACTGCGGGTTAACTCTACAATATTATTGGTTTATCTGTCAACTATAATAGTAGAGCAAACTGCTACTGGGTTTACAATTACAATTTGACAATAGTTAAAAATAAAATATACTATTATCTAGTTTAACTTGACAGAATTCAACAAAATAATAGTCAGACGAAAAAAATAATAGTCTTATTCATCTATTTTTTAAGTTAATGTTTGTTTTGTTGTACGACAACTTTTTATTAATTAAAATAACAATCACCTCTTGTTTAAAAATACCATCAATATAATTTAGTTTAACAAAATTAACGATATTGTTAGTTAACCATTTTTTTTGTTGAATTTACCCATACTATTTTTTTGAGTGCAAAACGTTTTAAAACATGGTCGATAATAATTTGCACTTCCTTGTGCATATGCATGAGCGCAAGACCACACAATCTGTCCTGAGACATATTGGCCCAAAGCCATTGTCTTAAGACCTTTCTGCTGAAGCTACTGTTACCGGCAAAGTTAATAAAATTTGAATAATGGTGTTAATGTAAGGAAAAAACTCTGTACTGCAGGAACTATATAAAGAGTGTGGTGATTCTGATTTATTTGAGTTACCTATTAAATTTCTTTTTCCATGTTTCAAACTCGGTTTTTAATTTAAATTCTAACAGATAATCGTTTAATATACCGGGTGACACAGGAGTTATGTAACACCCCGTAGCATGTTTATTTAAAAAGATATTATTTTGAAATTTGGTAGACTTATATAACGCGTGATTGTCCTTTTTTTTGGTAAAAACAAGAAATTTTTTCCACTTCCGGTTTCACCGGAAGTGACATCTACTTCGTTATTTTAAATGGCACCCTGTATATATTTTTTTGCTATCTGGTTCTCCTTAAATTTCTCTTTTCAACTATGTATACCAAGATGACATTCGTTTTTAAAATGGCCGCTGAAAACCATTTTATTGCACTAAGTCTAAGTCTAAGTCAAGTTGGCTATGGAATGATATGTGGCGGTAATTAATGCTTAATGTGCTCCTGGTACAGAATTTTGTGTTTCATATTTGTTTTGTTCTAATCAGTAGCCGAAGTGACTTTGTAGAATTTTTATATTGAATAAAAATCTCTAGACTAAATCCCCGAAATCATCAAAACTAAGATAGAAACACTAATTTTAAATTTGACCCATTTGTAAAATATTAATTCATCTTTCACTTTTACCCAATACAATTCATTGTTATGTCTGATTTTGCTTGCTTTTAAATAAAATTGTTTTCGAAGAATCTCAAAATGCTGGCCATTATTTTCCCTGCAGCGTCGAATTCTTGTAACCAGTACCTCCAAGCACATTTTCTAACTGCAATTCAGTAAACTAATTTATTGCTAACCTAACTCTCATTTTCAAGTCTTCCCTATTTTGCAGTGGAGTTTTATAAACCATTTCCTTGAGATGGCCCCATATGAAAAAATCAAGTGGCGTAAAATCCGGACACCTCGGGGGCCATCTAATTGATAAAAGTGAAATATGAATAAATATTTTACAAATGGATAAAATTTAAAATTAGTGTTTCTATCTTAGTTTTTGTGATTTCGTGGATTTAGTCTAGAGATATTTCTTTAATATAAACATTTGTACAAAGTCTCTTCGGCTACTGATTAAAACAAAACAAATATGAAACACAAAATTGTGTACCACGGTTCTTTTGATATTGCAGCACACTACGCATTAATTACCGCTACATTTCATACCATAGCCAACTTGACTTAATGCAATAAAATAGTTTTCAGTAGCCATTTTAAAAATGAATGCCACCTTGCTATACATAGTTGAAAAGAGGAATTTAAGGAGAACCAGATAAGAAAAAAATATATACAGGGTCCCATTTAAAATAACAAAGTAGATGTCACTTCCGGTGAAACTGGAAGTGGAAAAAATATCTTGTTTGTACTAAAAAAAGGACAATGACACATTATATAGGTCTACCAAATTTCAAAATAATATCTTTTTAAATAAACATGCTACGGGGTGTTACATATCTCCTGTGTCACCCGGTATATTGTAGATACACAAAAAAGAAAACGTGGATAAAGTTACATTGGCATATTTACCCACCGCCTTCATTGTTATATAAATGCTATTAGATAAAAGATAAAATTTCTGAATTTTCGTTTCAAATTATTTAGTTCGCCAATAATTTTTGTTTATATCTTTGTAATTCATGGGCGGGGCGTAATTACCACCCATTACCCCCCTCCCCCCGTAAATCCGCCCTTGGGTACAAGTTGAGGCTCATTCAGATAGTTGCGGATGCGAATTTTTCATGCGAAATTTGTGTAAAATTTGTTTCTAAACAGTTTAACTTTGTTGCAGAGGCAGCTAAATATTCTCAGTATAATTCATTTGCTTTTAACTTGAAGTTATACAGACGATTAACTTTTCCCAGAATCAATATTTTAAATTTTAAAACAAATTTCGCTCGAAAAATTCGTATTTCGCAACTGTATGAATTAACCTTTGTTCATCCTATCCTTATTACAACATGCAACAGTCAACGGTCCTTTAGATGAAAATATAAAATATTGATTATGCAGTTAAGAAGAATCTAAAAAAAAACAGTTAATCAAACAGGCGAGCACCCACCACTTTGCAGAAAATAACGAAATTTTTTTTGAACGACAAGGTCTATTTTAGTCATTCGTTGTGTTGAGATGCACCCCGTAACAGCCTGCCATCGCCAGGTATGTCAAAGTCAAGCCAATGAACCTCACCAAACAAAGAAACGTATGCCAATCCGCCCCGTGTATGATCAATCTCGCTTAGCCTACTTAAATGTAAAACAGTGTGTACTCACCCATACAATGGGGACGAAAACTGAAAAAACAAAAAAAGAGTTTTTCTCTAGCACCCGAACTCTGGATCGACTAAACTTCAACTGCCTTGAGGAATCCGCTCTCGCAACGGTAAATATAATTCGTTCCTGGTGGGCTTCCCCCCTCTCCGGTGACGTAGCGATAACCGGATGGCGATGACGTTCGCGCACTGAGTCAAGAGCTGAACTGGCTGAGTAAGAATCGCGTGTTCGGCCTTCTTGGGGCGCTCCTGCTGTCTCTAGGGCACCGCCTCACTTAACACTCTGTATTTAGTTTACACTCAGTCTGGTAATGGTAACTCGAAATTATCAAATGTTTATAAGAACACCAATTCAAGGAAGTTAATAGTCTCATTATGAACAGCATCTGGAACAGAGAAGGTCGATTAGATTCTGAGAATTTATGTATGATTCATTCGTATTTGATACGCTTGGGTATAGCAATCACTGAAAAAATATGTCCGTAATATTAATGAATATGTTCATTGGCTGAAAATCGATGAACCTTGTTTATTAATATAATGTACACATTTATTAATACTATGTAAAAGTACATTGTAATAGATAATAAACGTGCATTATATTAATAAACACGGTTCATCAATTTTCAGCCGATGAACAGACATTCATTAATATTACGAACAGATTTTTTTCAGTGTATGTGACTCCATAAAAAGTATAATAATAATAATAATCATTTATTTCCACATTAAATGTATAGTGTTTGCAAAGGCGACAGTAATAAGAAATACGGCAAAAGTCAAACATTTACATGTTATAATATAATATCATAGAAAGTAAACACAGAGAAACATGTAGGTCAGTTAAGCGGTAAAAGAACAGTACCGCACTTTTCTAAATTCACCGGTGGAGCACACCGGTGGATAAAATACGAATCTGATTGGCTATGTTTTTCAAAATAGCCAATCATATAATGTTATTGCTTACCGGTGCGCTCCACCGGTGAATTTAGAAATCTACGGGTACTTAACACTTACATAAATGATACAAAACATTCGTTATAACAATTTGGAATAAACCAAACCAAAAAGGGAAAGGAATAGAAGAGAAGAAAATAACGTATCACAGATAAGTGTTATTAATTTTTCTTCTAAGTATTCTTTGTAAATAATTTTCTTAGCAACATAAGCCAAAACGTGCTTAGCTCCATCAAAACCTTAAAAGTTGACAGCTGTCGACAAATTTATGGCAGGCAATAAATTATTAAAGTATAATATTCCTACGTAAACCTTCAAGTAAATTATTTTTCATGATTATTTTAAAAATAATCAAACAAATTTAATTATACCCGAAATAGTCAATAACGCATTGTTCTTAAAGGATGGTCATATAAATTTCTTATGTAAACCTTCAAGTAATTATTTTTCCATGATTATTAAAAATATTCAAATGAATTTATTATAAATTAAACTCGTAATAATTAATAATGCTTTACTCTTAAGTATGATCATAATATAAATTTCTTAAGTAAATTTTCAAGTGAGGTTTTTTATAATTGACCACAAAAAGGATAAAAATGTACGCAACGAAGTACTGGGGACATGTTCAAAGAAGGGACCCAACACATCTACTGAAGAAAGCGCTAACACTGAACAGCAGCAAACTAAAAATAGGGGGACCATGTTACACGTGGATAACAACAATCGAGAGGAAAGGACCAAACATACTGGGAAAGAAAAGCGAGGGAAAAAATTAATTCCACAAAGAAATCGCAGCGATATATATTCACCAGAATCATAAACGGAGGAATGAGAAGACTCAAAAGAAGAAGATTTGTAGAAGCAGAAATACAAAAAGAGGAGCACAAACAGCCATGTGGCTCTCGCTGGCAACAAGCATGACCCTAATCCAACCCAGCGTGGACGTAGCAGGCCCAGCTGTATAACCCTGGGAGTGGCAGCAATGCCTACCGCACGCTGGTAAATCAATCAATCAACTGGCTAAGAAAGTATCTTTATAACAGCAAATTCATTTATAAAATCAGTAGTTATTTTTTATATAGAGAAAGGTAAAATATGTAGTCTTACTTTTATGTTTAAAACAAAATATTTTAAACAAGATGTTTAAAACATCGCACTATGTTTTAAATAAATGTTTAAAACATTTGATACACAATGCGATGTTTTAAATAACTGTTTAAAACACAATGCGATGTTTTAAACAAATGTATTATTTTGGAGATTGTGGAAAAACAGGAAAAATGCCTGGTCCATTCCGTTAAATAATTCCAGTATAAACAGTAAACACACTCACAAAAATATAGCCTCTATAGTCTTACTCTTCTGAGTCAAATGGTCAGTGGTCACTTGCACTAAACTGAACATTTTATTTGTAGAGTGCTGTAAAATCCGTTTAAGAGCGTCATCTGGCATCAAGTAGTAGTAGCAGACACCGTAACTTGGCACCATTTAATTTTCGCTTAATAGAGTTTTAAACGTTTTAAACCTGCTTTAAACATGTCATTTAAAACATTGAAAAAAAACTGTTTAAAACAAAAAATACTGTTTAAAATTAAAAAAACAATTTTTTTTAAAAGAAACAAACTGTTTTTTGCAATGATTCGGTCTGTAAATTATAGTGGGTATTTAAGTGTACCGTATTTAAAATGGTTCAAATTGTTTTAAACATGACTGAAATAGTATATTGTGTATTTAGGTGTGAAAGCAATACATTCCCGGACGACGATGCAAATTGTTGGCCGAGGTGCTAGCCGAGGCCAACAAGCATCGAAGTCCGGGAATGTGCTTTCACACCGAACTACACATACTATTTTTTCTGAAATCACGATCAATATTATTATAAATTAAGGAATTTGTATTAATTCATAACATTTCTTGATTACAATCTAACTGCTTACTAATATATGCAGTTTTAATGTGAGTTGGTTTGTCTTCGTGTATTTATTTACTGTCTAAAATATACATAAAAAACCGTACGGGAATGTTACTTTCCCGGCCTAGGCCGGGAAAGTAATATTCCCGTACAGTTTTGTTGATCGTTGCTTGGCAACGGATCTTTTCCAGTCTGTTTTCTGATAGTTTCTTAGCAACGGACTAAAATACTGGAATCGTGCATTTTTCGATCTGAAATCGCGCCGAAAATGTAGACATTGCCAATCGATTTCAGAAAAAGGTTATTTCAAAGGTAAATCGGATAATTTACGCCGTACGTCTGCGTCACAAAAATATTCATAAATAAAAAACTATTAAGTCCTATATGAAATTTTTTTTTCAAATTCTCCTGAATGTTAGCTTGAATTGCTTCGCTGCATGTATATGACGATTTGCAAAAATAAAAAAGTGGCGCTGTGGCGTCTCCTGTTACATGACGTCACGCGTTGTTTGCGCGCCTAACGAATTTATTCAAACTTTAATGTTGAATACCGCCTGTAAAAGAAAAAATCCTTTACACACTGTGTTTTATATTAAGTAAATATTTTAAAAATATTAAAATTTTATTTTTTGCCCTTCAAATTTAAACGGCAATAGGATCTGTTGCACGCACTGATCACGTACATTTATTAATATCCTTTCCCGTCTAAGATGTAGCTTTTTTTTCGTATACTGTTCTTCAATCATATATTCGTAAATCTAAAATACAGTTCTTTAAGAAAAATTACTACGATGATGTGCGATTCGTTCTGTGTTGCTACAGCAGGCACTAATTATTTTATCACCCACAATAAAGTAGCCGGCATATTTTGTTTATTTTAGTCATTTTTCTGTATAATTCTGATTTGATTATAATATACCTATATACTCGGTAATTTGTTCGTATTTCATTATGTAAACAAGTGTCTTGTTTAGCATTGTGTAAATAGTAAACAAACGATAAATCATTGAGACCTTGGGTGTTCTTAGCTTTAATTTGTCATTATGATATTATAAAAACACTTCGTATTTCCTTATTTTGTTTTTCAAAAAAGGATAGGTATTTTTTTTTCTTTTCAGTTATTTATTGACAGGAAACCCAATCACATGGCAGGAATGTGCATAATATACATAGTTGGCCATTCCAACAAAGTCTTCATCAAATACTAGTAATATAATACTATTAGTCCAGTCAACGAATAGCTCAAAGGGTGGTGTAGAGTGCGTGAGCAGGGACCTAAACGATTCCTTTAGAAAGTTGTTCAGGGTACTTAGGGAGTGAACATACTAAAAGTCCTGACGCCTAGGAGGGGTGGGGGTGGGGCAAGAATGTCCCACTTTTGGTTTTTTCGCTTATATCTCGAAAATAGTGCGTCATAGGGAAAAATTTTACTTATACCATATGAAAGCTCATGAAATTCTCTACAACTTTCATTTTATATACTTTTTTCGAATTCGCGACCGTTTTCGAGCTACACGCTCCCACAAACCAGTGACATTATGTCAATTGCGAATGGGGTGGTGGGAGAAGCCACAATAAATTGCTACGATGCTGTTCGAGTTGGTAAAGAGGCAATGAATAAGATAGTGGACTTGTCATTCTCAGACATCAAATTCTCCCGCAAAAATCGTGCTTTCACTGTTTCCTCTGTCAGCTTATCGATAAAAATTCACGATGAAAAGGTTGCAGTTGACCCAACATGTGAGAGTGGAAACATGTAGGAGACATCCTGGTGCCAATTACAACAGAAGATCCACCAGCATCGGAGGTCCTATTGAAAACGATATTTTGCCGCTGCACCAAGGATTGTGGTAGTGGCAAATGTGGATGCCGGAAATCAATGCTGAACTGTTCTGCGGCGTGCCTCCACTACCAAGGGAAATGCCTCAACGGCGTGCCTGTTTACGACGAGGACGACGATGAAGACGACGTAGAGCCCCTTCAGCAAGAACCACCTACCACTGAGGATGAGGATGCCATGGACGAGGAACCCTCGTCAGGAGCCTCACGGCCAAAGAGGATGAAAACGTGAAGGAAAGGAATATATAACAATAGGAAAAAACAAAGGAATGGATATCTAGCCTATTCTAAATGTCGATTTGAATGTCTTTGAGCAATTCGAGTATTACATCATAGATATTTTTTTATTTAGAGCTAATAAATGACAGATATTATTAGGAAGGTAAATATTCAGACTACTTTCTTTTTTATAGAAAACATCGCTTTCTACTTAAGCAGTCAAAAAATATATGATCCAAATCTGCAGTGACATTGCAAGTATCGCACAAGATCTTCTTGAGGTGCGCCGGGTAGCACTCGTGGCCAAATTATAGTCTGTTTATTGTAGTTACTTCTCTTATTGAGTATTTTAAATCTGTATGCCAATAACAAGTAAGAATATCTGGCTGAATGGTTGTGTAGCGAGTAGGATTTGTTATGCTATATTCTTTCCATAAGGTTGACCACGCATTTTTACTTTTTTTTTTTTCAATATACTACACTCTTGGACGTGTAGTCCACTGTTCAAAATTTCTCCATCGTTAATACTTTTTTGTTATGATGTCTACTTCTTCATTATGTTCTAAGCCTGTATGAGCTTTAACCCACACAAATTTGATTAACCTTCCTCTTTCTTTTAATTTATTTACTAACATTTTAATTTAAGCAATACGTGTATGAATAGTGTAGTTAATGTCTTAACTGTTAGCAATACTTTGAAGAACAGACAGTGAATCCGATAAAATAGTGCAATGTTCATGTTCATTTCTGACGACGTATTCTAAGGCTTTGAGGATAGCCATAGCCTCAGCATTATAAATAAATAGAGTTCGTTAAGTTTATATGATCTGTGTATAAAATTAAATTAATAAAATTACTTACCTTATATGTGACTTTTTTTATCATCTTTAAAATACAATTTTCTATTTTTCAGGTAAAAATCTGTTTTTCGAAAATTTTTACTTTTCCGGAGCGTGTAGCTCGAAAACGGTTGCGAATTCGAAAAAAATATATAAAATGAAAGTTGTCGAGAATTTCATGAGCTTTCATTCGGTATAAGAAAGTATATAAGAAAATGTTTTCCTACGACGCCGCGACGCACCATTTTCGAGATATAAGCAAAAAAACCAAAAGTGGGACATTCTTCCCCTCCCCTCCGGCTCACCTCCTAGACGTCAGGACTTTTAGTATGTTTACTCCCTAAGAACCCTGAACAACTGCTCATGCACTCTATACCTCCTTTATTGAGCTATATAAAGACGCGCCACTAAGAGCAATTCCATTCATAAATCTCCCTTGAGTAATTTGACCCGGGCCAAAGACTAGTAATATAATACTATAGCTAGAGACGATCCAAGCTCCCAACCAACCAACCTTCTAGGTACACCATGACAACTCGTTAGAGTGAGTTGGTCTGCTGGAATTCCAGCTTCTTCAAAGCGTACCCACAATGTTGGCTCCAGCAGACCAGCTCACTTTTACGAGTTCGCATGGCAATCTTCAAAGTGTACCGAGAAGGTCGGTTGGTTGGTTGGTTGGATCGTTTGTAGACAGACACCTTTTAAAGACGCAACACTCCGAGCAATCCCATTCATAAATCTTCCTTGAGAAATTTGACCTCGGGCATTTAAACAAAGATCTTTAACTACTAGATGGTTTAACCCATAAGGAATTCGTATATGATAAAGCTGCAAACATCTCAACGGAGAGAGCAATATTAACACGCCTTAAAAAGCGAGACAGCAATGCTGGAATTGCCGAACTTTACCGTTGCTAGTGTCGGGTCAGTTCGAGTTTGTCAATAAGATTTTATGCTCTTAAAGCGTAAACCACCACCCGATGTTCCACCCCCACGGAAGAGACATGACGATCACCCAACCACCCACCCAAGACCCTGCGGGTACCGGACAAACAACCGTCCAGTACCTGTAGTCCCCCTAGCTCCGGGCAGGCCGAAAATGCTACCAAAGCAGTTAGGTCTGCCCTTCCTCGAGCTACACAGCTCATCCTTACCCTACCGATGATCCGGATGACAGGATGCCTCTTGGCATCTTGTGTACCGGCAGTCACTCCCGCCACAAACCCAAAAACACCCAACAGACCGATGACTACCCCCCGGGGGGCAAACAAGCTGGCGAAGAGCAGAAGACGAAGACAGAAGAACGCCAGAAGAGGCCTTAGCCAGCAAGGTCCAACGAGCCAGGACCCAGGGAGGTGGACCGAAATCGTCTGCACCGCTCACATTTGTGAGTGGGGCCGACGTAAAGTAAGTTCGCCCGCCCTGCACGAGGCTGGTCCCCGGTCTACAGCGATGTATTGGGGTAAAGGGCAATAGTCCTGCCCGGCCCCAGTCATCCGAGACCGACATCTTTAGCCAAGAATATTGGCGCGTAAACGCAATCAAATTTCAACCGGCACTAACAACTGACCGGAGCAACTAGTGGTGTTGCCAGACTGTCACCATTTTCTCTATATTTTATGATCGCTCAACGTTATTGCGTTTGACCACTTCAAAATTCCCCGCTTTAAGCGGCTTTTGTATCTGATTTTTGACAACGTCGCAAAGGTTTGCGACAGGATACCAACTAGAAGCGAGGCATGCGCATAGACAACACGCGTATTTGTAGTTGGGCCCGGAGTGGAAGCAAAGTGGGAGAGATAATGGGCGGTTCTTTGCTTGAAATGTTTTACACAGATTTGAGATAGAGTTGAGCGATCTAGGAGTTAAAACATCTTTGCATTTAAATTGGCATCTAAATCTGGCAACTTTGCCATGTAGACCTCGAACTGCTGCTGTGAAGGACATGAAAACCAGTGTTGGCTCTAAGTGATGTGTAATCGAGTAAAAATTTTCATGCAAGTAACAAATATATACAAATAACGCTTTACGTATTGTACAAGGAAACATGGACAAGATGACACAAGGCGATGAAACGTTAATAATATTTCATCATTTGGTGGTTTTTATATTGTTTGCAAATGTCATTCGATTTTTACAATATAATACATCTACGTAAAAGCCGTCTCTGGAATATCTCACACAGATTCGATAAAGCTATCTTGCTGACATATGCGTAAAGAAACTACGGAAGGTTTAATTTGGCACCTTGTCTGTCTCTCTCAAGAAACGTGTTTCTCTTTTGGAGTGTCGCGTCTTTATAATATTATACTATTTAGTCTTTGTCTTCATTAAAAATTACATACTTATATTATATAAAAAAGTTTAACCGCCCCACTATGAGGCGAGGACCACAATAACTTCTCCAAAATATCAATTGTGAATATCTGAATTACGATCTGAAGCATTTAATTTCTAATAGTTAATAGACTAAACTTTAATATTTGGAATCACGGAGTTCGGTAAGGTTCAAGTAAATACAGTTTTGAGCTAATTTTCAATAAATAAAACGAGCTCGTACCTAAACAATTATTAAAATATAAAAAAACAATTAAATCAATTATTCATATATATGGTTCTAAGGGGCATTTATTCTAGTTTTTTTTTTAGATCCCTCAAAAAGTCGCTCCGTCTATGGGCACCTATTAGATGTCCATAGACAGACCGACTTCTTGAGATATCGGTGACGCCGACCAGGTCTATTTGGTTTCCATAAACGAAAATACCTAGTCTATGATTTTTATCAACTCTCAGGTCATTCAGGGGCATGAACTCTTAGTTAATTAAATGGCCAAATTTTGTGAATTTAGACAGACCAGGGCGTGCAATCTGGTAGTTTAAACCTGTTTAAAATACTCCTTATAGACAGAGACAATACTATGAATAGACTCCAAAAAAGAAAAAAAAAATGTGGCCATAGACTCGTGTCTTCCAAATTGTTAAAAAGACCAAAGAAAAAGAGAAAGTAAATGGGTAAAAAGATCGATTTTAGAAAAGGGCAAATATGGACACACGTGTTTGGTTCGGAAATTTTCTTTATACATTTCAATAAAATAAATTAAGTTAAAATTTCTCATTCCCATTCCTTAATTATAATAGGAATATTCCACGACACACACAAATACGGACGAACAAATCTTTACGTTTGTGTGCTCAGCTTGTAACGACCCCAGGTCGTAGTTAAACATATAACTAAATCTAAGACGGGCATTACCTTCACATACAAATCGCCGTCATGAAAAATGGAATTAAATTTTAAAAATCAGCATTTGTTGAACAACAATAATAATAAATACCTTTTTCGTCGAAAATTCGTTACAAAGAAGATCTCATATCACGAAAATGGTTTGAGATTACATCTAAGACCCGGAAACAGCAAAAAATTATGACAATACAAAAAGTCATTTTTTTCATTTAAATAGCAACAACATAAACAAAAAAAGATTTTAAAAAATCTGTTGTGCCATGAAAAGTATTTTCTGGAATCCACAGATGACGTGTAGTTTTTTAAATTTTTTAAACGACCGAGAAAAATCGTAATGTTTGGTTAGGTTAAGGTTACTATGAAAAAAAAAATAATGGAACGGATTTCGAAACCGAAACCACTTTTGAGACTTTGGAGGTACAAACTTAACTACCATTTGTACCGTTTTTATGACCAATATTTTGTTGCTATTATTGTTAATAACTTTTTCTACGACTGCCTTCGACAACGACAAATAATGCACAGTAACGTAATAGTCCACAGTACATCGCCTTTTTTCTTAATGATTAGTAACAGGCTGAATATTCGTGAGTAGCTTCGTTTTGACGAGACTCCCAACTTTTCTCTCTGCGAAAATTCTCGGTAGTGGTAGCTAATAGCAAAAATTATTTTTTCTATTTCACACCAATTAGACAATTCGTCAAATTATTTTGGCAATATATTTTTCATTCATTAAACGTTTGTTAAAGAGTTTGTTTGGTTACTTTTGCGAGAGTTAATTATAATAAGCCCCGTGTTTGTCCACTACAACATAATTTGACAGGTTTTCGAATTGTCTAATTCGTGTGAAATAGAAAAACCGCTGCCCAAGGAATCACTACTTCCACATCCAGATTTTGTATCTAAGTCACTCACAACGAAAAAATTTTGATGTGGAAATAATTGTTTATGGAACTTTAATAATATAATATTTGAAATCCTCTACCCCAAAAACCCATAAAACGATACCCCACATCGGTAGCGGGGTGGGGGTGGTAGTGGGGATGGATTATGTAAAAAAACATTTTGAGGTTTCTAGTTTTTGTACACACCCTAAATCACAATTTTTTTTCATCCCCTTTAATAATGGGGTGGGGGTGGTAATGGGGGTGGCTAATGCCAAAATTTTTTTTGAGACCTCAGCTTCTCTTGTATATACTAAATACTAATTTTATGGACTCTTACCTGCTTGATTTACCTATTTTCCCCAAATTTACCCCAATTTACCCCCCCAACCCTTCGACGGAACAAGATGAAAATATAATCTAGTTCTAGATCTCGTTAAAGTACATATGTATACCAAATTTCAAGTCAATATCTCAAACGGTTCCAGAGTAAACGTGCGCACAAAAAAAGTTACAGACAGACAGACCGACAGACAGAAATTTTTTTTTCGCTCAAACTTAAAATCTCGACGTTTCGTGACATTCTAAGTCGATTTGAACAATAAAAATGTTTAAAAAAATTTTTTTGTCGTTACTATACTTCCACTGGATGTGGAAGTAAAAATAATGTTTGCTATTGGCTACCACTATCGAGAATTTTCGCAGAGAGAAAAGTTGGGCGTCTCGTCAAAACGAAGCTACTCACGAAACTTCAACCTGTTACTAATCATTAAAAAAAAAAAGGGCGATGTATTGTGGACCATAACCATGACTCGAAAAAACAATACTATCATGTTTTTCACACAGTCCTGTCAAAAACAGAACTTATTTGTATTTTTTGAAGCAGGCTAGCCTATTCAGGTTTATAGCAACCGACCTATTTAACAACTAAACATCATTTTTGAAGTCTTCGGACCACATCACTTTGAAAGAAGTTTATTAAAAATGGTTGATCTGTTTACTTATGAAATTGCAGTCGTTGAAAAAATATTGTAAACAACACGTTTAAAACATCTTTTCACACTCATTCGACTTGTGGAACTCGCCTTCGGCTCGTTCCACCAAACTATATCACTCGTGTGAAAAGATTCGTTTTCGAAACTTGTTGTTTAAAATACTATTTTCATCCTTAAAAAAGGATGGGACAATTCCATTTTTTTTTTGTTTGCGACCTGTGAAGATTAATGCGTTAGCGAGATGTAAGAAAAAAAAATCGGAGCACCATTTTTTTAAGTTGGCGGCTCGATCGCAAGAGATAGATAGAGCTGAGAACTTTTAATATGTTTAATAGTAGATCTTAATGAACATCTCTGCCAAGTTTCAAAACTTTATCAATTGTTTTCCATCGAACGTTTATTCCTATTTGACTAGAGTAGTGGTAGTTTTCAGTTGAAGGTTATTATATATTATATTATATATTGTTTTCGCACGCGTGATTAGAAATAGACGGATTTAATATAATTTCTATTAGATCAAAAATTTTTCAAGTATAATGAGTTACCTGGAAACCCCATATGCAAAGCAGGTCATTAATAAGAAAGTAGGCATGCATTTCAATAGCCTTTTTCTTTTTACGATGAAAGCGGTCAAGGGTAAGGAGTGGTAAAACTCACCCTTACGGACATATCTGACGTCAATCTCTTTATATCGATTCTTACATTCCAGGAAGAATCGATAGTTATATTCTCGGGAGGCAGTTTTAATGAAGTTTTATTCAATTACTGGTATTACATAAATGCCACGTCATCGAAGTGAAATCACCACAATGATAATGTGATGAAATAATAAAATTATAGTGTTAAGGCAAAATTAATCACATGCTACATTATGGTTAATAAATAACGTTCAATTGTATTTTTTGCTTCAGTCGCGGTGAGGTTAATCTAACACAGGATCACAAAATATTTTTGTGTGAATGACTGAATTTCAATAAATAATTTAAGTATTTTCAATACATTTTTTTGCCTTAAAATGCCAGGAATCCTATCATGTAATTCAATACTTCGTCAGTATTAGCTAGAAGAGTAGTTGTTTTGATTGGTTTTCCAATAATGAGTGTTTTAAAGTGTTTTCCTAAGTAGTATATTAGCGTGACCCGATTAAGGCACCAATATACAGAAAGTAGATAATTTCATATTAAATAAAAAAGTCTGAATGATTAAATTTGAATAAACGATTTAAGTATTTTCAGTATTTTTTTTTCTTTAAAATGCTAAGAATCCTATCATGTAATTCAATACTTCGTCAGTATTAGCTAGAAGAGTAGTTGTTTTGATTGATTCTCCAATAATGAGTGTTTTAAAGTATTTACCTGACTAGTATATTAGCGTGCCCAGATTAGGGCAACAATATACAGAAAGTAGGTATTTTCATAATAAATAAAAAGTGTGTAAGTTGTGATTTGCATAATACCTAAATAATATTCTCTAATCATGATAAAAGCAAATAAATAAATAATAATTTATTCTTGATTATTTTTACAATTATTACTCATTATTTATTTGCTTGCATCGTGATTGGAGAATATTATTTAGGTATTAAGCAAATCACAACTTATAGCCCAGACGACAGAGAACATTTTATAGTGAAACCCACACAAATTTGCAAACTGAATAATTTTTTTTAATTAGTTCGTGAAAGTGTATAGAATAATATCCTGAAAAGTTTACACTTCTCTCGGATGTAGAACATAAAAAAAAGTAAAAAAAAAAATGTATCCATTTTTTCAAAATTTTGAAATTAAGTCATGGTAGGAAAAAATAAAAAATCCAGGTGGATAGACCACGTGTTTCTGAACAAAAAATATCCTAATAAATGTATCGCTAAATCCACGGTATTCCTGGAAAAAAATAGGGAAGTATCTTTGTCACTCTGCGCGGCCAGCGCACGGTTAAATGCATACTATGGAACCTCTAAAAATTCTTAGCTGTTCCATCGAGTAAAATAAAGCTTTTTTCTCTTTCTGATTACATGTTTTAAACATTTTAAGTGAATATGAGGATAAATAGTGAGTATGGAGGGAAAATATATAATTATGGACGCATACACAGACACCACACATAGCCGCTGAATCACTCGCATGAAGATACCTACCTTTTTTCAATTTTTAATCATTTATATTAGTTTTATATTCATCAAACATTAATATCTTCAACGCGCTTGCATTGTTGCTGATTTCATTGCATAGGAATTAAATAATAATGAAATATCATAAAATGGAAGTGGCAATATCTAAATTTTTTCCAGTTACTTGGTTATCTAGCATTGTAAATAGTTCCAGCAAACAAGGTCATTTAGAATTATCTCTTTATGAAAACATTGCGTAGTTGCAAATTGTTAGATTAAACAATAGAATGAGGTTTTTAGTCTCAATGATATGCTTAACGCTTATTCATCATGATAAAATTACGTTAATAAGTTTATAACAATGTTAAATACATTCCAACACAACTTTCGAGTTAATTTTGTAATTACAAATTAATTAGATTTCATTTACAACTGGTAAAGACATCCATCCATATAACATAATAGTACAGAAAAACTTTACTTTAACTTGAAGAAAATTTGTGCAGACCTTAAACTTTGATTATGTGTTCAAAATAGGCCAAAGTTCACGAAATAAAAAGGTTTAGGAGGTTTACGGATCCGCGGGAACCTATAGGGGGTGAAAAAGGGTACTTTTAATTAAAAAAATCGATTTCTCTCCATTTTCTCGGGAATGGCATTTACAAAAAAAAATAGTTCAAATAAAAGTTGTTTCTGACAAAACTATCTTTAATTTGGTGTTTTTAAATTTAATTTTATAGCAATAATTAACCGAAATACTAGAGGTTTTAACTTCGTCATAATGTCATATGAATTAGATCTCGTTAATTTTTGGCAGTTTAATGCATAAAAAAAAGAAGTTTCTATATTATGCGAGGGCTTGCTAACTTATAGGGGGTAGATGCCACCGCTTTTCAGGGGGTGGCACCTAAAAAAAAAAAACAAAAACATTGGAGCTGAGAGAGAATTACTCATACTCATACTCATTTTATTTGACTACATTACATACTTGTCAGGTACATTTGTAGCATGTCAAAATACAATCATCTACAGACAAAGATAAATATAAAAACTTTATAAAAAATAAAAATTTCAGTCAAATATTATTAAAATAATACAATATAAAAATATAATACATACAAACACAAATAGAAATGCAAACGCAGATACCTAAATGCATTCCACCCAAATATACATACCACACTATGAAAAGGTTATTAATTTATAAACTTAAAAAATCAGGGTTGATTCTAAATAATCAGCCACCGAATAAAAACAGTTTCTTAAAATAATATATTTTATTTTACGTTTATAACAGCTGTAATTCAACTATTTAATATTCGTCGGCAATTTATTATATATATTTAAATTTAATGATTTTTTTTGCGATTTAGTTAACCTAAAACAACGAGTTCTTAATAAACTACCAGATCTAGTAGAATAATGATGAATATCCGATTGACTGTTAAAGTTAATAATATTTTTGTGAATTTCCAGTAGGGTAAAAAAAATAAATAATGAAGGAACGGGCATTATGCCCAATTTAATAAATATAGGTTGGCAATGGTCAGTCATTCCTGCACCTGCTATAATGCGAATGGCTTTTTTTGCAGTATAAAAATTTTTTGGTCATGAGTTGAGTTACCCCACAGAATAGTTGCATAGCAGATATGGCTATGGAATAAGGAAAAATAAGTTGTTTTAAGAATTTCAGGACTTAAAATATTTTTCATTCGACGGAGTAAAAAGATCATACTGGACAGCTTCCTACCCAACTGATCCACATCCAAAGTGACTCCCAGTAAATTTACAGTACTACCTTCAGTGATATTAATATTTGAGAAAAAAATGAGATTCTGTGTTTTTTCTCTGTTTAATTTAAGTTTATTTGCTGAGAACCAATTCTCAGCTTTTTCTTCCGTTTCTTTTGCAATTTTAGTTAAATTTAACAAACTTTTTTCAGAACTTAACAAGGTGGTGTCGTCAGCAAGGAGAACACACTTTTTGGTACTTAAATAGTAATACAAATCATTAATATATATTATAAATATTATGGGTCCAAGGACGGAACCTTGAGGCACACCATTCGTAACAAAATTGAATTCAGATGTGGTATTATTAACTGCAACGCATTGTTTTCTATTATTTAAGTAAGAACTGAAAAGTAATAGTGGAACACCTCTAAAACCATAGTATGACATTTTTTCTAGCAAAATATCGTGAGCGACACAGTCGAAGGCCTTGGAAAGGTCACACAGTGTAATCATTGTGTGATTTCCCTCTTCAAGGCCATCGACTATATCACCCACGATTTTTAATATAGCTTGTGTGGTTGAGCAATTTTTACGAAATCCAAATTGATGGGAACATAGAAGGCAGTTGTCATCCAGGTATTTGATCAACCTGGTTTTTAAAAATTTTTCCACGATTTTCGAAAAAATAGGAATAATGGAAATGGGACGGTAATTGTCTAGAGAATTTGGATCTCCTTTCTTAAAGAGAGGTATAATTTTTGAAATTTTAAAAGCGGCAGGATATTCGCCTAACATAAAACATGCATTTATCAGTATTGTTAATATAGGTGCAATTATGCCTGCATTTTCTTTTATAATAGTACTATTTAGCTCATAAATGTCAACAGACTGAGAATTATTTAAAGATTCTATGGCTTCCAAAACTTCTTCGGTAGTGACAGGCTGAAGAAAAAATGATGACGACGGTGGAGTAATGTTTTTTATTGGCTCCGTGGCTTTTAGATTTATATCAGGTAGTGATAGAATTATATCTTTTGCAATTTCCGAGAAAAATTCGTTAAAAGCATCATGGGATAAATTGGACGTAATTTTGTGTGACCTGTTTATATTTCTTTCGAAATTAACAAGTCTCCAACTATCTTTCACTTTATTCTCAGATGATGAAATGAACAGGTCATATGCTGATTTTTTTGCAGTTGCAATTGCAAGTTTATACTCTTTACGACAGTTGTTGTAAGTGCTTAAAAATTCCGGATCTCTACTGACATTACAAACATGTTTAATAGCGGACAACGTATCTTTCATATCACGTAATGATTGATTATACCAGTTGACTGGAGGTTTAGAGATGGAGATGGAGATGGAGATTTAGAGATGGTAAGATCAAATT
This sequence comes from Rutpela maculata, assembly GCA_936432065.2. Taxonomy (NCBI): domain Eukaryota; kingdom Metazoa; phylum Arthropoda; class Insecta; order Coleoptera; family Cerambycidae; genus Rutpela; species Rutpela maculata. Next base: position 142,297,086 of record OW386290.2, read on the forward strand.
TTAAGAAGAAAAGGTTATCTGCAACTGTTCATATACATTGATAGATTTAAGTTATAACTACTAGAAAATTTGGGATTTTAGCTTGAAAAAGTGGTATTTCAAATACGTTTTCGTCAAATAACTCGAAAGGTATTACATTGAGCAAAAACATGCTAGAGACAAATAAGAAAGCTACTAAATTAAGGATGAATTTAGTTTTTTCTAATTTTCGTAGAATTAACGGTTTCAGTGATCTGGGGAAGTCTAAAGGTGGCGTCCGAACGAAGTATTTAGTTTAAATATTAACTATCTTAGTAACCATGGCACTTAGGCCAAAAACGCTAATAACCAAAATGAAAACTATCAATTAGGCTTTCAAATGATTTTTTCCGATTTTTATAGCATAAAAAACAAAAAAGTTATGACAGAAACAATTGTACTTTTTCACATTTTTTTTTTAAATAAAGACGTCGCAATTTTGTTAATGTAAGTAGTCAGTAGTTAAAAAAATATATTCCCATATACTGTTTTTCGTTAATATATAGTGTGACCTAGACGCGCTTTTTCATCGGCTTATAGCGCTTGCTTTAGAAAAAAATGCATTTTAAACTCTAAAGGGATTTTAGAAAAAACGTAACATTCTTGTTTGCAAGTATCTCAATAAATATTAATTTAAGAAGAAATATGGTGGACATCAAAAATGAAGCTTATAAACTCAGAATAAATTTATTTTGTTTATATATTCGTGTAGGGTTGATTGTTTCGGAGATGTTTAATTTTATAGATGGCATCCGACCGTTTTTAGGGTGAAGTATTTTGTTTAAAATGTTGAAGAAACCGTGACACTTTCATCAAAAGTTCTAAGAAACAAAATTAAAGGTAATTAATCAATCTTTAAAATGATTTTTTTTTTGTTTGTTTCTACATCACAAAAAATAAAGAAGTTATGGCCGATTCAGTGTGCGTTTTCACATTTTTGTTAACAAAATGTCGGCATTTTGTTATTGTAATTGCTCAGTAATTAATTTTTCTTTCAGAAATGTTGTTTTTCGTTAATATATAGCATCACCTAGATGCTTAATTTATTTTGTCCCTTTAAAACACCTCATCGAAAAATGGCCTTATTTCGGTTAATTATTGCTCTAAAATTAATTTAAAATCACCAAATTAAAGACAATTTTGCCCGAAACAACTTTTATTTGAACTAATTTTTTTAAAAGCCATATTTCCCGAGAAAATAGAAAAAAATCGATTTTTTTAATTAAAAATACCCCTTTTTGCCCCCTATAGTTCCCGTGGATCCGTAAAACTCCTAAACTTTTTTGTTTCGTGAACTTTGGCTTATTTTAAACTTATAACCAAAGTTTAAAACCTGCACGATTTTTTTTTCAAGTTTCGGTGATTTTTTTCAATCTTTTCCTGTACTAATACATTAGATCATAACTTTTAAAAAATAAACATAGAAAAAAATTATATTTACAAATGGAAATTAAAAGGCCTTTTCAGTGATTTAATAAAACTGGTATGTTGCTGGAAAATAAATGTTTAAACTACCGCGACGCCCATCATCATGTATATTTTTTTCTTCTACTCTAATTTTGAATGGCAGGCAGTCGGAACATAACACTTTATACAGAATATAATTTTATTCAGCAGTTCACAAGAAAAACGCATTTTATTCGATAAAAGGTTCGCTCTGTACAATTATATCAAATTTAAAAAAAGTATCTTAAATCAGATATTTGACCAATACAATAAATATTTTTATTATTATTATTATTATTCTAAACGACTGAAAATAACTAAGATGAACTTCGATTATATTCGATTATTTTTTAATTTTAAAAAAGCGAAATTACATATCGAGATCTTAGGACAAATTCTGATCAATATTCCCACCTTAATTTTACACAATTTTACAGAAAAAAACCGCTTATACAACCACCATATTTTTCTTAATCTTACATAGTTGTAGAGCTTTGCAACAATTTCAAATGGGTAGATAGCAATTTTTATTAAATAATGCATAAGTTGAACAAAGATTTAATACATACCTGTCAAAAATTATAAAGTGGTTTTTGTAAAAGCAGCTTTCATTTCGGAACAAACTTATAATTTAGTGTGACGTTGGGCGACGACTACAATGTAGTAAGAGGCGTCGCGATGCTTTTATGATTTTCCATGAAAATCGATAGCATTACGTCTGCGACCTGAGGTCACATGTATACACCCGTAGGAGAAAATAATGTTGATTAGAATAATGACAAGTGACACGAGTGCATGTTGAATAAACTTAAGATTAAATTATTCTTCAGATGTTTTTTTGTTCAAACGGGACATAAATAATAATCTGTTATGTTAGGGCAGGGAATTATTGAGAATAGGTTGAATAAATTCTGCCATATAAAATATTACAAGACAAGAAAGCGCACTTGGGGAACAAAGGAAAAAGAAAAGTTGATTCTATTCTAAAAAAATGGTAATTATTGTTACTTTGAAATTTTCTTATTACATCGCAACTAACACTGATTATTTTACAGTAGCTATAAGAACATCTATATCGTCATTGTAAAAGATTAATATGATGTGGGAGCTACGTGGCTTTTTTGGAAACTCATCATTACAAGTATTTTCTGTGCGTTGATTAATTCTATCGAACTTACATAACGACAAAATAGACTTCTGGCATATGTCAGCCCGTCGAGTTGATTATAGTTCAAGATATAAAAATCAGTGTGTACAAGTGTTATGTTTAAAATGAATAAAATAAGATCGCCAGAAAGTGTGGGCCGTCAGGAGGCGCAGCCAGAAAGGTCAAAGTTGTAAAAAAACGGAATTATATCATGTGATCGTAATAAGCTCTTTTTTCTTCATTTTCTTATGTTATAAACAATATCAAGCTTTTTTTTTAGGCTAAACATATTTATTTAAATGTTTTTAACACAAAAAAATTCCCAGACAGAAACTCCTCTCAGTAAGGCTAGCCAGAAAGAAAATGTTTAGAATTTTTCAAGGAAATTGTATTTTTTCCGATATATCATCTCAGAACTCTAAACTCATCGTTACAAGTTCTGGCTCCTTTTTAAAACGTAAATATAAACTGCTTTAACAATAAAATAGCCTCCCCAGAAAGTACTTAGTGTCAACAAAAGTACCGTACACTCTTAAATACACAAGAATTTAACAATTTCGGCTAATTGACGATTTGCACGAAAGAAAGTTTGGTAAAAAGTGTCTAGATTGGTATCACTGTAATTCACTACACATATCACTGTTGCGAACTCTTCTAAACTGAGAATTGGAAACAGTGTTTGACAAATTGCATAATTCGACATTTTTTAAATATTGTAGACTACGAAACAACCTAACAAATATGATTTATATTCAATGGAAGTAGGTTTAACATTAAAGATAATGAAAACAATGTTATGATTATTATATTATAGGTATTTAATTGCTGCAAAGTTTGGAAATTAGATAAGTTGGTCAACATGTGTAGTGAGTTACAGTGATACCAATCTAGACACTTTTTACCAAACTTTCTTTCGTGCAAATCGTCAATTTAACTTCCTACCATACCTCCGATGTATTGTATCATTATTACAAGGTCATTTTTATATTTAAAAAGTAATTATCGAGGTAATTATAAGTCTCTTGGATAAGAAAATATGCATATTAAGACTAAATTGCCATCAGAACAATTTCTACAAGTATATAAAAACAAAGAAATGGACGATTTTGCGCGAATTAACGGTACCGGAGGTTATAAGTCATTGTTAAAAGTTTTGTCATTTTCTTGGTACCTTAATACAGGTCTCATTAACGCTCTACAAAACAAAATGAGCGTCAAACAAGTTTTTACGCTCAGATGTAAGGACCGCATCCCGCTCATTTCGGTCAATTTAATGCGATTTCCAGCTTCAGTTATATCTCAGGGTTTAGATATCACTGATAGATGTTCTGTCACTCACTTGTCATATTGACAAAAGTCCCCTTAACAAATAAATAATATATATGCTCTCCAGAACAAGGTGACCGTCAAACAATTTTTCACGGGCATATAAAACGTACTGTATCCTTCCCATTTCACCCAAGTTAATGCGATCTCCAGCTTCCGTAGTATCTCAGACTTCGGATATCATTGTTAAATGTTCTGTCTCTTTCGTTATGTTGACGAAAGCCACTTTAACAAAAAAGTATACTCGTGAGAAACGAGGTGTCCGTTAATAGTATATTAAACAAGTTTAGAAAACGAATATAGTTTTTGAATACGAGCGAGCGCAACGATATTTTGAAAATTTTTATTGTTCAAATAGGCTTAGAATGTCATGAAACGTCGAGGTTTTAAGATTGAGCAAAAAAGTCTGTCGGTCTGTCTGTAACTTTTTTTGTGCGCACGATTACTCTGGAACCATTTAAGATATTGACTTGAAATTTGGTACACGTATGTACTTTAACGGGATCTGGAACTAGATTATATTTTCATCTTATTCCGTCGAAGGGTTGGGTAAATTGGGGTAAATAGGTAAATCAAGCAGGTAAGAGTCCATAAAATTAGCCACCCCCATTACCAACCCCCACTCCATTATTAAAGGGGATGAAAAAAAATTATGATTTACTGTATACAAGAACTAAAAACCTCAAAATATTTTTCTACTTCATATACCTCCACTACCACCCTCCTATCACCACCCCCACCCCACTACCGATATGGGATATTGTTTTATGGGTTTTTGGGGATAGACGATTTCAAATATTATATTATTAAAGTTCCATAAAAAATTTCACATACAAAATTTTTTCGTTGTGAGAAACTTTGCTAGAAAATCTGGATGTGGAAGTAGTGATTCCTTGGGCAGCGGTTTTTTTTAATGCCTGGTTGTACATACTAAAGTAGATAAAACAACTTATAATATAAGAATATAGGTCTGATTACATGTTCACTATTGCAGATAATCCTAAAACATTTCGAGATCTACCAAAGATCACTGTGACATTATTGTGAAATGAGGTATTTTCCTTTTTTTTTTATGACATAATATCATAGAATATGTGTAAGCAAGCCTCCCAATACAGATTTCCGCGAAAATAATTATCAATTTGTTAAGAAAACAAAAATTAAAAGAAGTGGCGCGAAAAGCGTTTTAAATTCATGACGTAAGTAATCTGCTGATGGCGTAGGTAGTCTGTGTTAATTTGTTGATAGAATGGTTTTATACAAAACAGTGTGGTGTTGCCAAGTTGAAATCTCGGCTCTAGTTCTAGTAAAGATAATTGAAGAAAACAGGAGTATAAAGCTTATTTATTAAATCAATTTTAATATATTCATCCACAAAATTTAATTTTGTGTTGTAAAAAATAATAATAATAGGCGTGAATTAGTAAATATTTTAAATAATTTCTAATGCCGATTAGATTTTTAAAAACATTTAGCAATATATGGCAACAATGTCAACGGCTGGTCAAATGACGGATGTGTTTTAACGTCGTGCTGATTTGAAGCATTTCAATTTCTTTTATCGAGGTATTTGCTGTAATTTACAAATAATAGATCAGGGATTCCCAACAGGTGGTCCGCGGACCCCTAGGGGTCCGCGGACGATGTCACTGAAATGTCACTGAGATATTCAATTGTTTTGTATTTTACTTGACTTGCAGTGGTAGATTCTACATAATCTTCATTTTAAGAAGAATTTAAGCTTTTAAAGGGTCCTTGTCAGCATAGCGACCGATGAGGTGGTCCTTGAAAAAATCTTGTTGGGAATCCCTGTAATAGATAATGCCATTTAAAAGGTGATTTATAAAAAGTTGTGGAAACACAAATATAAGTGCTCCGGAATATTTTAACAGTTGATAAATAAGAATATTCGTAAAACTTGGTGGCAAGCTTCCAATATTTCTGATCCCTTTGAATTTTGTTTATGAAAAGAATCTATCATGTCATAATCAACTTTGGGCAAATTGGATGAATCTCCTTTCACAAAATTCAACTCCATCTTAATAGTTTATTGATAAAATATAAAACAACAAAATCAAACCCCACATAAACAAACAACAAATAAATTTAACCAATGTGTCTCTATCACTTATATTATATGAAGAAGTGACAACTGACAGCACGCAAGCAAATTTGGAAGAGAGCCGTTTTTATGTTGCTACATAATCCTCGCCGTAAATTTTGTTTAACTTCTAAATAATAACAAACATAAATACCTTTTAATTCCTTTTAAATTCTTTGTCTATAATATTTATTGATTTTCAAGATATTGAGCAAAATAGAAGTGTTATAGGTAAAATAATGTAAAGTAAATACACAATTTGGCATTCATATAAGATGTTACATTCTAAGTGAAACTTGTCTAATATTGTTTAAATTATTTCCCTCCAAATAAAATCATTTGAAATCTGTGTCTAGACGGGCGTATTCTTATTTCTTATTTTTATTTAAAAAATTATTGTTTTGGTTTAAATTGATTATGCAGTAATTGTTAAAATAATAATATTACTTGATATATCACCAAATCTGAATTTAAAAAAATGAAAAATACCCCATTATGATAAATACCTATTTACAACGTAAAAATCCTCATTTCCTACATTTGTTTATGACGAGTACCAATTATCTTATCATTATCATACACGTGTGTATATTTTAAAAAAGTTTTTGTACTTTATTTTCATACAGATTCAACGACTAGAAAGAGTAGACAGAAAAAAAGATCCGTTAAATAAAGATATCATGCGATACTTCAAGGGTATTTAAAAGCTGATATATAATGAAACAATAACTCTGCCAGACTTATTGGATAAATAATTTAATCAGGAATCACGTCATCAGTCAAAATATCCATATTATACTTTTACCTTTAATATAATAACAACATTATTTTGAGGCAATAAAAGATCAAGGTGCTTTTTGTTTGTTCGCTAATTAACCACGTATTAAGTATAAATAATAAAATAATTAAATTAGACTAAGTTTCAACACATGACAATATAATAATATAAATATTTGTTAAATTAACAGGTATTCTAGACAGCAAATATAAATAATCTGATATTTTGTGACTAAACTCAAATCGAAATCATGCATCTGTTTGATGATAAACTGATAAGGTAATAACCTTTTAGAACATCGATAATCTAGGGTATAATTATTTTTTTAATAATGAAGAGCTAACGTAATTGTTTTTGGTTAAGTCTCTAGTTGATATAATGAGTGTATTATTTTTACAAAAAACGACTACAGTGGAAAATCATTAAATAGTAATGCAGAAGGTTCGACATCCAATAAAATTTAAATTGACTGAATAGTATAGAATAGTTTAAAAAAAAACATAAGTACTTCCACGTCCAGATTTCCTATCCACTCCACTATAATTGTTCATAGAACTTATAAATATATATTATTTTAAATAATCTACCCAAAAACCATAAAACGACATCGGTGGGGCGGGGGGTAGATGCCCAAACAATTTTTGAGGTCTTTTGGTTCTTGAACACACTCTAAATCACAATTTTAATTTTTTAAACCCTTCAATGAGGTGAGAGTGTAGTGGGGTAGCTGATGCAAAAAGAAATTGAGACTGGCTTCTCGTACATACATTAAAATCCAATTTTATGGATTTTTACTTGCTTTACCCTTCCCTTTGCCTTTACCCCCCAACCCTTCAACGGAATGAGATTAAAATATAATTTAGTTCCAGATTTCGTTATAATACATGGGTGTAACTGTCAAGTTAATATCATACACCGTTCCAAAGTAAAGTGCGCACGAAAAAGTTACAGAAGGCAGACGGAAGTTTTTTTCGCTCAAACTTAAAATCTCGATGTTTCATGACATTGTAACCCCATTTGAACACAAAAAAAAATCATTTTTTTTACCCTTACTATAAATACTTACACTCCACTACATGAATCTGGAGGTAATATGTCGCAAACTATAAGAGATATTTTTTTTTCGAACATTTTCATATATCCAGTAACACTTGCGTGATTGAGACGAATTTTTCAGAATCTCAGCGAACTATGGGGCGAGGACCACAATGTCGTCTCAATAATACCAAATATGAACACCTGAATCACGATCTGAAATAATTTTCTAATGACCAATAGGCTAAACTTTAATATTTAAGAAAGTTTATTCTTTTCAACGTTGATTGTAGTAATTCCGAATCGCTAGGTTCAAGTAAATTCAGTTTTGAGCCTAACTTACCTAAAAAATTATTAAGTTTCATATCTGGTTCAAAAGACCATTTGTCCTTGTTTTAAAATCACCATATTTATTTGTAGAGTTGATCCGGTTTGTTAAAAAAAAAAAAATAAGTGCAACTATGTTCAATCTGATCATTTAAAACTTTGCTTATCTACATAATCTACATCATGTTTTTTTCATGATTTTAATACTCTCCAATAAACGAGGAAAATAAAACGTTAATTAAAATTTATCGTTATAAGGTGCTTGATGCTGCCAGAGTTATTTTTTGTAATTATGTTAGATAATTATTTGTTTTTGGCCATTTATACGACAAAAAAAATTAGAAGAAAATTACAAAGACTGATTCTTTTTTGTTTATTTTATCAATTTTATACTTTAACGTTTTCACGACAGATAATATCCATTTTCAAAAACTTTTAAGATCTAGCTTATTTTTTATTTTCCCATTTTATGAAAACCCTGTATAAATTTCCTTGTACCCTTTGGCAAATGCATTATTTCAGAAACAAAGAACATATAAATGCTGCATTCGACGCTATATTATTGCACAATATTGTTAAATCGAAGTAAACTTGTAGCTTACGTATACTTTTGAAGATGAATAGCTGTTACTGTGGGTAAAAACAAGGTGTAATTTACGCCTCCCACTCAAAGGAACTTACTGGAATTGTTCGATTTTTCCGCGAAAGCTTCGATTGACGTTAGACTTCAATTAGGACTACACTCTTACACAGAAATAATGCTTGCCGTATAGTGAACAACAAATACATAAATAAACAGATACAAGATGCACTATGCGTACTTGAAATAACTCCCATTACTAATTACATTATACAGAGTGCCCCGGAATTACGTTATCAAGGAATATCTCCATTATTTGAGAAGATAAAAAAATTTACTAAAATAAGTTGTCAGGCCTAAAATTCGAAAAGCCGAACTTTACTAATCAGTCTTTTAATATTTTTATTAAACTTGATTAATTTAAAAATAAACATTTGTTACATGGGAATAGAAAAGTCATCGCAAAACAATAAAATGTATCTATAGAAAAGCGACTAAAAACGAAAAAATCACGTTTTAGAGCCAAGGGCGGATCCAGAAAGGTTACTGGGGGGGGCACTAACATCTACAAAAAGTTTTAGAAATCAGAAAAAAAAATTTATCGCCTCATGGGGGGGGGGGGGTGCAAATGAAAATCCAAAAAAAATATATTTTTCACTCGCCTCGGAATCTGAAAACATTTTATCGCCTCATAGAGGGGGGTGCAAATGAAACTCCAAAAAAAATTTGTCGCCTCGTACAGAGAATGCTATTAAAAATGTAAAAAAAAATTTTCGCTCGCCTCGGAATCTGAAAAAATTTTATCGCCTCATAGAGGGGGGTGCAAATGAAACTCCAAAAAAAAATTTTTTCGAAAATTTCGGCTCATGGGGGGGGTACAAATTAAAATCCAGACAAAAATTTTTTCGCCTCATACACAGGAATACTATTAGAAATCCAAAAAAAATTTTTCCCCCACCTCATGCAAAAAAAAATTTATCGCCTTGAAAACGTAACAAATACTTTTCTCGGGGGGGGGGGGGGGGCAATTACCCCTACTGCCCCCCCCCCTGGATCCGCCCTTGTTTAGAGCCTTAGGCAAAAAACCAAATAAAAGCCGGACAGACCGGACATGTTAATTTCTAGCCAGACGAAACCGTAAAAAGCCAAACATGTCCGGCTAAAGCCGGACGCCTGGCAACCCTAGAAGACATCAGGCACTAAGAGTACTGATTACACTCTTAAAACCGCCTAGCTTCTTACAACTCTTAAGAAACCGTCCCCAACTTTTGTCTTTCAAATATCAAATTGCACCCTCTAAATTCATATTCAAATTATAAAATAATAAAACATTAAAATAAGAAACAGAACATGAAATATCAGATATCACATTGCGAAGCGTCTATATTTAGATATTTTAAAAACATTTATACATCCGAAATTTGGCTAGAAAAGTTCACTGTCAGGGTTGCAATGGGCTTGTTACCGATAACTATTTTTTCGTTATTTTTTTATGGCATTCAATAGAATTCAATCATCTAGAGAAGCTGTTAAAATTTCAGTTTCATAAGTGTATCCAATCATTAGTTATTCAGTGTTAAAGATTGAGTTCCAGTATAAAGCGCTTCGCCGATTCGTGACGTCATTCTGCATAAACACTACTAATTTTAAACCAGCAAGAAGATAAAACATAATTTAACAATCAAACGCTGTTTCCATAGAGAAACACAATAATACCCGCCACACGCTTGGGGCATGTGCATCATATATCTAACATAACCTCAGTTGTTATGTTTTTTAGGTTTATTCTCATTTTTAATGTTTGCATACTCATCTTTAGCTTGGAGCCAAACTGGCTCCAAGCAAATATTTAAAAATTCACGCAAATAATTTTGCAATATTGTTAATTGATACAAATAGACTGCCAACCTACAAAAAGTGTCTTATTTTATTGTGACAAACTATTTAAACTTCATAAACATTACATTGAACTAGATTTTAGTTGAAAGTACAGGAACCAGGCAGAAATTTTAATAATATCTACGTAATACTTGTAAATCTTAAAAATATATATTTTTGAGGTTAGCTGTGAAGTCACATTAAATCTCGACTGTCGCCTGAGCAGCATCTCTGCAAAGTGAAGCTCCGCCTCCGCGCGGTCCAACTTTGGTAATTTATTTAAGGGCTTAAACGTTCTAACAAAATCCTAAAAATTTGGAAATTGCCTTAAAAAGTGTTCTACTTTCGATTTCTAAAATAAAAAAAAATGCTGAACGGGCCTATTCAAGTATTCATTCGCATCATAAAAAGCTGTCGTTGATAGGAAAGTTTTTATTGTATTATTGAAAGTGTTCTTTGGGAGACTTCTGACGTATACAGGTAATTTATTAAAGAATTTTGGTCCAAAAAAATGGAATCCATTTCTACTCGAGCTTAGTCTAACAAAATCGGTTCTTAAATTATAATTATGTCTAGTATCATACGAGTGCAATCTTTCATGAGTATTAAATAGTTGAATATTTTCATGTGCATATTTTAAGCAGGTAAATATGTATAATTACGGAAAAGTTAATACGTTGAGTTCAGTAAACTTCTGTCTGACATCATCTCTATGCCCAAATTTGTAATTATTCTTATTACCCTCCGTTGTAACCCAAAAATTATTTTTGCACTAGTTTTGCGTGACCCCAGTTCATCAAAGCATAAGACATGATAATATCAGTGAATAATAGGCCGTTAGTAGGCATTAACGTAACTAGCTTCCTAATAACAAATGTGTTTTTGGAAATTTTTTTGGCTACATGTTGAACTAATTCAATTTTGGGTCCATGCAGACACCTAAAAACTTTACCATATCAGGGTTTGTAAAATCTTGTACCAGTCTATAAGCGAAAACGCCATGTTTTTGTGCGATTAAGTGATAGCTTGTGTGTTGAAAACCAATCCGTAACTTAGGCGAAAGAATTATTCATAGATTGTAGGATTCGCTTTATATCTTTATTAGTACTAATAAGTGTGGTATCATCTGCGATAAACACGAGTTCGGCGCTGTGTAAGATCATTTACATAAATCGAGAACAAAACTGGACCCAACACAGAGCCTTGTGATACTCCGGAGTTAATTTCACTTAGCTGCGAACTTTTATTTTTAACTTGAATAAACTTTTGTCTGTTTAATAAATAGGACTTGATTATATTGCAACTGACAGGATCGAAATTTAAGGCGTTGAGTTTCTCCAAAAGAACCGAATGTGACACACAGTCAAAGGCTTTCTGTAAGTCCTCAAAAGTGTCACCCTTTTCCTGACCTTCAATAATTTTGCGAAGTAGATGCATGATGGCATTATTCGTACTTTTTTTGGTACGAAATCCACATTGGTTACAGTAAAATAAGTTGTTTTCTTCAACGTAACCCATACATAGAGCGGACAACCTAAAAAACATAATTAAATGCCTTCCGTGGTTCCTCTTTTACGAATTCACCGCCAAATATGAAATAGATAAGCAGCTGACAGGAGAGGAATTAAACTGAACATCAATGGGTTGAAAAAAAAAATAAAAATTGCGACAAGAAAAAGGTTAAAAAGGGATAAGTCACCTATGAGTCCGACAAGAAAAGAAAAAAAATAACAAGTACGAATAGCTAAAAAAGATGAAGACTACAAACAAACAACGCCCGACGTGGAACTTAAATGAAAAAATAGAAGAAGCATTAAAAAAAAAAGAGGGAGAGAAACCACGACGAGAAAAGATGTACTTTGAAACACTCCCAACTGGACAACGGCCAAATCACACCTTAAGATATCTGAAAAAAATACAGAATAAACAATAATACCCATAAGAGAAGATACATACCAGTGCAACATTAGACCAAAAAGCTGGTAAAACCGGTGAGGATTAGAAAGGACCCCGCACACCATATAGGTAGGGGGATTTCTGCCTCTAGTCAAATTTTATCTAACCCACGTAAAAATGTTGTTTTGAACCCCCTGAACAAATGTTCAAATGCAGCCAGGTCCGAAAAGGTCTTCGTTTCGAGATATGGAGCCCTAAAGATCGTTCCAAATACGTTTTAAAATTGAAAAAATTAAATTAAAGTTGGCTTTGATTTTATGGAAATTCAGAACTGCATAATTAATTTTTAAATAACACCATATTTCTTACTCATGTTAATGACACCGCGGGTCTTCAATGGCTTCGCTGCAGGTGGATAAAGTAAAAAAATATTTTGAGGTTTCTGGTTCTTGTACACACACTAAATCACATTTTTTTTTCAACCCCTTTAATAATGGGGTGGGGGTGGTAATGGGGTGGCTAATGCCAAAATTTTTTTGAGACCTTAGCTTCTCTTGTCTTTACTAAATATTAATTTTATGAACTCTTACCTGCTTGATTTACCTATTTACTCCAAATTTACCCCAATTTACCCCCCAACCCTTCGACGGAACAAGATGAAAATATAATCTAGTTCTAGATCTCGTTAAAGTACATATGTGTACCAAATTTCAAGTCAATATCTCAAACGGTTTCAGAGTAAACGTGCGCACAAAAAAAGTTACAGACCGACAGACAGAAAAATTTTTTTCTCTCAAACTTGAAATCTCGACGTTTCATGACATTCTAAGCCTATTTGGACAATAAAAATTTTTAAAATTTTTTTTGTCGTTACTATACTTCCACTGGATGTGGAAGTAAAATAACACACTCGTTCTTGGATAGTAGGAAATTCAATGAATCAAAACAATGTCATTATTGACAAGTGAAAAAGAAATAAAAAAGTGTGAAATAAAACTTAATATTTCGTTGTTTTACTATTGATTTCTATGGAAATAGCAATAGAATTTAGTAATTAAGACAAGGTAACTTTGGGCGATTTTGGATTTGGAACGATCTTTAGGGCTCCATATCTGGAAACGAAGACCTTTTCGGACCTGGCTGCATTTGAACATTTGTTCAGGGGGTTCAAGAGAACATTTTTACGTGGGTTAGATTAAATTTGACTGGAGGCTATATGGTGTGCGGGGTCCTTTGTAAATTAAAACTAAAAAGAAACATGGACTCACCGTCAAGAATAGATAGAGCAGCCATACAAAAGGAGATGTGTGTTTGGTTAAAAGGGAGGCCAGCCCTCCCCCAACAAGGATGTCTGGTGATGAAAGCGACGCCTCAGTCTCCTCAATAGTCTCTCTGGATAGGAGGACTATTATGAGAAAAGCGTTAAAAGAAACAAGTAGGTTCAAATCCCACCGATCGCAAGATTTTTTTTCTATTTTAATATGAAAAAATATTTAAAATTAATAAATGTAATTAAATGAGATCGTTCTTATTTTTTAGTGCTCATTTCGACTTCAAAGATCCACCGGGTGGGGAGGTTCCAGCCGCTTCCAGTAGTAATATTTGCTCAGTGAGCATGGATTTTACAAAGAAGTGTGATCATATATTTGGAATGAAGTCTTGATGACTATAAAGATTAAATATTTGTTTTACACTGTTTAAACACAATAATCTCGTGATTAATATTTATACAGCGCGTAGGCTTGCTACTGGGGTTTATTGTTATTGAAATGTTGTTTATTGTTTGGCCGAACGATTTTTTTAATAATAAAATAACACAGACAGCGGGACACGTCTGCAAATATAGGCTCCGGAACGCAGGGGCTGCGGGGCCTGCCGCCCCTTGCTCAACTTGATCCGCCCCCCGAAATCTGAATTTTTAATGCATGCGGATATAAGATTAAACAACCCAAATCATCAAATATTCGATTTGCCATGAAATTTCAATGTGCTTCGTGCTGTGATAAGATTAGGTGCCCATAGTATTTCACGGAGTATTTTAAACAATTCACAAAATTGGATGCCCATAGATGGAGCAACTTTTTGAGGGACCAGTTACACCGACCAGGTCTGACACACCGGTTCCGCTGACATGGCCTATCAGCGAATAAGTGTTTGGTTTCCACAAACGCAAATACCCAGTCTTTCATTTTTATCAACTATCAATATTTTAATTTTTTTGAAAAACGGGCGCCTATGTATGCAAGTAAATTTAAACTGGACCCTGTAAGGGTAATATTTTCTACAGCCAGAGTCTTCGTTTTTCCGGCAAGAGATGTTCTAATCTGTTGCCATGGGCAAACTGTCACTGTACTTTGTTTACCGAACAAACTATTGATTACATTTGAATATCACGTGAAATCACCCACAGTCGCCTAACTTCCACGTGATATTGTATGAAAACAGCCAGGCCCTCGTCAAATCTTGAATATCCTCGAAATAATAATTTACGTTACAAGACGGTCAACCCAAGCAGATTCCAGGGCTAGCTGCAGGCGAGTCCTTCTGGCGGATAATTTCTCCAGAAAGGTGTACTTTCTGGTCGGCCGAAACAAAAGTACTTTTTTTTCACGGTCTAGCTTTTTGTCTTTTTACAATATGTTACAAAGACGGTAACTTATGTTTACTAATTGCTAGGCCAAACTCGTCAGTAAGTAAAATTAATATAATATGTACCTACGTTATTTCGCAAAAATAAGGACAAAAAATAAGGAAATTTCTATTTATTTAAAGAAGAATATTATTTTCTGCACTGTCGTATTAAATAACACATCAATTAAAATAATTTCTATGAAATAAACCGTCGACCGGTAAACGTCCCCTACCGTTTTTGATACTTAATATACCATTACGCGCGCTCGAGTGCACCTGTCCTTACACAAGTTTGGTCGGAACATTGACAATGTATTTTTGTGAAATAATAATGCCCCATATAGTAAAAAACAGAAAATAATTTAAATATTACGCTTAAATTAATAAAAAGAAGAGATCAGAAAAATCTGAAATTTTTTATCGAAGCTGATTAATAACATTTCGAACAACTTTTTCTATAACTTTTTGTTTCAAAGTGGGTACCCAGTACATATTTTTGGACTTTTAATTTTCTTATGAAGAATCGAAAAAATCGAAAATGAAGACGTTTTGTCTCATCTTGCAAAATTTTGCAACGGTTTCTGACGTAATTCGATGTCATGGGTTGAGCAGTTTATGAAAGCAAGAAAATCTCTAAAACTGCATCTTAATTAAACATAGCATATCCTACTTCAAAATTTTCTCAGACATTTTCATTATTAGGTTCAAGTGGCCACCACGCCAGCAGTGTATTTGGAGATGAAATTATAATAATTGAAATTACATAGTTCTAATGTCCCAAACAGCATTTTTGTAGACAGTGAACTCTGTAGCTCGTATAAAGTTGACTGTTGATCGATCGATAGTTATGCAACCGTAAATACACGAATGTATATTTCAAGTTGCATATACAATGTGTCTCACTATTATAAAAAGGTACATTATTATTAATAAAAATTCTTGATTCAAATGTTACATCCTCTAAACTTGACCAGTTAAAAGTTTTTTTATCAAAAAATTTCCTGTGCCTACTATAGTACAACGTGGATTGCTGTTTCGAATTTATTAGTTCTCGCCAGTACAGTTTATTTATTTATCCAATACTAAATCCAAAAATCTGTGACTGTACACTTTACAATTTAAACAATTTTTCTCAGAACGATGGAAATTTGTAACTCACTGCAATTTTTACAATTTTCTCTGCCCCCGTTGCCCTTACGTAATAATTAGTTATTATCAATATTGTACCTATAGATTATAAAATTTCTTAAAACATTTATTTGAACACTGTTATTTCACGATCAAAATTACAGCAGCTGAAAAACGTCAGTAATGTTTCAGGAGCTCCTGTCATCCAGTCCTTCTTATCCCTTGTTTATAGCTTCTATACAGTCACCGTAGAGCTTCGTCCATATATACATAGACCTATCATTTCTTTGTTCTACATAGACAACTGTTTGAATGCAGCATTAGGGGGGTTGGGGAAAGGAGGGTAGAATCCTTTCCATGGGCGTATCAGTTATTAGGGGACCAACTTTTGTAATTTATTGAAAAAGCAATACACATTAAAAATTTACCAAAAAATATCAAAATCGGATATTTATAAAAAAAAAACACTGTCCCAGAAATCACTGCTTCCACATCCAGATCTACTACCCAAGTCTCTCGTAACGAAAAAATTTTGTATGTGGAAATAATTGTTTATGGAACTTTAATAATGGAAATTTAATAACAAAATATTTGAAATCGTCTACCACACAAACCCATAAAACGATATCCCACATCGGTAATGGGGTGGGGGTGGTAGTGGGGATGGATGAATTAAAAAAAATATTTTGAGGCCTTTGGCTCTTGTGCACACACTACACAATAACTACACTACACTACACAATTTTTTTTCACCCCCTTTTTTATAATGAGGTAGGGAGGGGTAGTAATGGGGGTTGCCAATGCCAAGAATTTTTTTGAGACATTAGCTTCTCTTCTATACACTAAATACTAATTTTGGACTCTTACCTGCTTGATTTACCTATTTACCCCAATTTAACCCCCAACTCTTCAATGGAATAAGATGAAAATGATTATATTTTCATCTTATATAGTTCCAGATCTCGTTAAAATACATACGTCTACCAAATTTCAAGTCAATATTTTAAGTGGTTCCAGAGTAATCGTGCGCACAAAAAACTTATAGACAGACCGACAGACAGACAGAAATTTTTCTTTATGCTCAAACTTAAAATCTCGACGTTTCATTACATTCTAAGCCTATTTGTACAATAATTTTTTTTTTTAATTTAAAGTAAATGGAACTAATAAATTTACCATTAGGCTTTTACAAAATTATAGATTATTTTACAGAAATATTTGTAATAAATGTTACTATTTATGCTTTTATAAAAAAAAAATGTGCATGTTTGTTTCATTGCCTACACTGGTTATCAATACCTTGAAAGGATGGAAGACTGGTGAAGAAAATAAATGTAAAAAATTTATATATTTCATGATAAAATACATAAACAATATAAACAATAAATGGAGTCTAAATAAGTTTTAGTAGAATACATAGATTTCATAAAATACCTAATCATTGTAAAAAATAAACAAGTTACGTTTAATGAATGGCCTCAAGTGATTTACTGTCCCTTTTCCACGCCTATGACTTCTGTTTACGTACTTGTGAAATGAGCGACCACATCCTTTACCCCAATATTTTTTGCATACAATGCATTTATTTACCATGATGAACACTAATAATTCTCAAACTAACTGAAAATTCTAATTAACAGTTCGAATATACCAGAAAAGAGCGCAAATCAACAAGAATTAAATATAGCGACGACAATTAATATTTGACACTTTTGACAGTATGTATCCAGTATTGCACAGTTGCCAACACTTAATAAAATTTGCAGATAAATAAAAAAAGTGTGTAAAAAAATATCTAATTCATAGATAAGGTTATCTAAATCATTACATTTTGAAGATAATAGGCTAGAACACATATGTGTTATTAGTAATAATTACATTAGGGTGGTTTTAAAAACGCAATATCCTATCCTAAGTATTGGGATATTTCCTTAATAACATGACTAATGGAGTGACATGGCAAACTTGCATTAAGTTCTACCCTCCTTTCCCCACCGCTATTCATGCCATCATCATTATATGTAAACAAGCTAGGTCTATATGTATATATGGTCGAAGCCGTAGAGACATGCAACCTGCTGTACACGAATCCGCCTTTACCTCTCAGTGTCTTCAAACTAAAGGTAGTATTGTGGTAGATTAGATTTGAAAAAGGAGCTAGCTGGCTGATCGGTCTTAACCACCGCGACCCCTGTGGATCTATTGTGGCACTCCTTGTCTAATTTTACTTAGAGCTCCTTATCCAGCTTTTTCTTTTGTATCAAACTTCATAGCCTTGATAGGGGCTCCTTGGTATAGCTATCTGCCCTTGGTTTCTCTTCGCCAAGTAGTTGGAACCTCAGTCTGGCTAGGCCTTCGCAATGGCACGGCACATGTAATGAGGTTTCTTCTTCCTCTTGACAGAATCTGCATGTTGAATCATCTGCCAGGCCCATTAGACTTATATGTCGATTAAGCCTACAGTGTCCAGTTAGAAGACCTATTATTATCCTAATAGCCTTTCTGTTTTGTCGTAGCAGGTCTTCCGTGAATTTGTCCGATCGTTCTTTAATAAACTTTTTGGCCTGTCTCTGTCGTGGGAAATTCTTCCACCACTCTAGAGATTTATTTTGTACCCGTTCATTAATGGATATTCGTATGCGTGGCTAAGCCACGCCGCAAAAGGGTTCGGGTCCTACTAGAGCCTTAGATGCACCTTCCCGGGAAGGTGCATCTAAGGAAGGTCCGTAAGGGCATTTATACAATCCTATACTAGTCTTGAATCGACCAGCATGGAATCGAGTGCCTTTAACGCTGGTTGGCTGTCGGAAAAAATGGCAATTGACTGGTTTCCAGTTCCTTGCCTCATTATTTCCTTTGCACACCACTGTACAGCGGCCACTTCAGCCTGAAATATTGTGGCGTTTATTCCTAGACTTATCGGGATTTTGGTTTTCGACCTTGTAAATCCCAGCTCCGACTCCCTGTTCTCTCTTGGGCCGTCCGTATACCAGCTCGTTTGCGCCGATATTGAAGGGCCATTTTTCCAATCCTCTCTGTCTGGTAATTTGAATTGAAAATGTTTATGGAAGTTATACTTTGGGACCATAGTGTCTTTGGGCATTCCCAAAATGGGATCAGCTCTGAGTATAACTTTTGGTGCTCTGTTCGGTGTTGTTGGCTTATGGGCGTTGTGCCTTGCATTAGCCTGTGTACCACTGAATAAATATGTGTAGTGGTCTCAGATCTAAAAGGACTTCCAATGCAGCCGTGGGAGTAGTTTTTACGGCCAAAGTGGCGCACAGGCAAGCAAGCCTTTGTACGCCACTTAATAGCCTTTTTGCTCCAAGCTGCAGAGTTTTGGTCCACCATACCACCGATCCATAGGTTATCATGTGTCTTATAGTTGAAGTATTCTTAATGGTGTGGGTTATGACGTTATGCAGGGCGAGACGAATGAATAGGCGGCAAATAGATCTCCCGTCTTTACTCCACATATCACAGCTTTTACATTAAGTGAGAGAGAAGATACCGGTCATCTGGCATGGTGTGTAAGAAGACGTAGACTCTGTGTTCTGCAGCCAATGTGTCTCAACGACAACGCCTATCACTATTGCGATTGCTTGCACTATACGATCCTAGTGTTTAACCACAGGGTCATCGTGGGGTTTAACCCCCAGTTCTTTCCGCACATCTGCCCGCACCTTCCCAGGGCAATGGTTTACTTTCTGTGTAATTTTTTGGATGTTTGGATGGTAGTATAGTGGTATGGGGGCGACGGAGAGGAAAAGTTACACGAAACGCACGAATACGCAACTTGTATCAGCATATGCATGCTACAAAATAGCAACGTTTATAAATGGTTTATTCTCGGCAATGGCAATGTAACGGGAACGTCGAACGTAAGCTTCTTCTTATTCACGTATTGACAGACGTTTTGTGATTCTTGAAAATTGTCCTAGTTGGCCTTCACTTGCTGTATAGCACGTTTGACGGTTTCACGCCTTATATCACGGTTGCCTATTATGCGCACAGCCAAATGGCAACATCAAAGTTTATTATAAATTGAGGGTAATACGTCCAAAAGCTAGAAGGTTTTTAATATCTTCGCAAATGCTCGACCTCATGCACTTAATTCTTAACTTTTTTCCATCGCACTATTTATTAGAGTGCCCATAAAATCGTTCATATTTTACTCTGAATTTGTATGAATGACGAAATTACCTTACAGTCTTTATCAGAGTTCGCAGCGAAATTAGCAAAAAAATAAAAAAACTGACTTTTTTATTTGTGAAAAAATGAATTATAAATGTCAAATAAATCTGTTTTCAAGCAAAATACTCTACTTTTGTCAATTGTAGGCAGTCGTAGATACATAGTTCAACAGTCAGCGACATTTCTTGTGAAAGCCGTTGAAAACTAGGCTTAATAAAAATGTTAAATAGTATGTCCGACGATTGATCCCTGTGGAACACCAGCTGTCGCGTTTATCACAGGGAGTTCATTTTACATTTATTTTATGCAGGATATTATGTAACATTCTTCTCATTTTTTGTGTACCACTTCTTTCCATTTCTATTAATCGCAAAGAGTTTATTTTACATTAATTATACCGTACTCAGAATTTTATTCTACGTAACAAAAACAAAACAAAAAAATATTAAACACTTGATGTAGCTTCTGCCGCCCTTCTGGTATAAGGAACATCACCTTTGTACTGTTGATGATTTTTAAACGGTTTTATAGTGTTTATTAATTTTTATTCTCATTTTGTACATAAAGTATTTTCAGGGCCGTGGAGAGAAAATACGGGACCGGGAGGAAAATTTTTTTGAAGATTGATGAGCGGGGGAGAAATTCCAAAAAAAATTTTTATGAGCGGAAGGGGGAGGAGAAATCCAAAAAAAATTTTGATGAACAGGGGGAAAAAGAAATTGGACGGGGGGAGAAATCTAAAAAAAAATTTAATGAGCGGATGGGGAAAAATTTTTGATGAGCATGGGGAGAAATACAAAAACATTTTTTTTAAATTATAATACAGAACCGTTCCCCCCAAACAAGCCCGGGCCCGGAGGGAATCACCCCCGCACCCTCCCCCTCCCCTCTCGACAGGACTGAGTATTTTATGAAAAGTATCTACTTGTTTCACAACCCAGATACTGACCCATCTTCTTTCCATACTGAGGGAACATAGCCTTCAGATAAGATAATTTATTAAAAAATACGTACGACAACCTATTAAAATATCGATATAATTCGATTCGATTATGCTTCTGTGAACATTAACATCGATAATTATTTGTCCATTAAAAGTAGGCGTCATAAAACTGCGTCTCGAATTACATTTTTTATTCATATTATTAATAATCGTTTTAGTGTTGTGCGGATCGAAGTGCAGCGGTGAATTTTCGTGAGATGTACGACGTATCGGCGAAAAAGAGGCCCAGGACGAGTCGCAAGAAGGTCAAACCGGAGTTGAAGAGGAAGTCGAGGGTGCGGAAATTTAATCCGAATAATTTCGTTTTGAAAAAGGTAAGTGGATTTTGTTTACGAATTATTGATTTTAAGTGACCTTGGCGCCTTTTAACTATTGTGAATTTCAGGTTGAATTGGTATTTATATTATTAATTAAGCATTTATTTACGGCGTATGCTCCACCTCAAAAACTAAGCGGAAAAAATAACTACAAATTCAAATCTTACCAGTACAGATTGCATTTATCATTAGCTATTTTATAGGTGAATTATCTGTTAGGAAAAAGAAAATTCGCCTGTTTATACAGAGTGTCTGTGAGTAACTGTAGCTTTGTGGATACACCTAAACAATTAATCGACTTGACAAAAAATCTAATGTTCAGTTTAAAATTAGCGAAAAATATCCTATGTTTTTAGGTCTAGTTAATGAAATAGAAATTTACAATATAATAATAGGATTAAAGAGTTCAAATTCTATTGGTGTAGATGAAATAAGTGCAAATATCTCGAAAACTGCTGTAAATTATGTTGTCAGGCCTATGGCCTATCACATATTTCATAAATATGTCATTTGAACACGGAGTATTTCCCGACATCTTATAAATGTCCAAAGTGGTTCCACTATACAAAAAGGAGACTGTCATCTTGTTGAGAACTACAGGCCGTGTTTATTATCTACAATATCAACAATTTTGGAAAAAGTTTTATGTAATAATATCGTTTGTTTTTATCAAGATTTAATATATTAAATTTAGAAAATCTAGATCTACAAATTCAGCTGCATTTGAATTTTTAGACGGTATCTATGAAAACCTAGATTACAGTAAAAAAAACTATAGGGTTGTTTATGAATCTAACGAAAGCTTTTTATCTCTTGGATCATTGCTTTCTCTTGGATAAACTTGAAGCATGGGGGTTGAAGGGTAAAGTAAACGAGTATATAAAATCATAGTTAACGGGAAGAACACAACAGTGGAAATTAATAAAATACAGTCACATACAGAAGAAGTTAAGCAAGGAGTCCCACAAGATTCTGCCGACCTACGGCTCGTGCGTCAAACTTCCCGTTCGTGAAAATAGTACCACTTTATGCACTTGTTGCATAAATAGCTCTACAACCGAGCGAAAAGTGCAACTTTGCGCTTCCAAAAGAAAGAGCAAAGTTGCACAACGCGACGTCAATGCACAAAAGTAGGTAACACCAAATCGTCATTAGAAATAAATAACTTCAGAGTTCCTCAAGGAAGTGTGCTTGGACCACTTTTATTTATATTATATATAAACGACATAGTAAATGTCCTAAATAAATGTAAAATTCATCTCTTTGCAGATGACACCCTAATATACTCAGGCGCGTGCTGGCCCACCGGGATACCGAGAGTTTCCCGGTGGGCCTTCGATAAAGGGGCCCTTCATGAAGAGCCTTCCTTGTAGGGTGGGATTTTTTTTGAGATTTTCTCCCCCCCTCCGATCGCCAATTTTAATTTTCGAGATAAACAAAATTTCAGATTTCTGCCTGGGGCTCTTGCTAAGGTATTTTCCCGGAGCCCAAAATCGTCCCAGCACGCGCCTGAATATATTATCTCCATAATAATTTCAGTGAACTAATATCAACTATGAACGAAGAACTTAAAATGTTTACTACTAAATTTAGTCCATAACAAACTGAAAGTAAACTAAATAAAATCCAAATGGATGTTTATAAGTAACAATTACTGGTTTAATATATTTAGAGAGTTAAATTTAAAAATAGAAATAAATGAGCAGGCTCTCGAGCAAGTAGGTCAAATGAAATACCTGTGTTTTGTAATTGATAGAGAACTAAAATTTGGAAGTCATATAGATTATACTTCGAAGAAAATTGGTAAAAAAATTGGATTTTTAGGACGGGTAGCTCCCTATTTACCAACTCCAACAAAATTAACCGGTTACAATTCTTTGATATTGCCTCACTTTACTTATTGCTGCTCTGTACTATATGTTACTTATACAAATTTTGATAGACTGCAGAAATTTCAAAACAAAGCAATGAGAATAATATTGAAATGCAATTAGATACTCTAGTATTCAGAATATGTTGAATTTGCTAAATTGGCTCGATATAGAAAATTTTTACTTTGTTCAAACAATGATATTCATCCACAAAATGAAGAATGATGTACTACCTGAATATTTAAAAGATCAGCTAATATTAGTTAACGAAATACATTCTTATCATACCAGGTCTGCCTTAAACTTTTATGTTCCACTAACTCTAAAAAATTGTACAATGAATAGTTTGTTTCATAAAGGCATTAGTCAGTACAATCTCCTTCCTCAAGATATTAAGAGTATTCGTGTATTTAGGGATGGAACCTACCCTGTCAGAGGGTGTAAAATTGTTTCTTTTTTTTTTTGTTAAAGATGCTTATCCCCTGTTTTCGAGGATGCTGACCAAAAGTAAATTGTGACAACCTCAGGAGGTTGCCCCCCCCCCCCGGAGATGGAAAATTGATTTTTTTAATTTTCTAATTTGTATATTGAGTGGTAGTGGTTTCAAAGTCACCATTTGTCCATTTTACATCCTCATCAAAAATGAACCGACCCTCGTAAGAATTTGAAATTCATGTTCCTTAAAACGGGATATAAGGAAGATAATATTATTGGTAAAAATCTCTGTTTTTAATAAATTATATAGATTACACGATTTTGAATACAATTTTTACATGACATTAATATAACCTAGGGTGCTTTCAAAGAGAATTACATGCTTCATATTCCTTGAAATAAACATCACATTCAATGCTATTGCCTCTTTCATCGCACACATCGTCCGTTTCCGATTCATGATCGGAAATAGACACTTCGGGTATAAAATTTAGAAAGTTTACAGCATTATCATAACTATTATCATTGAATTCATTTATTTCTCTGTTTGGTTCATCATCTTCATCCTTTGGCGCAAAATTCTCACAAAATTTACCTTGACAAGTCTTACAAAAAACGCTACATCGTAAACCAAATTTTATACATCCGCATCGTTTCGCACATCCGCCCCTACAATTACAATTATAGTCTTTAAAAAAGAAGTCAAGAACCAATTCATCTTCTGAAAATTTGGAATTGATGGACACAGATATCAAGAGCAGGACACAAGGTTTACCCAGAAAGTCCCTAATATCAGCCAAGTCGCTACCTATTATTATTATCATCATTATTATTATTATTATGAAAGGGGTGGTTTCCGACAGTTTAAGGGTGAAGGAAGGGTCGAACCAGCGTAAACCATTTTTCCTGATCAGCGTCCTCGAAAACGAGGGTAAACGTCTCTAACAAGAAAAAAAAAAAAAGAAACAATTATACACCCCCTGATAGGGTGCGGTCTATTACCTGACATCACCTTTCACCATCTGTTATGTCCCCATGAAAAAACAAAGAATCTCTGAAAAGTAGTCGATGCCAAGCTGTCATATGAGAAATAAGCAAAAGAGGGGGTTTTTGGTCGTTTAAGGCTCACTCTGTTATTCGTGTTCAGCACTCTCGAAAACGGAAGGGGGAATAGGTTTCATAACTTTAGCACGATTTTGCTCTTTTTTTGAGATAACCCCGACTCCTTATTTCCACTATTATGAGTATACCTTACAATGTGATCAAAATAAACGGGGTGTATACTTTCTGGAAAACAGAAAAAACCTGGAAAAGTGAGGGAATTTGATTTTGGTCAGGGAAAAATCACTTTATATGCAAAAAGTCAGGGAAAATTTATTAAAACTACTTATATCTAAAGTTGTTCGCCCTCCGCTCGCCAAAAAATGTTTTCCACCCCCCCCCCCCCCCCCCCATAGCTACCTGGAGAACTTGGAAAAAATCAGCGAATTTGAAGTAGTCTAAAAATGTCAGGGAAAAGTTAGGAAATTTGGAATTTAGTGAGAAATCAGGGAATTTTAGTTTCATAAAAAGTCAGAGAATGTTGTGAAAATGTTTAACGCTCATAATATAAAACTACAAATTATACTTCCAAACTATCCAAAGTTGCCAAGAGTGATAACAATATAAAAATACTTCGACCTCTCATTAAAACAAGAAATCATCAGTCAGCATTTCCACAGGAACACAATAGCCCCCCTGCTCATCAGTTATTAGACCTAGTAAAAACTTCCAAAAGTCCTGGAAAACCTGGCAAGGTCAGGGTATTTAAGTTTGAAAAATTGCCCCCGCTCATCAATTTTCATTTTCGAGCAAAAAAAATTTGTGGAATTTTTATTGAATAGTCCTAGAAAACCTGGAAAAATCAGGGAATATAAGTTTGAAAAATTACTATGAAGCCTGTCCCCCGCTCATCATTTTTTATTTTCGAGCGAAGAAAATTTTCTGGAATTTTTATTGAAAAGTCCTAGAAAGGTAGGGAATTTAAAAATTGTGAATTGGTATACACCCTGTACATACGGTTCGAATTGAGAACCTCCTCCTTTTTTAAATGTTATGACGTTGGTTAATAAATTTTATGTTCGTTAAAAACACTCTTTTTATTTTAATAATGTTTGTATCGATTTCGCATATATCAAATAGGTAGGGAATAAAAATACACTTGACATCGATTTTCTCAGTAACGATTGACCCAGGAAAAAAATTGCAGCAGACCACTTCTACAAGAAACTTTTCTATACGAATCTTTTATAACCGACTTCATAAAATTTTAAAATGTGTTTTTTTTCTTTTTATATTACTATTAAGCGATTTCTATGAAATCTTCTCAAATTAGAGGTATGACTCGGCATTGGCCCCATATTGATTGCATCAAGCTACGTCTAGCATAAGTTGAGCAAAAACTGGAAACAAATTTTTTTCAGTAGAAAATATTCGAGAAAATGGCGAAGTCGCTAGTCATAATTTAATTTCGTGGTAAAAAATTCAAATTCCATCGGAATTACATTAAAATTGGTAGTTAGGTGTTTAGTACAGTAACTAGAGGTTTTAACTTCGGAATAATGTCATATTGAACGGATTTCGTTCATTTTTGGCAGTATAATAGTAAATGCTTCACAGAAAAGTTTCTATATTGTGCGGGGGCTTGCTAATTTATAGGGGGTGGATTCCACCCCCTCTCAGTGGGTGGCATTTAAAAAATATATATATTTATTGGAGCTGAAATAAAATGTAATTTTAAGAAGAAAAGGTTCTCTACAATTTTTCAAATAAATTGATAGTTTTTTAGTTATAACGACTTCAAAATTGCGATTTTAGCTTAAAAAAAAAATGTGTTTCCAAACGGCTTTCGTCAAGTATCTCGAAAAGTACTACTTTATCGAAAAAATGTTACGGACCAATTACAGAAAGTATAAACTGAGAATTAATTATATTTTTTGTTTATTGATGTAGGATTAATAATTTCGGAGATATTTAAATTTATATTTGGTATTCAAGTGTTTCGAAATTACCTTTAAAGTTTAAAATGCATTTTTTTCTAAAACAAGTGCTTTAAATGAGCAAAAAAATTTGAGCATCTAGGTAATGCTACATCTTAACGAAAAACTATATTTGAGATAATTTTTTTAAATTACTGGCTAACTAGAGTAACAAAATGGCGATCTTTTTATATAAAAAAATATAAATACGCATATTTTTCCGTCATAACTTCTTTATTTCTCATGCTACAGGAACGAGTAAAAAATAATTTGAAAGCGCAATTAATTGTCTTTAATTTCATTTCTTAGCATGCGTGACGTAGGTGTCACAATTTCTGAGATATTTAACATTTAAACTGCATTTTTCGTCTTATAAACGTTCGGATACCATTTGTAAACTTTCATATCTCCGAAACTATTAAATCTATGTAAATAAATAAACAAGCGAAATTCCTTATCAGTTTATGAGCTTTATTTTTGGTCTCTGCCCATTTTCCAATAAGACTAATATTTATTGAGGTCGACGTTGTTATTAAAAAAATGTGTAGACGCACATTGCTTCGGTCATAACTTCTTTGTTTTTTATGCTAAAAAAAAAGCAGTTGAAAGCTTAATTAATAACCTATTATTTTACCTATTAGCATCCTTGACGTAGGTGTCCCAGTTTCTGATATATTTAACTCTCACTCTAAATAATTATCTTATGAACACTTGGATGCCAAATGTAAACTTAAATATCTCCGAAATTATTAATCCTGCATCAATAAACAAAAAATATAATCAATTCCCAGTTTGTACTTTCTGTAATTGGTCTGCAACATTTTTTCGATAAACTAATACTTTTCAAGATACTTGTCGAAATACCTTTTTTTTTAAGCTAAAATCGCAATTTTGAAGTCGTTATAACTTAAAAACTATCAATTTATGTGAAAAATTGCATAGAACCTTTTCTTCTTAAAATTTGATTCTACTTCAGCTCCAATAAATATATATATATACATATATATATATCCACCCCTTATAAATTAGCAAGCCCCCGCACAATATAGAAACTTTTCTGTGAAGCATTTACTATCATACTGCCAAATATGAACGAAATCCGTTCAATATGACATTATTCCGAAGTTTTGCATATTTTTTACCTCTAGTTTAGAAGTAGCTGATAATGAATCTGATGTCAAAAGTTAAGAATTCAAGATCCAATATGGCTGCGTTAATTGCAATATTTTTGCAGATTTGCATGAAATTTAATACATACTAATCCTAAAACTGTGGTGCTTAAATCCATAAAAACTGAATAGATACTAAACCATAAAACCCCAAATCCATAGACCTCAAATCCAAAAACACCAAACGATTAGACCCCGATAGCAAACTCTAAAACCACAACCTCCAATAAATGAACCCATAAGCCCTGAGCACATAAACTCAAGGAATCCAAACACAAAACTATAGACCTCAAAACCATATACCCCAAACCAAAAACCACAAATTCAAGACCCCAAACCTAAAGAACCAAAATAAGTAAATTCTAAAGCAGACCTCAAATAAATAAACTCGTAAACCCCAAGCACATATATTCATAGACCCTAAATTAGCAATGAAATATTTTGAAAATCACGCTTCGTACGCCTCTTCGAAATCTCGCCAGAATTTTTAGATTTCGTTGAAAATTGTGGCGTCTATGTAGTTTTGAACCTTTGGTCCCCAGTGTGCGTTGGGTATGTGCCCTGTTTATTAGTTTTTTATGTAGACATTTTTGTATAATTGAAGAAACCTTTTTAATTTTTGTAACGTTTTTATGGTAAATATTTTTTCTGTATCTGTATAGACACCACAGCCATACAACTAAGGTAACACATCCAATGTAATAACCTCCTTTTTTGAAGTTACTTAAAAAGCATCCCTATGAAAAATGTTACAGGAAAATTGCCTTGATTAGCATTTCTGTAGATTCCCTATTCAGTTTTAAGTAGTTTATAAAAAAATATATACTAATTAAAAATGAAGATATTACAAAAATAACGTTTCGTTTATGCGTTTAGCGTCTATGCTAATTTAAAAAGGTGCTAAATTGGTGTAGACCAGTTTATGTGTAGGTATATTTAAATCTTATATAGATGTACTAAATGTATTTATAAAACACACGTAATAAAGAGGACAATTTCTATAACACCTCCGCTATTTACAGGTGTACATTAGCATTGGATATTCAAATTAATTCATTCAAGTGCCGGCTTGCCAAGTGAACATTCTAGATTATTTATTTTGTTTAATAAATATTTCGTCATCTCCAAATCCTAAATAATTTGTGTTGTTTTAACTATCAACACGTGTCTTAAAGTAATACCTGATTCAATTATAACAAATGGCTAACCTAAACCTAAAACGAAAAAAAAACACTTTTTTTCGAATGTTGCAAAAATAGTCTTGTTTCAAATATCTGGTTTATAAGGTTCTGTACCCGAATGAGTCCAAACGGAACCCTGTTGTGGGTCTGTCCTTCCGTCCGTCTATCTATTTGTCTTAGTGTAGCTCTAGCGGTGCAACTATGAAGAATAGAGACCAAGAGCAAGCACATTAATGGGAATACCGAGTAAAACCGTTCCGCAAAATATGATGCACAAGACGGGGCACAGATGGCGCTGCATATGTCTATATTTGTTATTTATTAAAATGGATAAATTCTTATATGTTGGGACGGACACTGGTTGTAAAATGTAATAATAGCGAGTCAGAAACTTATGATGTAAATTTGGGAGTGCCGCAAGGCTCGATACTGGGGCCACTGTTATTCATGATTATATAAATGACTTGCCAGCAGACTCATGTAATAATAGCGAGTTGTGGCGATCAGTTCACTTGCTGGGTAAATATAAGTCACACCTCAAGCTCAAGTAACTAAGGACAAAGAAGAAAAAACAAAAACATAATAACAATTTTATCAAATTTTTAAAATAACATTTAATTAAAATACATATTATTATTTGATTGATAAAATTGTTATTATGTTTTTTCTTCTTTTTCCTTAGTTACTTGAGCTTGAGGTGTGACTTATATTTACCCAGCAAGTGAACTGATCGCCACACGAGTCAGAAACTTATGATGTAACTTTGGGAGTTCTGCAAGGCTCGATACTGGGGCCACTGTTATTCGTGATATATATGAATGACTTATCAGCTCATGTAAGAGACGGCTTCACTGCAATGTATGCAGATGATACAACAATAACTGTATCTGTTATGCCGCCTGATGAGCTTCAATGTAAAATAGACTCTGTTATCAATGATATGGTGTGACCGTGATAAACTTATGCTAAAGGACCGTGTTTGTAAACTTTAATATAAGAAGATCTATATCTTTAGAAAAACGTCTGCTGTCTGATACCACTAAATTTTTAGGGCCATATTGACAATAGGTTGACTTGGGAGTATCAAATGACCATGTTTGTAAATCGTATTACGCACTGTTACAAATGAAGGATGCTCTTAATCTGGATTATTACATATATAGTTTGCAATGGGCCTTCTCGCATATATCTTTTAATATAATTGTATGGGGTACATATTATAAGAGAGTTTTTATTATTTAAAAACAAATTCTACGTTTATTGTTCAATATGAATTATACACTGAAAAAAGTGCTTGTGTAATTTTACGTGCTTCTTCGTGTAAAGTTGACTACACAATTCTTATGCGTGTAAAAAATGTCGGTGTCTTTGACGGTGCGGTAAAGATCAAAGACGCCGGCATTTTTTACACGCATAAGAATTGTGTAGTGAACTATAGTTCTGTGACCAGTGATAATGACTTGAATTTCACAGACCACTGTTGTCTGTAATTTAACAGACAGTTGACGTAAAATCACATTAGGACAGGAATAAATTCGAAAGTTATGTATATTTCCACGTGGCATGTATTACTTCCACATCCAATGGAAGTATAGTAACGACAAAAAATTTTAAAAAAATTTTATTGTTCAAATAGGCTTAGAATGTCACGAAATGTCGAGATTTTAAGTTTGAGCGAAAAAAAAATTTCTGTCTGTCGGTCTGTCTAACTTTTTCTGTGCGCACGTTTACTCTGGAACCGTATGAGATATTGACTTGAAATTTGGTACATATATGTACTTTAACGAGATCTAGAACTAGATTATATTTTCATCTTGTTCCGTCGAAGGATTGGGGGGTAAATTGGGGTAAATTTGTTATAAATAGGTAAATCAAGCAGGTAAGAGTCCATAAAATTGGTATTTAGTATATACAAAAGAAGCTAAGGTCTCAAAAAATATTTTGGCATTAGCCACCCCCATTACCACCCCCACCCCATTATTAAAGGGGATAAAAAAAATTGTGATTTAGTGTGTGTACAAGAACCAGAAACCTCAAAATATTTTTTTACTTCATCCACCCCCACTACCACCCCCTATCACCACCCCCACCCCGCTACCGATGTGGGGTATCGTTTTATGGGTTTTTGGGGTAGAGGATTTCAAATATTATATTATTAAAGTTAAGTTAAAGACAGATACGCCCTCACGCAGAACTCCCCTTACCGCAGTCTCCGCCGTTACGTCACGTAAGAGTCAATTAGTTCAGCGGTCAATCTTTATTTTAGATGTAAACTAAAATTACTTTAACCGAAGTGTTTAGAAGCTTATCCTTCGATGAAATAAAAAATTACGACTCTTTTAGTTGTTTGGTTGGTCGAGACAAAAGATAGAGCCAAAAAATGTAAGAAAATTGTAAAATAATAGATACAATTGTGTTTTCGTTTAACTCGCCCTAATTCTAAACGGGACAACGAATTAATCTCAACTTAATCTTAATCTTATTTCACAAACGTTACCTTTAGCGAGTCGTTCAAACTCCTTACATTATATAAACGTGTTTTATACGTTGTTATGTATTTGTGAAAAAAACGTGCTTACTAAAACGTTTTATTCCAGTATTTTCTTCTATTAGTGGTTAAAAATGCGTGTAGTAGTATTGTATTTTAAAAGTCTTTATTTACACGTTGAAATTTTCAACCAAATGCAAACGTTGAAAATTTCAACGTTTAATCAACGACTACGACAACGTGTATTAAACGTGTGGGTGAATGCTTGACAGTACTTTGATAAGGCTATAACTGGAGCTGATCTGGCGAGAAAAATAGGAGTTTTGAAACAAACTTTTTAAAAAAATTTTTGCAAGCGTTTTCTTTTATCATGTTATCAAGTTAGTTCAGCTTAATCGCGTGGAGTGGGGGAGGAATTCGCATTTAAAATTCGCAAAAACACGTTTTTCCACAATGACTTAAGGAAAAAAAAGTTGAATCAAAAATTGAAGATCTCGTGGAAGCACATATTCTGGTTAAAATTTTTTCAAATCGGCCGGTAACTTCTCGTGAAAATTTCACACCACATTTTCTAACCAATCAGAGGCTTGTATTTTGTTAAGTTACCATGGCAACCTAAAAAATTTCCGGAATTTTTTTACATTCTGTCAAATTAATAAGTGGAAATTTTTCTGTCGATTAAAATGAAAGTAAAGACGCGGGAGTTGGAGTGCTTTTAGAATTAAATTTATTTGGCGACGCAAAGGAGGATATTCACAAGGATATTATAAGTACACAAATTAATATGTTAATGTTATAGAACCTGGAGCCATTTTTGTGCTATATGCCCATGCACTTTATTCTTTTGGCTGATGATCAAATTTTGTTATGATTAGAATGTAAAAATTAATCTAATTGACGTCTGTAAATGCGGCAGCCATTACTATCTTGTTACCTTTTATTATTCCATGACCGCCTAGAAGTTGTTAATTATTGTCTCGGCGACAAGAATGAATACATTCCCTGTGCTCGCATTTAAGTAATATCAGAAATAAATGATGTTCCACCAATTTTAGTAGATCAAAGTTAATAAAAAACGGAAATATAATATGTTTTTAAGTTATTTATAAAAAGTTCATGTAACTAAACTTGGAGAATGGTATGTTATTTCACTAAGAAATTTCGTATTTTATTAAATATATAAATCTTGAAGTAGAAGAATAATTATTAAAAATAAATGATGTTCCACCAATTTTAGTAGACCAAAGTTAATAAAAAACGGAAATATAATGTGTTTTTAAGTTATTTATAAAAAGTTCATGTAACTAAACTTGGAGAATGGTATGTTATTTCACTAAGAAATTTCGTATTTTATTAACCACCAGGTGGTATTATTCCATGGCTCACTATAATGAATGAATTTTTGTCATTCGCAATAAAAATGTTCAATTTTGGCATAATATTTATAAAATAAAGGTGTGAAATTTTCTTACCGAATATCCCACGAGCTTAAATTAATATCCGGAAATTTTTCCTCGTTCATGAATATTTTAAGAAAATTATTCCTCGCCTGCGGCTCGGGATAATTTTCAAAATATTCATGACCTCGAAAAAATTTCCGGAAATAATTTAAGCTCTAGGGATATTATAAGTGAAATTTTTTTTTTAAAATACGCGTTTTTTTTTGCCGTAACACTAATAAACAAAAAAGTAATTCCTTAATTTTTTCACGAGAAGAAGGAGTTAGGTGGATGAGATTTTTTGAGGTAGATAAAATAGATAAGCTTTGATGGAGCCGGAGGATGCGGGTGGTGGGCCATTTTGGGGAGGGAGGGAAAGGAAAATTATTCAACCCCCTATAACTTTTTTCCCTGTCGTGCAATTTTGAAAAACCAAAATGGAACTTGTTCGCTATTACTTACGCTAGTATTTGACTGATTAGTTTTTTTTAGTATTTTTTTCGAATAAACAAACTTGTGGGAGGGGAAAAACCTTTTGCATTTTTTTTAAATGCGTTTTTGAGTACGAAGGAAAGGCTTCAGAGGAGACTTTTTTTTACAGGTAAGTGAGGTTTTTTTATCTTTATTTTAAAAAAAAATATCGCAATCCAGGAAATAGGAAGGGAGGGAGAGGGCATAATGCGTTTGCGGAAAGGGATAGGGAGTTGCCGAATATCAAAGTCCGAAGTCCCTAGCCTTTTTCCTTAACCCCTTATTCCCGCTAATGCATAATGCCCCCTCCCTCTTCAATTTTTAATTTTACTTTTTTTTTCATCAAGTAATAATAATATAATAATAAAGTTATCGTGGAAAAACGTGTTTTTGCGAATTTTAAATGCGAATTCCTTCCCCACCCCGTGTGATTAAGCTGAACTAACTTGATAACATGATAAAAGAGAACGTGTGTAACCGAATTGTCAAAAAACATTTTTTTAAAAGTTGGTTTCATTTCAAAACCAGATCCGCTCCGCTATATCATAAACCAATAAACACTAAAAGACGAGAAAGCTATTAAATATGACTAAAAAAGGCACCAGCTCTTGGTATATTAGTTTCTCAAAAAACTTGCAAAAAATAATTTTTTTTAGTTATTGAAAAACCACCTTTAAAAAAATATATGCAATTTAATCTTTGCGATTCACCTTTAATCGTAACAATAACAAAACAAAAATAAAACCACTTATTTTTAGTTTAACACCGGTACTATCCCTGCATATGAATCAACGATGATGCAACTGTACTGCATCACAAAACAAGCGCACGCCAAAATAACAATCCGTCGTACATCCGTACAAACAACCCACCTGAAATTAAATAAAAATATAACATAAAAAGTGATATAAGCTTCAGATTATTCATTGGAATACCACATATGAAATTATTTTCATAATGAAGTCTCGTTTTATTCATTTAAATATGCGTCCGTAAGTATCCGACAAAGTACGATCTTCGCCTTGCGCCGCACCAATCCAACAAAACTGAAAAGTAGGCGCGAACCCGTCAGTCAAATCGTTCGACGTACTCAGTTAAATTCAAAGTTTAAAAAGTGACAAAAAGTTCAAAAGATGGTGAAAACTCCTGCTATAGGCATCGACCTCGGAACGACATACTCATGCGTCGGGGTCTGGCAGCAGGGAAAGGTGGAGATCATCGCCAACGACCAAGGAAACCGCACCACCCCCAGCTATGTGGCGTTTACCGACTCGGAGCGCCTTATCGGAGATGCCGCCAAGAACCAGGTGGCTATGAATCCCAGCAACACGGTATTTGACGCCAAGAGACTGATAGGAAGGAAGTATGACGATCCGAAGATCCAGCAGGACCTGAAACACTGGCCCTTCAAGGTGGTCAGCGATGGTGGAAAGCCGAAGATCCAGGTTAGTACAGGGAAATTAATATTTGACCTAAGACAAATTTAGGACAAGCTGGTTTTAGCGGGATGCAATCCTAAAAGGGTACTTTTTAGCTAGCTAAAAGTCCCAAATAATTTAAATGGCCTAACTACCCCAAAACCACCTAAGGTACAATTTTACTGTTTTTTGACATTTTCTCAAAAATCTTGAATTTCTTGACAAGCTATTTTATAGAGAAAAAAATTTCCAATCGATTGATATCTAGGTATAGGGCTTACATTCAAAGAAGAGTTATATAGTCAAAAATACGATTTCAACGATTGTTTGGGAGGCAACATTTTTGTGAAAATACAATGTGTATTGTGTAAGTATGTTATCAGGAAGTTATGTTTTGTCTAATCTGGAAGTTGTGCGTTTTGTTGGAAATTAAGTTTTAATTTTACTTCCGCATCCAGTGGAAGTATAGTAACGACAAACATTTTTTAAAAAAATTTCTATTGTTCAAATAGACTTAGAATGTCATAAAACGTCGAGATTTTAAGTTTGAGCAAAAAAAATTTCTGTCGGTCTGTCTGTTACTTTTTTTTTGTGCGCACGATTACTCTGGAACCGTTTAAGATATTGACTTGAAATTTGGTACACGTATGTATTTTATCGAGATCTGGAACTAGATTTTCATCTTATTCCGTTGAAGGGTTGGGTGGGGTAAATAGAGGTAAATAGGTAAATCAAGCAGGTAAGAGTCCATAAAATTGGTATTTAGTATATACAAGAGAAGGCATGTCCCAAAAAAAAAATTGTCATTACCGTTACTACCACCTTGTTATAAAAGGGGGTGAAAAAAAATTATGATTTAGTGTGTGCACAAAAACCAAAGGCCTCAAAATATTTTTTTAACTTCATCCAACCCCACTACCACCCCCTATCACTACCCCCACCCTACTACCGATGTGGGATATCGTTTTTTGGGTTTTTGGGGTAGACGATTTCAAATATTATATTATTAAAGTTCCATAAACAATTATTTCCACATACAAATTTTTTTCGTCGTAAGAGACTTTGGTAGCAAATCTGGATGTGGATGTAGTGATTCCTCGGGCTGCGGTTTTTAAAAACGTGTTTTTGTCTCGTCTTACTTTATTATCTCGTTCTCTGTGCATCGGATCAGGTCAAACAAAAAATCAAAATGTTTGTAAAAAAAAATCATGAATGAAACTTTATGGGTCCATATCGGATCTGCCATTTTGTTTTTTTTTTTTTTTTTTTTTAAATTAAAACCGCGAAATTTTCTAATTTTATATAAGCCTAAATTACTAAAATAATAATGAATCTTTTTTAATGAAACTTGGTAAAATTATAGGTCTTTTAGATATAAACTATTGTGGAAGATTACAAATAATAAAATTAAATGAAAAAAAAAACATTTTTGAAAACAACCTTTTATTTAAATGCTCTAATAAGAAGAAAATAAACTTTAAATTAAATCAAACCTATCAATTTATTACATTATACAATTTATATGATATAAAAGATTGTCGCGAGATTTACCTGTGTGAATTTATTTTATGAAATACATACATTTTTTCTTAGAATTACTTGTGTCAAGATCAAGTTACATATTGTATTCTTGTTTATTTACATAGATAAATCTCGCGACAGGCTTTTATATCATATAAATTGTATAATGTAATAAATTGATGGGTTTGATTTAATTTAAAGTTTATTTTCTTCTTTTTAGAGCATTTAAATGAAAGCTTGTTTTTAAAAATGTTTTTTTCATTTAATTTTATTTTTAAATTTTTAGCTACGCGTTAATTAGTTTTATATATTCATTGCGTCGTTCCGATATAAAACTTATAGTTTAAACCGAATCCTTCACTTGCAACGTATGAGCGAATACACTATACGATCAAATTATAGTGTTAAAACTAAAAAATTTTGTCCGCCATCTTTATTGTGACGTTATTTTATTTTCGTATTCTTCTCAGCAAACCCTTTCATTTGATACTCATCATGGGGGTGCATAAAAAATAACTGGTCCGCCATCTTTGGGAGTCCGCCATGTTGGATTCGGAATGACGTCTTCGTATTCTTCTCAGCAAACTCTTTCATTTGATACCAATATCTTGGGGGTGCAGAAAAACTAACTGGTCCGCCATCTTTGGGAGTCCGCCATATTGGTTTTGGAATGACGTCCTTTTATTTTCGTATTCTTCTCAGCAAACCTTTTCATTTGAGGTGCATAAAAAATAACTGGTCCGCCATCTTTGGGAGTCCGCCATATTGAATTTGAAATGACGTCTTCGTATTATTCTCAGCAAACCCTTTCATTTGATACCAATATTATGGAGGTGCATAAAAAATAACGGGTCCGCCATCTTTGGGAGTCCGCCATCTTTGGAAGTCCGCCATATTGGATTTGGAATGACGTCACTTAGCTAACCATACATTGTCATCCAAACTAAACGTGTATGCAAAATTTCAGCTCAATCGGTTGGGGATAACTGTTTTAAAATTCATTTGCAAGATTTGACCCACTAAACAAACAAACAAATATTGCAAGTTAAATAAAAGCTTGTAAAAACAGTACAGTACTATATGCTTTTCACACGGTCCTGTCGAAAACAGAACTGACATCTTTTGTTTGTATTTTTTGAAGAAGGCTAGCCTATTCAGGTCCATAGCAATCGACTTATTTAACAACTAAACATCAGTTTTGAAGTCTTCAAACTACATCACTTTAGAAGTTTATGAAAAATGGTTGATTTGTTTACTTATGAAATTGTTTGTTTTCCTTGCAGTCGTAGAAAAAATATTGTAAATAACACGTTGGAAATAGTATTTTAAACCTTTCACACGAGTGAGACAGTTTTTAGTCATGCGCACCCCCTCAAACGGCCAAAAACCCCCTTTTTTTTGCTTATTTCTCATATGATAACTTGATATTGATTATTTTTGCAGGGATTCTTTGTTTTTTCATGGGGATGGTAAAAGGTGATCTCATGTGGTAGGCCTCAACCGCCCTTAGGGATGAAATCTACCCTGTCAGGGAGTGTAAAATTGTTTCTTTTTAAAGACGTTTACCCCTCCGTTTTCGAGGATGCTGAACAAGAAAAAATGGTTTTACGCCGGTTCAACCATTCCTTCACCCTTAAACGGGCGGAAACCCCCCTTTCATACATTTCACGATATCAATGCTCGTCAGGGCGTTCTTGGAGGGGAATGGCTAGAAATTTAGGCGGAGTTCATTGATAAGCAAAGGACAATGGTAAAAGTGAATTGTGTCAACCTCAGGGGGTTGGTTTCATCCCCAGGGGGTGGAAAATTGATTTTGTTTATTTTCTAATTTATATATTGAGTGGGAGTGGTTTCAAAGTCATCATTTATCCATTGGACATCCTCATCAAAGATGAACCTATCCTCGCAAGGATTTGAAATTCATGTTTCTTAAAACTGACAATCTTTAATCAGATATACTTACTGGATAGCAGGAAGAATCAAATGCTTTTACTTTTATTTTTTCTTGATTAGCATCCTCTAAAACGTGGGGAAGTCGGTTAAAACTGAGAGAGAGCCAAAATCAATTTTTTACCCTCTGGGAGGGTGGGACCAACCCCCTGTGGTTGTCACAATTCACTCTTACCATTGTCCTTTGCTTATCAGTTAACTCCGCCTAAATTTCCAGCCATTCCCCCCTAAAGAGCGTTCTGACGAGTATTGATATCGTGAAACGTTTGGTTTCCTTCCGTTTAAGGGCGAAGGA
Organism: Rutpela maculata; assembly: GCA_936432065.2. NCBI lineage: Eukaryota > Metazoa > Arthropoda > Insecta > Coleoptera > Cerambycidae > Rutpela > Rutpela maculata. Next base: position 142,336,146 of record OW386290.2, read on the forward strand.
AAGGTAGAACGGCGTAAAACCATTTTTTTCTTGAACGAGGTAAACGTCTTTAACAGGAAACAACAAAGGAAACAATTTCATACTTCCTTACAGGGTAGATTTCACCCTAAGGGCGGTGCGGTCCACTACCTAACATCACCTTTCATCATCTGTCCCCATGAAAAAACAAAAAATCCCTACAAAAATAGTCGATGCCAAGCTGTCATATGAGAAATAAGTAAAAAAAGGGTGGTTTTTGGCTGTTTGAGGGGGTGCGCATGACTAAAAACTTTTTTCATCCTGTTATTTCTGTTCAGCACTCTCGAAAATAAAGAAATAACAGGTTTCATAACTTTAGTACAATTTTGCTTCTTTTTTTTTTTTTCGAGAAAATCCCAACTCCTTTCCATTCACTAAAACAGTCCCTTGGGAATACAATGCCGCTAAAATCAGCTTGTCCCAAACTTGTTTAAAATTCATGTCAAAATTCACTTAATTTTATTGGCCTAGGTGGAGTTCAAGGGCGAGAAAAAGATATTCGCTCCTGAGGAGGTCAGCTCGATGGTCCTGACCAAGATGAAGGAGACTGCCGCAGCGTATTTGGGGCAAGAAGTTAAGGACGCCGTAATCACTGTTCCCGCTTATTTTAACGATTCCCAGAGGCAGGCTACCAAGGATGCCGGCATGATTGCAGGTTGGTACAAAGTATCGATTATTTTCTACATTTAGCCTTTGCATGTCTTCGACGTGAAGATGGTAATGTTTTATGCATGAATGGTGTGTTTTAAATCCGATCGGTGCTGGGTCTAGAGCGCGCGAAATAAATTGGTTTGTATTTGAATTTATGAGAATTCATTGTGACTCCGGGAAGTGTTTTGTTGGGCAGGAAATAGCGTTCTTTTGTACCGCAGGTTATTATACCTTTTGTGTAAAGCATTGCAGTCAATGGCTATTGATGTTTCATGCTTCATAATAGCAGCAGTTAGTAGGTATGGTCAATGAAGCCCTAAAAACGGGAAAACGTCAGAATTCTCGTGATTAAATTAATCTGCAACCTTCTGTAATGTGTAGAATAATGTTAAACAAAAAAAAAAGAAAGTCTTTGCCCTCAAGTAGTTGATACCACCCCGAAATCAAAAAAAATAATAATAATAATTGGTAAAATATTGAGAATTTGGTTATTGTGAATTTGTGATAACCAATAACTTCTCTTCTTAAAAAATTGTTACCACTATTCTTGTACACTTGATTTCAAAAAAAAAGTAGTACAACTCTTAGATAAGAAAATGGCCTTTTTTAAGTTGTTTAAATTGTTCTTATGACAGTAAGTTATTGAAATTAACTTGATGGAAATATAGATGTCAGTCAGTTGTAATTAAATAGGTTGATACTGATATGTTGATAAAAAGTTTTAAAAACTCTGGGAATATAATCCAGTAAATAAGCCGGAAAAAAGTATAAAATGTGGAAAAGTGGTGGAACAGCACCTACTTGAAAAATTCCTTTTTTCACGTGTTCCCTAGATCCCAGGAACATTCATCAGTATTGACCTTTTCATTACCTCCTAAAATGAGAAAATTAGGGGGCTTTGAAGTGCCCCAAAAAGTAGCTGTCATAAAAAAATTTATAAAAATAATATTTCGTCTCGGAGATGGGCTGTAGGCGGTTTTTTGGGTCGCTAATCACGAATCCGAGGTTCAAATTGAGGAATTCCATATTCCAGTATTTAATCTGCGCCATTGTTTTATGAAAATTCCACTTTTTCGGGTGGAAATTGTGCCATGGAAAATTCCATTTTTTCAGAAAAAATTTAAATATTAACGTTTTTTCACGAAAATGTGCCCTAGGAGGTTTTTTGTGGCTGATCATGATTTTGAGGTCCAAATTTAAGAATTCCATATTCCAGACTGGAATACGTACCATGGAAAATTCCATTTATTCAGAAAAAAATTAAATATTAACGTTTCTCCACGAAAATGAATCGATTTGTCCGGCTGAAAAAAAATGTGGCCAATGTTGTTGTCATTTAACACAAAAACTAAAAAAGATGGACAAACACTTTTTTCACAAAAAACAACGTGCATGAAATTTTCTACAATTTTGTTCCTATACAATATTTTGATAGGAGTTACCATTTTCCAGATAAATGAGTCCAAAATTAAGAAAACATGGAAATTCATATATCGGTAAATCACTTAGAGGAAATAACTGTGACAATTATTGTAAGGCGTATAATATAACTTTTTGTCCACGACTATTAAAGAATGTACTCATTATGTGTGTGTTTCGTCAAGGATAATGCTATCCATTATTCTCTGCAGTGAATAATGATTTCATTATTCACTAGTGAATAATGAGGACAGTCAGTTGTTTATAAGAAATCACGTTAGTGACTTTTTATTAAAAATTTAAAATGTCAAAATTGCTGCAACCAAAAGACAAGTGTTGTTTCTCTAAGTTTTCTAAAAAGCACTCAAATGGTACATACCGAAAAGGTACTTTAATGGACAATCAAAAAGTACATTAGTAAGTTTATTTCAAAGCATCATATATTAGCAACACGCGGCAGTCTCCAACATTGTTTTTGAAACCATTTACCTACGCGCCTACAAACTTCATTATTTTATAAGTAAGCCATGACAATGCGTCAAAGCGTAATTTTGTTATTGATTTGAAACGTCAAAATTTGTGCGTCATATTTATCTCGTTCATTTAAGTTTGTTAGTTGTCTAAAATGAAAAAAGTGAAACTATATGTGGAAACCCCAGACATTACCAAAGCTGCTGAAATCACCTCTATGCATTTATGGGCAGAAAAATCGAAAAATTTTACATTAAAACGTTAAAAGTAAATGGGACTTAAAAATTCTTCAGTAAATAATTTAATCAAAAATATTTAATTGTCGTGGACAAAGTATAGTATTCTACTCGCATATAATGGCTACTATTCACTCTGGTGATTTAAGACACTCGCCTACGGCTCGTGTCTTAAACTTCACCCTCGTGAATAATAGCCATCATTATATGCTCGTTGAATAATATACTATTATTATTAACATAACAAAAAATAAAATAAACTGAAAAAATTAATAATAATAATATAATTTGCAGACATTTATCTCGAAAACGATAACAATGGTATGTGGAAAATGGTAACTCCTATCCAAATATTGTATAGGAACAAAATTGTAGAAAATTTTATGCACTTTGGTTTTTGTGCAGAAAGTTTTTCTCCATCTATTTTAGTTTTTGTGTTATATGACAAAAACGATATTTGCAATTTTTTTAAACGGACGCCATTTTGAAAGTACACCCAGTTTTTTTTTGGGGGACATGTCTTAAATTGTTCCTTAGGCTTTAATCTTATGAAGAACATTGTCCCGAAGGATCGAGGGGATGCACGGACGGTTAGGGTGGGCTCCCGTATTATTACGTTTTATATTGAATTTTATATTGTTTTAAGAGCTGAATCATTTATCTGGAAAATGATAACTCCTATCCAAATATTGTATAAGAACAAAATTGTAGAAAATTGCATGCACTTTGCTTTTTGTGAAGAAAGTTTTTCTCCATCTTTTTTAGTTTTTGTGTTAAATGACAAAAACAATATTTGCAAAGTTTTTTTAAACGGACGCCATTTTGAAAGTGCAGCCAATTTTTTTTTTTTTTTAGACATGTCTAAAATTGTTCCTTAGTCTTTAATCTTTATGAAAAACATTGTCCCCAAGGATGGGGAGGGGCGCAGACACTTAGGGTGGGCTCCTGCAGTGTATATATATAAACATGAATATATCCACAATTACACAACTGGAAAACTTTATCATCAGAAAATATGACTTTCAACCAAAAGTCTTCATTGTTCTACGGATGCTGGGGGCAAAAATGATCCGTCCTTGTTTTAGTTCTTCCGGTAATTTGTATTTTTAGCAGCAGAACTCTACACTTGCTATTGCCGCTCACAGCGTCAGAAAAAGTTCTTTTATCTCCGTTGTTAATGGCAACCAGGCTATGGTAACTCAATGCAAAATATTTTGTCAGTCTTTTTGGTTCATACTATGACTCCAAGCGGCGCTGCCGTCACTTCTCTGGTTTAATCTGTGGCCCGACTATAGACTAGTAGAAGCACTATGGATAAAATGTCATCACGTGTGTCAAACGTCAAACTATAAATGTACCGATGACTTGTTCGCTAGCTACAAATGCGGTGTTTTTATGTATTTAAGTGTTATTATGTTAATAAAGTTTGCTTTTAAGTTGTTTGCTGCGTCTGTTGTTGGTGTCGACAGGAACAAGGAACCATTATGGTGTTTGCTGTGTGCCTAATTGCCAGCCGTCAATAGCGTATTTTATATATACACATGCTTTAGGATGAAATGTCAAGCTTACATTTTAAAATATACTTCGCAATTGGATATTTCTTATTTTATTTACACAATGTACATTTGGACGGTCATATTTTGTGACAAATTTTTGTTTAAAAATATTTTTTGTCTTTATTTACTATCGTTAGGTATCACCAGTTTCTACCAATTACATTTTAACCTGATTTTAACGCAATTGGTAACAATGGGTGAAAACACCTAATTGTTATTTAATTAAAAATAAAAGATAGTTTTCAACAAGAAATTGGATCACAATATGTGATCGTCTAAATCTGTCTTTACTCTACCCAAAATCTCAAAGATGAATTTAAATCTCCCCTCCCCTCAAGCTTAGAGCGCGTAAATTTAACGCTACTAGCGCCGCAGGCGCTCATAGTACGAACCCAAACAGGTATTAGTCGATGGAGAGGGAGTCGCCCATCTATATCCTATATAAATCTCTTATCTATGATGGCAACGCATAGCCGTCTAAAAGTCAAATTTTAATAGGCCAGTCCAACACGCTGTCACTTTGCTTTGTTTGTACTACAGCAGCCATTTTTTGTTGGTAAGTTAGGGTTTTCGACAGGTCTAAAGGGCACCATACACGTTCAGTAATCTCATTACCTGAATTTTCACGTTTTTTCAATCATACTTAATTCAGTAATTATAGCTAGATATGCTTTTTTCTTAAATAATGGACAGGTAAGGTGTGAAAAATAATGACAGGGAATGACGGGGAAATTTTTAGTAATAATGTTTCTGTAATGATCTGCTGGAATGACATTAATGCTGAACGTGTATGGTGTCCTTTAGGCCTGACAAAAACCCTAACTTACCAACAAAAGATGGCTGCTGTCGTACAAACAAAGCAAAGTGACAGCGTGTTGGACTGGCCTATACCGTGAAATGGGTTAAGAAATGTCATGTTTTTCTGACGTTTGGAGAAAAACTGTTTTTTTTATTTTACTTTTGTAAAATGCATTTTTTTGTAACTTTTTTGTAATTAAAAGATGCATCCAATCAAAAACTTTTATCATCCGTTAAAATTGCTTCAAAAAACGAGTAATCCGATGGGCACAACCCAGGATATTAAAGAGAAACGAGACAAAAACACGTGTTTCAAAATTAATACTTAATTTTCAAAAAATACTTACCTTGCAGATTGCATAAAATTTTTCTATAACTTCTAGTGGAAGTAAGGAGTCGGGATTTTCCCTAAAAAGTGCAAAATTGTGGTAAAGTTATGAAACCTATCTCCCCCCAGTTTTCGAGGGTGCTGAACACGAATAACAGGGTGAAAGAAGTTTTTAGTCATGCCCTGAAACGGCCAAAAACCACCCCTTCTTGCTTATTTCTCATATAACAGCTTGGCATCGACTATTTTTGCAGGGATTCTTTGTTTTTTCATGGTGATATAACACATGGTGAAAGGTGATGTCAGGTAGTAGACCGCAATCGCCCTCGGGGGTGAAATCTACCCTGTCAGGGGGTGTAAAATTGCTTCTTTTTTTTTGTTAAAGACGTTTACTCCCCGTTTTCGAGGACGCTGATCAAGAAGGTTCGACCCTTCCTTCACCTTTAAACTGTCGGAAACCATAATAGGTAGTGACTTGGTTGATATTAGGGACTCGTTCTATCATTTTATTTGTTTTTGCCACCTTCACTGTTTTCTGGGTAAATCATGCGTCCTCAACGTATCCGTAGTCCATCAATTTCTCTGAACGTACATTGTGAGCATAGAGCTAGCGCGCTGATAACCCCGAAGTCTATCCATTTCTGTGGGAAGGATCAGTGCGTATGCCGCTGATATTAGGGACTCGGACATTATTTTATGTTTTCGCCGCCTTTACTGTTTTCTGGGTAAATCTTGTGTCCTCGAGGTATCCGGAGTCCATCCACTTCTCTGTAAGTACATCGTAGGCATAGGACTGAATGTGATGTTCATTTAGAAGAATATGAATCATGTAATTCTCTTTGTAAGCACCCTAAGTTATATTAATGTCTTGTAACAAATATTATACAGTGTCAGAAAATATTTCATTTGGGTCGGCAAGCGAGAACGAAGCAACTAGGCTATTCATTTTTATCGTATAACACATCCTACCCGTGCCACCTGCTTTCCCCACCACATGTACGTGGGCAGCTCTGTCTGCGGGAAATGTAAAGAATTATTCTGCCCTCCTAACTTAGAAAGCAGTATCTCCATCTTTACTGGTTTTGAGAAAACGTCTTTTTTAGTTTATTTAACTGGGCTACCACAAAAAATTTAATGAAAATTTTTGAAATTTGTTTTAAGTGTTGCAATATATGGTCAATACTACTTTCTAACTTAGTCAAAGAGGTGTAAAAATGCCCGAAACGTACTAAAAGCGCAGCAACTCGAAATTGACAAAATCTGGAGTTACTGCTTTTTAAGTTAGGACGGCAGTATTTGACTCGTTTTGAAAGTATAACGAGTTAAATAATTTTAGTTATTAAAGCACGTAATAATATTACCTATACTGAACAAAGCCAACTACATCCTTCCTTTGAATAAATGGTACTGAAATTTTTAATAGCAATGCAGTGTTGCCAACAGAGCTTTCTAAAATTCTCCGCCTACTGCCTTAAAATTCTCCGCAAATCGAAGAAATTCTCCGCCAAAAATAAAATATCAAAATTTTTTATAAAACAAAAAATATATTGATCTCTATTTGCTTTCTCAATATGTAATCCATTAGTCCATTACTAATTTGCACAAATTGATATTTTAATTCATCAGTAATGACAATGACTTAATAAAACCTGGTTGTGATGAATCAGCACAACCAGGTTTGGAGCACGCTTGAGATTGGTGAACTCTATATACATACTGGAATGAGTATGAACAATTAGGAATCTATTATTCCCTTTCAAAGAAACTTTAGAGATAAGCTAAATTTGGAGGCACTCTGGCTCCCTCTCACTTGTAAACTAATTATTCAGGAAACTGAGACAGGTAACCTTCAAATATCTCTAAAGCTTCTTCCAGCTCCAGCCTATCGGTTCTCACTCCAATATAGTATCGAGCTCACTACTTGAGATCATTGGTCGACAACTGGCCTCTGTTGACCAAAATAGAGGTGCCTTTTCTATTTTACAACAATGCGTAGGGTTTGTTCTCAACACATATAGGCGAGGGACGTGAGAGGCGTAGTAAACACTGTAATAAACACCCACAAAACACAATAAAAAACGAAAGTAAACAATACACAAAGGATACTAAACACGCTATATTAGAAAGAATCCCCTACGAGGATGAGATTATTATTTTGCAAAAGACAAGAGATCGGGGATTAATAATTTGCTTGTTTACAGTTGTAGCCCGAACAAACAAACAGCTGTTTGGCGACCTCTATTTTCCCCTATATCCTTAATGAAACTGAATACGCACGTATCGCCATCTGTTATCATTTACATAAACTCCTAAACTGCAAGAAAACAGAGAGGTACAGTATTTTGTTATTTGTTTTAATAAAGAAATAATTATAAATTCTGTCACCCTATATTCTCCGCCAATTCTCCGTCAAAAAGGCATTCTCCGCCAGATTCTCCGCAGGCAGTCCAATTCTCCGAAAAGCGGAGAATTCTCCGGCAATTGGCAACACTGGCAATGATGTACGTGTTTTCTTAATAGCGCGTCATTATTTGCTCCCTCTACTAGAGCACTGGTACACGCCTTTATTGTAGGCGGTCTGTCAAACCGTTGAAACTATGCCTGCCACCCAAATCCAAAATCTTCCGATACTGTATAGGAGGAATGCATAGGTTTAGTAAAATATTTCGCCGCCAGGCGGTTACCGATCGGCTTTGGGTACACTATTCATTGTGTTCTGTGCTTTGTAGTTTTGATGTGTTCAAATAAGTTTGTTTATTTGAAACCTACGGAAAATGGATAGTTTAGGTGAACTAAAAGAAAAGGTTGGCATTTTTAAAGTAGTAGTAAACAAAGATCCACAGAAAATGAGGTTATGTTGCAGTACCCAAACGCGACTCTGACGCCGCCTACATGCATTCGGTCTATTGCACTAAAAATCGTGTCCTGTATTTAAAAAAAAAATATGTGAAAAAATGTATCTCTAGTCTACCGGCATAAAATGGTTAAATTGAATTATTCTCTGATTGAACAAAGTTGAATAAAACAATCTTTCCATCTTTCTATATTACTTATATCTGTTATCTATTTTTTTCTATGTTCAGTTCCTAATTACTTCATACCATTTATATAATCTCCAATTGTGTGATATGTATTTTATAATATAAGCTCTTGTAACGTGCCTTGTAGCAATTTTACGGTTAATAAAACGTATTATTATTATTATAATTTATTAAAAACAGGAATGTTTAACAAGGGTATTCTCTTCCTTATATCCCGCTTTAAGGAACATGAATTTCAAATCCTTGCGAGGATAGGTTCATTCTTGATGAGGATTAAAATGGACAAATGGTGACATTGAAACCACTCCCACTCAATATACAAATTAGAAAATTTAAAAAAAAAACCCGGGGGGGGACCAACTCCCCGAGGTTGTCACAATACACTCTTAACATTGTCCTTGATCAGCATCCTCAAAAAACGGGGAGTAAACGTCTTTAACAAAAAAAAAAAAGGAGCAATTTTACACCTCTGTCAGGGGATTTCACCTTTAAGAGCGGTTGCGGTCTACTGCTTGACATCATCTTTCACCATCTGTTATATCCCCATGAAAAAATTAAGAATCCCTGCAAAAATAGTCGATGCCAAGCTGTTATATGAGAAATAAGCAAGAAGGGGTGGTTTTTGGGGTGCGCTTGACTAAAAACTTTTTTCACCCTGTTATTCGTGTTCAGCAACCTCGAAAACGGAGAGGGAAATAGATTTCATAACTTTAGCACAATTTTGCATACTTTCTTTACCTTTTTTTACTTCCACTATTCCTTATAATAGACTGAGAGCTGGCCCCCATCTGATCTAACCAGAGAGATCTAATTCTGTTTAATATTGCAGTTTCGAGTATTGTCCGCATGAAATGAAAATCCGGCGGTCTGGCACTCCAAAACGGACGGACATTAAAATGGGATTTCGAAAAAAAATACTGCAATTTAACCGGGAAGATCTATTTTTGTTTTAGAGTTTACTTGTTAGATTACTACCTCCTAAATTAATTTTAACTGGTCTGCCACTCGAAATCGGTCGTAAAATGGCGGCCAGATCAACTTACACTTTAAAAAAATTGATGTCAATTTAACCGAAAGTATCTAGTTTTAATTTTTCAACCAAATTACAGGTCAGTGCGTAGCTTTTACGAATTGCTCGGTCTGGGAGTAGAAAACAACCGGATCCAAGATGCCAGATCGGTTTTTGTAAGGTAGTAAAGCTTGTTAATCGTCGATTACGAGTGTGCTATATTATTTTTCGGTTGATGGTATATTAAAAAATTGATGGAAATGTAATTTTATTGTATGAAAAGAATTATAAATTTTTCGTCAACATTAGTTTTGACATTTAATTAAAAGATAGCTTGAATTTCACACTCATAGATTTGTCAGTGATGCTATAAAATCCAATTATTTTTGTAATATTTTCTGTTTTCTACCACGTCACAAGTATTTTCGTTATTCATCGTCTTCGTCCCCGTCAACTTCCGAGGGGACATCAGAATCGGTATCTTCGTCGTCTAAAAAGAGTTAAAAATTATATTGTATTCAACATACCTGAAGCCTCCGCAATTGCGTCGATAACAACAGGTGGACCAACGTCTCCATCAAACCACACAGGTTCGTATATCCCAGAAGGACCTATCTTCCAGCCATAGTCTTCGGGATTTAATGGCTGTATCGGGTCCTGTTTTTCGGCGTTCATCCATATATATGTTTGAAATATACTTCTTTTCACATGCAGCAGCAGTGATGATTGGCACGGGGGAATTGATAGGGAATCAAATGTGGCGAAGCTCTTAATAAGAGGCTCATTCATTTTTCTGGGCTTGTAAGCCATCTCAAATTTTCTGTACCTTGCCTCATTAACTGTTGGACACCTAGGGAGATTGTACACGAAGCAAACAAATTTCACCGCCGTAGTTATGGGAACAGAATCTGGTTCCGGATCTTGGTAGAATGTTTGAAAATATTTTTGAAATTCGGAGCTCTTTTCCATTTGTTTAAAAGGAGTAACTTTACCCTTTTTATAGAACCAAGATGTTGTGTCACATCCTGTGAAGGCATGCAGACCAGGCAACGCAAGACATACATCAGGACCGAGTTCGACGAACAATTTCCCTACGTCTAAATAACGAAGTGAGTTGTTGTTATAAAATCCAACCTCCATCAAAATTTTGGATTCAGCATTAATTTTATGGAAATTACCCAATAAAATAACAAGTACATCGATGTCATTGCATTGCAACTTTTTTTGTGCAAGCCTAAAGTACCATGTATTTACAGGAATTTCCTATAATACCACTTTACAGAATCAAACGTTTTACATATGACAACAAAATAACATTTCTTAGAAAATATGACCAGTGTGCCCCGCAGTCGGGGTACACTGGCCACATTAGTGAGGTTCACTGGTCACTGCTTCGATAAATAAAACAAATGACAGTTGTATGGTAGGTATTGTTATTTTACTGAGCAGGTACAAAATTATGTTTACAAATATATTCGACCTTAGCCCATATTAAAGTTTGATACATTTATGTTAAATGAGAACATATTTTGAGTTCGGGTTGTTCCACCAGATTGCATAGGTTTGGGAAGTGACAAACAATATTACATTTTTCTACAACCCGCCCTCCCCTACATTGTTTTGTACGTAGCCAAAGAGTCGTAGGTTATTCGTCGTTCAATGAAATGCAGCGTTGCAAGAAATTTGATCTGGCACCCAGTATCCGGCTGCTTTTGATTGCCATATTTAACAATTCAAGAAAGCCATTCAGTGAGCTGTAATTTAGTTCAAAAATAAACATTAGATACTTTCGGTTAAATTGACTTCAATTTTGTTTAACTTTGGATTGGTCTGGCGGCGATTTTGCGATCGATTTCGAATGGCAGACCAGCTCGAATTTATTCAGGAGGTAGTAATCTAACAAGTAAACTCTGAAACAAAAATAGATCTTCCCGGATAAATTGAAGTAAATTTTTTCGAAATTAGAAACGCCGCCTGTTTAACGTCCGGCCGTTTTGGACTGCCAGACCGCCAGATTTCTATTTCATGCTAGCTCCAGACTTGAGTAGTATACGTAACTGTATGAGATCTTTCCGGTTATATCAAATGGGAGCTACCTCTTGGACTATAACATACAGGTTGGCACTTCCACAAAAACATTAGTTTTATTCCACTAGGGTGATGCTGTGCTCTTGGTAACTATTTATTAGAACCTTGGAATTGCAAATAGATTCAATTAATCCAACGTCAATAAATTCAATAATTCACAAAATTCTAGGTATAAACGTTCTTCGCATAATAAACGAGCCCACAGCAGCTGCTCTAGCCTACGGCCTGGACAAGAACCTCAAAGGAGAAAAAAGCGTTCTGATTTTCGACTTGGGCGGCGGTACATTCGACGTGTCCATCTTGAACATCGATGAAGGGTCGCTATTCGAGGTTAAAGCCACTGCAGGGGATACCCACTTGGGCGGTGAAGATTTCGATAATCGTCTGGTGAACCACTTCTCAGAAGAGTTCAAGAGGAAGTTTAGAAAGGACCTCACGAAGAACCCTAGGGCCGTGAGGAGGTTGAGGACTGCTGCTGAGAGGTAGGTTGAGGTAGAAAAAGCCTAGTAGGTATATAGATAAGTATAGAGACTGTTTTCACCATTAATTTTGAATGAAACATCTCAAATAATAGCCTAAGGGATAGCCATGTTTTTTAATCATTCTCGAGATACAACAGTCCATTTAAGAGACCACATCGTTTTAAAAAAATTATACATATAATCTAGTGAAATTAGACTTTTCTGATCTAACAAAATATATCCTTCATTTTTTTTTGAAATCGATTTATTTTGGTGTTTTAAAGAAAATATTAAAAATCGACAACGAGATCACTACGGCATAAAAAATTATTCAAGGTCAAAGTTCACAAAAAACGGTTTTTTGCAAAATCGCGCTTTCTTTGGCTCGGAGGTCAATTGAGGTTATTATGAAAATGACATAATGAAATTGCGCACAAAAATGATCTCTTCTACTTTTTATGTACAACGAACGGTTTAGGCAAAAAATGTGCTTCGAAGTTTCCGCGCAAGGCATAATATGCTATTTCATATAGTCCATGCATAGAATACGTGCTTGTTCTATGTATATTATTAGCTGATCGATATATATTCACCGTCATATACAGTAATATTTGCTAAATCTTCACATTAAAATTTATTGGTTATATATTTACAGTGTGTTGCACTTGAAATGGTAACACCAGCTTTTTTATTTATTTTTTTTTCAATTTGAATCAAATTTCACTTAAGTATAGAATAACTTAGGATCTACTTAAGGCCAGAAAAACATTCGCCTCCTACAAATGCAAAGCCACCTGCGATACCAAAATATGCGGAGAAAATCAAGAAATCATATTAGGCATTTTTTTATCGGAAAATTTTGTTAATGAAACTTGTTCAGAATTGTCCAAAAACCTTGAGTCCAAAATTTAATCGGGTATTAATACACAAGAGGTCGATTTTTTACCGGGTAAATTTTTTTTGGACAAAAACCTGTTTTCCCATGAAAATTATTCGAGAATTAAGGGCATGGAAAAATCGCGACACGAAGTGGAGCGATTTTTCCTATGTCCCTTAATTCGAGCATAATTTTCATGGAAAACAGGTTCGAGTTACTCAAAAAAAATGTACCCAAGTAGAAAATCAACCTCGTGTGTATTACAGAAGATTAATATATGATTAAAAAATGTCTAAAATAATTATTAAAACAACAAAACTGTTTATTTAATGTTTTAAAAATAACGATTTATAATAAAAAATAAAAACATTTTCTAATGTTTTTTATCATCTTATAACCCCAGTCAGTCAAAATATTTGCAAGTTCATCATAGTAGTCGTATCTTTTTCGAGGGAATAATGCTCTTTGCATAAAGCTTTAAATTGTTTCCATATAAAATTTTTAGTGTTTCTCGTTTTAACTGGGACACTTTCATTCATAGCTTCGTTAATATTTTCTTGTGAAACATCACCAAATCGCTTTTTCTCATTCATTTTGTGTACAGAAATCAAGATGAAAACGTGAAATGTCAGATTTTAATAATTTCAATGACTTTTTTAGTTTGACACATGGCTACTACGAAAAAAGTAACATACATTTTTCTCGATTTTTTTCACTTATCGATAGCCGTTTTTCTCACTTTAAACAAATCCTATTGGTAAATTTATTTGAAAATGTACGTTTTGATTGGTTAATAAAGTAAGAATATATTAATCAAAATTAAAAAATATATGTGCCTTGCGCGGAAACTTCGAAGCACATTTTTGTCTAAACCATTTGTTGTACATAAAAAATGGAAGAAATCATTTTTGTGCGGAATTTCATTATCTTTAATTTTCATAATAACCTCAATTGGCCTCCGAGCCATAGAAAGCGCGATATTCGCAAAAACCATTTTTTGTGAACTTTGACCTTGAATAATTTTTTATGCCGTAGTGATCTCGTTAATATTTTCTTTAAAACACCAAAATAAATCGATTTAAAAAAAATGAAGGATATATTTTGTTAGATCAGAAGCCATATTTTTGTCTAAAATGACTGAAGTAATAGTAGAAAACGGCTATCAGTGAAACAAAGTTGTATTTTGACATAGTGATTCCTGTCATTATAAAGATTTTTCTAAGCAGCGCCAATTCAAAATATGGCGGCTAAACTCGCAAAAATAAATCAACTTCTTTAGCTAAACTATTGAGGGTACAAAAAAATGTTTTTAAGGTACTTGTATACTGATAAGAGCGAATCTAGCGGTGGATTTAGTAAGTTAAAGCGCGAGAAAGACAGAGTATAATGATTTGGCATAATATACTAATCTGCTATATTTAATCTGGCTATATTTCGTAGAGTAACTTTTTTTATATTTCAAGAGTTATTAGGTTATTACTGTCGGCTATATCTTTTTATACTACTTTTACCACGTCTCAAAATCATCGAATCAACTGATTTCGAAATCGATAAACGGCAAAAAATGCCACTTTCAATTCGTTCGTTCCGAGCCGAATTTTCCAATTTCGATGTGCAATTTACGATCAGGTTTATCCGGAACTCTTCCTCTTTACGTCGCAACATCGTGTGGCCGTCCCCTGGTGTTTTTCGAAAAATATGAACCTGTCGAGATCGCATAGTTTTGTAATTTTTTCGGCTCCGAAATGTGAGCTGTTTTCTACTAATTCTCGCAGACATCTCCGAAAACGGCAAGAGTTAGCTCGAAATAAGAAATTAGATCAAACGTTTTTGCGGATTTCACATAGTACCCACTCCATGAAGCGATAAAATTTTTTTTAGATTTCTAATAGCCGCCCCCCCCCCCCCCATGAGGCTAGAAATTTTTTTTTGGATTTCTATTTGCACCCCCCCCTCCCATGAGGCGATAAAATCGGATTTCTACTTCCCCCCCCCATGAGGCGATAAAAAGTAGTGATCGCGGAGTCCGAAGGGATATCCTTGTACTTTAGTATGAAGTACGTCCGTGATGACCTCAGGAAAGGGCGCCAAAAAGCGCTCCCGCCCGGGTGGAAAATTTACCTTGAGCCGCCCCTGCGCCCCATCTTCGAAATAGGCTACGTTGCCACTCAATTTCAAGAGCTGTTATATTTACACAAATGTAGGACTTAAAATTGATTAAATTTCTAATAACTTTTATGCTAGACGGACAATTTTTCCAGGGTTTTAACAGTGTTAGTAAGAAACTATTTAATTTTATGTTACTTTTTGAAGAACATTTCTAAAAAATTGTGGTATTAAGAGCATCAAATACGTCAAATAAGGAATCTGCCTAAAAAAGCGGATCCAACTGGTGTCCTAACCACATTTGTACTTTGGATTTCACTAGGGCTTTGGAAAACAGTTCAAATCGCAATTTATCTAAAGTATATCCTGCCTTACCTCCGTAGAGGGTTGTTAAAAATCGTAGGCCAGCTTCGGCAATAGCTTCAGCTTGAGTATGGACCACTTTATTGATAGATGGGTTAGTTTTGATGACATTACCAAAAAGCAGAAGTTAAAACGAAAATTTTTCATAAATATGTAAAATTTGTCCAACTCTGATGAGCACTAGTATGGGAACGGGTGGTCCAAAAAATATGCATGGTCTCATTCAATGCAGAATTTAATGCCCTACAACTTTTAATAGGACTATGTTTTCGATATTGTGAGTCCTTTACGATATATAACCGTGAAACCGCAAAAATACCTCTATTGGGGGTACATTTTTACCCACCACCACTTAAACACAACTCCGCCGGGGGGGACCTAGGATAGTCATATTAGGCAAAAAATGAAGCCATTAGAACAATAAAACCTTTTGTAGCAATTATTTCCGATTTGGATTTTAAGCCTACTGGCCTCTATTGAAACCGGAAGCCATTTTGATTTGGACGCTGCTTTTAAAAAATACAAATTGTAATGACAGGAATCAGTATGAATTACAAATAGCAGTGTGCTAACAGGTGTATAACAATCTGCTATTTTCTATGTGCTAATTATTTTTCTTAGGCATAAAAGCGTAGTATTGAAAAATAAATTCCCTGTTTCTTCTAACACTTCACTAATAACTTTCGGTGCGCATTTTGAGACAATTGGCAGTAATTTCAAAAAACCTTACCAAGCTTGTCTAAATATACCTAATCAAAAATTATTTTAGCAATAAGTGTGATTTTTTGAAGGGCTAAGAGAACGCTAAGCTCCAGCACGGAAGCCTCCCTTGAAATCGACGCCCTCTACGAGGGCGTAGACTTTTACACGAAGATATCCAGGGCCAGGTTCGAGGAAATAAACGCCGACCTGTTCAAAGGTACCTTGCAGCCCGTCGAGAAGGCCCTGAACGATGCCAAGATGAGCAAATCGGACATACATGACGTGGTCTTGGTGGGGGGCTCCATCAGAATACCTAAGATCCAATCCCTGCTCCAGAACTACTTCAACGGGAAGAGCTTGAACCTGAGCATCAACCCGGATGAAGCTGTGGCCTACGGAGCGGCGGTCCAGGCGGCCATCTTGAGCGGAGATACCAGCTCGAAAATTCAGGACGTTCTCCTGGTGGATGTGACGCCTTTGTCGTTGGGTATCGAGACTGCTGGTGGGGTTATGTCGAAGATAGTCGATAGGAACGCCAGGATTCCCTGCAAGCAATCGCAGACCTTCACGACGTATTCTGATAATCAGCCGGCGGTCACCATCCAGGTTTTCGAGGGAGAGAGGGCTATGACGAAGGATAATAATTTGCTTGGTAAGGCAATTGAAGGCCCTGTTAGATTGAAAGTAGATACTTTTCGGAATATAACCTTGCACCATTTATATAATAGTACAAATCGTCGTGATGTATCTTATTTTTTCTAATTTTACAAGTCGTTCAATCAGTGGTGGATTTTGTTCGGCATAAGGTGGAGTAGTAATGATTTTGATATGTGTTGTTTAAGTCTTGTTAGATATTAGACTTACAATAAAAGTGCATATACAAAAAAATGTAGGAAACTTTGTCTGGAACATTTTTCTCTTAGGATCGAGCGTTGCCGAATTATTAAAAAAAACACAATTTTTGCACCTTTCAGAGCCTCGACTGAAACAACATATATCAAAATCATTACTACTCTACCTTTGATATGGCAAAGGATATTTTTTGTCCCTACTGACTGGAGAGTGATTAAAATTTAATAATATTAGGATTAACAATAATGTACAATAAACAGAGAGAGTTCTGTGATCATTGAAGTTTTTTCTAACACATCTTATAACACTTTGTGAGAAGGTAAAATTGTAAAAATGTCGGTTTTCAGGGCAGCGACATTCGGTTTTCGGTTGCGGTTTCAGTTTTCAGGGTAGTGACAATTCGGTTTTCGGTTACACTTTCGATTTTCAAATTGGAAATAAAAAAACTTTGATAACTTATATTTGTACATTTCTACAATAGTGGAATAAAAATAAAGGATGAGGGCCTATAAGGCCGGTTTTCGGCCCTTTTTATTTTTGGTAAAAAAATTTCGAATTTTTTTTTTATAATACATATTCAATATCTAATCTATTCCACCCCAAACAGAACTGTAAACCGGTTTTATAATAGTTTAATGGGGTTACATGGAGGGGGATAGGTTGGGAGAAGTTCTGTTTGGAGTGGAATAGATTAGATATTGAATATACAGGGTGTTCGACAAAGAGTGTGCCAAATGGGAATGGTGGATAGGTGGGGCCATTTAGAAGTTAGTTAGCCCTAATGACCTCTATCCAAAGTACCTATCACCGTTTTTGAGATATTGTTATTTTATTATTTTTTTAAATTTCCCTCAAATCAGCCTTTTAGCATTAGACCAGGGTTGATAATTTTTGAGACCAAAAAAAATTATAGTAGGATGAAACCCATTGGAAAAGGTAGAGAATATAACAAAAATGAAAGGAAAAATAATTTACGGGCGATCTGAGGTCGGGAAGGGGAAGGGGGTGAGTTTTTAAGGGTAAAAATCGGTTTATCTCGATTTCCGGCAAAACTACAAGTCCTATGAAAAAAAGTTAAATAGCAAAGTTGTAGGTAATAAAAAGATCTACAACTTTTGTTTTTACACTTTTTTTACATAACCTCGAAATTTATGTGAAAAATTCAAATAACCAAGTTTTTGGTTTTTTATTTTTATCTTTTGCAAAAAAATTTATTTTTTCACGAAATTTGGTGAAAACTTACCTTTTTATGTCCCAAACACACAGTAAATTTTTTGATTTAAAATATTCATTTTTTCACCTTATTATACTCTTCGCAAAAACGAAGAGTATATTGTATTTGATCGGCACATTTCTAAAATCGTAAATATCGCTCGTTGAGAAAAAATTTTCATATCATTGTGTTATCGAACGAATTCTGAACGACTTTCAAAATGTCCGTCCGTCCGTCACGTTTCTTGTAAGCACGATAACTTAAGAAAGAAAAGTCCGATTGTATTGAAATTTAGAAAGTAAGTTAGTGTTAGCTAGAGGAAGAACCCTATTGTTTTTGAAGAAAATCGATCGGTGAATAAAAAAGTTATTAATTATTTAATTAAAAAAATACATATTCTCTTAATTTTTGTCGCTTGTACTAAAATGGAAATCTTCCGAAATATTATTTCCATAATATATATTTTTTTTGTTTATGGATTTTACTAATATATTTCATAGAAATAGGAGTTGAAATATGTATGATTGTCAAAAGATATATATAAATCACAGACAATCAATTTTCGTAGCAATATGTGGTGGCGCAGCGGCTAGAGTTTTACGTTGCAATCCAAAGGTCCCGTGTTCGAATCCCGCACAGGTTGAGTATTTTTTTTTCATATAATTTTTTTCACAACAAAGATGGTATCACAAAATTTAGGATGTCTAAAAACTAACATTATTTACAAGAAAACTGCGAAGAGTATCCTATAGAATGTGTTACAATTATATAAAAAGTTCTGTGAACAGGCGAAGAGTACGTGTTTAGCATGTTTTGACTTAATATTGAAAAAGCACCCTAATTTTCAATCGAAAATTCTCACGTCAAAATATCTGCTTTTTTAAAAAAGTCGGTGGACTTTTTGTTCGTTGAAATCTCTACTTTCTGATGGTATATAAAAAAAAATACATTACTATGGTAAATGTTCTCAGAAAATGCAAATAAACGAAAAAAACTCGAATCCGAAAATTTTTTTTTGAATCATGTATAATTTTGAGCTATTTATTAAAATTTACACTTTAATTACTCGAAAAACGTAAGATTTCATGTTACATTGATAAACAAAAAAATTGCTAAAGTGTAAATTTTAATAATTAGCTCAAAATTGTACATAATGATTCAAAAAAAAATTTTCGGATTCGAGTTTTTTTCGTTTATTTGCATTTTCTGAGAACATTTACCATAGTAATGTATATTTTTTTATACCATCAGAAAGTAGAGATTTCAACAAACAAAAAGCACACCACACCGACTTTTTTAAAAAAGCAGATATTTTGACGTGAGAATTTTCGATTGAAAATTAGGGTGCTTTTTCGATATTAAGTCAAAATAAGGTGAAAAAATGAATATTTTAAATCAAAAAAATTACTGTGTCTTTGGGACATAAAAAGGTAAGTTTTCACCAAATTTCGTGAAAAAATAAATTTTTTTGTAAAAGATAAAAATAAAAAACCAAAAACTTGGTTATTTGAATTTTTCACATAAATTTTGAGGTTATGTGAAAAAAGTGTAAAAACAAAAGTTGTAGATCTTTTTATTACCTACAACTTTGCCATTTAACTTTTTTTCATAGGACTTGTAGTTTTGCCGGAAATCGAGATAAACCGTTTTTTACCCTTAAAAACTCACCCCCTTCCCCTTCCCGACCTCAGATCGCCCGTAAATTATTTTTCCTTTCATTTTTGTTATATTCTCTACCTTTTCCAATGGGTTTCATCCTACTATAATTTTTTTTCACTTTTTACCATTTTCAAAATTATCGACCCTGGTCTACATGTATAACAATTTTTTTCATGGTTGTAACAGTTCAAAATAATTTCTTCCACATCCAGTAGAAGTATAATAACGACAAAAAAATTTTTACTGTTCAAATAGGCTTAAAGTGTCATGAAACGTCGAGATTTTAAGTTTGAGTAAAAAAAAATTTTCTGTCTGTCTGTCTGTCTGTCTATGTTTGGGGGGTAAATTGAGGTAAATTTGGGGTAAATGGGTAAAGAAAGCAGGTAAGAGTCCATAAAATTGGTATTTAGTGTATACAAGAGAAGCTAAGGTCTCAAAAAAATTTTTGGCATAGCCACCCCCATTACCACCCCCATCCCCTTATTAAAGGGGATGGAAAAAAAAATTGATTTAGTGTATGTACAAGAACCAGAAACCTCAAAATATTTTTTTACTCCATCCACCCCCACTACCACCCCCCTGTCACCATCCCTACCCCTCTACCGATGTGGGATATCGTTTTATGGGTTTTTGGGGTAGAGGATTTCAAATATTATATTATTAAAGTTCCATAAACAATTATTTTCACATACAAAGTTTTTTCGTTGTAAGTGACTTGGATAGAGAATCTGGATGTGGAAGCAGTGATTCCTCGGGCAGCGGTTTTTTAATTATTTTCTGCAATGCATATGTGTTCTAACACAATCATATGGAACGCTGATAATTAAAGAAAAAAAATATTATGAGCTAACAGAAACCCCCGGAATTGGTAGAAAGGATCATAAAGTTCAATTTTCCCTTGCATTTGCAAAAAAACGCAAAGATATTGAGATGTTCAAATGCCTTCAAAAACTTCTCCCTTTAATGCCATTTTTAACCGTATGCCACATGCAATAAAAACTTTTTAAAGAACATGAGAAAATTGGTGGTAATTTGTTTAAACAAATTACCACCAATTTCCCAATTCACGTTTGACACACCCACTGCCGAACACCCTGTAAGTATATGTAAAAAAAATTTTTCGAAATTTTTTGAAAAATAAAAAGGGCCAAAAACCGGCCTTATAAGCCCTCCTCCTTTCTTAAAAAGTTATATGCGGTGGAGCATTTTTTTTGCTGAAATCTAAGTTACACATATAAAGTAGTATGACTGCAAGTTTTGAACTTGGGACGAGTCGGGAACATTTTTGTTCGTTGTATCAACTGAAATTTCAAAACAACTTTTTCTCGATTTTTTGCATATATATCCGGTTTCATTGGTCGTATTGCAAAAATAAAAAATAGAGATTGTTCGCAATAAAATTTTGAGCTGACCTATCAATAAAAGAGTCGTATTTTACATTCAAAGCTATTGCATATAAATAGCCATAACTTTTTATGGAATTCATCAAAAATTAAAAAACTGCTAGAAAGATGAGGCAAACATCTAATTTTCCGTTTTTTTTTTCGGAATTTCACCGGTTGTGTTGTTTGGACACCAATATCGCCAGACGAATTTAGGGGGTTATACAAGGTGATCTACCATAACATGCGGAAAATTTATCAGTAGGTTGTCCCCACCGGAAGAAGAAAAAATAAAAATTTAAAAAAAAATGACAAAAAAATACCTTCTTTTTTTGCGCCGCCAGTGACTTTAACCAATCTGACGCAACGCGGTACACTTTATCAGACTTAGGATTGACACTATTGACAGCAAAGCTGGAGAGGGTAGAAGTGACTTTTTGGTTTTAATCAAATCACACTATAAAAATAGCGAAATAAATCGAAAAGACATTGACCCTATGCTAGTGAACTCTGCAACAACAAGTAGATATAAGAGATATTTACTTAAACCCGTCAATAACAAAAACACCAACTTCGGCGGTGTCCTGATTGTTCGACCGAAATCAAAAAACGCGGCACTTTGACCGCACCCGCCAGCCTAACTTTTTATGCCAATTAAGGAAATGTAAACATCTTCGATGTGTCCTTTCACAAGTAAGTTCATCGAACTATTACTGACCACAGACACGTACCAATAGCGTATCTTCATAAGTTTTAACCATTTTTAATATACTAAACTACCTCAGAGCACTCTAAAATTTTGCAGGGGCTTTCCCACATTGAAGACTAGTACACCATTTTATTTTCCGCATATCATGGTAAATTACGTTGTATAGACGTCAAGTTCTATGTAATGGCGTAATCAGCACATTTTTACCTTTCAATGTCCCACGAAGGACAACAAAGATTTTGTTTTCAAGTCTACTATTATGTTCGATACAAGTAATTAAAGAAAAATAACGAATTAGTGGAGTAAAAAACAGGGGAAAAGTCGCTTCCTTCTCGAGTTTTTTTTTTAATCTTAGAACAAACTGAGACATACCATTTCGTTAAGTAGGTCGATGTTCATTAGAAATCATGAAATACGACATTTTTTAGTGGTCACGGACATTGTTATTTTTAAAAAGGTGTGGAATTTTGTTTTTTTTTTAATCATGTTTTTTTGAACATCTAATGCCATATCTCAAAAACGAATGGAGATATCCACATGAATTTTTTTTTGTTATAAAACACACACTTAAGCGCTTCTATCTGTGCTTAGTATTGTTAATTAAAACATTTTTAAGCATGTTAAAAACTTAGATAACCTTGAAAGTTCAGAAAATACGCAGTCAAATTTTCACTAAGCTACAAACTTTTTTGTTTTTAGAAATTTTGTATAACAAAATAAAGCCAAAAGACCAATAAAGTTTTTAATAGCATAATTCTTATTGTATCTTTGATAGTTTAGGTACAGTGATTTTTTTGGAGCGCGCGAATTGCAGAAATTGAGTATTAATACGCCCGCGTCCACTAAAACTAACTAATCTCAGGGCGGTGTACGATCAACGTTATTCGTCTCTCACAACAAATTTGAATGTGGAAATAATTGTTTATGGAACTTTAATAATAAAATATTTGAAATCGTCTACCCCAAAAACCTATAAAACGATATGTCACATCGGTAGTGGGGCTGAGGGTGGTGGAAGGTAGGTGGTAGTAGTGGTGGATAAAGTAAAAAAAAATTTGAGGACTTTGGTTTTTGTACACACACTAAATGTCAATTTTATTTTTTGAATAAAAGAGTGGGAGTTGGTAATGGGGGTGGTTAATGCCAAAAAAATTTTGAGACCTTAGCTTCTCTTATATATACTAAATACCAATTGTATGGACTCTTACTTGCTTGATTTGCCTATTTACCCCCATTTACCCCCAACCCTTTAACGGAATAATCTAGTTCCAGATCTCGTTAAAACAAATAGGTACGTGTACCAAATTTCAACTCAATATCTTAAACGGTTACGGAGTAATTGTGCGCACAGACCGACAGACAGATTTTTTCTTTTTGCTCAAACTTAAAATCTAGACGTTTCATGACATTCTAAAAACAATAAAAATTTTCAAAAATATTTTTGTCCTATACTTACACTGGATGTGGAAGTAAAATGTGTAACGATATTCTTTCCCTTATTACCACTTGTATTATATTGTAGAACGTATGGCTATTGTGCGAATTGTGCGTGGATTATCTGCTAAAAAAATATTTAAGATAAAAAAGCAATCTAAGTTTCATTGTAAAATGGAGTGGATTTTATGTGTGGCGTAGTAATAGAGGAGAACGATAAACTTGTGCACAAGCCATGGAAACGGAGTTTCTATAATTAGGGCTGCGGAAATTAAAAGAGACTTAATTTAGTATATTTTTTTCTTTTTTGTTACCTAATTTAGACGAAAATAACACGTTTACTTAATTATTGTGTGGATCTAGGGTAAAAATGTAATGCATGGGAATTTCGGATAGGGACTCTGACACAGGAAATGTCGGATACAAATATTAAGATTGCCACGTTCAAAAAAAAGTGCTTTAAGAAATTGTCTTTTCTATTTAGCTCCAATAATAACGCAAAAAAAAAGGAAAACTCGATAGTTTACTTTTCATCAAAACACTCCAAAATTATTACTTTTCCTAAACTTCTGTTTGTGAAATTTTATTAGCTCCCTAGTTGCGCAACTTTTTTTCCATTTACTATAATATTATTTTTTACCGTTTTCGAGATCCCAATGTAATGCATTTTTATCCCAGATACTTTATTTGAGATTTTTAATTCCTTTTTGCCTTCAACCTTAGTCCTTAATGCGCCACTAGAAAAAATAAGTTATCCTTTCAGATCCTAAAACGTGATAAAACAGTCCTAAACATAAAAAAATAATAATGAGAAGTTCCGTTACACAAAATACATAATCATTATTATTCTTAAGTGCCGCGCGCGTACCCTTCGACAATTCCTCCATACTAAAAAATTCGTAACTAGCAAACTGTTGCTAATAATGAAAATATTTTTTTTCTAAAAACTTTTTTGGTCTATTGACTTCATTTTCTTCATAGCATGTTACACAAAATTTTCAAAAACAAAAAAGTTCCTCGCTTAGTGAAAATTTGATGGCGTATTCTCTAAACTTTCAGGGTCATCTACGTTTGTGGCATGTTCACATTTTTTTTTATTAGCAATCCTATGATTAGAAAGAAGCGCTTAAGTATGTGTTTTATAACAAAAAAAAGTTCACATCGATAGCTCAATTCATTTTTGAGATATGGCAATAGATGTACAAAAAAACATGATTTAAAAAAAATTGAATTTTACACTTTTTTTAAATAAGAATATCTGAGACCACTAAAAAATGTCGTATTTCGTGTTTTTATGTGTAAAATGATGTTGTCTGTAATACCCACTGTGTCTGATCTTGTTCTAAGCTGATAAAAAAAAACGACACAATTTTACCTCTTTTTCGCTCCACTAAATCTTAATTTTTTTAAAATCAATGACTTTTCTTATTATTTCTTTAAATCATGATATTTATGAACTACACCACATTTCATTATGTCACATTTTTTTACAATATAAAACAAAATTCTTCTACGAATATCTAGGGATCGAGTTCTCCTATACCTCAACGAATTTGTTCACTTTCCAGGCACCTTCGACTTATCCGGCATCCCACCAGCCCCACGCGGAATACCGAAAATAGACGTCACCTTCGACCTGGACGCCAACGGCATTCTAAACGTGAACGCCCTTGAAGTCAGCACCGGAAAATCCAGGAAAATCACCATCAAGAACGACAAAGGTCGACTTTCCAAAAAAGACATCGAGCGTATGCTCGCAGAAGCCGAACAGTACAAGGACGAAGACGAGAAGCAAAGAGAAAGAGTTTCAAGCAAGAACAACCTGGAAAGTTACGTATTTAACGTGAAGCAGGCTGTGGACGACTCAGGGAGTAAATTGAGCAACGATGATAAGCAGAAAGTGGAGAAAGAATGCAACAACTGTCTGAAGTGGTTGGAAAGTAATCAGATGGCAGATAAGGAAGAGTTCGAGTACAAGCTGAAGGAGATGACCAGGGCCTGTGCTCCCATTATGACGAAGATGCATCGTGGTGGGGATCAAGGTGGTGGATATAAGTCTGGTGATCAGGATGGTCCTACCATTGAGGAAGTCGATTAAGGCAGTTAGAGTTTAATGTTGTAGCGTTTTGCTTTTCATCTGTTTTGTACTTATTTAGAATATTAAACGTTTATTATATTTTTTTTTATTCTCCTATTTGGTATTGTTTTCCAAAGTGTTTTATTTAATTTCTTTTCTTTTGGTATATAAAATAATTCAAATGTAAGAGTCAAAAGAGATTTTGGAAAAATTCCGGGAAGCGGTAACTTTTGAGAATACATCTCTGAACATGTCAGGAACAACATACCAAAAGTTACCAGCCATAATATTTGAGCGTAATTTGTTATTAAACAAATTAGTTGCAAAGTATCAGTTTTTGTCAAATATATCTTAAAATAATTTTTTATTTCAAAAACTAATTGCGCCATTCGAAAGTACGGGAAATTTCACATCAAAAATGTATATAAAGTTTTTTTATACAATCAAAAATATAGGCTCCAGATTTTTTTGTTTAACGCATGAAAATGGAACGCGGCACGCGAAGCGCGCGCAGCCTCGAGCGAGCTACACTAAATTTGTTGGTATTTTTTAACTAATTAATGAAATTGACCTTACAAAAGCTTAAATGAAAAAAGAAACATTGGATTACTATATGTATATTTTCAAATATAAAAGTGAATGTCTGTAGAAATAGTACATATATATGAAGTCGGAACATAAAAAGATTTGCGATGAAATCGGTAAAAACTCTACCATTTCTAAAATTTTTAAGATAAAAACCTGGGTCTTTCACATTTTACTCTTCAAGCAATGTATAAAAAGATCCGATGAGTGAGGAAAATATCAAAAATTTATTTTTGAAGATATTCACTTCCATTTTCTCGATAACCAAAAGCGAGGGGGCAACCGCTGGCGAAATTTTGTACACCTAATACCTATTCTAGAAAAATACCCTTTATTTCCCCTTTAATTCCTTGTAATTCCCATAATTCCTCAAATACCTTTGTTTCCTCCTAATACCTTAATATTTTGTAGATTATCTCGGGAACGGTGCATTTTTTGATAAAAATACCTATATACAAAATTGTTCCTTATAAAACTCTCTATTAAAAATGTCTCTACACTTTTTTCCTAAAATTAATAGTACCGTGGGAAATAAGGCGCACACATAAGGATTGGTTCCGGTCAACACAATAAATTGTAATCTTTACTATAATCTACTTTAAAGTTCAATACTTAACGCTAAAGCAGTAGCTACTAAAGTCCGCCTAAAATTATAATAAATTCCTCTCACCACTATAAAATAACGCGATTTTTGATGAAGCGAGAATATTGTATACCGGGTCGCTCAGCCGATAGGGACACTGTTGTAACTTTTGAATAGGCGAATGGATTTTTTTCAAATTTGGTGTGGTCATATGGGATATAATTTCCAATTATATAATGTAAAGAACCAAAATGGCCGACTTCCGGTTTCGATTTTACCCGAAAGTGGGTTTAAAATACCCGGTTTATGCGTAAAATCCCGAACATTGGCAGCCCTGAACAGTAACAGCGTTTACAGCAAGCTCTAAAATAATGCAGTGACCTTGGGTCGTCTGAGATATAGTGGGAGAAATTGAAATTTTTTACATTGTGGTGGTGTATAGATATTTATACTTTTTTCGCGTAAAGACAGCTTTGGAAATAGCCATACGGATATTCAGCGAATTATATGACCTGCGCTGATTATATTTGCGTCTCATTTACCAAAGTACTATTAATTGTAGGAAAAAAGTTTAGAGAAGTTTTTTATAGAGAATTTTATAAGGAATAATTCTGTATATAGATTTTTTTATGGAAAAATGCACCGTTCCAGAAATAATCTAGAAAACGACGTCCTCTAGGGGATGAAGCACGCAATTTTTGAAACTTTATGAATTTTGTCCAATATATTACAATTTTAACTGTTATATTACTCAAGTATTACCAGACATCGTGCAAACTTTTAATAATGAGAAAGCTAGTCATGGAGAAATTGTGGACGTAGGAGAGCGATTTGTTCTAGCTTTATACAACTCTACCTCCGCAGAAAAAAGTCTAGATGTACACAGATTTATGACTTTTAACAAACTTGTTGGTAAAGCAAACAATACTGTAATATTATCAAAACTACCAACAACTTCTGCTGCTGCTCGGCAACACTCACGTTTTTTACCAAATTCAAACATGGAAAAGCGTTGCGCTAGAAGCTACCGATTGGGATGGAAAAAAGTTGGCGGTATATTAACCCGAACTATGACAACAAACGAACTGGCTCCCGAATCTGTTATAACACTAATTTCTTGTTCATGCAAATTGGGGTGCGAAAACAAGTGCAGTTGTAGAAGAGTAGGCTTACGTTGCTCCACAATGTGTTACCATTACCACGGACAAGCATGCATGAAGGTCGAATCTATGGAAGACGATGAAGATTAATTAACGTAGGTAACCTTTTGATAATTAGTGGATTCGGCCTGCAGGGGACACCACACGCCAAGTACTTTACCTCTAGGGTGGCGTGGAAACAAGTACAATATACAATATTCTCGTTTCTTTAAAAGTCGCGTTATTTTATAGAGGTGAGAGGGTGGAAATGGTACATTTATTATAATTTTAGGTGGAGTTTAGTAGCTACTGCTTTAGCGTTAAGCATTGAACTTTAAAGTAGATTATAGTAAAGATTACAATTTATTGTGTTGACCGGAACCAACCCTTATGTGTGCGCCTTATTTCCCACGATACTATTAATTTTAGGAAAAAAGTGTAGAGACGTTTTTTATAGAGAATTTTATAAGGAATAATTGATCAAAATGGTCACCGTTCCCGAGATAATCTAGAAAACCTCAAAATGGGGGTGGAAACGGCGTCCTAGGGGATGAAGCACACTATTTAGGGGTGGGAACTTTTCGGTTTAGTAATTCTTATGCTATTATTATCATTTCTACCAATTTTCAAAACATTATGAATTTTGTCCGATATAAATCGTTATATTACTGAACTAGAAGTCGATAGTATCATCGGTAGTTTAATTAAATTAAATATTTTTTCTTTACTAGATATTTTTAGCGCTAATCTCGGCGCTAATGTTTTTACAACACTGACGTCCTTTATATAAGAATTGGTATGTAATTCTTCAAGATAAACATTCCATTTCAATAATTTTACGCTCTAATTCCCTCCTAATACCTGTTATTTCCTCTTAATTCCCTTCTAATACCTCGTAATAATATTTATTTCCTCCAAATTCCCCTACAATTCCCTTAATACCTAATAATTCCTTCCGAAATACCTTCAATTCCTTCCTAATTCCTCCGATTTGTACACTATTTCCCCTCAGCGGTTGCCCCCTCGACCAAAAGCGATATTTGAATTCTGTAAAAGGTATCTACTAGAATATATAAATGACTTCAGTTTTTAGTAAAAATGGTGATTTTCTACAT
This sequence comes from Rutpela maculata, assembly GCA_936432065.2. Classification (NCBI taxonomy): domain Eukaryota; kingdom Metazoa; phylum Arthropoda; class Insecta; order Coleoptera; family Cerambycidae; genus Rutpela; species Rutpela maculata. The sequence continues at coordinate 142,365,018 of OW386290.2, forward strand.
TGAGATACAGATGGCGTTGCGATGCAAAGACATTTTTCGATCCTAGGAACGATGAAATGAGTTGCATGAGATGGAGAATTATATTCTGAGTAACTTTTATGATACGAACAATTTTCGAAAAATCACTGGTTCTTGAGATATTTGAATAATTTTTTTGAATATAAAAATCGTCATAACTTTTTTAAAATACATTTTAGACAATAAGTCCTTTGGGACATTTTTCATAGTGAATCAGGCTCATTTAGATGGTAATGAAATTTATTTCAAAAAACAAAAATTTTTTTTTTTTCAAGTAAAACAAAGGTGGGGCTGCAACTGCTGTTTGGAAATTAAAGATTTTGACATTGTTGTTTATTGTGTATTGTCTAATTTTTGCGTCATGTTTATGTTGTATTTTCTACTAAATTTGACACTATACATTGTAGACATATGAAAAAAAAAATGGGATTTTTGTTACTTCAAATATCTCGAAAACCAGTGATTTTTCGAAAATTGTTCATATTAAAAAAGCTGCTTAGAATATCATTCTCCATCTCATGCAACTCATTTCATCGTTCCTAGGATCGAAAAATTTCTTCGCATCGCAATGCGATCTATGCCCCATTTTTACTCAAAACTGAAGTCATTTATATATTCTAGTAGATACCTTTTACAGAATTCAAATACCGCTTTTGGTTATCGAGAAAATGGCGCGGGGAGTTTAAAGTGGGACACCCTGTATACAGGGTGGACCATTTTAATCTATTATTGCAAATATCTCGTCGTGTAAGCCACAAATTAAGAAATGACCTTTACAAAAGTTGTTGGATTCTAAAGGAGCCATCTGATTCTGTGGTCGGGCACCTGGTCCGTAACCTTGGTACCCTGGCCCTGTGATACCCAACTTTGTTTTTTTAAATAGGAACCTATATTTTTTATTGCAGAATCTAATTCTACGGAAAAAAATACGTTCAAATATGATTTTCAAAAATTTTTTCCAGTGGGCCTTACTCGGGCCCAATACCAACAATTGAAATCGCAAGAACCCAATTATCTCGACGGTTAAGCTAACAATTAAAAAATGACTTAAATAACACTTGTAGGATTCGATGGGGGTCATTTAATGCTATGGTTCAGTACCCGGCCGGGCTCTTGATACGGCCCTGGGGCCCCCAACTTTTTTTTTTAATGGAAATATCAATTTTTTATTGCAGATTTGCATTCTACGGACAGAAATACGTTTAAATATGATTTTCAAAAATGTTTCCCAGTGAGCCTTACTCGGGCCCAATTTGTAAGGTAATAATCAAAGTTTGACAAGTTACAAAAGTTTTTACAATTAATTGTTTTTTATTTATTTGCATTCATCCTGATTAGAGCATATTATTTAGGTATTAAGCAAATCACCACTTACACACTTTTTTATTTATTATGAAATATCCTACTTTTTGCATATTGTTGCCCTAATCTGGGCACGCTAATATACTAGTCAGGTAAATACTTTAGAACACTAATTATTGGAGAACCAATCAAAACAACAACTCTTCTAGCTAATTCAATACTTCGTCAGTATTAGCTAGAAGAGTAATTGTTTTGATTGGTAATGAGTATTTTAAATTTTTTACCTGACTAGTACATTTTTCCAAAATTTAAGAATCTTTTTCAAACTTCGAGCGGCTGTAATTCTAGGATAGAGCTAATAGGAAAGGAGATAATTGAGAAAATAGTAGGCACATTGTGTATCTAATAGTAAATGCAATACATTCCCGGACGACGACGACTTAACGCCCCGGCCACCAAGCATTGAAATCCGGGAATGTGCTTTTACCATGGGCGTATCCAGCGGGGGAGGCAAGGGGCACACCCCCGAGCTACAGCTCTCTGACTAATAATGATTACTTCGAGTTTAAGAAGACTGAAAACTTACCTCAGAAATAAAACAATCACAAGTTGCCTTAATGGCTTGGCTCTACTAAATATTCACCAAGAGATTCCTGTAACTTGCGATGAAGTGTGTCAGGAGCTCGCAAAAGTCAAGAGACAACTAAATATTTAGTAATATACGTTTTGTTTCTGTTATTCTGTTTCACTTTATAAGAGAATTTATGTTTCGTTAATTACTTTTAATTAAATAATTTACCAATTTACGCTCTTTGTTAATTTTCATTGGTAACTAGAATAATTCTTGATTTCTTGAAAAAGCAGCTTTTTGCATTTGGCCGCTGGCGCATATCCAAATGCAGATATGCACGGCACAGCAGCAGCCCAATGAGTCAGTAAGTTGACGTAACAGGCAGGCCTGTCGAGGGGAGGGGGTAAAAGGGTGAACGCGCCGGGCTTGTTTGGGTGGGACTGGTTACTCCCCCGCTCGGCAAAAATGTTTTCTCCCTGCTCGTTAAAAATGTTTTAGATTCCTCCCCTGCTCGTCAACTTGTCAAAAATGTTTTTGGGATTTCTACCTCCCCCCCCCCGTTCATCAATTTTCCAAAGTTTTTCTCACCGGGCCCGTATTTTGTGTTTACCGCCCTGGTAACAGGTTAAGTAAAAATTAAAAATTAGGTCAGTTAGATCAGGGTTTGCCCCCTCCCAGGATTAATTTCTGGTTACGCTACTGGCTTTTACTACAAGGTACACATACTATTTTTTCTGAAATCGCAATCAATATTATAAATATATAAAAATAGAAAAAATATGTATATATGTATATATATATATATATATATATATATATATATATATATATATATATATATATATATATATATTTATTAAATAACATGTAAAAGTCAGTCCGGGAAAGTTACTTTCCCGGCTTAGGACGTGAAAATAACTTTTATATATAAAAAACACTCCGGGAAAGTAACTTTCGGTAACGTGAGTCAAATGACAAATTGACTGTATGTACTAATACTGGAGCGGATCTGGCGAGAAAAAGAGGAGTGAAACCAACTTTTTTAAACTTTTTTTTTTGACAATTCGATTACACGTATTCTCTTTTATCATGTTATCAAGTTAGTTCAGCTTAATCATACGGAGTGGGGCAGGAATTCTCATTTAGAATTCGCAGAAACACGTTTTTTTCACGATAACTTTTTTATTATTGACTTGACGAAAAAAAGTTAAATGAAAAATTGAAGACCTCGCGGAAGCACATAATCTGGTCAGTCGAAGATAAAAAAAGATCTTCACCTACCTGTGAAAAAGTTTCTCCTCTGAACCCTTTCCTACGTAAAAAAAAACTCATTTGAAAAAAAAATGCAAAAAATTTTTCTTTCCCCTCCCACAAATTTGTTTATTTGCAAAAAATTTAAAAAATTAATCAGTCAAATGCTAGAGATAACAGAGAACAAATTCCATTTTGGTTTTTCAAAATCGCACGACGGAAAAAGTTCGAGGGGGTTGAATAATTTTCCTTTCCCTATACCTCCTCCTCCTCCCCTAATTGGCCCATCCTCCGGCTCCATCAATTCTTATCTATTTCAGCTACCTCTCAACCCCCTAACTCCTTTTTTTCGTAAAAAAATTAAAGAATTACTTTTTTGTATATGTGTTACGGCAAAAAATGTGTATTTAAAAAAAAATTCACGAAAAGTTACCGTCCGATTTGAAAATTTTTTTACCAGATTATGCGCTTCCGCGGGGTCTTCAATTTTTAGTTTAACTTTTTTCAAGTCAATAAAACGTGAAAAAACGTGTTTTTGCGAAGTTTAAATGCGAATTCCTCCGCCACCCCGTGTGATTAAGCTGAACTAACTTAATAACATGATAAAAGAAAACGCGTGTAACCGAATTGTCAAAAAAAAAAATTAAAAAAAAGTTGGTTCCAATTCAAAACCAGATCCGCTCCGCTAAAATACAATTTTCATCAGATGTTATTATGAAGTTTCTATTTTAGGTGTAAATCTTGCAGTTGCAAAAACTTTAATTTAAAATGCACTATAAGTGTCGGATTCGGATTCAGCAGGTCAAAATACATCATCAAGATACACTGGTCTGCTTCGTAGTGTATGCTCTCTCGATGCTTGAGACTTCCATCTTCTGGCAACACTGATCTGATCCGCCGGGCAGACCACTTTTGTTTTGTGGGGCCATATTATTGTCAGTGGTTTGTATATGGCGCCATCTATAAATAATTTCTGCAACTAATTACGTGGTAATGCATAAACTCGTCTAAAATGAAAAATTACGTCACTTCGACGTCTCAACATGACGTCATAATTTCGTCACAGTATGAAGTTACTGAGACGTCATTTTTTCATCACCTAACGTCGGTGACCAATGTTACCAAAAAATGACGTCAAAATGACGTCAATGCCTGGGAAGGTCTCAAAATTTCTTTAACATCAGTCCCTCCCCACACGCACACACACTATCACCACCTGATCCTTAGGCAGCAGTTTTTTATTAGTCTAATAGGTAAATGCAGCATGTCACAGTGTTTTGTTTTCTCATTAGGAAATGTGTTACAAACTCCATAAAACACAATTTTGCTCTTACCAAAAATAAATCTGGTTCTGGAAACCCGCTAATATGCTAATAATTTTACCATTTTAAGGTCATGTAAATATGATTGCCCCGACCCTAAATATTATATTTTTTTCTACACATTCTCATATGCCTTCAGACGTTTTTCATTGCACCTCATTCTTGGGGCCATATCTTGTCATGCTTTAAGTCATCTAACAATCATTTTTAATACTTCAGAAACAATTTCAATATTTACAACAAATGTAACTTTCAAATATTGCTGTAAATTATTAATTAAAAATAAATGAAATATTGCTACACAATTTTTTGTTTTCCTACTTCCCTCATCAGATTTTATAATGGGTGTTTAAAAGACACCATTTCTAGAGCAGAAAATAATGGGAGTGTACAAACATGGACAGTTTTATGGATACTGATTTTTTACCCCTTCATAGTGTTAGGTTACGGACATGCCGAAGAGATGCAGATCGCAGTCTCAGTCGATACATCGATGCCATCAGTTTGTAAAACGTATACATTTAAATGCGACCGCACATACCAAGGATGATAACAGGGGAACATATACCCATACCCCATACCTAATTTCAATGTGATAATACACCGTACCAAGAGATGATGCATTTTTTCGACCATATCTGAGAACCTTCTTGCTCTACCTTTTGTAAAACAAGCCTGTGCATTTAAATGTGACCGCACATACCGAGGATGCTAGCAGGGGGATATTGCTACATTTTAATAATAAAGTACATTATGGTGACAAGTGTTTAGTTTACCAAGTAATAGTAAAGATTCGCAACTGATACCAACCTATAATTTGTTTCTGTAACAATTATGTATCCGTGAGTTCCCAGCTAGGAATTGCAATTTACCGGAAATTTTAATAACCGGTAAATCGGTAAATAAAAATGTAAATAACCGGTTAACCGGTATTTACCGGTAATTTTTAGAACGGATGAAAATGGCAATTGTCTTTTTCCATGTACAAAATTATCTGAATTTAACAAAAAACATTTTTATATACGTATATTTGATATAATGAATAAACAAAAGGTTTTTTATCAACAGTAAAATCACAAGAGCTTTTTTTATCGGATAAATTTCTCTTTGTAACGAAATAATTTTGCCAATCAGTGATTTTATAATAAAAACTGACATGAAAAAATCGCGAGACCGGAGGTCGAGCGATTTTGTCAAATGTCAGTTTATCGAGCAAAATTACTGATTGGGAAAATTTTGAGTTAAAAGAAATTTATCCATAAAAGAAAAGCTCGAGTGTTTTTTGGCAAGATGAATTAACGACAGAATATGTGAACGAACAACAAGAATAATTATCTTTATTTATACAATTATTTGAAGGAACAGTTATTAAAAACACAGTTGTTATAAATTATTTGGTTTGGTGTACTGATTTCAATATTTTCTTCTCTAGTTTCCACACATGTCGAATACTCGTAAATTATAGCTGACAGTACAGATTTTAAAGTGACGTACGGCTACTAGATGTACTCTGCTTTTGAGGAACAGGCATTTTTATCGGTGATAAAAAACGATGCACCTTTTTTATCGCTGTCAAAGTGACAAAAATGTGACTGTCAAATAGACTTTATTATACAAGAGTTAATTTATCAACAGTAAAATTACAAGAGCTTTTTTTTATCGCACAAATTTATCCTTGTAACGATATAATTTTGCCAATTTTTTAAGAAAAACTGACACAAAAAAATCACGAGACATGAGGTTGAGGGATTTTGTCAAATGTAAGTTTTTCGAGCAAAATTATTGATTGGCAAAATTTTGAGTTAAAAAGAAATTTATCCATAAAAGAAAAGCTCGAGTGTTTTTTGGCAAGATAAATTAACGACAGAATATGAATGTGAAGGAACAACAACAATAATTTATTAAAAATTATTATAATTTTCTCAAAACGACTCATATCGTACAGTATAGTTTCCACAATACTTAAAAATTATAGCTGACAGTACAGATTTCAGAGTGACGTGCGACTACTAGGTGTACTCTGCTTTTGAAGAATAGGCATTTTTATCGGTGATAAAAAACGATGCACCTTTTTTTTATCGCTGTCAAAGTGCCAAAAATGTGACTGTCAAATAGACTTTTTATATATGAGTTAATTTATCAAAAAGAACAAATATAAATGTAATAAATTTAAATAAATAATTATTCTGTAAATAACAAAAATATCCACTTAAATAACAAAAATTATAAACATAAACTCAAACAGGGCATTTACTGAATACTTGATCTAAAAATACAATATTTTTTAAAAATAGCCTGTTAAAAGGGTTAGTTTTTCAAAGCTATATCTGTTAGTCGTCTGATATTTGTGCATAGAATACCACCAGCTGAAGATGCCCTTCCTCAATCGATATTGGTGGGTCGATAAGTTAATAAAAATTGGTAATAACATACTTCTAAATGTATTCCACGGATATTTACGGCAGTGAAATATTCAATTTTCTGTCGTAAGATATTGTCAATGTCTCTCTTGTATTTCTTGGGGCTTGGTGTTTGGAGTTTACTTTTTATAATATTATTTATTTATTGTTAAAAGTGCTCGGTGTTGGGACAGTCACTCTATATTTAGTGAATACTAGTCAGTGACATAAATAGAAACGTTGAATACGTGACATATCGCAAGTTCAAAATTTACCGAAATAACCGGTAAAAAATTAAAATAACCGGTAATTATCGTCATGTGTTTTTTGTCCTAATAACCGGTTAACCGGTTAACCGGTAATGCAATCCCTATTCCCAGCAGTTTCTGTAAGTAGAAGAACATTTATATTTTTTCGTTGGGCCTATCGGCGACATGCCGTATCTAAGGGCTATATCCCTTGCTCTCCTCCGGATATTGTAGTTGTGAATGCTATATACTTGGCATCATTCAACATGTGTTGTGCGTTTTCGTTTAATTTCACGTCGTTGTGGAATTGATGTAACTTTCGTGCCTATCCCGTTGTTTGAACAGAGGAACAAAATTGCCTTCGCGAATCCGTCGTACCTTCCCTTGAAAAACTTATGTAGATATTTCTTACTTCGTACCTGTACAGTAATATTGTGCACTAGCACATTATCTTTATGCATGTAAATTTTAGTCGAGCGTGCTACTACATATGCATTTCGTTTCATTTGTTAATACCTTTACTTACGTTTAATGATTTGTTTGTTGATCTAAAGTATCACGTTTTTTATTTGTAAACTTTTGTTTAATGCTCTCTTCAAATAATATGCTACTATGCATTTCATTTCATTTCATTTCCTTTGTAATAGTAGAGTGCTCGGTGCACAGATATAAGCATAAAAATAAGTTCTGTGGGGGTTTCGTTGTTACAAGCTGAATTTGATATAAAATTAATGATATACAGATGTTTCAAAATCTCAAAGCCGTCGAAAAATGTCCTAATCAAAAGGTCATTATAATCAAAAAACGAGTTATTTCTTAGTGAATTAGGTGTTTTGATATTTCTACTTTTGAGTAATAGCAAATCTTTTTAACCATGAATAGAACTAGTCAAAATAAGTAGATTTTCGAACAGATCCACTTCGAGAAATCATGCCTGCTCCCCCTGCCCCCCCTCAAAGGGCCTGCCTGTATCTGCTTATATATTTTTTTTTCTCAAAAACGGTAGGAGCTAGAGGAATGATCTTGGCGCCATTCGATAGAGTATAAAATTTTGCATAAGACCCTCCATTTGCTTTTCGCTGTTTTCTTTTTTTTTTAAGGCCTCACGGCAAAAAAAGGGTGAGGAGCCTTCCAACAACGACACATGTTTGGCTAAAACGGCCCAATGAATCAAAATTCTACAATATATAAAAATTAAAGACCCTTATTTTTTCTATCGATTGGTATATTATTTGTATATGTTATTAGTTTATATAAAGCCGTCAGTGGCGTACAAAAAGAAAGATGCACATGTGCATAATGAATTTATTTAAAATAATTTATTAGAATAATAAATTATTTTAAATAAATTCATTATGCACATGTGCATCTTTCTCTTTGTAATTTATTATAATATTTAATACTTTTTTGAGTTTTTCAAGACAAGTTTCTTCTCTTTTTAAACAGATATTACTACAAAAATTACCATTTTTGTATCTAAGGTGCGAAATATTACTTTGGTGATCGAGAACGAAAATCGTTTAGAGAATTTCGCATACGAGGTGCAAACAATATTTTTTCTACAACGACTTTAATTTGATTAAACTAAAACCATAGTTAAAAAAATCATACTGTCAATCAAACATAGCCTTTTTTGACAGTTGTAGAAAAAATATTTTTTGACAGATCATCGATCATCTCTAATACATTTTGGGTAAGGACAGTTAACAAAAGTGAGATCTCACATAATGTTTTATAAAATAAAAACGAAGAAAACGATTAATTCCAAGAAAATATTTTATTTATGTTAATCCGATTTTACTATAAATATTAAAAACTGAAGACAACTATTATTTTTTAAACTGAACTTTTGGCGAAGGGACGTCGAAATGCACATTTTCGTGACAATGACCCACCTGCCCCAGAAATGTTGGTACGTTTTTTTGAGACACCCTGTATAATAAATAAAATTTCTTAATAAAGTTCCCAATCTGAATAAAATGATATTTATTAAATACACAATTTACTAATAACAGTAATAACGGACATAATACCATTACACGAAATTGATTTTCCTGTAGATAATTCGAGAATTAAAATATAATCTGTATTATTTATCAAGTTCATAATACAATGAAATTGCTACCATAGAATTAGCACTACGGGTCAGTGCACAAACTGCAATTACAATTATTATTATATCGTTTCCTGTCTGGAGTTAACCTCTGTTACCAGACTAAAGAAAGGGGAAATAAAATTATTATACACGCCATTATTAGGCGTGGTCTAAGGATACACAAGGTTACATTAAGTTTATTGAAAGAAAATGTTCTCAAATGCTAGAAAGAAATTTGAGAAACAAACATGTTGAAGAAAAATTTATATTAAGGATAGGATTTTGCAGAGCGAGAGGAAAATATGCGTTTATATTTTCGATTTATTATATATATTTAAAAAACCAAACAATATAACTAATTTAGATACTTGCGCTATTGTTCTAATGAATACAACTATTTTTTTTTCTATTGTAAATTTCTGTTGGACTTGAATACCGTAGTTTATCAATGAAATTCATAAATGGTATAATCTTTAAAATAGTTTCAGATACTTCCCATTCCCAGTAAACACACCTACGTTTATTAAACGTCGATATAACGTTGTAAGCGTTGATATAACGTTAGTCGTTGAAAAAGTCAACGTTGATTATTGGTCATAAATAGACGTTTGTTTTTCGACGTTAATATAACGTTAATATAATGAATATTGTAACCACTAGTTTAATTACAACATTTTTTTCAACGTAGTTATGACACGTTAAATTCACTTATAAAAGCGACGTTGATCCTCACATATCCTCGATCCGTTTTCCAACTCTCCGTTGTTCCATATTTTTTAATAAACATTTATTAAACGTAATATTATGACGTAAAAGATGCATACTATTTGACGATGAAGAAACATTGATATAATAGAGAAAATCAACCATATATTGATTACAGGTGGTTTATTTTATATCCGATAAACGTAGTATTATGACGAAAATGTTGACACAACATTGATGCACTAAGAAAATTTTATCGTTTAAATTCGACGTCAATTAAACGTTGATGTAAGAAAATCTATTAATTATTAGGTTTAGTCGTAAGTTTAATTAAACGTGTTTTTAAAACGTTTATATTTCAGATCAATACGACGTTGAACAATATATACTTTGTGCCTGTTTTATAACCACATATTAACATATAGTAATTATTAACGTAGTTATGATACGTTAAACTCGCTTATAAAAGCGACGTTGATTCTCACATATCCTAGACCCTTTTTACAAGTATCCGTTATTAGATATTATTTAATAAACATTTATTAAACATAATATTATAACTTAAAAAAGGGGCAATATTTGACGTTGAAGAAACATTGATATAATAAATAAAATCAAGCACATATTGATTATAGGTGGTTTATTTTATATCCGATAAACGTAGTATTATGACGATGAAAGAGACCAACAAAACTACGTTGACACAATATTGATGTACCAAGGAAATTTTACCGTTTAAATTCGACGTCAATTAGACGTTGATGAAACTATTAGTTTTAGTCGTAAGTTTAATTCAACGTATTTCTAAAACGTTTATATTTGAGAGCAATGTGACGTTGATCAATATGTATTTTTGTGCCTCTATTTTATAACCACGTATTAAGTAATTATTAACGTAGTTAACCGTTTTACAACTATCCATTATTAGATGTTATTTAATAAACATTTATTAAACATAATATTATAACGTAAAAAAGGGACAATATTTGACGATGAAGGAACATTGATATAATAAAGAAAATCAACCATATATTGATTATAGGTGGTTTATTTTATACCGTGCGTGTAATTTCCCGTTAGGCATGTACATCCACGTAGCGCGATAGATTTGACAACATAGTTGCCGTAAATTCCTCCGTCGAGCGGAGCATTCCAGCCTGTTATTTCATTTTAGCTAGCTGGCACGCGCGGTGTTGTAATTTTACTCCCGATGCCTAGCGTTCGGCTACACACACGGTATCCGATAAACGTAGTATTATGACGAATAATAAAAGCGTGAAAATAACTTAATTAACTAACGTTGATTAGTAGTCCATTTAATACCCAATGGGCGCACGTATGTTTAATAAACGTTTTTAAAACATTATAGTCATTGATTAAACCTTTTACGTTGAAATTTTCAACGTCACATTTGGTTGAAAATTTCAACGTTTAAGTATGATTAAAATACGTTACTACTACACGCAATTTTAATCACTAGTAGAAGAAAATACTGGAATGAAACATTTTAGTAAGTTCGTTTTTTTCACAAATATGTAATAACGTATAAAACACGTTTATAATGTAAGGAGTTTCAACGTTTGCGAAACGAACAAGTTTAACACTTTTTGTTACATATATTTAATATGGCGATTCAACCATTTTATTTAAAGAAAAATAAAACGTATTTTTTACAACGTAAAAATAACTGTTGTTTACAACTTACTAAATGCAAGGGAATTTTAAATCCATAGGTGAAATAGATGGTAGAAGGTTACGTGTTTTAAACGTTTTTCTACGAATCTATATCAATGCATAAAATTCGGTAAAATATTATATTTTATTAATATTATATTTTAATAACACCTATAAAATACGTTACTCTTACACACATTCCCAACCAGTAGTGGAAGGGATTACTGAAATAAAACGTTTTGATCAGAACGTATATTTTACTGATATATTAACGTATAACACACGTTCATAAAATGAGAACTTGTAACAACCCGCTAAATGTAACGTTTGTGAAACGAAAAAGTTGTACGTGTTTTATTGCATTAATATAATATAGTAAATTTATTTAAAGGAAAAAAACGTTTTTATACAACGTTAAAATAATTGATGTTTTCAACTTATTAAAATGCAGGCATTCTAAATCTACAGGTGAAATAAATGGTAGATGACGACGTTTTTTAACGTTTTTCTACTCATCTATATTAATCCATAATTTGCTTGCTTACCACGTAGTTTGTAGAAATTATTTCTAGATAGCGCCACATACAAACCACTAACAATAATCAGTCATACCTTATCTTATGCTCTCATGAATTTACAGAAAATAAATAACAGATTGCAATGTTCAAATTCTTTCAGGGAAGATCGATTTACTTGGATGGATCTTATAATAATCAGGTTAAAGATCATTATTCTGTGGCTGAGGCGAGATAGCATGCATATTTTATGCTATATGTTTAATAGGTTTTAAACCACTGGTTTTATGATAAAACCAGTCGGTGCTTAACCTATTAATTGTCTAGATGGCTTATCCTGTAACCCATCGTATGTTGGAAAATGGCGACCAAAATGTGTGCCCACTGGGTAGTGGGAAACTCCGTGGATCTCGGCGACATTTTTGCGTTTATTCGACGATTATTATTCACGTTTATATAAAGTGATTTTAAAATGTTTTTACAACGTATATTGGTTTACTATAAAACAGGTAAATTATATTACGTGTTTTTTACCAATAATTAAAACGTTAAAACAGCTTAATTAACTAACGTTGATTAGTAGTCTATTTAATAATGGAAAACTCCGTGGATCTCGGCGACATTTTTGCGTTTATTCAACGAATACTAGTTACGTTTATGTAATGGTCGGTTATCGTCATTTTCAAACGTTTTTTAAACGTGTGTGTGTTTACTGGGTTGCTCTAAGCCTCTAAGGAATACAACCATGTACAGTTTTATCATAAATTTTGTATATAGTTAAATGCCATACTTTAATAGTGAAATTAGGAACTATTTTCAAACGTTTAGCAAAATAAAATATGTCTGTCGTTCTTCTGTCTGTCTATCTGTCTGTCTGTAACTTTTTTGTGCGCACGATTACTCTGGAAACGTTTAAGATATTGAGTTTTAACGAAATCTGGAACTAGATTATATTTTGATCTTATTCCGTTGAAGGGTTGGGGGGTAAGTAGGGGTAAATAGGTAAATCAAGCAAGGAAGAGTTCATAAAGTTGGTATTTAGTACATATAAGAGAAGCTAAGGTATTAACAATTTTTTTGGCATTAGCCACCCCATGACCACACTACCCTGTTATTAAAGGGAGTGAAAAAAATAAAATTGTGATTTAGTGTGTGTACAAGAACCAAAGGCCTCAAAAATTGTTTCTACTCCGTCCACCCCCACTACCGATGTAGCATATCGTTTTATGGGTTCTTGGGGTAGACAATTTCAAATATATTTTTAAAATTCCATAAACAACTATTCCCACTTACAATTTTTTTTTTTTCGTTGTGAGACTTGAACAGAAAATCTGGATGTGGAAGTAGTGATTCCTTGGGCATCGGTTTTTTGGTATTTAATTGACAGTAACATTGGTAAATAATAATAAACTTTTAAAGAATGAATTTTCTGAATAAGTTATAAAAAAACAATCATTTCTTACAATGAGATTTACATAGGATCGTGAATATATTATTTATTAATATGCTGATCATATTTTTTTTGACATAAAAAAAAATATAAATTGAAAGATAAATTACCCTGCTGTAACATAAATCATAATGGAGTAAATAAAAATGATTATCAACACATCTATACGAAAACTGTCTGTTGGTTAATATTAACGAAGAATATAATTGTCATGATTTGACTATGTATTGCCATTTTGGCAACATCTACCGAAGATTTAGCCACCTTTCAGCGGAGGTAGAATGTGATTTTTAATCGAATTAGTGCATAAGCTGCTTGTAGACAAAAATCAGCTTTTTAGATTAATATTCCACGGCGAAAAATGCAAAAATTTTCCGCAAATTGCAATGGCCCGGAGCGCAGCGGTCGCGGTCACTCGCTTGCGTTCCATTACGTCTACCGAGACTTTAGCAACATGAGACGATCGATAGACTGTATTTTTTTAATGTCTTATTAAATAAACTATTCCAGAAAAAAAAATTTCAGCCTTCAGCCTAGATTAAGTCAAAAATGTTTGTTTTTTTCCACATTTTGCGTGGCTGGTAGACCTGACATGGCAACGCTTCCGACGCAGTAAAATATTATTTTCCGGTATGTTTTTATGCCATATGTGAGTACTTATGTAAAATTTCAATCTTGTTGATATAATACATTAATGCAACTTTTTGTAATATGTTTAATTTTTTACTCATTTTTGCAACACTAAAAGTTTGGTAGACTTGCACTTTCATCATTGATACCGTCTAAGCTATCATGGGAAAATATCTAACTTTATAGATATTAACGCGAAAAATCTGTCGCTGCCTCCCTGGTTATTAAGTTTCTACCAAAAATACGATTTTAAAATCTAGTATTATTTTGTTCATTCTAATTCGCAAAAGTTTAAAGTACGGCTCTATAGTACTATTCTGAGCATGTAATAGCGCTGACTTTGATATTTTTATGGCCTTTCTATTTACCCAATACAGTTGTAAACAACTATACCTATTCGGCCACTATCCGCACCATGATGGGATCTCGCCCCTCCGTAAAAACATCCCTAGAACCGGAGCTGCTTGCATACAGAAAATTATTCTTCTTAGATCCATATCCTGTACATATAAAACTATTTGGGCTATTCTCGCCCCCGTTCCCCGTTTACTGAGAATTCGTGATATTAAAAAAATCACTGATTGTTAACTGATACTTAATAATTTTAGCCCGTTTATTTTCAACTGCAAGCGTTTAATAAACAACTGATCGGTTATCATTTAAGCATAATCATATTTCTATTCTAATTCCAGCTTGCTAGTGACGTATTTCCGTATTATCCACATAACAATCTGTTATTGATTAATTATATTTTAAATATGCTCATCGATAAGGCATGTAAATGCCCGCTTTAGCACGCGATTCGTGTAAAAAATAACATAATCATTGGTTGTCCAAAGAGTTACAAAAGGGCATGAAAATATACGTATTTGATAAAAGATATGTACGCCTGTCATCACCAGAGGATAATACTAAAAAACATTGATTAATAGTTGCCCACGCTTGCATATATTTTTTCTTCACAATCGTTGATTAAAATTATCGGTAAAACAAAATGTGTACGCCCCATGGGTTGTTTCATCCATGCTATACCTTTAGTATTACTTCATTGATCAAATTGTTTTTTTAAATTTGTGGTTAATTGTTTGTTACATTAAATCATTGTACGATTACAATATGCTGCTACCTATAAATTAACGAGCCTTACGTTAACACTCAATTTACAAACTTGACGTTTTGCCGTTCCCGTTCCCGTCCGACAATGAAACATAAAAAACAATTGAAGACGTGCACGTGACGTCACACCTAACCTGAAAAATATATATTTCTTAAAATTTACAAATATTTCGTAGCTATTGTTAAAATTTCTGCCTGATTCCCGTACTTTAAAATAAAATCTAGTTCAATGTAATATTTATAAAGTTTTAAATAGTTTGTTCCAATAAAACGAGACACTTTTTGTAGGTTGGAAATCTAACCTATAATTAGCTGTCTATTTCTATTAATCAACATTTTTGAAAAAAATTTTGCGTGCATTTTTAAATATTCGTTTGGAGCCAGTATGGTCCCAAGCTAAAATTGCAGATACAAATATTAAAGATGAGAATAAACTTAAAAAACTTGAAATTTGAGGTTATGTTAGTTACATAATACAATTAGGCAATCCAACGACCTGTCAAAATTATTTTTCAATATGGCGCTGAGGGCAAACATGGGGTTTATTTTAATTAACTCACGGAAACGTAGCCAAGGCAACCGAAAAAAAACTCATTTAACGAATGAAAATAAAGGATTGCCGGATGTTTGCCCTCAGCGCCATGTTGGAAGTCACGTGGTTTGGATTGCCTAATTAGGCAATCCAACGACCTGTCAAAATTATTTTTCAATATGGCGCTGAGGGCAAACATGGGGTTTATTTTAATTAACTCGCGGAAACGTAGCCAAGGCAACCGAAAAAAAACTCATTTAACGAATGAAAATAAAGGATTGCCGGATGTTTGTCCTCAGCGCCATGTTGGCAGTCACGTGGTTTGGATTGCCTAATTAGGCAATCCAACGACCTGTCAAAATTATTTTTCAATATGGCGCTGAGGGCAAACATGGGGTTTATTTTAATTAACTCGCGGAAACGTAGCCAAGGCAACCGAAAAAAACTCATTTAACGAATGAAAATAAAGGATTGCCGGATGTTTGCCCTCAGCGCCATGTTGGAAGTCACGTGGTTTGGATTGCCTAATTGATCAGTTGACGCCGTTTCTCACTGGATCAAAAGTTGCCGTCCGCTCGAGATGCCCAACATTTTCCGTTCCCGTTGGGCGTTTCCGTTCAAAGATGAGATACAAAACACTGATTGTTATTTATATACTAAATTGGCGTTGATGTTTTCCACAGGATCAAAAGTTGCCGTCCGTTCGAGACGAACAAATTTTATGTTTTTATGAGTGTGAAAGTTTAATTCAATTCCATGTCAACTATTATTGTCCTAAATGCTTCAGAGTAAATTCGAATATATCTACATATATCAATATATTCTAAAGGAAAGTGTATCATTGTTTGTTTAATCTATGTTTATTTGTCTGGTGAATTGTTTGGGTACTTACCATGAGCGTTGATTGAACAATCCTATTTTCACTCAACGCCATAAGCTAAGAATTTGAAATTTGGCATAGAGGTAGTACCTTTCCGATCCACAAAAATTCCAAATTTTGCTAAACTCAAAATGGCGGCTCCAATATGGCGGCCAATCTATATATATGAAAGGCTATACTCACACTAAAATGAAGACGCTACCAAATAGGTAAGAGATATAAGAACATTGTAGAGAAGAAAGTTATTGTGGAGAATTAAATTTTCTACAAAAAATTCAGTTTTCAACTTTATAGTATATGCACAGGAAGTGTGCAAAGTGCGGTGTCGTGCTGATTTATCGCGTTTAAACGCATATATTGCCAAAACAATAAAATATACATATAGGTCTCTACTCACTTTTTTATGTGAAATTTTATTCTCTACAACTTTATTCCTATAGTTTTTTCAGAGCTCTTACCATTTTGGCAAAGTCTTCATTTTAACGTGGGTATTACCTTCTATATAAACATTGGCCGGCCATTTCGAGTTTTGCAAGTTTTGGAATTTTCGGCTTATCGAGAATGTAGTCGCCCCACCTCCATGCCAAAGTTCCCAATTCATCGAGAAGTACCCAAACAATTTATCAGACGGATAAATACAAATATGTTTATCCGCATGATTTATTTGGGCGCTTTCAGACTTGCTTAGAACTTGAGCAAGTAGGGGAACTAATCTGAAATCCTCAAGAAAATTAATAAAATTGGGAAATTCAAAGTGCCGATTATGCCGACCTAACGTTGAGTCAACTTTTTTTGGAACTTCCAAATTTGTATAATTCATAGATGGTCATTATTTGAATAGTTTGGTTTTTGTGTAATAAAAATAGGAAGGGAAGTGTTATTCATTATTAATTCATTATTTCTAGTTACCTTAGTGAACCCGTGTTCCACACGGGCATTTTGATAGTATACGTCCATAAATATTAAGAAATGGGCGAGGCAGCTGGTGAGTCGTCTAAAAACACCACATGTTCACCAAACGAATAAATTAGAAATATTCAATAGGGAATAAGAGATCGCAAAAATAATTCATGCAACCTACCAGGTGCCCCGGAATTTTGTATATTTCCTATAGTAATAGAGGACTCTTTAGTGGAGGATGTCTATAGAAAAAAAAAATGAAAGACATATTTGTGAGGGAGAGAGAGCGAAAATAGAAGCCTTTAGGTAGAAGCCCTTGAAACTCAGTGGGGATATTTTAATAAAATGCCATTTTATGCAAACTATTCCAAGCCAAGTAAGATGGAGCAATTAGATATCCTTCAATTGTTCTAATTTTATTTTATTTTTTTTATAGAAGAGCCACAGCGATTCCAAAATCGAGCGACCTAAGTTGTTCTACTCTTTAGATATGCTTTTGTTTGTTTTGTAAGGATTTTTTAAAAATTATCATTATCAAGTTCATAATCATAAAACATCGGATACTTGCGTCAGCAGAATTCAGTTTAATTAAACACACGGAGATTCAAAAATAAATATATGCAAAAATGTATCACAAATACAATCTTTCAGTTTAACATTTTATGTAAAAAATGCAAATGTGCAAACGACGAACGTCAAAGTTTATAAATGGACCATTTTTGTGAACGGTAACGTATCGTCGAACGGCAACGTCAAAGTTTATAAATTGAGTGTAAAGCTTAAATAATCAAAATGACGCGGATATGTTTGATTACTATATAGAAGTTAAATAAAGGGTCACTAGGAAAAATTGAACAGCCTTCGAAAAAAATCGCTAAAAATTATGTTGTTGAAGGTATTTACCTACAAAAACTTGCAAAATGAATAATTTGTTTTTTAATGAGTTCGTGAAAGTGTATAGAATAATATCCTGAAAAGTTTACATTTCGCTCGGCTGCAGGACATAAACAAAATGAAAAAAAATTTTTTTTCTTCAAGCGTATTAAAATGTTTAAATTGTCACCAGAAACAGAAGTAGAAGTAGGACATTGTTTTACTAGTAACAAAATGTTAGTACCGAACGCCATCGTAGTGGACATTGTTTTACTAGTAACATAATGTTAGTTCCGAAAGCGCCACCGCAGTGGGTATTGTTTTACTAGTAACATAATGTTAATACCGAAAGCCACCGGTGGCGCGCTATCCACTAGCCACTTGTCATATTGTGTCAACATGTAAGACTGTAGTTTGAATATTTGTACATTTATGATAAATAAATGAATTTTTGCATTTTAATACGCTTGAAGAAAAAAATAGTATATATTACACGGAGTAGAACGCCTTTTTTTGTGTTGAGCCCAGGATTTGCGGCTGAGGCGAAGCCGAAGCCGCAAACTGGGCGAAAAAGAGTGCGTTCTACTCCTAGTAATATAATATACTATTTTCATCCATTTTTTCAAAATTTTGAAATTAAATCAAGCTAGAAAAAAATACAAAATACAGATGAATAGATCACGTGTTTATGAACAAAAAATGCCCTAACAAAATTTATCGCTAAAGCCACGGTTTTCCCGGAAAAATAGTCAAGTGTAACGTTATAACTCGGAGCGAGATTCGTGCGTGCGCGCGCTTGAATACGCATGACTGTGACACCGACGCACTGAATTACATGTCACTAAATCAGAATTTGTTCAATCTATATGAGTGTTAGTTCATTTAAAAGATGGAAATTGTAGCTTTCCGATGCTTTTTGTTTTAAACAGTACAAGCAAAGGATGGATGTGAAAAATATACTTATATACAGGATGGACCATTTTAATCTATTATTGTAAATATCTCGTCGTGTAAACCACCAATTAAGAAATGACCTCTACAATAGTTGTTGGGTTCTAAGGGGGCCATCTGATTCTGTGGTCGGGCACCGGGTCCGTGACCTTGGTGAGGCCCTGTGATATCCAACTTTGTTTTGTTAAACGGGAACCCCCATTTTTTCACTGCACTAATTCTACGGAAAAAAATACGTTCAGATAGGCTTTTCAATTTTTTTTTCCAGTGGGCCTTACTCGGGCCCAATACCAACAATTGAAATCACGACAACCCAAGCTAACAATTGAAAAATGACTTAAATAAAAGTTGTAGGATTCGATGGGGGCCATCTAATGCTATGGTTCAGTACCCGGTCCGGGCCCTTGATACGGCCCTGGGGCGCCCAACTTTTGTTTTTTTTAATGGAAATATCAATTTTTTATTACAGATTTGCATTCTACTGAAAAAACTACGTTCAAATATGATTTTCAAATTTTTTTTCCAGTGGGCCTTACTCGGGCCCAATTTGTAAGGCCCACTGGAAAAATTTTTCAAAATGATATTTGAACGTACGTACTTTTTTCCGTAGAATGCAAATCTGCTGTCGCTCCACCAGAGGCGTCCCCGCAAACAAGTCCTCTCATATTTTTTACCAAAAAATAATACGCCACTGACATTTTTCCATGTGGATATTTTTTCTGATTAGCCTGGTAAATTCTACATGAAAACGGTCTCCTGTGTTTTTCTCGTCAGTTGGGCAGTTCTTGATTAAAACAATTAAATTCAAATTGAAATTAATTATTATTAACATTGATAATGATAATTATAGTACGAGACAGCGCTGCATTTTTTCGAGGAATTTTATACCGAATAAATTTCATTTTTATCAGTTGATTAATATTCAATAATCATCAAAATGAGCGTCAGTCGCCGCACCCGCGGTGAAGCTAGAGGTGACAGCATATTAAAGTTGAAAAAAATTATGCTACTCGAAAAACCAACTAACTTGAACAACTACCTTTATGTTCATATATATATATATATATATATAGCTTTGTAAAACTTTTAATATCACTGATGCAATAAAAAAAATATATTTCGCGAGCAGGATTTGAACCCGAGACGTCCGTAGCCTGAATAAAATGTGCCAGTCGCAATACAACAATACAATCAAACTTTTATTATTATTATTATATATTACAATATATCCCAGACACCTGTGTCCGAATACTGTCAGACACAGTTGAATGGCAGGACAGAGCGGACTCTGGTCAACTTCAAAAAATAAAACTTTGACCTGAATTCCTTTCACCATAGGGCAAATTAAAAAAGGTATTAACGGATAAATTTCCAAATAAATGGATAGTAAAACTTGATATTAACTGGAAGTAAAGCGCACTGTTTTAAATTATGATATGCTAATACGGGAAAAAGAACCAAACCAAAAAACCCGCTTCAGAAAATGGTGGTTACTGAACTGTGCCAGTCGCCTTACCCACTCTAACGACTGAGGCCCGGTTTGTAAGAACATAATATGACATGTAGACATACTTGGTAATTTATTTATTTATTTTTTTTTTAATAATAATAATAACAATTGGAACGAATTATAGTTTATATACTTTTATGGTACAGCTCATAACGAATTTTTTTTTTCTTTTTGTTGTTTTCCATAGAACTTATGATTTCGAGATATTCAAAGAAACCGATGGAGAACGATTTTTCAACAACTTTAACATGCTCTCACCATTAGCTCCACCGCTACCAAAGTAGCTGACGGTCAGATTGCTGATGTATTAGAGGAAAACTATTATTGTTATGATTTTCAGTCGGTATAAAATATAAAATCAAAGGCAGCGCTGCCTCCCGTACTATTACTTCCACATCGAGAGGAAGTATAGTAACAATTTTTTTTTTTTAATTTCTATTGTTCAAATAGGCTTAGAATGTCATGAAACGTCGAGATTTTAAGTTTGAGCGAAAGAAAATTTCTGTCGGTCTATCTGTCGGTCGTCTGTAACTTTTTTTGTGTGCACGTTTACTCTAGAACTGTTTGAGATATTGACTTGAAATTTGGAACACATATATACTTTAACGAGATCTAGATTATATTTTCATCTTGTTTCGTCGAAAGGTTGGGGGGTAAATTTGTGGTAAATAGGTAAATCAAGCAGGTAAGAGTTCATAAAATTGGTATTTAGTATATACAAGAGAAGCTAAGGTCTCAAAAAAAAAATGGCATTAGCCACCCCATTACCACCCCCGCCCCATTATTAAAGGGGATGAAAAAAAATTGTGATTTAGTGTGTGTACAAGAACCAGAAACCTCAAAATATCTTTTTACTATCACCACCCCCACCCCACTACCCATGTGGGGTATCGTTTTATGGATTTTTGGGGTAGAGGATTTCAAATATTATATTATTAAAGTTCCATTAACAATTATTTCCACATACAAAGTTTTTTCGTTGTGAGTGACTTGGATAGAGAATCTGGATGTGGAAGTAGTGATTCCTTGGGCAGTGGTTTTTTTTACTTCATCCACACAGGTAAAAATAAGGATAGTTTTTTATCCACATGATTTTATTCCTATGTATTCAAACTAACCTAATTAATAGCTTTAAACCTAATATAACCTACAAGTGAAAAATTGTAAGTATTAAATAACAGTCATAAACCTAAAAGTTTTAACTTTAACATTATCTGCGAATGTTATTGGGCAGCTAAGGGTCATTTCCGAAAGAATTTTTCGCGCGGAATCCGAATCTGGCCTCAGAATTGACCTATATCATGACAACAATAAAATAATATTTTTTTAGTTTTTTAAACTATTAATTTTATTTTGTAACTTTTTAGTCTTAAATAAACTTAGAGTTTTACCCATATCAAGGAGGTTATAAAAAAAGTAGTCCGCCATCTTGGCGACAGACGCCATTTTGAATTTTTGATGATGTAGTGTAGCCTATGTTGCATTGTCACCTGACTTACAGGTGTATGTAAAATTTCAAACCTCTAACTTACCAAGAAGTGGGTATGTGCGTTTTAGATGAAACACTGTATATATAGCAACGCTACATAGCTTATTATATTTTACTCGCCAATCCTTTTCATCTGATACACATATCAAGGAGGTTATAAAGAATAAAGTAGTCCGCCATTTTGGCGACAGTCGCCATTTTGAATTTTTGATGATGTAATACGGCCTATGTTGCATTGTCAATTAACTTATGATCCCATAAAAATGAATTTGGTACTCAGTATACATGAACACTACTTCGTTTGTTTGTGACTCTCGACCAAGGAGGAAAACGAGGACCCAAAGCCATTTTGCCGCAGCACTATTGTAAAGTAGAGTGTCTTAAGGCTATTTTGCCATTTTTTTAATTTAATTTGATTGAAATCTCTACTTTCGGCAGATTTTTGCCCAAAAAAGGGCATATTTTTCCCACTGTGCGTCGTGGTAAATGTAGGGCTGGACGGTACAGGTCCGGTTTGATTTAACAAGAACTTGAACAATAAAAGTTAAAACTCCTACCTGCCTATGGCAGGTTTAAAAAACAATCTGCAAGAAGACTCAAAATTAATTAAAATTAACATTAAAACACTTGGCGATGCACTAAAAAAATTTTGGTTGTTGGCACGGAAAAAAGAACTCAACAAAAAACTCGTTCGAAGCACCTACTCTGGTGGTCTTCCTGCCGTCAGGAAAATGTGGTAGAATAAAACATGTCGTATAAAATATTTGAATATTTGAGGGTATTTTCGATCTAAAAGGAATTTAGAAACAAAAAGGATAAAAAACAAGAACAAATAGAACATACAAAGAGGATAGAAAAATTAAAAGAAATATCAGAAGTAGGGATCTAAGACGTTGTGGTGCAGTGGCTAAGGAAGAAGTTGCCGGAAAATAGGCAACGGCCTGGTATGGTAGGGGGTGTCTTATATCGAAAAGTATTGCATTATGCTGTCTGATTCGCGTTCCAGTGAGATTGGAAAGATTATAACAGATACAGTAAAATTACATTCTCCATCCACAAACTTAGACCGCGCGCCCATGACACCGACCTGTCCAAAGCTTTGCGTGTTGTATAAGTCCAAGGGGATCTAGATATCTCAAAGAACTATTTTCGAATCGCAAGGCACCGTGAGTCATCGGCTCAAATCGACCGGTGGATATCTGAAAACATTCAATTTGAATGTTGAATGTTTCACAACGGTTAATATAACTATTCTCTATCCTCCACAGTCCACACGGTCCCGATCCCTTTGCTCTTTTGCTACTACCAGCAGTTTAAAGAACAACAAACTACAAAGAGCTCTTGCGCGATGGCTGTGTGCCAATAACGCTGACACTTGTTGCGTCTAAAAATATTTGCTTAGCTGTAAATGAGTGATGTTAATTTTATATTTTCAGGAATTTTAACATCATTATTCCTCTTTTGTAAACAGTAGTTTTATCAATCTCTGCAAATGTTTGTAAATTTAATACTACCTATGTATATTAATTACATGCATTTCCCAGTAAATAAGTATATATTATTTTACGTTTTTTAAAAGGTCTGTGTAAAGTGAATAATTACCTATACAGTGTCCTTAATATTATGTGAAAATATGAAACTCCTCGCAAATAAAACGACGCAGAGAACGTGTAAAGCGCCCAAAATTTTGTACACCAGATTTCATTTTTGACGAAGATTACACAGATTTCCTCCAGATTTTATCGGATTTCTTTAAGACCTCCTCGAATTTTTTTCAAAAAAATTTTTGAAGAGCGGGGGAGAGAAATCCGAAAAGCAAAAAATTTCCTAAGATTTCTTCGGATTTCCTTAAGATTTTCTCGGATTTCCTTCTGAGTGTACACCAGATTTCCCCAGATTTCCTTCGCTGTTTGCCCCTCAGTGTAAAGTTGGTAGACATTTGAATGGAAAATTGTACTCGCTCTGACATGGAAACGCAACTTTGATGGCATTTATAGTTATCAGCACTATAATCATATAATGATTTAATGTCATCATTCATTCTTGTTTAAATTTGTTTTACATAATTTAGGTATTGGAAAGGAGGTGTGGTCAATAGGGTGGGTCGATTTTCTAATTTCAAAAGGCCTGTAGTGTGAAAAGTTCTGTGATGGTCTAAAATGAAGAGATATTTTTTTATTTTTTTTTTTATTTTAATATTTGACCCCCCGCCGAGCACATAAAATAAAAAAAAATTATAAATTAAAAATCAAAAGTTTGGTACCAAATCAGAATACGTAGTAGTATAGACAAATAATTATTAAATGCCCGAATGGAAGGGTGGATGGGTGGGCAGCAGTGGAACTCGATGGCAGCCACCTCCACGTGGTGAGTTCTGGGTTATTTTGTGTAATAATTATTGTGCGAAATAAGCACAGAGCTGTTTAAGTACTATCGCAACATAAAAATTTTATTTAGACGAGTTTTGAGGGGCCGACGGGGGTCTAAATACACTACAAATTTAAAAATATGTTTTATGGGTAAATAAGGAACCATAACAGCCTTTTCCAACACAGGCGACTTACTTATATATTTTTTATTTCTTTTTTTTTGGAGGCCCGGCGGGCGGCCTAAAACATTTTTGAAAAAAATTATATATTTTTTTCTTAAATAAAAGACCAATCTACAACTTTTTTCACTACAGGCATTTCGAATTTTCTAAAAAAGTTATAAACCGACCCACCCTAATGATCAAGTTTTAACGCCATTTCACTTTTTGGCATATTTGCTGGATCCCGTAAGAAAAAAAACAAGTACCCACTGTCAAAAGAAGAAAAAAAGCTACCTTAGATATAGTTTCCAAACATTTTTCTGGTACGGGGTTATTACCGTTAATAATTAAGTTAAGCGAAACCCGATCCGTTCCAAGAAACAATGTTTTCAAAAGAAATACTACAAACTGTTAATGTAGTGGTGGAAATCTCAAAAAGATTTTCCACAAATTAACAAAGTACTGGATCTGATAATTCCCTTTCTGTGTGCCGTTACTTCTTCTACAGACGCGGAAAGAAGGTTTTCTTCATATACAGACTTGTTTATTCAGAAATTAGGAATAAATAGACCGAATGCATGTAGGCGGCGTCAGAGTCGCGTTTGGGTACTGCAACATAACCTCATTTTCTGTGCATCTTTGTTTACTATTTCTTTAAAAATGCCAAGCAATTGTTGTGTGCCTCAATGCACTTCCTATTAGAGAAAAAATAAAAATTTAAAGTTTCACCAGTTTCCAGTATGCAGCAGTTTTAGAAGAAAGTGGATAGTTGCTCTCAAATTACAAAAAAACACATCTAGTGTGTTCAAAACATTTCACAAACCGAATGCATGTAGGCGGCGTCAGAGTCGCCTTTGGGTACTGTAACATAACCTCATTTTCTGTGATCTTTGTTTACTACTTCTTTAAAAATGCCAAACTTTTCTTTTAGTTCACCTAAACTGTCAATTTTCCGTAGTTTTCAAATAAACAAACTTATTTCAACACATCAAAACTACAAAGCACAGAACACAATGAATAGTGTACCCAAAGCCGATCGGTAACCACCTGGCGGCGAAATATTTTATTAAATAATTAAACCTATGCATTCCTCCTATTGGGCAATGAACCATCTAAATTAGTATTTCTCTTTAAGCGTTATGATACTTAATATATCTTGTTTTGTCAAATATAAATAAAAAAAACATAAAAAAAGGAAATTGCGGATAAGTTAGTAAACTATTATACACTGCGTATAATTGCCGATTAGGCATGTACATTCACGTAGCGCGAGAGATATGACAACACAGCAGAGCAAACTCGCCCGTCGGCGAAGCATCCCAGCGCTCATTTATCTCATTTCAGCCAGCTGGCACACGCGATGTTGTAATTCTTACTCCCTATGCCTAGCCCGCCACTACACACACTGTATAG
Organism: Rutpela maculata; assembly: GCA_936432065.2. Lineage (NCBI taxonomy): Eukaryota > Metazoa > Arthropoda > Insecta > Coleoptera > Cerambycidae > Rutpela > Rutpela maculata. The sequence continues at coordinate 142,391,392 of OW386290.2, forward strand.
TGATCTGGGTAATAATTATGTAAGTAAAATAAAAATACCAACTGATTTTATCGAAACGGAAGAGCCCCTAAACAATTCTGTGCAACTGTATCCAACAAATATTGATGAAGTAAAAGAAATAATAAAATCATTAAAAACAAAAAAGTCTCCTGGCTTTGATAACATACGTGCTGAAACACTGAAAGAGGTATCGGAAGAAATAACAGAACCGCCGAAATTTATTATTAATAGATGTTTTAGATTGAGCTGAAATTTTGCATACACGTTTAATTTGAATGACAATGCATGGTTAGCTAAGTGACGTCATTCCAAATCCAATATGGCGGACTCCCAAAGATGGCGGACCAGTTATTTTTTATGTTCCCCCGCGGTATCAAATGAAAGGGTTTGCTGAGAAGAATACGAAAATAAAATGATGTCACACTGAATTCAATATGGCGGACGCAACTGAATTTTAAAACAGTTATCCCCAACCGATTGGGCTGAAATTTTGCATACACGTTTAGTTTGGATGACAATGCATGGTTAGCTAAGTGACGTCATTCCAAATCCAATATGGCGGACCAGTTATTTTTTTATGCACCCCCATGAACATGGGTATCAAATGAAAGGGTTTGCTGAGAAGAATACGAAAATAAAATGACGTCACACTAAATTCAATATGGCGGACGTCCCAAGATGGCGGACAAATTTTTTTAATTTTAACACTATAATTTGATCGTATAGTGTATTCGCTCATACGTTCCATTCTAAGAAATGGTGAAGGAATCGGTTTACCTATAAATTTTATATCGGATAGGAACGACGCAATGAATATACACTTCTCCAAGAAATTAACGCACCACTAAAAAAATAACCAAAAGTTTGAAGTTAGTTAATCTTTAACCCCCGACCCAAAAAGAGTTTAACGTGTATGTTTGTCTGTCTGTCTCTGTGGCTTCATATCTCTTCAACGAGTGATCCGATTTTGATGCAGTTTTTTTTATTTGAAAGAGTATTTTGTCGAGAAGGTTTTAGGCCATATTAGATTTTGATGTTTGGTCGCCGTGTTGAACTTCTCTAGAAATTGTCCGATTGAAGTAAAGTTGAAAATGTGCAGACAATTATGGTAACCGAATATGATTTCGGCCTCATTTTGATTTGGTCATACGAAACTGGTTGAATAAGTCTGACTCGTATGTTTGTATGTTTGTTTGTTTGTCTGTCTGTCTGTCTGCCTGTGGCTTTATGTCTCTTCAACGGGAGATCCGATTTTGATGCAGTTTTTATTAAGATTAAATATAACACATAAATATATTTATAATAGAGCCGGTCTTGTAGACCGTGTGCGACTAGTAGAATACAAAATTGGACCGCGTCGGCTTAAAGGTTAAAAAGTTCTGTGTGGGACTCGTGATATAATAATACGCTATGTTGTATGTATATGTTTAGTTTAAAAAGTATAAAATAAAATTAAATTACAAATTTAAAAAAACCCCTACACAAAAATATCGACTAAATAACTAATATAAAAAAAATAAATTAACACAACTTTAAAAATTATGAAATAATTTTGATTCCATATACGAACTCTTATGTTTTATTTAATTCCAGCTTACATTTTCTTTATGTCCTCGAGATTTGCTTTCTTATACGCATGAATATGTCGGGGGCTGCTGTAAAGACGAACTACTAAATGGTTATATTCAAAACAGCAGCTCCCGATTTCTTCATGCTTATAAGAAAGCAAATCTCGAGGACATAAAGAAAATGTAAGCTGGATTTAAAAAAATCATATATGGAATCAAAATTGTTTCATAATTTTTAAAGTTGTGTTAATTTATTTTTTTATATTAGTTATTTAGTCGATATTTTTGTGTCGGGGTTTTTTAAATTTGTAATTTAATTTTATTATCATCACAAAATTAAAGGGTGTAGCCGGATAAGCATATGAAAAATGCCCATAAAAGAAATTACATCAAAATATTCCCTTGACTGTAAAAAAATATTTGTTACAGTATTATTCCAGAAACCAAGGGGGGGGGCTGAATTTTTGCAAAAAAGGCAATTGTTAATTAAAAATGTTGCAACTTACCTAATGGACGAAAAAATTTGAAAAAAATTATATTATCGACCATAAAGATCTTCCAGATGAACTCACAAAAACATATTACGTCATATTTGGAGCGAAATTCAAATTTAAAAAAAAATAAAGAAAAATCCAAAGTACCGAAAAGTGCATTTTTTTTGAAAAGGTGATAGCATGACATTTTTCAGACAGACGCACATTTGTGTTATTAATACCCTCAATTTTTTCAGATTTTTTTATTTGGTGGCACATGTTGAAAAAAAAATAAAAACTTTCAAAACAAATATTTATTACATTTTTTAATAATATAATTTTTAACTAAGCATCAAAAAGATAATTAATCCTCGTCACTTTCCTCATCTATCACCAGCTGCACGTTTGCGGTATCAAAAATAGGGGCCAGAATTTCAGCTGGGTTTATTAATAAATTAATTCATGATAGATATCTTCATCCTCTTGTTATTCACAACGTCTTGGCAGACATTGTGAGATCCATTATTTGTTCTAGTTGTCTTCTCTTTGTTATATGGCACGTCTGACAGCTCCCGGGCCCGGGTTCTGCGGAACCCCTGTAGATCCGCCACTGGGTTGATGTGACCAAAAAATGAGAGAATTCGGGAAAATACAATTCTGGAGAGTCGCTTTGTGGAACGTACTTCTTAGAGCATTGAGATGGTACACGGAATTCGTAACAAGCGCCTTCAGGCGTTTTCACCCCTTTTTTGAAAAGGTACTATCATGATTTTTGTCTAACAGATGCACCTCCGCATTGCTAATGTACTTAATTTTTCTCAGATTTCTTGATTTGGTGGCACATGCTGAAAGAATATAAAAATCTCGTCAAAAACAATTTATTAGTTTCTACAATCACTGATTTCTACTAATATAATACAGTACGATCTGTGTTTTTTGGAGTTCATGTTTTCTTTCAGTTTCTCTCCATTGCATTGAAGTGACGAAAATATTGTTACGATGCGGCTACTGCTGACTGTGCGTGACGACGCATACGGACATAAACATGTAAATGGAATAATAATCCGGCATTGCGAAGGTGGAAATGTAGCCTACGATATTACCACAACAATGTTGTGCATCACTTCATGAACAACGTTAGTTGCTACATAGCAAGTTTGAAAATCTACATATAGTGAAATGCGATAAGGTCTCGACACATTAACAGAAGAACCCGCAAATGCTACATAGACTTACAGGCCAAATTCTGATAGATATACTGGAATACGTCATTTTTGTAATTGTACCAAGAGACTAGAAACAGTTGCATGTTGCTCACACGTTGCGGTTGCTGTTTATTATTTATCACACGGTAGATATCTATCTGGATCTGCAACAAGTTGGGCAAAATTTGGCGTGACAGAAATATCACGAAACGCACAAGATCAGACCTGCTATCGAACTAGTTCTCTGCATCTTTCTGTACATCTCTGAGACGTGGACCGTTCGGGAGACAGACAGACGACGTATTGATTCTTTAAGGATGTACACCTGAAGGCTCTTGTTACGAATTCCGTGGACAACCCATCGTACCATCTCAATGCTCTAAGAAGTACGTCCCACAAAGCGACTCTCCAGCATTGTATTATCCCGAATTCTCTCATTTTTTGGTCAGATCAACCGGTGAGAAGACAATATAGAACGCCCTTCTTAACATTGACCTGATATTACCAAAGAGATGTTGGAAGAGAGCCTTGGCGGGGCTATGCGCTTAACGGGCAACCGCGGCAGGGGGTGTGATGCTGTCAGACGTGCCATATAACAAAGAAAAGACAACCAGAACAATTAATGGATCTCAAAATGTCTGCCAAGCCGTTGTGAATAACAAGAGGAAGAAGATATCTATCATGAATTTATTAATCCAGCTGGAATTCTGGCCCCTATTTTTGATACCGCAAACGTGCAGCTGTTGATAGATGAGGAAAGTAGCGAGGATTAATTATCTTTTTGATGTTTAGTTAAAAAATATGCTATTAAAAAATGTAATAAATATTTGTTTTGAAGTTTTTATTTTGTGCCAACAAATAAAAAAATCTGAAAATAATTGAGGGTATTAATGACACAAATGTGCGTGAAAAATATCATGATAGCACCTTTTTAAAATATGCACTTTTAGGCACTTCGGATTTTTCTTTATTTTTTTTTAAATTTGAATTTCGCTCCAAATACGACGTAATATTTTTTCTGAGTTCATCTGGAAGATCTTAGGGGCCCGTAGTATAGCGGGGGCCCGCCAGAGATTTTGGCAATTTTTTTTTTCAAATTTCTCCGCCCGCCCCATCATTTCTTAACCGCGAGGGCCTGTTGGATTTCGAGGGGCCCGCCAGAGAATTTGGCCTTTCCCTTCGCTTATCAATTCTTAAACGCGAGGGCCCGTTGAATTTCGGGACCGCCAGAGATTTTGACAATTTTTTTTACAAATTCCCCCCCCCCCCGTTCCTCAATTCTTAAGCGCGAGGGTCCGTTGGGCCCGCCAGAGATTTTGGCAAACATTCTTTTTTCAAATTTCTCCCCCTCGCTCATCAGTTAATAAGCGCGGGGGGCCGTTGGCTTCCGAGGGGCCCGTATCGAGGGCCCGCCAGAGATTTTGACAAAAAAAATTTCCCGCTCATCAATTATTAGGCGCGGGGGAGGCAATGAATTTGGTACCGGGGCCCATGATTTGATGCGGGGGGCCTGGTAAGTTGTAACAAATTTTTAACTAACAATTGCCTTTTTTTGCAAAAATTCAGCTCCCCCTTGGATTTCTACAATAATACTGTAACCAATATTTTTTTACTTTTATGTAATTTTCTTTATGGGCATTTTTCAGATGTTTAACCTTTTAGTCCACTCAAATTAGGAAAAAAGCGGAGAAAAACTCTGAACACCAGTTTCTCTGCATAGGAAGTAAGTATTCAACTTCTAGAACAAGGTTTTGCTTATGCGCCGAAAAAAAAAAGTAATGATTTTGGAGATATATACATATACAGACTGTCTATTTTACGAGGGCCACACCAAATATCTCGCTTAATATCTATTGTAGAAGAATAAAGTTTTAGAAACAGTTATCCCATTTTTTGTGAGCTATATTTCAGTAAAAAGAAATTTGAAATCCATAGCCTACTTTATGAGATTTATTACAAAAACCTGAAAAATAGGATAACCACAAACGGTTATAGCTTCCTTATTTGAGGAGATACGAAAAAAGTTAAAGGAATGAAAGTTGACGGCAAAGACAATAAGAATAATAACGTGTAACAGAAAAATCGAAAAATGCAGTTGGCTTTGACATACGCTCTTGTGCAAAAATGAAAAATACAAATCTCAAAGTAGGCCATGACGCCATTAATTCCGTTATTTTTTTCTCTTTCCAACGATATAAAACATGTCACACAAATTTTAACCGATAGTGTCAATATTTAATATTTTACGAATACCACAATTCATATAATTGAATCGTAACAATCAGCTGTGCCATGATAGTAAAAATTCACTTTATAATAATTATAATTCCGTAATTATTTATTACAATTTAATACAAACCAACAAATATCTCATAAATAAAAATACAAGTACAAAACGAACATCCAAAGAAAAAAACGAAAAACTATGTATAACAGTACTACCTACTACTATATTGAAAAGAAATTGTGTGTATTTATTTTTCTAACCACAAATGCTCAAATTGTGCACCATGCATTCTGACACATAAACGTGCTCTACGAGACACGTCACGCATTACATTTTGGAGCATTTCAGGAGTAATTGCCTCACATGCGTTTCGAATTCTGGTTTTGATGTCCTCAATATTTTCAGGGGCAGTTTGAAATACCTTGTCTTTAATGTAACCCCAGACGAAAAAATCCAAGGGAGTAATATCTGGTGATCGAGCTGGCCATAGAAAGGGTCCATAGGTGCCTATCCAGCTATCTGGCATAACTTGATTTAAATAATTTGTACATATTACAGCAGTGTGAGGTGGAGCCCTATCTTGTTGAAAATATGAATAATTTAATCTCTCTGCCAATGTTAATTCATAAAGAAAATCTTGAAATTCGTTTTGCAGGAAATTAAGGTATCTACGAGCGGTTAATTTGCCATCATAAAAATAAGGTCCAATTACTTTAGTCCCTAAAAGACCCAACCAAACATTCGTAGAAAATCTTTCTTGGAAAGCAGTCTCTCTGCACCAATGTGTATTTTCTCGTGTCCACTTATAATGCATATTTCTATTGAAAAATCCATTATTAGAAAAATTTGATTCGTCCGACCAAAGAATTTTGCTACATATCAGCGCATCATTCCTTTTTTTATTTAATAACCATCTACAAAATCTTACTCTCCTTGGCTTATCTCCCTCATTTAAATGTTGAACTTTCCTCATTTTGTAGCATCGAAATCCGTTTTTTTTCAATATTTTTCTTGCACTTTTTTTATGCGACAGTTTCTCTGAATTTGTCTCAAAGAGGTTTCCTCATTTTAGTTAACATAATTCAATACTTTATTCACTTTTCTTACATTATCCGCAACATGCGCTCGCCTTTCTACTTTTTTTGAAAATGAACCGTGCGTTTTTAGATTTTGAACTAACTTCCTAAACATAGTTCGATTTGGCTGCGGAGCATCTGGAAATCTATCTCCGTAAACCGTGACTGCCATCTCAGCGTCAAAATTGCACTGACAATAAATGCTAATCATATCGAATTTGTTATTATTGGTGTACACCATAATTACTGATATAAAATTTGTCTTAGAACTCGACAACGCAACATACAACAGTGACAATCTGTCAAATTTGTTAATAACTGTATACATTGTTTTTCACTAATTATGGCACAGCTGATTGTTACGATTAAATTATATGAATTGTGGTATTCGTAAAATATTAAATATTGACACTATCGGTTAAAATTTCTGTGACATGTTTTATATCGTTGGAAAGAGAAAAAAATAACGGAATTAATGGCGTCATGGCCTACTTTGAGATTTGTATTTTTCATTTTTGCACAAGAGCGTATGTCAAAGCCAACTGCATTTTTCGATTTTTCTGTTACACGTTATTATTCTTATTGTCTTTGCCGTCAACTTTCATTCCTTTAACTTTTTTCGTATCTCCTCAAATAAGGAAGCTATAACCGTTTGTGGTTATCCTATTTTTCAGGTTTTTGTAATATATCTCATAAAGCAGGCTATGGATTTCAAATTTCTTTTTACTGAAATATAGCTCACAAAAAATGGGATAACTGTTTCTAAAACTTTATTCTTCTACAATAGATATTAAGCGAGATATTTGGTGTGGCCCTCGTAAAATAGACAGTCTGTATATACGTTTTTTCGTGTTTTTTTTTCATTTAGACGTGTATATCTCGAAAAGTACGCGTTTTTAAGGCTAAACGAACATAGGTAACCTTGTTCAGAATACGACTTCCTACAGAAAAGGTTCTATACATTTTTCCGATTATCCCATTGGCTTTTCCGGAAAAGCGATTTGAAAAATACATATATGTGTTTTTTTCGTGTATTTTTTATTTTGAATGCAAATATCTCGAAAAGTGCGCGACTTTAGGGCCAAATGAACATAAGTAAACTTGTTCAGAATGAGATTTCCTGCAAAAAGGCTCCTATACATTTTTCCGATTATCCCATTGGTTTTTCCGGAAAAGCTTCTTGAAAAATACATATATATATATTTGATTTTTCGTTTTTTTTTTCATTTTGGCGTATATGTCTCTCAAATATATAGAACCTTTTTTGTAGGAAATCACATTCTGAACGAGTTTAGTAATGTTCATTTAGCCTTAAAAATGCGTACTTTCCGAGATATATGTCCAAATGAAAAAAAAAATTACGAAAAAGCAAGTATATATATTCTTCAAGAAGCTTTTCTGGAAAAACCAATGGGATAATCGAAAAATGTATAGGAGGTTTTTTGTAGAAAATCTCATTCTGAACAAGTTTATTTATGTTCATTTAGCCTTAAAATCGACTGCTTTTCGAGATATTTGTATTAAAAAAAAAAACACGAAAAAACATATATTTTTCAAGTCGCTTTTCCGGAAAAATCAATGGGATAATCGGGAAAATTTATAGAACCTTTTTTGTAAGAAATCGTATTCTGAACACGCTTACCTATGTTCATTTAGCCTTAAAAATGCGTACTTTTCGAGATATGAAAGTCTAAATGAAAAAAACACGAAAAAACATATATATGTATATATCTCAAAAATCGTCTTTTTTTTCTGCGCATAAGCAAAAAATTGTTGTAAAAGTTGAGTACCTACCATCTATGCAAAGAAACTGCTGTTCAAAATCTTTCTTTAAAACGGCGTTTTTTTTTTCCTAATTTGAGTGGACTATTTTATGATTTTTATGAAATTAAATTATCACCGGCGACTTCACCAGATCTTCGACAAATGAAATCTTGTTTCCAATTTTGCTCACCTTAGACTTGACTTGATGAAATCAATATGGGACCATCGCCGAACCATACCTTGTAATTTGAGAAAGATTTTATAGAAATCATTTAAACCAATCCCAGGTAATGTTTGCACAAATATAAAAAAAATATCCTTTTACAAATTTTATAAAGTCGTTTAAAAATGAAAAACTAGCTAATTGTCATTTTACGGCATAATATCTAAAAACAAAAAATATTTTTGCATTACAGTCATATTTATAAAAAAATATATATCACGATTTTACGGTTTGAAGAGTACCTTGCATTAATACAAAATATAAGTTACTGTGTCCCTCGATAATAATGCGAAATACCTCAACGTCAACAAACTAGACCCGCGTTTTATTTCGAAACGAGCACCAGAGTTTTCCGACCAACAACGACGGAAAATAAATACGTTGTTCGCCCACAGCCTCTTCGTAGTATAGCGTAGAGAAGGGAGCCCGTACTTTCTTAAGTCAGCTTAGCTTCGGAAACAGAAGAACGCGGTAATGGTGACGCTAGTGACGCAGAACGAATAGGTTAAGAAATAATGTGGAACCTGACTTAAAACCAGCAATGCATCGTCTTAAATTAACACACATGAACTAATTAACAGCAAATACATGTGTTCTTAATAAAATGTGAGGTTCTCGTGCCAGTTTTCGACTGTTATTCTGTTTGTTGTTTAAAATCCCAAGTGAACAGTGGTTATTGTTAAAGGTGTTGTGATTTTTTCACGAAACGAGACGTGTTAGTTTTCAGTTATTGGTTGAATAGTGAAAATACAAATGTGTAGACGTTGGTGCTGATATTTGTTTAGTTTGTACATTGCCATGGATAACTTGACTAATAATCTTGGAGTTGGTTTACCTGAGGTAAGATTAAAAGTTGAAACCTGATTGCATGGATTTTTTTTAGCGAGGTGTATTTTTAAAAGCTGCAAAGCAGGTGTGGTGTTCAAGTTTACAAATACAGACTTGATAAAAAGTTTCATTCAAGTCATCTTTTAATGTTACCGCTGTTTTTGCCACTTTGCAATCGGTTATTTTCACAGTAATGTTTTTGCTTTTGTGGGTACTGTGCATTGCTAAGTGTATGTAGGTAGCTAACTGTTTTGTTTTTATTCATTCTTGCTCTATAACAGAAATGTTTGTAAGATAATAAGGTATTGACGATCTACATGGCAAATCAGTGGGTTTTGATATTGACGGACCGTAAAGTTGTATTTCAGTGTTTATTAGACACGTAAACAAATCAGTTTAAATTTACCTATAAAGATACTACAGTTCGTTTATCTCATCAGTGTATAGGTACCTACTTTCATTTCTAATTAATTACTAAAAAATAATGTTAGAAAGATGATTTTTATTTACAAATACCTAAGTACTTTATCTAAAGTATCCAGGCCAGTTTAGACAGAAACATAATACATTAATACCTATTGAGCGGGAGCTAGGTGGCTTTTTCGGCACATCATAGTTTTATGAACTTTGAGATATTTTATGGTTTAATGGATGATAACCAGGCCTGTAGCTAGAAAGTGCTTTCAAGGCGGGCAAACAATTTTTCAGGACGGGCCCGTAAAAAAGTCGAGAAAGGGGAGAAATTCAAAAAAAAAATTTTTTTGTCCGAAAAATTTTTTGATGATCGGGAGGAGAAATCCAAAAAAATTTTAATCCGAAAAAAATAGAACATTTTTACCCAAACTCTCAAAATATTAAAAAAACAGTTAAAATTGACCCCATTACAATCACCGTAGGTCGGGCGAAACTTATTCCAGGACGGGCACCAGTTTTTTTCAGGACATGTCTTAAATTGTTCCTTAGGCTTTAATCTTTATGGAAAACATTGTCCCCAAGGATCGGCGGGACGTACAGCTAGGGAGAATTTTGGGGGCGAGGACTTTTAGTATATTTACCTCCTAACTACCGCCAACACATCCCTGAAGAGAAAAATTCTCCCTTCCTAAATGTTCTCTACAATCCCCTTTTGGGCATTCATTGATTGGACTATTAATGGGTTCTCTGACGTTTGAGCCCGTTTGTATCACCGACATTTTTTGTATGTGCTATAGCCCCTCGCGTGGGAGGGGGTGAAGAGGGAGGGGGCAGCAATTAATAGAACAATTTACATTTTCACCAAATAAATTTCTCAGATACTTTCTCCTGACTGCGGAAGTTTGTGTCAGCTTTAATTTTGCTCAGCCAGAAAGGTTAAAAATGTTAAAAAAAGATCTAGCACGTGATCGTTATAATTTTTTTTAGGTTGAGAACATTTATCTAAACATTTTGAACACGCAAAATTTCCCAGAAAGAAAATCTTGTCACTCTAACTATCCAGAAAAAAGTTTACAAATTTTGTAGAAATTTTGGTTTTTAACTAATAATTCATCTCAGAATCATTGTTATAAGTAATTTTTTTTTCAAACGTAAACATAAGCTCCCTTAATATCAATTTTACCTTCACAGATTATGATTTTTAACAAAAGTAAGTACCTACCAAACTACACTTTTAATGCACAAGAATCTAACATGTTCCGCTAAGTTGACCATCTACCAACACAAAATGTTTAAATAAATATTCTCAATTTGAAAAAACGCTTGTAACGATCAGGTGCTATAATTCCATTTTTTTTTAGAACTTTGACCTTTCTGGCTGAGCTTCCTGAAGCGCGCACTTTCTGGCGATTTTATTTTATTTAGTTTAAGCATAAAAGTTGTACACGTACAGAAAGTGAGACGTACCTATATAAAGTTAGCAGGTCAACTTTTGCGAATCGTTCTTGCAAATTAACAATAATTAAAGTACTATTTTCTATACTATCACTTTTGTTTATCGAACTTAATTAACAATAAACCTCGAAATCACGGAATCTCAGCGAGGCAACCGAGTTTTTCAGTTTGGGAATTATTTTTTTGACTCGTTTTCTGCCTGAGAATTTGCCGTTCGACTCGTTTGGTTTATTCGTGGAATCTGTGATATTTTCAGAAATTGTCTATCGAGATATATAAACGATCCACGAAATTTCAGCAACCCCTTCATTCGCTAGGCAGTTCTACAAAGCATGGTCGATTCATGATATTAGTGACTTACTTACCGATCAAAAATTGGTCCAAGCTACAACCCGTGTCCAATATTCGCTTAGATGAGTCTTACCGCACCTTGTTATAAAAAAAAAATTAAGCTAAATTACGACAAAAATAAAATATTGGCTGTTTCTACTCCTAAAACTCAAGACTTGTCACTCTAACTATCCAGAAAAAAGTTTATAAATTTTGTAGAAATTTTGGTTTTTAACTAATAATTCATCTCAGAATCATTGTTATAAGTATATTTTTTTCAAACGTAAACATAAGCTCCCTTAATATCAATTTTACCTTCCCAGATTATGATTTTTAACAAAAGTAAGTACCTACCAAACTACACTTTTAATGCACAAGAATCTAACATGTTCCGCTAAGTTGACCTTCTACCAACACAAAATGTTTAAATAAATATTCTCAATTTGAAAAAACGCTTGTAAGGATCAGGAGCTATAATTCCATTTTTTTTTAGAACTTTGACCTTTCTGGCTGAGCTTCCTGAAGCGCGCACTTTCTGGCGATTTTATTTTATTTAGTTTAAGCATAAAAGTTGTACACGTACAGAAAGTGAGACATATATAAAGTTAGCAGGTCAACTTTTGCGAATCGTTCTCGCAAATTAACAATAATTAAAGTACTATTTTCTATACTATCACTTTTGTTTATCGAACTTAATTAACAATAAACCTCGAAATCACGGAATCTCAGCGAGGCAACCGAGTTTTTCAGTTTGGGAATTATTTTTTTGACTCGTTTTCTGCCTGAGAATTTGCCGTTCGACTCGTTTGGTTTATTCGTGGAATCTGTGATATTTTCAGAAATTGTCTATCGAGATATATAAACGATCCACGCAATTTCAGCAGCATAACTGGGCAGTTCTACAAAGCATGGTCGATTCATGATATTAGTGACTTACTAATCAAAAATTGGTCCAAGCTACAACCCGTGTCCAATATTCGCTTAGATGAGTCTTACCGCACCTTGTTATAATAAAAAAACTTGAGCTAAATTACGACAAAAATAAAATATTGCTGTTTTTACTCCTAAAACTCAAGACCGTCACGCGTAACTCCATACAGATTGACACTTGTTTTGGCTGAAATTTTGTTACCAGAGAAATGGTTAGTATCCATCTCTGCTATAATAATTACAAAATATCCAAAATAAGATACAACTTTCATGTTTTAATGTCTAGGATTTAATATATAAACTATTAAAGTCGCGTAACTTGGTTAATACTCACGACCGTCACAGCGCTCATTATTAGTTAATAAGTTGAATGCTAGGACTACCAGCGACTCAGAAACACATCGAAATTTAGTTTTCGTTGTGAAATCATGTGAGATACAATAACCAAGTGCTGTTTCCCAAAACATTTTGAATTTCCAGTCATTTATATGGTAAGTCTAATATATGGCCCTGTGCTCTCTATCATGACCGTCACGTTGTGTATTTTAGCATTTATCAACTTATTAATATCCAAATAGTTACGTTTTTATTTTGAGGTATCCAGTACACTGTCTTCTCCTAATCTTACTTTAATAATAGCTTAAGGCGAATATAATTCTTAGTCATTTTTGTCTAGCGGCCCTCACGACCGCCACACTCATGACCGTCACATGGCACAAATTTGAGTGTGATGGTCTTGAGGCTCTAGTGACGGTTATGAGAAATTTCATTGGCATTACTCTCCTTCACTCTTGTAACTTTTGGATGGTTGAATGGATTTTATTCAAATTTGGTGTAGTGATATGGGATGAAATTTCCAATTATATGATGTAAATAACCAACTTCTGACTTCCGGTTTCGAGGCAAATGACGTGAAAATCAAGTTTTTTAAATGGGACAACTTGTATATTTTTCATATTTGGTTCCTACTAGCCAAAATACATATGATCTGACCCTCAAATATTATTTTTATTTTCAAAAATTTGGCACTACCTCAGCCAGCAATTACACGACCGTTTTACGAATCTCACAACCATCTCATGCCACTCACGACCGTCACGCGTAACTCACAGTACCTCATTCACAATGGTGTCATAAATATTATTTATCTCGTTATGACCATTGTCCTTTAAATTATGAACAAAACTGGTTATCGGTAACAAAATTTAGACACAAAAAGGTAATTTGAGTCAATACAGTTAACTGAATTTCGAAAGTATTAGGCTCAAATAAGAAAGAAATGGATACTTACAGTTATATCACTTTTTATTTTATTCATGGGTATTATTACGACCAAAATTTTCTCTAATATCTTGTAGGACATATTTTTCACTTCAAAGGATCAACTTTTTCATAATCCATTTAGCATAAGTATTTATATTAATACACAGCACAAATATAGATATGACGGTCGTGTGTTTTGTTATACGTTTCACTAAGGAAAAACAGCTGTAACATTTTAGTCATGGGAAAAAAGCTGGTGCCACAAGGCATACCTGAAAAGTAGACACTAACCATTTAAAAAGTGTATGCCATGAATAAATTCCTGACATTTTATTTTTTAACATTGTCAATGTGAAATCGACCATGCTTTGTAGAACTGCCCAACTAAATTTTAGTTTGATCGACTCTAATTCTGAAGTTTCAACGACGAAATGGACGAAATACATTAGCTTTTTATTTTATTTTCGTTTACAAGTCTATCTGGAGCGTTCGTTTTCGCTTCCGGGAATTTATATTCGAAAAAATAAATTTTCCGATTATAAAACGAATCCTACAATATTTTGCTTAGCCATTCTACAACGGCAAAAAAACGGCAAATTTTAAGCCACCTCAATTTTTTTTAAATAAATTTTATATATGTGACCTGCTAACTTCATATAAAGTTAGCAGGACACCCGATATTAAAAAAAAATAAAAAGCGGCGAAATTTTCTGTTTCACGATTAATTAACGGCTAAGAAACGGCAAATTTTAAGCCACCTCAATTTTTCCACGTCCAGTGGAAGTATAGTAACGACAAAAAAATTTTTAAAAATTTTTATTGTTCAAATAGGCTTAGAATGTCACGAAACGTCGAGATTTTAAGTTTGAGCAAAAAAAAAATTTCTGTCGGTCTGTCTGTCTGTGGGCCCAATGGGATTCACTTAAAGTCGTGAACGGGCTGCTAAAGAGAGCTTGGGAAAGCCCGGATGGCAGGGAAGTTGTTATGCGTCTAGTGATTCCCAGGTGTCGAGTACCGAAAGTACTTCAGGAAGTGCATAATGGAGCATCCGGTGGGCACTTCGGCGTCAATAAGACCCTGAATAAAGTACGAGAACGATTTTATTGGGTAAATAGTCGTCAGGATGTGGAAGCTTAGTGTCGCAATTGCAAAATTTGTGCAGCGAGTAAGGGACCGCAGACTAGAAGTAGGGGTGCAATGAAACAATATAACGTCGGAGCTCCTTTCGAGAGGATTGCGATCGATATAGCCGGCCCATTCCCAGTAACCAAGGATGGTAACAAGTATATACTGGTTGCCATGGACTATTTTAGTAAGTGGCCAGAGGCCTATGCGATTCCAAACCAAGAAGCAGTCACTGTCGCCAAAGTCTTGGTAGATAATTTGATATGTCGGTTTGGTGTACCCCTGGAGCTGCACTCAGATCAATGGAGGAACTTTG
Source organism: Rutpela maculata (assembly GCA_936432065.2). Classification (NCBI taxonomy): domain Eukaryota; kingdom Metazoa; phylum Arthropoda; class Insecta; order Coleoptera; family Cerambycidae; genus Rutpela; species Rutpela maculata. The sequence continues at coordinate 142,406,589 of OW386290.2, forward strand.
AGTCAGGGGTGTTTCAGCAAATCTGCAAGTTATTGGGGATACACAAAACACGGACAACAGCCCTTCACCCGCAATCAGATGGAATGGTGGAACGACACAACAAGACCATGAAAGAACATCTCTCTAAAGTGGTTCATAAGAATCAACGTGATTGGGATCTCCACATACCGTTCTTCCTCATGGCATACAGAGCTGCTATCCACGAGTCTACGAGACAAACACCAGCCCGTGTAGTATTTGGACATGAGATCAGACTGCCATGTGATTTGATTTTCGGAACACCAGGTGGAGAACAGCTTCCTGTGAACAGCTATGTGGATGAAATGAGTGAACGGCTAAGAAATGTTCATGAGCTGGTTAGAGACCAAATCACCATAGCCAGTGACCGAATGAAGGCTCGATACGACCGTAAGGGTAGTTCAGAAGGGTTCAAGGCAGGAGATCTGGTTTGGCTGTACAACCCACAGCGAAAGAAAGGGAAGTCACCGAAACTTCAACCTCCTTGGGAAGGACCTTATACTGTTATTACCCGAATAAATGATGTCGTTTATCGGATTCAACGAAACAAAAAGTCCAAGATGAAGATCGTACACTTGGATAGACTGGCGAAGTATGTGAAAGAGGCTGAATTGCCTGACCAGGACGTTCAGGCTTAAGGAGGGGGCAGTGTAATGTGTTACAACCCCTAGAATTATGTATTTGCACCTACTCGAAAAAGAACCTACCAGAAGATTCCAAAGTGACATCTGGAATTATCTAGAGAATGGTGGCGTCATCACAGAACAATCGAGATCTGTCATTTTTAGGTATAAAAGACCGACCGCATTCTCGGCGAGTAGTTCAGAAAGTTCAAAAAGTATAGAAAGTGAGGTTAAGGCTTCAAGGATAAACAAAGTGATAAACATTGTGATTTTAGTCAGTAAAGTGTATTTAAATTAATAATAGTATTGTGAAGTATCCAGTAAATATTTAATAAAGTGTGTTAGTGGACACCTCTTGTTATAATTTTTGGAACCCACGGAATTTGCGAGGGTGGTTTCCTAAGGGTGGAAACACGCGACACTAGTATATTTTAAAAATAGTAATAAAAGTGCCCCCAACTTCCATACTTTAAGTCATTTTCTTACATACAGTTCTGGCGAAAATTCTGTAACTTTTTTTGTGCGCACGTTTACTCTGGAACCGTTTGAGATATTGACTAGAAATTTGGTACACATTATGTAGTTTAACGAGATCTAGAACTAGATTATATTTTGATCTTGTTCCGTCGAAGGGTTGGGAGCTGTGACCTGCTCACTTCATATAAAGTTAGCAGGACACCCGATATTAAAAGAATAAATAAAAAGCGGCAAAATTTTCTTTCACGTTCAATTAACGGCTAAAAAACGGCAAATGTTTATACTATAGCGAGACCGATTCGCAAAAGTTGACCTGCTAACTTTATATACGTGAAAGTGAGCCTTGTAACAATGATGTAGCCCTCTGATTTTTAAACGGTGGTCGTGACATCTGACGGGAGGTGCCGCTCCAAAAATAGATTTTGTGTTTTTTTAAATCATGATTTTTGTCATCATTGTGGATGACTAAGTTTTTTTTATTTACTGTTCATAAATTTAGGCCTGTAACTTCGAAATGAATAAAAATCGATCTACCACTTTTGTGTTATTTAGTCTAAAATTAGGTCTACTTCACGCTCCCAAAATTTGAACACACCGATACGGCACACCTTGTATATATTTTTCTTTTTGCAATCTACGCTGAAGTATATTTTGTTTGCTGCTTGCTGATCTAAATTAAAAAGTGTGCAACGCAAATTTGTTAAATTTCTAAACCTACTTGAAATCTGAGGGAATATTATCCACAAAGCGGTTAACGTTTAATGAGAGTAATCCACCTAACTTAGTAACAACTTAATATAATTTTTAAATAAGGCAATCCAGTGTATCATTTTAATGAGATATTCTAGGATACTTCAGGCACTAAATTCGAGCCGAGCTTCGAGCTTAATTTCTACATTTAAATGTCCTTTGAGTAAACTACGACATAATTTTTGTATTTAGATTGATATAACGAGTTATATAATATGCAGAGCATGCTTACTTTATGTAGGTAGGTATGTAATATTTTATTTCAAATATTGTATTTTCATTTCTCACGTCCTGGTACTTACCTATTTGTCTATCGTATCTATACTTTTCTGAAAAGATTGAGAATAGGCCCGTTCAGGATTTTTTTTAATTTTAGAAATCGAAAGTAGAACACGTTTTGAGGTCATTTCCAAATTTTTAGGTTTTTATTCCGACGTTTAAGCCCTTAAATAAATTGGACCTTGCGAAAACGAGGTGGAGCTTCACGTGACGTCACTTTGTAGATGCTGATCAGCCGACAGTCGAGATTTAATAATTAAAAACATTGGAGGCAAAATAAAATAAGGTTTTAAGAAGAAAAGGTTCTATGCAACTTTTCATAAAAATTGATAGTCTTTAAGTTATAGATAGACTAGTTCACAAGTTCAAAGCCGTGTTAATTCTTGATAAAGCTCGTAAAAATATGAGTGAGGGCTCATTGGATTCGGAATGACGTCTAGAAAAATTTTCAAACCCGCACATAAATAATTGCAAAAGTTATAAAAAAATTGAAAAAATAACGAATTTTGTTTTTTGTAAATAACTCGAAAACTATTAGTATTTAAGAAATTTTGAAGAGGTTCCTTAAAGAGGAAGAAATTTCCGATAAAAAAGTCCGGACTCCCGAAACTCTATCTCTATTATTAATAATTTTAATTTAATGTTGAAAATAGAGCTTCGCGCGGCGAACACCAAGCCGTTACGATGCTCTGAAACCGGCCGTAATAAGTAAATATATTTTTTATATTATTAAATATTAATTTAAAATTTTTTAAAAATATGGTATTATTTAGACACTTAAAGGAACAGTATCCCGTTCTAAAAAAATTTTTTCACCGGTTGTTCATAAAATGAACCTATTGTTAATTAACAAATTTTTTTAGAGTTTGCGTTTATATTTCAAATCGGATAAGTGTTAAAAGCCACTAAAATTATTTCGCTTCATTAATTTTAATTATTATTACTGTTTTTATATTCAAAAGTACTATAAGATCACATAAACTTTAAATTTTCATTGCTAATTGTTTAAACAAATGTTATAAGCAAATAGATAAGTTACGTATTTTTGAAAAAAACAATTTGCCATTTTATTGGTTATAAAATATTATGAATCAAATAAAAATTTTCTTAAAAAATTTTTTCAATTGTCTAATCAATTTTTTCCTTTTTACAATATTTAAACGAATTATTAAGAAAAAATGTTTGTTAATTTATTTGTTTATTTAATAAACAGTTTGTTATCAATAATCGCCGAATGTGTTTATATTTTTTTTAAATAGAAAATTTCGTCAAGCAGACCTTTAATTTTTGCAGTAAATATTAAAATCATAGCATTTTTGAATAGAGAATGAAAAACCTTTCAAATGAGGTATCACAAGCCTCTACTTCCCATCTAAAAATTTAGAGGTTGCAACTTCCACTCGAAGGGGGTTGAATTTAGGGATGAAATTTGTACGTTAAAGGATGTCATTTTAGAATCCAATATGCATAATAATTGAGATACTGAAGTTATTTCATTTGGCTGTTCTACATGTATGTTTCTGTGTAACATAATAAATTTGTTATTTCCAATCAATCATTATTAAGATGATCGGGAAAAGAGGAAAGTTAAGTTAAGTCTTTAGACATCTTCTGATCTTGTAAATGATCATAAAAGACAAAGTACATTTGCTTGTACATCTGTCCTCTCTCAGCAGATTTTCCTCGAGATTTTCCTCGAGATTTTCATGCTTTGCCTTCACGATTTTAGTTTTAAGTCTTTTATTTTCATCAGGCTTTAGAAGAATACCCGCTTGCATCGGATCAGGCGCGAGCTCTGGTAGTCCAAGCACAGAAGACTAAACAATCAGAATGGAAACTGGCGGCATATCCTTTGTACAATTTAACTCTAGAATCGCGTATCTTGTTGGAATAGATATCAGGGGCGTATTTTGTAATGTTGTAGTCAGGGTCGCAATTAGGAGTTTATAATTTAATTTTGCACAAATCTTAAACTTTAATCAAATTTGCAAAATCACTCTTTCTGAATTGTCTAAAAGTTGTCTTGGTTTGACATAATGCTGAACTTGTCATTTTGTTGATCTTTTTAATCTATTTTCAAAATTACAAAGTATGTAACTACTAAATTATTGTACAAATCAGATTTCTTTGTACATCTGGCAACTCTGTATTGAGTACCAGATTATTTGTTGTTCTCAATCTACCAAATGTGGCATCGCTGTATTCTATTCCAGGAACATATGGGGATTCGATGCGCGCTTAGAAATGCGCGAACCTTCCCCCTCCCTGAAAGATTCCATTCTGATTGTTTAGTCTTCTGTGGTCCAAGTTTATGAGTCACACTTAAAGCGACCTTAGATAAGAACGCTCCTTTGTTCTCCTTTTCATGCGTAGTCATTTGTGCTAGTGAATCCTTACTTCTAAGTGTTGGAATAGCTATATATCCAGTGTTATTTTGTCATACAGACACTCCAAACCTCTCCCTCCCGAATCATGTGGGAGATAGACGTGTCATGGAAAATCTTGGGCACAGTCTACGGAACATATTCATGATTTTCCTTGTTTCTCTACATATTTGCCGTCCAACGAAGGGTACCAAATGACTATGAGATAATGGGACGGCCGACATATTTGTCGCAGAAATTTATTATTATTATTATCATTATTGATAAATATTGATTTTAAATTAGACATCACAAGAAACTATCTACCGACATTGAACAATCTCTATCGTATTTTTTTTTTCCGATTTTTTTCGAAACCCTGAAATTGCAAGTTTTTGTAATGCTAGTTCTCGCCAAAAATGTTTTGTCTATTGAGGTATTGATTTTGTGTTCTAAAAAAATGTGTGTTTTCAGATACTTTTATGATCTTCTGGTCACCCTTTTCGATATTTAAATTGCTGCTCCTTTTGGTTACGTGACCAACTTTGTTTTTCGTTTAAAATGTGTAGCACTATAAAAAATTATTATTGCCTCCAGGGGAATAATATATCTTCGTGCACCGAGCGTAAGTGACACTGTTAATTATACGCAGACTAATTAAATATTGTTGTTGTGAAATATCATGTTACTAACAGCCAGCGGTTGAAACGTTGAATTTAAACTCGAATTTGTATTTGTAGTGGTTTTATTATGCATACTACAAATCTGAAATTATTTACAACCTCAAAGAGTAAAAGAAAAAAAATATATTCATCACTGGCAGTTCCAGATAATTCGTCAGTTCAACAAATCTTCGACAATTAACTAAGTACATACTTCTTTTACTCAACACTTAGGCTTAGTCGTATGGAGGGTATAATCTTCAAAGGGCAAAAGATCATAATTTATTTCCACTATCTATGTATCTAATTCCGATGAAATACGAATTTTCTATTACAAAATACAATTTCTTATTCGCCAAATTTTCGACTAAAAAAATCTTGAATAGATTTCGTAGAAAACGCTTGATAGAATCGAAGTTATACAGAGGAAGTAATTCCCCCGTGAACTGTAATTCCTGGTATCCTTTCTTACAAAAATCCATATTTTCTCTACTTCGTGCTGTTACTTCGAAGACTTAGAATGTGACTAAACATTAACTCGATTAACATTGTTGGTAACAGGTTTTTAATTCAATACAAACATGCGTGTGTCCTGTATCACATAATATTAATATTTATATGAAATCGATAAGTTATTGTATGTGCGATACTTATCGTTCATTTCTGAGAAACGCAGACAAGTTGTCAATATTTAATATCCACTCAGGTAGACAACAAGGACCTTATGTACATTCATTATACTAACAATAATGCAAATATTATTGTCATTTTCTTACATATTCCTAGTTTGAACTTTACATTCTCACCGTACGTTTTATTTAATTCATATTCATTAATTCATAATAATAAATGTTATGTATCTTCGCGTGCAAATAAGATATTTATTAAACCGTTCAACTGGTGAAACGTGAAAAGCAGTGGCGTAGCCAGCTGTTAGGGCGGAGAGATAGTCGATTACACGGCAGATTTTGTTCAAAAACATTCAATACATCAGCAGTAGACAATAAAACTATTAAATCCACATTTGTACCAATATATCAAGGGGTACCTCAAGGGTCCGTTTTAGGGCCCCTGCTATTTTTAATATACGATATGAATGGTGAAATTCAATATTCTAGTGTAATGCAGTATGCAGATGATTCTCAGTTAACTCTCGATGTTTGCCCAAATAATAAAGTAGTTGTACAAGAAAATATTTCGACAGATTTACGCAAAATTAAAAAAAATTCCTTGGATCATAACTTAAAAATTAATGCCTCTAATCTGTTTTATTGATAGCAGGCTCTAAATATTTCAGGGATAAACTGTCTGATTTTGTTGTTAAGATTGGTAATGATGAGATACCAAAATTAAGTGAAGAAATAATCTAGGTGTAGTCATGGATGACGCGCTTACTTTTCAGTTGCATATTTCTAATAAAGTAAGATTGGCATTTAGTCGCTTAAAATGTTTGTACTCAGTACAGTACCTAGAGGTAAAAAATATGCAAAACTTCGGAATAATGTCATATTGAACCGAGTATTGATCGGATTTCGTTCATTTTTGGCAGTATAATAGTAAATACTTCACAGAAAAGTTTCTATATTGTGGGGACTTGCTAATTTATAGGGGGTGGATGCCACCTCTCTCAAAAAAATATATATATTTATTGGAGCTGAAGTAGAATCGAATTTTAAGAAGAAAAGGTTCTATGCAATTTTTCACGTAAATTGATAGTTTTTAAGTTATAACGACTTCAAAATTGCGATTTTAGCTTAAAAAAAAGGTATTTCTAAACGGCTTTCGTCAAGTATCTCGAAGAGTATTACTTTATCGAAAAAATGTTACAGACCAATTACAGAAAGTACAAACTGGGAATAAGATAATTATTTAAAGTGAGAGTTAAAATCTCGGAAACTGTGACACCTACGTCAATGATGCTAATAGGTAGAATAATAGGTTATTAATTAAGCTTTCAACTGTTTTTTATTTGTCTCTGTAGCATAAAAAACAAAGAAGTTACGTCCGAAGCAATGTTCGTCTAAACATTTTTTTAATAACAACGTCGCCGTTTTGTTACTGTAATTAGCCAGTAATTTAAAAAAAAAAAGGAATTTCAAACATTGTTTTTCATTAATATATAGCATGACGTAGATGCTCAAATTTTTTGGTTTGTATACAGCACTTGCTTTTGAAAAAAATACAGTTTAAACTATAAAGATATTTTCGATAAAACGTATTTTTTTTTCGTTTTCCAAATATCTCAATAAATATTGGTTTTATTGAAACATGGGTAGAGACCAAAAATAAAGCTCATAAACTGATAATGAATTTCGCTTGTTTATTTATTTACATAGATTTAATAGTTTCGGAGATATGAAAGTTTACAAATGGCGTCCGAACGTTTATAAGACGAAAAATGCAGTTTAGATGTTAAATATCTCAGAAATTGTGACACCTATGTCACGCATGCTAAGAAATGAAATCAAAGACAATTAATTGCGCTTTCCAATTATTTTTTGCTCGTTCCTGTAGCATAAGAAATAATGCCAGTGAAGTTTCGATCGATCAGGCTTGATCACATAAACGAAAAACAAATAATATAATAATTTCCATTCGCGCCTTTCTACCGCACTAATTTCAGGAATAACCGGTTATTTTTAAGTCTTCTAAAAAGGCCCATACGCATGGTTCATTCCCAAAGTGTGAGGACCCATGTTTCTTCAACCCCTTAAAGTACAAAAATTCTTTAAAAATCATACGGCTGTTTACCCACTCTGGTTTTTTGTCACAGCTACTTAATTAACGTCAGCGATGCACCCTCAAAGTTTTATTCACCCCCGAGATCCGGAAACTATTTTTTACAACCCTTAAGGTACAGAAATTCTTTAAAAATCATACGGCTGTTTACCCACTCTGGTTTTTTGTCACAACTACTTAATTAACGTTAGCAATCCACCCCCAAAGTTTCATTCACCCTCGAGATCCGGAAACTATTTTTTACAACCCTTAAAATACAAAAATTCTTTAAAAATCATACGGCTGTTTACCCACTCTGATTTTTTGTCACAGCTACTTAATTAACGTCAGCGACGCACCCCCAAAGTTTCATTCACCCTCGAGATCCGGAAACTATTTTTTACAACCCTTAAAGTATAAATATTCTTTAAAAATCATACGGCTGTTTACCCACTCTGGTTTTTTGCCACAACTACTTAATTAACGCCAACAACGCACCTCCAAAGTTTCATTCATCCTCGAGATTCGGAAACTATTTTTTACAACCCTTAAATTACAAAAATTCTTTAAAAATCATACGGCTTTTTACCCACTCTGGTTTTTTGTCACAACTACTTAATTAACGTCAACAATGCACCCCCGAAGTTTTATTCACCCCCGAGATCCGGAAACTATTTTTACAACCCTTAAGGTACAATAATTCTTTAAAAATCATACGGCTGTTTACCCACTCTGGTTTTTTGTCACAACTACTTAATTAACGTTAGCAATGCACCCCCAAAGTTTCATTCGTCCTCGAGATCCGGAAACTATTTTTTACAACCCTTAAAGTACAAAAATTCTTTAAAAATCGTACGGCTGTTTACCCACTCTGGTTTTTTGTCACAACTACTTAATTAACTTCAACAACGCACCTCCAAAGTTTCATTCACCCTCGAGATTCGGAAACTATTTTTTATAACCCTTAAATTACAAAAATTCTTTAAAAATCATACGGCTGTTTACCCACTCTGGTTTTTTGTCACAACTACTTAATTAACGTCAACAATGCACCTCCAAAGTTTCATTCACCCTCGGGATCCGGAAACTATTTTTTTACAACCCTTAAAGTACAAAAATTCTTTAAAAATCATACGGCTGTTTACCCACTCTGGTTTTTTGTCAAAACTACTTAATTACCGTCAACAATGCACCTCCAAAGTTTCATTCACCTTCGAGATCCGGAAACCATTTTTTACAACCCTTAAAGTACAAAAATTCTTTAAAAATCATACGGCCGTTTACCCACTCTGATTTTTTGTCACAGCTACTTAATTAACGTCAGCGATGCACCCTCAAAGTTTTATTCACCCCCGAGATCCGGAAACTATTTTTTACAACCCTCAAGGTACAATAATTATTTAAAAATCATACGGCTGTTTACCCACTCTGATTTTTTGTCACAGCTACTTAATTAACGTCAGCGATGCACCCCCAAAGTTTCATTCAATCTCGAGATCCGGAAACTATTTTTTACAACCCTTAAAGTATAAAAATTCTTTAAAAATCATACGGCTGTTTACCCACTTTGGTTTTTTGTCAAAACTACTTAATTACCGTCAACAATGCACCCCCAAAGTTTCATTCACTTTCGAGATCCGGAAACCATTTTTTATAACCCTTAAAATACAAAAATTCTTTAAAAATCATACGACTGTTTACCCACTCTGGTTTTTTGTCACAGCCACTTAATTAACGTCAGCGATGCACCCTCAAAGTTTTATTCACCCCCGAGATCCGGAAACTATTTTTTACAACCCTTAAGGTACAATAATACTTTAAAAATCATACGGCTGTTTACCCACTCTGATTTTTTGTCACAGCTACTTAATTAACGTCAGCGACGCACCCCCAAAGTTTCATTCAACCTCGAGATCCGGAAACCATTTTTTACAACCCTTAAAGTATAAAAATTCTTTAAAAATCATACGGCTGTTTACCCACTCTGGTTTTTTGTCAAAACTACTTAATTACCGTCAACAATGCACCCCCAAAGTTTCATTCACCTTCGAGATCCGGAAACCATTTTTTACAACCCTTAAAGTACAAAAATTCTTTAAAAATCATACGGCTCTTTACCCACTCTGGTTTTTTGTCACAACTACTTAATTAACGTCAACAATGCACCTCCAAAGTTTCATTCAACCTCAGGATCCGGAAACCATTTGTTACAACCCTTAAAGTACAAAAATTCTTTAAAAATCGTACGGCTGTTTACCCACTCTGGTTTTTTGTCAAAACTACTTAATTAACTTCAACAACGCACCTCCAAAGTTTCATTCACCCTCGAGATCCGGAAACCATTTTTTACAACCCTTAAATTACAAAAATTCTTTAAAAATCATACGGCTGTTTACCCACTCTGGTTTTTTGTCAAAACTACTTAATTACCGTCAACAATGCACCCCCAAAGTTTCATTCACCTTCGAGATCCGGAAACCATTTTTTACAACCCTTAAATTACAAAAATTCTTTAAAAATCATACGGCTGTTTACCCACTCTGGTTTTTTGTCACAGCTACTTAATTAATGTCAGCGATGCACCCCCAAAGTTTCATTCAACCTCGAGATCCGGAAACTATTTTTTACAACCCTTAAAGTATAAAAATTCTTTAAAAATCATACGGCTGTTTACCCACTCTGGTTTTTTGTCACAACTACTTAATTAACTTCAACAACGCACCTCCAAAGTTTCATTCACCCTCGAGATTCGGAAACTATTTTTTATAACCCTTAAATTACAAAAATTCTTTAAAAATCATACGGCTGTTTACCCACTGTGGTTTTTTGTCAAAACTACTTAATGATTTTTTTTTTATCTCTAATGATTTATTGTTTATAGTGAACAACAAATTACAGCAACGAGAACGCTGAAAGAATGGTATAAGTTATAAGTAATCCCAATGCAGCAGACGACTCGTATTCTGACGGAAGGAGCCACACGACGCGACGATGCTAGGCCCTAGCTGTAATTTTCAATAATGGGCTTCATTTTTTTTAAGTTTGGCATTTTTTACTCATGTTTTGAATGCTCGATTTAACTATTTATGGAGTAGGACAGTGCTAAAATATGTGTTTAATTGAAATAATAACAATCGTCGATAAAAAGATGTACACCCCACATTTGCGTATGCGTTTTTCTCGAAAACTGCTAATAGTAAAAAATAATTTGAAATAACAAGTTTCCTCCATCCTTTTTTTCATTTCTTTTTTTGATATACTTGTATCTATTTCGAAAGATAAAAATTCTCTCAATTGCTAATATAATTTTTAATTATTGTAAAGTAACATGAGATCATATTTTATTCCTTATTTATTATAAGTTATCAATACAGTGTTCTAATAATAATTATTATAAAAGGTACAACAAAAATTCAACAAAAAATAGAATAGAAACACGCCACTCGTTTCGTGGCCGATTTTTATTCATTTGTGTGGTGTCTTCAGTTTTCATTTACTTTGTTTAATTGGCTGGTTTTAAATATGATATTGTTAGATTAATCGAACTTGTGGAGATAAATCCCTGTATTTGGGACAAAACAAATGAAAATCTTAAAAATACAATAGGCAATTGGCAGTAAATTAAATATAATTTGTTAACTGCTGCCATGTTTACTGCTCACACTTGCACATTTAAAAAAATACTCTAGTTTAAGCTGACAGCCGATTTCGCCCAGCATGCCCGCTAAATGTGAAGAGCTCCTCTCGTTGTGCCGGTGCTAGTGATGGGCGATATATCACGAACTGTGATTTAATCACTGATATTAAGAAATCACAGGTAACGACTGTTAGTAAAGTTGGCAGAGAAGCGTGACGTGATCACGACTTTCCTTCCGTATTTCGTTCCCTTGCCGTGGTTCAACCAAGACCAATATAATAATTAACAATTTCTCCCGTACGTCGTATTATGAAAGTCGTGATCACATCACGTTTTAAATTCACTGATATAAGAAAATCACAGTAACGATTTACGTTGTGATTGAAAAATCACGATATCGCCCATCACTAGCCGGTGCCGTCTCGTGATCGTGCCGGTAGCTGTGAAAACGCCCTTTCGGCCCGTAAGCGAACGCACTAATTCAGGCTGTCGTATACACTGAACTCTACTATATAAATGGAAGGCCAATATAGGTATATGCGCGTGAACAAAATGCGGCAATTACGGCACAGATTAAGTGGTAACGAATTCAAAAACTATAAGCCATGCGTCGACGCAGTAGAGAAATTAATGTCTGTGCTTGAACCAAACGGCTGTCTACGGGAGTTAAGCTCCGATGCCAGGCTGACGCAATTCTGTGTTTTATTTCTTTTCCATAGATTCTGTAGCGTAAGTCTTGGATTAGATGCAATTTCCAGAATCGGTGTCATCATTTTATTCTTTGTTTATTCTGTTGTTTGTGTAAAGTTGTTATAAATTGACTATTTTGTGTAATATTTTGTGACTGTTATAAACAAAGTTAATTAAGACAATATGGTGCAATCTTGTATGGTACTGTGTTGCAAGAATCGGGGCAAAGTCCCGGGTTTTAAACAGTTGCAGTAACAATAAGACAATAAGACCGGCTCTGACGTACTTTGTAGTGCGATTGCGCTCCTCCTTAGGGTCGCCATACTTGCGCGAGGTTCAATTTGGCGTAAAAATTGGTATGGATATTGACCTTCCATTTATATAGTAGAGTTCAGTGGTCGTACACACTTCTCTGCGAGGCCCAGCACAGGAGATTAAAAAAGTAGCAAAAAAAATACCAGCAGGCTGGCCACATCATGCTTTGTCGTGTGTAGACCCTATTATAAGTAGCATCGAACGTGTAAATGTTTTTACAGACGTTATTAAAATATTTTCTGAACATTTTTTGGAAACGAAGACTCGCGAGGGTTTTGGTAAGTTTCGGTAAAGTTGAAACCGTACATACGTTTATATTGTCGACGAAATTGAGAACGTATTCGAGTTGTTTACATTTCCTTAATTGGCATAAAAACTGAAGCCGGCCGGCGAGATCAAAAAGAGACGCGTTTTTTGATTTCGGTCGAACAATCGGGACCCCGCCGTGTTAACTTTTTTGTCATTTAAGGAAATGTAAACAAACATCTTCGATATGTTCTTTCACAAGTAGGTTCATTGCGCTCTTTATTACTGACCACAGACAAGTAATAGTAGCGTATCTTTGCAACTTTTAATGCAACAAAAATTATAAATTGCCTACCTCGGATCACTCTAAGGAACTTTCCCACATAGAAGACTAGTACAACATTTAATTACTTTCACATTCAGTGGAACTATAGTAACGATAATAGTATATTATATTACTAGGAGTAGAACGCACTCTTTTTTTGTGTTGAGTCCAGGATTTGCGGCTGAGGCGAAGCCGAAGCCGCAAACTGGGCGAAACACAAAAAAAGGCGTTCTACTGCGTGTAATATATACTATTTTTTCTTCAAGCGTATTAAAATGCAAAAATTCATTTATTTATCATAAATGTACAAATATTCAAACTACAGTCTTACATGTTGACACAATATGACAAGTGGCTAGTGGATAGCGCGCCACCGGTGGCTTTCGGTATTAACATTATGTTACTAGTAAAACAATACCCACTGCGGTGGCGCTTTCGGAACTAACATTATGTTACTAGTAAAACAATGTCCACTACGGTGGCGTTCGGTACTAAAAGTTTGTTACTAGTAAAACAATGTCCTACTTCTACTTCTGTTTTTGGTGACATAATTTAAACATTTTAATACGTTTGAAGAAAAAAATTTTTGTTAAATATTTTTATTGTTCAGATAGGCTTAGAATGTCATGAAACGCCGAAATTTTAAGTTTGAGCAAGAAAAAAATTTCTGTCTGTTAACTTTTTTTTTGTGCGCACGTTTACTCTGGAACTAGATTATATTTTCATCTTGTTCCGTCGAAGGATTGGGGGGTAGATTTGGGGTAAATAGGTAAATCAAACAGGTAAGAGTCCATAAAATTGGTATTTAGTATATACAAGAGAAGCTAAGGTCTCAAAAAAATGTTTGGCATTACCCACATCCCCATTACCACCTCCCATTATTAAAGGGGATGGAAAAAAAATGTGATTTAGTGTGTATACAAGAACCAGAAACCTCAAAATATTTTTTTACTTCATCAAACTTTGGGGGTGCATTGCTGACGTTAAATGAGTAGTTGAGTCAAAAAACCAAAGTGGTAATAAGACCGAATGATTTTTAAAGAATTTTTGTAATTTAAGGGTTGTAAAAAACAGTTTCCGGATCTCGAGGGTGAATGAAACTTTGGGGGTGCATTGCTGACGTTAATTTAGTAGTTGTGGCAAAAAACCAGAGTGGGTAAACAGCCGTATGATTTTTAAAACATTTTTGTAATTTAAGGGTTGTAAAAAATAGTTTCCGAATCTCGAGGGTGAATGAAACTTTGGAGGTGCGTTGTTGAAGTTAATTAAGTAGTTGTGACAAAAACCAGAGTGGGTAAACAGCCGTATGATTTTTAAAGAATTTTTATACTTTAAGGGTTGTAAAAAATAGTTTCCGGATCTCGAGGTTGAATGAAACTTTGGGGGTGCGTCGCTGACGTTAATTAAGTAGCTGTGACAAAAAATCAGAGTGGGTAAACAGCCGTATGATTTTTAAATAATTATTGTACCTTAAGGGTTGTAAAAAATAGTTTCCGGATCTCGGTGGTGAATAAAACTTTGAGGGTGCATCGCTGACGTTAATTAAGTAGCTGTGACAAAAAACCAGAGTGGGTAAACAGCCGTATGATTTTTAAAGAATTTTTGTACTTTGAGGGTTGTAAAAAATGGTTTCCGGATCTCGAAGGGGAATGAAACTTTGGGGGTGCATCGCTGACGTTAATTAAGTAGCTGTGACAAAAAATCAGAGTGGGTAAACAGCCGTATGATTTTTAAAGAATTTTTGTACTTTAAGGGTTGTAAAATATAGTTTCCGGATCTCGAGGGTGAATGAAACTTTGGGGGTGCATTGCTAACGTTAATTAAGTAGTTGTGACAAAAAACCAAAGTGGGTAAACAGCCGTATGATTTTTAAAGAATTTTTGTAATTTAAGGATTGTAAAAAATAGTTTCCGAATCTCGAGGGTGAATGAAACTTTGGAGGTGCGTTGTTGAAGTTAATTAAGTAGTTGTGACAAAAACCAGAGTGGGTAAACAGCCGTATGATTTTTAAAGAATTTTTATACTTTAAGGGTTGTAAAAAATAGTTTCCGGATCTCGAGGTTGAATGAAACTTTGGGGGTGCGTCGCTGACGTTAATTAAGTAGCTGTGACAAAAAATTAGAGTGGGTAAACAGCCGTATGATTTTTAAATAATTATTGTACCTTAAGGGTTGTAAAAAATGGTTTCCGGATCTCGGTGGTGAATAAAACTTTGAGGGTGCATCGCTGACGTTAATTAAGTAGCTGTGATAAAAACCAGAGTGGGTAAACAGCCGCATGATTTTTAAAGAATTTTTGTACTTTGAGGGTTGTAAAAAATGGTTTCCGGATCTCGAAGGTGAATGAAACTTTGGGGGTGCATTGCTAACGTTAATTAAGTAGTTTTGACAAAAAACCAGAGTGGGTAAACAGCCGTATGATTTTTAAAGAATTATTGTACCTTAAGGGTTGTAAAAAATAGTTTCCGGATCTCGGGGGTGAATATAACTTTGAGGATGCATCGCTGACGTTAATTAAGTAGCTGTGACAAAAAACCAGAGTGGGTAAACAGCCGTATGATTTTTAAAGAATTTTTGTACTTTAAGGGGTTGAAGAAACATGGGTCCCCACACTTTGGGGATGAACCATACGTATGGGCCTTTTTAGAAGACTTAAAAATAACCGGTTATTCCTGAAATTAGTGCGGTAGAAAGGCGCGAATGGAAATTATTATATTATTTGTTTTTCGTTTATGTGATCAAGCCTGATCGATCGAAACTTCACTGGCATAAGAAATAAAGAAGTTATGACGGAAAAATATTCGTACCTATTTATATTTTTTTATATAAAATGGTCGTCATTTTGTTACTCTAATTAGCCAGTAATTTAAAAAAATTATCTCAAATACAGTTTTTCGTTAAGATGTAGCATTACCTAGATGCTCAAATTTTTTTGCTCATTTAAAGCACTTGCCTTAGAAAAAAATGCATTTTAAACTTTAAAGGCAATTTCGAAACACTTGGATACCAAATATAAACTTAAATATCTCCGAAATTATTAATCCTACATCAATAAACAAAAAGTATAATTAATTCCCAGTTTGTACTTTCTGTAATTGGTCTGTAACATTTTTTCGATAAAGTCGTTATAACTCGAGTTATAACTTAAAAACTATCAATTTATGTGAAAAATTGCATAGAACCTTTTCTCCTTAAAATTTGATTCTATTTCAGCTCCAATAAATATATGTATATTTTTAAGTTAATTATGATTTATCAGGGTTCGGAAACCCTGGAAAATTCAGGAAATTAAACCCTAAAAAAATCATGGAAATCTCATGGAATTTTAAAAATATCGCAAATATCATGGAATTTTCATTCACTATATGGAAAACAATAAACGATTTAGAGCTTTCACTGTTATTTTAATTTAATTTTAAATTGAGACTTTAAATTGAAAAAAATGTATATTAAAAAGTCGACTGCGCCACATTGTTATTATTTCAAATACTTTTTGCCTTAATAAAAACATATTTAAAACGTTATTTACGAATAAAATAAAACTATTTTTATACAACAAATATTTTTTTTATTTAGTCAAATATTCAATGAAAAAATTGATTGTTTTAAGTCACGTTTAGTATAATAATAATTGTTTGTGTCATTTAAAACACATTTTTTTTGCCATGGAAAACCTGGAAAATTCAGGGAATTTATTCAGTTTTGTAACGTCTGAACCATGTTTATCCACTGTAAGAATGAAGTACCTACTCCAGAGACCAGTTGATCATATAGGTGGTGTTGTCATAGGTCGCAAAGAGCCGACTGTAATCTGAAGCTGCCTTGCGTTTTGGCCAATGAAAAACTGGGAAATGGCTCTCTATCTGAAATCAACGCCTCATTCTTGAAGTGAATGATCTTGGTATTGAACCAGGTTTAAGGTTAAGGTGCAGTTACACGGCGCGTGGTTCGACGGAGCAGGAAACTGGTGCGTGTTTTACTATGGTTCACCTGTTAGAAACCAACACGGTACGTAGTTCGTTCAGATTTGGGACGCATTTGGTTCGTACAAAAATGTGTAACCTTGTTAATTATTATCTTGCATCGACGATTATGGATGCTAGGCAACTAATTATTGCGTGTGCTTCCTTATCTATTATTTTTTCTGGATTGTTGTTGCAAAAACAATTGAAAAAACGTAAAAAGAGGTGGTGGATGTTGTCGCATTTGAAAAAAAGAGAAAAAACTCTCATGTTTTGAATTCCATATAGCCTTTTTAATTGCAGATCTTCAATAAATATTATAAAGTTGTATCTATAGACCAGGCTATAATTCGCTTAATATTATAATATTAATAAATACATTGCGACCTGCACAACAAGCGGTTCGTGATTATATATCTTCGAAAAAAATAGCCGAGCTGATAAGTATATCATATTGTTACGTGTTTACACCCTTTTGTAAACACCCTGTATCGTGGATTCGGAAATTATAACACCAGGATAACACTAAACACTAATTCATTACCTTACGTACTAATTACAAAAAATAATTCACTAATATTCCACGAAGTACTATAATTCACTGCTTTAGTCACTTCATCACTTTACTTATCTTTCTGATCTTACTGAACTTGCTGTCAGAACTAAAACTATCCACTCTAGGCTTCCTCATACCTTTATATACCCAAAGATGAGAGTTCCAGAATATTCTGTTATGATGTCGCCAGCTCTCTAGATTTTCCAGAAGGCCAGATTATGGCACTGCGCGCCATCTTTGGGCAGCCGAACCAACCAACTAGATTAATTGTTTCCTGTACTTTTATAATTGAAATTTAAAGGGAATCCCCGCAGATGTCTCTGGGGGAAGTAACATCTAACAATATATTTACAAAAGATTTAGTAGTTTCAAAGAAACTGTCGTTTTGGGTTGTGGGTCGTGCTTCTCAAGTTATAACGTTCACAGTGACGGAAATGCGAAAGTGGAAAATATAATTGCTCCGAAAGAATACATGTATGATGTTTACGATTTGTTTGTATTTATCCTGAAACAATCGAATTAAGATTTCATCAAAAGAAAACAAATTCACACACTCGTGGGCAACAAAACGTGTAAAAAATGTTTTGTATTAATTAAAATACAGTAACAAAAGGAACTGTTTTTATAGTGACGTACAATTCGATTTCTATCTCTCAGCCTGTGGCACTTTTAAACAAAAGTATATGACTTAGTCAAAGTTATGCAGGTATTGGTATATAGGTTGATATTTTTTCGGCTGATGGTATTCTTGTAGAATTTCGCTCATTTTCATATTTTCAATTTATATTTTTTTCAAATTTTTCCAAGGTAACGAAATAAATAATACATCAAATTAAAAATTAACTGGTTAAATTGTTAAGTTAAAAATTATTAAAAAATAAAAATTCGACTTAAAACAATATTTGCAAAATAGCATTTCTTCATGGTGCTTTATAATATTATAAATTAGATAAATTGATTAAGTTGAACAGCTTTTAAACTAGACGTCGCCTTAGTTTAGGAATGTGCTGTACATTTATTTCTAAATAAAACCGTTTTATTATTATTATAATTAAATAGTATTCGTATGATTCGTATCATTGGTACGAATCCTTGCAGTGGTACGAATAGTACGAATCTCACAAAAATAAAAGATTCGTACATTTCGTATCGCCGATACGATTGATACGAATATGGAATTTCGATACCAGTATTGCGATGCGATACTCTTAGGGCCCGTTGTATAAGGTTAAACTTCAAACGGTGGATGGGGACCGTTTAAACTGGAGATTTCAAATTTTAAAATGCTCATATAACCTCATAATTGAAAAAAATTCCCTGTTTTTATACATTATGTAATATGATGGATATATTCGAAATATTTGATTATTACTGTATGATTATTATCAATGCACTGCAAGATAGCATTCGTTTTATACAACGTACTGATTACAAAATCTATGATATATTACCTTTTTCTTTTTTTGTTATTGTTTTTTGTTTAGCTGATGTACAAATATGTATATAATGTGGTTAAATAAACGCTATCTATCTATTTACTGTCTAATGACGATGAAGAAATTATTAATGTAATAGAAGGTGCTGGAAGTCCTAAGTTTAAACTGTACAGTTAATATCTCTAATATATAAAAATCTCGTGTCACAGTGTTTGTTATCGAACTCCTCCGAAACGGCTTGACCGATTTTTATGAAATTTTTGGTGTATATTTGGTAGGTCTGAGAATAGGTCGTAGGCTATTTTTTTATACCCCTGGGTGATACGGGTGGCCCCATCCAGAAATTTTCTTTTTATTTTTTGGACAAAAATTTATAATTTATATGGCAAAACAACGTTTGCTGGGTCAGCTAGTAACAATATAATAGGCTCTGGCCCTAACTAATAATATTCTATAATCTATGCTGAACACTGTGGAGTGGGAGTGTGGGTACGAGTAGTACGAATAGTACGAATCAGTACACGATACTGTTTAGTGTTTAGTATCATGGAATCAGTGATACGAAGTGGTACGAATCTCTCGATACGAATATTTTCTTGATAAGGATTCGTTTGGTACGAATCCTTAAAAAGAGTCGAATCGCCCATCTCTATAATTAAATTGCTACTGCAGATTCGGTTGAGTAATCGTTTTATTACTACTAGAGTTGTTATAAATTATTTATAACAAGCGTTGGTAAAGGATTTGTAGTTAATTTTGGCATCTTCCCATGGTAGGAAATGTAGATGTGTCCTTGTCACCCACGGACCGGTTTTGAACTATTGGCCGTCATCAGAAGAAGCTTCCTGCCAATGGGTATTGCAACTTTCATCTAATGATCGGTGAACAGTACTAAGTCAGCGACTTGTAATCGTAGATCTCTCTATCAACGTCTAGTGCAAATTTGAAAAGGCAAAATTCATAAAAATGAATATCAAAGTAATAGAAGCAATATTTAAAAATACATTAAAAAAAAAACAAATTTCTTCCTTGTGTTACATAATAAACTGCTACTGAAGCTTTTTATTACTGCTAGAGATGTTTAATAATTGAACTTTTTATACCGTGCGTGTAATTTCCCATTAGGCATGTACATTCACGTAGCGCGGGAGACCTGACAACACAGCTGCCGTAAATTCCTCCGTCGGGCGGAGCATCCCAGCTCTGTTATTTCATTTCAGCCAGCTGGCACGCGCGATGTAATTTTACTCCCTATGCCTAGCGCTCCGCTACACGCACGGTATCTCTATTCATTATAGCCATTTTGTCTTTTTTAACTCTGAAGTCTATATTAATTATATCCAGGATCTATCATTAGTAAACTTGTAGACACTACTTTTAGTTAACTCTTTGATCCTGTCACATTTCTTAAATACATTTCACTACCTTAAAATTAATACATTGCTATCACTTTCGACCAAATAATCATTGGAAGGTTTTACAAAAATTTTGTTGATTTAGAAACCTCTCTCACCTAAAAAATGCTCGAAAAAAATGTGACACATTTTATAAAGAATACATTTTAAATAATACACCAATACATCTTGTAAAGCAATAAAATTAGATAAAAAAAACATTTTTTAAAAAAAGGTTTTATTTGAAAAAACACTAAAAAGTAAAAATAATTTTTTTTTAAATTCATACACCTGGAAACCAAAAGCTTTGGGGACGGCCATATAGCGCTATCGCATAGTTACTTTGCTCAATTGACCGCCCCCAAAGCTTTTGGTATGAATTAAAAAAAAAATTTTTACTTTTTAGTGTTTTTTCAAATAAACGCTTTCTCTTAAAAACGTTTTTTTTTATATAATTTTATTTTTTACTTTTTAATCTACTTATTTTACAGACAGACAGATAGACAGAACCCTTTCATTTGCCACCGCTATCCACCCCTTCCCTCTTTCGTCTTCCCACCTCTCTAACACTACTTCCCACCCCTTTCCCACCTCTTTCCACCCCGTCCCCACCTCTTCCCACCCCTTCCCCGCCTCTTCTCACTCCTTCCCCACCTCTCCACGTCCGCCATATTGAATTTACAATAACGTCACATAGTTTATCGTATTTTACTCGTCAAACTCTTTCATTTGATACCTATATCAAGGGGGTTGTGAAGATGCGATTCGCCATCTTGGGACGTACGCCATATTGAATTTAGAATGACGTTTATCGTATTTCACTCGTCAAACCCTTTCATTTCATACACAAAGGGAGTTGTGAAGAAAAGGCGATCCGCCATCTTGGGACTTCCGCCATATTGAATTTATAATGACGTCACATAGTTTATCGTATTTTACTCGTCAAACCCTTTCAGGTTGTGAAGAGAAAGGCGATCCGCCATCTTGGGACGTCCGCCATATTGAATTTAGAATGACGTCACATAGTGTATCGTATTTTACTCATCAAACCCCTTCATTTGATACCCATATCAAGGGGGTTGTGAAGAAAAAGACGATCCGCCATCTTGGGACGTCCGCCATATTGGATTTAGACCAATAATGGCTATGTTGTATTGTCACCGGACTTATACACGTGTACCAAATTTCAAAGCTCTAGCTTAATTAGAACTAGTCGAAATTCAGCTTGCAAGATTTGACCTAAGCTAACAAACAAACAAACAAACAAACTAACAAACATTGCAAATTAAATAAAAGCTTTTTAAAAATTGGAAAAATAGTTAATCGGGATCTCACTTAAAAGTTTTTTATTTAAAAATCCTCAAGAAAATAGAAATTCTGCAGGAAATATTTTGTTAATTTTAAGGAAGATCTGAGAAAACAAAAAAAATCAAAAGATACGTATAACGGGGTAAAAATTTGTATTTTTATTTTTTCTCAGATTTGGTTCAAAATATGAAATATGGGGTCCTCGTTGGATTCTAAGCACTTTTTCTTAATAAAAATTTTAGATGTCTTGTCAATTTGACCCGTTTTTCGGTACTACCACAGAAAAATGCGAAAAAAAAACGCGATTTGCAAAAAAATTGCTTTCAATATTCCGCGGTTGAAAATCACGAACTCGTCATTTTACGTTATTTTTTTTGCAAGTTAGCAGAACACGTGATAAAAAAATATATATAGTGTGTTTCACTTCAAATGGTAACACCAATAACTTTTTTATTTTTTTTCCGATTTGAATCAAATTTTACATAAGTATGGAACAAATTAGGATCTACTTATGACCAGAAAAATATTTGCCTCCTACAAATACGCAAAGCCACCTGCGGTACCAAAATATGCGGAGAAAATAAAAAAATCATATTAGGCATATTTTTATCGGAAAATTTTGTTAATTAAACTTGTTCAAAATTGTCCAAAAGCCTAAGTCCAAAATTTAATCAAAATAAAAAAATATATGAATTTTGATTAAAATACCAAAGTCCGAAAACATGATATTAATGGATTTTTTGTTTAGAAAACTGTACTATGACAATTTTGTTTGAAACTAAACCCAAGCTGCCAGGTAGTTGCCAAGCAATTTACAGTTTTTTTTAAATTATTTTTAAAATTTAAATTTTTCAGTTTTTTAATTCTGATTAAATTTTGAGCATAAGGTTTTTGGACAATTATGAACACGTTCCATTAACAAAATTTTCCGATAAAAAAATGCCTAATATGATTTTTTGATTTTCTCCGCATATTTTGGTACCCCGGGTGGCTTTGCATTTGTAGGAGGCGAATGTTTCTCTCGAGGTTTTTCTGGTCATATGTAGATCCTAATTTGTTTAATACTTACGTAAAATTTGATTCAAATCGGAAAAGAAATAAAAAAGCCATTACCATTTCAAGTGTAACACGTTGTATATGAGCTGAAAAATTTTCTTTTGCGCATTTAATTAGCATTTAATGAGCTTTTAATTCTCCGCATGTGAAAATTCTGATCTGCTAATTTTGCTCTGCTAACTCAAGATACGTATAAGGTTGTTGTACTATTAAAATATAAAGCTATATCCATTATCCACCTGTATAATTTGTGTCTACTAAATAAACTATAAATTAAATTGCAATTTTTTTTACAATCATAATATATGTCTTACACTAGAACGAGTTCTGTGACAATACCTATTCAATACCCAACTTGCAATTCTTGCATAACAATAATTGTTTTAGGATTTAAATAATATTCATACATTTTTCAACTTCCCACTTGTTCAACTAAACAATTTACGTTGGTGTCTATTAATGTAGGAATTACGTCATTTCTCACCTGTTACAACCTGCCTGTAACGAGGATGATTTTGTCGCTGACAGCCATAAAACGATAATAGTTAATTTCCATATTATTAGAGAAATTAGTGTATTCGTAGATATTTTCTTAGGTTGATAAAAACGATAGATGTACTAGTAAATATCTGTCAGGCTTTAGATCTTCACAGAGCACTGCATCTGCGCTAGGGATAGAGAGGTATGATGATCACTGCTTTGGTATTATTAGATTAATCCAAAGCATTTAACATGACTTAATGAGTACCAAGGTAAAAATGTATGGCTTTGATGAAATCTAAATTGTTAATTTGTTAAATCTTATTTACACAATAGACAGATAGTTCGAGTTCCTGCTTTTTTATTAACTGGTGTCCCACAGGGTTCAACCTTAGAGCCTTTATTTTTTGTGTTGTACCCAACTGAAATTCTTAATAGAATTGAGCGTCATATCGTGCGTATGCAGATGATATTCAATTATATCACAGTTCAAAATAGACAACTCCTTGTATGGAATTAGCACAGGAAAAGATTGGAAAAAACGACCGCAACTCGAAAAAAATTTGTGCAGACTTTAAATTTTGGTTATATGTTTAAAATAGGCCAAAGTTCACGAAACAAAAAAGTTCAGGAGTTTTACGGATCCGCAGGAACCTATAGGGGTTAAAAAGGGATATTTTTAATAATGAAAATCGATTTTTCTCTATTTTCACGGGAAATATGACATTTATAAAAAAATAGTTCAAATAAAAGTTGTTCTGGTAAAATAATCGTTAATTTGGTGTTATTAAATTATTTTTATATCAATTATTAACCAAAATACGGCAATTTTTGGACGGGGGAGTGGCGGATGGATTTTTTTTCTAAACAAGTGTTTTAAAGGGACAATATAAATTGAGCATCTAGGTGATGCTACATGTTAACGAAAAACAGCATTTTTGAAAGAAAAATTATTTACTGAGCAATTACAAAAACAAAATGCCGACATTTTGTTAACAAAAATGTGAAAACGCACATTAAATCGGCCATAACTTCTTTATTTTTTGTGATGTAGAAACAAACAAAAAATCATTTTAAAGATTGATTGATTACCTTTGAATTTTGTTTCTTAGAACTTTTGAAAGAAGTGTCACAGTTTCTAAGATATTCAACATTTTAAACTAAATACTTCATCCTAAAAACGTTCGGGTCGGATGCCATCTATATAATTAAATAACTCCGAAACAATCAACCTACACAAATTCATAAACAAAGTAAATTTATTCTCAGTTTATAAGCTTCATTTTTGATGTCCACCATATTTTCTCTTAAAGTAATATTTATTGAGATATTTGCAGAGAAATAAGAATGTTACGTTTTTTCTAAAATCCCTTTACAGTTTAAAATTTTTTTTTTCTAAAGCAGCCGTTGTAAGCCAATGAAAAAATTTGAGCGTCTAGGTCACACTATATGATATATATTAACGAGAAACAGTAAATGGGAATATATATTTTTAATTACTGTAGACTGACCATACGTACGGAATTTCGCTGTATTGTCCGGAGTTCTATTGGCATGTACAGCATGCTTGGATGTACAGCAAAACGTACAGTATTACGTTTTGGTTGGAAATACATTTTTTAATTTCAATCAGACGTGTATAAAGTGTACAAAAGAGGACTTATGATTGAACCCTGTGGTGCCCCAGATGATATTTAAAATAAAAATAAATGGTGAGGTGCTAGTTAAGCATTCATGCTTTTGCCTTTCCAAACTTTTTTCTGTTTGTCAATAAAATTCATTAGTATATAATAATGAGAATGTTTTAAAGAGTTGTGTAAGAGAATCCTCTGGGTTTAAATTTTGCTCAGTACAGCATTTGTTTTATTAAATGCGTGTATTATTATTATTATTCTCCGATTTCTATACCATAAAATGCGACCTTTTAAATCGATACAGAAATATAAGCTGTGAAAGAAATAGTACAACGAACTCGTACATAGAGTCAAACTTCATGTTTTTCATTTATCTGCTAGCTACTTTTGTAACAAAAAAAAAACTAAGAAATACTATTAAATTTCAACATCACTTAAACGTGTCTCATTCACTGTAAGTGGATGTAAATGTGTCTGCACTGTCTGAAGAAGCACATTATGTCACTCAATTTCTTAAGTATATAGTCGGTATATAGACACCATATGGCCCCAAGTGATGGGATACATTTTCAAAGTGAACTTTCGCAATGAGAAGAAATTAGAGGAAAATAACCTAACTTTTATTTAGTACAGGCCGAACGAGAGGTAAGATAATTTCTGTAAATATACAGAAATTGTCATACAAGGTGTCCGCTGTATATGTACACATATTTTACAGGATGACATGCTGCCCCAAAAGTAATTGAAACTCCTTATAATTTTTTTTTCTAACTTTTGGTTAAAAATTAATTAGAAATAGACAGTGTTTTCAGTTTAGACAGTACAACTATAAACAGAAGGCGGAAGAGACAAAGTTGTCGCGCTAACTTGTATCAATAACACGGGTTTTACAGCATTTAAAACATATTAAAACATTTTTACTTTTACCTTGTTTAATCGGACCCAAAAAAATTACGTCACGCTTATAGAGACCCTCCCCTTATGTTTTTTTCGATTCCGTTATTATTCACGATATTTTTCGCCTCATGGGGGGGAGCTAGTAGAAGCCAAAAAAAAAAAAAAAAAAATTTCCGCCTCATGGAGTGATAGTAGAAATCCAAAAAAAATTTTTACCTCATGGGTGGGGTGCTAGTGGAAATCCAAAAAAAAATTTTTACATTTTGCTTTCTTGATTCGTTCACCATTCGTCACGCCACACTGAGTCAGACCCCCCCCTAGTCACGTAATTACGAACCCCCTCCCTCCCTGGAGCGTGACGTCATTTATGGATGGCCCCTTATTAGAAAAAATAGGACATCCAGGTCGGTTTTCTGAAGCCCCTTCTGTCTTTATTGAAAAAATAGCGCCGATCTCAGTAATTTACTGTCTGCAAAAAATGTATTTTAACGATGAGATTAAAAAATTAGCATTTTTTAAATTTATTATAGAAAATTTCGTTAACCACTGTAGTAATTAAATTAATAGCGGTTGATTTAATTTCAATACATTTAATTCATCACCTCGTTCATTACACCGTTTTATTATTTTTACTTTAAAACTAGATAAATCGAACACATTGACAACACTGTATTAGGGATGCACCGGATGTATTGCCTGCATACTGGCTCTGGCCAATTCGGCCACTTTTCCGGATATCCGGTTCCGAGGCCGGATTTATTATTTTTAGTAAATATCAAATATATTTTTTTACACGCTCAATAAAAACCACACAATAAATATGTTTCATAACAGGAACAAAAACACTAGATGTACCCTCTCAAACTTATAAATATAACAAAAATAAACGATTTCAAAAAATTCAACAAAATATAACTAATTGGTATTTTATGTTCAGTTTAATAAAATTCATTGCACAATGAGCAAGAAACTAAAAAGCACATAAACTACCTTGTCTGCAAAATCTGTCTATATTTCATATTTAGACATGTACATGTGAGGAGGTCCATGCTGCATGCACCCCCCTCATGAAAGATCCGTGGCTGTGCACACACGCAAAATCTGGCCGAATTTTATCCGGCTGGTTCAGGCTCGATTACTGCATCCGGTTATCCGGCAAAAATCAGATCTGTCTACACCGTATGGTTAGAAGCGGCGGCCTTCTACGGCTAAACAAGGAAGTATGAACATTTTCTTTGAACCGCAGGTGCCGACAGCGGTGGATTCCTTCTATGATAGAGACACCGGCTTTTTTTTAAAGCTTTTTATGTCCCATTATCAATACAATAAACATAATAAAAAAGGAGATGCACGTCTTAAGATGGCATTGAACTGTACTGAAATACTGACCTACATATAATATTTTATATATTACACCCGAATACTCCCTGCCCTGAAAATATCGGTTTTTTTGGAAAATAATTAATTTACGCCAAACCGTTGGAGTAAAGCAAAAATTTTATAACACTTGTTTTTTAGATTATATCCGAAATTATTTCTTACGTTGAAACGTATTAGGCCTGTGATATAAGGAAAGTTAGCGGAGATTGGAAGATTCTTGAAAATTTATGGAGATGTTCATTTTGATGTCCTGAATAATTCTGTAAATTTTCCGGGTCGTGGTGGCTGTGCTCCCGGTGGGGGAGGTACTCCCGAACGGTTTCTTGCTTGTAACTCAAGAACGCTTAGAGATGAAAAATGGTACGTCTTGAAATTCTGCCCAAAAAATATCTTATACATTTTTTTGTAAACTGTCAGTTTTCCCGCGGTAATTTTTTTTTAATTTTTAATCACCACGGCCTACGCGATTTAAAAACATTAAAATTACTCCCAAAATTACATTTCAGATACCCAAGTAGAGATTATTCCCCAAATGTGCAAAAGACATTCTAAAATCTGTGCCCGTTTCACCTACTGTGACTTTAATCAGGGAATGTCCTGTATATGTATTATTATATAAAAAAATAACATATTTTTTTTTCGCTAAAAATAATTTTACAAGCATCATAATTTATATGGTATCATTGAATCTGTCATTCATTTCCAGTGTGAATTCCATCATAACATGAATTTTTCCAGAAAAAAAATTGACATTCCAAGGTCATTTGCGGGAAAGCTGTCAGCTCTACAAAAAAATTTATAAGATCTTTTTTGGGCAGAATTTTAAGAGGTACATTTTTCATAATAACCTCCATTTTATTAACAATAAGCGCTCTTGAGTTACAACCAAGAAACCGTTCTGGAGCACCTTTCCTACCCCCTCTGCCAGGAGCACAGCCGTCACGACCCGGAAAATCTACAATATTATTCGGGACATTAAAATGAACATCTCCATGAATTTTCAAAAATCTCCCAATGATTTCCGCTAACATCATATAACGTCTAATTACTTCCATGTCCAGTGGAAGTATAGTAACGACAAAAAAATTTTTAAAAAATTTTATTGTCCAAATAGGCTTAAAATGTCATGAAACGTCGAGATTTTAAGTTTGAGCGAAAAAAAATTTCTGTCTGTCGGTCTGTCTGTCTGTCTAACTTTTTTTTTGTGCGCACGTTTACTCTGGAACCGTTTAAGATATTGACTTGAAATTTGGTACACATATACTTTAACGAGATCTAGAACTAGATTATATTTTCATCCTGTTCCGTCGAAGGGTTGGGGGGTAAATTGGGGTAAATTTGGGGTAATTGGGTAAATCAAGCAGGTAAGAGTCCATGAAATTGGTATTTAGTATATACAAGAGAAGCTAAGGTCTCAAAAAAAATTTTGGCATTAGCCACCCCCATTACCACCCCCACCTCCTTATTAAAGGGGATGAAAAAAAAGTGTGATTTAGTGTATGTACAGGAACCAGAAACCTCAAAATATTTTTTTACTTCATCCACCTTTTTCAATTTTTTACTCAAAAAAATATTCCAAAAAACAAAATATTTGGCATATCTACTACACTTATTGAAAGGTGAATTTTTTTCATCCCCTTGAGTGCTTCACCAAGGGGTGGAATGGGCAACCCCCAATATATTGTTGTGTTTCAACCCTCCAGAGACATGTAGAAAAATCAAGAAGAATACAGACATCCTCTGGAACATCTGTAGAATGTGCTGGAATGTAGTGGAAAGATCCAGAACACATAACCTAGGGTATATAAAGGAATGAGCAGTTCAGTTTTGTGGACAGTTGAGTTAGTACAGTTCTAATGGTCAGTTGAATGAGCAGTTCAGTGTTCAGTACAGACAGTGATTGGAGAAACATTAAGAAGTAAACAAAGTGACTGAATCATTGAGACTTATAGTACTTACTTGTGCAATATCTGTAAAGTAATTAATTGTTGGAATTGTAGTAATTAGTATTATTATTAGTAAGTTAATAAATTAGTGTTTAGTGTTATAATTTCCGGATCCACGATACAGGGTGTTTACAAAAAGGGTGTGTATAAACACGTAACAATATTTTTAATAATTGCATGAACGTAAATTTTATTTTTTTTTTACGAAAACGGTTGGTAACACGGCTTTTTTTAAAGATAAGAAAAAGTTTTAGAATTAACACCCCTTGATGAAGCACTCAAGGGGATGAAAAAAATTCACAAGATGCATTTCAATGAGTGTACCTAGTAGATATGCCAAATATTTAGTTTTTTTAGAAACTTATTTTTTGAATAAAAAAAATGAAAACTGTTTTTAACGTACCCCTTTAAAGGAGCTGTAACTTGACAACGAAGGGGTATTTTGAAAACTGTTAAATGAAGAAACCCAATTAATTTGGACTAAGGAATCTACAGCAAATTTTTTTTCTACTTAGTTTCTGGACACCCTGTATATAAAGTCTCAATCGTTGTCAATAAATCAGTAATAAGGAAGCAATTACACGATAGATGAGCCAAGCGTACAAGGTCATTGATGTGCATCAGAGTGGCTTCTTTGCTTACAACCGCACGCAATTCATTGGCGAGTTGATCTAATTTCGAAAAACTTAAAGTTACTTGTAATTCTAATCCTTTTTGTGGCATCATTACATAAGATTATTCTACTAGTGCCACTGACCGTACGTGTCGATTCTACCATTTAGAATTCTGCATGGAGAGATGTTTTATTAACATTAAAACCTCATGACCTCGTCCTTTTTTATAGCCATTTCTAGACAATCCCAAACTTGAGCGGAATAGCAAACTAATAAGAAATAAATAAATCAGGCTAAGCTGCCATTTCAACGGGCATTTGTATCTTGTACATATATATGAACTTGCATGAGAAAATCGTATTTTATTTGAGTTAAAAACCCAAAAGAAATTCATCTCGAGAAGATGTCACAAAGAAAAATATTAAATAGGTAACAAAGACTGAATATGCGATACACACACACACACACGCTGGCGATCGCTGGCTCTAACTGATTTACTCGAATCTCTTCGGTCAACTGCGGTCTCTACATGCGCAATTTGATGTAGTAGGGGCCATCAGTACGTTATAGTTCGAGCGTTGAGGTTCATTTTCACGTGATTTAGCTCCATTAGAGGCATATTCTCCGACAGTTCCCAAGCAGCAATTTTAGTAGTTTATACGTGATAGTTACCATTAGTGGAATTTTAAAGGTTTCCGCAACTAAGGACCGTTACGTAATGGGAACCATCCCTCTACCAAGCATTCACCAAAATGAGGAATAGCAATTACGTAGCAAATTACTATTCTAGTACTTCTATCGTTACCGTGTTGACTACTAGGTTATTACGTAAACTGGATGTAACTAAGGAGTATAAATGACTAACTTTTGGAACAGGTCAGCTGACAAGAATGAAAGTGCAAACTATATATTTGGCTCTCTCTTATTCGAATAGCAAATTAATAACTTATCGAGTTTGAGCATATAATATTAGGCTGGGAGCCCGTGTATAATATGACCGATATACAATAAGTAAAATGGATTGTTCTTATATAAGTTAGCAATGAATGAATCGTCAGCTGCTTGGGTAACGGTGGGGGTGACTGTCAAAGGGTTGTAACCACGTAAAAAAAATTGAGAAAAAAAATTATCCGGCGAATGCTGAAACTTATATGAGGGGAAGATTATGTTATATAATGAAAGTGGCACATAGTCAACTAGACGGGGGACGGTGGATTTAGCGTCAGCTGATCGATCAAACAGGTCCAAAAACAAAAAATTAAATTATTCGGCGAACTCTAAAATTTGGGTATAAGATAATATTTATACTGAGATTCACGAAAAACATAATCAGCTGCGAGTACCTATGTGGGTGGAAAAGTCGTCAGCTGGTACAGTAAAAGTACTGAGAGTGTTGACTCGTCTGAGCGTGCACCAACTTTCTTGCATCAGCTGACAACTTTTCCACCCACATACTTGCAGCTGACTATGTTTATCGTTAATCTTAGAGTGAATATTATTATCATATACCCGAATTTCAAAGTTTGCCACAAAGATTTAATTAGTAATATCGATATTGATAACTTAATGTTGGAAAACGTACGTGCGGCATTCCCGAGTTTTTTTCTTTTAATTTGGTTAAATATTCAATTTATTATTAATAAACATTATTTTATGAAAATACAAATTAATGCATTCGTACATTTCAAAATTATACAGAATAATCTGCTCAGACAATAGGGTCATTTAGTGATATGGCAGTTTCCTACTTTTTCTTCCTCATTTTAAAGTATAACAAACCAATAGCCTCAGAAAAAAATTTCAGCTCAATTGAATCAATAGCCACAGAGATATTCGCATTTGAATAGAAACACGCTCGGCCGGCCAACAGTCCGTAGAGTGACGTCACTTGGCGTGCGCCGATACCTATATTAGAGCAGCGATTTCGTAAGTCTATCGTGTCGTTTTTTTTTTTTTTGGCGGAGAACCAGGTCAAACATGTTAGGTTCCTTTGAGTATGTCACCGGGCATATGAAATCATATTTTACATTTTTTTTGTGGTCTCGAACTTTTTAAATCAATAAAAAGTGAAAAAAATGTATTTTTAAATAAAATTGTTTTTTTTTGTTTCTACCGCCATATCTTTAAAACTATTAAAGGTATCGAAATTTGTTTTGTGTCAAATTAAAGCACACACTGTAGCGCTTTTACCAATATAAACGGTTTGGGCACAATTCGCACTTTCATTTCGCTAAAAATCAGATAAACTTAAATATATATTTTATGTATTGAAATCTTCACCAATCGATAAACTTTTTTATTTTTGAAAATATTTACATACATGCAGCGAAGAAAATAAAGCCTAATAATCACAAACATTTTTGAAACAATATATTTTTTCCTAAAATGTACCGTGTGGCAACAGCGATTTTTTTTATCAGCGCTAAATGCGACATTGGGGGGACCAGCGTTACCACATTTGGTAGATTTTTATTTCTTTTTAGTAGAATTTTAAGGATTTTTTTAAAGTTTGGTAGGTAAAATTTGCTGGTAGATTTCTGATAATAATTATCAGAAATCTGCCAGCAAATTTTACCTACCAAACTTTACAAAAATCCTTAAAATTCTACTAAAAAGAAATAAAAATCTACCAAATGTGGTAACGCTGATTGGGACGCAATTAATACACCTCGCATGCAGGGTTGGTCAGATTAATCGCGTAGAAGTGGCGGTTGTCGAAAATCATTAAGTATTCATTGTTCGGATAAAAATTGTGACAATCGAAAATGTGCTTGTTTTGAGGAAGGCCTAAAATGTTGCAACGAGTGCAAATGTCGTTCCTGTAACAACATTATTAAAGATTTCGAGGCAGATATGATCGAATTAGAATGCTATTAATGTAGGGCCTACATAAACTACATACTACATATTTATCTATCCAAATAGAAAATTTATTTCAACAATAAAACTCATTTTATGCGTACGTTTTTACTTTCATTCATTTAAAAATGTCTATTAAACTTACTAATTAGGGGGATTGATATTATAGATTAGTTATTTATATCTACCTACCTTCCTTTTTATTATTAAAAGGAGACTATTTTATATTTATTGTACAATTTCTTAATATTAACAACATATGATCAATGCTACTGTACAATATATGAAATATTGAACAATAATATTGATCCCCTAGCTAGATGCTTTTGATCACTACTGGTTTTGTATCTATTGATATAAGTTAAACTACTACATACACCCCGACCGGGACCGTCAGATCGTTGCAGTCGGCAGGCTTGCTACAGCCGGGCGCGCAAGAATATGACTTTGGCCTGTTAAAAAAAATCGCTGACTCAATACTATGAACGGGACATGAAAAATTTTTATCCTAAAAACTTTTTTTTAACTATTGGCTTCAATTTGTACGCAGCATGTATATACAAGTTTTCATAAATAAATTTTTTTCTCGATTGTCTAAAATTACGCTACTGAAAATAACAAGTTTGAGTTTCCTATTATTTTTCCAACTTAAAAAAAAAATAAATCGGGTTCACGTGGGACGTTGGTCGAAGCGCTATTGTGTCTACTTTAATCTAAAAAAAAATTAGCTTGATAGCACAAATATTTTCAGAGATATAGCGGTGGAGACGTTAAAAAACATATTTCATTAAAAATGTATTTTTTTGAGTTTTTCCGAAATAAAAAAGTTCTCGACCACCAAAAAATGTCGGTAAAAATGATTTCGTGTACACGATTATCTTACTAAAGAATCTCACTAAGTCTGGTTTTGTTCTACGCCGGTTTTTTTTTCTCGAAAACTAAGCGACTTTACTTCCGGATTTTACTCTACTAACTTGCATTCACAGCCGTGTTCACTGGGCGGTTCGGCCATCTGACGTCACAACTCGACTACATGGTTATCCCGAGCGTTTTTAAGCGCGCCGACTTTAATAATTTTTTTATACATGAAGGCGGCGTCAGTAAATTCTAATTTTTGGCATACTTACTATACTCACCAAGTTCTTTTAGAATATGTAATAATAAAAAAATGTCAAATGAGCCTATTTATTTAGTTTAGTGAACCGATTTTAATAGAAAGGAGGGTTCTTTAGCTTTAATTAAAAAAAAAAATTAAGTCTCCAGCACATCTAACATAGAAGTTAATCGGGAAATAGTCGTTTCCGCTGCTAGCGCATTTTTATGTTAAACTAAAATAAAATAGGATTTATTAACCTGGCCCTTTTCGGATCCATTTTAATCGAAAGGTGGGCTCTTTAGCTTTAATTTAAAAAAAAATTAAGTCCCTAATGATTATAACATAGAAGTTAGCCGCGAAATAGACGTTCACACCGCGACTTTTTGCGACTAACTTCTGTTAGATGTACTAGGGACTTAATTTTTTTTTAAACCACTATTACAGATTTTTTTTTAAATAACTGTCACCAAGAAAATGCGACTGATGCTTCGAAATTAGCTCACCTTCTACAACATTTTTTTGTAGCCATTCATTCGAGCTTAATTAACAAAAAAACTAATTTCCTTATACCGCCAACAAAAACTATCGAGCACTAATTTAACAATTACTAGACTATAATATACCATGTATATTCAGCATACATAACGTTCATTGGAATGTTTTTCATTTGAGAAAAACCCTTAAGAAGTACGCTTCACGCACCAAGTAATAATAACACGATCTCATTTATTATGCATAAAGTAATTAAACAAATTAATGAGCTTCCTCATTCTTAATAATTGTATATTATATGGCAACATACTTTTTGCATATTTGATTACTAGACCGAATATCGTGGCTAAATGTTCCCGCATTTTATTTTATGTATTTATTATTCAACGGATTCCGTGCGGTGTTGATCGGATCATTTAACACAATAACTATTGTTCGACATGAGTTCTGACTATTCGATTAGTACGTTTCTAAATTTAAAATCGATTATGTTTACCTGGTTTGAATATTAATGTACATTTCATATAATATAGTACTAACTAAAAAACTAAAACTAAACTCTCTTTTACATTTTTTAGTTTTTTGTTAGCTTGAATGATAATTAATAACTGATAGACTATAACAATTAAAAACATCGCCATGTCATAATATCATAGTTGACGTAAGGTCTCCACGAAGCGAAATAATTTTAGTGGCTTTTGTTTACACGATCCAGCGGCAGGGAGCCAGCCGTGTCGGCATGCTTTGAACTCATTCGTAAAAGTGAACTAGTCCGCTGGAATTCCAATTTTCTTCAAGGCGTACACTTCGACAATGTTGGCTCCCTGCCGCTGGATCGTGTGTAGACCTCTTGAGGGATCTACAGACGATCCATAAATATTTAGATATTAAAATGAAATATCATTTCACCAGATTTCTATTCAATTACAAAAACATTAAATCATTAATAACATTTTTATTTACCGATCGATTTTGTTCAAAAGCAATAGGATTCTTCCTCTAGCTAACACTAATTTACTGTCCAAATTTCAGAGCAATAGGAACTTTCTTTCTTGATTTGTCGTGCTTACAAGAAACGTGACGGACGGACAGACGGACATTTTGAAAGTTGTTCAGAATTCGTTCACTAACACAATGATATGAAAATTTTTTGTCTGCGAGGGATATTTACGGTTTTAGAAATGTACCGTTCAAATGCAATATACTCTTCGTTTTCGTATTTGCGAAGAATATAGTAAGGCAATTAAAATAAAAAAATAATAATATCGTCAATATTTTGAGGTAAATATCGAGTTCTTAAAATCAAGGTTAAGATCTTGAAGAGATGAAAGTCAAGATTGGGATTGAGGAAATAAAAGCAGACGAATATAGCTCGAAAAGTATAGTTGGGTAAACTCTAACTTGGCGCGTGTATGAGTTGGTAATGTAGAAGAACTCCACATACAGCGTCTGAAGGATGTGACACTAATTTATTTATTATGGGCGCCACGCGCGGTCCCCCTTGATTGTGTGTAGTTGTTTCCGCTCCCAGTCGAGTTCTATATGTTTGAGAGATGTTTGATAGACGAGAAAGGTAAAAGTTGTACTTACCTTAGATTACTAACTGCCTTCTCTCTCAATATCGCTTCTATGGCGATGCACTTTAGCTTGTTTATCTATCACTGTAATGGATCTTGTGCTTAGAGATCTCTGATTCACTTTTATAGAAAATCCCTCTCGAGCTTTCGTGAACTGATCAGTGTATTGAGTTACAAACTTACGAGACGCCCGATATTCGACTCCGATCTAACGCTCAAAAGCCCTCGAGGGAAAAGACTTAAAGATAATCACTCAGTCAGTAAAATGCAACAGTTCAATAACACCATTATTGATTAGAATAGAAAATAATGTTTATGCAATAGCTTATATAAGTGAATCTATATATTTCAATAAATCGCCTCCCCAAGCGGGGCAAGGACGAGTGAGAACTTTTATTTCGTAACTACCATTTAATGGAGAGCGTGCAATAGCAGTCGATTAGGTAAAAAGATTCACACAACTTCCTCAGAAGTTTATGCAGGCATTTTGGTTTTAGGACTTCTGAAAATAGTATAAAAATTTACTTAAAAAAATTATACACTTTCCCATGACTACAATTTACTTTTCCTCTTACGGCCTGGACATAAACATATTTTTCTAAGTGAAAAATTCGGTGTTTCTTCGAATTTTCACCTGGTTTTGCCTTACGTCTCTACGAACGTGTATGAATCATTTTGTATCAGTCTTCGGCGCTGATGCCTTAAATATGGGTAGTTATGCTCTAAATTGTCATTTAATAAATTTTTCCTATGGCGAAATTTCTATTTATTCTTCGACTTAGGTCGATTCTGGGAGGTTCTGTAACAGTAACACGTTTTTTTACAAAATTGAGGTTTTTAAAGTTTTGGGCAGCCATCTTAAATTTCCAGTTATTCACCTCAAATTCGGAATCAGCTACCTCAAAAACCTGAAGAATGGTACTTTTCTTTAATTTACTAGATAGTAAAGGCTGTTTTAATTGCAAATTTTTTCCCAAATTGCAAATTTTTGTTATTGATTGTTTGTAACAAAAACAATGATCGTACAGGCTGAACAGGTAGGCTTTATAGTTTTTGGCTAAAAAATACGTTGCAAAATCTTTCCAACGATTTCATTCTTGTAGGCCGAGTTTCGCATTTCCTATTTTTATAGCATACAAAACAAAGAAGTTATGACGGAAACAATGTACTTTTCACATTTTTTTTAATAAAAACGTCGCCATTTTGTTAATGCAAGTAGCCGGTAATTAAAAAAATATATTACCATATATTGTTTTTCGTTAATATATGGGTGTTTCTCTACTAATGGGAAATCTGCCCATACAAGTTTGTCCGAGGACTTTTTTTTAATTAATGGGGGTTAACACTACTTTAATATAAAGGTACAGTCTAACTTCCTCTATTATGAAGGGCCAGTCAAGTTATCCAGCAGTATTCATTTTATTTACGATTTACTAAAATATGATTCCAGGGTACTGAGACCCTTGCCCATTGAATTGACTATGTGGAACAAAAATTAAAGAAATTATAGTAGATTATTATATTTAAAGTTTTCTATTATTCTCTAGAGTAACATAAATTAACAAAACTCTTTTGAAACAAAAATTAAAATTCTCAAAAAAAGAAAACAATTCTAAATCAAAAAGAAAATGAAAATCAACTTCTACACTTACAATCTAATATCTGGTTCTTAAGAATTTAAGAATATCTTCAGAATATCAATTTTTACGTCGATTTTTATATTAATTATTCTAAAAACTAGGTAATTATTAATTTATTATTATTTTTTGGCAGGGGGCTGACGACAGGGTACTGACAAATTCATTAAGAATCGATCGTTATTAAAAAAGTTACAATAATTACGCAATCCACTAGTGGCAATAGTAGTATATTTTTATTTATAAAATGTATAATAACTGAACAGTAATTCAAATCGAGAAAATTAGGAAGTTTCCATTTTTCTCATTTTCTCGTAATAAATAGTCGTAAAAATCTAAAAAATATCTGTAATTTTTTTTTAAATTATCTCTATAAATAAAAAAGTTATGGTCCTTCCAAGTTTAAAATGCTCCGATCATCTGGGCTGAGGCTCGATTACGTCACAATACATGATTCCGCCAACAGCGAGCGGGCGCGGGCACCTTTATACTCGCTGGCAGGCCCCGACAGCACAGAAGACCTATACCAGAAGCGTCACTGTCGGAGGCACGTTCGATGTTTGGGTGCGTTTGCACGCATCCAGTAATTTAGTCGAGTAGAGAGATGGTCCAGTAATTTAGTAATTGCTTTCCACTAAATTACTTGACTAAAACACGCTGTCCGCATTGGTCGAGTACTAAATTACTAAGCGACTCGACTAAATTACCGAGTGCGTGCAAACGCACCCTTTCATTGGTAAATTGGGGTGACCTTCGGCCATATTGTCGGTGGTATTGTCAACCTATAAATCCGCACCTTTCTAAATTCACCGCTGGACGCATTGGTAGATAAAATTCGAAGCTGATTTTGGCTTTGGTTTTCAAAATAGCCAATCATATAATGTTATTGCTTACCGGTACACTCCACCGGTGAATTTAGAAACCTGCGGATTTATAGGTTGACAATAATACCACCGACATATGACATATGCGCATAAAATTCAATATTGGCGGGAAGGCCAGAGAGTCGTTTCTGGTATAGGTCTTCTGTGCCGACAGTTTATAGCCAGCTTGCATTTGAGAGCCGAAAGAATTGCTAAAACATGCAATTTTGGCACGTTCATATTTTTCGAAAAACACCATTGGGACGCGACGTAAAGAGGAAGTCTTCCAGATAAACCTGATCGTACATTGCACGGCGAAATTCGAAAATTCGGCTCGGCACGAACGAATCAAAAGTGACATTTTGTGACATTTTAGAAAATCGAGCACATACACGAAATAAAGGGAACATACGGCGGGCCGCCGGCATGGCAAGTCAGCGCGTTATGTATTGTGACGTCACGGTGGACTTCAGCCGAGGCGAAGTATTCAAATAAGAAATTGAATAAGTTCATGAGTTTTTCAGATATCGAGATAATTTTTTGTTTGTTTGACTAGTTATCTGAAAGACTACTAAATGAGATTGAATGTACATGACATTTCTAAAATAGGAAACTTCCTAATTGAACCCAAAAAAGCTTACCAGAGAACTGATGCATTGAGTGGTCCAGACATGTCTGCTTAGCATCAAAGACCGATTCAATATTAAACAAAATAGCGCCAAAACGTCATGTTTCATTTGTACAAACTTCATGTTGGATCAACACCACCTAGAGATTAAAGCCAGACAACCAGCTGACATGACGTCACGCTTCAAAGGCTGTCAAGTGTAGTGTCAAATGTATCTTATTGTTTATTCTGTGTTTTAAACGTGTAAATGTGATCTAAAACCCCCATCTAAAACAGTCAACAAATAATACATTCCAGTGATAGTTATAAAATACTTAATTGCCGTGCAAAATGGTAAACAAATGCTGCGTTCCTCGCTGTACTGGTAATTATGCCACCGGGGAAAAGGTACACGTTTTTAAATTTCCCAAAGATGAGAAACTGAGAAACAAATGGATTAAAGCTATTCATCGAGAAAACTTTAAAATTTCTATGCACTCTGGTGAGTCATTATTTTTAAGTGTCGTAATCTAAATCGAACGAAACTAAAATTGAGGCTAGGTTTTCACTTATCTTATTTGAGTGACCAAATACGCTTTTCGTTAGTTAGTTTTGCCTCAGAATTTAATTGGGAACCTCTTTTATTAAAAAAAAAACCGTTTTACTTTATAAGAATTAGTAGAAGCAAATTAGAAGTGATTTTTATTGTTCTAATTACGTCCAAATGTATTATGTATCTCAATAGCATTGCTTTAATGCATTACGCCGCCTTCCTTCAGTGACGTCACCAGCTGGTTGTGTGGCTTTAATGTCTAGGTGGTGTTGGTTGGATGCGTTCCGTTTAGCTTAACTACGTGGTTAATCCAGACGTAGATTCGCTTCCAATAGATTCTTAAATGTGGCTGGGGACTGACGTCAAAAAGTGTAGGACAATGTTTTATGCAGTATTTTGAGATGATAATCTTCAAAAAAGATCATATAACAATGTACATTGCCAACAACCATTATCATAAAATAGTTTGAGTGATGATAATAGTGAATAAAAAGAAAATATAATATTTACAACAGTTGGTATCTTTGATTTCAGGTTTGGGACACACCAGGGTACTGATAATTTAACTCTATTTCCATAAAATTTGAAAATTTCGGCAATTTGTATTTATACCTTAGAATATAGGGTTGACATAACTAATCATTTACTTTAATTTTAATGAAAAGAATATTAGTATTTTGTATTTTTTGACATTTAATTTTCTCCGGACACAAATTTTCCCATTAGTAGAGAAACACCCATATAGTGTGACCTAGATGCTTAAATTTTTTCATCGATTTACAGCGCTTGCTTTAAAAAAAAATGCATTTTAAATTGTAAAAGGATTTTAGAAAAAACGTAACATTCTTGTTTCTCTGCAAATATCTCAATAAATATTAGTTTAAGAGAAAATATAGTGGACATGAAAAATGAAGCTTATAAACTGAGAATAAATTTATTTTGTTTATATATTTGCGTAGGGTTGTCTGTTTCGGAGATATTTAATTTTATAGATGGCATCCGACCGTTTTTAGGATGAGGTATTTAGTTTAAAATGTTGAATATCTTAGAAACTGTGGAACTTCCATCAAAAGTGCTGAGAAACAAAATTAAAGGTAATTAATCAATCTTTAAAATGATTTTTTGTTTGTTTCTGCATTACAAAAAATAAAGAGGTTATGGCCGATTCAATGTGCGATTTGACAATTTTGTTAACAATATGTCGGCATTTTGTTATTGTAATAGCTCAGTAATTAATTTTTCTTTCAAAAATGCTGTTTTTCGTTAATATATGGTATCACCTAGATGCTTAATTTATTTTGTCCCTTTAAAACACTTGTTTTAGAAAAAATTCCATCCGCCATCTCCCCA
Source organism: Rutpela maculata (assembly GCA_936432065.2). Taxonomy (NCBI): domain Eukaryota; kingdom Metazoa; phylum Arthropoda; class Insecta; order Coleoptera; family Cerambycidae; genus Rutpela; species Rutpela maculata. The sequence goes on from OW386290.2 coordinate 142,447,388, forward strand.
TCGAAAAATGGTCGTATTTCTTTTAATTATTGCTATAAAATTAATTTAAAAACACCAAATTAAAGATAATTTTGCCCGAAACAACTTTTATTTGAACTATTTTTTTGTAAATGGCATATTTCCCGAGAAAATGATGAAAAATTAAATTTTTTGATTAAAAATACCCCTTTTTAACTCCTAAACTTTTTTTGTTTCATGAACTTTGGCCTATTTTAAACTTATAACAAGTTTAAAGTCTGCGCATATTTTTTTCGAGTTACAGTCATTTTTTCAATCTTTCCCTGTACTATTAACTCATAAATTAAATGCACTATTGCGATTTATTGATATTTTTTTGCTTTTTTTTCATAATATCTAATAAGTACAAATACATAATTCAGATATATTACCCACGGTCTTAATTATTACGACAGAATCAGTTTGCAGCAAGGTTATGTTAATTCACAACATATGGCAAATTAAACGTGCAGCAGTTGACATATCAAACGCGTTCTTCATTAATAAAAAGACATAGTAACTTTCTTTGACACTAATCAACATTCACTTTTACCAATTAGTAATTGAGTGAAATTGTTATGGACTAATAGACCGACAAAAAACAAATATAAAAACAAATTACTATAATATCGTGTATAAATATTTAATTTTATACATATAGGTGTTGGCATTTAAGAAGTAGGTGTTAAGGTGATTATTTCTTCAACCGAAAAAACACTTAAGTTTTTAAAATAATTACTCTATAATTGCTATTGTATACTGCTACTAACAAGTGTAGAGGCGGGGGCGTATTACTACGGATCGATTCTAATTTATATGGTGAAAACATCTTTGTGAATTTCTATTAAAATTTTTAGCTCAAATAGCAATCCTATTACATTAAAATTACACTGAAAATAGCAATCGTATTAAATTCGTCCATTTCTAATCACGTGTGCTGAAACAACCAATCAGAACAGAATTACACTGAAAAGATCCCCAAGGGATCTTTTCACTTATGTCATCCAGTTTGACAGTAATGACAGTTCAATAATTTAAAGTTTATTTTTTGACAATGTCGATTTAGAACTGCAAATAATGATTTAATGAATATAATAATGGAGGAAAACACACCAAATAATACATAATACATAATCTACATTTAATTTTACAAATTGCTCTTTTAATAATTATGTTTTTAATAAATAGTTTTGAACAAATAAATAAAATAGATTGCAAAAAATGTTCTATGCGAATACCCCTCGAACGTTGATAAATAGCTCATAATTTTATCACAACTTCCTCAAGCACGTTGCTTTTAGGTAATATCCCTCCGCCTACGGCGTCGGGATATTACCAAGCAAGTGCTTTCGGAAATTGTGATAAAATTATTTCGTATTATCAACGTCCTTGGGATAGTATAGCTGATAATTTTTTACTAAATGTATTAACCAATCAAAATTTTGCATTTCATGTCATGTGTCAAAATTCATCCAATAAGTAAAAGATTACAGCGATAACACGCATACATGTGGTGTTATCAGCCAAGACACAAATGGTATGTTCAAATGCCGGATTGAAATTCAACAAATGTCAAATTGACAATCAATTTAGAAAAATATCACAAAGGTTTGGTAATGTTTCAAACGGTTTAATTAATCAAATTGTATTAGAAAATACACCCAAAAACACCATTAAAAGTAAAAAGTATACGTGGAAAATATTTTTAGAATTTTGTTCGATCAGAAAATACGAGTTGAATGGAGAGTAAAAAATTATTTTACCGAATACACCTCGAACATTGATAAATACTCAAAATTTTGTCGTAGAGAATGCTTCAAGCGTGTTGCTTAAAGTATCACCTATACCTAATACACCTAGAGCATTGATAAATCAATGCTCTAAGTCTATTATAGGTGATACTACTCTCGCATAATATCATGATGGCTTTCTTATTATTAAAAACAATGATATAGTGAATACTAAAGCTATAAGCTATAACTAATCGCCACCCACGTTAATATTTGTAGAATATGTACCTCCAGAGTAAAATGAATGCCTATGAAATCCTCTTTGAGTCGATTTTCTCTTAGGCTATATATCAGTCATTACCAATTATTACTGCACCTGATTAAATGTAAAAGATGGCTTGCCTCTACTTTGATATGTCAAGAACCCTCGATACCTTTATATATTGCATTTTAGTAGACAAGTTACCAAGTTAGTTATTATGGTGTACGGAGCACATATAACAAACTGTTTCAGTCATATCTTACAGATAGATTTCAAGTCGCCAGTGTAAAAACTTTTAAAAACACTCAAACTTTTCTTTCAGATATTGTTCATGTATTATAAGGAGTGCCTCAAGGATCTATACTTGGGGCCCCTATTATTTATTTTGTACACTAGCTACTCAAAAGAGTATCAATGTAGATGCAATCGTATCAATATGCTGATGATAATCCCTGTGTAGCAGTTGAAGAATCCATAGTGGCCTGTGCAAAACTTATCCTTATATCCTCAAATAGGACTAAGTATCGTGGTTCGAATGGTTCGAACCTAAATGGAAGTAAAGCTACTCTTAAGTAGTTTGAGAAAACACAACATACGGCTTTAACAAAGTTAAAGTCGCGCCCAGCATATTAAAACTCAGATCGAGAGATATCAACAGTAAAACTTACCACATTTACATTGATTATATACCTAATGGAACGACAATTCAAAGCATATGCCCATATTGCTGCGACTGTCCCAGGGGCATAAGAACGGTAGGATGCTGTTCACATATAGCCGCAGCCGTATATTACTTATCTCATGCCCGATATCTTTCCCGCATTGTACGTCCAGCAGAAGTTTTATCTAATATATTTCCATCAGAAAATATTCTGTAGTTATTCGTGAGGACGAAGATTAATTATATTGTAATAGTTAATAAATTTGTATCATAATAAATAATATTTACTTGGACTTTATTTTTATCTATGCTGCACCTTTCTTATTCTTAACGTAAATAATAACTGTAATTCAGAGCATTTACTTTATTCATTAAAATTACAAACACATTACTACTTGTTTATACATTTATGAGCAATTAAAGAGAGATGTAAAGTAGTAAATACTCCAGGGCGGTCATAACGAGTTTATATTTTTTAAAGAATGTTGCACCCATTTTATTTAAAGACACTTTTTGGTGATAATACTATACAGTACTTACATATTTATATGAAAAAAGAAATAAGAATTTTTTATTTTTTTAAATAGTAAATATAGTTGAAAAATTTTACAAAAAATATACCGTGCGTGTAATTTTCCATTAGGCATGTACATCCACGTAGCGCGATAGATATGACAACATAGCTGCCGTAAATTCCTCCGTCGAGCGGAGCATTCCAGTCTGTTATTTCATTTCAGCCAGCTGGCACGCGCGATGTTGCAATTTTACTCCCTATGCCTAGCGTTCGGCTACACGCACTGTATAATATAGAAAAAAGTATTATCTAACAAAGAGTTTTCCTTTTATCAGTTTAGCTGCAACAGTTTTTGAATAAAATAATTTTCAATAATACCCGCCATAGCCTATATATGGAATTATCTCAAGAATGCAGGACATCAGAGGCTGAATTTGTGTCAATGGTAACTTTATTACTCACCGACTATCTCTCTGGGGCTGCTAACCCCGTCTTATCCTGCTAGACCCTTTGACTATCTTATTTTCAAATTAAAAGTGCAAAAATATCGTATATGCCACAAGTTAGAAGTGATTCATTTAATTCCTCCAGATAAATAAAAAACCATTTTTGTTAGTTAGACAGTTTCTCATCATTTACTCGAGATTATTGTCCCCAGACAGAGCAATTATACCATGGCGCTCGGATCGTTGTCTCATTTCTAACCGCTTGAAACAACAATATACAATTAATTGAAATGTGGCATCCGACGCATAACTTTATAGCATACTTTGTATTAATAGCTAAATACACCTCCAAGCATTCCAAACATTTCCCGCATGTGAACAGTAAACGTGGAATTTTCAGCGATCGGTATATACCTTTTCTTAATACTTAGCAATTTTTTCAAAAATGCTAAATGAGCACACTTACGTGTACTAGCTTGGGCATTCGTTGATTATTAGTAGAATGGCGGTCGGGTAATTGGCATACGTTCACCACATTCTTGTTAAGTTGCATATTATATATCTACACAGTCGCCAGTCATGTTTCAGAGGCACTCCCTAGAACTACGTACACTTATTTACCACCACATATCAATAATTTATGAGACGGACGGTTAGTAGTAGACAAGGACAGGCCGCGAAGGAAGGATATATTAAAATATTTGTCTTGTTTGTTTATTAACTATTAACTATCTATTTATTTGTGGTCTTTAATACTTTAATTTACAGAGTCGCACCTAAAATTTAATCAATTTGATGAAAATTTGAGAGAATACGTGGTCATGTAGAAGAACTCACTACCGAGCGTCAATTTGACGCCACACCAATTTATTTTTAGAAGGGCGCCAGCCGCGTTCTGCCCCATTCTTCTACTCCCCATCGGGTTCGAGATAAGATATAACTCGATAGATAAGTAATAGGTCAAGGTTGCACTACCTCAGAAAAATTATACTAGTCCCCATGCCGGTTCAATATAAGAAAAATGACAGACTCGCCTCCGAGCGACTTTTTGGCAAAATGGATTTTTGAGTCATTTATGCACAAGGCGGTTTTCTCTATAACTTTATCATTTAGAAAGCCCTGCATTTGGATTTCCTACCATCGCTTTGTATTGTCCGTCCAAATTATGAGTTGCTGGGCGAATCCAAACTTGTTTTATGTGAAAAGCCGGATTGTCTATTTTTACTGATTTTTTGCCAATATTTGCCTATTAGGCGAGTCTGCCAGGGATTTTTCCCAAAAATTTTCTATACCATTTGAGTTAGCCACGGATTCTTATAGGAAAAATTCCGCTGAACAAGATTTTCTTATGAAAATTTTTCCTAAACCGCGAGCTTTTCATGGTCAAATAAATGTTTAAAGGCAACAATTTTTTTTTTCACTTTTTAAAACAATAAAATAATAATGCCATTGAAATTGTTAAATCTTTTGATTATTTCTCATTTACAAATAACGAAGTGTGTGTTTTTTTCAAGAGGCGTGAACTTTTTTTCATTATAAGAAAAAAGTGAAAAAAAAATTTGTTGCCTTTTTTTTTGGCCTTTTTTCGACAGACACCGCCCTCAAATAAAGTAAAACAAGCCTTCTCTTTCACAAAAAGTAGTAAAAAAAACAAAAACTACCGATAAACCCTCGTTGGACAAGAACAATAATATTATGTTTGTTGCAATATGGCCATTTATTTAATGAAAATTGCAAAAAAAACTTATTTACGTTTTTAAAAATTTCTCAGAAAGTAAAAAGATTTATTATCATAAAAAATACTTGGTTACATGAAAAAACAGCAAATTAGACGAAAAAAAAAATTGCCCACACCGAGGATCGAACCCGCCACCCCATTGCACGTCAAATATTACTATTTTCACGTTGCGGGAGAGATTTTTTTTAAGGGTCAAAAACGCGTATAACTCTTCAGGGATTGAATATTTTTTGTAGAACTTTTTGTGGTTGATGAAAAAACTTGTTAGCTTTTATTTGCACCAAACCTCGTGTCAATAAAGTTGTTAATAAACAAATTAGAGCCTCTAACGCAATATCACTTATATTTCCGGTTCCGGTTATCCGATCAAGTTCTTTCTGGTCTCAAAATGTTCCTTTTTCCAAGCACTTTCATATGTATAAAACCCCATTTCGATACGCTTCCCCAGAGCCGAGATATTCCATTTGTTAATTTGCAAAATTAATTTAAACTTTAAATAAACAAAAGCAAAAAGTTGCATTCGTGCAGACTTCTATGGGGGTTATGCCCGACATCAATATTTATCGTTTGAAGTTGGTTTCAAGTCGATGAAACTTTCGAAAAAAAAAGTTACTTGCTAATTAACAAATTATGCCAATTATTTAAACGATCAAAAAGTATTGAAGATATCGGGCCAAAAAAGATATGGTATATTCTTTGGTATAAAAGGCATGTTTTTTGAAAAAAACAATATCCTGACCTGATTAGTTTGGGAGTAATCAATTTGTTAATTAAGAAATTTATTTTGGCTATAACGAATGAACGGGTTGACAAAATGAGTTGTGCCTGGCGCCAAATGACGCGTATTGAAAATATCTTTCGATTGAATCAAGATTTTTTCGGATCCGTCAAACCGTTTTCATTTTATTAAATAAAAACGAAAAAAAATTTGTTTAAACAATTATTTGACCATGAAGCTCGCGGTTTAGGGAAATTTTTCATAAGAAAATCTTGTTCAGCGGAATTGTTCCTATAAGAATCAGTTGCTAACTCAAATGGTATACACAATTTGTAAAATCACGTCTTTTTTATCCCAGGCAGACTCGGCTATATAGACTGCCTATAGATTTTACCCTTTTTGATATGTTACATAATTAAAATTTTATATTCAGTCTTTCGAACGGCATATATAACGACTGCATCTGCATGGTCATTGTCTTTGGCGGAGGAATAAAAAAATTAAAAATAATTTTGTAAAAGTATATGGTTTATTTTTTCTTGCTCAAAAATTATACTTTTATTTTTGGTTCATTTTTCCATGACCACTATATATTTTCTCTCTCAGGGCCTGGACCATTTCATATTTTTCTAAGTGAAAATTCCTCGGAAAATTCGGTGTTTTTTCGAATTTCCACCTGGTTGTGCCTAATGTCTTAACGAACTCATAACGGTCCTTTTGGGCTAGTTTGTGGCTCTGGAGCCCTTCAGATCTGCATGCTATGATCGAAAATGCTTTTAAATGAATTTTTTACCTATCGAATTTTTATTTTGGCTTCGACTTAGGTCGATTCTGGGAGGTTTTACAACAGTCACACCGAAGATTTCAGCCCCTCCATTTTTAAGTTTAGATCCGCAATTTTGAATTTTTATAATAAGAAATTCATACTCAACGACCTCGAAACCCTGTAAGTGCAAAACTTTTCTCACTTGGTGCCAAATAAATCGTCTTAAAACTTAATAGCAATAATTGTTATACCGTATATTTTACATAAAATGTAAATGTAAATGTTCTAACCAATGAATACATCGTAAATAATACTGTTAGTCGTAAGAGTACACTGATAAAAGTACTAATAGAACTACCCAGTAATTGAGCACTTTACTAAGTAAATTTCCCACACTCAAAGAAATAGTATGGGTAAATTCAACAAAAAAAAAATAGTTAACTAACATAATCGTTAATTTTGTTAAACTAAATTATATTGATGGTATTTTTAAACAAGAGGTGGTTGTTACTTTAATTAATAAAAAGTTTTCGTACAACAAAACAAACAGTAACTTAAAAAATAGATGAATAAGACTATTATTTTTTTCGTCTGACTATTATTTTGTTGAATTCTGTCAAATTAAACTAGATAATAGTATATTTTATTTTTAACTATTATCGAATTGTAATTCTAACCCAGTATTAGTTCGCTGTATTATTGTACTTGGTAGACAAACCAATATTATTGTCGTCTTCTAGAAATTCTAAAAGAATTACCATAAAATTTGCTTGCTTACCACGTAGTCTATTACAGAAATTATTCCCAGATGACGCCACATACAAATCACTGACAATAATCAATCATGCATTATCTTATACTCTTATGAATTTATAGAAAATTAATAACATGATTGCAATGTTCAAATTCTCTCAGGGATCATCGATATATTTGGATGGATCTTATAAACGATTTCTAATCTTTGGTTTGGGTGGTCTGATGTCTCAATACTGAGATTTTGGCTAATCAAAAAAAACTTCATCATACAATAAAGTGTAGATCAACCTAAAAATTAGTTGGTGAACATAAAAAAATGTCGTTTGCGAAAACAAATAAAGTTGTATGACCATTCTTTTCTGATTGAGTTAACTATGAAACTAGATAGGCGCGATTTCATATGCTCTTTTTGGTTGAATTTACCTATCATTTTCTTTGAGTGCAGGACATGACTGTAAAAATAATTTTTTTTTCTGAATAATGTCGATGTAAGTAATGTTCAGGTGTAACTTTAACATGTCGTACATTTACAGTAAAACTGTAATTTTGCTTTGATATTTTAATGCTTTATGTATACTATAAAAAGAAGATCCTGTCTGGATAAAGGGCAATTTCGTTACACCTCGTAGTGTCCTCGATAGGGAAACTCTTGTAACTCTTGAACGGGCGAATAGATTTTTTTTCAAATTTGGTGTAGTGATATGGGATGAAGTTTCCAATTATATGAAAAGAACAAAAATGGCCGACTTCCGGTTTTGATGCAATTGACATGAAAATCAGATTTTTAATGGGACAACCTGTATTGTAATTACCTTCTTTTCATCTAGGGAATTATTTAATAACTCTATAGTGGTTGAGTTCTGGATCCCTGATGTTTTACTATAATATTTAATTAGGGTGAGCCCAAAATGACATCATCACTTACAAAGTAGGCTAAAATTCAAGAATATCTTGGGCGCCAGATCCTGTAGAAAGATCAGAAGGAAAGGTACTATACAACACATACATCAGAGAAACACGAAATTTAAAATGACAACAGTTTAATACGAAATTTAATTCGTCACTAGCAAAATTTTAACAAGATTAATGAATAACAACTACGTTAGTCTGGCCAATTTTATGGCTTGAAATACTTAAAAAATATCTAAACGATAACGATAACTTGAGTTAGTATTCTATATCCTTAATTTAGCATTCTGGGTGAAGTTAGCAATAAACAATTTCGTAAACTACAGAAAAGAAATAATGACCTAGCTTAATTGGTCAATGATCAAAACTCCAGTACAAGTTAGGCCAATTTAAAACGAGAATTATTAAAGGTGTCCAGGTTAAGTTACAAATTTGAAGATGAAAGTTACAATTTTCAATAATTGATTCACGAAAGATGGACAAAATTTAATTTTTGGCTATAAGCCCACGATATATTCCCCAAGGAAAACTAGTAATAAAAATATTTTTATTTATTTATGGGCATAAATCCAACTCTAACAATTAAATTTCTAAGGAAAGTTTATGCAAAACAAGGTCAAACATTTACAGTGAGTTATACACGACGGTTGAGGAAATATATAGGCAAATTCCCAACCAGATAAACAAACGGAAGCAAACTTCCTACCACTATTTCACTGTAAATATTGAAATTATTACATAAAATTTGACTATTAAGTACCTTGAGACACTGACAAACAAAATTGCAATAAAAGGTTCTAACCTCACCTTGTGGTAAAACTCTTACTGGAGTAACAGGAATTACGCTATGAAATCTACCGTACTTGAGTAAAAACTCTACAAAAAAATCACAACCTTGTAGATTGTTAATAAAACTTGTTTATCACTAAAACACCATAAATTCACACACAATCCCACGATCCCAGAAAACTTTTATCACTAAATATAACGTAGAAACTAACCTAAGTAAGCCAATGATAATTATAGTGATACTATAACGGGTAATTTAAATAATTTAAAACTATAAAATTGGTATGACTATATACAACAAAAACATAACCCACAAGGGATAAAACAAAAGCTTAAAGCACAGCTGTACCTTAATATACGACCACACGGTCAAATCTTATAGCTATTTAAAATTGGCACAAACCAAAGGTTACACTAATATCAGGGCTAGTGGCTGAAGGTCCACTGCAACCCCGTGGTTTTATGGCAGTACCAAACATAAACCGTTAAACAGAATAAATTAGTGGGACTCACTAATGGTACTGTTATCACAGGCCTATAGCCCCCCTGAGTTGAGGACTATATCGACCAAAACATTAGAAAAAAATACGACTAAATCGTAAAATGGCTCTCTCATTCAATAGCAATCAATAGTACGTTTCAAAATTTATATCCTGCTTAAGCAGCTGTTACTATGACCTCACGATAAAACTTTGTTAGAAGGGTATTATAAATGGTTAATAAAATGGTAGACTTATCTTAGTTTTAAGACGTTATTGTTGTCTTAGTTCGAGGGATCCTCAAATTAAAAAAAAAACGTGATGTTCACTGGATGTCGATACGAAGTTGACACTTTTCTACAGGTTAGAAAGACAGCTCCTCACATGAGTTGCCCACTTTCGGCACGATACAAAATTCCCCAGCTAAATGTCACTCGGATCTACCATCCTTGTCGTTTACGTCACTGCTCTACCAGATAATGGCTTCCAGACAAAAAAATTTTAAAATTTTATTTCTTCAACGAGATTCCGATACGTCCCTGCTGTGACATAAGAAACGTCCAGTTCGATTTAATAATAAGGTAAACCTTCCATAAGCGTCTACCAAGGCATTACACCGTACATCAAGATTTACTTATCAAGGACGAGGTTTTAAAAATGGCGATATCCAGTCGCGTCCACGTTTGAAAATTACATGTGAAATTGCATTTGAGATTTAACTCTGAAATTTCAGATTAATCTACATCTAAAATAAAATAACCTCGATTAATATTTACTAATACCATAAGTAACAAACAATTTAACTTACTTAGTTAATCCATTTAAGAGATTGAAATTTTAATTGGCGGAGCGTGGCCCAAAAACGTCTATATCTTGTGGCAGTCGAATCAGAGAGGAAGCCACTCCGCTAATTGCTATTCCTGGCTACCCGAATTTTCGATCGTACCGCCATCACGAGACTCGGACGAACTTTATTCACGCACGCTTAGATGAAGTTAACTTGATTATTGCTTTAACATTTCAGATCCCTGTAACTTTATATTAGTAGTATATTTTGCTTATTTGGATGCTGCTGGTCAAAATACATGTGATCTGACCCTCAAATATTATTTTGTTTTCCAAAAAATATAGATTTTTTAATTTTAAGTTTTAATCATGTAAATTGCATCGAAACCGGAAGTCGGCCATTTTGGTTCTTTACATCTTATAATTGGAAATTTCATCCCTTATCATTACATTAATTTTGAAAAAAATCCATTCACCCATTCAAAAATTACAAGTGTCCCTGTCGGCTGAGCCACCTGGTATATACTAAATACCAATTTTGTGGACGTTTACTTGCTTGATTTACCTGCTTACCCCCGTTTACCGTAATTTACCCTCTAACCCGTCAGCGAATAAGATCAAAATACAGTATAAAATGAAACGAACCAAGCAAATTTTTAAGTTGAATTTAAATCCACATTTTTTTGAGAATGAGAATAGATATCAATGTGCGGTTTTCAGGATTTAAGAGATAATTTATTTGTGAAACAGCGAGTTTTGCCCGATTTTTTAAATTTGAAGTACGTTACTCTTTACAGGGTGTGAGTGAAACCTGTGTTTTTTTTACCTACCAAACTTAACAACTTCCGAGATCCCACAAAAATTATTTTATATTTTTTTGATGCGCATTTTTAGTCACTGGTTTATGAGAAAAAAAGCAACTTCTCAAATTTTTGGTGTCTCATTTTATAAGATACCGTTTTTTTTTTCTAAAACCTGTCATTTTTACCATTTTTTTGAAGTTATAGCTTATTGGGTTTCGCAAGAGCAGATCGTTTTTTTTTTCACCTATTAGGTATTAATTGAAGACCTAAGTGGATAAAGGTGTTATGTCGCATTTTTAAAAAAAATTACTTTATGCAGTTTTTAAACACCCCCGATATAGATTTAACACCCAATAAACGGTGAATTCTAAATTTGTAATATTTTATAGAAACTTTTTAATTATAAAGGCGCCATGTCATACATACAACCAGTACTTTTAGTGGATGTACACAGTTTTGGACAGAAAAATCTAGTTTCATAACAGCTTGATATTGTTCTTTAATATTAGTGTAAACAAAAGAACATAACCCAAAATTATCTATTTTATGAGGTATATTCATTTGAATCGAAGACAAAATAAATAAGTTCCAACTGAAAACCGTTTTGTTTAATTTACTCAAAACTTTAAAAGTGTGACATAACACCTTTATCCACTTAGGTCTTCAATTTTATCTTTAAAATTTTCAGTTTTCATTACTTTTTTTTCAAAATGTTGTCATTTTTCTAATAAACATAGTTTTCGAAGCCACGAAAATCTTAAAACCACTTTATTTCAGACCGGTTCCCAGATAAAGCGTTTTTTTACGTAACGATCCTCCGAAATTGATTTTTTTTTTGTTGTAAAGAAAAAAGATAACTTCAAAAAGGACCTTAACGCTATTTCCATTTGGGTACTATTCTAATTTCTTTTGAGGTAACTGATATATTCTAAATTGATGTGTGCCGAAATGTTTCGACAAAACCAGCCAAAAATACACGGAAACCTAAATAACTCCTAAACTAAAAATATTCTTACAATTTTTTACGTCCTGTATATTATGTCCTATTGATCAAAACACAAGCGTCTTGGTTGGGTTACGGTCAAATAAATTCGTGTCAATATTAATTTACCAGGGACCCCTATGCGTCCTTCGTTACAAGGTCAGATGTTCCGCCGATGCCCTCATAATTTGCCCCAATTTAAACTGTACAAAAGCGATCCCTATTTGGCCTTCAGACTTTACTGTCAAGCAGATTAAAAACCTGCTCCACGACATGGCATTAACATGCAAGTTGGAGACTGTAATGGTAATGACAGTATCGGTTATGTTTTTAAAACTTGCTTTTAGTATGCAAACTATAATTGGAATTGAAAAATTGTGTTGTGAAAAGAGAAAGGAAAATGAGAAGGAGACATATTGAACGTAAATGAGATTGTTATTTAACCGATTTTCAAACAGGAATTACTGTAATTATATACAAATCAAATACTAAACATACAAGTGTTTAGAATATTATTAGTAAGAATATTTTGAAAACGGTAAGAAAAAGTTACAACATAATTTCTTCAAATATCGGAGAAATTACTAAATCATTTGATTACCTAAATCTTATTGTATCCATATGGGAATATTTCCAGAGAATAACAGTAAAACATGTGACTATAAAAATTTGTAACTAAACTGTGAATGAAATTATGTGAATGTACCGACTAAAACTGTTTAAAAATAATAATTTTAGTAAACAACGAGGAGTGTGTGTAAAATTATTATGGATATTGAAAGCTCAACGGTAATGTGCATAAAACCTTTTTTCTTCAAGCGTATTAAAATGTTTAAATTATGTCACCAAAAACAGAAGTAGAAGTAGGACATTGTTTTACTAGTAACAAAATGTTAGTACCGAACGCCACCGTAGTGGACATTGTTTTACTAGTAACATAATGTTAGTTCCGAAAGCGCCGCCGTAGTGGGTATTGTTTTACTAGTAACATAATGTTAATACCGAAAGCCACCGGTGGCGCGCTATCCACTAGCCACTTGTCATATTGTGTCATGTAAGACTGTAGTTTGAATATTTGTACATTAATGATAAATAAATGAATTTTTGCATTTTAATACGCTTAAAGAAAAAATAGTATATATTACACGGAGTAGAACGCCTTTTTTTGTGTTTCGCCCAGTTTGCGGCTTCGGCTTCGCCTCAGCCGCAAATCCTGGGCTCAACACAAAAAAAGAGTGCGTTCTACTCCTAGTAATATAATATACTATTACCCTTTTTTCACAATCAAAAAAATATTTCCCTTTTATATAATGGAATGTAAAGCGTCATTGCAGCAATCAGAGCCAGTGGAAAAAAAATTAAAGATTTGTTGCAAAGTAGATAATAATTACGTAAATCGATTCAACTACATTTTTTTAAATAAATGTCATTTCAGGATGCGCAATAGGGCAGTTAAAATTTATACCAGAGAAAAAATGGTTCGATTTTCTGTCTTACCTCCATATTTATTCGAAATCTCAAAAAATGGATCTCCTGATTTGAGCACAATCGGTTAATATAAACACGTGCCTCGGAGAATTTTGTTTCCATATATTTCTTATGAGAAAAGATATTTTTTCGTAAATTTATGAGATAATCGTGAAAATGTAGCGAATTACAAATTTTATCGTCTCTTCTCCTCAAAATTGCTCAGAAAATAGAAATTAACTGTCCCTCTTCAAATTTAACCCCCATAAGACTCTTTATTCAGAGAATTATGAACTAAGAGCACACCATAAGTCATCATCAATTATATCAAATAATATGGAAAGTAACATTAAAACGATGAAGAATTTCATTACAGATAACGAAAACCCATTTTCTCCAGAGGTAAAAGAACTGAGAAACATTATTACGGAACAGACAGTTGAAAATGCTGTGAAAAATAAGTTACTTCAGGTCTTCACTCTAGGAAATAAAGCGTATGAAACATTTAGGAAAGACAGATTCATTGATAAGAAAGCAGATACCATCCATAGCGAATTTACCACCTCCTAATAGCATCCTCATTAAGAAAAAAAAAACAAGTAAAAACCAAGATACCTAAAAGAGAAACAAGCTATGGAGATCGTTGGCAATTTTTTCCTTTTCGATGAAAACGGGTTTTTTACAAAGACAAACAAGGGCACACTAACCTCAGAACTTGAAAAGGTATTAACCGAAACGGTGGCAGTCCAGCAAACTTATCAAATCTTACAAACTGTTATATTATGGATTTCATGGCTTGCGCTAGAAAGATTTGAAAACATTTGGAGATTTCTGCGAGGCTGTCTGTTCATATGTGAAAAATATTATAGCAAATACAACAGCAAGAATTGACTTCATATTTGATTCTTACTTCGATAAGTCGCGAAAGAGTTTCGAACGAATTCGTCGTGGCACATGTGGATCAATCAACTTCAGTCCATTAAAAACACAACACCTAGTCCTGTACAAAAAGACAAATTTTGGTTTTCTAGTTCCAAGTCAAACTTCAAGACTTTTCGAATCGTATCTACTAGAAAAATGCAGCAATATATGGCCAAATATGTAGGTCTTCTGATCTTTTCCTAACCCAACCACATGCATGTCCATATTGTCCATATAGCAAACCAATTTAAGACAATCCTACGAAGAAGTACAATTTGCCATATTAGAAGAGGCAGATCATATCATATCATATCATATCATTTATTTTACCAATTAAAATACAATATATATGGCACGTCAATTAAAAAATATAAAATATAGGCATAAACCTATAAGTGAACAACATTAACAAAACAAAAGTAATAAAAAAACATCAACACATTATCTTATGTTTTTGTATCTTATACAATACAAAACAAAATATTAAAAGAGGACAGAGAAATACGTAACGAAATACAATATAAAAATAAGTGGCCGTGTAACATTATTGTTTTATGTTCAAACAATAGCAACAAATTGAAGGAGCATGGAAGTGGTGCGTACCACGTCAAATGGATGCCACTAAACCAGCAATGTTTTCGGGGTTTGTCAAAAACGCCACGAACTCGTCAGTAGAGTAAAAACTGTGGATTAAAAATAATTTTTTCAATATGCCCTTAAAATGGTTATAGGTCAATAATTTTAGTGAATTTGGAAGAAAATTATATAGCCTGAGGTGCGGCGAATTTTTAGACGATCTTGTCAGTCGATGCCTAGCTGGCCTTAGTAAATCGGCTTGTCTAGTGCTGTAATTATGAAAATTTGAATTCCTTTCAAAAGAATTTAAGTTTTTGTGTATATCCAGTAAACTAAGATAAATATATAAAGAAGGTAACGGCATAATGCCCAGTGAAATAAATAGAGGCCTACAGTGGTCTCTATACCCTGCATTGGCAATGATTCTAATTGCTTTCTTTTGTAGACGAAATATTTTTATAGTATGACAAGAATTACCCCATAAAATGATGCCATAACTAATGTGTGAATAAAACAGTGAAAAATAGCTCGCTTTCAAGGTTTCCAAAACCAAATGCCTTCTTAGCTGGCGGAGCAAAAATATTGTGCTGGCAAGTTTGTGGCTTAGCTGATCAATATGACTAAACCAGTTTAGTTTATCGTCCAGTGTGACACCTAGGAGTTTCACACTGTCACCTTTTGTCACTGTGTTACTCGTGGAAAAGACAAGCTTCTGAGTTTTTTCCTCATTCATTTTCATTTTATTAGTGATGAACCAGGTTTTGGCTTGATCAGAAATTAAAGAAGTCTGTTGATGTAAAACTTGAAGGTTACTATGGGAAGTCAGCAATGTGGTGTCATCAGCGTAAGCAATACACCTATGGGGCAACATAAAATGAAATATATCATTGACATATATAATAAAGAGGAGTGGCCCCAATACAGAGCCCTGAGGCACTCCGTGCTTAACTGGATTAAGATCCGAATTTATATTATTTACACTGACGCACTGTTTTCTGTTACATAAATAGGAGCGTAGTAGTTCCAATGGACTCCCACGAATCCCATAAAATTTCAACTTTTCTATGAGTAATTCATGCGAGACACAGTCAAAGGCCTTGGACAAGTCAAGCAGTGTAATTTCTACATGCCTGCCCCGCTCAAGGCCCTCAACAATGTCCCGCACCACAGTAAACACAGCTTGTGTAGTAGAGCACTTGCTACGAAAACCAAATTGACAGTTATTTAGAACGTCATTAGATTCAAAAAAGTTTAATAGTCGATTTTTCAAAATTATTTCTAAAACCTTTGCAAAAATTGGTATGATGGAAATTGGTCGGTAGTTGTCCAAGACAACGGAATTACCCTTTTTAAGAAGTGGTATAACTTTCGTGATCTTAAAAGCTTCTGGGAAAACACCCTCACCAAGGCAGCTGTTAATTGATAAAGTTAAAGGTTGAACAATAATGTCTACTGTTTCTTTTAAAATTCTAGAATTCATTCCATAAATATCTGTACAGTTAGAATCTTTTAAAGCTTTAATGGTGTTGGAAACTTCCAGTTCTGATACGGGGTACAGAAAAAAAGAGTTATTTGTGGGTGGCAAGTCACTTAAAAAATCCAGTGCAGTCTGATCTGCAGTTGGTAAAGAATTTATTATATTCTCAGCTATCGAAGCAAAAAAATCGTTAAAAGCTTTTTGTGTAAATGCATACTCAGTATTGTCAGAACTCGCTTTGTTACGTTCAAAGTTGATTAATTTCCAGCTGTCCCTGATTTTATTGTCTGAGCCGTTAATAAAATTATTGTAAGCACACTTCTTAGAATCATTAATACATTGCCTGTACTCTTTACGTAAAATATTATATACTGCCCAATCGGCAGGATCCTGAGTAGAATTACAAATTGTTTTGACACTGGATAATGTGTCCCGTTTACCTTTAAGAGTTTCGTTAAACCACTTTACTGGTGGGTTAGATTGATTAACAACCTTTTTTAACGGGAAATGTGTTTCAATGAGACTTTTATAGGTGTTGACCAAAAAATTTGACAACACTTCTGGACTATAATTATAACTGCCAAAAATATTCCAATTTATTTGAGACAAAAAACATTTAATTTTTTCTATGCCGTGACTAGTAATATTCCTTTTCCATATAGCTTTAGGAGGTGCCATATGACCTTTCACTACAATAAATTGGCCTAGGTGGTCCGAGAGACATGGATCCGAAACACCGGCCACAAAACCATCCCCCCAATTTGTGATGATGTTATCGATACACGTAGCTGTATTTTTTGTTATCCTTGTAAAGTCAGAGATACACGTTTCAAGACCAAACGATTCAACTAAACAGGCTAAGTCGGTTAAATTTGATAAGCGACCTCTAAAATCAACATTAAAGTCGCCTAATAATATTACACGTTTTTGCTTCGACAGGCATTTGATAAAAAGGTTTTCTAACAACATTAGGAAATTATCAAAATTCCCAATAGGGGATCTGTACAAAGTAATGATTATCGTTTTTATATCAGTTAGTTCGACTGCACAAAATTCGGCATCTTTTTCACAGCTAGATGAGTCTAGTGACACATATTTAACGTTGTGCTTTTTTTTAATAAATATTGCTACACCACCGTGTATATAATTACTTCTACAGAAATAGCTAGTTAATTTATACCCCGGTAGATTAATTTGTTTTAAATCTGCCTCTGTTAACCAATGTTCTGAAAGTCACAAGACATCATATTTGTTGTTTTGAAGAAAAAGTGACAGCTGGTCCACTTTCTCCGTATTATGCCCCATATTAAACATGCAACAGACAGAGGGTATCAGAGAGTGATGGTATTATCTAATGAAACAGACATTCTGGTTCTTCTGTTATATCATTGGATTACCTTCAAGAATCTTGGATTGAAGGAATTGTGGATTCGTCTAGGTGTTGGAGTTACGATGCGCCAAGTTCCCGTTCATATAATGGCTGAACGAATTTCAATATGCCATGTACTTCCTACTTTACACTTCCCAACTGGGTCAAACTGCACTGGCAAAGTAGGTACAAGACAGGCTGGAATGGCAAGTACACCCGAAGCATTTCTTACAAACTTCGGAATTCCTGCGTGTGAAGTAATGGAGCAGTCGATACAATTATCAGAAAAATATCTCGTACAAGTTTTGAAAAGGGATCAGTTTGTAATACAATGGACGAATTACGAATGTTTCTTTACACATGGGAAAACATTTCCATAGAAGACCTCTCACCAACCAGTGCATAAACTAGATCACACATTTTAAGGGCCTACTACAACACATGTATATATAACATATTTAAATGATGACATCATGCAACTTGATTCTATACAGTTTGGTTACGAAGATGTACGTACAACTTCACTGTTTCCTAGCAGCAACGAACTTGTGCCTAGTTGCTCATGTCTAAAGTGTGCACGAGATTCATGTTTATGTTTTTCAAATGGAATATCTTGTTGCGTTTACTGTCATTGCAGAGGTGTAGCCATTATTGATTGTCTTAATAAGTATTCTACTATTGCAACGTAAACTATTACGTCTGCTGTTTAAAGTTATTGATATAAGGAGTCATATATTGTTTTTTGTTATATATTGGTCTCAATATAAATCTCTTTAGTATAGAAATAAAAGATGTTGAATCAAACATGGAGTCGATTTTCCAAAATGGCCACTCGCACAGAGCATCACCCGATTTTTTTTATTCACTGGACAATTACCAACAATATCCAAATGGGTGTATCTCTGGTAAATGAATAACATACAGAAGTGTGCTCAGCAATTGTATTATATTATTACAAAGACAATCACAAAAGTTTACATGATTGTCACGACAACTTTAGTAGATTTGGTGTCGGTGTTTCGATGATTTGTTAGCTCACCATTTACAATGGCGGTAAAGATCAATGGATCTCGATTAAAAACCTGAAGGAGTTATGTGCAAATCTTATCATATGTAATAAATTTTTGTCAGTTGCCACTACCGAGATGGCAATTTTAGAAACCCTATAACACAGAAAGATGCTCAGATGATAACAATAGTTGTAATTATATTTTAAAAACCCAAAGAAAACTTCCCATTAATTAATCAAATAAAATAGTTGAAAAATTAAATAGTAGTGAATTTTGAATATGATTACCTAGTTGAGTAAAATTTCAAATAATTTAACTAATCAATAAGGTAAAAAAAGTGCAGAGAACAGAGAAAAAAATGTGTGTATGTGTGTGCCGTACGTATGTGTGTAGACCATATTCTTGTAAATACGATAATTTCTGTTGAATTAAAAAAAACATATTTCAAAGACACATACGTAAAATGGCATAGAGCCATTCAGTGTTACGTACGTTATTTATGATAACATTTAAATTATGTATCGCAAAATAAACAAAAACCACAAAAACTCAAAATTTTTAGCGACCTCTTTTAAAGGTGGTTCAATTTGTTTTATTCAATAGAAGACAAATGAGGGGAATTAGAGCAGTCAAAGACAGGACACTACTTCTTAAATATACACCGCAATAAGAATGAAAAATCCTTCCGGCTGTGGAGGATTAAAAAGAAATTCCTCACCACCTATTGTGCCATTGTGAGTCTTCAAAGAAAGCAAAGCTAGATTCTTTGGGTTCACGGTAGTTTTAATGAGTTTCTAGATACGACGGGGGTGATGAAGGATATATGATTATTACACGGTAGCACAGAAAATAGTTATGTGCAGTGCGATAACAGTTGACACTTGAAATTAGAAAAGAAGGTATGGCAATAATTATTAGATTTTATAAAATACTTAATACCTATGCCATAGGTAGACCTGGAAGTCTCAGTTTTGGAGTTTAATTTCATATAGTACTATATATAGGATTTTGTTCTTTAGGTTAGTAGTTTTGATTTGTATGTACTTCTAATTTTGAAATAGACAAAATAAAAATAAAAAGAAGGCCTAAGAACGGCTGTGAGGGTGGTGGAGGTCGTATTAAAAAAAAACATAAATTTTTTTCCTGATACTTTTTTAAGTCGAGAATCAGGAAAATTTTTGAAAATTGTTTAGGGAAAGTCAAGGAAATTAAAACTGAATTTTTTGTGGCAACCCTGTTTTTATATTGAGCGTTTAAAACATAAGAGAAAAAATAGAAAATATATTCATTTGGCAGAATTAGAAAGTTGATAAATTTCTACCAACCACGCGTGTGCCTTGTACTTAGTTGCCATAAGATAATAATACAACTAATGAATGCACTTGGTGTGTCTCATAGCTATTTTCTTTAAATTAATGAAATTAAATTTTTCACTTTGATGTTTTCCAGTGAAGATATTCCTTAGAACGTACGACGAAATTTCTCTGCTGAAAGGCTAAAAGTGCTTTTCAACTGCCATGTATCTGTATTTCTTATAAATAAGTATTAAAGTAGATATGCTGTTAAATAATATGGTTAATAACACTTATAGTCATATGTTAAACATGTTCAGTTCAAGGACAAGCATATTGTGAATAATATGAATGCATAACGACCGTGAGAAAAAATGCATGGAAAACAATTGAATAAGTAACTAATTGATAACAAATATACCAGGGATTGTTTTATTGTATGCGCGTTTATATGTATTTATAAGTCATAAGCGAAATACCCAAGGAATCATTACTTTCACATCCAGATTTTCTGTCCAAGTCTTTCACAACCAAAAAACCTTTGTGCGTGGAAATAATTAATTATGGAACTTTAATAATATAATATTTGAAATCGCCTACCTCAAAAACCTATAAAACGATATGCCACATCGGTAGTGGGAGTGGGGGTGGTGGTAGTGGGAGAGGATGAAGTAAAGAGAAATTTGAGGCCTTTGGTTCTTACATACACACTAAATCACAATTTTATTTTTTTCATCCCCTTTTATAATGAGGTAAGGGTAGCAATGGGGAGTAGCTAATGCCAAAATTTTTTTTGAGCTAGCTTCTTTTATATATACCAATTTTATATATACTCTTACTTGCTTGATTTACCTATCTACCCCCCCCAATTTATCCCCCAACCCTTCAACGGAATGAGATCAAAATATAATCTAGTTCCAGGTCTCGTTAAAATACACGCGTGTACCAAATTTCAAGACAATATCTTAAACAGTTCCAGAGTAATCGTGCGCATAAAAAAGTTACAGACAGACAGAACGACAGGCAGACTTTTTTTTGCTCAAATTTAATATCTCGACGTTTTATGACATTCTAAGTGTGTGATTGTGAAATAAAATCCGCATATACACGCGACTAGTGAGAGAGGTGGTGCCTTACCGTGATCCTTGCAGGAGTTGGTATCGCTGTTCGGGCAGGAAGACAGCCTTTTCTTCACTTTCCAGTTACAGAGGGGAATCCGTATGCAATGCACAATACACTCACAGTTATATTAATACGTAATAGTAACCAAAATAATAATCAGCAGGAGTAAATTAAATTGTTTAGAGATTTAACTTAATTGAGATAGGCACGTGCCGCAATAGCTTTCGAAGAAGTGTCTGTTGGTCTATCCTCCCACATTCGGGCGCTCTCGGCCCTGTTCGGCAAGTACACCAATCTCACTTCAATTTTCGATATACAAAAAAAAAAATTACAATTAAATGAATAAATGTTATTATTAGTACCTACAGTAACTTTATACATTCTAGCTGACATTATATCAGGTATGGCTGCTTTTTTAATATGTATAGGATTAAAAAGCAATGATAAATCCAAGTTTACGACCTCGGCATACCTCCGGATCTTGCTCAAAAATCCGAAAAACTGCGAGATTTTTTTTTTTTCAGTTTTTGTCGATTTTGACACATTTTTAGGCCTTTGGTTCTTGTACACACACACACTAAATCACAATTTTATTTTTTCTTACACCCTTCAGGGTGGATGATGCCTTGGCTTCTTGTACATACACTATACACCAATTTAATGAACTACTAATTGCTTATTTTACATATTTACCTCCCAACCCTTCAACGGAATAAGATCAAAATATAATTTAGTTCCAGATCTCGCTATAATATATTTGTGTACGAAATTTCAAGTCAATATCATAAACCTTGAAGAGGATAACAGAATAAAATTGTGATTTAGTGTGTATACAGGCACCAAAGGCCTCCAAATTTTTTTGATAATAGCCTCCCCCTCTACCACTTCCATTACCATGTAGCATATCGTTTCATCGTTAGGGTAGACGATTTTGAACATTAAATTATTAAAGTTCTATGATCAATTGTTTCCACATAGTTGAGTGCAAATATTAGTATCGACATTTTTTTGTTGACTTGGAGAGGAAATGTGGATGTGGAAGTAGTGATTTCTCGAGTGATTCCTTAGGCAGCGGTTTTTAATGGAATTCCGACATTCGCAAAATTTGCGATTAAAAAAAGCTTTTTTCTAATTTTTGCTCATTTTTTTTTAGTAGGCGTACGTCGATGAGATTATTGTAGAACTGCCGCCGAACCATACGTTGCAGTTTGAGAAAGATTTCTTAGAAATCGCTTAAACTCATCTAGAGTAACTATTGAACAAACAAATAAAAAACCTCTGCCCAAGGAATCACTACTTCCACATCCAGATTTGCTACCCAAGTCTCTCACAACGAAAAAATTTTGTATGTGGAATTAATTGTTTACGGAACTTTAATAATATAATATTTGAAATCATCTACCTCATAAAACGATATCCCACATCGGTAGTGGGGTGGGAGTAGTGATAGGGGGTGGTAGTGGGGATGGATGAAGTAAAAAATATATTTTGAGGCCCTTGGTTCTTGTACACACACTAAATCACAATTTTTATTTTTTTCATCCCCTTTTATAATGGGGTGGAGGTAGTAATGGGGGTGGCTAATTCAAAAAATGTTTGTGAGACATTAGCTTCTCTTGTATGTACTAAATAGCAATTTTATGGACTTTTGCCTGCTTGATTTACCTCATTACCCTAATTTACCCCTCAACCCTCCAAAGGAATAAAATGAAAATATAATTTAGTTTCAGATCTCGTTAAAATACATGCGTGTACCAAATTTCAAGACAATATCTTAAACGGTTCCAGAGTAATTATGCGCACAAAAAAGTTAAACAGAAATTTTTTTTGCTCAAACTTAAAATCTCGACGTTTCATGACATTCTAAGCTTATTTGAACAATAAAAAATTTTTTGTCGTTGCCACTGGATGTGGAAGTAATAAAAAACATGCAGTCGAATTAGGAACATCCCCCCTTTAAATTTTTTTCAAGTCTATTAAAAGTGTTTCATTTTATGTTATATTGACATTTAAACAACTATTTTTACCGAATTATGATATTTAGCCCTGATTTTGATGAATTATTATTTATTAAAAAAATTCTAGGTATTAATCAATGTCAATACTTTAGGATTTATTATTCAATTGCTCGCCGTTGGCTTTCTTCTTCTCCTCTTCCTTTCTTTGCACGCTACGCTACCAATTAAAAAAGTCTGGGTGTTTCCAATTTACAACGAATATAGGAGACATAAAACGATTTGTAAATATATTTATGTAAATCCTCAGATTTATGTTTTTAATGCGTAAAGCTTGGTTCATAGCACTCTCATAAATTCATCATAAATATGCAATATCTTGTATTTCGAGTAAGAATAATAAATGAATTACCATAATCGCTGTCATCAAATGAGCAACACAAATCATGTGATTTAGCCTCGGATTTAGCGTTCCTACACATACATATAAAATTTGTATTTTGCAAATAATAATAATAATAAATTTCATTACGAAATGGCCATTTACATTTGGTTTAAAATATGACGAACATAGTACCGCACAACTTCAAAGTTCCTCATTATTTTGGACCTTGCTACAGGGTTGGAAGAAAAGTTTTTTTTTCATTTTAAACAAAAAACTGTTTTTTTTTTGTTTTAAACAGTTTTTTTTTTTCAATGTTTTAAATGGTTTAAAACAGGTTTAAAACGTTTAAAACTCTATTAAACTAAAATTAAATGGTGCCAAGTTACTGTGTCTGCTACTACTACTTAATGCCAGATGACGTTCTTAAACGGATTTTACAGCACTCTACAAATAAAACGTTCAGTTTAGTGCAAGTGACGACTGACCATTTCACTCATAAGAGTAAGACTACAGAGGCTATTTTTTGCGAGTGTGTTTACTGTTTATTTTGGAATTATTTATCGGAATGGACCGTCATCAGCACTTTTCCTGCTTTCCACAATCTCCAAAATAGGTAATACATTTGTTTAAAACATCGCACTGTGTTTTAAACAGTTGTTTAAAACATGGTGCGATGTTTTAAACATGTTTTAAAGATCTCGTTTAAAACATTTTGTTTTAAACAAGCCTCGCTAACGTTTTTCCTTTAATCGAAGACATTAAAACTTACATTATTGACTATAAAGTTAAATGAGACCTATTTAGGTTAAAACAATGATATGATTGTTATATTATAGGTTTTTAATTTTTCTAAAGTTTGGGATATAACGTGTTGGTGAACATGTGCAGTGACTTTTTACTAGTTTTAGTAATACCAACCTAGTTTTCGCCATGACACTTTTTACCAAACTTTCTAACGTGAAATCAGTTGACAATTGTCAGTTACCGACCTTCATCAGCCAGTCAGCATTTTTGTTTTAAAAAACTCAAAGCACTACGCAAGAAAAATACACTCTAACTCACTGGCGACTATTACACAGGTCAACAAAAAAAAAGTTCTGCTCCAAGGACTAGGCCTATCACGCCTTATGTATTTTTGTGTGCTGCAACTGAATTTTCAATTTAAAAAATTATCTATCGCGTAGATTTCGAGCAAATGTCAAAAATTGTCAAAAAATCGTATTTTGACGATAAAAACCGGTATTTACTCGAAATCTACGCGGTGGAATTTTTTTTTCAATTGAAAATTCGGATTCAGCACACAAAAATACTTAAGGCATTTTAGGTTTAGTCCTTGGAGCAGATTTTTTTTTTGTATACCTGTTAGAGATCTAATTTAACTTATTTATTAGAAGCAATTTAGACAATGAGAACATAATTTTGCCTTTCAGGGAAGAGACCTAATTCTATTTTCAGTAAAAATAACTTCCAGGACATTTTATGAATATGTGCCTTTAGGTAAAAATTATGTGCATGGAAAAGTAAGGCACTTACATTGGAACTAGCAGTGACCACGAGGGCAACATTTTAACTTAAATCTGACTACCAAGGCAAGACTCAGGCTATACTGACGTTAAAGATTGGTAAAATTTCTCTGTTTCTATTTAGATCAAAGACAGCGACTCTAAAGGTAACAATTTAGTCTAAAATTACGTAATATTTTCTTACAGATAGGCCACAAAATGCGCTTTAACTATTTTGTTCAATTTTATGGAATAACGTAAACATTTCTTGAAAATTACGTCAAAGTCAATTTGACTTGCCAGGCGTTTCTTAAAAACACATTACCCAAATGTTAATAAATCACTGGTGTAGGGTCTGTACTTCGAAGGACCACTTGTACTGGACTGTATTATAGTACCACTGTTTTAATTACGGTAAAGGATAGAAATGATAGAAACTTGTAATTTTAGAACACTTGTGCTTTACTGTAATCTCGGACTTGTACTTGTATAATATATTGTAAATGTTCTAAAACTAGTGTGTGACTCTTAAAAACTACCCTTATCCTACAATATCTTGTCTACCTACTTCCCCACTCCCACATTTGGCGAGTGTTACTAGGGATTGCAATTTACCGGAAGTTTTAATAACCGGTAAATCGGTAAATAAAAATGTAAATAACCGGTTAACCGGTATTTACCGGTAATTTTTAGAATGGATGATTAGGGTGGCGAAAATGGCAATTGTCTTTTTCCATATACAAAATTATCTAAATTTAACAAAAACATTTTTATATACGTACTTATATGTGATATAATGAACAAACAAAAGGTTTTTTATCAACAGTAAAATCACAAGAGCTTTTTTTTATTGGATAAATTTCTCTCTGTAATAAAATCATTTTGCCAATCAGTGATTTTATAAGAAGAACTGACATGAAAAAATCGCGAGACCGGAGGTCGAATGATATTGTCAAATGTCAGTTTTTCGAGCAAAATTACTGATTGGCAAAATTTTGAGTTAAAAAGAAATTTATCCATAAAAGAAAAGCTCGAGTGCTTTTTGGCAAGATAAATTAACGACAGAATATGAATGTGAACGAACAACAATAATTTATTAAAAATAATTATAATTTTCCCAAAACGACTCATATCGTACAGTATAGTTTCCACAATACTTAAAAATTATAGCTGACAGTACAGATTTCAAAGTGACGTGCGACTACTAGGTGTACTCTGCTTTTGAGAAACAGGCATTTTTATCAACAGTAAAATCACAAGAGCTTTTTTTTTATCGGATAAATTTCTCTTTGTAACGAAATAATTTTGCCAATCAGTGATTTTATGAGAAAAACTGACATGAAAAAATCGCGAGACCGGTCGAGCGATCTTGTCAAATGTCAGTTTTTCGAGCAAAATTACTGATTGGCAAAATATTGAGTTAAAAAGAAATTTATCCATAAAAGAAAAGCTCGAGTGATTTTTGGCAAGATAAATTAACGACAGAATATGTGAATGAACAACAATTAAAAATAATTATAATTTTCTCAAAACGACTCATATCGTACAGTATAGTTTCCACAAGACTTAAAAATTATAGCCGACAGTACAGATTTTAAAATGACGTGCGACTACTAGATATACTCTGCTTTTGAGGAACAGGCATTTTTATTGTGATAAAAAACGATGCACCTTTTTTATTGCTGTCAAAGTGACAAAAATGTGACTTTTTTATATAGGAGTTAATTTATTAAAAAGAAAAAATATAAATGAAATGAATTTAAATAACTAATTATTCTGTAAATAACAAAAATATCCACTTAAATAACAAAAATTGTAAACATAAACTCAAATAGGGCATTTACTGAATACCTAATCTCAAAATACAATATTTTTTTAAAATAGCCTGTTAAAACGGTTAGTTTTTCAAAGCTATATATGTTAGTCGTCTGATATTTGTGCATAGAATACCATCAGCTGAAAATGCCCTTCCTCAATCGATATTGGTGGGTCGATAAGTTAATAAGAATTAGTAATAACATACTTCTAAATGTATTCCACGGATATTTGCGGCAGTGAAATATTCAATTTTCTGTCGTAAGATATTATCAATGTCTCTCTTGTATTTCTTGGGGCTTGGTGTTTGGAGTTTACTTTTTATAATATTATTTATTTATTGTTAGAAGTGCTCGGTGTTGGGACAGTCACTCTGTATTTAGTGAATACTAGTCACTGACATAAATAGAAACGTTGAATACGTGACATATCTTAAGTTCAGAATTTACCGAAATAACCGGTAAAAAATTAAAATTACCGGTAATTATCATCATGTATTTTTTGTCCTAATAACCGGTTAACCGGTTAACCGGTAATGCAATCCCTAAGTGTTACACAAATTGCCGGCCAGACCATAGTACTGACAGCTATTTCTAGTACAGGCCAAATTTAAAGTAAACAAAAACAAATAATGCCACTACGTAGCCTCAACAACTGGTAAGTCTGTATGCACTCAAAATTGAACATAATGTTGCAATTACGTTATATCGACTATCTCTGGTCATTGTGGTTTTAAATTGTACTACTTAGTCTATGTAATGAAGCATTCATTAAAAGACGACTTTTTTGTAAATATTTCGTACAAAGACGAAATTCCCCCTCCCCGTTTTCGAGGGTGCTGAACACGATGCAAGTGGTGGGAGAAGTTTTTGACCGCCGCAACCCCCTGAAACGGCCACCCCTTTTATGGATCCCTTTATTTTTTCATATATAAACGAGTCTGGGGAGTGATTTATCGACGGATTATACTTTAAATAACATGGAAGGAGGTTGTAGAGTAAGTGGAATCCAGACAGCAGGCCTAGGGGGTTGATTAAACCCTCCCTAGGGGTGGAAAACCATTTTTGTTTTCAAATGATTCGGTTCAAACGCACTGAAAAAAAAAATGGTTTGATTCAAGAATATATTGGTTTATATATACGCAAATAAATATATTCTTCATATAAAACAAATACATTTATTTCAAGAATAATTAATTTACTACCAGCTTTTGATTACTTGCCACAAATGTATTTGTTTTATATGAAGAATACATTTATTTGCGTATATATAAACCAATATATGCTTGAATCAAACCATTTTTTTTTTCAGTGCGTGTATCCCCCCGTTTCGCTGATCACGGGAAAAATATTCATCTTTAGCTTCAAGCCCTCCTCATAGTCCTCATCCCTCAAACGGGCAAAAACCACTCCTCACTCACCGTTTGAGAGATGAGGAGGGGTTGGAGCTAAAAGTGAATATTTTTCCCGTGATCAGCGACCCCGAAAACGGGATACGCGTTTGAACCCAATCATTTGAAAGAAAATAATTTTCCACCTCTCTGGAGAGTTTAATCAACCCCCTAGGCCTGCTGTCTAGATTCCACTTACTCTATAACCCTCTTCCATGTTATTTCAAGTATAACCCGTTGATAAATCACTCCCCAGACCAGTTTATATATGAAAACATAAAGGGGGCTGTCAAAAACTTCTCCCATCACTTGCATCGTGTTCAGCACCCTCGAAAACAGTGTGGGGGGGGAGGTAATCTCGTCTTTGCAAGAAATATTTACACTATTTCTGCCTTCATTACATAGACTGGATAGCGCGTCATATATGTTATCCTGTGGTACACCTTTATTTACATTAACTGGGCAATTACATGTAACAAAAGTAGCTTTAGGTACTAAAATGTGAGTTTTTGTAGCTTATCGAGAGGAACGATCAGTTTTCATTAAAGTTTCCTTCTGGACTGTAACTATTTTGATCATTTTTTTATCGTCACTGTTTGTCTGCTATTCAAATTATGAAAAAAATAATAATTTCACGAAAACCTTCACAACGATAACTAGCCGACATTTTGCTTTTGATAAACGACCACAGCCATCTGCATTAAATAGGTACTCGGTGATTAATTGCACCACATTTTTCACCAAGAAATGCACTCAGACTTTCACGCATAGTTTTTACCGCAATTAAAGTTTAATTAATTCAATTTAACGATTGGCCAGTCACCTCGGGTAAAGTCTAGTCGCATATGACTCTAAAAAAAATCTCTAACGATACCGTTCCTTTCAATGACCAGCGTAATTGAACAATGAAAGATTATGATGATTATAGCAATTAAAATTTGCCGTAAAATGCAGATAGAAAGGATATTGAGTGGTAATATGTAGTTGCAAGTAAAGCTGTAATTAGAGTGTAATAAATAAATTAATTTGTTTCTGAGTTTTAATCTTGTACGGCTATGTAAGGATTTTTAAATCAGCCTAATTAACTGTTAATGTAATCCTTTATGCATAAAAGGTTAACGGAGTTAAATGTACGAGGGAGGTTTGTTATCTAGTTCATGTGGACAAAAGCGGATTTAATAGAATTTTTAAGGACGGAAGTTAGAATAGAAAATAATAACTTAAAATTAAAACGAAAATTATTACTATAGTAACAAGTTTTGTTTTCATGGCTAACTTAGGTATAAAATTATTGCTGATTTCTGAGCTGTAAATTATTATTTTTTTAAATCACTATGTTTTTTTTTAAATTGCCCTAGTACCTTTATAATCAAATTATTTCAAATTTATATCGCGATTATAATGAAAAAAATGTTTACTTTGAAAAATGCGTTTTTTCTAAAATTTTCTAGATAAGCGACATTTATTTAGTACTAGCTGGTGCCGGCGACTTCGTTCGCGTGGAAAACTTCGTCCGCGTTAAGAACATTGACATACTAACTTATGCTTATAAAGAAGTACTACATACTCGGTATTCAGGAAGTACACTCGTGGGAACCCACTGCGCATCCATAGTACACGGGGAACCCACTGCGCATTCATTGCATTCAAGGAAAACTTCTGCGCATCCATAGTACTCGGGGAAACCCACTGCGCATCCATAGTACTCGGGGAAACCCACTGCGCATCCATAGTACTCGGGGAAACCCACTGCACATCCATTGTACTCGAGGAAACCCACTGCCCATCCATTGCATTCAAGGAAACTCCCTGCGCATCCCTTGAGCTCGAGGAAACCCACTGCGCATCCATTGTACTCGAGGAAACCCACTGTGCATCCATAGTACTCGGGAAAATCCACTGCGCATCATAATTTGATAACAATGCATTCTTCTATGTTTGTGTTAGAACGAGTTAAACGAAAAAAATAATTATTTTAATCGACAATAGAGCACATAGCGGGTATGTGTTAAATTTCATGCTTAAAAACATCCCTCTCCCTGATCACCCATTCGGGGGTCTCTTTTTGAAAACCGTCGAATATGTGTCTCCTTATTTCCTCAGAAGAACCCGTCGCTGGAATATCACGTTTCTGACTTACGCAATGCAATTACAGAACGGGGGTGGTAGATTGTCTAAAGGGTGACCTTTAGACAATATACCACCCCTTCAAAAAGTGAGAATCGAAATTTCGTCTTACTCGTGTCCAATAAAAGTATTTCTGCCAAATTTCACGCTTCTAGATCTAATCGTTTCAGAAAAGCTTAAAAACCTCCCCCTCCTCATACACTGTTTCGGGGGTTTCTTTTTAAAAACCGTCGAATATGTGTCTTCCTATTTCCTCAGAATAGTTCATTGCTCGAATAATCACGTTTCTGACTTACGCGATTTCAAAAATACAATCTACCACCCGGACCACCCCCATTTTCACCCCTTCAAAAAGTGAATATTTCGTCTTACACGTATCTAATATATTTCAACAAAAAATGTTTCTGCCAAATTTCATGCATCTAGATCTAATCGTTTCCGAAAAATTCTAAAATTTCAACTTCCTTTTTTACCCTCTTAGGGATCGAATTTCTTCTTAGTGGTTGCCTACGTCATTTGAGGAACCTCTATGCAAAATTTGAAGTTTCTGGACCCAATGGTTGGAGCTGTTCGTTGATAGATCAGTGAGTCAGTCAGTCAGTCAGGGTATTTTTTTATATATACATATATACAGTGTGTTTCACTTGAAATGGTAACACCAATAACTTCTTATTTTTTTTTTCCGATTTGAATCAAATTTTACTTAAGTATAAAATAAATCAGGATCTACTTATGACCAGAAAAACATTCGCCTCCTACAAATGCACAGCCACCTGCGGTACCAAAATATGCGGAGAAAATAAAAAAATCATATTAGGCATTTTTAATGAAACTTGTTCAGAATTGTCCAAAAAAACCTCTGCCCAAAATTTAATCAAAATAAAAAAAAATTGAAAAATTAAAATTTTAAAAATAATTATTTAAGAAAAAAAACCTGTAAATTGCTCGACAACTACCTGACAGCTTGGGTTTAATTTCAAACAAAATTGTCCAATTTACTTAAAAACAATGCATCGTGCGACAAAATTTCGTAGAACTTAAATTGAAGCCTATAAAATTTCCTATAAAGTCGTGTACTTCAAACTATTTTTGTATGTATTTCCAATATAATTATCATAGTGCGAAAATATTATAAATTTTTTTAAAGTTCACACCGCTGCGAAAAGTGCAAATTATTTAATCGAAAATAAAATGTATTTGCAAATTAAAAAAAAAAATGAAAACTACATCATCAGAAAGATGAAAAATTTTCCTTTAAAATTGTATTTTTTGTTTCCAAAAAACAATGTTGCAGTTTCTCGCGTTCCAGATTGTAATTGTAGATGTACTTCTCCTTCTCCTATACTACTCTTCATAGTATTTTTAATGGTAATTGTTTTTTATGGTAGTTTTTTTATGGAATTTAAATTGCTGAAAAAAAAATGAAATTTCAAGTCAACCATGTGATTGAAAAACTTCAACTGTTTTAAGATGCTCTATGCGTTTTCGCCAATAGTCAGCTGTAACTCTTTTTAATGCTTTAGGTAGAAGACCTTTTACATCTTCTAATTTGATTTTATTTTACTGATATAGGACAAGCAAAAGATTTATCAATCTTAGATCGTTAAAACACACTTCAGGAAAATAAATAAATAACTGCCAAAATTAATTATCGAATTTGCGTAACCCGCACGTTCATGTATCTGCTGTTAGGATTTTACGCTCCTAGTATAGATTTTTGTCTGTCACCTAATAATGAACAAAATAAGCCACTTTGAGGCCGTTCTCCGATGATGTAAGCAAAAGCCAGATATACAGGGCTATAAATTCGCCATTGGAGTTAGAACAAACCAAACTGATGAAACAAATAAATAAAGGAAGGTTGATCCCAAGTGAGTTATCCATATTTAAATGAAAGAGGAAGGTGCGTATTTCTCACTAAATTCTTTATGTTGTAGGCGACCTGTTCTGTCAACTAGACTGTAACGGGGAAAAATACAAACCTGTCGAAAGCAACGATTATGTGTTGAAAAATTTAAAGTTATCATCATAGTGGAATATTAAATTGAATAAAAAATTGCAATATAAGACAATTGGATATAAAAAATGCAATAGGGATAAGGCTTATGATTTATATACGTTTCATAATATTTATCCCTGACTTGTTTCTTATTGAAACTATTTTACATTTTCTAAAAAAGTTAACTTAATATTAATACTTATAGAAATTAGTATTTCGTGATTATTCTGGATTTAATAATTCATTATTAGCTGCATATTAACTCCTTTAATTAGTCTAATTGACTGATTGATTTACCAGCGTGCGGTAGGCATTGCTGCCATTCCCAATATATACAGGGTGTCTCATCAGGAACTGCATCGATCGATATATTGGCTTTAAACAGTTCGTGACGGAATATACTAGCGTGACGGATATTAGTAAAACTACAATAGATTTAGTGTTTGGAAATCATGCAAATATAAATGTAACTGTGGATCATAATTATATAATATCCAATCATTCCATTGTACATGTTTACACAGATAATATCGTTAATAGTTTTCAGGTCAAATTAACAAGAGGTAAATTAGATTATACTAAATTATCAAATTTATTGGTTGAAAAAGATTGGAGATATAGTAGTACGAATATAAAGGAAGTAACTGATACCTTTTTTGATAATTTAATAATAACATTAGATACATTTTCACCCCTAAAAGAAACCAGAATAAAGTTAAATAATAAATGGATGAATGATGACTGTAGAGAGGCTATCAAAAACAAAAATAACGCATATAAAAAATATAAATGGACTGGAAATAATGAGGACTGTGTAGCGTATAAAAAATGTCGGAATTTAGTAACGAGAACTATAGATAACTCAAAACAAATTTTTTATCATGATACGATAGACAAAAACAAAAATAATTCAAAATTAATGTGGTCTAATTTAAAAGACATATTGGGATGCGAAAAGCAAAAAATAGGCGGAATTGTTTGTGATGATGCATACTACCATAGTCCAAGTGACATTACCAAAGTGTTAAATAATTATTATATTGAGAGTATTGAAACAATTGTATCTAACATTGATAACAATATTAATGATGAAGCTTTATTTACAAACACAATACCACTATGCTCCTCTACTTTTACTGTATTTAAACAAGTATCAATAAAGGAGTTGAAAGAAATTATCTTTAGTCAAAGTAAAAACGGTAGCATAGATGAGATAGATTTAAAATTAATTAAAGAACTCTTTCATGTTATAGGATATCCCTTAAGGAATTTAATTAACCTTAGTTTAGAAAAAGGTATCGTTCCTGATAGATTTAAAACATCCATTATTATTCCAGTTCCAAAAGTACCTAATACAAACTTAGCACAAGAGATGCGTCCTATCAATATGTTACCATTCTGTGAAAAACTATTAGAACTTGTAGTATATAATCAAATATTAGAATATGTAAAATGCAACGATCTGCTTTGTACATATCAGTCAGGATTCAGGGACAAACACTCTTGCGAGGCAGCGTTACAGTCTGTAATATCTGATTGGAAAGGGGATATAAATCATGGACTTGGTATATGTGCGGTCTTCATAGACCTAAAGAGAGCTTTTGAGACAATTGATCGACATACTCTAATTCTAAAATTAAAAAGGTATGGATTTTCTGGCACAACTTTAATGTGGTTGGAAAGTTACTTATCATTTAGATGCCAAAAAACTAAATATGAGGAACAATATTCTGAAAGCCGCTATAACAACAATGGAGTCCCGCAAGGGAGTGTCCTTGGTCCCCTGTTATTGGATAGGATAGGATAGGAAAATAGGATACTTTTATAGAATTAGTGGACACATTTCCATAAACACAAAAGTAACATTATACAACAGCATTATTTTGCCCCATTTTACTTACTGTTCATCAGTTATATATGTATCCCAAGTAAATTGTTACAGACTGCAGATTCTACAAAATAAAGCAATGCGTATAATTTTGGGTGCAAATCGATATACAAGCATTAATATAATGTTAGAAGTGTTAGGCTGGCTGGATATAAAAAAGAATATGTATATTCAAACAATGTTATTTGTTTATAAAACATTGAATAAGAAGGTGCCTGAATATTTATCCTCAAGGGTAGTGAGTGTAAATGAAGTCCATAACTACAATACTAGAAACAAAGACAACTGTTACGTAAATAGAACAACTAAAACTCTCACAATAGTTTGTTTCATAAAGGTATCATTGAGTATAACTCTTTACCCAATGACCTGAAGACTAGTAATAGTATTGGTTTATTCAAATCAAAACTTATTAAGTACGTGAAAGAAAATATGTAAATGTAAGCATATAGGTATATATTGT
This sequence comes from Rutpela maculata, assembly GCA_936432065.2. Classification (NCBI taxonomy): domain Eukaryota; kingdom Metazoa; phylum Arthropoda; class Insecta; order Coleoptera; family Cerambycidae; genus Rutpela; species Rutpela maculata. The sequence continues at coordinate 142,482,482 of OW386290.2, forward strand.
TAAGTATGTCTGTTAAAAATAGGAGTTGTTAGAATATGCGTATTTGTATATAATTGTAATTTATGTACTAACTTAGTGCCTATATTATGTCTACTGTAATGTATTATCTTTAGATAAATAAATACTATTCATTCATATAGGGAAAAGTACGCACCAGAAAATTTAGGGAGCTACTAATGGCAGTGTGGCCATCCCAACAATAATTACAAGCATCTGGCACTTCCGGTTATATCGGAAGTCGATACCAACTTGCTTATCTTAAATGGAACACCCTATATATTTTAGTGTTTTCGAAAATAGCATAAAATTCTGAGTAAAAAACATGTAGGATACCTTATGCTTAAACCCATCCGTTTCAGAGATAAAGAAAAATGTGACGAGGAGAGCTGCACTCTACAATTCAATTACATTCAATAATATTACACCAAGTGTTCCATTTTTGACATTACATTTTGTAAACTTCAAACCGCGAAAACTTGTTTAGGTTAAATGGAACACCCTATATTTTTTTATATCAAGTTGTGTAATAGTCTGATATAAGCGTTGTGGGTAAGTTACAACTTTTTGAAATATTTGGAATTTTTTTAGAAATTCAAGAATAGTTAGTAAAAATTTTATCAAATTAGCCATAATTAGAAACAATCAGTAATACCATTCTCTTATGTCAAAAAAATGCCACCGCGTTTAAATTACACCCACGAAGACTCTTCGAATTTGTTTTTTATTTATGGAGAATATGATAAAGTAATATCAAAAATTTGTAGTGCACTTGCTACTCGATATCTACAAAAACGGAAACCGTCACCAAACACTGTAAAACGCATACTGGATCATTTTAAAAATTATGGCTGTCAAGGCAAGAATTCAAAAGCCTATTGTTTATGACAAAAACGTAGAAATAGCAATTCATTTCCAATGACGCCATTAAGACAATTTATCTCAGGACACCTATATTGTTTTTTGTCTATCTGCCATCGTTTTAGAAAAAAACCCAAATTCCATCTAATTTGGTCCACCCAGTACCTATACGTTAGAAATAATTCCCTACTGGCATAGTACTATTTACTATATTGGTTTTATACGCAATCAGAATAGTATATCTGAGTGAATAAATGATATTGACATTTGGTATGGCCCATGCAAAATTATCGTGAAAAATAAGCTAAATTTTAAATAAAATATGCTAAACAATTAGCAAAATATGCGTATTTATTGGACCACTTATTAAAATTGCAAAACTACTACCTAATTTCGAATAATTAAAAAAAATACATCCGAAATGTCCATACCCTGGCCTGCCCCATTACCAAATTCCCTAAACAAACATTAATTTTTGTTCCAAATATAGATAAATTAATTGTTTTAAGTATGAGTAATAGTGTAGTAACCTATTAAAGAACGAATAAAAGCAAAATTTATTTTATGACACGCTAAAATACATGGAATAAAAAATTAAATATCTCAACCCCCATAATAAAGTGTCACCTCCCCTGGCATAGTTCAAATTATTATATTCGGTTTTTAAAAGAAGCGCCGCGATTTGGCTTCTAACCACACTAACAAGCTCAAGGGCAAGTTAGGAAGACAACATTTAGTTACATGCAGTTCTTTGCTCCAACACGTTTAGTTGAGCAGGAGTTGTTACAGTGAGGTTATGTGCCAGTGAATTGTGTCTCTCTCCTGGTATGTATATTTTTGTGAAAATATTTAATTTTTTGTGTGCAATATCATGAAAACACAAGCAAAACGGCCTAATTATCCTGTAGACAAAGATGGAAGGTATAATGTTTTGACTTTTAATAATATCTTTGGTTTTGTAAAATTTTGTCACTTCCCTGGCGTCTTTGCCCTGGCCATTTAGGTGCCAGGGGAAATACAGTATTGTCAGGGGAAAGACAGTTGTTTAGTTATTGTCTAAAACTAGTAAAAATACAAATATTTTTAGTTTTGTATTTCTTACAGATTCACTTATATTAAGTAAGGAATATGGCAAACATAAAAAAAAAACAAACTAGAGAAGAAAGACTTCAAAAAAAAAGAGAAGCCGAAAGATTACGGTACCAGCGTTTAAAAAATGATGTCAATAAAAATGCAGAATTAAAAGAAAAAGAAAGACAAAAGTATTTGAGGAAAAAAGAAAAAGGACAAGTTAAAAGTGTCAAAGATATGACCCCTAGACAGCAAAGAACCATAAGAAAAATTTGGCGAGAAAAAACAAGAAAACGACGCATTCGTCTTCATATGCAAAACTCTCAAAATATAGTTACCCCACCTACTACAGATAACGAGGAGCAGCAACGTCCACGTCAACAAGGAGAAGATAAAAGAACCCTAGCCGCTAGGACTAAGGCATTACGACAAAGAAAAAAGCGCAACAAACTAATAAAACATCAAAAGCAAGAAATAAAAATGTTACGAGAAAAAGTTAAAACTTACAAGAAAGCAATTAAGCGTTGTGATAAGAAAATGCGAAAAATCATGTTGACTCCAAACTCAAAAGTTGAATCTTTAATAAGTGATGCTAAATCTAATAAAGTGGAAGAAGTTAAGAAAACGTTATTATTCGGTGAGGTGATGACAAGGCAACTAAAAGAAAATCTAACAAACATTTCGAATGACCAGGAAAATAAGATATTTAGGAAAGTGATCAGTGGAAATATAGCAAAGAAATACAATGTTTTAACTCAAATTAATGTAAAACCAATATCGCAACCAAGAGATAAAAGAAGAAGCTTACTAGATGTTGCTCGTAAAACAAGATCAGACAGGATACGTAGTAAAATAAGTAACATTGTAATCAATTTTTTAGAAGAAGACTGTAACAGTAGGTTGTGTCCTGGTAAGCGCGATTGCATCACTAAAAAGAAAATCAAGAAACAAAAACGCTATTTACTAGACACCATGAAAAATTTGTTTAGAAAATTTTTAAAAACCAAGAAAATTAAAATAAGCTACACTTTGTTCTGTCAGTTACGGCCCTTTTGGATCATACCTCCGACCATTGATAAACGTGAAACATGCCTTTGCATAACTCACACGAATATAGACCTTTTATTGGCTAGCTTGAACCAAGCAAAGATTATTGCAATATCAAATCACCAATCGTTACTTAACCATTTGTGTTGCGACAGGTACAATCAATTGTGCTTATCCCGAGAATGTCAGCAATGTCAAACAAAGTCCTTGTTGTAGGAAGAATTTGATAATTCTATTTTAATTAAGTATCACAAGTGGAAATCTGTTATGGAAAAAATTGAAGATTTCAAAACCAAAAAAGTTCGAAAAGTCAGAAAATATGCAAAGAAAACATTTTCTGCCACACCAAGAGATATTATATTGCAGCTTGAATCTGACTTGGGCGCATTCTTGAAGCATGAATTCACTATTGCGCACCAGTACCAGACCCTTAAAGCATTAAAACAAAATTTAACAGAAACAGATTGTTTAATCCACATGGATTTTTCGGAAAATTTTAATACAAAGTATTTCGAGGAAATTCAATCATTTCATTTTGGCGGTTCACGAACGCAGATAAGCCTACACACTGTCGTCGTCTATACAAATTGCAAGACGGAATGTTTTGCTACCATGTCAACCGATTTAAGCCACAACGTACCCGCCATTTGGGCACATTTGGAGCCTATACTGAAGTTACTCCCTCAAGAAATAGAAAACATTAATTTTCTTAGTGATGGCCCGGTGAATCAGTATCGGAACAAAGACATGTTTTACTACCTGACAACGCAGTTGATTGCTGCATATCCAAATATACTGAATTTTACCTGGAACTATCATGAAGCAGGGCACGGCAAGGGTGCGCCCGATGGCGTGGGTGGAACTTGCAAGAGGACTGCAGATAAATTGATCTCAACTGGTACTGATATCCCAAATTTGGAAGCCTTTTCAAATGCCATTGAAAAAAATTGTCCGGGAATAAAAACATTTGTTATTTTCGCAGCAGACATAGCATCTAAGAAGATCATTTTTGATAGTCAACAATCCCAACTTAAGTCATTTGTTGGTACCCTTAAAGTACATCAAGTTAGAGGAAGCGCGTTGGCACCTTATAAACTAAGTATGAAAAGTTTAAGTTGTTTCTGCGACACAGATGCCTGCACACATTTTGACTTAGGGACCATTACTTACGAAAATGTTGAGAAAGAAAACCACCTGTCCGTTGCTGATGTGTATCATTCACATTCTAACTCTAAACCTGGTTCTTCGCACCCCACTCGACCTGAAGATCTATATAAAAGTGGCGATTATTTCCTGATAAAATTTCCCCAAAAGAAGACTGAGTACCGATATGTTGGCGTGTGCTCTCAAGTTGATGATGCAGAGGAAGAAATGCTCATTACATTCCTCAAAGTGTGCAATGAAAATGCTACACTTTTTAAAGTGGACGAAACCGACGTTTCATATATACCGTATAACCAAATATGTGATAAACTACCTCAACCTAGTTTAGTGTTACAAGGTGATCGAGTGTATTACAGTTTTAAGAAGCCTGTTAATGTTTTTGAACAATAAAGCCAAAATAAACGCGAATATGCCAAGAAAATGAATGTCCAAAGAATATTTTTTTTTTTTAAGTTGATTTTTATGAATGTCCAAAGAAGTAGGTACCTATTTTTTTAGTTGATTTATGAATGCCCAAAGAAGTATTTTTTTAAGTTGATTTTTATGCATGTTCAAAACATTTTTTGTTAATAAAATGGGATCTATGCCTTTTAAATTTTATTAATGTTTACCAATACTATCACAATTGAGCAATTAACAAATTAAATAATTATAAAATTACACTCCCCTGTCCTGTTTGTCACTACCCTGTCCACACTGTCACTCCCCTGGTCAATGTCTTTTCCCTGGCCACAAAAAAACTGAAAAAAAGCGAAAAAATGACTGGCCCATTAAAACTCATGATGCATATTCCATTATGGTACACACATTTTGAAAATCATGTCCAATTCTAATATTTTGACTGGGGGGCAGAATTATATGGAGCTAAAACGCAATATCATTTATTCACCCATCTACCATTACTTATCCCATTTTTATAAAAGAAAACCTTAAGAAAGGAAGTTTTCGTATACCTATGTGCCGATTCCTCACGTTCTATCGAATAGTTTTAAGATTCCAAGTAGCAAAGAGGGTTGTCGCCTCAGGATGAATAAACCCAGTGACCTTGAGCGTTGTGCCACCTGCCTGTCAACAAGGAATGCCGTGTAGGGAATGACCTGGCTTGTTGCTTTTGTTGCGACGAGAATCCGTATGTGCCTAACAGGAAATTCGACGTCGTTTTAGTACTGTTTAATGACATCTCGGAAGAATAATCTTGTATTATTTTCTCGACGTCGAATGGGCTCATTTAGTTTTTTTTTTTTTATTACATTTTCTGTAAGATCTAATAATTCTAGAGCGAAAAGAGACCCGGTGAGGATGAACGGGGAGGGGGAAGTCTAGAAGCGTGAAATTTGACAGAAATACAAAGAGTATTTCTGTCATTGGAATCTATTAGACACGGGTAAGGCAAAATTTCGATTTTCACTTTTTGAAGGAGTGAAAACGGGGGTGGTAGAAGGTCTAAAGGGCTCCCGTATCTCTGAAATCGCATAAGTCAGAAACGTGATATTCCAGCGACGGGCTCTTCTGAGAAAATAAGGAGACACGTATTCGACGGTTTGAAAAAGTGACTCCCGAAAGGGTGAACGGGGAGTGGGAGGTTTTCGGAACCGGTTAGACCTAGAAGCGTGAAATTTGGCAGAAATACTTTTTATTGGAATCTATTAGATACGAATGAGACGAACTTTCGATTTTCACTTTTTGAAGGGGTGAAAACGGGGGTGGTAGTTGGTCTAAAGGGTATTCGTATCTCTGAAATCGCGTAAGTCAGAAACGCGATATTCCAGCAATGGGCTCTTCTGATTAAATAAGGAGACACGTATTCGACGGTTTTCAAAAAGAGACCCCCCCCCTCCCCGAACGGGTGAATAGGAAGAGGGATGTTTTTAAGCATGAAATTTGACACGTGCCCGCCCATGTGCTTTATTGTCAATAAAAATAATTACAAACCTTCCATTCCGTGTCTATTGTGTTAAGAAGAAGGGTCTGCTTACTCATTCTTGTGACTGCACGTAGTGGTGTTGAAGTATATAGTGAGGGTTAAAATAAATCGAAAATTTGTTTTGTTCAAATTGGCTTAGAATATCATAAAACGTTGAAATTTTAAGTTTGATAAATTAACTCCTATATAAAAAAGTCTATTTGAGAGTCACATTTTGTCACTATGACAGCGATAAAAAAGGTGTATCGTTTTTTATCACGATAAAAATGCCTGTTCCTCAAAAGCAGAGTATATCTAGTAGTCGCCGCACGTCATTTTAAAATCTGTACTGTCGGCTATAATTTTTAAGTCTTGTGGAAACTATACTGTACGATATGAGTCGTTTTGAGAAAATTATAATTATTTTTAATTGTTGTTGTTCGTTCACATATTCTGTCGTTAATTTATCTTGCCAAAAATCACCCGAGCTTTTCTTTTATGGATAAATTTTTTTTTAATTCAAAATTTTGCCAGTCATTTGACAAAATCGCTCGACCTCCGGACTTGCGATTTTTTCATGTCAGTTTTTCTCATAAAATCACTGATTGGCAAAATGATTTCGTTACAAAGAGAAATTTATCCGATAAAAAAAAGCTCTTGTGATTTTACTGTTGATAGAAAAATCTACTATCTGTAGTTCTGTTTTTTTGTGCCCACGATTACTCTGGAACCGTTTATGATATTGACTTGAAATTTGGTACACGTATGTATTATAACGTGATCTGCAACTAAATTTTATTTTGATCCTATTCCATTGAAGGGTTGGGGAAAAAATAGGTAAAGCAAGCAAATAAAAATCCATAAAATTGGAATTTAATGCATGTACGAGAAGCCAAGGTCTCAAAAAATTTTTTGGCATTATCCTCTGCCAACCTCATTACCATGCCCACCCACCCCATTATTAAAGGGGGTAAAAAAATAACATTGTAATTTGGCATATATACAAGAACCAAAGTCCTCAGTTTTTTTTTGGGCATTAACCACCCCCACCCCATTATTAACAGATGATAAAAATATTTGACTGGATACGTTTTTTCGTAAAAAAAAAATGCATTACAAAAAAATTCATTTTTCAAGAATGCAACTTTAAAATGATACAAAAAATTGATTTTCAGCACGTTTAAAAAGCTACAATTTAAGAAAAAAATTCTTAGTGTGAAATGACCGTTCTTTCCTCAAATTATTTTTAAAAATCTCCTTTTTTAAGGAAAATAATAAATATTGTTATTTGTTATTTTCCATAATAGTTTACACCTACACGACCTATAATTACACCAAGTTTCATTAAAAAAGATTAATTATTTCTTTACTAATTTCGGATCATGTAAAATTAGAAATTTTCATGGTTTTTATTTTATTGCAAAAAAAATGGCTGATCGATTTTGGTCGAGTTTTATTCGTAATTTATTTTTACAAACATTTTGATTTGAAAAAATGGGACAAAATAGTACTATTATTCAGCGAGCATGCGAGGAGAATACTATACTTTATCCCCGACTTAATTGTTTAAATCGTTTAAGGTTAAAAAAACAAAGTTAGTTCATAGTAAAACTTTGTTTTAACGTCTACGACGTCAAATACGAAAATATGGACACTCCATTGGAAATAATGAACTTTTCGACCATATATAACGTGATCTACCATGACATGAAAATTTAACAGTAGGTTGTCCCTGTTGTAGAACTCTCCAAAATCGTCCTAAGTTGAAGACATAATCAAAATTCGACTTAGGCAAAAATTTCATTTGAAGACATTTTTGGGAGTCTGCAGAGGCGCAGATCAGTCCACAAGGGCCGTTTTGGGTTCTATAAGGCGTTGGAAATGACCAGGTGAAAATTCGAAGAAACACCGAATTTTCACTTAGGAAAAATGTTTTTGGTTCAGAATATGAGAGTAGAAGTATATAATGACAAAGATTTATGAATAATATACTTTTTCAAAGGTACCATAAATTGGACTTTGAAAAATAATATTTTTGGAAGGGCGTTGAAATTTGGCTTGAAAATCGATTTTTCAAAAGTACGCCAAAATTTCACCCGCAGATTAACTTTTCAAAAGTACCTTGAAATTTGGCTTGAAAATCGATTTTTCAAAAGTACGCAAAAATTTCACCCGCAGATTAACTTTTCAAAAGTACCTTGAAATTTGGCTTGAAAATCGATTTATCGAAAGTACGCCAAAATTTCACTTGCAGACTAATTTTTCAAAACTGCGTTGAAATTTGGCTTGAAAATCGATTTTTCAAAAGTACGCCAAAATTTCACCCACAGATTAGTTTTTCAAAAGTACCTTGAAATTTGGCTCGAAAATCGATTTTTCAAAAGTACGCTAAAATTGGTCTTAAAATGGATTTTTCAAAAGTACCACAAAGTCAGTTTAAAAAGTACCACGAAAATGTAATTTAAATTATTTTTTATTTTTTATTCCTCAACCAAAGACATTGACCTTTGAGGTACGGTCATTGAAAGCCCAATTCTAAAATATGAGCATAAAATTTTAACGATGCACTGCATCCAAAAGGCAAAATAGAAGATTTTGTCAAAGCCGGCGTAGTGCCGATAAGCAAAAATTGATAAAAATCAATGCACATGTGCAAGACCGGTTTCTCGCATAGAAAGAGTTTGGATTGACCCAGCGGCTCGCAATTTGGTCGAGCGCGTTGAGTGGTCCAGACAAAGCGATGGTAGAAAAGCCAATAACAGGGCTTTTCAAATGACAAAGTTATAGAGGAAAACGCCTTGTGCATAAAAATCCAAAAATTCAATTTTGCCTAAAAGTCGCTCGAAGGTGAGACGCTGCCAAATCGATAATATCGAACGACTGTGATAAGGGTTAGTAAGTCGTGGACTGATCGAACGCCACTCAACTTATGCAGTAATAAGTCCTCTGAATGTGTTTGAGTACGTGAATCTCCACGATACAAGAACTTTAAAGCTAAGTAGTCTCTAGCGAAACTAAATTCATTTAGTAAAACTTTTTTAAGTTAATTTCAGTCAGCCTTAATTATTCATTTACCCAGAGTCTGAAATGATTCTAAAAGCTCGCATTTTGATTCTGAGAAGGTATGTATGAATCTTTTCTACCTAATCGATCGTTAGCGTGAGCGCTCTCGCTTGTATGATCTGAAAGTCACTACCTTGATTGGGGAAGGCACGATTCTTATCTTGAGAATTTTGTATAACCAATTCTGTTAAATAAACGGATTCTTTGAACTATTGTTTCTTAATTGATCTTGAGGCCTGTTGACGGTCTATAATCCCTGGAACTTTCGTATAGAAAACCGGATGGGTCGAGTTAATTCGCATTATAACGTTCGACCTTCTGGTTGCTTTACGGAGGTTTGATAGGGATTTTTTTATGCGTTTTTTGAGAAATATATTCCGTTATTAATGGACCAAAACGTGATTTCCGCGTACTAAAACTAATCCCTCCGCAGAGAAATTCTTCGGTTGGGATTTTTTTATGCAAAAATTCAGGAAATTAAGAGGTGCCTAAACCCCTAACGAGGGAATTCAGGTCCAGAGAGAGCGTAGTTTCCGATATGTGGTAGTGCAGCCTTGGTCCATTACTCGGCTACCGAAGTGCATCTTATCTCGAACCCGCCTGGGAGGTAGAAGAACGGGGGAATACGCGACTGGCGCCCCCTGAGAAATAAATTGGTGTCGCGTCATTTTGACGCCCGGTAGTGCGTTCTTCTACATCCCCACCGAAAAGAGTTAAAAAAAATGAAAAATTAAAAAAATTACAAAAAAATTACCTTATTTTTTTTTTTGTAGAAATGCTCCGCCAATGACTTTAACCAATCTGACGTAACGCGGTACAACCATATCATTTTATCAGACTTGGGATTGACACTATTGACAGCAAAGCTGGAGAGGGTAGAAGTGACTTTTTGGTTTTAATCAAATCACACGACAAAAATAGCGAAATAAATCGAAAAGATATTGACCCTATGCTAGTGAACTCTGCAACAACAAGTAGAAGAGATGTTTACATAAACCCGTCAATAACACGCCGGTGTCCTGATTGTTCGACCGAAAGCAAAAAACGCGGCACTTTGACCGCACTCGTCGGCTTCACTTTTTATGCCAATTAAGGAAATGTGAACATCTCCAATACGTTATTTCACAAGTAAATTCGTCGACCTATTACTAGCCTAGTCAATAACAGTAGTGTATCTTCGCAACTTTAATATACTAAATTACCTCAAAACTCTCTAAAATTTTGCAGAGCCTTTCCCACATTGAAGACTAGTACACCATTTTATTTTCCGCATATCATGGTAAATCACGTTGTATACACAATACACATAGACCTAGCTTGTTTACATATAATGTTGGTGGCCAGAATAGCGGTGGGGAAAGGAGGGTAGAAATCAATGCAAGATTGCCAAGTCTCTCCATTAGTCATATTATTAAGGAAATATACCTATATTTGTTAGGATATTGTGTTTTCATAACCACCCTAATATAATTATCACTAATAACACCAATGAGCTCTAGCCTTTATCTTCAAAATGTAATGATTTAGATAAGCTTATCTTTCAATTAGATATTTTTTACATATTTTTATCATTTATTTGCAAATATTGTTAAGTGTTGGCAACTGTGCAGTAATGGGGACATCCTGTCAATGGATCTGGTCGTTCATTTCACAAGTACGTAAACAGAAGTCATAGGCGTGGAAAAGGGACAGTAAATCATTTGAGGTCATTCATTAAACGTACCTTGTTTATTTTGTACATGATTATGTATTTCATAAAATCTATGTATTCTACTAAAACTTATTTAGACTCAATTTATTGTTTATGTATTGTATCATGAAATATATACATTTTTTACATTTTTTCTTTACCACTCTTCCATCTTAGTATTCATCCTTTCAAAGTATTGATAACAAGTGGGGGTAATGAAACTAATATGCATATTTTTTTTATAAAAGCATAAATAATAACATTAACAAATATTTCTGTAAAATAATTTATAATTTTGTAAAAGCCTAATGGTAATTAGTTCCATTTAACAGTTTAAAACATTCACAGTTCTCATTAAGAAATTCATTTTTCAGTGAGTTGTATTCACGTTTTTATTTTTATAAATATCTGCAACACTGAATACTTTTTGATATTTTTTGGTAAATTTTTAATGTGTCTTGATTTTTCAATAAATTACAAAAGTTGATCCCCTAATAACTGATACGCCCATGGAAAGGATTCTACCCTCCTTTTCCAACCCCCCTAGTGCTGCATTCAAACAGTTGTCTATGTAGAATAAATGAATGTTAGGTCTATAATATGTATATATGGTCCAAGAATGAACTTGCCCGTTGGTTATGAAAATTGCTTGTTCCTGATTGGTCAAAGGCGTGATATAATGAGACTATGTTCGTTATACACACTAGGTTGGAATTATTACTACCATTATTCGTCAGTTTTTACATGTATGCAAGGATTTTACGATAGTCGTGGATAAACACGTTTTTCAAAATTAAATTCCAAGAAACGCTCTCCTCCCAGATTAGCAAAACTTTACTGTAACGTCCTGATAATAGGTATACAGATTTCATTTCAGAAAGAAAATTAGCCCCGCAAGAAAAATCGTTGAAGAAAATACAGTTTTATTTGACTATAAAAAATATATTCGATTTCTTCTAATTTCTCAATGAGTCTCTCCGTTTCTCCATTAGCACGTCCGCGTCTGCGACCAGAGAGTAGCAAACGAGAGAAATCTGCCTCTTTCTGCGGTGACAACAGGTCGCATGCAGGTAGTTTTAATAACGCTAGTATAAAACGGCAAACAAAACAGGTGTCTCAACTCCCAGCCAGTGCCAAGTGTTATTTATCGGTTTCTGAGGAGACGTAGATGAGCCCGAGGACGCCTAACGTAAAAGTGATTTACTGCCCGTTTCCATGTAGTTAATTGCCTTACACTGTATGACAATTGTGTAATTGGTCAATTATTTAGTATTCAGTTTGCCTCATAAATTTTCCAGTAACAGAAAGAATTATTTAGTTTTTTTTTTTACAACGTGCGTTGAATGTTTTTTGCTACAAGCAGCAGGGCGGGAGATGTGAACATAACCAGTTCTGAATGTGAGTAGTCATATCCAGTCATCTAGGGATTTACCCCAAACATTTTTTTACTTAACTTTACTTACCCTAGTTTGTGACTGTGCCTCTCTCCTATGTATTTGTCTGATGTGTCTTAATACTAATTATTTTAGAATTACCTCGTTAGTTTCTATGCTGCAATCGGGGTCCTGAACAGATGTGAGAAACTATATGCATGGCATGGCAAATCAGGGACACATTTCCGAGGATGTTTAATCTTAACCACATAAAATCGTTAAAGTTATGGTATATTAATTGATTAGCACAAAAAAATTCAAAATCTGCTTTAAAATGTTTGTTTTATTACTACTATTAATAAGGAATTCATTCATATGTCGTATTAAAATGTGCGATAAATACAAACAAAATTGCAGCTAAAAGAAAATAAGAAAATATAATTTTGTTCTATAATTAAATGTTAAGAATTAACTAAGGTAGCTTTGAAAACAATGAAAAATTTAGCTTGTCAAACATAATTTGTTGGTTTACCGGTGTTTGTATTACGTTTTTAAAAATTGTTTAAAAGTCTTGTTAATTGTGTTCAAAATGCCGCAAATTTATACAAAATTGTATTTTCTTATTTTCTATTAGCTGCAATTTTGTTTGTATTTATCGCACATTTTAATACGACATATGAATAAATTCCTTATTAATAGTACTAATAAATGGTACCACGGTACCAATATGGTACTATTTGAAAAAAACCGCTACCCAAGAAATCACTACTTCCACATCCAGATTTTCTATCCAAGTCTCTCACAACGAAAAATTTTTGTAATACCTCTACCCCAAAAACCTATAAAACGATACCCCACATCGGTAGTGGGGGGTGGCTAATGCCAAAAAATTTTTTGAGACCTTAGCTTCTCTTGTATATACTAAATACCAATTTTATGGACTCTTACCTGCTTGATTTACCTATTTACCATTTACCCCAATTCCCCCAACCCTTTGACGGAACAAGATGAAAATATAATCTATAGATTAGATCTGGAACTATAGCTCCAGATCTCGTTAAAGTACATACGTGCACCAAATTTCAAGTCACTGCGCCCCCCCCCCCCATGATATGACACTCCCGTTCGCTCATAACTAACAAAAATGTTGTTTCTTCTGTTTTGAGCCCCCCGTTCACATTGTTTTTGTCATCTTGCGCCACACCCCCCCCCCAATTATGGGACTTGGGTACAAAAAAAAAACAGATTCCCTTCCCCCGTTCATCAATTATGAGATTTGGATAATACAAAAATCCAGGATTTCTAACCCCCCCCGCCCCGGCGCGTCAATTATTAAACCTGGAGTTTTTTCCCATTATGTTTTCTGCCGTTTGAAAATGAGTTATTAAAATGCTCTGTACATTTACATTTAATAATTGCCCCATTAACAACTTGAATTGTCTTCTATTAACTAGTGCTCTGGTTAAATGATAACATACCGAACATTTCATTTTGTGGTACAATCTCTTTCACTTTCAGTTACTACCATATATTATTACTGCCTACATAATCGCAGCTGGGAATTTTTAATAATACGCCGCGGACACAAACTTAAAATCAGATAAAATAAAAAGTAATGGTGCTCATTACATGTTTGATGGTCCGATAAAATGATTTAAAAATGAGGACAAATTGTTCTGGTTTTGCAACAGTGAGTTTATAATATAAATTACACCGGTTGAAGTTAAAATCTGAGATGATATCGATGTTTTCTTGTGGTGCATGGCCTATCGAGTTGTCTTCCGTAATTTCGATGTCATTATTAATCCGATGAAGCATTTGTTGATGAGCGCTTTTACTCTTTAGGTGATACATTGTTTATAGCACGAGCATCATTTTTTGTACTGTTTTTGTCACAATATTTATCAACAAATTCATATTTTGGCACTCTAATAGGGTGACCAGATATTTGCAGTTTGAATGCTGTACACTTGGATTGTGAAGTGAAGTGGGGCCTTTTTTTTGTATACCAATCGTTGTGTAGCGAAATGCGAAATATACATGTATGAGTTATTTATAGTGGCGGCATTACGTAGAAAGAGGGGATGGGAGATGAAAGATCCGTAGACAAACAATCATGCTTTTTTCTTTTGAAAACGATTCCAAACGTCGATACTTCAACGATCTCAAACGCAGCTCAATCAGAGAATCTAGTAATTTTCATACTAACAACCGCGGAAATCTCTCGGAACATTTCATTTATCTCTATCGAAGGAAATTCATACTCTGACTAAATCGCATTGTACACTCCTCCTTGAAGCCAGATTCCTATGTGACCCTATATATATATTCCTGAAATCCTGTCGCAATCACAAAGTTATTCCTATCTCTACAGCTCAACCATCGCTCCAAGTCTCCTTCTGTATCAAGAATTAGAGTCAGGGCAGGTTTGCCCTACTCAGAAAATTCCACGATACAAGGCGCTATGTCAACACTACCAATAACCGTATATATGAAACCTATTCACGCACAGCTCCACACTTTAAGCATTCATCCGGTACTCTGAAACACCCTTGACCGATTATACAATGACAAAGCTCAATACATCTCAAAATGAAATACCACTTTTCAGAAAAATAAACTTTCCAAATTAAAAATGGTATTATTCCAGGCAAACCTACTGCTGTACGTTTTGCTGTACATCCAAGCATGCTGTACATGCCATTAAAATTCTGGAAAATACAGCGAAATTCCGTACTTATGGTCACCCTACATTCTAAGCAATCATAGTTAAATCATTATTTAATTAATAGTATAGATAGAGCAACAAACCTCTTCTTCTTTTAGCGGGGCGACGATAGGTCGCCGCACTCGGGCCTTGTGGCCCATTGTGCCTCCGCTACAAATTTAGAGAATCCCCCCATTCAGGCCGGATTGTAACCCAAAGGCCAAAATCCTTCCTATGAGTGCCTCAAACTCATAAGACTTGGGCAGGAAGTTAGAAAGTGGATGGAAGTTTCTTTCTCATCCCCGTAGAACCTACAGTGGGGGGGTTATCAACAACCCCAATGGGTGCAAGTGTTTTCTGAAAAAGCCGTATCCATTCAAAAGTTTATAAATATGTTTGTTAGAATATTTCCTGCGAATATTCTCCTGTACACAGACTAAAATAGTAAAGATATCAGTCTGGAATACCGTGGCAATAAGAAAGTTTTTCACCGCAATGCACCGCTTCAGCACTTTCCTCGATCTGCCTATGAATCAGACGATTTAGGCAGGTGTGACTATGTTCTCGAGTGGGTTCCAATCTCAATCTCAAAAGGTTCTGAGAAGGAGGAGGGCACCATATCATCACTCCTGGCCTCCAGAAGTGAATGAGTCCGTATCGCATCTGATAGGATCCTTGGGTGACCTAACAGTTCTCCATCCTTTCACTGACCACCACACCTCAGCCTTGTAGGCCGCTTTCCCAGCCTTGGCGTCAATCACTGGGTGAAGGGGCACGAGATCCAGAGGGATCTCCTGCTGTGGGAGTTGTGCGTATAGCTTCTGTGACTCCCAAACAGGCGAGTCTTTGAAGTGTTAGCTTCTGTTGAATGTATAGCCTGGTCGCAGCAGGCCAGCAAACAACCATTGGTGTACTATAATAGTATAGTAACACTGTTGCTCTATGATTTAACCCCCATGTTTCACCAAAGGCCCTTCTACACACCCACAAGGTCATATTGGCGGTTTGTATTAGCCTCACTATGTGATCTTTCCAGGTCATTTTAAAGCCCAGGATGACACTGAGATACTTCACTATTCTGGAGATCTTAACCAGTGGTGTCGTAGAGTACAGATTCGACAAAATCGTCTAGCCCACGTCTCCTAGTGAAAATTACCAGTTCTTCCTTAGGGGGATCGACTCTAAGGCCTGCGACAGACAGACCTCTATATGAATACAAAATTAAACAAGCTAAAAACGTAGGTGCTCTTCGCCAATTTACTGAGCTTTTTATATAATTGTTACACATTCTATAGGATACTCTTCGCAATTTTTTTGTAAATGATGTTAGTTTTTGGACAGCCTGAATTTTGTGATAATCAACTTTGTTGTGAAAAAAAATATATGAAAAAAAAAATTTAAAAAAAAACATCCAACCTGTCGGGGATTCGAACACAAGACCTTTGGATTGCTAAATACAACAACAACAACAAGCATTTATTAATATTCACATACAATAATGCGTCATTCCAGAGTCCGGCCCGGAGCCAGCCAGACAACCACGGCGAACATCGCCGAGGTGGGTGTGAGGTTGGGCGGGGAGGGTCCGGTTTGGCGATGACGAAAATTAATTGTGAGTTAAAACTCCTGCCTAATAGGGAAAGGCTTAAATTTAACAGTATTGTGCAACGTAGTACACGGGGGTACTTAAAAATAATTAAAATTAAAACTGTAAAACTATCGATTTCGCGCACACGCGAACACTTAAAAATTTTGATTGCTGGCACGGGAAAACAAAACTCAACGAAAAAACCCGTTTGAGACAATTCCACCCTGGTAGTCTTCCTGACGCCAGGAACGTGTCGTGGATAGTTAAAAGTGTGTAATGTTATGTGAAATTGTTGTTTGTTAAGAATTTATTGGTCGAGACTGAATTTAGAGACAAAAAATGGGCAAGGAACAAAAAAGGTAAAAACAAATAGAGAGGGGTTGGTTGTAGTTTTTGGTGAGGATTAAAGGTGGGGAAAGGAGAAGTTGTCGTAGAGGAAAGTGTGGTTAGAGAGGTTGCCGAAAGATAGGCAACGCCTGGTATGGTAGGGGGTGTCGGATATCGAAAAGGATCGCATTATGCTGTCTGATTCGTGTTATGTTGCGTGTTAGCGGACTATCACCCAGCTTGAATTGATAGAATTTTTGGGAGATGTCTTGGACGTAGTCCGCTAGTGGCGTTATGTCGTGGCAACGATTATATAGATCTCTGAGGGAGGTGTATCTGCCCGAATCAGAGATGAGGCGCATAAATTTGTGTTCGAGAACTCGGAGTTTTCTCATTGTCGTGGTCGGTATGCTGCACCATACCGGCGCCGCATATGTGATGGCCGGCCTGATCACCATCGTATACAGCAATTTTTTATTTGTCCTGTTGAGTCCGCTACCCCTTGCCAGGAGCGGATACAGACTCCTGGACATGGAGTAGACCTTGCGTACTGTCTCGTTTATGTGAAAGTTGAACGTCAGTCTCTTGTCCAAGTTCACCCCTAGATACTTCACGCACCGTTTAATTGGAATTTGGCGACCCCCGATCGAAAGTGGTGTTAGAATCCGATTTTCGGTGAAACGGCGCGTGAATAGAATTGATTCCGACTTCTCGGCATTGATCCGAATTTTCCACTTGTCGTAATACGCCGTAGCACGGGCCAAGTGAGCCTTCAGCAACATATTAGCTGCCTGTGCATTGTGTGAATGCACGTACATGGCCGTGTCATCGGCGTACTTGGCATGGTTCGAATTCGGGAATTCCGGGAAGTCGGAGATATATAAGTTGTATAGTTTTGGTGACAGGCATGACCCCTGGGGGACGCCCGCGCGAATGTCCCGCCGAGTTGATAGTTTATTATTCACTCTGACCTGCAGCGATCTACCCGTCGGAAAGAGTGAACAAGTTTCGTTATGTGCATGGGGAAGTCCAGTGAGTTTAGTTTATGAAGCAGTCCCGGGATCCATACGGTATCGAAAGCTTTCTCAATATCGAGGAGCACCATGACGGTGCTCTTCCCGAGGTTGCATTGTACTTTGACGTCATTCACAATCCTGACGATCTGCTGCACAGTGCCCCTGCCCCGCCTGAAGCCGAACTGGCACTCGTCATCGATGTGGAGTTCATCCTGAGCAGAGTCTAATCTGATCAGGATAACCTTCTCCATCAACTTGGAGATCGCCGACAGCAACGAGATCGGTCGATAGCTGCCGGTGAGCTTCGCGTTCTTGTTCGGCTTCAGGATTGGCACGACCACAGCGCATTTCCACTTGTTGGGCCAGTGCTGCAGTCGCAGGATCGCGTTGACAATGTACGTCAACTGCACAATGCCCTTTCTCGGGAGATATTTAAGAAGCTTGTATTCGATGCCGTCTGAACCCGGGGCTTTGTTGTTGGGTAATGTCCGGACGATGCCAGCCACCTCCGAGGGCTTGACCATGACCTTTAAAAATTCTCGTCTCGTCAATTGGATGTCATGGCCAATCAGTTCGTTGATGTCGTTTTCGATGCGGTCGTGTTCTGGATTGTTCGGTATTTGTACGTTGTGTATACTTGCAAAGTAGTTAGCTAAGTCGTCCGCTTTCTGCGAGTCCGTCAGAGACGTCTGTCCGTTTGCGTTAGTCAGTGCGGGTATGGCCTCCCGCGTATTTTTCATGGCCCTCGACAGTTTCCACAGCGAGTTGTCTCGAGGATTCAACGCTTCCAGCCTATAGAAGCCATTTCCGGTTTTTAGCGGTGTTGATGGCGGTCCTGACCTGCCGTTGCAGCCTACCCATCTCGGCCTTAGCGTCGACATCGCGATTTCGCTGCCAAAGCTGTCTCAGTCGATTCTTTTCTCGTATGTCTAGTATGACCGCCGCGTCGAGTCGGTCTCTGTATGGGTTTATGGTTATAGTCGTTGCAACACTCTGTTTGGCGTCCTGCAGTATCCTTGTGAATTCCTCCACTACATTTTCCAGTTCGGCGGCTGTAGTGATATCGTTTGTGAGTGTCAAGTGTGTGTTTATATGAGTCTTGTAGAGACGCCAGTCGGCGTCTCTATAAGAGGTGACTTTTCGTGTAATGTCTTCCCTCGACATGTTATCCAATTCTAGAAGAATTGGATTGTGGTCGGATGTGAGTTCTTCTAGTGCCACTGGTGGCGTGGAGTTCCTCACACCCTTATTAACCACTATGTCGAGGGTGGTAGGTGTTGTACCGTTATCCGGAAAATGCGTGGGATCATCCGGATATTGCAACACGACATTACGATTACTGACGTAATCGTACAGAGTGTTGCCGTTGGCGTTGTTGCGATGGCAGTTCCATGCGTTATGTCGTGCGTTAAGGTCGCCTATGAGCAAGCAGCGTGGGCCCACGTTTAGCAAATTCTCAATACAACCCGCTGTGAACCCGTTCGAGGGCGGGTTATACGCGGCAACAATGCTCATGCCGCCATCTAGCGTCACACACACGTTCTCCACGGATGTGTTCCGCAGAGTACGATTGCTAAATAAAACTTTAGCCACTGCACCATCACAGATTACTATAAAAATTGAATGTCCGTAATATATATCTTTCAAGAATCATATTTGAACGCATTTGATATATTATTATAAAATATATATTAGCAAATATTTTTTTTTTAATTAAATGATTAATAACTTTCTTATATACTGATTGATTTTCTTCAAAAACAATACGGTTCTTCCTCTAGGCAACACTAACTTCTTTCCAAATTTCAATACAATTGGACTTTTCTTTCTTAAGTTATCGTGCTTACAAGAAACGTGACGGACGGACAGACAGACGGACATTTTGAAAGTTGGTTCGTTCACTAACACAATGATATGAAAATTTTTTTTCTACGAGCGATATTTCCGGTTTTAGAAATGTGCCCATCAAATGCAATATAATAACTCTTCGTTTTTGCGAAGAGTATAATAAACAGGATGGACCATTAATAATAGGCCATAGTTCAAGAGTAGATTCTTTGGACCAATATATGAGGATATAACCAAACATGCTTTAGTAAATTGTTGCTGTGGAAACAGATACAGGGTGTCAAAATCGTATTTTTTTTTTCTCTTTATTTTTTAAATATCTCAACTACATCTTTACCGATCTTCTCCCAATTTGGTAAGGAAACATTTTTTAAGCTAAGAAACAATAATTTATGTATCACATCACGCTAACCCTTGGAGGGCGCTTCATGAGCTATACCTGATGATGAATATTTTTTCTCTTTTTTTACGAAACGTTGTGGCGTTTTTGAGATATATGCGGCAGTTTTCTCGAAAACGGTTGGAATTATCAAGTTCTCTCAAGTGTACTTTTTTTTACGTTGAAATGACTCCTGCATGAGATTCTCTAGTCAAGCGCCACGTTTCTTAAAAAAAAAGAGAAAAATATTCGTCATCAGGTATAACTCATGAGGCGCCCTCCGTGGATTAGCGTGATGTGATACATAAATTATTGTTTCTTAGCTTAAAAAATGTTTCCTTATCAAATTGGGAGAAGATTGGTCAAGAGGTAGTTGAGATATTGCAAAAAAAAAGAAAAAAATTTACAATTTTGACACCCTGTATCTTTTTCCACGGCAACAATTTACTAAAGCACTTTTGGTTATGTCCTCATATTTTGATCCAAAGAATCTATCCTTGAATTATGGCCTATTATTAATGGTCTACCCTGTATATTATAAATTTGATATAAAAACTACGTGATTAATCTCGGGTATTTCGGAGGAATTTATGTTTTATATAGTGTACGATTTTCCTTTATTGCATTGTAATGCATGTTGTGCCAGTTTTGGAAAGTTAGTAGTTGTCTTACCTCGCGATTATATGCTCAATTTGGCTGTAAACCTCTGTCAACTCCAAATTTCCTTCACGCGCCACTGGAATAATAACAATGCTTTTACTACCGAATACCGATATAACACGATGAGATATGTGTATCTACCTACACCTTAACATAACGCGGCTGTCCAACAAACTGCATCATTAATATTTTAAACAATAAGTAATTTGTTGACTGGTTTTATAGCAGGTAGAAGCACGTGTTATGAAATTTAATTTTATTTAACTTGTCGGTTCAAAAGTAAAGACAGCAGTCAGCTGGTTTTAGACTTAAAATAACGTATGTACTTAGCTACAAGAATTCAACAAGTCGTCCTTTCAAATATTTTTTCGATTCAGTTGTTTATCCTCGAAAGTATGTGGATAGTCAAAATTCTGAAAATTTGTATATACATATCTTCAGTTGGGGTTGTAAATATCAGAAGAAATATTTTTAAAATTCTACAGTGTCGAGGCGAATTTCGGAAATGGAGGGTTCTTAATCTTAATAGGGTTGAAAGTTGAGATTGTTATAAAAGGTGACATAAGAAATGCAGTAAACATATTTAAAAAACCTAGCTGTCCAGGGGGTGGATTGGGGATGTGGGAACGAACATAAAGTCTTAAAGGTTGTAATTGAATCAATAATTTGAGAAAAATTGGGCATAAACTTGCACTTGAATTTTATGCAGTAATACCGGATATATATCCAGCTATAAGTTAAAAACGAGAACGTCACTAATGAGAACCAATAACACCCTGTATATTATTTTTCTATGGTGTGGGACTGAACCACTCGCGTTTTGTGAAAAGAATTAATTCGATGCCAAAAATAATTTTATTTTCGTTTACTTTCTAACATGAGAAAACTTAAAATATTATATTAATTAATTACACCTGTTAATTAAACACTCATCAGTGTAAATTTGCCTTTTTGTTGCTCGTTGTTTGTTTGTTAAGAATCGATGATTCGGAAAGAACTCACTGTGCGGCTTTAACTGCCGGTATTAATATTAAGTTAGTAGTTCTGGAATTTTCGCGATGGACAATCGAATAGACTAGAAAATTCTTAAATGATCGAGAAACGGTTCGAAGGGAAATCCGAACAGAGAACGGGAGTATTTCTAATTTACTTTAAAATTAAAAATAAAATAATTGATAAATTTCGTGAGGGCTAATATTTTGTGAATCGAATATATTAATTATTATTTACTAAATTTTGATTATGAAATTATTCAGAAAGAAATAGTTTGATAAAAGGTCCTTCGACAACGTCTCTGCCTATGCAGGTATATACTTACTCACATACTTAAGTTTACTATGAATTTCGACCCACCGAAAATTTCATTTTTTTTTTCTTGAAATTTTGAAACTCGATTTTTTTGGTGACTGTATCAAGTGACAGTCTCTGTTTTTACAGTACCAACGTCTTCGTATGCTTATTAGCTTGTAATTTTGTCAAATTTTTTTAGTGATGCGTCATGGTGTAAAAAATTAAAATTAGATTTTAGGTTTTGGCACAGTACTGTACCTATTAATCTTTATTCCTGAATATATTGCAATTTATAACACTTTCTTATAGTAAATAGTGTATAAATGAACAATCAATAACTTCCGCTACATTGCAGTAAGTATACCGGCTGTCCCCTTTAAGTTGGTAGTATGAAACATCTCGAGAAAAGCCCATTTTCGAAAAAAAAAAATTCAAATACGTTTGTTTTCGAGAAGTAATATGGTATTATGTATTTTTGATTCGGTGAACGTTTTCAAGTTCATCCCAAAGATAAGTTTGTTTTTCAAACGGAAACTTTATCAACACGGAACGACAATATATACAGTGTGTCCCAGGATAGATGTAACAAGAGGTGTAATGGACCAAAAATTTTGGAATTTTGGAATGGTATTTGGGGATTGAGTCCTGCTTGTTGTAAAACTAAAGTATACCAAAAACGACTTGATTTGGTGTTCTACAGGGTGTTTTATAAGCAAAGTTGTAAAAATCACCACTAGTAAAGTACCTTTATTTTTCAAAATATGAAAAAATTCCACTAAGAAAAGTTATTTAGAATGCAATTTTATACCTCTATACCAAATTTCAGGAATATAAAATTATTTTTTTGAAACTTCCCATTTTTTTCAATAAATTAGTATTTTATTTTGAACCATTCAATTAAAACTGCATAGAAATTATTTTTTATATTCAATTTTTTATTTACCAATACCTACTTTTTGAGATGATTAACATTTACTCTTACACAACTTTAAATATGAATTCAACTCTTAATTCGCAAAAAATGGGAAGTTTCAAAAAATAATTTTATATTCCTGAAATTTGGTATTGAAGTATAAAATTGCATTCTAAATAACATTTCTTAGTGGAATTTTTTCATATTTTGAAAAATAAAGGTACTTTATTAGTGGTGATTTTTACAACTTTGCTGTAGAACACCAAATCAAGTCATTTTTTGTATACTTTAGTTTTACAACAAGCAGGACTCAATCCCCAAATACCATTCCATTACACCTCTTGTTACATCTGTCCTGGGACGCATTGTATACAAGAGAAGCTAAGGTTTCAAAAACATTTTTGGCATTAGCCACCCCCCCCCATTACCACCCCCACCTCATTATTAAATGGGATGAAAAAAAAATGTGATTTAGTATATGTACAAGAACCAAAAACCTCAAAATATTTTTTACTTCATCCACCCCCACTACCACCCCCCTATCACCACCCCCACCCCACTATCGATGTGGGGTATCGTTTTATGGGTTTTGAGGTAGAGGATTTCAAATATTATGTTGTTAAAGTTCCATAAACAATTATTTCCACATACAAAGTTTTTTCGATGTGAGTGACTTGGATAGAGAATCTGGATGTGAAAGTAGTGATTCCTTGGGCAGCGGTTTTTATCTTATTCTACGCAAAAAACCCAAACATCTTTTTTTGAAACATTTTTGTTTATGCAATGACCTTCATTACTTCCACGTCCAGTGGAAGTATAATAACGACAAAAAAATTTAAAAAAATTTTTATTGTCCAAATAGGCTTAAAATGTCATGAAACGTCGAGATTTTAAGTTTGAGCGAAAAAAAAAATTTCTGTCTGTCTGTCTGTCGGTCTGTCTGTATGTCTGTAACTTTTTTTTGTGCGCACGTTTACTCTGAAACCGTTTAAGATATTGACTTGAAATTTGGTACACATATGTACTTTAACGAGATCTAGAACTAGATTATATTTTCATCTTGTTCCGTCGAAGGGTTGGGGGGTAAATTGGGGTAAATTTGGGGTAAATGGGTAAATTAAGCAGGTAGGAGTCCATGAAATTGGTATTTAGTATATACAGGAGAAGCTGAGGTCTCAAAAAAAATTTTGGCATTAGCCACCCCCATTACCACCCCCACCTCCTTATTAAAGGGGATGAAAAAAAAAAGTGATTTAGTGCATGTACAGGAATCAGAAACCTCAAAATATTTTTTTACTTCATCCACCCCCCACTACCACCCCCCTATCACCACCCCCACCCCACTACCGATGTGGGGTATCGTTTTATGTGTTTTTGGGGTAGAGGATTTTAAATATTATATTATTAAAGTTCCATAAACAATTATTTTCACATACAAAGTTTTTTCGTTGTGAGTGACTCGGATAGAGAATCTGGATGTGGAAGTAGTGATTCCTTAGGCAGCGGTTTTTTAATAATATAATAGATAATTTTTTATTTTCTTTTATAAAGAAAATATTGGTGTTAAATATTGGTAAATTTTCGAATACGAAATTACCGGAAGATAGTACCATGAAATTTACCTTTATCTTGTGCTTGATCAATTGGGTTGAGATCAGGGGATGTATGGGAGACGCCAAATTAGCTTCTATCAAATATATTCTAACCATGTCTACAGATTTTTAACTTCCTCTTATACAGTAAGAAACGAAACAGCAGACGTCAGTGTTTCGCAATGATGTTTCCTCAGCAGCACAATGTAACTTGAGAAATAAAATCTGATATAGGATAGTGATCTGACAAAAATGTAAAAAACCGTTGTCCAAGGAATCACTACTTCCACATCCATATTGGTAAATTTTCGAATACGAAATTACCGGAAGATAGTACCATGAAATTTACCTTTATCTTGTGCTTGATCAATTGGGTTGAGATCAGGGGATGTATGGGAGACGCCAAATTAGCTTCTATCAAATATATTCTAACCATGTCTACAGATTTTTAACTTCCTCTTATACAGTAAGAAACGAAACAGCAGACGTCAGTGTTTCGCAATTATGTTTCCTCAGCAGCACAATGTAACTTGAGAAATAAAATCTGATATAGAATAGTGATCTGACAAAAATGTAAAAAACCGTTGTCCAAGGAATCACTACTTCCACATCCAGATTTTCTATCCAAGTCTTTCATAACGAAAAAATGTTGTATGTGGAAATAATTGTTTATAGAACTTTAATAATTTAATATTTGAAATCGTTTTCCCCAAAAACCCATAAAATGATATACTACACGGCAGGGGGGTGGGGGTGGGGGTGGTGATGGAGGGTGGTAGTGGGGGTGGATGAAGTAAAACAATATGTTGAGGCTTTTAGTTCTTGTACACACGCTAAATCACAATGTTTTTTCATCCCCTTTAATAATGAGGTAGGGGTGGTAATGGGGGTGGCTAATGCCAAAAATTTTTTGAAACCTTAGCTTCTCTGGTATACACTAAATACCAATTTTATGGACTCTTACCTGCTTGATTTACGTGTTTACCCCCCCATTTACCTCATTTTACCCCCCAACCCTTCGACGGAACAAGATGAAAATATAATCTAGTTCCAGATCTCGTTGAAGTACATACGTATACCAAATTTCAAGTCAATATCTTAAACGGTTCCAGAGTAAACGTGCGCACAAAAAAAAGTTACAGAGAGACAGACATACATTTTTTTTTCGCTCAAATTTAAAATCTCGACGTTTCATAACATTCTAAGCCTATTTGAACAATAAAAATTTTCAAAAATTTTTTTGTGGTTCTATAACTTCCACTGAATATGGAAGTAAAATTACATAGTCCGTAGCTGCTTCGTCGTTTAATTTTTTTGGCTGTATACAAGGATTTCCTATCTCGTATTTCTGTTTCATAATGCGTATGGCGCTTAATTTTAACATCCTATATTCCCGTTTTTAGGGGCATACGTGTCGTTTTAATTAGTTCCTTTTTTGTACCATGTTGTTTACGTGATACTTCATCAACACCGGGGAGACCCCACTGTGTAGTTTATGATAAATTGAGGCCATAATTCACTTCAAGAATGCGTGTGTGTAATCTACCCTTGTTGAAAATATTAGGCCTGCAAATGCCTAGGAACGTGTTGAATTTAATAATTTTATAAATTATATTAAAAATAATTGAAATGATATCGTTATTTAATATATTAACAAAATAACAAAAGGTTAATTATTTATAACAAGCTAAAAACGTACTCTCGCCGGTTTACTAAACTTTTTATATAATTGTTACACATTCTATAAGATACCCTTCGCAGTTTTTTGTAAATAATGTTAGTTTTAAACATTTTTAATTTTATAGTATGAACTTAGTTGGTGAAAGACTGAGTGTAAAATAAAGTAAAAATTAAAAAAAAAACATACCATACCCCATGTGGGTTTCGAACCTGGGACCCTTGGATTCCGAGTCAAAAGCGTAAGAACGACCTAACACGTAAAAAAATGTAAAAAATGTAAATTTTTACAAAAACATAGAAATTTAAAAAAAAATCTCAAATTTAAATCATTAATAACATTTTTATTTACTGATCGATTTTGTTCAAAAACAATAGGGTTCTTCCCCTAGCTAACACTAACTTAGTGTCCAAAGGGCATAGCAGGATAAGCATGTGTTAGGTGCCCCCGCACCAATCGGGTCGAAATTTTGAGCACAAGTTGATAGTAGTGTTAGATGAAATTTCCCAAAATATTATTTTTGGAAAACCATTTTTACGGGAGTTATGGGGGTAAAAAGAAAAATGGAAAAACATTTTTTTCTCGAGAACGGATGAACCAATTTCCATGAAAAAAATATATGTTATGGCTTTTGATGGTGCAAATGTGGGAAAAAATTATTGAGTCCATTGGTCGAAAAAAAGTGGTGAAAAAATTTTTTCAAAATAAAAAAAAAAATTTTTTAGGGGATGTTCTAGAGGCACACCCACCATTTTCTTCCAAATAAAGGCTTATATGCCCCTTTAAAACATATCCAATTTTCATAGCAATCGGAAGGGTACAACATACTCAAAATTGATAATCATTGGCAGACTGCGGGCGGTGCGTAGTCTATGTAATGAAGCATTATAAGACGACTTTTTTGTAAATATTTCGTGCAAAGACGAGATTACCTTCTCCCCCTCGTTTTCGAGGGTGCTGAACACGATGCAAGTGGTGGGAGAAGTTTTTGACCGCCGCAACTCCCTGCAACTTTTTTGAGAAATTTTTTCAAAATAATTTTTTTTTTATGGGATGTTCTCGAAGAATGAAGACTAAGAGAAGTCTCATCAATATAGAGTAACCTGATTCGTGAGAGGCAAGAGGACTCACGCAAAAAAGTCAGCCCGAATTGTGAGAGGCAAGGGGACTCATAATAACCAAGCACCTCGACTAATGAGAGGAAGGGAACTTAAAATAAACAAGCGACCCGACTAGTTAGAGGCAAGGAGACTCACGATAAATAAACACCCCGACTCGTGAGAGGCAAGGAGACTCACAATAAACAGGCACCTTCACTAGTGAAAGGCACTGTAACCTCCTCGTAGTGGACTTTGAAAACTAGTTCTTTCGTAGGCTGACTGCAGATGTCATCATTGCAAAATCTTCAGATTTTCAAACGAGATTTTGTTTGACCCCACAGTTGACGTCAGAGAATTTTTGCGCCACACTTCTTGAAGTTTGATACTGATTTAAATGCTAGGGTTGTAATGGCCGCCAGTGACCGTGGTAGTAAGATGTAGTAATGAACCGCTAGTCTATGTAATAAAGGCAGAAATAGTGTAAATATTTCTTGCAAAGACGAGAATACCTTCCTCCGTCCGTTTTCGAGGGTGTTGAACACGATGCAAGTGGAGGGAGAAGTTATTGACCGCCACAAACTCCTAAAACGGCCACCCTTCTTATGGATCCCTTTATGTTTTCTATACGAGTCTGGGGAGTGATTTATCTACGGGTTATACTTGAAATAATATGGAAGATGGTTATAGAGTAAGTTGAGTCCAGACAGCAGGCCAGGGGGTTAATTAAACCCTTCCGAGGAGTGGAAAATCATTTTTTATCAAATAATTCGGGTTCAAACGCGTTTCCCCCGTTTTTGGGGTCGCTGATCATGGGAAAAATATTCATTTTTAGCTCCAACCCCTCTTCATCTCTCAAACGGTGAGTGAGAGGTGATTTCTGCCCTTGAGGAGGTTGGAGCTAAAAATGAATATTTTTCCCGTGACCAGCGACCCCGAAAATGGTATACGCATTTGAACCGAATCATTTGAAAAAAAAAACTACACCTCGAGAGGGTTTAATCAACCCCCTAGGTCTACTGTCTGGACTCCACTTACTCTATAACTTCCTTCCATATTATTGCAAGTATAACCCGTCGATAAATCACTCCCCAAACCCGTTTATATATGAAAACATAAAGGGATCCATAAGAGGGATGGCCATTTCAGGAGGTTGCGGTGGTCAAAAACTTCTCCCACCACCTGCATAGTGTTCAGCGCCCTCGAAAACGAGGGGGGGGGAAGGTAATTTCGTCTTTGCACGAAATATTTACAAATAAGTCGTCTTATAATGCTTCATTACATAGACTACGCGCCGCCCGCAGTCTGCCAATGATTATCAATTTTGAGTATGTTGTCCTTCCGATCGCTTTGAAAATTGGATATGTTTTAAAGGGGCATATAAGCATTTATTTGGAAGAAAATGGTGGGTGTGCCTCTAGAACATCCCCTAAAAAAATTTTTTTTTATTTTGAAAAAAATTTTTTCACCACTTTTTTTCGACAAATGGACTCAATAATTTTTTCCCACATTTGCACCATCAGAAGCCATAACATATATTTTTTTCATGAAAATCGGTTTATCCGTTCTCGAGAAAAAAATTTTTTTTCCATTTTTCTTTTTACCCCCATAACTCCCGTAAAAATGGTTTTCCAAAAATAATATTTTGGGAAATTTCATCTAACACTACTATCAACTTGTGCTAAAAATTTCGACCGGATTGGTGCGGGGGCACCTAACACATGCTTATCCTGCTATGCCCTTTCAGTACAATCGGATTTTTCTTTCTTAAGTTATCGTGCTTACAAGAAACGTGACGGACGGACGGACAGACGGACATTTTGAAAGTTGTTCAGAATTCGTTCACTAACACAATGATATGAACATTTTTTCTCTACGAGCGATATTTACGATTTTAGAAATGTGCCGATCAAATACAACAATCTTCGTTTTTGCGAAGAGTATAATAATAATAAGCATAGTTTATTTGTATAGTGCACGCAAAAGATATAAGATATTCGGGGCGAGCGTAGAGGCGACTTCAATGTGAATATCAGTCAATCTTCCCTTGAAGCAACGTCGAGCGCGGTTAGTACTTGGAAATACAGCGTTCTCGTCCCACCTTCTAGCGGCTTGTATATCAGTGTATATGCGAAAGTTACGTAATTTTTAGATGAGGATTACGTAGTGGATATACCATCCTTCAGACGGGATGTAAAGCAGGCGGTCCCTTGTCTATTAAATGTTAGGCAAGTAAAAGACCCCTACTCTTCTTCTTCAAAATTTCCAGGTTGGGGGTAGCTCGTCTCCTGGTGTCGGTGATAGGCCCTGGTAGCGGAAATAGGCCGACGTTAAATAAATAGATTAAAAAAAATGGCATATTCCTATTATCAAATTAGCCGATGATCGGTCGGCTATAAACAATAATATTGTATAGTAGTTTCTGTATATAATTCAGCGATATAAAAAGCTCGCAAAAAAGGGCAATGGACACCACCGCTTTTGTTAGTGTACTGCCGCCGTTAGGTTGAGCAGTACACAGGACCGGACTTAAAATGTATTTTCAGTTTCTAACAATGAATTAAAAGATTTGAATTCTCGTGCAGTTGTAAAGTTGACATTACACAATTCTTAGGCGTGTAAAAAATGCCAGCGCCTTTGATCTTTACCGCACCGCCAAGGACGCCGACATTTTTTACACGCTTAAGAATTGTGTAGTGAACTATACTAATAAGAAATATAGAGAGTAATTACATAAAATACAATTAAATCCACTTTTTTATACTCATCTTAGCTAAAAACAAAAACTGGTGTTCTTTTAAGGACCTAATTTTTTTAACACTGAATAATACGATATCTGACATCGGAACTGTAAAATAAATATGTTTACAAAAATGTGCACAAACTTCAACGATACCGGTTTTTCTTATTACCCAGCAAGGACCAACGAGGAGGTATAAGCATATCTCTTGCCAGGATAGGATGGTAACAGGATTGTTAATTAGGGAGTAAGAGATTAACAAAATAAATAAATAAATCAGCATTTGATATAAGCATATCTCTTGCCAGGATAGGATGATAACAGGATTGTTAATTAGGGAGTAAGAGATTAACAAAATATATAAATAAATCAGCATTTTTCAGTTAAAAATAACTAACTATTCTACAAAATAACAACGTAATAAACTTTCTTATTAAAAAAACATAATAAAGTTTCAAAGTAAAAACTGAATATAAATAAATAAATAGTTAAGCTCAACAACAACATAATATTAAAGAACATTAAATTAGTAAGAAAATAAAAAAAGAAAGTAAAATAAATAAAATAAAAACATTCCTTAAATTGTTGCAAATGAAACACGTTTTAAACTTACCAGAAATAATAACACTTTTCCACAATAAAAATAATGAACCTTATCCCAATCACTAACACTATCACAGAATACTACTCACTCACTATCACTGCCGCTGTCACTGTCATAAATGTACCCACGGAACGTTAAATGTAAACAGTAACTTAAATAAAATATAGACATTTTTTCCTGTATTCGAATTCCTCGCCATTGTCACTGTCCCCTCCACGTCGATGATAAATTTATTTCCGCTATTTGTAAAGATTTGGCCCAGTTTTCTGTAATCGTCTTCATCTTTGATTACTTTGTGAATTGATTTTATCCAGTCTTCTCGTATGTTGGTTTTACTGTGAATTAATTCGATGACTTTTTTGTCAAATTTAGGAAATTTGTTTTTCCAACGAATCCGCCTTTTTAATTGGCCCCAGACCGGCTCTATCGGATTAAAAATACAAAAATAGGGAGGTAGTCTTAAAACAGAGTGTCCATATTGCCTCGCGATGTTCTCGACAACATATTTTTTTTCAAATGTTTTGGAACGCAATACTTCCAATAATTGCTTCTTCGTATAACATTCTTCAAAGTAGAGATCGTGATTCATCAGAAAAATTTGTATTTCTTCTTAATTTGATGAAGTATTCACAGTGTCGAGCGTTCTTTCACGGATTAATTAGAAACCGTTTTATTACCCTTCATTTTCATTTTACCACGATCATCTTTAATCGGCTAAAGCAAATTTCAGCCAATTATATTCAGTGGGATTGGCCTACATTCTTGTTAGGAAATATGTATGACCATTTTTTGTGATGATAATAAAAGAAGCCGAACATCTTTATGGCCTTTTTTGTAAATAAACTGAAAGTGTTATGCGGTCAGTACCCTTTACGGTTTTTTGTATCGCTGAATTATATACGGAACCTACTATATCTATTTCGCGTACCATACACGGACGGTTCAAAAACAGAATGGTGCTGGAAATGTACTAGTTACACCAAATGGAAGACAATCATGGTCTACATCCAGATGCCTCAGTGTTTACAGCTGAATTGCAAGCGATTCACGAAGTTTTGAAATAGTCAATCTTCTAATTATAGTAGACTACACACTTATTATACGTGTAAAAAATGTCGGCATCTTTGGCGGTGGGGTAAGATCTAAGACGCCGACATTTTTTGAGTGCAGAGTAGATCTGAAGGCAACTATACATTCGTTTTGGCTCAGAAAGCAGAAAATAGACTAATAACAGACCCATATTAGTCTTAAAAATACCCTGTGTGAAATTTTTGGAGTACTTAGTAGACCTGAAGACAACTATAAGTTGTTGGAAGATTAAGAATAAGACATACAAATTTAACCACCATGCATCTTTTACAAGGAGAACCACCTTCAAACTGAAGAATGCGACGAACCTTTAATGGTGAGACATTTTCTCTTAATTTTTCCTTGGTACAACACTGGGCGAGATAGAGGAATACTAAAAAATAGATTGAATAAGGTATTAAGCGACAAGTAAATACATAAAGTAGATACTTATTTATCTTAAGTTTTGTAATCTGTTTTATTAAGTTTAAATTTATTAAACACAATCTAGTCAATGTAGTCTGTAGTAACATTTTAATTGATAGTGTAACCACGGCTACATGATACATGATACATTGGTCCTACCTTTCAGTTGTCGAACCCATGTTGACTGGTGACCTACGCATCATGTATATGGTGGCCAAAAGCAGAAGAGAAAATAGTACAAGGAGAGTTGCAGACACTGCAATGCCTTGCCTATTTAGGAACTATAGGAGCAGTGCGCTCCTGTCCCACAGCAGCTATGGAGGCAATGCTGGACTTACTTCTCCTGAATTTGCATGTAAAGAAGGAGGCAGCACTTAAATTCACACCAGGCGACCTGGTCGGTCACTTAAGGATTCTGGAACTAATCCAATTTGAATCCATGACCAAATCCACTGACTTAATGCCAATCAAGCATCACTTTGACTGCTCCTTTGATGTGCTGATTGAAAGCCGTCAGGCGAAGTACTGCGGTTGGAGAAAGAGTCACACATCTAGTACACCCCAACCAGGGGTGGCATCTTCTAGGTAGAAATATATGCTATAGATCAGTGTGCCCAGGAATGCCTAAATAGAGGCACTCGAAGAGCAAAGGTCTATATACTTTCAGATAGCCAGGCAACACTAAAGGCTCTTAGGTCTTGTATCTTCGAGTCTAAAATTGCCTGGGAATGCAGACAATCCCAGAAGCAACTGGCAAAAAATAACAAAGTTACCTTGATGTGGGTGCCAGGGCATGAGGGAATGGAAAGCAACGAATTAGCTGACAACCTCGCAAGAAAAGCGAAAAGCTGAAGCCCCGTTGTTTAGACCCGAATCGTTCTATGGCTTATCTAAGGGACACACAACGGAAGAAGTCCAAAAAATGGGAAAAGGAACAAAAGAAGTCCTACTGGAGAAATACTCCAGGCCAAAGTCAAGGTTATAAACCTATTCAACAAAGAATGCCACAAGGCTTCCCGAACTTGAAAAGTCCAACCTAAGGCCGATCACAGGCCTTCTAACCGGCCATTGATTCTTCTTGAGATATCATCTCAAGAACATGGGTATGGGTATGGCAGAAGATGACAAATGATACTGTGAAGCTGCAACTGAGACTGCTGAACATATACTTTGTGAATGCAAGGTACTAATCCGCATTAGGCTAAAGTACCTAGAACAGGCGGAATTAACGCCTCAAGACATAGGGAAATTAGCTCCCGGGTAAATCACAAGCTTTGCAAAAAGTCTTGGAATCTAGTTGTAGGATAATTTATAAAAGACCTTTTAGGTCGAGGTGAAGAAAGCGACCCTTTAAACAATCTACAACAACGGCTAATGACCATAGCAATCGGGTTGCCAAAAAAAAGTTTATTTCTACCATGGAAAAGTTTACAAAGCAATATAATAATAAAAATAAATACACATAAGATGAAATTAAATAAATGAGACTTGGATAACTTACTGTCTCTATGGAAACATTGAATTGAGGTGTCGCATTTTCTTTGTTAGGGATGCACACGTTTGGAATAGGCAAAAGTTGCCGAGGCTTTCTAATTTGCATTTAAAATTGAAGACTTTGCTTGTAATGGACTTAGACATTTATTACCAATAAAGAAAACAAGTAATTCACACAGAATGAAAAATACGGCATTTATATTGCAATTTCTGTGTAACTTGTGTTTACTGTTTATGCCTTAATGGCCACACTATGCGTCGTCTAAAACAACTTCCGTCAAAAGAAAACAGTTCGGGTGTAGAACTTGAAATACACAGGGAAATAACGGATGTCGGCTGACTATACTAACTATGTAATAAAGACATATTTTGTCCAAAAACGGAATGATAAGTACCCGACACGAGAGGTATAGTTGTCTTCAGGTCTACTAAAGACTACTCACGACCTAACTTGCTGGAGCCAATATTGTCGGTACGCTTTGAATATTACTGGAATTCCAGCAGACCAGCTCACTTTTACGAGTTGGCATGGCAATTTTCAAAGTGTACCGATAAGGTTGGTTGGTTGGTTGGTTTTTTGGTCGGTTGGTTGGATTGTCTGTAGACCCCTTAAACACTCAAAAAATGTCAGCGCCTTCGGCGACCATCAAACACACCGCACCGCCAAAGAACGCCGACATTCGTGTTAACAAGAAGTGTGTAGTCAAATTTACTCGCAGTTTTTTCTACCCAAAAAAAATATATATCTGGCCTTTTTACTTAAAATTAAGGAGAAACTAATTTTTTTTCCAATTTTTGGCCTTGGATGGGTGCCATCAGCCAGAAACTAGTATTTTCAATGTGTCAATGATCAATATGTTTTGAGTAGTATACCGAAAAATTTTCATGATTTAAGAAAATCTAGGAATTGGCTTTGTTCTGTTTTATAAGAGAGAGTCTATAGCTAAAATGTTTTCATCCAGCATTGACCAGAAACTCTATTTGTTTCGATTTTTTTGATAAATTGCGATTTATACTTCTACATCAATTTCCGGGAACCGGGAATTTTAAAAAAATATGTATTTCGAGACTTAAAAGCTTAATTTTCACACCGCATTTTATTTCTGTCTTTAATTAATTTATTGTTAAAAACAAAAATCTACCATTGTCTGAATAAATTACGTACAAAAAAATGTTTTTTTTTTTAATTTATCGAACCGACCATATTTATAAATAACATTTTTATTTTCAAAACAAATATTACCAACTCTTAAGCTATAATGAATAACTCAAACTCCTTTCCAATTAATGCATAAATATTGATTATTGGAACGATTAAATATCAAAATAAAAACATTTCTCCTAAATTTTAATTGAAAAACGAATCGAAGTAAGTAAACTATTTTAAAAAAAACCGCTGCCCAAGGAATCACTACTTCCACATCCAGATTTTTTATCTAAGTCACTCACAACGAAAAAATTTTGTATATGGAAATAATTGTTTATGAAATATTAATAATATAATATTTGAAATCCTCTACCCCAAAAACCCATAAAATGATACCCCTCATCGGTAGCGGGGTGAGGGTGGTGATAGGGGGGTGGATGAAGTAAAAAACATTTTGAGGTTTCTGGTTCTTGTACACACCCTAAATCACAATTTTTTTTTTCATTAATGGGGTGGGGGTGGTAATGGGGGTGGCTAATGCCAAAATTTTTTTTGAGACCTCAGCTTCTCTTGTATATACTAAATACCAATTTTATGGACTCTTACCTGCTTGATTTACCTATTTTCCCAAATTTACCCCAATTTACCCCCCAACCCTTCGACGGAACAAGATGAAAATATAATCTAGTTCTAGATCTCGTTAAAGTACATATGTGTACCAAATTTCAAGTCAATATCTCAAACGGTTCCAGAGTAAACGTGCGCACAAAAAAAGTTACAGACAGACCGACAGACAGAAATTTTTTTTCGCTCAAACTTAAAATCTCGACGTTTCGTAACATTCTAAGCCTATTTCAACAATAAAAATTTTTTTGTCGTTACTATACTTCCACTGGATGTGGAAGTAATAATAAAATCCAACGCGTGTTTTTTAGCAAAGTAGACCTTTAAGCTTATTACGGTGATTAATGATTTATCGGACAGCCTATTTCTAACTTTTGTGGCGAAATTACGATCCATAGAGAAAACTTGTTCGCTTTCGGTGGACGTTGGTTTAATTAACATCAAAGCGTTATAGAGTAATTCCAAATTTGGTGTCCGTTTTCCAGAGTTCTTTAAGAGCTGGACATTTTTATTTAATTTTAATAAACCACTTTTGGTATTTCTTTGTGAGCTTATTTCAATTAATTCTATAAGTTTTCTGGCCTGACGTTTGTCTTATTTCCATCAAAATGAGATCATTTTCGGCATCCTCAGAGTCAGAGAATTCCCGACTCAAATTTCCCGGGAACAGGAGCAAAACCTTTCCCAAGAATTGTTGTTATTTAATATTAATTAGTTCCTGTCACAACAAGCACTTAGTTGATTTACAACTTGCTCTGCTCTTCATCAATGTTCTCTACTGAAATTGAAATAGTTGTATACATAGTTACTTGGCCGTCTATATCATTTGGAAGGTCATTAACATAAAACATAAACAGCAAGACAGAGTCTTGGGGGACATCAAGTTTAACATTACGAATAGTTGAGCTTATGTTATTATAGTTTACTGTTAATGTCCGTTCCTCCATATATGACTTTATCAATTTTAAAAGTGTATGTCTAATTCTTAGGTTGCATAACTTCTTCATTAGAATATCAGTTCTGCACGGTGTCGTCTTGGGATAAAGATGAAATATTATTTTTTCCAAATAATCAAAAAGACGAATATAGAAAGCTTTCTCTATTACTTTGGATAAACTACTTAATAAAGGTGTTTGTAATTATCAATATCCTCTGGACAACCCTTTTTAAAAAGAGGAATAACCTTGGCAATTTAAAAAGTATCCGGGAAACATCCCGGCAAAATGATTGATTTATTAGGTGTCCAAAGGCAAAATAATGTTCTCACTGCTTATAGTTTGCAAAAAAATTGATAGAATTCGATTAAGTGAATTTGGAATAATGAATAAACGAACCCAAAAAAAAACCATACATTTCGAATTGACAGCTTCCTCATTTTTGAATTTTTTGAAACTAGTTAATAAACACTTGTACACTGTTGCTCTATTTAGTTTGCCAATTTCATTATTGCAAGAAGCTATAGCGCTGTCCTTTATTAGTCGGTCGAGCACTGCACTTCTTGCAGAAAACACCAAACTTGCCATGCATCCTGTCCAGACCCATTGTCAAGGTTTAGGAAGGGGGGGGCCACCTGAAACCTATCCTTTTAACAAAATGGCGGTCATTTTTCCCAAAATGGCCCCCATAAAATTTAAATTTTTTAAACTGTTTTAATATAATAAACTTAGGTGCCTAATTATATGTTTTTATGGATGTTGAATTAAAAAAAGGCTCTAAAACGATGTCAGAAGCCCATAGGACGAAATATCCAACATGGCGACCAAAATGACCACAGTGTAATAATTGTAACGTGATTTTTTTTTCTTTTTCGGCTGATGAATACTATTTAATTTTTTCTATACATTTTAAGTTGTATGGTGGAGGTAATAGTTGACTTCTAATTAGAGGGTGTAGTAAATGAAAGACAAATATTTTTAATGATTTTTTTGTGTTACATGGAAACAACAAATTGTTCTAGCTCATGGAGCACATTCGTTTACAGTTCTGGAAATGGACTTGAAATTGTAATAAAATCAGAAGTAACTTTATCGTGGCACTCCCATGTGTTCCAAGCACTGAGTTTACCATGGTATGCAAATGCTGAAAATGTCACACCCTGTGAGTGCGTGGAAGCCCCTCAGACCGACCGGTTTCTCTAAACCAAGCGCCAGGGCAATGGTGTGAGCAGGAATATATCTCTGTTTCTGTCCAAAGTTCAACGAAATCCATAGTTCTTCAAGACACAAAGTTCTTAATACAAAGAAGAAAGATATGGCAAGAACCAGAACATCAGTATCCACGGTTCTTATGACAATGATTTTAGACCTATGGATGACTGCATCGCTTGTGTGCACTATAATCTATCTACCCATATGCCTCCTCAAAAGGAGAGCAAGTAAGTCCAATAAGAGATGTTGAAGCGGTTTCACAACTGACATCTTTATCTCCAATGTTAGTGACAACCTGGTAGTTCGCACGTTATCAACTAGATGTCTTCCTAGGAGAGAAAAAAGATCTTCCTTATTCTCTTTAGGCTTTCCGGTCTGTACATGTCCCATACCATTTCAAGCCTTGTAGCAGAGACGCTCTGGATACACCCCACAATGCTCTGATGAAATTCCCGAATGGAGTACTCCCCAAAGATACGCGACACATGTGGCTGAATTGAATGAATGAGAGCTCCATCATACACAATGGCATCACATATACCAGGAAATTTACGATCATCTTTGTTCACCATTTCTTCGAGAGGACCAAGTTAATCTGCCTTTCCAATTGCATGGCGAAGGTGGCCAGCAGAAGACTGACTTGGAGGATAGGGACTGTTTTCATACTTGAAGAAACTTTGAATGTCAAGTTTTCTGTTCATACTAACAGTAAGACATCTATGAAAGATATGTACGCCACTTCCCAAATTCTGAATAGTGCCTTCTCAGTACCGTTAATTTTCTTAGGCTTAAAAATTCTCAGTATATGTGCTTTCATAAGTGCAAAGATGCTCACAGTGGATCCTTGGACAAGTCTTTCAGAAACAAATGATTGGTACAGTTCAATACCTTTTCGTTCAGAATCTCTCAGCATTTTTACTGATTCCGCATCAGAAACAGTGCGATTTTCCAGTGATATTAAGTCACCTGAGGTTTTGTCAAAAGGATTACCAGCACACTTGAAGCTTGTCTTCAACTTATCGACCTTTTCTTGATGCAATGGGTTGTGTCCGGACCGTGATTTCGTTTGACTTGTGAATTCATTAACTAATCTATGTATTTCGGGACCTGCCATAGCCCACCTCCGCAATGCAGCTAGATCCTGAAGAATGCCGACAGCACCACCGTCATCTTTTACATTCTTGTTGTATTGCTCATGGGCCTGGTCTACTGTAATAGCAGAAAACGA
Source organism: Rutpela maculata (assembly GCA_936432065.2). Lineage (NCBI taxonomy): Eukaryota > Metazoa > Arthropoda > Insecta > Coleoptera > Cerambycidae > Rutpela > Rutpela maculata. The sequence continues at coordinate 142,521,224 of OW386290.2, forward strand.
GTTGTACGACTTTCGTATAACAAAATTTCCTGCCTTAAACTCGGCATGCACTGCTGATAAACGTAATGGAAGCTCCCCCAAGTCCTTTACATGGAGGGTCATCTTGCATAGTGAACATGATCTAGTAGAAAAAACTACGGCAACATGGGCTTGATACACTCGTTGAAAATAAATTTTAAAAAATTGCAATGAAATATAAAACGTACATTTTGTGGTGGTCATTTTGGTCGCCATGTTGAATATTTTGTTCTATGGATTTCTGACAAAGTTTTGGAGCCATTTTTTTTAATTCAGCATCCCTAGAAACATATGACTAGACGCCTAAGTTTATTACATCAAAATAATTTAAATTTTATGGGGGCCATTTTGGGAAACATCACCGCGTCATTTTGTTAGAGGGATAGATTTCAGGTGGCTCCCCTTCATAATCGTTGACAATGGGTCTGAACATGATGCACGGCAAGTTTGGTGACTTCTGCAAAAAGTACAGTTTTTTCGTAAAATATGTTGCTTAAATAGCCGAACTATATGGAAGTATTGGCAAACTACTTACAGGCCTCTACTAAATTCTTAATAGAATAATAATATAATTATTCTAGATCATCACACGAACTACAGATGTGCTATCTATAGGTAGTTAAACTTAACGCCGAAGTGTACTGCAATACAATATCGTCCTGTTTTATTTTTGTTATTAGGTCTGCGAGGAGTCATCTGTTAGCGGGTAAAGCCCAAGATTACTTCCACATTCTCTGTTAAAAATAGTTGTTAGATATCTCTAATGCTAATGACTAACTATACTTGTACATTGTAATACGTATAAATAAGAATTTGATCAGTTGGCTTAGATGCAGGCTGCATTTACTCCCAATGTTAAATCTAAGGATGTAAGTAAATAAACTGCTGCTTAGAATGTGAGGGATAATGAAATTTTTCGTGAATATTGACAATTAAAGAAGATTGTTTTATGACCCAGCGCAGTACGGTTTTAGAAAAAACAGGAGTACCAATGATACTATTTTGGATTTTGTGGAAGAAACTATTGCTTGGTTTGAGAAACGAGAGTATTATGTACCTGAAGTTTCGAACGTTCACTTGAACGAATTTCATATGAAAAGGAATAATTAATAAAAACTAAAAGTCGACTTAGTCGTAAAATTTTTTTAGCCACATTTGCTGGAAACAATATATAAAATACTCTTTCAAAGCCTCCTTCGCATCAAAGGTCTCCAACGCACCCTCAACCACCCCTGAGTTAAAAAAATTACCAAAAATTAAATCTGGCTTACACAAAAAATTTTCTTGTCCACATTTGCTTAGAATAATGTCCTAAACATACCCTCAAAATCTCGTTCTCACGTAACCTCCGGAACACACCCTTAATCATCCCCTCATTTAAAAAAAAATGACCAAAAATTAAAACTGGCTTACACAAAAAATTTTCTTGGCCACATTTGCTAAGAATAATGTGCTAAACGTACTCTCAAAACGTCATTCTCATGTCACTTCCGGAACACACCCTTAACCAACCCTTGACTTTAGAAAATTACCAATAATTACATCTTTCTTACACCAAAAATTTTCTTGGCCACATTTGCCTAGAATAATGTCCTAAATATACTCTCAAAATCTCGTTCTCACGTAACCTCCGGAACACACCCTTAATCAACCCCTCATTTTAAAAAATTAACCAAAAATTAAAACTGGCTTACACAAAAAATTTTCTTGGCCACATTTGCTTAGAATAATGTCTTAAATATATCCTCAAAACGTCATTCTCATGTCACTTCCGGAACACACCCTTAACCAACCCTTGACTTTAGAAAATTACCAATAATTATATCTTTCTTACACCAAACATTTTCTTGGTCCCATTTGCCTAGAATAATGTCCTAAACATACTCTCAAAATCTCGTTCTCACGTAACCTCCGGAACACACCCTTAATCAACCCCCAATTTAAAAAAAAATGACCAAAAATTAAAACTGGCTTACACAAAAAATTTTCTTGGCCACATTTGCTGAGAATAATGTCCTAAACATACCCTCAAAACGTCATTCTCATGTCACTTCCGGAACACACCCTTAACCAACCCTTGAATTCAGAAAATTACCAATAATTATATCTTTCTTACACAAAAAATTTTCTTGGCCACATTTGCTTAGAATAATGTCTTAAATATATCCTCAAAACGTCATTCTCATGTCACTTCCGGAACACACCCTTAACCAACCCTTGACTTTAGAAAATTACCAATAATTATATCTTTCTTACACCAAACATTTTCTTGGCCCCATTTGCCTAGAATAATGTCCTAAACATACTCTCAAAATCTCGCTCTCACGTAACCTCCGGAACACACCCTTAATCAACCCCCAATTTTAAAAAAATTGACCAAAAATTAAAACTGGCTTACACAAAAAATTTTCTTGGCCACATTTGCTTAGAATAATGTCTTAAACATATCCTCAAAACGTCATTCTCATGTCACTTCCGGAACACACCCTTAACCAACCCTTGACTTTAGAAAATTACCAATAATTATATCTTTCTTACACCAAACATTTTCTTGGCCACATTTGCATAGAATAATGTCCTAAACATACTCTCAAAATCTCGTTCTCACGTAACCTCCGGAACACACCCTTAATCAACCCCCAATTTAAAAAAAAATGACCAAAAATTAAAACTGGCTTACACAAAAAATTTCCTTGGCCACATTTGCTTAGAATAATGTCCTAAACATACCCTCAAAACGTCATTCTCATGTCACTTCCGGAACACACCCTTAACCAACCCTTGACTTCCGAAAATTACCAATAATTATATCTTTCTTACACCAAAAATTTTCTTGGCCACATTTGCCTAGAATAATGTCCTAAATATACTCTCAAATTCTCGTTCTCACGTAACCTCCGGAACACACCCTTAATCAACCCCTCATTTTAAAAAAATTAACCAAAAATTAAAACTGGCTTACACAAAAAATTTTCTAGGCCACATTTGCTTAGAATAATGTCCTAAATATACCCTCAAAACGTCATTCTCATGTCACTTCCGGAACACACCCTTAACCAACCCTTGATTTCAGAAAATTACCAATAATTATATCTTTCTTACACCAAAAATTTTCTTGTCCACATTTGCTTAGAATAATGTCCTAAACATACCCTCAAAACGTCATTCTCATGTCACTTCCGGAACACACCCTTAACCAACCCTTGACCAAAAATTAAAACTGGCTTACACAAAAAATTTTCTTGGCCACATTTGCTTAGAATAATGTCTTAAACATATCCTCAAAACGTCATTCTCATGTCACTTCCGGAACACACCCTTAACCAACCCTTGACTTTAGAAAATTACCAATAATTATATCTTTCTTACACCAAACATTTTCTTGGCCTCATTTGCCTAGAATAATGTCCTAAACATACTCTCAAAATCTCGTTCTCACGTAACCTCCGGAACACACCCTTAATCAACCCCCAATTTTAAAAATATGACCAAAAATTAAAACTGGCTTACTCAAAAAATTTTCTTGGCCACATTTGCTTAGAATAATGTCCTAAACATACCCTCAAAACGTCATTCTCATGTCACTTCCGGAACACACCCTTAACCAACCCTTGACTTCAGAAAATTATCAATAATTATCTTTCTTACACAAAAAATTTTCTTGGCCACATTTGCTTAGAATAATGTCTTAAATATATCCTCAAAACGTCATTCTCATGTCACTTCCGGAACACACCCTTAACCAACCCTTGACTTCAGAAAATTACCAATAATTATATCTTTCTTACACCAAAAATTTTCTTGTCCACATTTGCTTAGAATAATGTCCTAAACATACCTTCATAATCTCGTTCTCACGTAACCTCCGGAACACACCCTTAATCATCCCCTCATTTTAAAAAAGTTGACAAAAAATTAAAACTGGCTTACACAAAATATTTTCTTGGCCACATTTGCTTAGAATAATGTCCTAAACATACCCTCAAAACGTCATTCTCATGTCACTTCCGGAACACACCCTTAACCAACCCTTGACTTCAGAAAATTACCAATAATTATATCTTTCTTACACAAAAAATTTTCTTGGCCACATTTGCTTAGAATAATGTCTTAAACATATCCTCAAAACGTCATTCTCATATCACTTCCGGAACACACCCTTAACCAACCCTTGACTTCAGAAAATTACCAATAATTATATCTTTCTTACACAAAAAAATTTCTTGGCCCCATTTGCCTAGAATAATGTCCTAAACATACTCTCAAAATCTCGTTCTCACGTAACCTCCGGAACACACCCTTAATCAACCCCCTATTTTAAAAAAAATGACCAAAAATTAAAACTGGCTTACACAAAAAATTTTCTTGGCCACATTTGCTTAGAATAATGTCCTAAACATACCCTCAAAACGTCATTCTCATGTCACTTCCGGAACACACCCTTAACCAACCCTTGACTTCAGAAAATTATCAATAATTATATCTCTCTTACACAAAAAATTTTCTTTTCCACATTTGCTTAGAATAATGTCTTAAATATATCCTCAAAACGTCATTCTCATGTCACTTCCGGAACACACCCTTAACCAACCCTTGACTTTAGAAAATTACCAATAATTATATCTTTCTTACACCAAACATTTTCTTGGCCACATTTGCCTAAAATAATGTCTTAAACATACTCTCAAAATCTCGTTCTCGCGTAACCTCCGGAACACACCCTTAATCAACCCCCAATCTTAAAAAAATTGACCAAAAATTAAAACTGGCTTACACAAAAAATTTTCTGGGCCACATTTGCTTAGAATAATGTCCTAAACATACCCTCAAAACGTCATTCTCATGTCACTTCCGGAACACACCCTTAACCAACCCTTGACTTCAGAAAATTACCAATAATTATATCTTTCTTACACCAAAAACTTTCTTGTCCACATTTGCTTAGAATAATGTCCTAAACATACCTTCAAAATCTCGTTCTCACGTAACCTCCGGAACACACCCTTAATCATCCCCTCATTTTAAAAAAGTTGACAAAAAATTAAAACTGGCTTACACAAAATATTTTCTTGGCCACATTTGCTTAGAATAATGTCTTAAACATATCCTCAAAACGTCATTCTCATGTCACTTCCGCAACACACCCTTAACCAACCCTTGAATTTAGAAAATTACCAATAATTATATCTTTCTTACACCAAAAATTTTCTTGGCCACATTTGCCTAGAATAATGTCCTAAACATACTCTCAAAATCTCGTTCTCACGTAACCTCCGGAACACACCTTTAATCAACCCCCAATTTTAAAAAAATTGACCAAAAATTAAAACTGGCTTACACAAAAAATTTTCTTGGCCACATTTGCTTAGAATAATGTCCTAAACATACCCTCAAAACGTCATTCTCATGTCACTTCCGGAACACACCCTTAACCAACCCTTGACTTCAGAAAATTACCAATAATTATATCTTTCTTCTTTCTTACACAAAAAATTTTCTTGGCCACATTTGCTTAGAATAATGTCTTAAACATATCCTCAAAACGTCATTCTCATGTCACTTCCGGAACACACCCTTAACCAACCGTTGACTTCAGAAAATTACCAATAATTACACAGCCCCACAAAAAAAATAAAAGTTCAAAGCAGCGAACCAGACCCATGTATCCTTATGTATTTTCGGTCGCTGAATCCGAATCCGGGGTCAAAAAAAATCATACACCTCCCAAAATAATTAGCTAGAGCCTGAAATGGGATAAAATGAAGATTAAGCTACCAGAATAGTTGTTATTTCTTAATCAATCGAATTATACAAATTAAGGTTAAACAGCAGCGTACATACAATAGATATGAAGCACACCCCCAGGGAGGGGCGAAAACTAGCCCCCATATATAAAAAAATCGATCCAAAACAGCAATGACTGCTGAAAAAGCTCGAAATGTCTAAGTTTTGTTAAAGTGTTAAGAAACTACACCAGGTCCGACGTAAACTACCCCTATAGGGTTGAGAACAACCACTTTTAAGTTCAAAGGACACGAGAAAAACAAGAAAAAACGTAAAATCCAGCAGTATTTCTATTTTCATGGATGCTATGATTGGCTGAAATTGCGTAGTACTCTAAAATAGAACCAGAAACTTACGTACCATCAACATCCTACACTGTCAACCCTCAGAGTGTGTGAAAACTACCCCCTATGCAAGATTGAACCATAAAAAGTTACAGTGACTTCTATAAAAATTCGAAACACCTGCGTTCTGTGGTAGAGAGAAGAAATTAAACTATGTTCGACGATGTGCTTGAAAACCACCCCCCACGGGGTTGCGAGATACTACCCCTATATCTGTAGGATGCTGGAAAAATAGAGAGAAACTAACCAGATTTACATTTTTATGGATGCTATGATTGGCAAAAAACGCATTGCACACTTAGAGTTTGAAACTCATGTCCTATAAATGTTATTAAGTAACACCCCCAGAAAGGATGTAAACCACCGTAATTCAAGATGTAACGAAAAAGCTATACTGTTGCTTATTCGTTTCATTTTCATAGTTTTTTTATAGTGGTGGCGTCTCTCAACCCGTGGGGGTGGTTTTCAAGCACATCAAGCACTTCGTCGAACATAGTCTAGTTTCTTCTCTCTTCCACACAACGCAGGTGTTTCGAATTTTTATAGAAGTCACTGTAACTTTTTATAGTCAAACCTTACACAAAGGGTACTTTTCACACCCTCTGAGGGTTGACACTGTAGAATGTTGATGGTACGTAAGTTTCTAATTGTATTTTAGAGTACTACGCAATTTCAGCCAAACATAGCATCCATGAAAATAGAAATCCTGTTGCATTTCACGTTTTTTCTTGATTTTCTCGTGTCCTTTAAACATGGGGGTGGTTGTTCTCAACTCTATAGGGGCAGTTCATGAAGATTATATAGGACCTGATGCAGTTTCTTGTGACATTATCAAAACTTAAACATTTTGAGGTTTTCAGCAGTCATTGTTGTTTTGGATAGATTTTTTTATATATGGGGGCTAGTTTTCGCCCCTCCCTGGGGGAGTGTCAGTTTATCTATTGTATGTACGCTGCTGTTTAACCTTGATTTGTATAATTCGATTGATTAAGATATAACAACTATTCTCGCAGCTTAATATTCTTTTTACCCCATTTCAGGGGTGTTTTTTGGCTCTAGCTAATGATTTTGGGGGTGTACGATTTTTTTTGATCCCGGATTCGGATTCACCGACCGAAAATACATAAGGATACATGGGTCTGGTTCGCTGCTTTGAACTTTTATTTTTTTTTGTGGGGCTGTGTAATTATTGGTAATTTTCTGAAGTCAAGGGTTGGTTAAGGGTGTGTTCCGGAAGTGACACGAGAATGACGTTTTGAGGATATGTTTAAGACATTATTCTAAGCAAATGTGGTCAAGAAAATTTTTGATGTAAGAAAGATATAATTATTGGTAATTTTCTAAATTCAAGGGTTGGTTAAGGGTGTGTTCCGGAAGTGACATGAGAATGACGTTTTGAGGATATGTTTAAGACATTGTTCTAAGCAAATGTGGCCAAGAAAATTTTTTGTGTAAGAAAGATATAATTATTGGTAATTTCTGAAATCAAGGGTTGGTTAAGGGTGTGTTCCGGAAGTGACATGAGAATGACGTTTTGAGGGTATGTTTAGGATATTATTCTAAGCAAATGTGGCCAAGAAAATTTTTTGTGTAAGCCAGTTTTAATTTTTGGTCATTTTTTTTTAAATTGGGGGTTGATTAAGGGTGTGTTCCGGAGGCTGCGTGAGAACGAGATTTTGAGAGTATGTTTAGGACATTATTCTAGGCAAATGTGGCCAAGAAAATTTTTTGTGTAAGAAAGATATAATTATTGGCAATTTTCTGAAGTCGAGGGTTGGTTAAGGGTGTGTTCCGGAAGTGACATGAGAATGACGTTTTGAGAGTATGTTTAGGACATTAGTCTAAGCAAATGTGGCGAAGAAAATTTTTTGTGTAAGCCAGTTTTAATTTTTGGTCAATTTTTTTAAAATTGGGGGTTGATTAAGGGTGTGTTCCGGAGGCTGCGTGAGAACGAGATTTTGAGAGTATGTTTAGGACATTATTCTAGGCAAATGTGGCCAAGAAAATTTTTTGTGTAAGAAAGATATAATTATTGGTAATTTTCTGAAGTCAAGGGTTGGTTAAGGGTGTGTTCCGGAAGTGACATGAGAATGACGTTTTGAGGGTATGTTTAGGACATTATTCTAAGCAAATATGGCCAAGAAAATTTTTTGTGTAAGCCAGTTTTAATTTTTGGTCATTTTTTTTAAAATTGGGGGTTGATTAAGGGTGTGTTCCGGAGGCTGCGTGAGAACGAGATTTTGAGAGTATGTTTAGGACATTATTCTAGGCAAATGTGGCCAAGAAAATGTTTGGTGTAAGAAAGATATAATTATTGGTAATTTTCTAAAAACAAGGGTTGGTTAAGGGTGTGTTCCGGATGTGACATGAGAATCACGTTTTGAGGGTATGTTTAGGACATTATTCTAAGCAAATGTGGCCAAGAAAATGTGGCCAAGAAAATTTTTTGTGTAAGAAAGATATAATTATTGGTAATTTTCTGAAGTCAAGGGTTGGTTAAGGGTGTGTTCCGGAAGTGACATGAGAATGACGTTTTGAGAGTATGTTTAGGACATTAGTCTAAGCAAATGTGGCCAAGAAAATTTTTTGTGTAAGCCAGTTTTAATTTTTGGTCAATTTTTTTAAAATTGGGGGTTGATTAAGGGTGTGTTCCGGAGGCTGCGTGAGAACGAGATTTTGAGAGTATGTTTAGGACATTATTCTAGGCAAATGTGGCCAAGAAAATTTTTTGTGTAAGAAAGATATAATTATTGGTAATTTTCTGAAGTCAAGGGTTGGTTAAGGGTGTGTTCCGGAAGTGACATGAGAATGACGTTTTGAGGGTATGTTTAGGACATTATTCTAAGCAAATATGGCCAAGAAAATTTTTTGTGTAAGCCAGTTTTAATTTTTGGTCAATTTTTTTAAAATTGGGGGTTGATTAAGGGTGTGTTCCGGAGGCTGCGTGAGAACGAGATTTTGAGAGTATGTTTAGGACATTATTCTAGGCAAATGTGGCCAAGAAAATTTTTTGTGTAAGAAAGATATAATTATTGGTAATTTTCTGAAATCAAGGGTTGGTTAAGGGTGTGTTCCGGAAGTGACATGAGAATCACGTTTTGAGGGTATGTTTAGGACATTATTCTAAGCAAATGTGGCCAAGAAAATTTTTTGTGTAAGAAAGATATAAATAATTATTGGTAATTTTCTGAAGTCAAGGGTTGGTTAAGGGTGTGTTCCGGAAGTGACATGAGAATGACGTTTTGAGAGTATGTTTAGGACATTATTCTAAGCAAATATGGCCAAGAAAATTTTTTGTGTAAGCCAGTTTTAATTTTTGGTCAATTTTTTTAAAATTGGGGGTTGATTAAGGGTGTGTTCCGGAGGCTGCGTGAGAACGAGATTTTGAGAGTAAGTTTAGGACATTATTCTAGGCAAATGTGACCAAGAAAATTTTTTGTGTAAGAAAGATATAATTATTGGTAATTTTCTGAAGTCAAGGGTTGGTTAAGGGTGTGTTCCGGAAGTGACATGAGAATGACGTTTTGAGGGTATGTTTAGGACATTATTCTAAGCAAATATGGCCAAGAAAATTTTTTGTGTAAGCCAGTTTTAATTTTTGGTCAATTTTTTTAAAATTGGGGGTTGATTAAGGGTGTGTTCCGGAGGCTGCGTGAGAACGAGATTTTGAGAGTATGTTTAGGACATTATTCTAGGCAAATGTGACCAAGAAAATTTTTTGTGTAAGAAAGATATAATTATTGGTAATTTTCTGAAGTCAAGGGTTGGTTAAGGGTGTGTTCCGGAAGTGACATGAGAATGACGTTTTGAGAGTATGTTTAGGACATTATTCTAAGCAAATATGGCCAAGAAAATTTTTTGTGTAAGCCAGTTTTAATTTTTGGTCAATTTTTTTAAAATTGGGGGTTGATTAAGGGTGTGTTCCGGAGGCTGCGTGAGAACGAGATTTTGAGAGTATGTTTAGGACATTATTCTAGGCAAATGTGACCAAGAAAATTTTTTGTGTAAGAAAGATATAATTATTGGTAATTTTCTGAAGTCAAGGGTTGGTTAAGGGTGTGTTCCGGAAGTGACATGAGAATGACGTTTTGAGGGTATGTTTAGGACATTATTCTAAGCAAATATGGCCAAGAAAATTTTTTGTGTAAGCCAGTTTTAATTTTTGGTCAATTTTTTTAAAATTGGGGGTTGATTAAGGGTGTGTTCCGGAGGCTGCGTGAGAACGAGATTTTGAGAGTATGTTTAGGACATTATTCTAGGCAAATGTGACCAAGAAAATTTTTTGTGTAAGAAAGATATAATTATTGGTAATTTTCTGAAGTCAAGGGTTGGTTAAGGGTGTGTTCCGGAAGTGACATGAGAATGACGTTTTGAGAGTATGTTTAGGACATTATTCTAAGCAAATATGGCCAAGAAAATTTTTTGTGTAAGCCAGTTTTAATTTTTGGTCAATTTTTTTAAAATTGGGGGTTGATTAAGGGTGTGTTCCGGAGGCTGCGTGAGAACGAGATTTTGAGAGTATGTTTAGGACATTATTCTAGGCAAATGTGACCAAGAAAATTTTTTGTGTAAGAAAGATATAATTATTGGTAATTTTCTGAAGTCAAGGGTTGGTTAAGGGTGTGTTCCGGAAGTGACATGAGAATGACGTTTTGAGGGTATGTTTAGGACATTATTCTAAGCAAATATGGCCAAGAAAATTTTTTGTGTAAGCCAGTTTTAATTTTTGGTCAATTTTTTTAAAATTGGGGGTTGATTAAGGGTGTGTTCCGGAGGCTGCGTGAGAACGAGATTTTGAGAGTATGTTTAGGACATTATTCTAGGCAAATGTGGCCAAGAAAATGTTTGGTGTAAGAAAGATATAATTATTGGTAATTTTCTAAAAACAAGGGTTGGTTAAGGGTGTGTTCCGGAAGTGACATGAGAATGACGTTTTGAGAATATGTTTAAGACATTATTCTAAGCAAATGTGGCCAAGAAAATTTTTTGTGTAAGCCAGTTTTGATTTTTGGTCCATTTTTTTAAAATTGGGGGTTGATTAAGGGTGTGTTCCGGAGGTTACGTGAGAACGAGATTTTGAGAGTATGTTTAGGACATTATTTTAGGCAAATGTGGCCAAGAAAATTTTTGGTGTAAGAAAGATATAATTATTGGTAATTTTCTGAAGTCAAGGGTTGGTTAAGAGTGTGTTCCGGAAGTGACATGAGAATGACGTTTTGAGGGTATGTTTAGGACATTATTCTAAGCAAATGTGGCCAAGAAAATTTTTTGTGTAAGAAAGATATAATTATTGGTAATTTTCTGAAGTCAAGGGTTGGTTAAGTGTGTGTTCTGGAAGTGACATGAGAATGACGTTTTGAGGGTATGTTTAGGACATTATTCTAAGCAAATGTGGCCAAGAAAATTTTTTGTGTAAGCCAGTTTGGGTTGATTAAGGGTGTGTTCCGGAGGTTACGTGAGAACGAGATTTTGAGAGTATGTTTAGGACATTATTCTAGGCAAATGTGGCCAAGAAAATGTTTGGTGTAAGAAAGACATAATTATTGGTAATTTTCTAAAGTCAAGGGTGTGTTCCGGAAGTGACATGAGAATGACGTTTTGAGGATATATTTAAGACATTATTCTAAGCAAATGTGGCCCAGAAAATTTTTTGTGTAAGAAAGATATAATTATTGGTAATTTTCTGAAGTCAAGGGGGTGTGTTCCGGAAGTGACATGAGAATGACGTTTTGAGGGTATGTTTAGGACATTATTCTAAGCAAATGTGGCCAAGAAAATTTTTTGTGTAAGCCAGTTTTAATTTTTGGTCAATTTTTTTAAAATTGGGGGTTGATTAAGGGTGTGTTCCGGAGGCTGCGTGAGAACGAGATTTTGAGAGTATGTTTAGGACATTATTCTAGGCAAATGTGGCCAAGAAAATTTTTTGTGTAAGAAAGATATAATTATTGGTAATTTTCTGAAGTCAAGGGTTGGTTAAGGGTGTGTTCCGGAAGTGACATGAGAATAACGTTTTGAGGGTATGTTTAGGACATTATTCTAAGCAAACGTGGCCAAGAAAATTTTTTGTGTAAGCCAGTTTTAATTTTTGGTCAAGGGTTGGTTAAGGGTGTGTTCCGGAAGTGACATGAGAATGGCGTTTTGAGGGTATGTTTAGGACATTATTCTAAGCAAATATGGCCAAGAAAATTTTTTGTGTAAGCCAGTTTTAATTTTTGGTCAATTTTTTTAAAATTGGGGGTTGATTAAGGGTATGTTCCGGAGGTTACGTGAGAACGAGATTTTGAGAGTATGTTTAGAACATTATTTTAGGCAAATGTGACCAAGAAAATGTTTGGTGTAAGAAAGATATAATTATTTGTAATTTTCTAAAATCAAGGGTTGGTTAAGGGTGTGTTCCGGAAGTGACATGACAATGACGTTTTGAGGATATGTTTAAAACATCATTCTAAGCAAATGTGGCCAAGAAAATTTTTTGTGTAAGCCAGTTTTAATTTTTTGTCAACTTTTTTAAAATGAGGGGATGATTAAGGGTGTGTTCCGGAGGTTACGTGAGAACGAGATTTTGAAGGTATGTTTAGGACATTATTCTAAGCAAATGTGGACAAGAAAATTTTTGGTGTAAGAAAGATATAATTATTGGTAATTTTCTGAAATCAAGGGTTGGTTAAGGGTGTGTTCCGGAAGTGACATGAGAATGACGTTTTGAGGGTATGTTTAGGACATTATTCTAAGAAAATGTGGCCTAGAAAATTTTTTGTGTAAGCCAGTTTTAATTTTTGGTCAATTTTTTTAAAATGAGGGGTTGATTAAGGGTGTGTTCCGGAGGTTACGTGAGAACGAGATTTTGAGAGTATGTTTAGGACATTATTCTAGGCAAATGTGGCCAAGAAAATTTTTGGTGTAAGAAAGATGTAATTATTGGTAATTTTCTAAAGTCAAGGGTTGGTTAAGGGTGTGTTCCGGAAGTGATATGCGAATGACGTTTTGAGAGTACGTTTAGCACATTATTCTTAGCAAATGTGGCCAAGAAAATTTTTTGTGTAAGCCAGTTTTAATTTTTGGTCATTTTTTTTTAAATGAGGGGATGATTAAGGGTGTGTTCCGGAGGTTACGTGAGAACGAGATTTTGAGGGTATGTTTAGGACATTATTCTAAGCAAATGTGGACAAGAAAATTTTTTGTGTAAGCCAGATTTAATTTTTGGTAATTTTTTTAACTCAGGGGTGGTTAAGGGTGCGTTGGAGACCTTTGATGCGAAGGAGGCTTTGAAAGAGTATTTTATATATTGTTTCCAGCAAATGTGGCTAAAAAAATTTTACGACTAAGTCGACTTTTAGTTTTTATTAATTATTCTATTTCATATGAAATTCGTTCAAGTGAACGTTCGAAACTTCAGGTACATAGAGTATTTGGTTACATTTTGTGGCCTTTGACTGTGTCCAACATAATTTATTAATACAAAAACGTGAAAGATACAATGTTGTTAACAAAGCCTAAATCTAACAATGTCTTATTTACAGAATAGGACACACATAATACATTTTCGGAGCCCCTCAAGGATCGTTTCTAGGACCTTTACTCTTTTCAATATACATCAATAATCTTGCCATATATGTAGATGTAATTGATTTTTTATTTTTTTGTTGACGATATCTCCATGTCAAGTTTCTCCCAAAATTGTATTAATGCTGTCAATGTAAGTCAAGAAGCCCAACTCAGTACTGCCAAAATTACCTATAGATATAGTGATCAGCTCATTTAAGCTTTTTATATACTTGTTGGAGATTTTTCGGGCATTTTTTAGGTGTTTTTTGAGGTTATGTCAAAATTCCTAACTGATCTGCCAATTCTAACCTCAGATTCGGTCTCAGCGCCCCAAAATATGTATGGAAATGGTGGTCATCTTATTTAAGCTGTTTATTTATTTGTTTGAGATTTTTTGGGCAGTCTTAGGGTGTTTTTTGGGGTTAGGAAAAATGTAAGAGCCAATCGGGAAAAACGGTCGGATTCGTGTTCAGCGGGTCGAAATGCATGGGAATACATAGGTCTGGCTTCTAGCACTTAACATTTTTTTCCTTTTATGTGCCTGTGTTATTAGTCTGGAGATATTCAACATGTTGATTATGACTCTTCAAGTTTCTTTACGCCTCTGAGACATGGACCGTTAGAAAGGCAGACAGACGACATATCGATGCTTTCGGTATATGGGTCTGGAACAGAGATGGACATTTTTTAGTCAACTAATCAATCAAGACTAATAATAAAAGGGAAAACAAGAGCTTAAGTTCATTTTGCACCCTACACAAAAATGTTCCGTCGAAATTTTTTTTTTAATTAACAAAGTATCCCCCTTAAACCGCACGAGTTGCATCTCACATCTCCTAAATATATTTTCATAACGAGCAGTGTAAAATCTAGGTGCAGTAGGAATTTGTGCTGATAAACGAAGATGGACATCCCATTAATTTCCTAATAAGGAAATAAATTAAATTCGACATCAATTTAAAACGTATGCCTACTTTCACTGCCACCTGAGGTTTAACATTTTAAATTGAAAGGTGTATTATGTATTTTAAATATTCCTGACAGTGGGACGTTGACGAAAGATTTAATCAAGCCTCTTATAATTTTAAAGGTAAATTCATGCGTGTGGATCATGTCATCAGTTTATTAACCAATCGAGAAGAATATTTCGAAGACATTATAGCGTCAGAATTGCAAAATCAAAATAGTACGACGTTACAAATTTCGCTAGTGGCAGAAATTCTGCAGTTAACTATATCTCACAATGATCTCTCAGGAATTATTGAAATTGGAGAACTGATATTCATTTTCACACATTCGGGGTAAAAGATCTCTATTGTGAGAACATCAACAACATATTCAAAGGACATCGTCAAATTGCCATGAGTGAGAATACCTTATTATTATTGTTTCGTGTTTCATAGGTCTATAGAACTATATAAACTATATATATTTCTTCATATGAATAATGACTTCAGCTCACATGAAGAGGTAGATATAAAAATGCTGCCTCATGCTGTCGATGGATGGGCATTTTTTAACACATTTTTATTATGTCGACCTGTAACTATCTATCTATATATATCTATCTATCTATGTATGTAAGTAATAAGGTCTAAGGAACTGAATTTCACCCACTTCTAATTGTTGTATCATCATGAAATTTGGCAATTGTGTGTAGCTCTGATGACAATACATAGTCCAGACGACAGAGATCATTTTATAGTGAAACCCACAGAAAGTTGCAAACTGAATAATTTTTTTCTATGAGTTCGTGAAAGTGTATAGAATAATATCCTGAAAAGTTTACATTCCGCTCGGATGCAGAACATAAAAAAAAAATGAAAAAAAAAAATTTTTTATCAATTTTTTCAAAATTTTTAAATTAAGTCAGGCTAGAAAAAAACAAAACGTGTAGACGTGTAGACCACGTATTTCTGAACAAAAAATGTCGTAATAAAATTTATTCGGTTTTCCCGGAAAAAAAATAGTGAAGTAACTTTGTCACTATGCTCGGCCAAGTGCACGGTTAAATGCATACTACGGAACCTCTAAAAATTCTTAGCAGTTCTATCAAGTAAAATAAAGCTTTTTTGTCTTTCTGATTACACATTTTTAACATTTTTCTTAGTGACTAAGAGGATAAATAGTGAGTCTGGAGGGAAAATATATAATTATGAAAGCATACACAGACACCAAATATAGCCGCTGAATCGCTCGCATGAATTTTTACATGCCTTTACTGTATTGTATTTATTATAGATACACCTATCCACATTTCAGCTATATCCATTGAATTCCTTATACATTCGTTAGTGTATTGGAAAAGTTCCAGAATTTATATTCAAAACAATCAAAGATATTTTCATAGTTATAAGGATAAGATCGTGACAATCGCAGTTCCTTATTATGATATGATTAATTATATTTTCGAAAAAATGCATAAAAGTAAACGAATTTGTGTTTGGACATTCGAAAAGTATACATTTTTTCCGAAATAGTGATATTTTATTTTTTCCAGTGGGTCAATTTCTCGGCAAGTTACAGCCTCCAATATATATATTTATCAAGAAAATAATCAAGCAATTAAATTAAAATGATTTGAGATGTACTTTTTTTTGAATCCATGTTACTACAACTTAATAAACCATAATAATCATGAAGTGTACATACTTTTTAACAGTTCTCAATGAAGAAAGAAATTATTTTTTCTATATTTTTTTTGCGACGATTGAGTTCGGGCGGATCTAGGGGGGGGGGGGCACCGAGAAGAATAGGAATTTATTATTGAATATTGAAAATATATAATTATTGATCATTCGACGGTAGTTGATATTTAATTACTTTACATCATTACAACCACAACTCTGCCGTCACATATCTATAATAGATTGCATACACTCCCACGAAGGTACCGGTACGGTCAGGGCCGGTTTTGTGATTAGGTCTCATAGCCCCCGCTGTTCAAAAATTTTTTTGGACCAAAAAAAGTTTTACTTGGATTTTCAGAAATTTTTCCGGACCAAAAAAGGTTTTTTTTGAATTTCTCTCCCCCCCCCCCGCTCTTCAAAAATTTTTTTGGATCAAAAAAAGCTTTTGTCCCTTGCCCATAAATTAATAGCAAGCGGGGGACGCAAAATTGACCTGGGCCTAGGAGCAATTTATATCTAAAACCGGCACTGGGTACGGCCGCAGTGCCCCCCCCAGTAATCTTTCTGGATCCGCCCTTGGGGCGTAATAATATATATAAGCATATTTTTCCCATCCATCCTTTGCTTGTATTGTTTGAAACAAAAAAGCTTCAGAAAGCTACAATTTCCATCTTTTAAATGAACCAACACTCATAGATTGAACAAATTCTGATTTAGTGACATGTAATTCAGTGCGTCGGTGTCACAATCATGCGTATTCAAGCGCGTGCACGCATGGATCTCGCTCCGAACTATAACGTTACACTTGACTATTTTTTCCGGGAAAACCGAGGCTTTAACGATAAATTTTGTTAGGACATTTTTTGTTCATAAATATGTGATCTATCCATCTGTATTTTTTATTTTTTTCTAGCTTGATTTAATTTCAAAATTTTGAAAAAATGGATGAAAAAAAATGTTTTTTTCACTTTTTTTTTATGTTCTGCACCCGAGCGAAATATAAACTTTTCAGGATATTATTCTACACACTTACGAACTGCAATAAAAAATAGATTAATTAATTAATAAAATTTAAGATTTTAAAGTTGCCCCCCGCCCCACTCCGAGGGGCGGGGATAGGGGGTCGCATTTGATATCATTGGATAGCCCTTTCAAAAAACCGCTGCCCAAGGAATCGCTACTTCCACATCCAGATTCTCTATCCAAGTCACTCACAACGAAAAAACTTTGTATGTGAAAATAATTGTTTATGGAACTTTAATAATATAATATTTGAAATCCTCTACCCCAAAAACCCATAAAACGATACCCCACATCGGTAGTGGGGTGGGGGTGGTAGTTGGGGGTGGATGAAGTAAAAAAATATTTTGAGGTTTCTGGTTCCTGTACATGCACTAAATCACATTTTTTTTTTCATCCCCTTTAATAAGGAGGTGGGGGTGGTAATGGGGGTGGCTAATGCCAAAATTTTTTTTGAGACCTCAGCTTCTCTTGTATATACTAAATACCAATTTCATGGACTCTTACCTGCTTGATTTACCCATTTACCCCAAATTTACCCCAATTTACCCCCCAACCCTTCGACGGAACAAGATGAAAATATAATCTAGTTCTAGATCTCGTTAAAGTACATATATGTACTAAATTTCACGTCAATATCTCAAACGGTTCCAGAGTAAACGTGCGCACAAAAAAAAAGTTAGACAGACCGACAGACAGAAATTTTGTTTTCGCTCAAACTTAAAATCTCGACGTTTCATGACATTTTAAGCCTATTTGGGCAATAAAAATTTTTAAAAATTTTTTTGTCGTTACTATACTTCCACTGGACGTGGAAGTAATTATTAAGGACGTCTTTTTTCTTTTTTGGATCCAATGTGTATTTCTCGAGATATTTAACCGTTTCCAGACTTTTTGGACACCGTGTATGTAAATAAGTCGTTTTGTGATATTGTGCCAATATGCTGTTGTACTTTTATAGAAATGCCAGTTTTTGGTGCAGTTTAGGCAAATCTATTGGCATTTTTGAGACGACATTTAATTGCGGTCCTCGCCCCATAGTACGGTGTATCCAGGAACCATAATGAGAATTTTTTGCTGGACACAATGCTGGGTCTGAAAGATGCGATGTTAGAAGGCAAATTGTTTAAAAATCAATCTTAATCATAATTATATCTCACTAACCCTTTTTTTAGACAAAGTCATATAACTCTGAGGCGATAGCATCAGTGATCATAAATAAGTTTTTTGTACGGCGCGGCTGAGACTTTACCAGGAAGGATAGTTTCTTAGAATTGCAAAACAGCTTGTCTGTTTTTTTCTTTTATCGTAAACACACTAGACAACATCACAACATCCATTTCTTCTACTACTAGGTATCAAGCAAATATCGGATGCTCATTAAAATACACACATTTATTTGTTTTGTTTCCCCAATTTTTTTCCAATTTAATACTTTTTATGGTATATGAACATGGTATAAAAAATACGCCAACGAAAATTGAAATGGGCATACACAAAAAGGTGAAAATTCGTAAATTCAAAAGAACATATACGGCCAGTGGTGTTCCTCATCGGCGCATCTAGTTTAAAAAATGAAATCTTAAAATATATCTAGAACAAAAATGTCCAAGTCATAGCCAGACTCACTATAATTTGTTGGCCAAATCAACTGGAGAGAAGAAAATATAAAACGGTTAATTCACGCTTCCCGGAAAGCTTGATGAAAAGCAGTGAAGAGAACTTTCTCCGAAATATTGCGCCGAGGTCAGCAAGGAACTGTTGGTAAAGGAATGAGAGCGTTTGTCTAGCAGACAACCATGATGGCATGGTGCTGTCAGGCGTGCCATACAGTAATGAAAAGCCAAGTAGTATAGTTAATGGGTCACAAAATGATTTAAAAAAAATAAATCAATGAGTTTTATTTAAAAATCTAAAAAATCAGCGTTTTTTTTCAGTTTTATTCTAATTTTTTGAAAACAAATACCATTTTTCCATACACTATTTTTTATATTCGCAAGATATGTATGAAAATACATAGTGGTTTACTACCACTCATTATAAAACTTCAAGCAAAAATGGAACCTTTTGCAGCAGTTATGTTTTCAGAAGAGGTAATATGCAATGTTAGTGCCTTACAATGGTGGGTTTCACAAAAAAACATCCTGTACCGTGCTGTCTCTTCATCATCTTCGGTGGAAAAGATATTTTCTACATTTTGGCTCGCTCACTCTAATTTACGAAATAAATTAGCAGTGGAGAAAGCAGGACAATTAATGTTCCTATGTAAACTGTATAACGAAAATCAATGTTAATTGTTTTAGAAACTATCTATTTTGTACCAAAATGTTTTTATTTCCAGAATTTTCTTTTGATTTAAATCGATTAAAATTAAAAAATCACTTGATTAAGATCATGAATTTAAATCAAACTATTTAAATCCAGCGAACCCTGCCTTTTAGAGCCGTTTTTACGATGTATGTTCGACTGCAGTGTAAATGGCTGAGTAGGTAGATGGATTGGTAACCACGCTGGTTTGTGTACCATCATAACTCTGCCACAGAATAATAAACTCTTTTAAACTTGACCAATATAAGTTTCAAGCAACACAAAATAAAACATAAAACACACCAAACATAGTAAGCAACCACAACCCCCAAATCCAAATTCAAGGTTGTCCGGAAGGAGTTACTCGTTTGAAAAAACGCAAGACAACATCCATTACCTTTTTTTTTTTTAGTGAGAGAGAATCTTCAAAAGACTCCACGGTCCATGGGAGTATGTGATTTTTACCCACTAACCCCCCCAACCCCCCCCCCACCCATGTTCACTTTCATACCCCGGAATCGCTTTGCAGCATACATCTGGATGTGGAAGATTCTGCCTTAGTTATCCTGCCTCCATTGCATGTCTCTCTCCTGTTCTTTTGATTGCATTACTTTTTTATCAAGCTCCATTTTTCGTTGTTCTCCATCATTTCTTCTATGATGTTCTCGTTTAGTATGATGCCTAGTTCTAGATTTACATTCTGTCTTTCGGCTTCCCATCTAATCCATTCGAACATTGTATGTGCTGCTATGTCTCTGATATTACTGGAGTAATAAAAAAAGCCTATACAACTCTTAGTCAACTCTATCCTTTAGTTAATAGACGTAGCAAGCTATCAATAGACAATAAAATATGCCTATATAAGGTAATTTTCCGGCCATTGCTGACATATGCCGTGTGACTTGGAATTTCATTTCAAACACACAGTGGCTTAGTTTTAGCGTACTCAAAATAAGCTGCTACATCTATTAACAAATTCGCCTAAACCTAAATATATAAATTCAACATACACAATTCCATATCCACTTCCCATTTCCTGATACCCCTTTCAACTTGAAATTCTTTAAAATAGAAATTAGGTACATAATTCAACATTTAAAATAAAACAGAGTTGGAAAAAAACTTGCTTTTTTTGTTAAAAACTATTTTTTTCAATGTTTTAAATGGTATGTTTTAAACTGTGTTTTAAACAGTTGCTGAAAACATCACATTGTGTATTAAATATGTTTTACATTTTACAAAGATGATGCGATGTTTTAAACATCATCTTTAAAACATTTTGTTTTAAACATCATCTTTAAAACATTTTGTTTTAAACATGCCAACGCTGAAATAAAATGCAAGCGATCTGTATAGAAACTTTCTAATTATCTCTATTTTTATCATATCTGGAAGCATTTCTGCCACAGCACCTAGCCGCTGCGTGACATTGGTTGTTACGCTCTTTCATATATTGTTAATACTAATGAAATAAATGTAATACCTTTTTGACATGTACCCATAGTTAAATAAAATAAAAGATATTTAAATTGGAAGTTGTGTTCACAATATGCACAGATTTCCTTTGCTCTGCTGTTTTGCCTATCATATGTGTGTAGGCCTTGACCAGTACCTACCAATATTGCTTGTGTAGGAGGAGACTTTTATATAGACGTTTGCAATGTTTATAAATTCATTAGAATAAAGTGACATTTTATGGGACGCCGTTTATGAATAAGAAACTACGTGGTAACGCATCAAATTATTAATATTTTAACAGCGATGTTACAAGTACGTTAGATTAACGTAACAAAAAATAACGTCAAAGTTTCATTTAGAAAATTACATCACAAAGACATCATTTATACGTCCTACTAATATTCTCTAATAAAAGACGTTAGTTTGTTGTCTAGGTACTCAAACCAAGCCTGGGTGCCATGTAGACCACAGACCACTAATATTAAGGACCTCGATGAAACCGGGGGTTGTATTCTTGACTTGAAAGAGTAGAACTAGTAAGAGAAAAGAAGGAGAATGAAATAGGAAATGCAATGAGATGAAGAGAGACAAAATGCTGTCTTTATTCAAAAATAAGGCCTCGGGAGACAACTCGAGGCCATAAATGACTAAACAGAAGACAATAATTTAAATTCGTTCTTTTATTTATGGAACTCCACATTTTATGATTCGTCATAATTTTATTCTAACAGTAAAATATATTCAGTTGTTAACTTGGTCATTACAAATAACAATAAATAATTACATTTCTCTAATATCTAAGTTTATAATTACTTGGGATTATATGCTATATTATTTACGACATGAGTAAGCACGCAACTATTTTTCTTTGTAAATTTATTAGGAATTTACTTATTTTATATTCGTTTCTTCATCGTTAAAACCTCTATTTCCTTATTTAAAATAACAACGTTCATTGGCGTACGGAATGTACCTCATACCAGGGGATTAAAATGTTTAAAAAATTTGTTTAACACGGTATGAACAATTTTTATATTTTTTCTTGTTATTTTTAATTAAAAAGGAAAGCGCTTGATAATAGCGCACATAGGAAGTGATTCAGTATTCGTGGAAGATGGACTTCTATCTTTTGTGTCCAAAATAACTAACGATTATCAAGAGAACATGAACGCGCATGTTTTTGAGGAATCGTTTGCAAAAATTCTCACAAAGTAGTCCAGATTCTGGAGACCTTTATCTTTCGGTCCTAAGTACCTGTGAGACATATAACTGAAAAGTGCAAAATGGTCTGCTCAATCCGAATCCGCAGGGCGCATAAAAATCGGGAATTGCCTTCAACCTTAATCCGCGAATTTCCCCTTATTTTGAAAATTGTGAAAAATTTAATTTTTAAAATATAACTTGCCTTTTCTCCCACAAAATATAAGCTAAAAATCTATTATTTTTTTAAAATTGTAATTGACAATACACTTACTTAATGTAACGGTGTAGTTAAAATACATTTAATATTTATAGAAAAAAATGTCACGTGAAACTCTTCGCAGTCGGGACTGAAAAATGTAGCATGCAAGGTTGTTATTTTAGGAAATTGACAAAAACTAGATCGTACGAAATTACAAGAAAAGAAAGAGAAGACCAAAATCATTTTTAGTGATTGATTTATACTAATATCGGAAGAAATGGTTTTTTAAATTTTGACCATCCTGTGATCCAGCGCGCTACGAATCTACGAACAAAAAATTTCTATCGTGTCATTTTCCCTCTACCACCCCCTTTTATCTTCAAAGTTCCCGCTGCCACTTCATAGTTACATTATTTCCAGCATTGATTCTGAACGCCGCGTCCTGGTGTGCTGCCAAACGTCCGACGCGCGACGTTTAAACTGAACGAATTTTGACTTTTCTCTATAAGGGAAAATCACATCAGCAGATGGTATCAGTGAATTTCAATATTTTCAATCAATATATCGGAAATGGTGACGAAAACATGTAGTTGTCATAACGTTACGTCTGTTATTTTATTAATTTTCTTACGTTTGTGAACTGTTCTCAAATATGCCGAAGGTAGAATTAGAATTGTGTGATCTTTACTCAAATTGCATGCAGAAGTAGACCCATTAAGGAAGGTGAAGTGGTATTTAGAGCTGGACATGTAATTCTCTGCTAAGTCGAAGTTGCCGTGAAAAAACAAATCTTTGCCCTTTGTTTGCTCCCATGAAGTTAAAATGAATTTAGAAAGTGATGTTGATAAATGAAAATGCATGTGTAGTTGTACAGCAGGCCAATCCGGATATTATAAACACACTAGGAATTATTTTAATCATATGCTACATGTATATTATGAAAAAGAAGAAAAATTTGAATAAAATTTTAATTATGGTTTATTTCAGTACTATTGTATATTTTGTTTACCTGTTTATGTTTCTCAAAAAACAATACAAGTTCAACACAGGTAAGAGTGCAAAATTACTTCACAACATCAATTAAATTTCTGAAATGACTAGTGAATGTAAAAGACAATGTTCAGAACAGTGCATATAGTTTAAAAGTCATGTCAACGCACAGTTTTCCAAATAGATAGAAAACTTCGCAGTAAGTGGCCACTAGCTTTAAAAATTGGAAAACCATCTAGCAAATTATGTTAAGTGAAACAAATTCCAACCCAAGAGATTATTATTATAGGTATTTTGAAACATATCTATAAATGCAGATACAAATATGAATAACTTACTTTAGTGAAAAAATCATCCTGTAGAAAATGTTGACTATATACACACATACATTTGCTAGGTGGTTTTCCAATTTCTTAAAGCTATTATCCACTTACTGCAAAGTTTTTTTTGTCTTTAGACACTGAATAATAACTTTATTTACTCTTACATATTACCTATATAGAACATTTATTACCTTTTGAAAAACATTAACAGGTAAACAATCCGAAAAATACGTAGTTGTTTTCCTCACTTAACGAGTTGTCTTGAACGGAAAAGATAAATGTATGAAATTCAACGCAAAATAGCATGTTATTACTTTAAAATGGTAAATAACCCAAATTTGGAAAAGATAAAGGCCACAAGACAAGCATAAACTATACAGGTTAGGTATTTCATTCTCTCGTTATCGCCCTTCCTTTCCTATATATGGTAACAATGGGAACTAAATGGTGAAATTTACTTCATGGTGAATTTAAGAGGTAATACGCACTTCGTAGTAGCCGTGCACGGTGAAAGCAGGTAGCGGTAACGTTATTAACACTAATAAATGTTACTAACAAGATCCACGACTTTAAACGGATAGTAAAGGTTCCCAGAACGTCGCGGCCACTATCAAAGCTACTTGACAACGTGGTTGTAACTTCGAAGGTTGTCCCACTGGTAACTAGGGCATCCGGAAAAGCTACGTAGAAGTCACATAACTCTAAAGTAATCGCTAGTGGTAAAAACTACGAGGCAGTGACTACGTATATGTCAAATGAAGTTATTTACACATCAAAGTCGTACATTTAGTGACGGATTCGTAGTGGTTACTCATTCGAAGTTCCCATCTCAGTTACTGTTACTTTGGTGCTAGTTAGGTTAGGACGAGCAAGACTTATTTTTGCCCTTTTTAATGGATGGTAGATAAAAGCTGACACGATAGAAAAATTTTCTTTGTCCAAAATTGGCTTCAGCGCGTCAAAATACTTCAGAAATGTTAGATGATAACCTTAGGACAAGACCTTTTTTTGTAAACGTCTGTAATTATCATTATACCTTTTACTTTTTGTATATAAGCAATATACGATAATATACATAATATACTAAAATACCCAGCGGGACAACTGTATCGTGCCAAGAGTCTTGTTACCGCCTATTAAATATTTTTTGCCCAGCAGTTTAACAAAGTATAAGATATCGAAGCGATACCTTCATCCATTCGTCACATTTGGCTGACTATAGGATTAAGGAAAATACGTATTAATCTCTTAAAAGCGAGAAAACCGTTAAATATAGGTCTATGGTAAAACGTAGCCAACAACGGTTCCGCTTCAGATATAATATTTACCTGGTATTTCCTTTGATTAAAATACCGTTCATTTCTTGCTCATACTGTAGATTATGCCACTCTCTCTAACAATTTTTATCTGAGATATTTTTTCAAACGGTTGAGGAGATATTACCGTCCACACACTGCTGTCTCACCCTGTATACTAGTTCAAGATTTTGTACTACTCGCTTCTGCACTGCACTGGCCCCGTGGCTCCACACTAATTAAAACCGAACACCTGGCACCTTTTGTACAGATTTTGCAACGTTACATATTGCTTGTTGGTGTTGCCAAACACTCTAGTTTTTGTTTACAAATTATTATTTATTAGCACGAGATAAATTGTTGTTAACGCAGCATGATTCAACCTATTGTCATTCTCGCCTCAGGCTGAAATGTACATTTTCATTGCACAATGCACTTAGTGTGTATGTAATGCATTGTAAAAAGTATTTCAATTACACCGGCAATTATACCGTAAATTTTTAAGACACGATAAAGAAGTATCTCTGCTGTTAATGCTGTTTAGATTTACTGGAACAGGTTTTAAACTAGGTATTAGATAGTATCTTGTGTTATGTGCTATGTGGTCCTTTGGAGTATTAAACTTTAAAATACCTACTAGGTGACAGCAAATGCAAACCATATTTTATTGTATGTCTGTGTCACAACGTGAATTTACGATCAAAAGTCAACGATGTTTCGTTTAAATTTACTTCTTGCGGCTTAGTATATTTCTAACTCGTTGGCAGGGAAAAATTGATGTGATTTATATGAATTTTGGGTGAAACTAGGATTTCTAACTGAGGACAAAACAGTCAAAACGTCTGCTAAGACGTTGGAAATAAGAAGGTACGGATTTTTGGAAACTTTTTGTATTGTATAGTAGGGTGGTCCATATTTTGCGACATTGAATTTTTTTCGGTCCCACCCCCGAAAGTGTTTCTGATTATTTAAAAAATGAACTGTACAAAATTTCAACTCGATCGAATAACGCTAACCCGTGCCCCAAGGCCATTAAAAGTCACTAAAATACGCAATTCACTTATTTTCAAAAGTATCTCGTTACCAGATGATCATATCGAAATTTTCTACATTTTTAATCGAATGAAAATTTCATTTTCTAAAACTTCGTTTATTTGTATTTTTCTCGTACAATTAATAATTTTCGAAATAATGAGTTTTAATTGGCGTAAACAGGTACTAGAACATTCATATTGTCGCTATTGACGGCCTCTTCGCTTTTGCTATCTAGTTTTCCTGAAATATCAACTGTTTTATATTGCCCACTCTTCGGTTGATGTGATCAAAAAATGAGAGTTTATCTAATTTTCCTCAAAAGTTCTCTTCTTTTTTAGCTGTACTTTCAACCTCCTCTTCAAATGTTTTTTATAGACATCTATCTCGAATATAAGGACAATGTTGTTTATTACACGTTAATATCCAGACTTTTTGCCTAAATTTTAATATTTTTCAAATAATATGCATCCCTTTTACAAATTGTCATTTTAACTTCTCTGAAATTGAAATAAATTCACTTAAAATTTGTCTGCTAAATGGCAATTTACTGCCGATAATTTGATTAGTAAAATCTCTAAATAGAAAGATACGCCGTGAAGACTCGTGACCGGTGAATTCAGTAATATGTAACCATAATTGCGAACAATTGAAGCCGATCGGAGGTCCGCTATATCCCCCTAATGACGAGAACTTTCCATCCTATGATGTTTTCAATACGGGCTCACTGCTTTTTTTTATTGCTTACAAGTAATCTTACTTGAGTTCTACCGGTTTTTGATTGTATAAAATACCCCGTTTTCCTTAGGGCGAGTTTTACCAACTAAGTTCATGCCAGTCAGCTTGATTGTTGTAACAATCGTAAGCTAGCTTCTGATCTTGGATCAAGCTGACGTTGGCTTGAATTTAGTTGGTACAACTCGCCTTTAGTAAATCTGAGAAGTTTGATACTAGCACTAGCACATGTATTTTATGTGTTTGTAATATTATTATATTTTATACAGATTTGTAAAATTGCAAATGAACATTATTATTATTATTATTATTATTGGCATTATTTAGACCATATCTAACAAGCAGATTGCAGTTTATAATGGCATAAACTGGTCACGAGTCTTTTTTATTTATCTTTCTCAAAGTACCACAAGGGTCCAATCTTGAACCACTGCTCTTTTCATTACTTACAAATGATTCACTGAGTTCACAGAACGCGAGACCTTTTCTCCCTCATTTTGGCCATATTTGCTGCACAAAACTTGAAACATGTTGCAATTGAATTATTCTTTGCATGACAATCAATTGTAGGGATAGGTCAGTTAATTTGATGTGTGTGGTTGCCCTGAAGTATCAGTGGATTGGAATAAGTACGATTCTTCTTTGTTGTTGGTTACTGTGCAAATGATTTTTCCATATTCTATATATGTTTTTCCTGTGCTTTTTTCTTGGTAGAAAAAAAAATATTTCGTCGTAAATGTAGGCAGTATAATGGAGTTCAATTTACTTTATAAATTATAAGTGGTTTTTAACTTCATTTTGTAAAGGTCAGAACTTATTTTAACCCTAAAATACTCTATAATTATTTTGGCAGACTTTTAATTTTGTTTTTGTTTCAGGTAAGTTATTGCTCCTCATATTACGATAATCACGCATAAAGTAAGTAATTATGCATAATATAAGATAGAGTTATTTTATTTTTAGACTTTTGTATTTTAACATTTTTTTTTTAATTTTTAAAACGTGTTATATAAAATAGATATTTTCTGGTTCCCATATATTATTGTTATAGAACTCGGCAAATCAATCAGAAATTATAAAATAAAAATTATTCCCAATTAATATAGGACCTCACTTAGAAAAGTTTTCAAAAATGTTATGTCGCCCAACGGAGTAAGATTTTGGAAAATACGTTAAAATTTTTCATGTTGCTCGATGACATGGCTCGGCAGCACGAATGTTGTAAAGTGCGTCGAAATCCGACTTTTTTTTTCGAATTTTTCAACTGCACTAAAGTCTATGTTCATTTTGAAAGTACCTCCAAATGTTAATCAAAATCCTTGCAAAATGAAATAAATGTCATAAAATGAGAAGACGAATATTCCATTAAGATAGCTCGAAAGCGGATTGAAATGTCGTTATTTTCACTGTTTTTTGTAGATGGATACATATCACTTTATCAGACTTGGGAATGACACTATTGACAGTAAAGCTGGAGAGGCTAGAAGTGACTTTTTGGTTTTAATCAAATCACACTACAAAAATAGCGAAATAAATCGAAAAGACAATGACCCTAGGCCAGTCAATTCTGCAATAGCAAGAGATATTTACAATAACACGCCGGTGTCCTCATTGTTCGACCAAAAGCAAAAAACGCGGCTCTCTTTGATCTGTGCTTTGTCGCACTTGGCGGCTTCACTTTTTGTGCCAATTAAGTAAGGAAATGTAAACAACAAATTTACTAATAATTTAATATACTAAATTACCTCGGGGCGCTCTAAAGTTTTGCAGGAGCTTTCCCACATTGAAGGTTAGTACACCATTTTATTTTCCGCATATCATGGTAGATCACGCTGTATAGTCACTAACGTTATAAAAACATTGTTCTGAAAATTTACTATGAGAGATTTCTTAAGTAATTACTATGTGAGGTGTGCAAACCATTTTTTCGTGTGCTGCATATATTATGCTCATTTTTATTCCTGTTAAACTTGTCCCTATTAGTAAATATTTAAACGCTTAATCCAAAAATAAACAGAGAAGTGAGCGTGAAAAGTTTAAAATCCTTAAAAATACTTTTACAACTAGTTAGTACGTTTGAAGAGACAGAAATTCCTGATATAACTCGTATATTTGCCATACAGAACATTTCGAACTATTTAATTCTGACGCATGATATAATCGCCCATAGGGATTTTTAAAGCTAGCCAAAATTGTTCATAAATAAATTATCAGTATCACCGTAAATCCCAATCCTTTGAACTGCAAAACCAATATTGTTCAACATATTTTCCCAGATTTGAATATTTTTGTGCTATAGGATTGATACCGTCATACTAGCTAGTGTATGTAGTTGAGATTAAGCATCTTATGGGGATGTGTCCCTACTTGCCGTGCGTGGTATGCAGATGTGGTTTGTTTTATACATAATTAGTTCGGCAATGAATAATTTTACTTTATGCAAATTGAATTTTGAATCAATATATATCCGCAATATGAATTTCAGCCTTATTATTGAACTAATTAAACTTAACACCTGTTCAGGACCTTGATTACAGTATAAGCTAAAGAAGTAATTCTATAAAAGTAATTAGCATTAAGACACATAAAAAGGTTTATCGTGGTCTATAGAATATTTTACCTCGAATAAGGTGAAAATCTTGAAAGAATCCAAATAATTATATCATATATAAAACCTATAAAACCACATTTTGATCGAATTACGATACGATGGCCACTTGTGCGGCTCGAACTAATAAAAACAAGTAGCAATAAACCGTAAAATAAATAAATCGTCCGCAGGATCTCGCTCCAGATAAATCAAACAATCCATGCGTGGCATAATTCAGTTCACACACCACTGAATGGCATTTTTAATAAATAGAAATTTTAAAAAGTTGTTCGACTGGTAGTAATTTTCATTTCAAACGATGCTATTCGATCGTCACGCAAGGGCTAATCTGGCCTGTCATCATTCCTCTAAGCCAGAACCAGATTGTTTGAATATTTATCCGCCACACAAAAAACACATTATTAGTGAAGTCGAATTAACCATCAAAGTAGGTGAATAAGGAATTCTCTGGCTGCAGCTAGTTTATTGTTTTAATTTATTTTATGTATAATAATAAGTGCTATGTGAAGTTTTGGATTAAATCGGTCCATTGCTTCTTGTAAAATTTAAACAATGCTTCTTTCAACATTGGAATTTTCTGCAATTTTCCTTATTATCTCCGTTCCTAGTATTCG
Source organism: Rutpela maculata (assembly GCA_936432065.2). NCBI lineage: Eukaryota > Metazoa > Arthropoda > Insecta > Coleoptera > Cerambycidae > Rutpela > Rutpela maculata. The sequence continues at coordinate 142,551,332 of OW386290.2, forward strand.
AAAGCTTTGTTACCTGGTAATATAGAGAGTGTAAATTGACAGTTTATTATCTGATTAAAAGCGAGAGGGATTTAATCTTTGATAAGAAACTACAAATTTACACGAATTATATTACCTTTTGGCAACTTAAGTTGAGAAAAAATTTATAGATAAAATTTGCACGAGTGGTATTTGGGGAGAATATTTCACGAATAAATAATGTACATAAAATATCTTCTGCCTCCGGACATTTTCTTATAATTTTTTAGTGTTTACTGATTTTTATTTTCAATTTCATGATTTACGTCACATAAAATGTTTTTAAGTTCGCGGAATTCATATTTTAAATGTAATGACAATCAGTAAACCAATATACGTTGAACCATAGGTATTGTAATGCATAGATTGGTCCCAAGCTGCTGAGTCTTCACTGTAAACAGTTCTTAGGCATGCTGCAACCAATCACATTATGCATAAAGACAAAGAGAGCACTACCAATGTTCCGCCGATTGTTCAATTTTAAGTTGATCAAAGAGAAATGAAATGTGGTCCTGGTACCGCCATCTAGTAATAGTAACGCTAAACGCTACATACAGAAAACCGCCAGACAGTGTAATATACAAGAATAATTATATAAAGTGTTTAACGATATATATTTACTTATTTAATTCTTATTTTCAATTCAAAAGGAGTGTAAAAATTAAATGTTGTTAAGCAGAGGGTGTTTATACTCTGAGAGTTGAGTTGGAATAGGTGTTATGGATTATTGTAATTGTAGGGTACAGTGCATATAGTTTTGATTTCCTGAATTATACGTGTTGTTACTTTGTGATGGATTACCGTACGTAAGTACATTTGTGTTTACCATGAAATAATTGACTTGCCTGCTCGGTAGGCATTTGTATTTAATTTGTGACAATTATTATTTTGTAATTACGTTATTTTGATCCATTGAAAGCTGGGTATAACTTGTACCTAGCCTGTATATTCCACACAGCCTTGGGAGTTGTCAACTTATGTAGTGTGTTTATGTTATGTTTATAAACTAGTGGCACCTAGAAATCTTGGGTGGATCCCTATAATAAGAGTGAAATGTAAATAGCGAAATAATGTACGTGAAAGAAAGCGATATATTAACGTTAATCCCAGGCACTTCAGCATGTTAAGAGTTCCGCCGACGACTAAAAGTAGCTAAAGAGAAAAGTGACAACAGCGTAGGTTAAATCTGTTTCTTTTCAGCATATTATTTGTCCATTTCTCTTCTCTTCTACCTTACATTGGCATCGATTCAATATTTTAAAATGCCACTACTATTATATTACTACGTATATAATACGATAATACAATTTACAAGTTACGTTAAAAATTAGTAATAAGCTAGAGAAGAAAGGGCATAGCAGAATAAGCATGTAAAATCCGCCCCCAAACAAAATTTTGTTTGTTATCAACTATTTGAAGGAACTTAGGTACCCTAAATAAGATTTTCCCAAAATTTCAAGCCTGCAGCCGCCATATTGGAGGAGTAGTGGGGTTTTTTTTGATTTTCATTTTTTAAATTTTTCTCGGATACCGTTGTACGAAAAAATCCGAAAATATTCACAGTTGTTACTTACATGTTGGACTATTTACCCAATTTTTTTCATAACTTTTAAAAGCAAATTTCGTATGCAAAAAAAAATTGCAAATTTTTGCCCACAATTTTTTGGCACTTTAAGCACAGAAGACAGGAACTATACAGAAGCGACAGCTTGCCGCGGCACCTTTGATATCGGGTGTCTGATTTATGTGACCTCGAAGTGACAGTAATATGCCTTACTACACTCAGAGAAATGATGTACACAAAAAATATATCAATATTTCGGTCCAACACACTGTACACTAGAAAAACTGTCTTGTTTTATATTTAGTAGATATGGTACATGAATAGGAATACGTATATACGGTATTAATGAAGTTGGTGGCCCAAGTCATAGTGTATTGCAGAATGTTCAAAAAAAGAAGTACACTTTTTATATTTATCCTTATTTCAATCATAATAATGCGCTTTTAAGCCAATGCATTTTTTTTCATACTGCTACCAGAATATGAAAATGCTATCATGGAAAGTAGTACAATGTATAGATATACAATGAAAGAGACATATATTATGTATATAACTATATTGGCTATATTGTTGAATAGAATGTTACAAATCAAATAGTACAGTGAAAAAAACGTTTACATAAAATAACAATATACGTGAATAGGGCATGTGCACAGCTAACCTCAAAAATATATATTGCTTAAGATTTACGAGTATTTCGTAGCTGTTGTTAAAATTTCAGCTTGGTTTCCATTCTTCCAACTAAAATCTAATTCAGTGTAATGTTTTTGAAGTTCTAAATACTTTCTCCTAATAAAATAGGACTCTTTTTGTAGGTTGGAAATCTAACCTGTAATTAGCAGTCTATTTTTATTAACCAATATTATTGAAAAATTATTAGCCTGAATTTTTAAATATTTGCTTGGAGCCAGTATTGCTCCAAGCTGAAATGAGTATACCAACATTAAAAATGAGAATAAACCTGAAAAACTTTAAATTTGAGGTTACGTTAGTTATATGATGCACATTATTGCACATGCCCAATTATTGATTTTTTTTAATTGATACAATGAAAAGTTCTTTAGTATGGTACGAGTTGAGAGTCATTACTTAATTACCTTATTCAATACAATACAATTCTGTAACTTATTGCATTTCTGATAAGAAAATATTTCCTTTCATTTTACTTCTTTTCAACTGCTAATTGTTTAGTATATCTAACATTACTTTCTAGTTATTTCAGTAATATAAATTTGTACATACCTTTCAGGATCTTTGGGAAATAGAAATAAGCTTATTTGTTTCACCTTCGAAGGGCATGGATGATAAGCACAACCCCTATACCATTTAGAACCCATTAGAAACAAAAATCAAATACCTAAATAAATAAACTTAGAATAAAAAATTGTCGAAAATTGGGGAAAAAACACCGTGTAAGAGTTTCACAGACTGTCAATCGCACAACGTCAAGAATTATCATATGGCTTTTGACAAATATATGCCTTATCGTCATGGCGATTATGAACAAATTTGGTCCCGTTAGAAAGGCTTGCTTGCGTCTCTGTATAGTTCCTGTCTTCTGTGCTTTAAGAAAGAAGGCCACTCTGGATTTTTCATCGGTTAACTCTTCATATTTTGGACTAAGGATTCTCCAGTTAGCGTACGTCCAATTATTAATGAAACACCCTGTATATTTGTTAACAAGACATGCGTCCAAATGACTGTGAGGCGCGTGCTTATAAGAGAATGGTCGGTAATGCAGTTTTTCGTTTTTTTAACCATCTTCCACATTTTTTAAAAATATGAAAAAAATTTGAGAATTGGCCTTGATAAATGAGTAATTTACGATGAAAATTCCAGAGTGGCCTTCTTTCTTAAAGTGCCAAAAAATTGTGTGGAAATATTTGCACATTTTTTTACATACGAAATTTGCATTTAAAAATTATGAAAAAAAATTGGGTAAATAGTACAACATGTAAGTAACAACTGTGAATTTTTTTCGGATTTTTTCGTACAACGGTATCCGAGTAAATTTTAAAAAACGAAAATCAAAAAACCCCCCACCACTCCTCCAATATGGCGGCTGCATGCTTGAAATTTTGGGAAAATCATATTTAGGGTAAGCCCCTTCAAATAGTTGATAACAAACAAAATTTTGTTTGGGGGCAGGTTTTACATGCTTATCCTACTTTGCCCTTTATAGATAAAAGTCCTAGTCTTTTTCATAATTTTATTCCGAAAACTTATTGGTATTTTTATTTTTGCGATACATTTACTAGGTCCGGAGATAATAAAGAAAATATAGCAAAAATTTTCAGTGTTGTAAATTAATTTGTTAAAATTTTACAAGAAGCAGTGCACTGATTTAATCAAAAACTGCTCATATCCCTTATATCTACATGAGACTAATTAAAACAATAAAATTGCTGCAGCCAAATAATTCCATTGAAACTTTATATTAACTCCACTATTTTGTTGTTATTTACTTTTAAAACGTGTTTTATGTGTTAAGGGGAAGGTAGAATAAAGAAGACATTTTTACTTTATTTATGGTACAAAAGTAACAACGTAATAACAGAAAAATAGAATGTAAGGTCATAATTTAACTTGACGTTCGAGATTAATAACTAGGTAAAATCGTGTGGCTTAAGCAGCTGGACTCGTGCCTGGTCGACTCCGTGACCTAAGACCAGTTAAATTCAAGCCTACCAGTCCAGATATAATTTCGCTCCACTAAACTTATAAGTTAAAAGTTTAGATTTAAAAAAGGTATTTCTACTTCCTACCCAACTGACGCTAATTATTTTATAATATCTGTGATATACTCCGGTCAAAATAGACATTCACCCTTGTATAAATTCCCAAGAAGCTGAAAATTTACATGAATGTTAGGGATACCATTATAATGAAGTTGTGAAAAGTCCCCATTGATCCCGTGTGTGCAAAAATTTTTATGCAAGGTCAAAGTTGGCAAAAGTGGTTTTTTTGGATTCTTTAGCGAAACGGTTAGTTTTATGATAAAAATAGTTTAGACAAAAATTGTAGATCTTTCAATTCTCTACAAAAATGATCCTTACACTTTTTTCCCTAAAATTCACCTTTTTTGAGAAAAACCCATTCTAAAGTTATATTCTCCATAATATGCATGACTACGATGCCTATGTACATTATGGACGTATAATATAAGTAAAACTATTAGTCTGCGTAACTAATACATTAATATTGAATGCTGTTCAATTGTGAACGTGGCAGTGTGCGTCTACCTGCTCTTTTTTGTAAGGTCCCAACGAAATACCGTTAGTCTTAAACGTTCCCTCGTAATGAAAACACGTGGTTATTGCAAATATTCTTAACTAAAGTTTGTGCTGTATTCAGTTTTTAAAAAATGTCGCAAATTTGATGTACTCATTATAGAAACTGCAATAAATCAGTTCAATCCAACTGATGTCAATGTTGTTGTTGGTGAAGATGTTGATCTGTTGGTATTACTTACCGCTCGAACTCCAATTGAAAATACCATTTATTTTTTAAAACCAGGCAAGGCTCAACAACCATCGGAAATATTTTCAAATATGAGTTTATCGGCTTATCCTAAATGTTAAAATCATATTCTATTTTTACATGCTACTACTGGGTGTAATCAGCAATGTTCCGGAGGGGTAAAGCAACAGTTTTCAAATTGTTTGAAAAACAAGATTTAATTGCATGTGCAAAAATTTTTGAAGATATGAACTCTGCTCCAGAAACTCTAATCACCAACGGAATTCGCTTTCTTCTTTCTGTATATGGAGCTCCAAAAAAAAAAATTACTTCCATAGATAAGTTACGTTACCTATCTTTTGCAAAACATACACGTAATAAAAAAAGGTTCACTCAGCTTGTCTTCCTCCAACCTCGGCTTCTGCTCATCAACATTTTTATCGAGAATATTACCAGGTTCAAGTGTGGCTTGAGAAGAATGGGGTTTGAAGCTAATTAATAATGTATTGGAACCAATCCACACTCTACTTCCACCGGCACCAGAAAAGCTCCTTAATACTATTTTTTGCAACTGCAAAAAGGGGTGTAATTCGTAATGCGGCTGCAAAAAAGTAGGCTTACTTTGTTCACTAGCATGCACCAGCTGCCAAGGCCAGTCGTGTTCAAATACTGAAATCTCCAACAGAATATGATCCTTACATCATCGACGAAACAACTGATGTATCGCTGTTTGAACAATTTACGTCAACTCAGGAAGATGAAGATGAAGAAGAAGAAGAAGTTGAATAAGAAGACCTAATATTATTCAAACTTCAATAGAAGGACCGTGGAGTAGGCCTACCGGGGAAACCACATTAAAAAAGACGCGCCAAGTACACTACCTCATAGGTGGCGTGGAAACGTGTGCATATTATGGAGAATATAACTTTAGAATGGGTTTTTCTCAAAAAAACGTGAATTTTAGGAAAAAAAGTGTAAGAACCATTTTTGTAGAGAATTGAAAGATCTACAATTTTTGTCTAAGCTCTTTTTATCATAAAACTGAAAAAATCCAAAAAACCCATTTTTTCTCAAAAAAAGGTGAATTTTAGGGAAAAAAGTGTAAGGACAATTTTTGTAGAGAATTGAAAGATCTACATTTTTGTCTAAGCTATTTTTATCATAAAACTGACCGTTTCGCTAAAAAATCCAAAAACCCCATTTTTGCGAACTTTGACCTTGCATAAAATTTTTTGCACACACGGGATCAATGGGGACTTTTCACAACTTCATTATAATGGTATCCCTAACGTTCATGTAAATTTTCAGCTTCTTGGGAATTTATGCCAGGGTACCCCCATTTTTAGGGCTAACTTGACCAGGTTAATATGCGAATTTTTCTCAAGATCTAAAACCTTCTAAAGTCTTTTAAAAATATGATGGTTGAAATAATCCAAGCTTTAAAGAAATGACGACTATTATAGGGCAATTCTATTACTAGTAAGAGTCAATGGCTTTATAAGAAGCTATTGGTAATTTTCAGTTTCAATTAAACAGTTATACAAAACTATATTTTATAGCTGTTTCATACATAGCTCCTTGAAGCAGCTCACTTACCTCAATAAACAGATTCTGTAACTATAGATACAAAAAATAACGGCATATTGAAGGAAAAGATACTGTCTTAACAGACACTGTATCACACATATGACATCTTCCTTAGAACAATGTATTTTACAAATTCAAACAGAAAAGTCTCCTTTTATTAATGTTAATTTTGAAAGCTCAAGAGAAACATTCTGACCTTAAATATTTATTATCAAATCAATCATCAAATTCTAAAGCCATTTTCAGTTTAAAAAGAATTAAAATTTCAAATTTGGATGAATTTATTTGGTGCGATGTTTCTCGTCCAACACTACGACCTTATGTTCCGATTGTTTACAGAAGGACGATATTTGATATATTTCATGGTTTATCTCATTCTGGAATAAAAGCCACTAGAACATTAGTTACTAATAATTACTTCTGGCCCAAAATGAATACAGACTGCAACTTGTGGGCTAAAACGTGCGTTAACTGTCAGACTGTTAAAGTCAAACGTTATACGAAAAGTCCAGTTTTGAAGTACCTAAAGGCAGGTTCGATCACATTCATATAGATTTAGTAGGACCATTACCCCCTTCCAAGGTTTACTCTTACATTCTAACAGTAATCGAACGATTTACCATATGGACAGAAGCATATCCTCTTTCTAATATCACGGTAAAGCCACGCACTTTATTTCAAAATTTTGTTTGTCGATTTGGAGTTTCTTTATATATCACAACTGATCAGGGCGTCCAATTTGAATCAAAATTATTTAACGAATTTGCAAAATTTTTGAGTTTCCATAGAATACGTACCACCACTTACCATCCTCAAAGCAATGGCATGGTGGAACGATTCCATCGAACTCTTAAAACTGCTTTAATTGCTAGGGCTTACACGTGAGTAGATGAACTCCTCCCTATTATATTATTAGCTTTTGGAACTATTCCCAAAGATTTGCAATGCTCTTCAGCCGAACTAATATTTGGTTAAACTCCACGACTACCTGGCGAGTTTTTCACTAAATCATATGATTCTCCCGATATTCCTTATTTTATAGACAAATTTCGCACTTCTCGAGTTCCTCAGGTTAATCATAAATCGTTTGTCAGTTCTGACATTTCCACTTGTGATTTCATATTTGTTCGTAAATAACGTTTTAAACCTATCTTCTCTCCTTTGTACGAGGGTCCATTTAAAGTTTTATCCCGTACAGATAAGTTAATTAATTTTAATAAAAGAAATAAAATTGTAACTGTCAATATTGACGAGTCAAACCTGCTTTTTTGTTAGTTGACAAATGTGATATTCTACCAACTCTTATTAAAAAAGTACGTTTTGCCATCGATGCTTTGGTTGATTGATTGTTCTTTTTATCAACGGGGGAGTGTGTGTAGCAGCTCACTTACCTCAATAAAAAGATTCTGTAACTATAGATATAAAAAATAACAAAAATTTTTATTGAATGAATTATATTTTATTTTGGAATGTTACTTTTAAATTTGAATATAAACATATTTTAAATGAAATCATTTATTTATTATAGTTAACTACTATACCCCTCTAATTGCGTTGCAAAGTGTCTTTAAGAACAGTTTGCGAGTTACACTTCAGGTTGTTCAGTGGCTAGACAAATGGATCCCCCGAATTCTTCTACTTAAATAGATTCCAAAGAGCCCTAACGGTCATAGGTAAGGGCGCAGGAAATTTACGTGGAAATGTGCAGATAATTACTGTCACAATTTGTCAAGGTCTGTGCAAATTTAACCTACAGGAAAATACAATGGAAAAATATATTTTTTAAAATTGTTTAATTTCCAGCATTAGTGTATATTACCATTGTAATTGAAACCATAAATTTTAGTTTAAATTGATTTCAAGTCACTTGAAATTTCTAGAAATTATTATTTAAACAATATTTTTTTGGTACTCCCCCCCCCCCCAGAATAATAATAAGTTAAATGGATCTACACACGACCCAGCGGCAGGGAGCAGACCAACCGACCTTCTCGGTACACTTTGGAGATTGCCATGCGAACTCGTAAAAGTGAGCTGGTTTGCTGGATTGAAATGGTCTGCTCGATTGTCGGCACGCTTTGAAGACCTGGAATTCCAGCAGACCAGTTCACTTTTACGAGAGTTGTTATGGCAATTTTCAAAGTGTACCGAGAAGGACGGTTGGCTGGATCGTCTGTAGACCCCTCAAGAGTTATCATACAATAACCGGAATTCTGTGCAAAACCTTTTTTCTGTGATTATTAATTAATTTATATCGGTTATATCTCTCCTTACTTGATTAGTTCAAGTAGGCATAATATGCTGATAATAGGTATCAGGCGCATTTTAATCACATTTATTGGATAATACCCAAGAAATTGAAAGCAAGTAATTGCTTCCGTCACGCGAGAAATAAAACACAATATAATTAGTTAAACTTAACCTTAAAACCGTCGGAATTAAAAGTTCATCGCCCTAATTATAAATATAGTAAAGCCACAGAGATAATAAAAAAGAAATTTGTCTCATATTTCGTCTGCAAATATGTTTAGTTTACTGGAAGAACTTCCGGAGATGATACAGATTTTTAGTAAAGTTTCTATTTTAATTTAAAAGCCTTTGAAGTAGTATAGTTAACAGTTTCTATTCAAATATTTTACATGCGGCGTTTAATAGTGCATAGTGGAATCATTAAAAAACCGAAAGCGATACCGACTGCATATCTAACTTTAGTTTTTGTGGTTTATTTTTGTTTTACAGAAACATCTTATTGAAGGCTCTTTAATTCAAACGTAAAAATAATTATAATAGAATCGCTGGATATATATGTCATCAATAGTAAGCTTTTAAATTCAGAGTAGGATTTATTTATTTTTACTCAACAAGTATTGCTGACAGGCCCCTTGCATGTGCCATATATTTTAAATTAATCTAATATATAAAAATCTCGTGTCACAGTGTTTGTTATCGAACTCCTCCGAAACGGCTTGACCGATTTTTATGAAATTTTTTGTGCATATTTGGTAGGTCTGAGAATAGGTCGTAGGCTATTTTTTATACCCCTAGGTGATAAGGGTGGCCCTATCCAGAAATTTTATTTTTATTTTTTGGACAAAAATTTATAATTCATATGGCAAAACAACGTTTGCTGGGTCAGCTAGATGTAGATTGTCCACTTTATACTACACTGATTTTTTTTCTCGAGAACGGAGAGACTTTTATGGTCCATTTCGCTCCATTAATAGCGGGAGCTAGGTGGCTTTTTCGGCACATCATCGTTTTATGAGCTTTGAGATATTTTTATGGTTTAATGGATGATAACGATTCGTAAAATCGACTTCTGGCGGGGCATCTCCTGTCGAGTGCGTCACGAACACTGTCTAAAAACCAGTGAAATTATGTTATCGTTACAAGGCCCAGTTTTTTTTCGTGTGTACACATTTTATGTTTAGAATGAATAAAATAAGATCGCCAGAAAGTGTTGGCCGTCAGGAGGCGCAGCCAGAAAGGTAATAATGATACAATACATTTGAGGCACGGTAGAAAGTTAAGTTAACCGAAAGTGTTAGATTCCTGTGTATTTAAGAGCTTATGGTACTTTCGTTGACACTAGGAACTTTCTGGGGAGGCTATTCTATTGTTGAAGGATCTTATATTTACGTTTTAAAAAGGAGCCAGAACTTGTAACGATGAGTTTAGAGTTATGATATGAAATATGCGAAAAAAATCCAATTTTTTTCAAAAATCCTAAACATTTTCTTTCTGGCTAGCCTTACTGACTGGAGTTTCTTTCTGGGAATCTTTTTCTGTGTTCAAAACATTTAAATAAACATGCTCAGCCTAAAAAAAGCTTGTAACGATCATGTTATATAACTCCGTTTTTTTTACATCTTTAACCTTTCTGGCTGCGCCCCTAACGGCCCACACTTTCTGGCGATCTTATTTTATTCATTCTACACATAAAATGTGTACACACACAAAAAAATAGCCTTGTAACGATGATATAAATTCACTGATTTTTATATCTTGAACCATGGCTAACTCGACGGCTGACATATGCCAGAAGTCTATTTTGTCGTTATTTAAGTTCGATAGAATTAATCAACGCATAGAAAATGCCTGTAATCCGAAAAAGCCACTTAGCTCCCGCACCATATCGAGAGAGGACATGGAGGGGCGGGGATTATTTTCCTCTTCAGGAATGTGTTGAGGGTAGTTAGGAGGTAAACATACTAAAAGTCCCCGCCCCTAGCCTTGCCGCTTCATAGGGAGAGGGGGGTGGAAAGGTTGAACACCGTTTGTAAAAAAAAAAAAAAAAGAAAAACTCCTTTACACGCTGTGTTTTGTCTTAAGTAAATAAAGATTCTAAAAATACTAAAATTATATTTTTTGCCTTCAAACTTCATATTTTGTCACTGTTCTATTTAGTTTAGTACCTATTGAGCAACTTTTATGCACAAATTGTGTTACATAAAAAAAAGTGATTTTATAAACGCTTCCTAACAAAGGACCTGCACAAAATTAATAAGATTTGACTTTTGATTGAAATTTTTTGTAGCTTTAGGAAAACCGCTGGCCAAGGAATCACTACTTCCACATCCAGATTTTCTATCCAAGTCTCTCACAACGAAAAAATTTTGTATGTGGAAACAATTGCTTAGGGAACTTTAATAATATAATATTTGAAATCGTCTACCCCAAAAACCCATAAAACGATGTCCCATATCGGTAATAGGGTGGGGGTGGTGATAGGGGGTGGATGAAGTAAAAAAATATTTTGAGGTTTTTGGTTCTTGTACACACACTAAATCACAATTTTTTCATCCCCTTAAATAATGGTGGGGTGGAGGTGGTAATGGGAGTGGCTAATACCAAAAAATTTTTTGAGACCTTAGCTTCTCTTGTATATATTAAATGCCAATTTTATGGACCCTTACCTGCTTGGTTTACCTATTTATCCCCCATTTACCCCAATTTACCCCCTTCGATGGAATAAGATGAAAATATGATCTAGTTCCTTTAAAGTATATATGTGTACAAAATTTCAAATCAATATCTTAAACGGTTCCAGAGTAATCGTGCGCAAAAAGTTACAGACAGACCGACATACAGAATTTTTTTTTTGCTCAAACTTAAAATCTCGACGTTTCATGACATTCTAAGCCTATTTGAACAATAAAAATTTTCAAAATTTTTTTTGTCGTTTGTAGACTTCCACTGGATGTGGAAGTAATAAGTATACTGATCAAAAGTTGTAATGGATGTAACCCATGAAAGCCCATATTTTTTGCTCCAGGGGACAACCCCTAAAAATTTACTCTCTTTACTCTTTAATTTAAATTCTGGTTTTCCTGTTATAAAAGTTCATGTAGGTTGTTTTGGGCGAATTTAAAAAAAAACGTGTTTTAACCGCCTTCCATGTCACCTCAATAACCCTCTTAAGTCTAGGAGATCTAGATTTGTCTGAGTAAAGGAGACGGGGCCCTACAGTTTATAGTGGAATCCGAACCACTTCTTGGGGAAAATCATTATGAAAAATTTCTTCGCTGAGTAGGACTCGAACCCACTTCGCTAGGTACGTTCAGAGTGCAAGCTAGACGCGCTAACCCACTGGCTACCATCCCCAATTTAATTTACTTACGTTCATCTAATACATTATTGATTTTTTAAGGGGAAGGTCATACATAGTGCTATTGTTAACAAACATAGTCACTGATCTACTTTTTATATGGTTTCGTAGGTCCTTAACATATAATGTAAAAAGTAAGGGCCCTAGTACTGATCCCTGAGGGAAATGTTAGACATATTTTTACGTATAAAGAAGTGCTGAAAATTACAGTTTTTTTTACAACAGATGCCTCTAATTCATACTTTAAAATCCGTTAGCTGTTCATACACCCGCGACACATCTGACACGTTAATTATATTCTAATTAACACACTCTGTACCATTTCCGGCCTAAGAATAACCAGAATTCCAGGACTAACTCATTAACGATATGAGTAATAAAACGAGTCGTCGCAGAGCCAGACAATCTTTTTGTTTATTACAAATCCTAAAGCGAAGAAGACTATTAAAAAATACTTATTTTTGTGTCTCAAGTTCATGTGTGACCACGAGGAATGTCGGGGTCAATGCATTCTTAATTTTACGGTCTGTTAAATTCGGGAATGGATTTGAGATATTACAAACAACCAAATTTAAATATGCATTAGGGATAATTGGAGTAAAAGTAATTATTATTATTATTTACTTGGGGTAAAACACAGAAAGGCGTATCTAATGTGAGAATTAACAAAATGTTTTTTTCCAGTGGAGTCGATACCAGGAATTTAATATTTAAATGTTATTTGGCTCCATTAACCTTTTGACATTGAACTTCTATTATTATAATAAACCTATGCAAATTAATTAATTCCGTACAGTGTGTGCACTTTTCGACCTATATCTGACAGTGTGTTTCAGGAATATGAAAGAAATTAAATATAAAGATAACGTAAAACATGGGAAACAAGTATTTAAAAAAAATACGAAATAAAATTTCACCGTAGCCCAGTCATTGAACCTTATTACCTAATATCGATATTGTATATCATAATTTTCAAGAAATTATGCCATTTATTTAATCCAAAAAATGACTGGTCTCAATTTAACGCAACATTATTTTTAAATTAATATTAGAAGTTTATTCATGTATAATCTCTTTAGTTTCAAATCAAAATTAGTATTTATTAAAATTGAAAATCACATTATTATACTCTTCGCAAATACGAAAACGAAGACTATATTGCATTTGATCGGTACGTTTCTAAAACCGGAAATATTGCTCGCAGACAAAAAAATTTTCATATCATTGTGTTAATGAACGAATTCTGAACAATTTTCAAAATGTCCGCCTGTCTCTCCGTCTGTCACGTTTCTTGTAAGTACGATAACTCAAGAAAGAAAAATCAGATTGTACTGAAATTCAGACAGTAAGTTAGTGTTAGCTAACCCTATTGGTTTTGAACAAAATCGATCAGTAAATAAAAATGTTATTAATGATTTAAATTTGAGAATTTTTTTTTGATTTTTATGTTATATATATATATATATATATATATATATATATATATATATATATATATATATATATATATATATATATATATATATATATATATATATTTTACAAATATTCAATTCATAATGTAATATACAACCGAGGCAATTTGATTTTAGCTCGTCTCTTATAATGTAAAAATTTACATTTCTTTACGTGTTAGGTGGTGGTGTAGTAGTTCTTACGCTTTTGACTCGGAATCCAAGGGTCCCGGGTTCGATACCCAAATGGGGTATGGTATAATTTTTTTTAATTTTTGGTTTTTACTTTATTTTACACTTTCACCAACTAAGTTCGTACTATAAAATTCAAAATGTCTAAAACTGACATTATTTACAAAAAACTGCGAAGAGTATCTTATAGAATGTGTAACAAGTTCAGTAAACTGGCGAAGAGTACATTTTTAGCTTGTTATTTCTTTTTGAAATGAGTTTTTCCAAGTCAAATTCATGTCGACAACAGAAATTAACTTTATTAACACAGGTCTACAAGGTGCATTTTTTTTTTTTAAGAAATATGACTGTTTTATGGTACTTTACAATTTTTAAGTGCAAAATGCAAAAATAAACATAATAAACACGCCACACATATTAAACAACGGGAAAGTATGCGTTTGTTTTAAAATTGTTTTTTTATTTGCTAGATATGTATGTGAGCACACCTACAGGGTGGTGGAGATCAATCCTAGAAGTACCACTCGCATGCTGGCTTACATTAAAATGGGGCGTTAAGTGACAAATTTACGATCTGACCTGCCACTCGACTTAGCTAAGGGATATTGTTTATTTATGTTTAGACTATTAAGAAATATAAGAAATAGTGGTTGTTATTTGTAAATATAAAGGATACTTGCTCTCGAGACGGCAGACTGACTGCAAGTGCCCTTATTCACGATTTTATGTTAAATAGTGTTTGAAAATAAAAAGAGTTTTGCGAGTTTTCTTACATGTATGTATTACATATTATTGTAAGAACCATTACCGTTTTTAGGTTAAATTTATTACCAAAAATACATTGTAACTGGCAGTGAAGAATATTTCATTATTTCGTTTTTCTGAATGTTTCAGTAGGTACAGTCCAATAATTATAAAAATTTCCATCACAAATATGTTATTTGAGATTTTCCTTCAGTAATTGTTAGTGGAGGGGTTATACATCACAAAACCACAAAAATCCGTTCGGGGGTGCCGCGCAACTCCCCGAAAAAATGTGAAAAAAGCCCTATTTTACTGATAACTCGTTAACCGTTGAAGATATAAAAAAAATGTTCATTATAAAAAAGAAAGCTTGACTAATTTCCCAAAAAATAAAGTCCTATTGTAATTTTGATGAATATGCCATGGTTTTCGAGAAAATCGATATTGAAAAAAATTCCAAAATTTGTATTTTTAATGCGCGCGAATTTTCGTTTATTTGAAATTTTTTGCGCGCGGCCTATAAAAAAAATTGAATTGCTCGAAAACCATACAAGCTAGGAAGAAAAATCAAAATGGGTTTTAAAGGGGATGTAAAATACTCTCTTGTGTTGCCATTTTTGATGGCTATTGATATTTATTAGTATATAAAAATAACAATATAATATAGTTATCTCTTAATTTTTTGCGTCTCTAACTATTCACAGGCCCATAAAAAATAACTGACTAATATAAGTTATAAATGCATTATGATCTTTTAGTTCAAGGTATACTCCAGTCGAATTAGACATAATAAAAAATTTTGCGTACTGCGGACTTTTTTTTGTGGAAATTGTTTAAGAGGGCATAATAAGCAAGCACAGAAAACTACACCCTGCTACACCATGTGCGTCCCCGATTTTTAGGGGTTGAAACTTTGAAATTTTACTTATGTGTCCATATCTGTTTACCTATTGCCCGTAGGGCTCTTTACCAAGTTACACTTTTTGAAGATTCATCCCTCCTCTACATAATATATGTATATTACACATTTGCCGTAGGACGAACGGTTTTGGCTGTACGAGGCCGGAAAGGTCGCGCTGTCCGAATTTGGGGGTCTTCTGTACAGGACAAACGGCTATTATTTCCAATCTACAATACTACACATACTAATGCCCTTAAGGAGGAATGATAATTTGTGAAAAAATTTTCATAGAATACCGCGCGGTTTTCATGATACGGGATGTTGAAATTTTGAAAACCCCTTTTTTTAAAAAAAAGTGAACCTACTTTTTTTCGCTCATTTTTCTTTCATGCATGTACGATCTTAATATAAGAAAATTTACGTTGGTTTCATTTTATTACAATCGTTGGTTTAGGAGCTAGACAGCAAAATATGCCAAAAATAGCTATTTTGTTATTGTTGCATTAAAAAAACCAAAACCAGTATAATTCTAGTAAATGTTTTTGTTTATCCTGAAAGTCCAATTCATTGCGCATAGAAAATGTGTTTTTGTATTTAAGTAGGATCAACACTTATTGTGTAATAACGATTTATGTCATGTGTTCTCCAGTCTCCTTTTTCACAATTTTTTTTTTGCGGCCTTATGGTTCATAGTAGGGCAGAAAGCATTATACACGTGGACAGGGCACATAATAGGGTGTTAAAATGGGTCTCTTGTTAAAATGCGATAGGACGTACCATTTTCGAGTAAAACGCACTTGTTTGGTTATGTTTGCTTTGAGTTTTCATTGTGTTCTGAATTGTGATCTGATAAATACATTCTACATTTTGGTGTTTTCTTTCTTAGGAGTTTGTTTTTTTAAATCATTTTCCGATGAAATGGACATATAATAGCTGTTTCTGGAGGAAGGTAAAATTACTGTGGATTTTGTTATAGATACAAAGTAAGTTGCAATGATGATTCGAGACAAGCGTGAACCTTCAAATAGGGGAGTGAGAACTCCCTATTCCGTCCGAGTTCCTTCATTTTTTCATTAGCAATGTCCCTCATAAACAGAAAAAGCAAGAAGCGACACATAGTTTTATTTTTTCGTAGTCAGCGGTGAGTATTTACTAGTCAGTCGATGAATCTGAAATAATTTTTTGCAAACAAGTGAGTTTTACTCGAAAACGGTACGTCCTATCGCATTTTAACAAGAGATCCATTTTAACACCCTAATATGTGCCCTGTTCAGGTATACAATGCTTTCTGCCCTACTATGAACCATAAGGCCGCAAAAAAAAAATTGTGAAAAAGGAGACTGGTGAACACATGACATAAATCGTTATTACACAATAAGTGTTGATCCTACTTAAATACAAAAACACACTTTCTATGCGCAATGAATTGGACTTTTAGAGTAAACAAAAACATTTACCAGAATTATACTGGTTTTGGTTTTTTTAATGCAACAATACCAAAATAGCCATTTTTGGCATATTTTGCTGCCTAGCTCCTAAACCAACGATTATATTAAAATGAAACCAACGTAAATTTTCTTATATTAGGGTCGTACATGCATGAAAGAAAAATGAGCGGAAAAAAGTAGGTTCACTTTTTTTTTTAAAAAGGGGTTTTCAAAATTTCAACATCCCGTATCATGAAAACCGCGCTGTATTCGATGAAAGTTTTTTCACAAATCATCATCCCTCCTTAAGGGCATTAGTATGTGTAGTATTGTAGATTGGAAATAATAGCCGTTTGTCCTGTACAGAAGACCCCCAAATTCGGACAGCGCGACCTTTCCGGCCTCGTACAGCCAAAACCGTTTGTCCTACGGCAAATGTGTAATATATATATATTATGTAGAGGAGGGATGAATCTTCAAAAAGTGTAACTTGGTAAAGAGCCCTACGGGCAATACATAAGTAAAATTTCAAAGTTTCAACCCCCAAAAATAGGGGACGCACATGGTGTAGCAGGGTGTAGTTTTCTGTGCTTGCTTATTATGCCCTCTTAAACAACTTCCACAAAAAAAAGTCCGCAGTACGCAAAATTTTTTATGATGTCTAATTCGACAGGACTAGTAGTACTTCAATGCAGAAAAAGTGAGGAATAAAAATATTCACATTTACAAATTTACCAGCAGTTGAAGTTTGCCAAATTTTGGCCAATTTTTTTATTGCTTCCTAAAAATAGAGACCCAAACATCTTGAAAATTTAGCTAAAATTTTTTTTTGTTTTTATATATCATATAACTATTGTTTCTAATCATGTAATAGTTAAAAAATTGCATAAAAAAATATCATCAAAAAATTGAATATGCAGCCTTTTTTGTTTTTTTTTTTTTAATTAGTCTAGCTTCCTTGTATTTTAATATTTTTGAATGTACCCGGTCTAAAAATAAAGGTAAGACTTCATATTAATTGATCATACCATTTAAAATTATACTATATTTTTTAGGAAAAAAAATGCTATTGTAAATTATATTTTTTTAAAATTTGTAAATAAACTCAGATCAAAACATTACTAGTGTTTCATTTTGTTACTTTTGACATAATCTCAAAATTAGTAAAAATATAGTGACTTTTATAATTTTTTATGATATAAAGTTATTAAATCTTTCATTTGCTTCTTTTTCCATAACATGTCAACAATTGACAAAGATCTACTTAAAGAAATAGAAAAAAAAAATTTTTTACTTACCATCTCCAAATTACAAAACATATAGGAACTTTTATTATTTTTTATGGTTACAAAATAAAGTTATTAAATGAATGTATTTCATATCTGATTCTATTTTTTATAATATGTTAACAATTGGCAAATATATATTAACAAATATCGGGAAAAAATCAATTTTTACTAACACGACCTTAAAAACCCTAGAAATCTAGTTACTTTTATAATTTTCTATAGTGAAAAATTGAAGGTTATAAAAATATCTTTCATTTGCTTACTTATTTTCTTAGATATGTCGACAATTGGCGAAGATATTAACGATTATATAACGCATTTTCTAAAAATACAATTTTTCTTATATTTTCAATATCGATTTTCTCAAAAACTATGGCATATACAAAAAAAATTACAGAAGGACTTTTTTTTAGGAAATTAGTCAAACTTTCTTTTTTATGATGAGCAATTTTTTTATATCTTCAACGATTAACGAGTTATCAGTAAAATAAGGCTTTTTCCACCGAAGGGTGCTTTTTTGGGGGCGGTTGCGCGACACCCCAGAACGGATTTTTGTGGTTTTGTGATGTTTAACCCCTCCACTAACAGTTTCTGAAGGAGAATCTCAACATTTTTTGCGAGCGTCTGGTGTATTTTTTTTTACTTTACCGACTGGACTAGTAGGTGTTTGCAATGTAATATTATGTCTATATGAGAGCCGTCTCTGGCGCCGAGATAACATTCCCGAGCCCTGCTTATGACATACAGTCTCGGTATTTAAATAACTGATGCTCTTATTACAGTGATAGAAAACATCATAAAATTGTTGAAAGGACCCACCACAAAACATGGGAAGTAGTCCTAGTAAAATAGGCTCATATTGTGGTATGATGTAGTTTTGGTGGTCCTGATCAAAAGTCTCAATGGGCACGATACTTGAAAATGACTAATTTCCGAGATATTTTGATTGAATGTCAGTCACAAATCACAGTAAAGCTAGAAAATGAGATAATTGATAATTGATCATTACATGTTTTGCTGAAGCCTCCAAAGGAATGCAGGGTTGGAAAAAAACTGTTTTTTTTTTTCATTTTAAACAGAAAAACTTTTTTTTTGTTTTAAACAGTTTTTTTTTCAATGTTCCAAATGGTATATCTAAAACACGTTTAAAACAGGTTTAAAACGTTTAAAATTCATTAAACTAAAATTAAATGGTGCCAAGTTACTGGGTATGCTAATACTACTTGATGCCAGATGACGCTCTTAAACGAATTTTACAGCACTCTACAAATAAAACGTTCAGTTTAATGTAAGTGACCACTGACCATTTGACTCATAAGAGTAAGACTACAGAGGCAATTTTTTTGTGAGTGTGTTTACTGTTTATATTAGAATTATTTATCGGAATGGACCATCATCGGCACTTTTCCTGCTTTTCAACAATTTCCAAAATAATACATTTGTTTAAAGCATCGCATTGTGCATTAAATATGTTTTAAACATTTATTTAAAACATTTTGTTTTAAACATGCCAACCCCGAGGTAATGTAGCGGATTTTTGAGCTGATATGTGAAATGATATGAGGATTTAAAAATTGTACAAAATTGCAAGTACCTAACATGACGACACCAACATGGCGTCTAAAATGAGGAAGATTCGAGAAAAAATAGACAACAAATGTATTTAACTTGTGAGTTTTGCTTATATTAATCTAAAAATCTTTTGAATCTGGTATTTATGAGAAATAGTCACGGTGGTATTAAGTTACATGGTGAAATCGTTATCTACCATGGAGGCCCCAATATGGCGTCTAAAATGGGAAATACCAGGAAAAATAAACAGTAGATACTTTTGATAATTTGAAATAAACATCAATGGGAAGAATGGCTAAATATGCTACTGTTTATTTTCCTAGGATTTCCCACTTTAAGAATTCGTTTATTTTTACTTCCACGTCCAGTGGAAGTTTAGTAACGACAAAAAAATTTTTAAAAATTTTTATTGTCCAAATAGGCTTAAAATGTCATGAAACGTCGAGATTTTAAGTTTGAGCGAAAACAAAATTTCTGTCTGTCTGTCGGTCTGTCTGTCTGTCGGTCTGTCTGTCTGTAACTTTTTTTGTGCGCACGTTTTCTCTGGAACCGTTTAAGATATTGACTTGAAATTTGGTACACATATGTACTTTAACGAGATCTAGAACTAGATTATATTTTCATCTTGTTCCATCGAAGGGTTGGGGGGTAAATTGGGGTAAATTTGGGGTAAATGGGTAAATCAAGCAGGTAAGAGTCCATGAAATTGGTATTTAGTATATATAAGAGAAGCTAAGGTCTCAAAAAAATTTTTGGCATTAGCCACCCCCATTACCACCCCCACCTCCTTATTAAAGGGGATGAAAAAAAAAATTGTGATTTAGTGTATGTACAGGAACCAGAAACCTCAAAATATTTTTTTACTTCATCCACCCCCCCCACTACCACCCCCCTATCACCACCCCCACCTCACTACCGATGTGGGGTATCGTTTTATGGGTTTTTGGGGTAGAAGATTTCAAATATTATATTATTAAAGATCCATAAACAATTATTTTAACATACAAAGTTTTTTCGTTGTGAGTGACTTGGATAGAGAATCTGGATGTGGAAGTAGTGATTCCTTGGGCAGCGGTTTTTAACTAGGCTTAGAATGTCATGAAATTTCGAGATTTTATGTTTGAACAAAAAAAATTCTATCGGTCTGTCTCAACTTTTTTGTGCGCACGATTGCTCTGGAACAGTTTATGATATTAACATGAAATTTGGTATTATAATGAGATCTATTATATTTTATTCCGTTGAAGGTTGGGAGGTAAATGTGTAAAGCAAGCAAGAATCCGTAAAATTGGGGTTTAGTGTCTGAGAAGTCAAAATTTTCAATATCAGCCACCCCCACCCATTGTAAAAAGGGGTAAAAAATAATCATCGATTTTGTGTATGTACAAGAATCAAAGGCCACAATTAAAATTTTCGCAAACCACCCCAACTACCCTGTAACATATCGTTTTATGAGTTTTTGGGATTGACGATTGCAAATATGTATTATATTATTAAAGTTCTACGAACATGGCTTGCATAGGAAATCTGGATGTGGAAATAGTGATTCCTTATGCAGCGGTTTTTCTATGGCCAATATAAAATCTTAATTTTAATCATCCTTCATTGCCTTGTTTGAAAATCTTCTTTTACACTTATAATTGTTATAGGATTGGCGACCCGAAATTCCTTAGAGCTTAGAATATTTTGTTCCCCAATTCTTACTTATAGGAATATAACAAAAAATCTTTTCAGACCACAACCGGTGGAGTTTTTTTATACCGTTCCAAGCATTTTAAGCTAAGTCTCGTCTGCTCTCTCACAGCAGATACAAACGACATAATTGCTTTAGTACAGCACCGCTCAATCAATCAAAGTGTCAAATTACAAGTTCAGCCTTAGAAAATACAGAAATGTCTTGTCAGTTGTTATCCAGCACCACTTTCAAGTGACACTCCGGAAACATATATCAATAGATCTGCTTACGAAAATAACAGCGACGTACGTACGCAGTCGGGAACAGTGGCGGAGCATGTATTTTGTGGGGCTCCACACGCAACCTAATCTGCACACAGAGACAAATGTGTGCTACATTTTGATTGAATTTTGATTTTTTTTGGGGTTTTGTTTGTTTTTCAGTTTTTTGTTTGAGCCCAACCAGCAAATTTGTTTTATAATTGAAGACCTAAGTGGATAAAGGTGTTATGTCACACTTTTAAAGTTTTGAGTAAATTAAACAAAACGGTTTTGAGTTGGAACTTATTTATTTTGTCTTCGATTCAAATGAATAATACCTCATGAAACAGATAATTTTGAGTTATATTCTTTTGTTTACACTAATATTAAAGAACAATATCAACCTGTTATGAAACTAGATTTTTCTGTCAAAAACTGTGTACATCCACTAAAATTACTGGTTGTATGTATGCCTTTATAATTAAAAAGTTTCTATAAAATATTACAAATTTAGAATTCACCGTTTATTGGGTGTTAAATCTATATCAGGGGTGTTCAAAAATTGCATGAAGTAATTTTTTTTTTAAATGCGACATAACACCTTTATCCACTTAGCTCTTCAATTTAAATGTTATACGATTATTTTGTTTTATTGTTGTTTTATTAATGCTTCTAAAATGCTAATTGATTATATTAGAGTTGCAGAAAACACTATCTTGGTTGCCTGCAACTGAACTGTTTTATAAATCAAAAACGTTTTTACAGCAAAATTATAAAATGTTAAACAACTATATAAAGACTTTATTAATAAACTGACGAAGAGTATGATGTTTACCTCTACCTTTTATAATTCTTATACTAACAGACCACAAAAAATATTTTTGGTTTTTGAAAATAAGGCTCGAGCCTCATGCTCCTTTGCGGTGATCCGTCACTGGTCGCAAGCGTGTCCGTCTTGGGATATTCAATCCAACTACGCACAAATTAATCCGTGAAGAGATTTCCCACAAAATTAAGTAATAATTAATAAACCAGTTTGTCTCATTAAAATACAATACCTATCTCATGATAAGTACTTTGAAATGAGAGTGTGTGTGAACATTGAACCTTAAATTACTTTGATGGAAGATAATAAACAACTGAAGGAAATAACGCCCCACCCACAAACATGGGAATTCGGAAATCGACATTGAAGTTGGTTAAATTAAAATACTTTTGGTTTCATTGTTTGCCCATTTTTACACCGTCCGCAATATTGGTAGTAGATAATAAGAAGGTTCAATTAACTGCGCGACTGGTTGAAATTTTATTTTATGATTTTTAGTATTTTTTTTTTTATTATTTGAAGGTGGTTCAATTTTTTTGTCCCAAAAAATTGTTAAGAAATTTTTTGTCAACTAATAGAACGGGAGCTGGCTGCAGAAAAATTGGCCGATCAAGTGACAGAATGAAATGTTTTGAAATGTTGGTACTCACAGCGACCATAAGAAAAATCATTTTGTGCCTGGGCAGAATTTGTTCACTTTTGTGTGTTGTTTCTCCGGAACATTTTTTGGTACAGCAACCATACCAATGGAATAACAGCTTGGAATTACTCTTAAAATTTAGTATCTACAGAGTAAAAAAAAAAATATATGTTTTTGTGCCTCGTTAAATCTTGTTCTAATGCCTCGGCATAATTTGTTTTTCATTTTTCTCTTTGGTTCATTACTTTACCTATCGAGTAACAGCTTCAAACTACAACTGAATTAAAGTTTAAACATTTTTCTAGAGTTTGTAATTTTTCCAAAAATGTTTTTTTCCCGGGAGGGTTAAAACCCATTTTTGAATTTACCGCCAATTCTAACATATTTTTTAGTCTCAGTCCTCAAAATTTCGTTATTTCATGATTTGGCGTGGGTGTGAATTTTCTCCAAATACCTAATAGTGCTAATAAAGCTAATTCTAATAAATAGTAATTAAAAAATACTGAAAGGAATTGTTGGTTTGGTTAGAATTGGCGGCAAATTGAAAAATGGGAAAAAAAACATTTTTGGGAAAATTGCCAACTCTACATTTTTCTATTAGAAAAAACATTTCTGGTCACGTCTATACCTGACCTTCAAATATTGATTTTCAAAAAAATATAGATTTTTTAATCTTTAGTTTTAATCATAGAAGGCCGAGATTTTGCCAAAATTGTTAAAAATCTTCATTAAGTTATATAATTAGATCTTGAAATTCGAAGAAAATTATATGCATAATGTCTACCTTCTCTTTGTACTTTTATAATTGCAAGAAAAAAATGTTTTGATAATTTTTTTGAAATATTTTTTGAAAATAAAAATAATTTTTGAGGGCAGATCATTATGTATTTTGGCCAGCAGGATCCAAATATGCAAAAATTTAGTTTATCCCATTTAAAAATTTGATTTTCATGTAAATTGCATAGAAACCGAAAGTCGGCCATTTTGGTTCTTTATATCATCAAATTTCATCCCATATCACTACACCAAATTTGAAAATAATCTATTCGCCTATTCAAAGGTTACAAGAGTGTCCCTATCTGCTGAGCCACCCAGTATATGAGAAAAATTTCATTGTATTATGTATCTATACTTTGTAAAATATCCAAATAAATGAAAACATTTTTTTGCAATCATTATGATTGTTTATTGGATGATGATTTATTTATCCCTGAATACTTCTGTAATAGGTCGTATTAGTAATAGCATAAGACTGAGAAATAGACAGTTTTTTTCCACAAATGTTTTTTCTAATAGAAAAATGTTTAAACTTTAATTTGGTTGTAGTTTGAAGCTGTTACTCGATAGGTAAAGTAATGAACCAATAAAAAAAATAAAAAAAAATTTGTACCAAGGTATTAGAACAAGATTTAACGAGGCACAAAAATATATATTTTTTTACTCTGTAAATACTAAATTTTAAGAGTAATTTCAAGCTGTTACTCCATTAGATTGGTTGCTGTACCAAAAAATGTTCTGTAGAAAGCACATACAAAACCTGTGAACAAATTCTGCCCAGGCACAAAATGATTTTTCTTATGGTCGCTGTGAGTACTAACATTTCAATTGTTACTTGATCTTCCAGGTTTTTTGCAGCCAGCTCTTAGACTGTAAGCTTACGTTACACAGGTTAGGCGCATAGCATAACATAGGCTAGGCGCATATACATGTAACTAAAATGTTAAATAAATTGTTATTGAATTGAATTGAATTGGTCAACATTTAGTATGAAAAAATACACCGGACTCTACCTAGGTATCCAGGGGTTTTTGAGGTCGCTGATGCCGAGGTCGGTTAAGCTCTATCACGTCAGGTTCAAGGTCATTTGAAGGTCAAACTAAGAAAAGGTGGTTGAAAAAATCTGAAAAAATTCACACATAGATTTTTGGGGTTGCTGAGTCCGAATCCGATGTCGGTTGACCTTTATCACCTCATGTTCAAGGTCATTTGAAGGTTAAAGTAAGAATAGGAGGTGAAAGATATTGGAAAAAATTTATGCGAATGCTCACCTGCCTACTTATTGTCTGTTTATCTGCCTGCCTTTATACCTGCACACCTGTTTGTTTGCTTGTTAGTCTGCATTTATCGTCCGCCTGCATTTTCTCTCTGTCCATCTATCTGACGTCCTGCCTTTCTACCTGCCTTTCTGTCGGTAATTCTGTCTGTCTTCCTGTCTGACTAAATTACTAAATGTTTCTAGCTGACAGTCTGTCTGCCTCCTTGTCAGTTTGTCTGACTCAAAACAACCATTAAATGACTTTGATCCCGACATGATTGAGCTCCAAGTGAGTGAAGCCAACGCCTGTGATTCGCGCCGACCTTATATCCCTCTTCTGCCCCAACTCACTTGCGGTGGGCATGCGCCATCTATCGAATACTCAAGGCACTCTCTACTTGCATGTTCGCTCTGCTTCTGCAACTATACCCTTTGCGTTCCACAGGATTTATGTGTTAAATATAAGCTCGTCAACTTTCACAGAAAAAAATAAGTAGGTGATTCATTAAGTTAAATATATTTGCACTGAGATAGCCGAAGAATCTTCATGTGCAGCTAAAGCTGGCGGACGAATGCCGGCTTGAAATGACCTCAGAATGACCTTGAAATGACCTCTGGATGCCTTTTAAGGGTAAGCAAACACCGGATTCGGACTCTGCGACCCGAAAAACCTGTGTGAATTTTTTCAGATTCTTTCAACCACCTTTTCTTACTTTGACCTTCAAATGACCCTGAAACTGACGTGGTAGAGGTCAACCGGCAGCGGATGCAGACTCAGCGACCCAAAAAACCTATATATATAAATTTTTTCATATTTTTCGACAGCTTCCCCTCTCTTTTTCTCAAATTACCTTGAAATGACCTCCGGATGCCTTTTAAGAATCTTCATGTGCAGCTAAAGCTGGCGGACGAATGCCGGCTTGAAATGACCTCAGAATGACCTTGAAATGACCTCTGGATGCCTTTTAAGGGTAAGCGAACACCGGATTCGTACTCAGCGACCCCAAAAACCTTGTGTAAATTTTTTCAGGTTTTTTCAACCACCTTTTCTTAGTTTGACATTCAAATGGCCTTGAAACTGACGTGGTAGAGGTCAACCGGCATCGGATACAAACTCAGCGACTCAAAAAACCTATTTTTATTCAGATTTTTTGACAGCTTCCCCTCTGTTTTTCTCAAATTAACCTCAAACTGACCTCCGGATGCCTTTTAAGGGTAAGCGAACACCGGATTCGAACTCAGCAACTCTAAAAACTTGTGTGAATTTTTTCAGATTTTTTCAACCATCTTTTCTTAGTTTCACCTTCAAATGACCTTGAAACTGACGTGGTAGAGGTCAACCGGCATAGGATACAGACTCAGCGACTCAAAAAACCTATATGTCCTCCGGATGCCTTTTGAGGGTAAGCAAACACCGGATTCGGACTCAGCGACCCCAAAAATCTATGTGTGAATTTTCTCAGATTTTGTCACCTTTTCTTAGTTTGACCTTGAAGTGACCTTGAACCTGACGTGATAGAGTTTAACCAACCTCGGTGTCGGAATCAGAGACCCCAAAAACCCCTGGATACCTAGGTAGAGTCCGATGTATTTTTTAAACTAAATGTTGACCTGTGTTATCTTTCAACTCACATTCACACGCACTTACGGGGGTGAAGTTAACACCCCAAGATCGCCTAGACGGAAATATGAACGAAAAATTGAGGCAAGGCAGTCCAAACTTCAGTTAGAATCAATGACCAAACCCACACACTCCACGGTTAGGTTTGACTTTGAGCAAACCTTTCAAGTGATAATTTCTGACCGCTAGGTTTATATTAAATAGTGACTACCATAATGTCAATACAAGACAAAGAAATCAACTCTATGAACCTTGTGCCTCCAAGATTTATAGGCCCGAAACTAACCGTCTACCGGATGACAAAAATCAAGAAAGATAGTATTTATTAACAAAAAAAAAACTAAAGGTCTATTTATTAGATAAATATTATTTTTCTGTATGAGAGTTTTTCTGTATTTAAAGTCTACTAGTACACAACAAGTTAAGATGAACCTATATGTCCTATTTTTGGTTTTCTTTTTGCTCTTATTTTGTTTACAATTCTTATTCAACTGTGTTTTACACTTTATTTGACTTTTAGTATAAGCTTTTATATTATTTCACCATTGTGTAAAATAGTGTTCTAATGACTTGTCTTATTTCATGTACATGATAAGGGCCCAATAAATATTTGAATTTGAAACATACATGTTATGATGCAGCTAGATTATTTTGGCGGCAAGTATTTAATTAGAATTTATATATGTTTTAAAATGAGTATAAAGTATATTTTTCACAAAATAATCTAATTTAAAAAAACATGAAAGCACCCTGTTGGGGTGTTAACTTCACTCTCGTTAAACATCCACAACAGTACACCAGAATATCCTCAGATTTTTCTGGTTCTAGCAATAATATTTTAATGGCCGGGCCCGAGCTTCCTGTATACCGTATCTATCTAAATATTGTTCCTGTTTTCCATCAGTCAACCACCCACCCACCTCAGTTTTGAGTTTCCTAATAATCTAAAATAGAAAGACTTTACATTTTTTTTTAGAATACCGCTTTCTACTATGTGTTCACGACCCCGAGAGCAATAAATTTTAATTGTTGTGTTTTTAAGCGTATTAATAGTATTTTACGAAAGAAACTGTTGAAGGATGATACAGTAAGCGGAATAGGCTTGTGTCACATATCAGAAGTACACCCACGTAATGGGAGCGCGGCCAGAAACATATCTTGAATAAGGAATTCTAATTTAGTGTGTCAAATGTTTAAAATTAAAACATACGGCACAGATTTAATAAAAGTAATGGTCCTTGATGTAGGCCTTGTCTGAATTTATTCAAGATTTAACAAATGAATAGTTTAAAAAACTAAAAAAACACGGTTTTATAAATACTGACTGGACTGACTGATTGACTGATTTACCAGCGTTCGATAGGCATTGCTGCCACTCCCAGGTTATACAGCTGGGCCTGCTACGTCCACGCTGGGTTGGACTTAGGTCATGCTTGTTGCCAGCAGCGAGAGCCACATGGCGCATGGTAAAGAAATGTGGGATGGGAGGTGTAGGTATTTGTGAGATGCGTTACCGCATTGTGTCGTGAGGGAGCGTTTAAGCTCCTTTTTTTTTTGTATTTTTGGTTCTGGACTTCTGCCTATTCTGGGTCTTCTTGTGAGATATGTTGCCGCGTTGTGTCGCTGCTGTTTGTGCTCCTATTTTTGTACTTCTGCTTCTACAAGCCTTCTTCTTCTTCTGAGACTTCTGATTCCTCCGTTTCTGATTCTGGTAGAGTATATATCGCTCCGATTTCTTTGTGGAAATTCATTTTTCCTCTCGCTTTTCTTTCCCAGTATGTTTGGTCCTTTCCCAGTTTGTTCATGATCCTCTCGATTGTTGTTTTCCACGTGTAACATGGTCTCCCTATTTTTAGTTTGCTGTTTGTTTGATTGATTGATTGATTTACCAGCGTGCGGTAGGCATTTCCGCCACTCCCAAGGATGATACAGCTGGGCCTGCTACGTCCACGCTGGGTTGGACTAGGGTCATGCTTGTTGCCAGCAGCGAGTGCCACATGGCGCATGGTAAAGGAATGTGGGATGGGAGGTGTAGGTATTTGTGAGATGTGTTACCGCGTTGTATCGTGAGGGAGCGTTCAAGCTCCCTTTTTTGTGTTTTTGGTTCGCCTTCTTTTTCTGAGTCTTCTGATTCCTCGGTTTCCAATGCTGGGTTGGATTTGGGTCGTGCTTGTTGTTAGCAGCGAGAGCCACATGACGCATGGTACAGGAGTGTGGGGTGGGCAGTGTAGTTGTTTTTGAAATGCGTTGCCGCATTGTGTTCGTGATGTTTATGCTCCTCTTTTTTGTGTTTCTGCTTCTACAGATTGCCTTCTTCTTCTTCTGAGTCTTCATGATCCTCTCGGTTGTTGTTTTCCACGTGTAACCTGGTCTCCTTGTTTTTAGTGTAGAATTTAATGTAGAATTTTTCACTTAACAACGAGCACAATTTTGACCTGAAAACCTTCACTTGATAATTTACCTAGGAAAATATTATGAAATTAGATTTTCAACACTATATTATAACACCCACAGCGCAAAGAACATGCAATATCATAAAACACACTCCTATTAAACCAGACACCAACAAAAGTCAAAGATCAGCAGTCCCTATCTGTGATGCTTCTCTTCCCTTCTATTCTCTTCACTTTTTGACTTGTTCTATTGCATTACACCAAAAACTGTACCCAGGTCTGGATTATGTACGAAACCAATCACTACTCACAAAATCGTTAATCGCACGTCCCGAGGTATGTATTACCCTTCAAACACCCATCACCCACGTGACAGCTCAAAATTTGTTATCTCTATTATTTCCCTGCTTCCTGTACACAGTCTCAATTGGCGTGTTGTCGTCTTCTTGTTGGTTGTTGAGGTGAAAAGTTATGATTTCGCCCTCCTCTTGGTGTATTATTATTGTTCTCTGCAAGTTTGCTGTTGCTGCTATCGTCTCCTGCCCACCCCAGAAACCGTCTTTTCTCAGGTCTCCGATGAACGTCTCTGTCTTTTCCTTATTGATGCTGTGTTCAATTGCCGTGTTGTCGTCTTTCTTGTTGGTTGTTGAGGTGAAAAGTTATGATTTCGTCCTCCTCTTAGTGTATTATTATTGTCCTCTTCAAGTTTGCCGTTGCTGCTATCGTCCTAAGAAACCGTCTTTTCTCAGGTCTCCGATGAACGCCTCTGTCTTTTCCTTGTTGATGCTGTGTTAATTTTAATTGAAAATTCGAATTCAGCACACAAAAATACTTAAGGCATTATAGGTCCAGTCCGTGGAGCAGATTTTTTTTTTTTTGTAGACCTGTGTTATAGAAGATTTAACAGCTCGTGATACTGGTCCGCTTTCACACTCAAGATGGTTGATGACAGCAAACAGAGTTCTCAGACTATACGTGAGCTTAGAAAAACCTACTGATGAAATTAGGCAGTTGACACATTTTATTTTGGTTCAAAATTAAAACAAGCAAAAATTTTCCATATGGTCCAAAGATAGTTCTTTAAGCCATCAGAACATCAATAATAATTAAAATTTACTGTCATCAACGAAAATTTGATCCTTGCAATGATTGTAGATGAAAGAAGAGAAACTGGGGCTGCGCCGAGTGAAAACACGGTTTTATAAATACTGCACTAAAAAGCAAAAAATAATCATCGAACCTGTTCTCTCTGTCTACCCCGTAAGGGTCTTAGTGTAAGCCGTGTTTGTAATTAAGTATAATATTTGAGTATAAAAGCGTGGGGCGTTTTTCGAACTATTTCGAACACGTATTTATGAAAGCGTGTTTTTTTAGTTTTTTAAACTATTAATTTATTTTTTACCTTTTAGTCTTATATTTAAGTAGAGAATTTTGGCACTTTCGACATTTATGTAAAGAATTCCTGGAATTCCTGCCTCCTGAAAAATCCCCAGATATCGATTTTCATATGAATCAGGCCATAAATTACAAAACTTACACCATTTTGACGCCACCATTTTGAATTGTTAAATTTGGACCGATCAATTGTAATCTGCAACCTCGATAACCCACAGATACCGATTTTCAGTGGAATCCGACGATAATTGATAAAACCTATCCGCCATGTTGACGCCGCCATTTTGAATTTTTAAGTTTTGATCATATTTGTTTTCTACTTATTTAAACCCTTTCTTTTGATATCCATATCAAGGGGGTTGTAAAGAAAATGATAATCCGCCATCTTGGGGCGCCGGCCATTTTGAAAATAGTATAATATTGAGTATACTATATTGTATTTTCATCAGAGCTACACACAATTGCCAAATTTCATGATGACACAACACTTAGAAGTGAGTGAAATTCAGTTCATATTAACAATCGGCTAAAATTCTGAAACTTATGAAACTGATCCGGACTAAGCTTATGCACTTGGAAAAAATAATTTTAAAAATCCCTTTGATAAATTGGAGTTGTTTTTAGGGGGTAGCGACGAAAAGAATTAAGGTGGAGTGGGGCAAGTGGGGATCTGGGGCAAGTGGGTATTTTTATTATAATTTGTGAGAAAAATCCTATTTGTAAATTTAACTCACATGTTTGATTGTTCTTCAGATCTCCATGCAGCTGCAACGTATTGGGTATAGATTTTGGAACATTTTTAAGGCATCAATTTGTTCATTTGGAAATTGTCTACATTTGATCGAGATTTTCAAGTTGTCTTCAAAAAATTCAAAATTTTTTATCTATGAAAGCAGACTATAATATGTCAAACTTTCAAGACTGCTGATGTTGTATGTCACTAATGTTACTTCTTGCAATTTTAAAAAAAATTTATTACCCCGTTTCCCAAGTTTAGCCCCATAGTTCCCACTTGCCCCGTTATTTTTGTTGGCGGGGCAAGTGGGGACTAGTCCTTAAGGGAAAGTGGGGATTAGTCCCCACTTGCCCCTTTTCCAATTTTTTATTTTTATTTTGTTATAAAATGGATACGTTTAGGGAACGCAACGGTTCCCTAAACGACAATGCTGAAAATGTGCTAATCGTCAACTGTTGAGTGTTTTATGCCACAACAAAAATTCACGCTAAGTTTAGTCATCGGTGAGACTTAACTCACTTGCAGTGACATTTATTATAAACTTGCTTTACATCGTTTAGCAAACTCACAACAATTGACTTGAATCAAAAAGTAATCATAGTCCACAGTACATCGCCCTTTTTTTCAGTGATTAGTAACAGGCTGAATTTTCGTGAACAGAAAATTCTCGGTAGTGGTAGCTAATAGCAAAAATTATTTTTTCTATTTCACACGAATTAGACAACAAAAACAAAGTGGTCTGTCCGGTGGTGTATCTTTATGTATTTTGATCTGCTGAATCCGGATTCGAAGTTAGAATTGACAGATTGGCTCGTTTTTTACCCCCCGCCCCGAAATACACACCCCCCCAAAAAAATGGTCTGTCCGGCGGACCATACCAGTTTCCGATTTGAATCAAATTTTACTCAAGTATAGAACAAATTAGGATCTACGTATGACCAGAAAAACATTCGTCTGCTACAAAGGCAAAGCCACCTGTGATACCAAAATATGCTGAAAAATATCAAAAATCATATTAATGGGTCTTGACGAATTTCACGTATCAACCACAAATTGCTGAAACTGAGGACCCCCTTTGCCAGATGAGCTTATGTATGAAAAATCCCCCATCCATAACCAAATCAAATTTTAGTGTATTTACGGTTGTGGCGTCGATCCGATGCATTTTATAGAATTTTTAACATTCAAAATGTTTTTATTTTTTTTCAGAATATTTTGGTACCACAGAAGGCTATGCCTTTGTAGCAGGCGAATGTTTTTCTGGTTGTAAATAGATTCTAATTTGTTCTATACTTGAGTAAAATTTTATTCAAATCAGAAACAAAATAAAAAAGTTATAAGGGCGTCTTCATTTTAAGTGAGTCACACTGCATATTTAAGGAAATGCATAGATTTCGACAAAATATTACGTTAGTAAATACGTCGAGTGTTGGAAAATAAAGATTGTTTTGAGGCTGTGATTTATTAGCAGATCACGGTAAACCGCTTTGATAGAAATATTCAAGGTACCTAATACTTTTTTTTAATTGTCTATTTTGGCTGGCGAATATCTCGTAAACTATAACACATGGGAAGAAAATGAATATAGATATTCTTGTAGGAAATTTAATTATGTTTAATTTTGCATAGATTACCTTTTTCCATACGA
Organism: Rutpela maculata; assembly: GCA_936432065.2. NCBI lineage: Eukaryota > Metazoa > Arthropoda > Insecta > Coleoptera > Cerambycidae > Rutpela > Rutpela maculata. Next base: position 142,584,376 of record OW386290.2, read on the forward strand.
CGCATAGTTTCCAAGATATAAGCGAAAAATAAAAAATGGGACCTTTAAAGTGCCCCCCTCACCCCCGCTCACCACCTAGGAGTGGGGACTTTTGATATGTTTATCTCCAGACTAGTTCAAACAAAATTCCGAAGCCAAATTTTCTGTCCCCCAAAATTTCCCTCTGCACCCTTTTTTGAGCATTCGTTGCCTGGCCTATTTAGACTACTTTTACAATGTAAGCAAGTTGCATTTGCATTTAGTTAAATTGTAATTATATTTCTTATCTTAAATACGATTCGATTACCATTCAACTCTTTATTTTAAATCAGCTCGAAGTTATCGCCTGCTACAAAGTAGTCCCAAATCTTTAATGAATAAGCACTTCTTTTCGCCTCCGATTCAGATCTTTATTTAGACCTAAAATGGTCAGTCATTAGTTAATTATAATTACTTTCACTGTTTTGTCTGGCTTGGTGACTCCAGTCCACGACGAATCAACTGGTAATATTTAAAATTCTCTACATAGTGGACCAAACAACATGAAAGACAAGGCGTAGGTCATTCTTCTGCTGAAGTCGTCGAACTTATGAACGTTCCTTTTTTTTATTTCAGTGTAGATATGGAACTGGAAATGTGGTAGATGGTAACGTTGACAGTTTATGTCAAATCAAATTTTATGATCAGACGCCTATATTTAATGTGCACTCGGGCCTATATTCTGGACGTGAATTTAAAACGGCATGCTTTACGCCTCTTGAAAAGATTTCTCGCTTTTTTTAATGTAAAATGCAGACTTAAAAAACGAGTAGTCGTATTAGTGGGTCGTTGATGTATGTATCTTCACCAAGTTTTTATTTCACTTAGGGTGGACTATGATATTTTACTTCCACGTCCAGTGGACGTATAGTAACGACAAAAAAATTTTAAAAAATTTGTATTGTCCAAATAGGCTTAAAATGTCATGAAACGTCGAAATTTTAAGTTTGAGCGAAAAAAAATTTCTGTCTGTCTGTCTGTCGGTCTGTCTGTCTGTCGGTCTGTCTGTCTGTAACTTTTTTTTGTGCGCACGTTTACTCTGGAACCGTTTAAGATATTGACTTGAAATTTGGTACACATATGTACTTAACGAGATCTAGAACTAGATTATATTTTCATCTTGTTCCGTCGAAGGGTTGGGATGTAAATTGGGGTAAATTTGGGGTAAATGGGTAAATCAAGCAGGTAAGAGTCCACGAAATTGGTATTTAGTATATACAAGAGAAGCTAAGGTCTCAAAAAAAAAATTTGGCATTAGCCACCCCCATTACCACCCCTACTCCCTTATTAAAGGGGATGAAAAAAAATTGTGATTTAGTGTATGTACAGGAACCAGAAACCTCAAAATATTTTTTTACTTCATCCACCCCCCCCCCCCCCCCCCACTATCACCTCTCTATCACCACCCCCACCCCACTACCGATGTCGGGTATGGGTTTTTGGGGTAGACGATTTCAAATATTATATTATTAAAGTTCCATAAACAATTATTTTCACATACAAAGTTTTTTCGTTGTGAGTGAGTTGGATAGAGAATCTGGATGTGGAAGTAGTGATTCCTTGGGCAGCGGTTTTTTCTGGGTTGTCTATTTTCGATCAAAATACTGTGTCAGGTCTGAATGATTATCGCTGTTACTTTCTTTTGGCGTTGTACGTTGTATTGTTTTTTAGCAAGATATAGTGTTATTAATATGCAGAGCATGCAGATATGCCTAAAATTATAAATAAAATAACTAAAAACGGAGTATTTTAGAACGCATTAAATAGAATAATTTTAATTCAAAAATTAAGAAATGGAAGAGAACGATGCAGTAAATGGACTAAGGGATAGAGACAGGCCTGTAGCTAGAAAGTGCTTTCAGGGCGGGCCCGTAAAAAAGTCCGAAAAATTTTTTGATGAGCGGGGGGGGAGAAATCCAAAAAATTTTTACCCAATCTCTTTCAAAATATTAAAAAAAAAACAGTTAAAATTGCCCCCATTTAGTCCAGTGGAATTAGAAAATATGCATATTGTAATTCGTTTCAGGATGCCACGTGGATTAAACGATGGTTTTATTGATTACGAACATGACCCTGAATTTGGTCCACTTTTTGACCGCCGGAACATTGTTTATTTAACGATTTATTGTTGAAAAATTGAAAAAAATCGACTTTTTTAAAGATAACTCAAAGATCCTTAACGATAGGTTTTTCAATTTGTAGATACTGTTAGAACTTTGGAAACGGTTAATTTAAAAGGTGTTTCGTTTAAAACGCTTGAAAATTTGTTTATATAATTGCAAAAAAACGCGAAAATTATCGCAATTTGCAAATATTTTTCATTCTTTAACAAAAACACTTTCGTGCTTGAAACTTCGACAAAATATGTCTTTTATTACCCCAAAGTTACCCCTAAAATTTCATCAAAAAATTTTGATTAGTTTAAGAGATATTCAATTTGTTTATTAAAAACGTATATCGTAGAGGGTTGATCCGGACATCATTTTTTTCGTTGAGACTTAAACTTTATGTTTTCATTAATGGTAAATCAAATTTTCATTATTTTCAACTTCAAAATGGCGGTTTAAAAAGTGTCATATTTTGAGGTTAGGTTTTTTGCTAATAACTTTTAAACAATTGAAGATTTTGCAATATCCTTCTCATATCTTTGTTGCTGGTGTTTTTTCACACATTTTCAAAAAAAAAAAATGACTGTAGCCTTGCTAGAAGCCGAGATGACTTTTTTTTTTCAATAAATTCGTAATTTGTTTATTAATAAACATTAACAGCTGAATCTTGGCGAACAACTAGTTTAATAGTCTATCTTTGTAATAGAGCAGAATTTGGGGGAAAAAATTCAATTTACAACGATAACAATAATTAATTTTAAATCAGCGTCAGAATAGGCGTCTGAAAATAAGGAGTACGCCACCTGGTGGTTTATAGTCAAACTAATTATAGGCCTTTCTGTCATTGTCTCTTTAGTATACGATATCAACAATAAGTAAATAATGATAAACTGAGATGCTGAGTTATTAAAAATATGATAGCGTTTAAAGGGGCTACACAAGATACAATTTGCTGGAGCCAACCTAGTCGGTATCCTTTGTAGATTGCAGGGACAACTCGTGAAAGTTGGCACGACAATGTTCACAGCATATCCTCTTTGTATGTAGACACCTTCAACCAGGCATTGAGAGGGAAAAAGCTGGTGCAAATAACCGTGGCCCGAGTAGCAATAATAATGGCCTGAACAATCACACATTGTAAGTGAAATTTTTGAAATAAGTAAATATATGCAATTTCAGTATATTTATAAAAGTAATATATACTATTGCACCATGCACTATTATGTTTTACCCCTGAATATTTCTATTTCATATTTTACAAAATACTGTTTCATTTATTTTACTTAAAGAATTAATAAATATCTTTTCAGTTACCTATATTCAATGCACCACTAATTTCATGGGTATTTGATCTGACACTTGTTTGTAAACATAGAGCATACACATTTATTAAGTTTTGTGTTGAATTTGGGTTGTACCACACAAAATAATATGTCCTGCATTTAAAACATATTCCCCTTCATACACACACTTAGAAATTTTACATTTTTAGTGCATAGTGCATACATTGCAATATGCTTAACCTAAATCTCACTTCATGTTTCCTGAAAAAAAAAAGTGATTTAAACTAAAACTGTACATAAATTTAAAGAAATATTTAAGTTTATTAATATTTAACTAGCCAGACATCGTTTATGTCGAAGAAACTGTACTTTTCAAGGGAGAAACTAGATAACCTAAAAAAATATGAATTTTGCTGAATAATGCCATTAACATCTTGTAAATCACTTACAACAAAATCTTGCAAACCTTTAGGTAATATATTATTCATGTTATTATTTTTAACGCCAAAAATATCAATAAACAGAAAAAAATCGATATAAGTATTCGCCAAATAAATAAACAAACGGCCTATAATTAGTTCACGAGTTCTCCACTTTGGCACTGGCATCTTAAATTCAGACGCCTATAGGAGTGAGAAGCATGAGTCATATCTGTAACATGTTCATAAAATGATCGAGACGAGTTCAAATCCGTCAACCAAAAATTTACCGTTTCTCCGATTTTGACTTTTTTTTAAATCTGGGATAGCGTGATGAAATAATAATATCTGTCATGTCGATTTTTTCATAATTAAACAATAATTTGTTATAAACAATTTTTTTTTTTTTTAAATGTTTACGAATTTATTAAAAAAAAAACATCGCGGCTTCTAGTAAGGCTGCAGAGTCATTGTTTTTTTTTTGAAAATGTGTGAAAAGAACCCAGCAACAAAGATATGAGGACGATGTTGCAAAATCTTCATTTGTTTAATAGTTATTAGCAAAAAACCTAACCTCAAAATGTGACACTTTTTCAAACGCCATTTTGAAGTTGAAAATAATGCAAATTTGATTTACCATTAATGAAAACATAGAGCTTAAGTCTCAACGAAAAAAATGATGCCCGGATCAACCCTCTACGATAACGGGAACTGGGTGAATTTGCACTTTACATTATTTATGTTTATAATAAACAAATTGAATATCTCTTAAACTAATTAAAATTTTTTGATGAAATTTTGGGGGTAACTTTGAGGTCACAAAAGACATATTTTGTCAAAGTTTCAAGTACTAAAGTGCTTTTGTTAAAGAATGAAAAATATTTGTAAATTACGAACATTTTCGCGGTTTTTTGCAATTATTTAAACAAATTTTCAAGCGTTTTAAACGAACCACCTCTCAAATTAACCGTTTTCCAAAGTTCTAACAGTATCTACAAATTGAAAAACCTATCGTTAAAGGTCTTTGAGTTATCTTTAAAAAAGTCGATTTTTTGGAATTTTTCAACAATAAATCGTTAAATAAACAATGTTCCGGCGGTCAAAAAGTGGACCAAATTCAGGGTCATGTTCGTAATCAATAAAACTATCGTTTAATCCGCGTGGCATCCTGAAACGAATTACAATAAATTTCAGACTTTTTTTTACTAATTCTACTGGTCTAATTACGATCACCGTAGGTCGGGCGAAACTTATTCGAGGACGGGCGCCGCCCGTCCTGCCCCCCCCCCCCCCCTAGCTACGGGCCTGGATAGAGAGTCTGTAGAGATAATATAATTTTTCTTCAAGCGTATTAAAATGTTTGAATTATGTCACCAAAAACAGAAGTAGAAGTAGGACATTGTTTTACTAGTAACAAAATGTTAGTACCGAACGCCACCGTAGTGGACATTGTTTTACTAGTAACATAATGTTAGTTCCGAAAGCGCCACCGCAGTGGGTATTGTTTTACTAGTAACATAATGTTAATACCGAAAGCCACCGGTGGCGCGCTATCCACTAGCCACTTGTCATATTGTGTCAACATGTAAGACTGTAGTTTGAATATTTGTATATTTATGATAAATAAATGAATTTTTGCATTTTAATACGCTTGAAGAAAAAATAGTATATATTACACGGAGTAGAACGCCTTTTTTTGTGTTTCGCCCAGTTTGCGGCTTCGGCTTCGCCTCAGCCGCAAATCCTGAGCTCAACACAAAAAAAGAGTGCGTTCTACTCCTAGTAATATAATATACTATTTTCTTCAAGCGTATTAAAATGTTTAAATTATGTCACCAAAAACAGAAGTAGAAGTAGGACATTGTTTTACTAGTAACAAAATGTTAGTACCGAACGCCACCGTAGTGGACATTGTTTTACTAGTAACATAATGTTAGTTCCGAAAGCGCCACCGCAGTGGGTATTGTTTTACTAGTCACATAATGTTAATACCGAAAGCCACCGGTGGCGCGCTATCCACTAGCCACTTGTCATATTGTGTCAACATGTAAGACTGTAGTTTGAATATTTGTACATTTATGATAAATAAATGAATTTTTGCATTTTAATACGCTTGAAGAAAAAATAGTATATATTACACGGAGTAGAACGCCTTTTTTTGTGTTTCGCCCAGTTTGCAAATCCTGGGCTCAACACAAAAAAAGAGTGCGTTCTACTCCTAGTAATATAATATACTATTTTCTACTACCGTCTATATAAACGATCTTTGCCATCCTAGCAACACGCGCGATAAGGAAAGTGAACATTCGAGTTACCTGATTGCTAAGGCGTTGCTAGCGACGAAAGTAGAACTTTAGTGGGCAGGACAGAAAAGTAAAAAAGAAAAAAACAAATTGTAACGCTTCATAAGTTTGCATATACCTTGCTTTGGATTTCTTTGGTAAAGCGAGATACAAGCAATATTGGCTGCTTCTTGTATCCCATTTTCATCGCCACCAAACATATTTGTTTATTTTAGTTTGAAACCACCAGAAATTAAAATGTTTAACATAACCTCGATGACAGATATAATAATATGTAATTGTTTCGTTGGCATGGAAACAATGTTCACAGACAGCCTCCTATAAAATTTATTAAAAACGTCAAATAACTTCATGAAATAATTAGTTTTAAATTATTAAATCCCATAATATCTTTCGGTAGTAGAAAAAATATAATACATTATATGATGCGAAAGCCCTTTTAGGTGTTCGGTGTTTTTTGAAAGGTCTCGGCTTCGCCTTAACCATTCAAAAATCACCTCACACCTAAAAGTAAACTTTCTCATCTAGTAATGTAAATAACTATTATTCGCGAGGGTAGTTCAAAACCAAGGTATCCAGAAAGTTTGAGTTTGGTAGGCTACTTCATCATTTTCAAATATGGAAATAGGCCGCCGATTATCATATATATTTAACATCATAATAATGGCATAATACCGCCTGACAACTAGATTCCCATTCTTATACCGATTGTTTTTTTTTTTGTAAAAAAAAATAAAATTTGGTACCTAATATAAGTAATTTCTTACAAAACACACTTTATAGATGAAAAATTTCACTTCCGATTACGGTTGCCACTTTTTGGTTTATCAAAATCGGGACAAGGGTTCCTAACCTGTAAGAGGGGGTCTAGTTTTTTTTTTCTCCACAATTTCAAAATTTGAGGGAAGTTCTTCAACATTCAGCAAACAAAATTCCTAAATAAGTAAATAATCTTTCTTTTCACAACCATAAACATTTTTATGCAAACTTTGGATGTGAAACAGAGGCAAAATATCTGTCACACGGTAGTGAGCTGGGCATCCGCCAGATTTAATCCCACTGGACTTTTACGTGTGGGATTGGATGAAGGAACTCGAATGAAGAAATTCAAAGCTGTGCTCAACTGATAGCAAAAGTGGAGCAAGCTGCCCTACAGTTACAAACATAAATAAGCCTTAAGGATTACAGAAAATTCAGTGAACTGCTTACAAGGAACACTCTGTACATATATTATTATACAGGGTGTTTTTGAAATACATCCATATATTCAAATCTGTGAATACTCACGTCTTCCTGATATACGCAAAAATATTCATTTATCAAAATGCCCAAAAACCGAGAAAATAAATTTTGAAAATTGCAAACAAATATCGAGTACACCCGTCTAGCCGTAAGCTTGAACTATATTTCATCATCTCGATGTCAAAAGTAGCAGCAAGTGACAATAGTGTAGTGTTTACTGCTGTCAGAATACGTACTGGTCGTTGCACCTACGTGGTAATAATGAATTATTCTATTTTACGTTTTTAATAATTTAATAATAATTATTTATTTATTAAAAAGTCGACAATATCGGGTGTGTTTCTAGGTTTTATTTTCCATTTCCAATTTACCAATTTCCATTTCCAATAATTATATCCTCCTAAACCCTTGTCACTTAGTCACTTACAATAATCGATATTATACACAAAAAAACCTATTTTTAGATGAAACAATAAACGAACTTGACTTTGAAGAAATTTGTGGTTATGTTGTAATGAATACGCGTGCGAAAAAAGCACAGGGCACAGGTGTACCCTCTAGCGGAATGTCAATGGTTATGAAGTTATAGCACTGACAGACAGACAGACTGATGGAATTAAGACTTTAATTTCGTAATCTACATAGTCTGAAACGTAAAAATCCGGAGAAATATCGGAGGGTGATTTTTTATGAACGTCTTTAACGCTAGAAATTGAATGTTAATTTGACATATTAGTTACGTAACTGTGGGATGAAACTTCAGTTAGGCTAACAAATTTTTATTACTTCCACATCCAGAGGAAGTATAGTAACGACAAAAAAAAATTGAAAATTTTTATTGTTCAAATAGGCTTAGAATGTCATGAAACGTCGAGATTTTAAGTTTGAGCGAAAAAAAATTCTGTCTGTCGGTCTGTCTGTAACTTTTTTTGTGTGCACGATTACTCTGGAACCGTTAACGATATTGATTTGGGTACACATATGTATTTTAACGGGATTATATTTTCATCTTATTCCGTCGAAGGGTTGGAGGGTAAATTGGGGTAAATGGGGGGTAAATAGGTAAATCAAGCAGGTAAGGGTCCATAAAATTGGCATTTAGTATATACGAGGAAAGCTAAGGAAACATTTTTTGGCATTAGCCACCCCCATTACCACCCCCACCCCATTATTTAAGGGGATGCGAAAAAATGTGATTTAGTGTGTGTACATTTGTACAAGAACCAAAAACCTCAAAATATTTTTTTACTTCATCCACCCCCACTACCGTAGTAGAGAGTGGCCACAGAAAAAAATATGTGTTGAATTTTATCTCAAATTAGTCTTAAATAAGTGTCATACATGTAGAATAATGATCTTGTGTAGTATAACGTTCTTAAACAATTTTGCTAAAAAAAAATGCAAAATTATTTTTAGAAATGCAAAAGCTTTGCCACAATGTTATGCAAAACTTACCAAAACAGTTTTTTTCTAAGTGGGTTGGCTACCCTCGATAACAGTGTTTGGCCAACCCTCGATCATTTCCAGTAAGATGCTTGGGCGCGAAATACTGCTATTTACTTTTTAAACAATGCTGACTGAGGAAAACTGACAAACCCCTTAAAATTATCCCGGGTACGCCTCTGCTGCAGATACCAGCATCTTGCGGTTTAACATTCGACTTGCAGAAAACAAATAAAGAAATAAATGACCAAAACCAAGGTCAACACCGGGAGTAACAACTATTTCTTCAGTTTTAAAAGTGAATCTTGCCATCGACATACATGGCGAGCCAAGAAAAAAAATTCAATAACAATGTTTAAATGTCCAAAACAAGTATTTGGATTTGAAACTACGTACGTTATAATTGGTATGGATTTCATGTTATTTTACGTTGCTTATCAGCATTATGTAAAACATTCTTTCATTAGGTTATTGTGCCTGTTTTATTTAATCAATTAGGAACATTATAATCGGACAGTTTTTTTAATAATCATAGAATTTTTTTTACACAGATCTGGTTCATAACACGCTGAACTCAAATCTCAAATAAAAATAGCCTGTGTTTATGTATTTATGTATATAGATTGTTTATTGTAAACATGATAACTTCTGTTAGACATTTTATTTAAAATTTAGAACATATGTAAAATAGCATGGTATAATAATAGGCCTTATTGAAATTAGGCCACATCCGTCATACGGGGTATCGCCAGAGGCCTGCACACTATCATCATTTCTTATATCAACTATGTTTGATCATGATTTTAGGTAGTGTGGTAATTTGGAGTTTAAATAAATTTTATGAAACCTAAGTTGTTTACTCGGTTGTTTATTTCTCGTAAATTACTAAATACCATAATATCTGTCTTAGCTTTAAGCTCGAATTATTTGAAGCAAACCAGTTTTGGCGATCAGTGGTTTGGCATTTCATTTAGAAAATCCATATCACTGTTGGAGACAAATTTATGTCATCAGCAAACAGTATGACTGAAATATTATTTGTAGGTGTTTTATAAAAATCATTAATATAAATGAGAAAAAGGATAGGCCTCAAGACGGATGCTTGGGGAATACCATGTTTTAATTTTAGCGATTGAGGTTCAACACCGTCGTGCATAACAAATTGTTGTCTATTATTCAAGTAGAAATATGAGATCTGCTTTCTTCAGTAAAGCCGCAATAACTTAATATATAGGTAATTTATAGGTTAATATAATTCATATAATAAATTCAGCGTTTATCATAAATTTTTTAATAGCAAGTGTAGTGGAAAATTTGTTTCGAAAGTCATATTGATTCAAGTTACGACGGTTATTGGATTCTAGATATGTATTTTTGATTAGACACACAAAATATTTAAAAATATACAAGATATCAAAACTAAAAAACTGCAATCGTGCAACACTTCTTTGCGGGCGTACCCATGATGTTCTGTTTTGACAAATAGCTGTGTTCCTGCGATAATACCTCTTTTAATTTCTTGTATTTCTTGGGCCAGAACTGCCCATGCAGATAGCTTTAGTTGCCTCCATGGTAATGTTGGTTGTTACCCTGAAACCTCGGGGCAATTGCAGCCACAGAGTAGCTGGCTTCCTCTCGGTGGTTTCCATTTTCCACCGTACTAATGGGGACCAACAAATCCGAAACACTTGTCCACGGTAGTACTTTTTTCTCCGTGGGCTTGCTGATGGTGTTCTCTCATGGTGAGTAACTTTGTTCCCGCGATAACATCTCCATTCCTTTATATACAGGTTGTAAGTAGTTTTATTTCATTAAAAAAAAATGTAGTGGAGAACGAAAATCAGAGCTGGGTCGGATACAATTAGAATGTATTCGAATACCGGATACGGATACATTAAATGTATTCGAATACCGGAGACAAAATACGGATACTTTTTGCTTTAAAAAGTATCCGAATACCTTGTATTCGAATACTTTTTTCGGATACGGATACCGGATACTTTTCTTTCGTTTATGAAAAAAATATTTTATGAAATTCAGTTTTCTTTAAAGCTGTCCGAGACGCTATCTGTTTCTTTTAAATAAATATATGTAATGCCTTTGAGTATTTTATTTGTTTTTTTTGTAACAAAACAAAGTCCACAAACAAAAAATTAATTTTTTCCGAAATCGGTCAAGAATGTACTTTATGTATACTTTCTCGGCGCAATTTTAGATCCCAAAATACGCCATTCTGGTATTCTAGTCCATTGCTAAGCAACTATCAGAAAACAGTGCGGGAAAGTTACTTTTTTCCGGCCTAAGCTGGGAAAGTAATTTTCCTGGACTGTTTTCTATATATAAAAGTTACTTTTTCTGAAATCGATCGGCAATGTCTGCATTTTCGGAGTGATTTCAGATCGAAAAATGCACAATTTCAGTATTTTAGTCCGTTGCTAAGAAACTATCAGAAAACAGACCAAAAAAAATCCGTTGCCAAGTAACGATCAACAAAACCGTACGGGAATGTTACTTCCGGCCTAGGCCGTATATTTTAGAGAGTAAATAAATACACGCAGACAAACCAATTCACATTAAAATTGCATTTATTAGTAAGCAGTTGGATTGTAATAAAGAAATGTTATGCATTAATACAAACTCCTTAATTTATAATAATATTGATTGTGATTTCAGAAAAAATAGTGTGTGTACTTCGGTATGAAAGAACATTCCCCGACTTCGATGCTTATTTTTGCCAACAATTTGCATCGTCATCCGGGAAAGTATTGCTTTCACACCTAAATACACAATATACTATTCCTGGCCTAGGCCGGGTAAGTTACTTTCCCATACTGTTTTATATATATATATATATATATATATATATATATATATATATATATATATATATATATATATATATATATATATATTTTAGACAGTAAATAATAAGCACTGAATCTCTTACTTTTTTCAAAACAATAAAAAGTCCTTAATTTATAATAATATTGATTGCGATTTCAGAAATAATATTATGTGTACTTCGTAGTAAAAGCACACTCCCGGACTTCAATGCTTGTTGGCCTAGGCTTAAAGCCTCGGCCAACAATTTGTATCGTCGTCTGGGAATGTATTGCTTTTACTACTAGATACACAATGTACTATTAAGTGCAAAAAATCATCTAGAAAAAAAAATTATTCAACATTTTAAGAAAAACTAAAACATGATATAAGGAGTCATTCTTTATAGAAAGTTTTACTTATACTGAAAAATACTTAACTACTTTAACTATAGTTGGAATGTTGATATAATGTACAAGGTGGTTAAAAAATAAGAAAACTTGAGATTTTTGCGAGAATGAAATACCAGTTGTTGAAAATTAAAAATCTTATGGGAAAAATTATTCCTAATGTCGATAGAAGTTCAGATATGAGATTTGATTTAAATTATCTATTTTTTTGGCATCAAGATTAAATTAATTTTGCAAAAGTAACCAAAGAAAGTGCATGATTTATTAATTTGTTTAATAAAATAATCACAAAACACTTAAACTGTTCATGTTATCAAATAAATTAGCCACTTTGCTACTTTGGTTAACTTTGCACAATTACTTTAATCTTAAAGTTGCCAAAAAAATTGAGATAAGCTTTCAAATTTTATATCTGAACTTCTATCTCAACATTAGGAACAATTTTTCCTTCAATATTTTCGACTTTTACTTGAAGAACTGGTACTTTACTCTTGTAACAATTTCAACTTCGTGTTTTTTAACCACTCTGTACGTTATTATATCGACATTCCATAGTTAAAAGGACTTTTCAGAATATACAGGGTGATTTTTTTTGGGCGTCTATTAGAAGTATATCGAGAAAGAAAAATGATATCGATCTGAAAATTTGGCTATAGGCCTAACTGGGTAGGATCTATTTAATGAAAATATTTTCAAAATGGTGGCATTTCAGATTATACCGGAAGTTGACCCCAACTTTGTTATTTTAAATAGAATGCCCCCATTTTCAATTTTTTTTTAGATTCTGCAGTTAATTTAAAGAACATTTCGTTAAAGGTTTCCTATAGCTAAAATTAATATTTCCGGAGATATTAATTTTTTTCCTAAAATTTTGACAGAAAAGTTGTATAACATAAAAATTAATATCTCAGTAACAATAATTGATAACATGTTTATTTTTCTATGACGGTAAGACAAGGTATTGTAGTTACTCATCATGTAAGAAAATTATCGAAATATCCACTAAAAAGTTTCTAAAATTATTGACATATGTTGACTACACAAAAACAGCAAAAACTCATTTTTTTTAAGTGGCACCATACCTAACTAAATGCACCATTCAATAGAGAAAAAAAATGCGCATCTAATCATGTATCATATACCCAAAATGTATGGTTCTTTAGATATTTGCGATTTTCGATGTGCAGAAGAGTGCCATCTTCTAAAAAGTAGGCTTTGAGTGTTGGCAAAACAAAATACAAAAAATGTGACAGATAGGTAATTTATGTTATTGTATTTCATTACACGTAGTTTGTGTTGTACTTATTTATTGTGGGGAAAATGGCAAACAGTTACTTACACTCGGATATTTTGAATTTATTTAACATTCATGGACAGTGTGACAAAATAATTAGCAGACCATGCAGACAATTTAATGAAACGTATCCTGATTTACCATCAATGAATCCACAAAAGTTTAGAAGATTGCAAAGCAATTTTGTTAGATTTGGCAGTCGACACGCAGAAAGAACACTAGCCAGACCTCTATAACATCAAATCAAAATAATGAAATTAACGTCTTGGCCTATTTCTATGCAAATCCCAATCATTCGACGCCCAAAAGAAATCACCCTGTACGTAAACCTTTTTATAAAGTGACTAGAAAATAATATTTAATATGTATATTTTTTGCTGTATTCGGATATTTTCAGTGTCCGAATACTTTTATTGTATTCGGATACTTTTGTTGTATTCGGATACTTTTAGTGTATTCGGATACTTTTAGTGTATTTGGATACTTTTAGTGTATTCGGATACTTTCGGTGTATTCGGATACTTTTTTTTGTATTCGAATACTTTTATCAGTATTCGAATACTCGCCTAATGTATTCGAATAACGGATACTTTATTAATTTTTGTCGGATACGGATAACGGATACAATTTTAAGAAAGTATTCGAATACAGCTTTCGGATACAGAAAAAGTATCCGAATACTGTATTCGGATACAGATGTATTCGAATACTACCCAGCTCTGACGAAAATATAAACAAAAAACTTTATATAACATGTCTATAGCCCATATGCCTTGAGAAAAAAAAAAGAAGTTTTAATACAATTGTTTGAGGACTTCTGACCCGGATGTACCTATAATCTATAATATTAACTGGGCGAGTCACGGCTGTCGAACGAAATCAAAGTTTTCTGTGAACCCCCCATTTTTTAAATGGCCATTGCATTGATAACAAGAAATAAACAACGTAAAATACTACCGCCGCGCCGCCGTTTTCTATGTATAGGAATTTATTTCTCACTTAAAAAAAAAAAAAAGGTAATAACCACCGACTTTTAGTCTTGCCACCGCACCACTGTACCGTGCCATATTGTACCTGCGTCTTTTATCCTAACGCAAACGCGCAGAATTTTGAGTCACTCTTAGTTAAACTTTTAGTGCCAATTAGGAAAATGTAAACAACTCGCATATGTTCCTTCACAACTATACGTTCATTGACCCACAGAAGCCGGAGGCTCTCAAACTTTTCGTAGGTAACTGTTCAAATTGTCAGTTGCCAGTTTTTTTTCAAAGTGCCTCTAGAAAAAAAATTATGTGGGTTTTTTATTTGTCTGGTCGTTCTTCATTGCCAATTTTTTTAAATGACATGAATTTAATTGTATCACGTATATAAAGCAGCTGAAAGTATCTTTGTTCAGAAATGGAAACCAACTTTTCGATGACCTAATGACTTCAATTTGACACACAGATAATGATTTCAAAATACAGGGAAAATCCAAAAACCTTAAGATTTTTAACCGGTGGGTGAAATATAGGGGGTGTTATTTACCTACTATAGTTTAGGATAAATCAGAAAACATATTTTTTTTTATAAAATCGATTACAGACGCAAATCCCCAGAACAAAGGAAAAGCAAACTAGAAATGCATAATTGCACAATAGCTATAAATTCAAATGTTATAAAACTTTTTCCAAGAATACCCATTACCTGTGGTATGTCCGGTAGAAAACAGAAAGAACATTCCGATTTATTACATCAAAAAGAGCAAACATTTAGATGCGAAGATCTAAAGATAAGTCAATGGCGTACATATAGAAATTGGCGATTATTGCCTATAAAATCAATATTTAAATAAATAAATTGTACTTGTTGGACTGTAAGACCAAAACGATTGTGCTTAATGTAAAAATAATTACTTATAGTTTTTATAAAAGTATGCAGTATACAGGGTGATTCTTTTAAGGCGGCCATTAGAATATTTCCCACTTGCAGATGAGATAGAGATTTAAGATTTGGTACCCTACCATAGTCGACCATTGCGGGTCCGAAAATAATAATTTCAAGATGGCGGCACTTCCGGAAATACCGGAAGTCGATACCAACTTGCTTATTTTAAATGGAACACCCTATATATTTTCGACTTTTCGAAATGATCATAAAATTCTGAGTCAAAACATGTAGCACACCCTACACATAAACCGAGCAGTTTCGGAGATATGACATTTTATAAAAAATTTGACAGGTGCAACGGTTTGCAAGAACCGTTATAACTTTCTTCGTGTAGGAGATCCTTATTTGCTCATTGGTACGTAGAAAGAACACAAGATGAGCTACTTTTTACAAAAAAAATAGATTCCAAAATAATATACCAAGTGTTTTATTTTTCTCGTTATATTTTATCAAATTCAAACCTCAAAAACTTTTTTATTTTTTTACATCTAATTATGTTAAATTAAATTCCCTTTTTTCTAGTATAAGCATTGTAGGGGTTAAGTTACAACTTTTCGAAATATTGGCGATTTTCTTAAATGTCCAAGAATTTTTAGTAAAAATTGCCATCAACTTACCCATGATTAGGAACAATCATTAATGTCAGTCATTCCAGCACGTTTAAATTACACCCACGAAGACTTTTAGGTTTGTTTATTATTTATGGAGAATGTGATAAAGAAATACCAAGAACATGTAACACATTTGCTACTCGATACCCACAAGAACAGAAACCGTCCACCGTCCACTGTAAACCGCACATTGGACAATTTTAGAATATTTGGCTCTGTCAAATGGCACGTGCTAAATTTTTTTATGGCAATCGATGTAGAATTAAATTTGAGGTGGACTCATATCAGCATGTCCTATATCTAACACATGTACTTTGATTTTTTCGCAAGTTTTTGTTGAAAATTATAATTTATCCAAAAAAACGTAGAAGCCTATGAAACAATTGAAACAATAAAGTGGGTATCGATTAGCAAATAATAATAATAATAATAATAATAAATGTATTTAGACATTGACATTGTTACATAAATATTGATACACTTTAATACATTACATAAATAGTCAAAGGATTGTACAACTGCACCTAGATGACTAAACATCTGTATGTGCATAAGTTATGTATTACATAATGATAATAATAATTGTAGATAATTACATCATACTTACTAACTATTTATAAATGAAATTAAGAGTACCTACTTATACATAAAAAAAAACAAGATGTAATAATTAACCCCATTAGTTACTAAGGGCTAAAGTTAATTTAAACAGAGTTAAATTAAGGTATAAACTAAAAGAGAGCCATAAACTTCTGTATATTATGTGTTATGTATGTCCTACATGTGTGGTTAAACTTTCTTAGGTTTGCAATTGATCTTATTTCCAAAGGAAGAATATTATAAATTTTAGGAGCCAAATAATTTAGGAATCTTAGATTAATATTAGAATTACTATTGGGAATTTCCAAGTGTCTATTTACATTGTTTCTGGTTCCATACGAGTGGTTTACATAATTTTTTAAGTGCACATTTTTTTGTGTAAAGGAACATACATTTAGTATGTATAAGGAACGTACATCAAAGATTGTGTCGGAGTATAGCAATCTAGTGGGAAACATCTTGTTTTTACGATAAATAATTTTTAGAATATAGTTCTCCACAACATTTAGTTTTTTTAGAGAATTCTTGTAAAGACCACCCCATATAACTATACCGTACCTTATTAAAGATTCGACTAGTGCTTTATAAACACAAATTAATAGTTTTTTCCCCATTATCTTTCTTATGGTATAGAATTTACTTATTAATTTTCGAATATTATTGCTCAGTTTTATAATGTGATGGTTCCATTTGAGATTTTCATCGATAATAATACCCAAGTACTTAGTAGAATGTACCTCATTTATTTCTATATCCATCTGTTCAATATATATACTGTTAAAATTGGGGCGGTTAGCTGCAGTCAGCGAGAAAGCTATATAGTTTGTTTTATCAACATTCAGAGTTAGCTTGAAAGAGTCAAGCCAGTTTTTTATTTTTGCAATACCTGCACTAACCGAGTCTTTTAATTCCTCCCACGTTTTTCCTTCAAAAACAACAGCCGTGTCATCCGCATAAGAAATTACAAATCCATTATCAATGCCAATATTTGTTAATGAATTAATGTAAGAAATAAACAATAACGGTCCTAACACAGTACCCTGAGGAACTCCAATTTTCACTTTCATAGGTTCACTGTATGTATCTCCAATTTTAACTTTTTGTATTCTGTCACTGAGATAACTTCTAAAGACATCCAACACAATGCCACGTACTCCATAAGTGTTTAATACATTTAATAGAGCATCGTGTGGCACAGTGTCAAATGCCTTTGCGAGGTCAAGGAAAACAGTTATACATTTGTTATTACAGTTTAGGTTATCAGTAATATTTTTAGTGAGTTCATATAAGGCATCAGTAGTACTCAATCCATTGGAAAAGCCAAATTGATTCTTTGAAAGTATATTATTATTAGCAAGAAAGTTAACCAGTCTTTCCTTCAGGCATTTTTCAAGGATCTTAGCAAAATTGTTAATGACACTAATAGGACGAAAATTGGTAATCTTGGATTTATCACCAGTTTTGAAAATCGGAGTGACTATAGAAGTTTTAAAGTAGGAAGGAACAATACCAGTTTTGAATATCAGATTAATTATATATTTTAACGGCTCAAGAAAATAAAGATGAAATGTTTTAATTAACTTAGTGTCAATAGCATCAGCACCAGGTGAACAATTATTTTTCAGAGAATTGATATGTATTATGATTTCTGTATCATTTACAGGTTTTAAAAACATTGATGATAATGCGTTATATTGTATTTGAAATATATTATTAGGAGCTTTAATGTTGTTTAGCATATTTATACCAATGTTAGTGAAAAATTCATTGGAATAGTTAGACATGTCTTTAATGGTGGGAAATGGTTTATTGTCATTATCAGTGATCTGAAAATTATTATTATTCTTGGTAGTTGTCTCGTCGGCTGCTTCAGAAACAATCTTATATACTTTTTTAAAATTGTTTTTGTTTCCGTCAATTTGTAGCTTATAATAGTCATATTTACATTTTCGCAGAGGAAAAAAGTGATAGACTAGGCGCAATTATGCCGTACAAGAAGTTATACATCATGACACAAGCCAACACATGAATCTTGAAATTGAATACCATAGAGTAGACAAAAGCAAAGTCTCTACAAATTACTATGCGCCCATACTATATAACAAACTTCCAGAAGAAATGAAAAATTTGCCCTTTATGAAATACAAAAATCAAATAAAAAATGTACTAACTGAAAAAGCATTTTACACCTTGCACGAATTTTTAAACAGCGATCTATAATTTGTGATACATCTAGTGAGATATTTTATAGGTTTTTTTTTCTTTTCTTTTTTTAATTTGTAATGCATTCAATATTATATGTAGTATGCAAATTTCACATATCTTGTCTATATTCTGTGTTATGTTATGTTTTGTCCATTACTCTATTTTATATTATACAATTAACCATTTTCTATTATATTTTATATTACCGTTTTAAACTACTATGGAATTGATTTGTATCGATCCTAATCGACTTGTGTAAACACATTTGCTGTATATAACACCAATAAATTATTCTATTCTATTCTATTCTATACGAGGATATGTATAAATTGCATTTATGTACGCGGGCACCTAGACTAAAGACTTTAATATAGTCTTCAAAAGAAATGTAATATTTATCGCCATTTTTTATCCTTGTATTTTGTTAACTTTACGTGTTTTAGATACCGCATAAAATTCTTCGTCTATCGTTATATTGTTTGTAGCACCGAGGTAAATCAGACAGAATACCTTGGATGGAATATAACTTACGTAATAATAAGAAATCACGTTTTTTTAAATTATAAATATTGTTTTTTTTTCTGATTGCAAGCTTAAAACGTAATAAAACTAAACTCAACTAGATATAATACAAATAAGAAAAAACACATTTTTCTCAATGTTGATTCATTTGTATTTTTGTTCCAGGAACGGGGCTGGGAGTACAAACAAATATGTGTGACGAGAGTGCCTGGTTACGGTTTTGGCATAGCCGTTTCAGGGGGTCGTGATAACCCCCATTTCGCGTCAGGAGATCCCAGTATAGCAGTGAGTGATGTTTTAGCCTCGGGACCCGCCGAGAGACTTTTACAGTAAGTAACATTTTATTTCGTATTCATTATGTATTTAAAATACATAAATAGACTGGCGGTACATGACCAGTCAGGTGCAACGTTTTTAAAATATATGCCAATCATATATATGAATGAAATTACCATAAATATGCCAGAAACGCAAATTTTACGCAGTCGTCGCGTGCAGAAGGGTGTGCAAATCAATTTTTTTTTGTTTTTTTTTTTTTTAATTTTAAAATGGATGCCAATAGTGCCAAACGAAAAGCTTTGAAAAAGAATCCAGCGGAAATTCATTGGCATGCAGTTTCCGCGCGCAAAACAACCTTTGATGCGCACATTAAATCGTAAAATTTTTTGGTGTTCTTGATTTTGGATTTTTTTTTCAAGGCTTTTCGTTTGGCACTATTGGCATCCATTTTAAAATTTAAAAAAAAATAACACAAAAAAAAAACAAAAAAAAATCGATTTGCCTACCCTTCTGCACGCGACGACTGCCTAAAATTTGAGTTTCTGGCATATTCATGGTAATTTCATTCATATATATGATTGACATGCATTTTAAAAACATTGCACCTGACTGGTCATGTACCGCCAGTCTAAAACAACAAACTGTCTGGTTTGGCAAGCTCAAAAGTGAAAGTTTTGATAACGGAAAAATAACTATTTTCCGAAACGTCAACTGCCTTCGTTTTAATTTTTTCTATTTATCATTTAACAATTTTGTTTCAGTTTATATATTTTTAGGTGAGACATTTTGTAATAGAAGTATAAAAACCAGCCTCCATCTGATCCTTTTGGCGCAGAGGTTTATTTCATCAAAATTTTTTAAATATCTTTACAGTGGCAAAATACCCAAAAAACACAAGAAATCATGAATATGCCACAAATAATAAATTATAAACAATAAATGTAGTTTAATTTTACATCCACATCCAGTGGAAGTATAGTAACGACAAAAAATTTTTTTTAAATTTTTATTGTTCAAATAGGCTAGAATGTCATGAAACGTCAAGATTTTAAGTTTGAGCGGAAAAAAAATTTCTGTCTGTCGGTCTGTCTGTAACTTTTTTTTGTGCGCACGTTTGCTCTGGAACCGTTTGAGATATTGATTTGAAATTTGGTACACATATGTACTTTAACGAGATCTAGAACTAGATTATATTTTCATCTTGTTCCGTCGAAGAGTTGAGGGGTAAATTGGGGTAAATAGGTAGATCAAGCAGGTAAGAGTCCATAAAATTGGTATTTAGTATATTTAAGAGAAGCTAAGGTCTCAAAAAAAAATTGGCATTAGCCTCCCCCATTACCACCCCCACCCCATTAATAAAGGGGATGAAAAAAAATGTGATTTAGTGTGTGTACAGGAACCAGAAACCTCAAAATATTCTTTTACTTCATCCACCCCCACTACCACCCCCTTCACCACCCCCACCCCACTACCGATGTGGGGTATCGTTTTATGGGTTTTTGGGGTAGAGGATTTCAAATATTATGTTATTAAAGTTCCATAAACAATTATTTCCACATAAGACATTTTTTCGTTGTGAAAGTGGATGTGGAAGTAGTGATTCCTTGGGCAGCGGTTTTATTATCATTACCGTGTTAGTATGTTTCATTGGAACAGTCATAGTACACGGAAATTAGCAAAAATAGAAGAAAAAAATTATAATAAGCTGATATTTTCTGAATCGACAGTTGATGGAGGTAGGAATACAGGATCAAAAAGTTTCCATCCCTTTTTCACCCTTATAATGACACCGTGCTGGTTTTTAAATAATATTTTGGAAATGTGATGTTCTACGACAAAACTAGAGGTATTGAAAAATATTGAGAATTAAATTTTCTATAAAACATGTCTTATAGGTCGTTTGCAGATTATTAAGGGTGTTTACGTTAATAGACAGCAAACTCGGGGGTAAGTAACAAAGAAATGTAGTATAGGTTTTGCATTTTTTCAGTGGACCATCGAAACCCGAAAAAAACGTCGGATCGAAATGAAAGTCGTATCTATCGACTCGAGAGCGAATTTAGAAAATTCCGTCCGTCGGTCTGTCAAGCTCAGCCCCCCCTAATCCGTTTTTGAATTTCGATGAAACTTGGGTGGTTGATAGGAGGCCTTTAGAAAACCTTAACGCTGGAAGCTCGGCTTCGTTCAGAAACCGGAAGTACCACGTTTCAAGTTTTTCGGGAAAAATTGAATAACTCTGTAACGGGCAGTCGGATCGAGATATTTAAAAAAAGAGATGGTGCCGCTGGCAACGATCTACAGATAAGTATACCGGAGACTATGTCGAAAAACAAATGGAAATTGAATTTTTTTGCAAAAAACTGGCTTTCTCGAAATCGGGCTAGGAAGCACGATAACTGTCCAGGAAATTGATCGATTTCTATGAGATTTGGCAGGATCAAAGGTACACGACCACCAATGAAGCCTATTGCTGGCGGCCCGAATTCGTTGACAGCAAGTATTTTTTCCAAGGCCGAGTATGATTTTCCAAAGAAATTGATAACTCCCGAACCGAAGGTCCGATTTTGATTTTCAGAAATGGCGATTGTAGGGCTCGATTAAGTCTATTGGGTGATGTTTGTGAGAAATTTGACAAAACAAAAGCGAATCTACAAATCCTGGAAAACTTGATTTTTTCGATAAATTCTACAAATACCGAACAGTTTCCTAATAAAAATCGAAAATTAAGTATTCCATCGATCAATCTCCATAACCAGTATAAGGCACGGACCTTTTCGGACAAAAAAATCTGAAATAGTTTTTTCGAAAAATTAAAAATAAACGAGTTATTTACAAAGATGCATGAACACAATATAACCGATGCCCTTTCTGTATTTCAAAATGTAGTTAGTCTTTACTTTAGTCAATGCAAAAAGAAAAAAAAAGGAAAATAAAACATGTCAAAATGTACTGAGTCATCCTATGACCCTCTGCTGAAAAGGTACTGAATCATCCTAACAGGGATAAAAAGAATATCAAAATGTAGTTATTTTTTTAGCCGCAGCTACTCATAGGTCATAGGCAGGACAGAACAACCTCTCTCTCTCTAGCGTGTTTATGAATAAGGCAGTGAGGATTGTGTTGGATCATTTGAAATATCAGGCTGCGTTATGTTCGATTAAGTACCGTATTCAATATAATCGGACTTTCATTTTTGTTTACCCTACAGTTTACGATTTAATAGCATAAAAAGTAATAGAAATATCGAACCTTTTTTGTAGAGAATTTTGTGACAAACCTTTTCCTATACGTATGTTTTTTCCCTAAGAAAAAGCGTTTAAAAGATATTGTAAAAAAAAAACAGTGCGGTGTCCCTAAAGGGGGTGAGACACTTTTTTGAAATGTATTCTTACTCACATAAGCTAACTGTTATAGACATTTCAGCTTATTATAATTTTTTTCTTCTATTCCACATAAATTTGCCTAACTTCCGTGTACTACCAAGAGAAGATACTGTGCCCAACAAAATATTGTGATTTGTAACAGAAAACCATCAGGTACTGACGAGGGTACTAAAGTATGTTCATTTACAAGATTCCTTGGATGTAAACAAACTTGTCCTTCGCTTCGAGCGTTTTATATCCGATTGTCCAATAGCAACGCAGATATTGGCGATCACGGCCTTATTATTATTATCACACACTGCACGTTGAAAATTAATGTATTTTAGGTCAAATTTTATACTTCACAGTTCACGCATCGCGGAATTTGCACATTAATGGCTATATTTAATATTTAACTGTTCATAGAAAAAGTTATATTTTTAAAGGGGAAGTAAAATTACTTTTATTTGAATTGTTTTACTCAAACCAGGGTTGGCATGTTTAAAACAAAATGTTACAAAGTGTTTAAAACATGTTTAAAACACTGCACTGTGTCTCAAACAAATGTTTAAAACATATTTAATACAAAATTCTATGTTTTAAACATAGTTTAAAACACAGTGCGATGTTTTAAATAAATGTATTATTTTGGAGTTTGTGGAAAAGCAAGAAAAGTGCTGATGATGGTCCATTCCGATAAATAATTCCGATATAGTGGTCACGTGCGCTAAACTGAGCATTTGATTTGCAGTGCGCTGTAAAATTCGTTTAAGAGCGCCATCTAACATCAACTAGTAGTAGCAGACATAGTGTGCCTGACAATTTAATTTTAGTTGAATATAGTTTTAAACGTTTTAAACCTGTTTTAAACATACCATTTAAAACTTAAAAAAAAACCTGTTTTAAACAAAAAAAAACTGTTCAAAACAAGAAAAAAACTGTTCAAAACAAAAAAAACTGTTTTTTTTTGTTTAAAATGAAAAAAAGTATATTATTATATGAGCGATTATGATAGCCATTATTCACGGAGATGACGTTTGAGCCCACGAGCCGTAGGCGAGTGGCGCAAATCATCTGAGTGAATAATGGCCATAATCGCGAATGTAATGCTATGCTTTTTCTACACCTATTAAACAAATAAATTAGACTGAAATTTGATAGCATTAATCGGTACCTATTTATAATAAGTCGAAAATGTAAACAAACAATATGGCGGTATGGCGGTACACTTGTCACAGTCACGCGAGTTGATTGTCAGTCGGAGCAGCAAAAGTTGATCGCGGTCGATTTAAAATATCATTGAATCAGCGAAACAATGATTTTTGAATTTGTATTTGTGATTGGCCGGATGCAGTGAATTATGAATCGATAATTCACTACAGTGAATTATAGGCACGATTTTTCACAAAAAAAATGCTAATAATTGTCATATGATTAAATAGGTGTAGAAAAAACTGTTTTTTTTTCCAACCCTGACTCAAACGCAAATTTCACGTAATAGGTATTTAACGATTAGTTTTATTTTATTTCTTATTTTAATTGCCCTATTTATTTTAACATCCTAACGAAGTTTAGCTAATGCTACTCCACCACTTAACCAGGACGGCGAGATGAGATACGTTCACCCATCTAAGCGCTAGACCGTGGCCTACGTGAATCATTTACGTAGGCCACGGCTAGACTCGCTCGGAGTGCCTTAACTTCGCCAATCTAGTCTCGCCACTGAAACTGGTACCGTACCTCACCCCATTAATAAAATTAGATTCCTTGCAAGATCAATCTATTGTGATAAGTCTTATTATATAAATAGTAAATGGAATTAAATGGTTTTCTTTTTTTTTTTTTTTTTTAGGGTAAACGACCGAATAATATCAGTGAACGGCATATCACTCCAAAACGTGGATTACGCCACAGCAGTCCAGGTGCTTCGAGATTCAGGCGACACGGTTACATTAGTCATTAAAAGAAGGACGATCCAGCATAGTCACAGTCACAGCGCCTCCTTCAATGGACCTCCCCTTGCAGCTCTGGGCGTCAACCCGCTACCCGCCAAAGTCACTCTTACCAAGAACTCGAAAAAAGAAGGTACGGTACAGTGATATGTTATATTTATATAAATATGCAGAGCCCTAGCGAGCCGACTTTTTTGGGGCATTATTTTTCAAATTTGCCAACTTCATAACCTTAAGAAACCAACTCTGCAAATAAATAAATAATAACTCCTCCAGATTGATGAGGGGGGGAAATCAGAAAAAAATTAAGTTGGGGGGATAACATACTCCCCTTGTCATCGGTGTGTGTGTATCAAAAATTGACGATAATTCTGTAGGAATGCTTGTTGATTTGAAACAAATCAAATGAATTTTAATGGTTGTTTAGAAATGAAAATATCCTGATACCACAAACGGAAGAGAACGGATGTTTTTTCTAAATAAGCATCAAACAGTTTTTGATGCACAATTGATGTTTATTAGATTCTTTATAAGTAGGTAATCATTTATTTAACAAAGCGAACAATACGACATAATTAAACAAATTTTTGAAAAACGTGAACTTTAAAAGTCATACAATGAAGCCAGGAATACTAAACACTAAACAAACGATAAAAATGAGTCAGTAGTAGTAGAATCAATTAGTAAAATTAAACAAATAAATATATCACCATGTAATTAAAAGAAATATAATTCTGTTAGCAAATGTTTTTTTAAGCACTAGTAAACATATTTAAAATATTTAAATGTAATGTTCATTTGACAAACTCAGGTAACTCTGTGATATCGTATATTATATTCTTTTCGTTTTTATCAATAAAGTACAGTGGCGGATCCAGAATAAATTAGGGGGGGGGGCAACCATTAAAAATGCGCCGCCGCAAGCAAACATTTTTTTTCACTCGGAAATAAAAAAATCGATGGGGGGGGGGATATCGGGGAGAAAATCACATTTTTTTTCCACTCACCAATGAAAATTAATAAGCGGAGAAGAGTACATATGTATATATAATGCAATAACAATTCATATTGTTCAAATATCACTATTATTTAATAAAAACGAATACCAAAATAAACAACACGAGGGGCATGTGACCCTGTGCCCCTCCTCTAGATCCGCCACTGTAGAATATATCCATACATAACGTTCTTGTCTTGTGTTGTAAATTCCACGTTTGTCGAGAATTATGCTTAAAGTCATCAATTTTTAATTTGGTTTCTCTTGATAAAGTTACCGCAAAAGTTCTCTTATTTTTGTAAATTGTAATCATAACTCATTCCAGGAATTTTTAAGCTGAATTTCTTTCAAACGGCTTTTTTAGCATCTGAATTAAACCATTTTTTTGGTGGAAAATATATTTTTGATTGGATTGGACGCCCTTCCTTTAATATTTCAGTTATAAATAAAATTTATAGATAAACCATTGGAAGCAATGGAGTTATAAAAGTAGGCTTTTTGAATTTTGTCATAGTAACTGACGACGTGACGCAGTGACATGAAGAATATTAGGAATTTTTTTGTCCATTGTAAGTCATTTTAATGAAGTACACTGTTTTGAGCTATTGTACAGTCGTGGTCAAAATAAGGTTTCCAACCTGAACAGCCTATTTTATAAATTCTTCCTGCTTGAGTATGACTTTGTCATTAGGTATTTTAAGCTGCTGCCAGCCAGCGCCTTTGAAATTCGTACTTCTACTGTTATCTTTTCATACCAGTCATCTAGGTGCTGATGTTTGACTGATCGCACATTAGAGAGACATTACTGCCAATACCAAAAGCCACGATAAACAGATGCATTTAAAAATAATCTCAGTTTTATCTCCGACTGACTCAAATATTTCGAGTTAATATTTGGTTAAAATTCTGAAATCTTTTGAAATACATAGAATGTTATATAATATACATATTTTCGTTTAAACCAATTATAAACCTGTTATTATTTTCCAAAACTCTCATTTTAACTGAAATTTTGAAAGTATCGGAAATCATTTGTGTCCGTGTTTGGAATTATTTATTTATTTATTTATTCCTATAAACGGGCGAATTCATTAGTACAGAGTACAGACAATGAGTGATAATGATAAAAGAAGAGTGACAACAATAAAATGACAAGAATAGACATAACATACAGCAAAAATACAGGTAGATTGGACAATATATACGTAGATGATAAAACAGATTTAATACTAATAAAAATTTACACTAATAAAAACTTAGCACTAATGTGAATGGTAGTAATTTAATGACTAGATTGATGAAGTTATGTTTAAAAGTTCTAAGACTTGCACTGAAAAAATCAATATTTTCCAACTGGTTCGCTAACCAAAGTATACGCGGTAAACAAGAATTGTATGCATAATTTGTCCTGAAGAAGGGCACGAAAAAAGTAATATTTTGTCTTGTCTTTCGAGGAGGAATGTAGAAATTTATCTGGGATAATAATTCAGGACAGTTATATTTAGAATTAATTACATTAAAAAGCAATATCAAGTCTTTATGTTGGCGGCGTATAGCAAGGGAGTCAATGTTTAAAAGCAATTCGAGATCAGAATAGTCATCAATAAAAATATTTAACTTGAAGGCTACATGTCTCAAAAATTTATGTTGTACATAAATATTGTAGTGTGGTGACCAGACCCAGGAACAATACTCTGATGACTTATGTTAGCTATCAGTCGGGGGCCTTGGAGAACGGTTATCAAGTTGATGCAATCTATACTGATTTCTCCAAGGCGTTCGACAGGGTAAACCATAGTGTTTTACTGGCCAAGCTTGAATACTATGGTATAAGTGGCTCAACTATGGACTGGTTAAAAGATTATCTTACTGAGAGAAAATAGATTGTTTGTATCAAAAATGTTCTTTCTAATGAAATTTCAGTCACTTCTGGTGTGCCACAAGGGTCACATTTGGGACCATTGTTGTTTAGCTTATTTATTAACGACATCAAAAACTGTTTTTCTTTTGGAAAAATTCTTCTATTTGCTGATGACCTCAAAGTGTTTCCTATAATCCGGTCTGAAAATCGTGCCTTACATATGCAAGCTGACTTAGATATTCTTGATAACTGGTGCTCGGTTAACGGTATGACATTAAATATTGGTAAGTGTCATACAATGAGATTTTACCGTAACAGGGATCCTGTTATTTTTAATTATCAAATTAACGGCAATCTTTTAGACGACGTACAAGTAATTAAAGATTTGATGTCTTACTTGACCCAACCCACAATTTTCAAGCTCATATTTCTGCTGTAACAAACAAGGCATTAAAATTACTAATGAAACCACACCTAGTTCAGTCGACCTACTAGCAAAAAATCCAAATTGTTTATCAATGATCTCATTATAAAGCTTCGCGGTTAAGTAATCAGTAACTAAGCTTTCGAATAGTTTAGGTATAGTGCTAAGGACTGTTATAGGATGCTAATTTCTAATATCTGATTTATTGCCTGACTTGTATATAGGTGCCTGACTTGTATATAGTAGACAGGGAATTGTAGAGTAAAGATTGATTGAATATATTACAATAGAGAGGCCTAGCCAAAATAAGGCTGCAATGTTTAATTATGCTTGGTGGAATAACGTCAGGCCCTGCCCAAGTAGCAGGGTGACGTCGTTTTAAGGTGATCTGCCGTCAGTAGACGTCATTCGACCCGTTAATGACGTAATAATGACGTGACATTAGAGTCATCATATTGACGTTATAAAAATTCTGTCATTTAGACGTCATTTTTAGGTGTAGCTGTGGTAGGGTAACATGATGACGTCATATACACGTCATTGTTAAGGGATGCAAGTCTACGTTACAGATTAATTAAGAAGTGAACATAAATATTACACCTTGGCATTGCAAACAAGAAATATCGACTATAAATAACAATTTTTCATATAATAGTAATAATAATAGAAATTTTGTTTTCTACACAATTTTTAAGTAAATTAGAGTATAACTGTTCAATGGTTCAGTGAGTTGAGCGTTACGTTGTGAGTCAAGAGGTCGGTGGTTCGATCCCTACACATTCTCGGTTTTTTTTTCGTTAAAAACTTTATTAATAATTGTGGAAGAACATTTTAGTGAAAGGTTTGCATCCCTTATCGCAAAATTCACTGATTACCAATACGTCATATTGGCGTCACATGTATGACGTCAGTGGGCTGTGACATTGTCCGTCAGTTTTACGTCATTTTTACGTCATATTGAAGGTGAAATGACGGCACCCTGTTACCTGGGTGGACCCTTGTTTACATTTAATGTACTTTATATATACCTATATCAGATATTGGGATATGATAATTAGATATATTAGTGTTAGAGGCACAAAACTCTTTGGGTAAATCACAAGTACTCGTGGAATAAACTGAAGCAAAGTATTCAGAAAATAAGTTTGCTATAGCTGGGATTGAGTTTGTCTGATAAAACATTTCATTAGGTAATTGATTGTCAGATCTTTTCGAATTGACAAATTTCCAAAAACACTTTATATTACTCTGTATGGAAGACTACATAAAGCTTATGTAGTTCGTATAACATCTTTGCGAGAGAATTTTGCATCTGGATCTCAAAATACTAAAATCATTAGAGTTTTCACAGCTGTTGCAAATTGAATAATCGTGATTCTACTGTAGGTTAAACACTTTGAAAGTGTTGCCGGCAGTTTTTGCAAAGAGATGAGTGATCGGAAACAGTTAATTTATAAAAAAAACATTCACATTAATTATATTATTTCATTTCAAAGTCAAAACAAAGGTCGATCTTTTTACTTGGTTTTTGACCCTGTTTTTTCGTCGCTCACCTAATATCCTTTTCCTAGAAATAAATAAAATACTATTCAGTTTTAATAAAAATTAGCTTAAATTAGGAGAGAAACTTTCATTAGCACCTTATATAATAGGTATGAAATAATATTTTAGAAGATACACGAGTAAACATTATTTACACATCTCTTTATAAGGTCAGTGGCATTTTAAAATGTTACAAGTTCCATTTTAGTTTAATTTTCAGGCAAATTAGACATTTTAGAAGAAATAATTTATAAAGTAATAATATTTGAGAAGCATACTCTAGATACGGTTAGAAATAGATACCAGAAAAATTCTCCCCCCCCCCCCATTTGGGGGTGGAATATCCCATTTTTTGCAAAAAACCGCCCGTAACGGGGACTTAAAGCTTTCCGTTCGTCAGAAGAGAAAAAGTATAGGAAATAAAAAATTTGTCGTTCAATTCTGCATAAAAAATATCCTATTAACCTTGTAGCTTATCTTCACCTATTTCGCGCTAACAGCCTCCGAGCAGAGTGGTAGTTTGGAGCGCACAGATAAAAATCGATCCTATTCGAAGTTTCACAGTACAGTTTAGTTTAGCGAAGTTTCACACCGTTACCAGCATAGTATCTAATGTAGAAGTCAAGTAAAGATTTTAATACCAGAATTTACTTACTAAAATTAAGTTATGGTAACCTGATTGCCAAATTGTTTTTTATTTATTATCGTACCAAATTATTTGGGAAGAAAATCGCAAAAAACTGTATTTCTGGTTAAAAACTGGTAATTTTTTTCCAATTATTTGTGGTGGCTACAGTCTGTTCCAACTAATCATAGACAGGATTATTTCATGAACTATTAAAAATTGTACCTATAATTATTGGTTAATTGCTTTTAAAGTGGCGAGTTAATGATCTGCAAAATTTTTCTTTTTTAGACTTTGGCATCGTACTAGGCTGTAAACTGTTCATCAAAGAGATATCGTCGAAGGCACGAGACCAACTCATCAACACGAATCAAGTTTTAGAAGTGGGCGATTTTTTAACGAAATTGAACAACACAAATTGCAACGACGTGATGTCGCTGAAAGAAGCCAAGAAGATCATAGATAGCACCAAGGACAAGCTGCACATTACTGTGGCTAGGGACTTTGGCTTCAACTCCAACATTTCCCATCAGACGCAGAGCTCGATAAGCACGACGGGGGCCGTCAATAATTTTTATAAAGGTAATTTATTTTCAACAAGAAATAGTTATTCATGTTTTATTTAGAGAATTTACAGTTAACACTTGTTTGCCAATCAAGCTGTCGTCATCGGAGAACTAAAACTGTTTAAGTTTTAATCGTTAATCATTATGGTGTTAATTTGTAGGAAAAGTGAAAAATGAAGGGTGACAAATTATTGTAACTCGTAAAAATTATTTTTAAAAAGAAAAATTGAACCTTCGTCTAAAAGGTGGTTAAAAATTATGAAATAAGATTTCATTTCGCTCGATTAATTGAATCTTATTACCTAATAATATAAATCCCATAGTCTTTGATATATTCACGAAATATATACTTCTGCGACCATTTTTCCAAATGACATCTCGAGTCAGCCAGCTAGTTTGAGTAGAGTAGTGTTAAAATACACAAAAAGTTTACTCACATCAAAATATAAAATACAAATAAGTATATAGAAACTATTACACATATTAAAACATTTAGAGGAACATAAATTGACATAAAATTAGTATAATATTCATATAAAACACTATACCAAAATATTTACTAGGGACGCTTCTATATCATCGAATGAGTAGAAAGCATTTGCCTTCAGGAATTTTTTTACTACAGATCTGAATCGATTAAGGGGTGGTTGTTTTATATTTTTCTTTAATTTATATAGTTTAGGTCCGCGATAGGAGATATCCGTACGCGATTTAGTTCGTTTTTTAAGACCGAGGTATATATCATCTCTTTTCCTGGTGTTATAATCATGATTTTCATTATTAATCCACTGCATTTAGTGACAAATGAGCCACATCTTCAGACCAATTCATACAAAAGCAAATGTTGATTTTCCGGGTAGGTTCTGGTGTCCTTAATAAGGTCTCAAAAGTCCTCGAAGTGGGAGTGTAAGGATAAAATTTGGCAACGCTGTAAAGGACTAGAATCGTGCTTGGAAACGAATTTTTTCGAGATATCTCGGTTTTCATTGCCTCTACGACAAAAATACATCAGGTTAAAAAGAAAGCTATGGAAATTCTCTATAAAAAAGATAGTCATCTATCTATCTATCATACCTAAAATCAAAAAATGTATTTGTGGCAGCTTTTATTGCATGGAGGGTTAAAACATAAAAAAAAAATCCTGGTTGGCTGTATCCTTGATACAGCCGTAAGTTTTACGAAGGTATGCGCAAGACGAACAAGTCAGCTTTCTATGACAATTGCCAGCCATCTGAATCTGATCCAGATCTCCAAAATGCCACTTATATCGTTGATGGGGGATTTCTTTTGCACCGAGTTAAATAGCATCAACATGAAACCTATGGTGCTATTTGCCAAGCATATGTTAATTACGTGCAAAATCATTTTGGCTCGAACTCTATTATTGTTTTTGATGGTTATGAAAATATTAGCAACAGTGTGAAGGCTATGGAGCAGCTTCGCCGGTCCTCAAAAGCTTCATCTGTTGACATTTACTTTGATGAGCAGATGGTTGCAACTGTAAGCCAAGAGAAGCTCCTTTCCAATAATAAAAATAAAACCAAATTGATTTCGATGTTGACAGAAAAGTTTGAGGCAAATAATTATATTGTTAGATATGCTGAAGATGATGCTGACATTTTGATAGTGTAAACAGTGCTTGATTAATCATGTAAAAATACTACGGTTGTGGTTGGGGAAGATGTGAATCTTCTTATAATTTTAACTGCTCGTACACTTATTAATAAAGAAATTTTTCTCCTCAAACCAAGCAGAGGGAAGGTCCAACGAAAAATTTATTCTTCACAAAGCTTTGATCACCATAAAGATATTCGAGATCACATATTGTTTCTGCACGCATTCTCTGGGTGTGACACTACATCTGCTCTGTTTAATAAAGGCAAGACTGCAGCTTTGAAAGTGATGAAAAAACGGCAGGACTTGAAACTTGTAGCTGAAGTTTTGAGCAAGACTGGTACTTCTCCTGACATAGTTACTTCGAATGGGATAAAATTTTTCCTCGCAATCTATAACGCTCCAGTTAAAGAAGTTTCCATCGATAACTATCGATATTCTTGGTTTATTAAAGCTGTGAGCAAAAGCAAACCAGTGAAATTGAATTCATTACCACCCACTCATGACGCAGCTCAACAGCATCTATTTTGTGTTTATTTTCAAGTACAGAAATGGTTGGGTAATGTATTGAATCCTAAAGAGTGGGGATGGATGTTGAAAGATACCATATTGTGGCCAAAAACAACATCCCAACTTCCTGCGCCTGATTGCCTTCTGAAGATGATTTTCTGCAACTGTACGAAAGGTTGTGGACCATTGTGTGGCTGTCAGAGGTTGGGACTTAATTGCTCACCAGTTTGCGGCAACTGCCATGGACAATCTTGCTTGAATGCTGAACCGATTGAAAAACTCATCAGAAATAGAAGCCGTCACTGAAGCAGAGACTGAAATTTCTCGGGTTTCCTCGAACGAATCGATGAATTTATAGAAGGAGAAAACGGACAAGAAGAAAATTATTAATTTGACAACATTTTAATAAGTATGACAGTCGTGGATTAGGCCTACCGGGGAAACCACATAAAAAAACACGCCTGGTACTCAACCTCAAGGGTGGTGTGGAATAGAGTACTTAAATTATCCATAATATCCCATAAGTTCAAATTCAATGCAAGATTTTCAAGAAAACTATTGCGTATACGAAAAAAAGACCCTCTATCTTTTTTATAGAGAATTTCCATAGCTTTCTTTTTAACCTGATGTATTTTTGTCGTAGAGGCAATGAAAAACCGAGATATCTTGAAAAATTCGTTTCCGAGCACGATTTTAGCCCTTTACAGCGTTGCCAAATTTTATCGTTACACTCCCACTTCGGGGACTTTTGAGACCTTATTAAGGACACCCGAACCCACCTGGAAAACCAACATTTGCTTTTGTTTGAATTGGTCTGAAGAAAAATCCTAAATGCAGAGGATTATATGCAGGATTGTTGTCTAGATTGTTCAGTTCATTGGTGGATGAGATCATTCTGATGGTTTTATTTTCATTTAATTTAAGTTTGTTGGCGGAAAACCACATCTCAGCATTCGATTGCATATTCCTGCAATTCTCCTTTAGTTCGTCTAGGTCGGAACTTGAACCCATAAAGTTGTCTTATCTGCATACAAGAGACAGTTGATACTTTTAAGGGCAGTCTTTATATCATTAATATAGATCAGGAACAGTACAGGGCCCAAAACAGATCCCTGTGGTACTTCATCCTTAACTGGCAATTTACTGGATACATGTTGACCCATAAGGACTATCTGTTTACAACCGTCAAGGTAGGATTCAAGTAATTTTAACACAATAAAAGTCTTCTAAATAGAATCCACACAAAAAATGATTTGGTGCAGTTTATCGACAGTTTTATAGCATCTTGTTTAATGAGTCTGTTGTCGACTATTTGTTTGGCTCTAACCTTTTCTCTGCCTGTTTCGGTTACTCTTCTATGAATTTCAAATGTTCTCTCACGAATGCAATTTTAGGTGACGATTTCCTAACGTCTGGCCCCCAAAGCTATTCCAACCAGAATCTGTATGTCCAACCGCCGACGAGGAACCCCAACTTGATCCAAAACGGAGGCTTCGAGGAGAAACTGGACCAGACTAGTGGTCCTAATTCCTTGCCGGACGAGAAGAGCAATCTGGCGCCTCGAGGTAGGTCTAGAGGGCCTCTCTCTGAAGCCAACCTTAACCAGTTGGAGAATAGGAATAGTATTGCCGGTTATGCCAGGTCGAAAGGTAGAGACGAACCTCCTAGGCCGCCCCCTCCTAGAGCCGAAGGTAATCAAGGTATCTCCTTCATTTGTGCATGAATGTAATAATGCAGGGATTTTTTTTCCAGATTATTACAGTAGTCGAAGACAGATATACGATGACGACCCAATTATCCAGAAGACGAAGCAGCCTATGTAAGTAGTTTTTATGTTTTTTATGATTCTCTGCTGTTTAACACGTTCATAATTCTGGTCTTAACTGTGTTCTGACTGGGGCACCCCAAGGAAGCGTATTGGGACCATTATTGTTTATAATCTTTATAAACGATATTCATTCACTCATGACTGGAACTTTTAGCTCTGTCTGACGATGGTCAACGCTGACAATGACTACTTACTTATTCTTGTGACCAAAACAAATAACACCATATATCTGATGCAAAAATATTGCTTTAATAATGTTCTTGACCTCATCGTTCATAAGACAAATTTCCTAACATTTTCCACTAAGACAATTGTTAATAAAAATGAAAAATATACTCATCTTGAGGCTGCTAAATACCTTGGACTCTGTTTTTTTCAGACCGGATGCTAGATTCATAACATTCCACAAAGAAGGTTCGGTAGGTATACGACTTACTGGTGGCAATTTTGCAGGAATCTTTGTCACAGCTGTCCAACCTGGCAGTCCGGCCTCATTGCAAGGTTTACAACCTGGAGATAAGATCTTAAAGGTAATTCCTCTTGACGACGCGAGTTATGTTAATGACTAATTACCACATATTTTAAAGGTATTTTACAAATAATGTAAAGGTTAACTTTGCCAACAAGAATAATGCAAAATAACTTTTAAGTGACTGTATTACAATGAATATTGTAATACAAGTGAAATCTTAAACCTAAAGCAGTATAATTTATAACCTATGTTGACAAAGCTGAACTACCAGTTCTTTGTCCGGTTGGGTATGTAGGGCAGTGTGCTGATTCTTTTGGAATAGAATATATAAATGTTTTTTGAAAATAGCTCATAAAAAGAACTGTCAACTCCGAACTGAGCATCACCTTAATTGGATGAGACGTAATAAAAAATATTGAATTACCATACTTATTAGGGTGGCCCATCTCTATAGGGGGTGAATTTTTTTTGCGTATTTTTTAAGTCTCACCCCACGAAAATATACTATTATACTAGGAATAATTTATGTCAAAGTTTCAGATAATTCGGTGAACGGTAACCCGTGGTGCCGCATTCAGGTAGAAATTTGTAGATAAGATTTTATTACGGTAATACACTTAAATTTTACTTAAAATACAAATATCTACCTCTTTTCTCATAATGTTTTATTGGTGTAATTATTTCCTAGAAATTATTTGTTTTGGAAGTTTGGAAATATAATGCACCTACGGTAGGTTTTTATGTCAGTTTGCAATTGTGTTTTACAGTGGTGACATTATAAGTTCTAGCATACGTTCCTTTTTGAAAAAACATTTAACGATGGCTGATGTTAGATCCTTACGAAAGGATACTTTCATTTACTTAGTTGGACACTATTCGTCACAAATCATTGGCTATAAATTGCCGTCTAATAGACAAGTATTACAAGTGCTCTTTTATAACATTCGTGACGTGAAGCTAAGTGTACATGAAAGTGCTAAATTAACAATAAAAGAGGTGTCAGTTTTTTGGGATAAAGCTCGCATTCCGACACGTCAGGATTTTCATTGTGTTAAACAACTAGATAAACTTTATGCAGAGTGGAGGAACTTACAAAAATCGGCTAAAATGGCCAGTGCGGGAGGTAAAGAAAAAAATTTCGTTGAAAAATTGGATGATCTTTTTGACATTTCTCATGCAAATGCATTGGAGTTGATGAAAATAGATGAAGATAAGCAGTTTTTAATTAACCAGAGAAAAAAGGGACGTCCTGGATTTATGCATGGTATTGATTACCAACTTGCTTCTCAAGAAAAATCAGCTGAGGAGAAATTACAGAAATTATCCGAACGAATGCAACGAAGTCAACAAGAAAAAGCTAGATTAGAGGAAATAGTCACCTGTCCATCATCAAGTAGTAATTCAGCCGACTCCAACGAAAATGAAGATGAAATAATCGAAGCCCA
The DNA here is from genome assembly GCA_936432065.2 of Rutpela maculata. Lineage (NCBI taxonomy): Eukaryota > Metazoa > Arthropoda > Insecta > Coleoptera > Cerambycidae > Rutpela > Rutpela maculata. The sequence continues at coordinate 142,621,060 of OW386290.2, forward strand.
AGAAGAGTTGTTACAAGACCAGCCTGGCCCGTCACAGCCAAAAAAGAGTAGATTGTATGGAACATGTAACATCATCACACCAAAAATAGCCGCTGCATTTGATGCTTGCAAAATAAGTGACAGGTATGGAGTCCATATTTTGACGGCAGTAGCAGAAGCACTAGAACATGACACCACATCTTTGTTCATCAGTAGAACCACACTTCAGCGCTCTAGACAACGCATCCGCGAAGAAAGAGCTGAAATATTAAAAACTGCCTTCGGTAATTCTGAATTGCCGGCCCCAGTCATCCATTGGGATGGAAAACTTTTACCTTCTCTCACTGGAATGGGAAATATCGATAGACTTGCTATCTTAGTTACTAGTGGAGATATTGAACAACTACTTGGAGTACCAGCTTGGCCCAATTCAACTGGAAGAGAACAGACTGAAGCAGTTTATGATGTGCTTTGTGAATGGAATTTGGACGAAAAGGTAATAGCTTTGTGTTGTGATACAACAGCATCAAATATGGGTTATATAAATGGGGCAGCCACACTATTGCAACAAAAATTAGAAAGAGATATTCTATATTTTCCTTGTAGACATATTTTTGAAGTGGTTTTGAGAAGTGTGTTTGACACAAAAATGCCTTCCTCATCTGTTCCAAATGTGCCACTATTTAAACGTTTTAGGGAATTTTGGCCTAAAATAGATCAAAATAAACTAAAAACTGGATTTCAGGTATCAAAAATTAAACACATTTTACAACCAGTTAAAGCCGAAATTGTAAAGTTTCTAAATGCAGCTTTAACTTTGCAACAGCCTCGTGATGATTAGAAAGAATTTTTAATGCTTTCTAAACTTTTTGTTGAAGAAGAGCCCACTCACATGACATTCTGTCAACCAGGGGCATTTCATCATGCACGTTGGATGGCCAAAGCCATTTACTGTCTAAAAATATTTTTTTTCCAAGATCAGTTCCAACTAACTAAAAAAGAAAAAATAGGTATTGAAGATATGTCTCTTTATTGTAAAGGTTTATGTAAAGGCCTGGTTTACAGCGTCATTTGCTAGTAAAGCACCGCTTCATGACTTAGACTTTTGTAAAGAACTCATTAATTATCAAAATATTGACAAAGAAATATCTCAAGCCGCAAGTAGGAAAATAGTGAACCATTTGTGGTACCTTAATTCAGTAAATGTTGGCTTATCTTTCTTTGATGACGATATTTCAGTTACCACTAAAAGAGAAATGGTTAAAGCTTTGAATAGGAAAGCACCAAATCAAGAGGGTATTAAACGACTTATGATTAGTAACATTACTGACGTTGAAAACAAGGAAATTCAGGACTTCATATGCGAGAACACTAAACAGTTTTTTCAAAAATTAGGTTTGTCTATGGAATTTTTGGAAAATGATCCAACAACATGGAGGGAAAATGAAAGTTATACCCGATGTTTCAATATTGTAAACAAAATTAAAGTTGTAAATGATGCCGCTGAGAGAGGAATCAAACTTATTACTGACTATAATGACATTTTAACAAACAATGAAGACCAAAAACAGTTTTTACTCCAAGTTGTAAATGATTATAAATCACAGTTTCCAAATGTAAAAAGAGAAACCCTGTCGCATGCTTTGGCCTAGTGCAAAAAATATTGTTTTTATTACTATGTCTTGTAGATTTAGGATAATATTTGGTACTATGTATGAAAAAAACGTTTCATAATAAAATACACAAAGATAAAACGAGAGTTAAACTTCTAGTCTAGTTTTCTTAGACTACGAATTTACAGTAGTATGACACATGTCATAGTCACAACAGATAATGTCTTTGATATTTGTATGACTTGATTAGTCATTCTAAAGATAAATGTTGCTGATTAAAAAAAAAAAAACAATGCATCAACCAAAGAATGTAAATAATTCCATTTACTTTTATTATTGCATAATAATGCATTCTGCGGCACCCCTTGCCTTCAATTTGCCTCAATAATATTTTGAGGGGACTGTTTTTTCTTCAAATGGAACCATTTGCAGGGGTGAGAAATAAAAAATTTCGATTTCGAAAAAGATGGGCCACCCTAATACTTATATGTGATAGAAAGCCTTCATTCTCTTGATCCTCTTCAAGTTAAAATAGAAGATAACGCACTTATACATCATTCCCCAGTTTATACATGAGCAATCTATGTATTTTATTTATGTACAAATCTTTCAGTACTGTAATGTTTTTAAGGTTAACGATATGGATATGACCGGCGTGACCAGGGAAGAAGCCGTTTTATTCCTACTCAGTCTACAAGATAGGATAGAATTAATAGTACAGTTTTGTAAAGAAGAGTATGATAGCATCGTCGCCTCTCAAAAAGGGGACAGCTTTTACGTTAAGACACATTTCCATTACGAGAACCCCGCCAAAGGGGAAATGTCATTCCGATCCGGGGATATATTCCACGTTATAGATACGCTTTACAACGGAGTCGTCGGGTGTTGGCAGGTCTTCAGGATAGGTGAGGGAAGAAATTAGCACGCCGATCATAGTTGATATAATTCATTGGTTTTACAGGTCGCAACAACCAGGAAGTTCAAAAAGGCATCATCCCGAACAAGTCTCGTGCCGAAGAACTAGCCACGGCCCAGTTCAATGCCACCAAAAAGGAGATGTCGGCGAACGAATCCAGAGGCAGCTTCTTCAAGAGGCGGAGAAGTTCGAATCGAAGGTCGAAGAGCTTGGGGAAGGAACACTGGGATGATATTCTGTTCTCGGATACGGTATCTAAATTTCCGGCGTACGAGAGGGTGCTGCTTAAACATCCCGGATTTACGAGACCTGTGATACTCTTTGGGCCCATCGCCGACGTGGCCAGGGAAAAACTGCTTAAAGATTTCCCCGATAAGTTTATTTCACCACGTAAGTAAAAGTCAAGTTGAAATTTGCAAAGGATTCGGAAAGATTTGGGTATTTTATTTTATGCAAGTCTAATAACAATTATTGCAAGCATAATATTTTTTAACTCTTCTTTCTCCTCATCTTCCTCTTCTTTCCCTTCTTCTTCTTTACATGTTTTTGGTCTAGTTACAGTTGATTCTTCATTTAAACAAAAATTGTGAAAAATGATATGATTTCTTTTGTAAGGATTTTGTGTTTGGTTTCCTGAAATATTGCGATGTGAAGTGCTATTTTTTTTGTTTCCAGAACTAGATGCCACCGTAGAAGAACCTAGTTCCAAGTCCCAAAAATCGTCAACGAATTCGAACATTATAAGATTATCTGCCATAAGGGACGTTATATCAACGGGTAAACACGCTCTCTTGGATATAACCCCGAACGCCGTGGAAAGACTGAACTACGCACAGATGTACCCCATAGTAGTGTTCTTCAAAGCCGAAACTAAGATGGTCGTCAAACAACTAAGACAAGGTCTACCAAAGTAAGTGAAAGTCGTTATTTAGTGAACGATGATTTTTGTGGTGGCACCTCCGCAAGCAAACATTCATGGAGCAGCACAGAAAATTTTGTTTACTATATTTTTTGTTAGGTCAGCCCATAAGAGTTCCAAAAAGCTCCTGGAGCAATGTCAAAAGCTGGACAAGGTTTGGAGTCACGTGTTCAGCGGGACGATAACTTTAAATGACAACACTGACACTTGGTACAGGAAGGTCAGGGAAATAATAGATAAGCAACAAAGTGGTGCACTGTGGATGTCCGAGAGCAAGGTATGTGACGGAAGGGTTTTTTTTCTTGGTTGGTGTACTTTATTTAACCTCCCACTTTATTAAATTGAAGTAGAAATGGCTTTTGTCTTGGATTGATTTTTTTACAGTCCATTAAAGAATAACGAATTCAAATGTTTTTCGATTTTAATAATTTCGGTTGTTTGTTCTTTTTTGCTCACAGTTCTACAAATTGGCATTTTAAAATTCTGAGCTTGAAAAAATAATCTAAACAGATACGCCAGTCACTAGACTAAAAAAGGTATGAAAAATTGCGAAAGTTTTTAAATTTTAAGATAACATTGGAGAAGGTAAAAAAATAATAAATCCGGTTTTTGCACCCTTTTCCGCCCCCCGGAAAATTATTTAATTAATAAAAAATGACGTAACTTTTTGAAAAAAATTCCGAAATTTATGCAAACCTTTGAGAAGATTTTAATAATCTTCTATCAAGTTTGCACCCTGCCACGATGACCGGAACATTGCAAATAGTTGTTTATTAACTTTGCTTCGATATATTTAGTCGATTAAAACTGTCGAAAATTATGCAAATGATCGTTTATATAAACGTCTAAAAAAGTGAAACTTTGTTTAGAATTGCATTTTTCGCATCTAATTTTTTTTTTTTTTAGAAATATTTTTATTTATATGATTTTTTTTTCCGGTCATCGTAGCAGGGTGCAAACTTGATAGAAGATGTCTAATAATTATTAAAATGTTCTCCAAGGTTTGCTTAAATTTCGGAATTTTTTTCAAAAAATTACATCATTTTTTGTTAATTTAACAATGTTCCGGGGGGCAGAAAAGGGTGCAAAACCGGATTTATTATTGTTTTACCACCCCTAATGTTATTACAAAATTTAAAAACTTTCCAACTTTTGTCTAACTTTGCACTATGGAAGTCCCTGTGACTGGCCTAAGACAGCATGTTGTTGGATTATTGCCTAAACAGGAAGGAAATTTTTTTATATTTTTGATATTAAAAAAAAGAAATTATTTATCAAAAGTTTTGCTTGGTGAAAATAAAACTTGGCATTGAGATATAGGATTTATAATACTTATATAAGGTTGATCAAAAACTGTGGTAGTTCAGCATTGGCTCAGAGCTACATTTCGTGACAAGTGGATAAGGAAGATATGGACCTAGGCTCTAGGCTTGGCCGCCTTGGGGTTCTGATTTAATAATTATGGATTTTTACCTTAGGAAATACTTGAAACAAAATGCCTATATAAAGCAACAATTTTAGGTTTCACAAAAAGTTGATAATAAATTGAGGTTATGTCTAAATGCTTAAATTATTAAAATAATTTGTGGACTGTATATCATAAGCAGAGCTCGGAATTTAGGTATTTAATATCAAAACCGGGATTGGCTAGAGGTTAAGTGTTATGTAAACGATATTTAGAACACCCGTGACTGTTTGACTTCAGATTTGGCAGTTATTTACCTTTTTGCATGAATTTGCATTGAAGTGTTCTTAGGCGCCATCTTTGTAGTTGTAACTGACAAAAATTTATTGCATACGATAAGATTTGAACCCAGCTCCTTTTGCTATCAGTCATGCTTTCAGAAATTTCCAAAATGTAAACACAAGATTTTGTTTAATTAGAATCAGTTGATTTCTGCTGCAGAAACAGTACCAAACTTTATAAAAAAAAAATTTGTTCAATAAAATTACTATCACAGCATAAATTTGGGTCCTACTATTAAAAATCTAGAGGATCATGCAACTTTGTATATTTTTAAAAGCTTTTATTTAATTTGCAATGTTTGTATGTATGTATGTTAGTTTGTTTAGGTCAAATCTTGCAAGCTGAATTTCGTCTAGTTCTAATTAAGCTAAAGCTTTGGCCGGTGACAATGCTACATAGTATAGCCATTATTGGTGTAAATCCAATATGGCGGAGGTCCCAAGATGGCGGATCGGCTTTCTAGTCACAACCCCCTTGATATGGCTATCAAATGAAAGGGTTTGACGAGTAAAATACGATAAACAATGTGACGTCATTATAAATCCAATATGGCGGACGTCCCAAGATGGCGGACCGGCTTTTTAGTCACAACCCCCTTGATATGCGTACCAAATGAAAGGGTTTGAAGAGTAAAATACGAAAAACAATGTGACGTTATTCTAAATTCAATATGGCGGACGTCCCAAGCTGGCGGAGTATCTTTTTCTTCACAACCGCCTTGATATGGGTATCAAATGAAAGGGTATGACGAGTAAAGTACGATAAACTATTTGACGTCATTCTAAATTCAATATGGAGGACGTGGGAGAGGTGGGGAAGGGATGAAATGAGGTGGGAAGAGATGGAAAAGGGGAGGGTAAGGGGTTTGAAGAGGTGGGAAAGGGATGGGAAGAAGTGGGAAGTATTGTTAGAAGGGTGAGAAGACGGGAGAGAGAAGGGGTGGATGGCGGTTTTTTTGTCTGTTTGTCTGTAAACTAAGTAGACTAAAAAGTAAAAAAATAAAATTATATAAAAAAAATATTTTTAAGAAAAAGCTTTTATTTGAAAAAACTACTAAAAAGTAAAAATTTTTTTTTTTAAATTCACACACCTGGAAACCAAAAGCTTTGGGGGTGGTCAATTGAGCAAAGTAACTACGCAATAGCGCTATATGACCGTCCCCAAAGCTTTTGGTTTCCAGGTGTATGAATTTTAAAAAAAATTATTTTTACTTTTTAGTAGGTATAGTGTTTTCAAATAAAAGCTTTTTCTTAAAAATATTTTTTTTATGTAATTTTATTCCATCCCAATCAAAAGAAAGAGATAAATTATATGAGGGGAATATGGAGGGTTTCAGTCCAAGCTCTAATCATAAGTCAAATTTCTCAATGCCAGAGTAATTTTTTTTGAAAAGTACCAAAAATAAAAAGTATTTCCTATCTATCGGCAAACCAAGAGCACACCGTAAGGACAGAATAATCGCCCTTTTGAAACGTTACTTGGGAATAAGTTTTTAAATTTTCTAATCAAAATAGTTAAAGTTGGAGGTTAAATCGCAGTTTCTTTATCTAATTAAACTACTCAAAATGATTAAGGAGACAGTTTAATTCCAATAAACCATTTTAAATAATGGATCATATGCTACATTCACTCATATTGCACTACATAATGAAAATAGAATTTTCAATGGAATTCAAATCTGGATGGTTCGTTGGCCATTCAGACTTCAACGTTATGATCATTAAGAGGGTCGTCTCCAAGTTTATCTATTCCTTCCTGTAAAAGTGGCTCCTTATTCATGTTGAGAGGTTAAGAATCAAGATTGTTTTTATTGTAGGTATTGGTGGTGGTGATCTTATTTGTATTTTTCCGTTGTTTTTCAGGGATATGACCTTTATTCCGACATTTACTTCCCCCAAATATACCTCCAACCTAAGTCCACAAACTCCCTCCCGCAGCGACATCGCCACTCGAGAAGTCGCCACAGAAAAACCGCCCTCTCCATGTACAGTTCCCCGCAATTCATCCACCGTACCACACCAAACACCTCTTATTACGCTCCCTGTGAATATTACCCCCAAATGTCGCCCGTAACCAGTCAGAGTACTTTGTACCAAGAGAATTACCCAAATGCAAGTAGTTTGTGTAGTTACGATGTTTTTGCTAGCGACTTTAACAGAGATTTGTGCTTTTCTAACAATACTCTCCCATATAACCTTGATAGTACCCACGTTGATAGTGAAACTGTAGATAACAATAATAATTTGATTAAAAGTACTTATGTTAACAAAACGATGGAAAGTGATAGCTTGAGTTTGCAAGTTTTGAAGCAATCTGAACCTATTTACTATGACTGTGATAACGCTTTAGATATTCTAGAAAGAAGGGACGTAAGTACAAGTCCGGTCAGGCTTGATCTTAGGTTCATGACTATTAAGGAGGAGGTGTACGGAGAAGTTTAGTTTATTAAAAATACGGGCGCTAGGAAAGTTTTGACTTATAGCATCGTTTATCCTTTAAAGGTAAATTGCAAGTGTCATCTATGGTTCTATTATTGACTAAGTTTCGTTTATCTGTTTTTCATTTAAATATATAATTTTAAGTCACAGGGTGTCAGATCAGGGCGGTATGCAGGATGATTTAGGAATTTGTATCCTGCTGAAGTATATAAAAAAATGACCCCACTATTTAGCTCTCAAGTCAAGAATTTCAATCGCAGAAGAGCAGATTTGTCAGGCTAAATTCTGGACAATTATTCCATAGGCGTCGTATTGGGAGCTAGGGCACAAAAATACAGAATAAATGACCTCGAATTGCATTGACATTATACACGGTGGACTAGTCTATCACTACTTAGTGTACTTCAGCTGAATCACCCTGTGCCTTTAACGTTTTTGCAATATGAATGAAAAAACTTTCCTAATGCCCCACTTATATCATTTAATAGGTAACCACAGCTAATATTCTTAAATTTTGAACGCTGATCGACAGAATTCTTTTATTTAAATATATCCCAACAAACACCGAAGATCGGCCCATCAGCGGGCCAGAAGTTTCATTTCTGGCCCAGTGATGGCCCGCTGAAGGGCCAACCTTCGGTGTTTGTAGGGAGGTATACATTTTCTTTTTTGAAAAATTTCCGGTTGCGGCCTAGTATCAGATTTGGGGTTCCTGATATGGAAACCCTTTTAATCACTCAACCATTCAATGCTGAATACTGTACGCCAGTTGTCTTGCCGGAAAAAATAACGTTTTATGAACTTTTGAGTTAAAGTCGTGTTTGCAACTGATTTCAATTAATATTGTCACAGTTTATAGATCTCACTCTAAAGTGTTTTTTTTTTAATTCATTTTAACAATTGAAGCTGAAAAACATGTTTTTTTGCGATTTCTAAAGACAATGTGAAATTTCGAGATTTTCCACCTCAGTTCCCTAATTTGTTACAAACAAATTCATCTTTATTTTTTTTAATTCTCAAATTATAATAATAACAAATAAACATTATTGAATCACAAACTGATTCAATAGGCTTCGACCTATTACCATTATACAGGGTGTTTCGAAAAGATTGGCTTAGCCGTAGATACTTGACATCAAAACAAGTCGATTTAACTCAAAAAGTAGTGGTCTAACTCTTTTCGTTTTCAAGATACAGGGTGGCAAAGTAAAAAAATTGTATTCGTAATTTGTCTCTTTCTTGGAGAGTATTATACGTATCTACTTCAAAGTTGATAACGACATGTTTTTCAGGTTGCTAATTACAATGGTGATATTGCCAATGCCATATTTAATAGATGGCGCTAGTTACAGGACTTTTATGTGACACTTTAAGCCATAACTTTTTTGAAGTTAGGTTTTGCACATCGTCTTCTACTATAATCGAAACGCAATTTAGTTTCCCAAAGAAAAGGTGTACTTGTTTAAACGCGATAAAATGCACCCTTTAAGAGAAATACGCGATTTACAACTTTGTCACACACCAGTTGGAAGAAATTCAACACTCCGTTCGTTTTGAAAAGATTGGGACAACGCTTACCGTAGACTCTTGACACCAAAACAAGTCGATTTAAACCAAAAAGTAGCGGTCTAACTCTTTTTTCGTTTTCAAGATGCAGAGTGGTATTATTAAAAAAATTGTTTTCATATTTTGTCTCTATCTTGAAGAATATTATACGTATCTACAACAAGCACTATTAACGACTTCAAGACATCATACTTGACGTACACCTACTAGATAAGAAAACCGCTTTTAGGTATAATTGAATTTCCTCGAACTGGTGTGATAAAGTTGTAAATCACGTATTTCTCTGAAAGGGTGTATTTTATTGCGTTTAAACAAGTACACCTTTTCTTTAGGAAACTAAATAGCGTTTCGATTATAGTAGAAGACGATGTCCAAAACCTAACCTCAAAAAAGTTATGGCTTAAAGTGTCACGTAAAAGTCATGTAACTAGCGCCATCTATAAAATATAGTATCGGTAATAGCACCATTGTAATTAGCGACCCAAAAAACATGTTGTTACCAACTTTGAAGTAGATACGTATAATAGTCTCTAAGATAGACAAATTACGAATACAATTTTTTTTACTTTGCCACCCTATATCTTGAAAACGAAAAGAGTTAGACCACTACTTTTTGAGTTGAATCGACTTGTTTTGAAGTCAATAATCTACAGCTAAGCGTTGTCCCAATCATTTCGAAACACCCTGTATTCAGTAGTGGAATTTTAAAATATTGAGTCGATGCCAATGTAAGAGAAGAGAAATGGACAAATAATATGCTGAAGAGGAACAGATTTAACCTATGCTGTTGCCACTTGTCTCTTTAACTACTTTTAGTCGTTGGCGGAACTCTTAACATGCTGAAGTACCTGGCATCAATGTTAATATATCGCTTTCTTTCACGTACATTATTTTGCTATTTATATTTCACTCTATCTTATTAATGGGATCGACCCAAGATTTCTAGGTGCCACTAGTTTATACATACATATATATTTTACAGTTTTATAATACACTGTAATAAATTATAATTTACGATTTAGCTCTTATAGCAATAATTGCAATGAGGTATTTCAGTGTTAATTAATTATTATTGGCCAATCTTTGTAGTATTTCCAGTAGGGTTTGTTCTGGGTGTTTATGTACGGTTCTTATTCCTGGGTCTCTTCTCATGCAAAATTTCTCAATTATCTCTAAATTTTGTAATCTCTGGGAAAATGTTCTTGATAGATAGATTGACGATCTTCTATAGGCATTATATTAGTCTGCTGGTATAAAAGAGAGTTGGAGCGGTTGTGTAACAGGTTGAGAGGATGTCGTATCTTTGTGATTTTCCTTATTGGATCTTTAGTTTTTTCAGTGCATGATTTTCACAATCTAAAAGCAAAACGTGTCCATATTCAACCATTGGTCGACAGATAAACTTGTAAATTCTACTTGCTGATTCTACGTTGATCCTATTTCTGTTATATGTCATACTTCGGAAATGTTTAGCCCTCGAAATAATATTCTTGTTCTTGAGCTCAACGTGTGCGTTAAAATTAATCTTGTGGTCGAAGGTTATTCCAAGGTAATAGATCGTAGTTTCAGGATGGAGAATAAGTTGGTACAGTTTAGTTTGAGCCTCCATTTATTGAACCACCTGCATGTTGCATTTACCAATGATTGTAAATTTTCTGTTACCTTGGTAAAAGTTCTGCCATAGGATACAAGGGCGGTATCGTCAGCAAATTGAAGGATATATCCATAGTGGGCGAAGTGCTCAGGGTCGTCATGTTGGAAATTGTAAATTTTTTTTTTTTTTTTTAAACATTTATTTATTTATCAACCTGTATTTACAATTACAATACCGTTACCTAAGAATACATCCCAAATCAGCATTGATTTGCTGGTCCCGGGATCATACTCATGTGTGTGAAAACAATTGCATTTTATCCTAACTTATTTAGTAATGTTTATAATCTAACAACAGTTAAATCATAATTTTATATTTATATAATTTACAATATTGCATTTCCTAATCCTTAAATATACTTATTTCCTATTTAGATATATTTTGTTTATACTCCTCGTAAAACTACCATAGTTTGCTACATTTCTTATGTCTTCAGGTACTTCGTTGTATGTTTTTATCGCCATGTTCAATGGATTTCTTAAAGCCATATTGGTTCTAGCATTAATTACATTAATGTTTATGTTTCGTCGTGTATTATGATCATGTATTTGATTTCTATAAGTAATTTCTGTATTTATTTTTTGTAGGTGATTAATGGTTTTGTACACATATTTACACTGCTCTACCTTCTTTATATCCTTCAGATTGTTTAATTTTGTTTTTTCAAAAACCGTTTCTGTTGGCATTCTATAGTCTAAACCAAAAAGTATTTTAATTACTTTATTTTGTAATATCTGCATTTTTTTAAACAAGACTACTCCACATGTCCCCCAAACAGTTATTAAGTATCTAAATATACTTATAAAATAGGCATTGTATATACTATATTTGGCGCTGACATTTATATAGTTCCTACATTTATAGACTGCTCCAATCATTGGTGTTATTTTGTTTTTAATATTTTGTATATGTGCATTCCAGTTTAGTGATTCGTCTATCACCAGTCCCAGATATTTTGTTTGACTAACCTTATTTAATATAACGTCACCGATTTTTATATTTATTGTGTCAACACTAATATTTTTTTGCTTAAATACCATATAGACCGATTTTGTTTCATTAATCTTCAAGTTGTTATGTAAAAGCCATTTCTTGTATCTGTTTAAGTCTTTATTAATAGTTTCTTCCAGCTGCTTTATTGAGGCGTGAGTATACACCAGTATAGTGTCATCGGCAAATGTGTAATATTTTCCTTTTAGCTGAGCCTTTTTTAGACTTAGAACATGTAGTGAGTATAATAGAGGCCCTAGTACCGATCCTTGCGCTACTCCATTTTTTACCATTTGTTCAGTACTGCTATTTTTGTCCATCAATACGAATTGTCTTCGGTTTGTTAAATATGATTTAATTAATTTAGAGGCTTTTCCTCTTATGCCCATTAATTCCAATTTGTTTATTAAAATAGTATAGTCCACCACATCAAATGCCTTTTTCAGGTCTATGTATACCGTAACCACCACTCTCTTTTCATCCACATTAGTTGAAACATAATTTACAAAATCAGTGACTGCACTCTGTGTATTACTTTTTTGTTGGAAGCCATATTGATAAGAATCTAATTCAACATATTTTTCTAAGAACTCTAACAGTCTGTTTTTAATTAATACCTCTACTATTTTTGCAAAGGTACTGATAACGCTCACTGGTCTATAGTTCCCCCTTTCATTCATCGGTCCCGATTTATATATTGGCGTAACTCTACTGATCTTAAGTTCCTCTGGAAATAACCCAGTCTCAATTATTTTATTTACTAGTTTGGTAATGATTGGTATTATGTTCACCCTAAGAGTCTTTATATCATTTAGTGTAATATTATCATAACCTGGTGCAGCGTTATTGTTTAGTGTATTAATAACCGTTTCTACCTCCTTAGTACTAACTTCTTTTAAGAATAAACTATTTAATACTGTTATTTCTTCAAATTCCTCCAGCTCCCTACTCTGTCTCTTTTCAAATTTTATACTTTCAATTATTTCACCACCTACTCCACAAAAATATTCATTAAATTCATTTACCATCTCTTCTGAGTTAGTAATAATTGCTTCGCCTACCGAAATACATTCGATCTTTTTGTTGCCATTCGCATTACCTTTGACAAACCCATTTATACACTCCCATTGTTTTTTCACATTTGAACCTGTTCTATTCCATTTGTCTCTAAAATATTTTTGTTTCAACAGTCTACTTTCATTATTTACTTTATTTTTTAGAATTTTAAATTTATTACATATTTCTTGGTCATTAGGATAACTCCTTTTAAGTTTATAAAATTTATCTCTTTCTTTTAATACTTTTAAAAATTCATTATTTACCCAGTTATTACCTTTTTTACATTTAATACTTATAATATTAGTTGCCTCCGTCTTGCTTTTTTGAATTATATTAATTAGATCTACAAAATTATCAATTGGCTGTATTCTAACTAGCCCTGTAAATTTTTCTCTAAATTTATTCACATCTATGTTTACTTTGTTGAACCTTTCCTTTGGCTTATACTCAGGTACCTTATGCTTAACGTTAATATTAATAGCTTTATGATCCGATAAACAATTATCCTTATCTATGCTAACTCTACAATCTAAATTACTATTGCACATTACGTGATCAATTAATGTACTCGAATGTTCCGTTACTCGAGTTGCATTATTTACACTAATTTCGTTTTTAATACTGAAACCACTTAACTCCACATTGTTCACATATTCTTGTACCCAGTTGTCCGTTGGTTCAAGAAGGTTAAGATTCATGTCTCCTACAACTAAATTTCTTCCCTTAATGTCCGTTAAAAAATTTCCGAATTCTTCTACAAACTCGATCGCACTATATGCTGGTGGCCTATACACCCCCCATATTTGAATTTTTAGTTCATATAAATTTATTCCAACCATGTTACACTCTGTTGCCTGACCTGGTAGTGGTACTTCATGGTATTTTATTCCATTTTTTATATATATAGCATATACGAACAGTAAATGTTATAAAGTAGTGGTGAACCTTGTGGTAATCTCTATTCCGGGGCGAATTCATAAAAAAAAGCCTAATTTAAAAAATAATGTTTTATTCGGTTAAAATATGATGGAGTTACAACATATTGTCATTTCTCGGTGTCAAATTGAGAGTTGTCAATATATTTTTTTATTCATTGTGTCTGCAACCTTGGAATATTTTATTTTATTACTTTAAATAGTAATTTATGTTACAAGACAGGAAAGAAAGCGAGCCGCAGGTGAGTCCTGGAAGCTTGGGAGACCTGCAAAACACTGTTTTTTGGTTGTGTAATGTAGAATTTTTTTTTTTTTGTCGACACTCATACAAAATCAATTTTGTATTATTTTTTTAATGCATTTTCTAATAAATACAACGACAAACAATAATAATTAAATAAAATACGACCAGCACTATTATACAACTTCAATTTCTGCTTGTAACACTTCAAAATATGAATCCATATTTTCCATAACTTATTGACTTTTGAAAATTCGTAAAAGTCAAGTGTATTTATCTATTTGACACTTATCTCAACAATTGACACAAATTCGTTTCCATAGCAACGAGAATAACAGGGATCAGAAAAGCTTTTGCCTATCTCCAATGTCATTTTCCGGTCTAGTCCAGGAAAACGTTAATTTCTGATGGACAATTCTTCCAAAAAGGGTGTACTTTCTGGTCGACCGAAAAAAAAACGTTTTTTCCCTAGCAGCAAACACTTTCGGAAAGTAAAAAGCCACGTTTTTCAACTTCAGTTGTTAAAAACACTCTAGAATTGGGTTGTTGCACTAAGTTAAAATTTGAGGAGAATCTATGTTAAACAATAACAATAACAATTATTCATAAAAAATCATTAGAAACATGTAGAAGTTGAAAAGAAAGCCTTATAATATTAAAATATTAATTACAAAAATACATGCATTTAAAACTGAGATGACATAATAACTTCAGTCTGTTGAGAAGTTAGTTATAAAACGACGAGAAACGGGTACTAATTTAGAAACTCGCTGATAGCGACGGAGAAAAAAGGCAATCACGACAGTTTAATCTGACATTATATTTAACATCAAATACAACTGACGTTTATAGGTTACAATTCGGTATAGTTTAACAGCATCTAGTTATGGATAAATATAAGTACAGATAGTGTTTTCTGCCGTACTGTGTAAATAATACCACCAGTTCACCACAAAAACTGTTGTGTTCCAATAATAAACGCTGAACGTAATAATGAATGATTCAAAGCCACCAGAGAAGGATCAAGTCTTCTTATTGTGGAGACCATTTCAATGTCAAGTAAAGTAACAAATTACAATGTATTCTAAGCATTTTATTTGTGGTAAGTTGTATCTTAATGTAGGAATTTGATTTTTAATATGGGTTTATGTTGTAGGAAAAACGGCCGCATTACAAGACTTGTGTGGCGTTCTAGCTGTTACAAATTTAAATTACCCGCCAAACTGGTGGATAAAACAGGGTGTATTACTGTATTCTTAACGGCTCTAGATTAGAATGTTATTCATGCTTTGACTTCCTAAAAGGAGGGAAATAGCTTTAATCTGCTTTTATGTATTTTATCTAGTTTATGTTGGAATAAAGTGTAGTTGTTTTTGTTAGCTATTGATTATTTATGAAGCTTCCTAGACGCCCCATAATACAAGGATGATCAATAAATTAAGAAAGGAAATTTAAAAACTCGCCGTTGAAAAACTATATGAAATCAGTCGGAAATGGCTACGAATGCGTTGGATTGTAGTTATAAATGCCCTTTGAATTATGTGTGTTATAAATACATATCATTGTTTATTGCTTAGATACCTAGATACTAGCATAAAGTACTTACCTATTTATTATTTTTTGTTATAATACAGACCTTTCTTGATATCTTCGTAAGTCTCATTCTGACTCTTCTTAAAAGTGAGTATCAATGGATAGTAAATAATTTCTTTAGTAGATAAACTTATTTTGTTGTTTTCAGTTAGATACGCATGTATATAGTTAATAGGAAATAAAACAATGAAAAGGAAATATTTAATAAAATACAAAGTATAGTTAACAAATTCATCTAGTTAAATAATAAAATACATATTAGACATTATGTAATATTAATAAGATAAGATAAAGGAAGTTCTTTCAGAAATTACATAGTTTGTACTAGGTAAATTCGGGTTCTGAAAATTACCGTCCGAGAACTGTCAGGAGTTTGCGCAGTTGCTTTTGATGTGGTCGGATTTGGAACTGCGCAAACTCCTGACAGTTCTCTGATAGTTCTGGGACGGTTATTTTCAGAACTCGAATTTACCTACTGTCTATAGCAGCTGTAACGTAAGTACCTTGCAGCTTTTGCACTTCCAAAAATTGCAATGTCAAAACGATCGTCTCTTTTTAAAAATCCGCTGACCATAAATATATCTACCGCAAGTAGAATGTCAGAATTAGCTTTTACAGATATACTGCCTTAGTCGTTTTGTAAAAAAATATTAACAATAACTGCAAACATCAATCACTGCTAGCTAAACGTCAAATTTACTTTTGACATATGAGGTTATTTTCTTTCTTGTCAGCAATGTCAACTTATTCGTCTTCATCTGTTCTGCTTATAAGTTCACATCTAACTGCCGTTATGATGTCACTACCGTTTTCACGGCACATTCAAATAGTCGAAGTTTAACAATTTTTTAAAATATGTTGCGCTAAGAATTTTTCTTCCAAATTAAATATATAACTAAATTAAGTCCTCCACTACCATATTTCACCATTTTTGAAAATTCGTCAACAACCTAATTGCACAAACTGAGATCTATAATCTGTGTGACAATATTAATCGAAATCAATTGCAAATGAGACAATGGATCAAAATTTAGTTTCTTTTTTTTTAATGCTAAAAAATTCCATCCTTTCCTTTTTGCATGACTTTGTGCATAAGCAATAAATGAGTTACCACTGATTTCATCATTAATGTTCACTTTTTCATAATTTTCATGCTTCTGTGTTTCGTCTTTACAATATGTGTAGATTTTCTTGATTTGCGCACATTATAAATAATAAAAATATAAAAAGCTGAAACATGAAAGTTTATTATTCTTAAATATTTTGCAAAATACGTTTATTAATGAGACAGAAATTAAGAAAACTACCGCTTCTCTTTCCGCATTGTTCGATTGCTTAGTTTGCCCTTTCTAACATCGCTAGTTGTGTAGTGTCTTATGTGTCACCCTGTATATATACTGTCAATTACAGCCTGAAGAATCTCTGTCGGACGATTTCCTATTTCCAATGTCGTCTCTGCGGCTTTCGTACGCTAGCTCCCCTGAAAGTGACCTAGAACACAGTCCCGGACCCCCCACTTCTCCGGGGATGTCCGGAAATGGTACCACCGGAGGTAGATTGACTAAAGCCAGCTCTGACCCAAGCGTTGTGATGCCAGATAGCAGCACCACAGATGTTCTACCTCCTTACCAGGTTAGTAAAAATAATAGTTTATTACAATTGTGTGAGCATTAGTGGCTAGGGGGCCAGTTGAGGCCGACAGATCCGATAGGGGGAACCTGCTTGAAGCTGTTTGAAAGTTGTCCAAAACTGTTTTAGAGCTCTTCAAAGACTATTCAAAAGCTTTTGATCAGTTTTGGTATTTCTGCAAGGTTTCAAAGTAGCTTATTTGCAATTATATATTGTGGTTGCTGCGTTAGGAAACAACATGTTAGAAGAGATGCCAAAAATATTACTGATGTTATGTCATTAGGGGGAAGCTAAATTTTGGACATTTTGTAGATAGTTTGATGTAAATAACACAGCCCCACAAAAAAAAATGTTGTGTTCACCAGACCAGACCAATATATCTATACGTTTTTGGAGTCGCTGAATCCGAATCGGAGGTCTATTTGACCATATCAGGTCAGAATCAAGGTCAATACAAGGTTAAATTGGAAAAAAAAAAGATTAAGTGAAGGAAACCACGATATCTGTACGTTTTTGGGGTCACTGAATTCGAATTTGGGATCTGCTTGACCCCATGAGGTCAGGGTGATGGTCAATCCAAGGTCAAATTGGGAAGAAACCTTTTAAGCGCAGAAAACCACGATTTTTATACGTTTTTGGGGTAACTAAATCCCAGCTCTGGTCTGTTTGGCCCATCAGGTCAGGGTCAAGGTCATTCCAAGGTCAAATTGGGGAAAGCATTTAAGCTAGAAAACCACGATTCTTATACATTTTTGGGGTTGCTGAATCCGAATTCGAGGTCCGTTCGGACCGGTCAACTTTTATTTATCAAATGGAAACGCGTTTTTGACCACGGATTCTGAAAGAGCGGGATATTTTACGTTCGCATATGGTTTGATCTATGATCAAAGTGACCTTTGGTCATCAGAAGGTCGAATCACTCTCAAATTAATTTATCAAAGATGATTCGTATTAAGAAATCTGAGTTACAAGTCGGAAATCCCTCATACTTAAACCTGGACAAAGTCAACTCATCGTCGGACACACTATGGCTTCATCCTCACACCCTAACGCCCCTGTAGGGCAGTACGCCTTTACTGGCTTCATTACTTCGAAGGATCGGAAAATGGATCTTTCTACACATCCTCGATTAAGGCAGTTGTCACCATTTCCAGCATCCTCTGAGAAGCAGGATTTTGAATTTTAATAACAGGATCAGAGGATTCCCACAGAAATTAAATGTATCGCTCTTATACTGATGTTGGAGCTCATGCTCCAGCAACTTCATCAGTCCCTATCACCGAGATGTTTGGGCAGTCAGTATATGACATAGATGTTTCGCTTTTCCCAGAAGATTGGAAGACGCCACTTGTTGGTTGCGAGTGGATATAGATGTCTGCTGTCTTGGTACTCGGAGAAATATCACGAGGCTAAACCTTGCTCGATAAAGATTTGTAAATACGAATTATCTTTGATCTTAGATAAATTAATTTGAGAGAGTGATTCGACCTTCTGATGACCAAAGGTCACTTTGATCAAACCATATGCGAACGTAAAATATCCCGCTCTTTCAGAATCCGTGGTCAAAAACGCGTTTCCTTTTGATAAACAAAAGTTGACCTTGGAATGACCTTGATGGGGTCGAACAGACTCCGGATTCGGATTCAGCAAACCCAAAAACGTATAAGAATCGTGGTTTTCTAGCTTACATGTTTCCCCCAATTTGACCTTGGAATGACCTTGACCCTACATAAGGTGACTTTGGAATATAAAAAATGAGCACAAAACATTACATTTATTCAAAATGCTGTCCATTAACGTCAATGCACTTCTGAACTCGCATAGCTGTTTCTCGAAGAACGTTCACCAATTGCTGGGCCGGTATGCTATTAGTTGCGCGTCTTACTCGTAGCTCCAGGTCCATGGTTCAAGTGGTCTTTGTAAAAAATCGCCATGATGAACCCCTTCGCGTAATTATGTCTCTGTGAATTTCCCTATAAAACTGTTAGAAAAAAAAATTTTAAAAATTTAAAGAAAACTAAAAAAAACAAAAATTAAAAAGAAATAGATAAAAAAAAATAGGTTATAAAAGGAATACATTTCAAAAACGAAAATTAGAAAAAAAATAGATACAAAAATTAAATAAAATATAAATGTATATGTGTATATATGTAGAAGGAATAGAAAATTGATTATACCTACAAAAAGTTAGAATAACTATTATAACTATTGTTTGGGCAATAATCTAATAGGCAGTACAATCAACATATACAAGCATTCTGATATTTCAGTGGTATTTTAAGGTTGGGATATACAGTATATTTTTCTCTTCTTCTTTTTTATGGATACGTGTATACAGGGTCCGCCACTTAAAAGTCCCTGGGCTTGCAACTTTCTTATTTTTTAAGCGACAACCATGTTGGGCACATCAAATTGTAGATATTTTTAAGGCATTTAAACGTGTACATTGTGTACAGAGTGATTTAAAAAAATTTTTTTGAAAAAATTGTTAAGAAAGAAAACTTAATTTCCTTGAATATTTGTTTACCTCATCCTGTACATGAACTGCGTTAATGTTTTCTTATAAAGGTTTTAATTAGCTTATTACGTCATGTTCGAAATTCTTTTTGGTTTTAGAGAAAGAAATTAAAAACGCTCCTTCCGATTCCAAACTGATTTTTTTTTAAATAACTGAAAAAATGTAAATAATAATTTTATGCTTTATTTGTAAAAGACATATATCACAAACAATCCTCAATGTAACAAAACATCAACAAAAAACAAAAGAAATAAATATTTTTAAAAACAAACTTTCTTAAAATGTACTAAATAATAGGAAATTGCAAAATTGTTTTTTTAATAACATAAATTGAAGCTAATTAAAACCTTTATAAGAAAACATTAACACATTTCATGTACAAAGTGAGGTAAAATATTCAAAGACATTAAGTTTCCTTTCTTAACAATTTTTCAAATCACTCTGTATGCATGTTTATAGGCTTTAAAAATGTTTACAATTTGATGTGCCCAACATGGTTATCCCTTCAAAAATAAAAAAGTTACAAGCCCGGGGACTTTTAAGTGGTGGACCCTGTATATAAAATTATATTTCAACATGGCATTGTGCGAATGGTCACGCTACCCTAGCCATTTCTTTGATGCTAGATAGAATTCATTAAACAGTAAACAGTGTTTCTTTAATAAAACTAATTAAAACGTAACTAAAAATTTTAAAAAGTTATGTTGAATTAATCGTCTTAAAAACTTGTCTCGTGAACAGAAAAAAAAAACTTAAATCTCTGTCAAATAAAATTAATTAATTCAACATAACTTATTTTTTTCGTTTTAGTATACCTGAATAATAATAAAAGCTTGTTTCTAAGAAGTTTTTTCTACATTTGATTTTCTTGTACAGTAATTTTAGTTAAATCTCGTCTTATTTCAGCCCAGCTATGATTCAAGATATGGCTTTAGCAACAGTCAACAACAGCAGCAGTCTCCAACCGAACCCCAGACCCCTCCAACCGACTCTCCGCTAACGAAAGACCCTACTTACATGATTTCCACTCCAGATATACCCTCGTCGCTGGACCCGCAAAGCCCGTACCCCAACAATCCCATTTACAACGACAAAAATCCGATTTACTCCTCGGAGTCCTATCAAAAACCGGAATACCAGAAAATGACCGACGCTAGGAACGAGTTCGGTTCGAGGAACGACTTTAATTCGCCCGACAGGAGAACAGATTTTAATGGCGAGAGGAATATGCAACATAAAAGGCAAGCTAGCACTCTCCACGGGGCCTATAACCATAGTAAAGGGCATAGTATAAGCGAACAGAGCCCCGCTAAGGAGGGAGTTTACGGACAGGTGCCCGATTTGCCGCCGAGGGTTGACAGGGCTGTCAAGCCCATGGGGCTCTTGACTACCCCAAATAAAATACCAAATGGGTGGGTATTGTGTGTTATTTGATTGCCGGTGTTAGTTATTTAAAAAAAAAATGTAAAATATAATTTCAATTGGTAGAGGGTATTAAACTAACTATTCATTAAACAGACGTTGAATCTGTGATGGCATAATGCGTGATTCGCTAATGTCCAAAATTAAAGCGATGTCTGGTACTCGCCCAGAACCCAGATATTAGGAGGTTTATTTGTTTCTGGGCTTCTTGGTATTTCTGTGGACTATAGTAGTTTAAGTACAATAACTTTGGTTTAATTAATTTTCAAGAGTTTGGTTTAAGAGATTTTTTTATGATTATGCTGTCTCGGCAATTCTTGTTGACACTCTTTCTCACTCTTTGAAAATAAAAACCAATACGTGCATGTCTAAATATACGAACCGGTGTTATGTTCTTGATTTTATTGGTAAAAAAAGTTAAAGACGTTTAGCAACCAAACATCAGTTTCTTTCTGATCCAGTATTGGCTAACTCAAAAATCATCATGACCTACGACCTACTGTGGACCTACTTAACGGGCATTTCACAACTAAAAGTGTACGTGATCAAAATTGTGAAGAGAGTAATACACATTCATTATCAGATAATGAATATGTACATGTCCTTTATAAATAATTGTGCTATTAGTTAATAATAATAATAGCAATGCTTAGTTTAATGTTAATCAGTGGTCCTCAAAATGTTTGCAATTTCTAATTTTTTTTTTTTACTTTATCTCCATTTGGTTTTGTTAGAAAAGTACAATAAACACCATAAGTACCATAAATATACCAAAATATCATATAAGAAACTAACTGAACTTGTTTAAAAGGTGCCATATGTCGAGATGTGGACTTACAAGATAAACTTTTTTGAATTTTCTCCTGTTAAACAGTGGATTTTTCTTTATCTTCATTGACAAAGCTTAGTTTACATTAATCAGCAGTTCTTAAAATGTTTTCAGTTTCTAATTTTTCTTCTGTTCTATTGCTGTTTATTTAGCCTCTTTGAAAACATACAGTAAAGAGCCATAAAATTAACAAAGTAACATATCTATAATAAATAATCTGAAATCTTATAAAACATGCCATAAACGCCATCATATTTTACAATGGATTTTTTGTTTTAACTCAATAAAACTAGTTTAATGTCAATCCTCAGAATGTGCAGCTTTTAAATTTCATTTCTATTCTATTGCCACATGGTTTTGTTGAAAAAATATAAGATTAAAGATCACTATCTACACAGTAGTTCTCAACATGTTTGTCGTATCTATTCTTTCAATTCTATTGCCGTTTGGATTTTTATAAACACATGTACAATAAAGCTTGCCAAAATTGACAAAATATTTTTATAACAATGAAAACTAAACACTTATAAAATGTGCCATATGTCAAGAAGTGAACTACCAAGACGAACAACTCTTCTTGTTATACAATTAATTTTTCTTTGTTTTCATTGGTCGAAGCTTAGTTTGATGTTAATCAGAAATCTTCAAAATGTTTGCCATTTGGTTTTGTTGAGAATGTGTGCAGTAGAAATCACACTAAAATCAATAAAATATTGTGTCACTGTAACAAAAAGCCAAAACTTTTTTAAAACATGCTATGGGTCGCGTGCGAGTGACGTCACAGGTCCCAGACCTTAGGAAAAACAAACCGCTGTCATTAGCTGTCAAATGGCGATTGACTGAACCTCAGAATTAAATTTTTATCGATATTATATCATACAAAATGGCTAGTTTTTATTGTATTATTAATTGTGGAAGTGTGGCAATCCGAGACAACATCAGTTTTTGTAAAATAACGTCGATTTACAGCCAGAAGAGGTTAGGTTAAACAATTCCAGGCATTTAAAAGAAATGCTTTAAGTTAATGCATAAGAATGATTGTGATAGTAATAACTGCTGCTCAAACAAGCAATAAACAATCCATGGTAAAGAAAATTAACATTTTATATTGGTTTGTCTCTATTTTTAATAACTATTTCTTATTTAAATTTTAGTTGAGCGAAACATGAACTGCACGGAGGGAGAGTATATTTAAGAGAATACAAGTCATAATTAACAATTGACCTACATAAAATAGTAAAATACATGTTAAACATTTTATATAATATATTATAATAAAAAATTTACAAAAATTACAACGGTTTGCGTAGTCCAATCTATAGGTATATAAGGTATAGACGAGGGGTTAACCGCTGGAAAAAATTGTGTACATTTTATTACATACTTCAAACAGTTTACAGTAGGTACGTCAGTCTTTCATTGTTTATTTTATAAAGTGTCTTTTTCACAAAATTTACAGCAGTTAATCTCCAATCATAGCCTTGTTCATTGCTAAAGAACTAAAAGGGAAGATTTCCTGTTAAGTGGTGAACATGTTTTGTCTAGACTGGCAACACAATCCCAGTGAGCATTAAGGAACCATGTGAATCTGCAATAGTCCAAGGAGTCGATGGCTTTTATTCATTATGCCTAAGAGTTCATATCCTGAAAAATTAATTTCTGCATTAGTAATTATTTATAAAACATTTAATTAGGCAAGCATATATGAAAAAAATGGTTGATAACTAATTTTTACCGTTGTAACAAGCTTTTATCTTGCAAATTTCTTGCAGAGTACTTCTTTCACCTAACCACAAACAGCTTCAAGACTTCTCAATGCCTTGAATTCGTCCTTCTGTCTACGTAATTCTTTCAAAAATCAAGTAATTTGCAACATCCCTATGTGTAACATTTGGAAATACATCAATATTTGTACTAAAGTATTTTTTTCTCAAAATATAAGGATTTAATTCGATGGCAGGAGACATTTCTGCAAAATAAGAACTAACCGTCATCCTGACGAACAAAATTGTTTATATAACAGTATTAAGAATAGTTGTAGATGTTAAATAATCCAACAACAAGTTCTTAAATGGCACAAACACTGCAAAATTCACTTTAAAGAAACACGTTTAATCGGCGGATTTCTCAATGACAGATGTTTGTTTTTCTAAGGTCTCAAAATCTGTGACGTCGGCGCACGCGACCATATGTTGAGATACCAAATAGCAAGGCAAACCTTAATTCTTGTTTTACGGTGGATTTTTTTTGTCTCCATTTACGGAGTTTAGTTGTTAATTAACATTCTTCAAAATGTTTGCAGTCTAAATTGTTTTTTTGAATATATAAATAAAGATCATTAACATTAACAACATATCATATCTCTATAACAAATAAGCCGAACTCCTTTAAAACTTGCCAGTGTTAGGATGCCAAATAAATAATTTCTTTCTTTCAAAGGAATTTGTTTCATCTCCATTCACGAATCTTAGTTTAATCGTAATCAGCGGTACTACAAATGTTTGCAGTTTCTTTACTAGTCTGTTATATTGCCATTTGGTATGGTAATATAAAGACGGTTGCATTTGACAAAATATTATGTCATTACAAAGACGCCAAACGTTTTTAAATAATGTACCATATGTCCAAATGTGAAATAGATATAGATCCTCATTTCTTGTTTTACACTGGAATTTCTTCTCCATTGGCGAATCTGTGGTCCTCAAAATGTTTGCAGTTTCCAAATTTTTTTTGTTCTAGTACTGTTTGGCTTTGTTGAAAATGTGATCACTAAAATTTGCACAATATTATGTCTCTAGTATCTAACTGATTTTTAAGATTTATTTCTATATAAAAAATGTAGGGGCCTTACTATAAATCGATATTATCTTTACATAAATTCTCCTGCTTCTTCTATTTCATATATATATTTTTTTAAGTCTTAAACTAAATCAATTATTATATAAATAATCTAGGCGTTCTGCTCACGAGAGGCTCTTTGGAACAAAAGCAAATCCACAGGTAGACAGTAATGATGCAAACACTGTAGAAAATGGAAATTTTAACAACAACAAAGCTGGATCCCTCGAACGGAGTCAAAATTCAAAATCGGTAAGTGTCATATAAACTTTTTATTTCACACCTTCATCTTCTTGCATCAAAGCATCAAAGGACCCGGCACAAAACCAATGAGAAAGTCTTTGGGAAAAGCTAATTCCAAGTGATGATGACCAAAGGTCTGAGTGGGCATAAGCGTGGCCACCGCATTGCACTCGAATCCGACTGTGACGTCACGAAAGGAGTCCTTCGGTTTTACAAAGCTACTGGGCTGCGGGTGGATTTTGCGCGATTTTGCAAGATTAATATTTTATTTTTTCGTATAATTTGTATAGTATGAAGTTGAGTATGGATTAGTGTCAACTAATTGGGTTTCAATTTGTATTGGAGTCGAATGAAAAGTGAGTTACTTAAATATTTAATGTGCCTAACATAGTAATAATTCAAATAGATGGAGAGAAATACTATAAATAAATGATTCAACCTCCTAATACTTAATAATCATAACAGTTATTGTTGTGTGGCTGCCTTTAGTCTGCGTTTAGCAGAGCACTTTCTTACCGTAGATGGTAAGCTTCCACTATTTATGATAATTATGATAACTTCGAAGGACCACTGCTTTTGCAGAAATGATAAATAGAAAATCGTGCTAACAATATATTTCATGAAAGATACATTTTTTAAACTGATGTTGCTATGTTTTTGACAGATTGTTTTATATTAATTTTATTTACTGACATTTGTTAACTATGCCTTCTATTTTATTTATTAACTAAAAAATTAACAAGAATAACAAAATTAACTTTTGAACATAAGGCGCCCGCCTTAAAGGACATTGTTCTTTAATTGCGAAGCACTACACTACCTCACAAGGTAATACACAGATCTTTGAAATTGGTCGTTTGTATACGCCTTTCGTAGTTTTGATCGTTACCACACGAGTAATGCCGTCACTTCCAGGATGCAACTCGAGTACTCTACCCAAATGCCATTTAAGTGGGGGTAAGTTCTCCTCTTTGATGAGCACTAGGACTCCTTTCTTTAATAGTTCGACATGTTGAGTTTTCCACTTCTGACGTACTTGAAGTTCGCTTATGTACTCCTTTGACCACCTGGTCCAAAAATTTTGCGTCATTTGTTGGAGTCTTTGAAATCTATTTAGCCTGGTTTCTGGTGTGCCCATCAGACTTGGATCGGGGATTGTAGTAATAGCTTCGCCGATCAAGAAATGCGCCGGAGTCAATGGTTCAGAGTCATTAGGATCACATGATAGCGGGCATAGTGGCCGAGAATTTAAACACGCTTCTACCTGCGTTAACACTGTTATGAATTCTTCGAAACATAAAATAGACTCACCGATAACACGTTTTATATGGTATTTTGTGGACTTTACTCCGGCCTCCCAGAATCCGCCAAAATGCGGTGCTCGGGGAGGAATGAAATGCCACGTTACTCCGTCGAGACTTAAATCAGTTGAAATCTGGCCATTAGTTTTGAGTAAAAAATTACGTAGTTCGGCATTAGCTCCAACAAAGTTGGTGCCATTGTCTGAATATAAGTTTAGACATTTGCCTCTGCGGGCCATAAATCTTCGCAAAGTTGCTAAAAAGGATTCGGATGTCAGGTCGCCCACCAGCTCTAAGTGTACGGCTTTAGTTGCGAAGCAGACGAATAGACAAACGTATGCCTTGGTAGTTTTATAATTTCGCGTTTTTCTATCGCGAATTAAGAACGGGCCGGCGTAATCCACGCCGGAGTTTAAAAAAGGTCGAGATGGAGTGACGCGAGTCTTTGGTAAGTCTGCCATAATAGCTTGAACATTTTTAGCATTGAAACGAAAACAACGAATACATTTATGTACAATTTTTTTTACCAAATTTCGCCCACATATGAACCAATATCGATCTCTAAGTGAGGCCAGCAAAAGTTGCGGACCCGCATGTAAGAGACGCTTATGTTCATGTTCTGCTATCAAATACGATAAATGATGATTAGTAGGTAGTACGGCGGGATGTTTTTTCCAATTGTCAAAATTGGAATGTTTCAATCGTCCTCCAACTCTCAATATACCTTCTACATCTAAGAACGGAGCTAAAGCAAACAACTTGCTTTTTGAATTCACTGAACCAGATTTAAGCAAACTGTTCAATTCTTCTTGGTAGTGCGATTTTTGAACTGATAGAATTAAACGATTTAATGCGTCTTGTATTTCAAGGGGTAATAAGGGACCATTGTTCCTACTGTTTTTTGCCAATGAGGCATTATTTTTGAACCGCAAGCAATAAGCTGTGACTCTTATCAATCTGTTTAAATCGGAATAATTTTTAATGAAAGATATTTCCATTGCAACCGCACCTACAACCCTCTTATCCTTTTGCATTTCAACTAACACATCCTCGGGATAATTTTTGGGTTCGAGTGTTTCCGGATTATCTATCGGCCATAGGTCTGACGACAATGAGAGCCATGTCGGTCCCTTCCACCATAGCTTACAGTCGAACAATAGTTTGGGCTCAATACCACGGGAAAGTAAATCCGCTGGGTTTTCGGTCGTGTTTACATAATGCCAGTCGTCGGGCGAAGTTAAGGACTGAATTTCAGAGATTCGATTAGCCACGAAGACTTGCCATCGACTGCATAAAGATTTTATCCATGAAAGCGTTATTTTGGAGTCGCTCCAATAGTAATATTTATTAAATTTAAGTTTCATGGAGTTCTGTACTTTGTTGGACAACCTAGCTAATAATAAAGCTGCGCAGAGCTCTAGCCTGGGAATAGTTATAGTTTTTAAAGGAGCTACTCGGGTTTTAGCGCATAAAAGTTTACAACAAATATTGCCAGAGAAATCAGTACTCCTGATGTAAATACATGACCCGTAAGCTTGCTTGGAACTATCTGCAAACCCATGCAGTTCCAATGTTTTATAATTTTCGCATGTTACGCGTCTGGGAATTTCAATTTTATTTAGCATGTGTAACTGATTCCGAAAGGTTACCCATTTGTAGTTTAAATGCAAGGGTACAGCTGAGTCCCAAGAAAGTTTTTCTTGCCAAAGTTGTTGTAAGATTATTTTTGGTGTTATAGTACATGGACCTAATATGCCAAGAGGATCGAAAATCTGTGCTGCTTCGAACAAGATTGTTCGCTTGGTTATCTTCGTTGGTCTAGGTTTTGAGTCTATATCGAATGTGAAATTGTCAGTTTCGCAAGACCACATTAGACCTAACGTTTTTGCATTTTCGTTTTCACCAAAGTTAAATTTTGTGGAATCATGAGCGTTTAAATTTTGAATAACTCGTTTGTCATTGGCACGCCACTTCCGCAAGTCGAAACCGCCCCGTCTTAAAACATTTTGTATTTGAACTGAAATGTTTGCAGCATGTTCAACGTTTTCAGCGCCAGTTAATAGATCGTCCACATAAAAATCAGATTTAATTATTTCAGAGATTTCTGGTTGATCTTGTTGACACTCATTAGCCAACTCAAATAAACACCGTATTGCAAGATAACTAGCTGCAGCGGTACCATATGTGACTGTTTGTAGCTCGTATGTTTCCAGGGATATGGACGGGTTAGCACGCCATAAAATTCTGAGGAGAGGAGTTTGCTCAGGACATAAAAGCACCTGTCGATACATTTTAGCAATGTCGGCAGTTACTACATATTTATGAATACGGAAACTCAAAAGAATGCTAAATAATTCTCTCTGTAATACTGGCCCTACCATCTGTAAGTCGTTTAATGACTTCCCAGTTGACGTTGGCGCTGAAGCGTTGAAAACACAACGTAATCGCGTTGTCTCAGAATGGTCTCGAAAAACGCCGTGATGAGGCATATAATAGCTAATTTTTGCTTGCTCGGGATTTGTCACTTTAACCATATGACCCATTTGTTCATATTCATTTAAGAACTCGGTATACAGTTGTGAAAGTTCAGGATTCTTTTGGAGGCGGCGCTCAAGATTGTAAAATTGTTTTTCAGCTTGTTGCCTCGATTCGCCGAGAAGCTCAAGAGATTTCTTGAATGGGATCGCTACAACAAACCTACCATCTTTATTTCGTTTCGTGTTTTCATTAAAATTTGTTTCACAAGCCCGTTCTTCACTTGTGATTGTTTTTGAATTATCAATGTTTTCTAGTTCCCAGAATTTAGTTAACTGTGTATCGATGTCATTACTACTAACAAAATGACACACGGTTTTATTCACTTGTTGATTTACGTTTGGCAAGTTCAACAATCCCGAAACTATCCAGCCTAGTCTTGTTCGTTGTAAATTAGGTTTAGCTTTACCCAATTTTATTTGCCCCACGCTCAACAAATCCCAAAATATTTCAGCCCCAATGAGAATATCGATGTCACTAGCCTGATCGAATTTTGGATCGGCTAGCTGTATGTTATGGGGAATATTTAAGGTAAATTTGTCAAAGGAAACCGATGGCAACTTATCCGTAATTGTAGGTAACACAAGACAAGATAATGTTGTTTGATAATTATCCAATCGAGATTGTATTTTCAGTTGACAGCGAGCATTTATGTTGCTTAACCTTTGATTGATCCCCAAAATCGTATATGAGATTTCTGAAGTCGAAAGTTTTAATTTCTTGCATAAAGAGTTAGTTATGAAATTAGACTGTGAGCCGCTGTCAAGCATTGCTCTGGCTTCGTGAATTTTACCATTGCGATCTATTACTTGTATAATAGCTGTAGATAAGAGTACTTGTGAGGTACGAGAGTAATTTGCTTGATTAGATAAAGCGTGTGTCTTTTGAGGTATGGCATCATCATGTGTGTCTTGGTTGAGAGCATCGCTCTCCGACCTTTTGTTAATGCATGGTTGGTCTATTTTGCTCACGTTTGTTTGGTCTGAACTACTGCGAGGAAAATTTGTATAAAATTCTGGATCATGAAGTAACGTATGATGTCGTCTGTTGCATTTCTTACACGAGATTGATTTGCAGAATTTTATATTGTGATTTCCCTTCAAGCAATTGTGACATAAATTCAGACGCTTGATCTCTGTCCATCGTGACTTAATAGACATACTGGAGAATTTTGGACAAGAGTTTATTACATGATTCTCTTTACATAACACACATGATACATTTTCGGTTGAGAAATGCGAATAATTTTGACGTGAGTTGCTTCCACGATCGTTTGAAATTTTACCCTCTATGTTATTTAATTGTAAATTTTCCAAGAGACTACATTTGTTTTTGAGGAAAACTTCTAACTCGGTAAATTTTGGCAATTCTGGCCCTGTGCACTTTTCCTCCCATTCTCGCCTTGTTTTTGAATCAAGTTTCGACGTTACTAAGTGAATGAGCAATATATCCCATTGATCTACAGGTAATTTCAAAACCTGCAAAGCCCTTATGTGCTTTGTAAGATTATCGAGTAATGACCTTAAGCCAGCAAATGATTCCTTTGTGACATTAGCTAAATTAAAGATAGATTTAACGTGGTTATTGATGAGGAAATTTTTATTTTCAAATCGCTCATAGAGCAGCTTCCAAGCCACGTTATAATTTTCTGATGATATTTCTAATGCACTAATTACTTGTGCCGCTTCACCTTTTAGTGATAATCTTAGGTAATGAAATTTCTGAATGTCAGAAATATTTTTGTTGTTGTGAATGAGAGAAGTAAAGGTGTCCTTAAAAAATAACCAATTTTGAAAAGAACCTTCAAACGTTCCAAGATTGATGGGAGGCAACTTTATGTCTCTTTTTAAATTCTCCGTAGCCAACAGCTGATTACTGGCTACTGACACAGTTTCCTTTCTTGCGACTTCATCTAAAATTTTCTGTGCTCGAGATAACACCGAATAGTAGGAACTTTCAAATGCTACCCTATTTTTATCATGTTCTTCAGGATTTGTATCAGTGTCTGAAATTTCCAAGTTTGTTTGGATATCACTAAATTTGCCCAATAATGATTTAAAATCGCTTAACCTATCTTTCAACTGATTTAAATCTGTTTGGTTTACGTCGAAATTGTCCAAAAAATGTATAAATCGGGTTGATTGGCCTTTTATAACACCACGTTTATGAATAAGAGATTTTATGTCAATTTTTTCTGACATTTTGACAATTTAAATGTTTATTTAAATTTGAGATAATTTGGCAATGCACGAAACTGAGTTAACACAAATCAAAGTATAGACTGGCAAATTATTTTGTGAATAACTAACCTTGACTCTGACCAGAGCGCTTGATATCAATTTTTCGTTGCTTGCTAACTATTATTCGCTGTCTCTATCCGCTGATGTGATGGAGTAATTCTTCATAAAATGCTTCGATGATTTCACTGGTACTTCTTTGCAAATTTGAGGCTTGATTGCTCAAAATGCTCGTCCGGCTGAAGGACCAACTTGTTGTGTGGCTGCCTTTAGTCTGCGTTTAGCAGAGCACTTTCTTACCGTAGATGGTAAGCTTCCACTATTTATGATAATTATGATAACTTCGAAGGACCACTGCTTTTGCAGAAATGATAAATAGAAAATCGTGCTAACAATATATTTCATGAAAGATACATTTTTTAAACTGATGTTGCTATGTTTTTGACAGATTGTTTTATATTAATTTTATTTACTGACATTTGTTAACTATGCCTTCTATTTTATTTATTAACTAAAAAATTAACAAGAATAACAAAATTAACTTTTGAACAGTTATTGAAATTTGATCTTGATTTATTAATGTATATTTATACTGTGAACATTATGAAAGTGCCCTTAATTAATTAATGTCAATTAAACTCAGGTAAGAATGCCCGTCGATGTTGTGTGCCAGGATTCAAATCAAATTACAATAAACAACGATATACTACTGTGTTTCGCGTTCCGTCGGACAAGAACCTGGCAAAAAATGGTCTCACAGCATTCACCGAAAACATTTTATCCAGAATAAAAATTCAGTAATCTGTGTTAATCATTTTAGTAAGCAATTTTTAATTACTGAAGATTCTGTCAAAAGAGATGATGGAACTCTTCTAACACTTCCTAAATCCATAAACTTTGTGAAGATGCTGTTCCTACAATTTTTAATGAACGATCCATATCCAGAGTTTGATATCTGAAAGATTGAAAATGACTTTCTAAACATAAAGTCCAAAAAAAAAAATTAGAAACGAAATAGACAGAAACCTGCGATAGTTGTGATATGCAAAGACTGCAACTAATTCGTATTTGTTTGACATACTTTTCTAATATATTGTTGAACAATTATTCTGAAGTGACAAATAATCATATAAGGGAAGAAAAACTAATGAGGTGTAATAAGAAAAAAAGGTCATTGTTAAGAACGCCGACTTCTTGAATTTCTCCAATTTTTTTGCATAGATGTGTTCACAGACGTTATAGTAATCGTTTCTGATAGTTAAAATGTTGTGCTTATTTTGGAAAACTACCCCCTACAATGGGGGTAGTTTCGAAAAAAAAATGCGAAATGTAGGAAGTAGTAAGTAATTTTATTTAGGGTAAGGACAATAACATTTCAACTATCAGAAACGTTTATATAACATCTGTGAACACATTTATGCAAAAAAATTGGAGAAATTCCAGAAGTCTGTGTTCTTAACAATTACCGGAAAAAAAATACTAGCAATAAAGAGATTAAAATAAACTGTGATAAAAAAAGAAAAGTTGATAAGTTGCAATCTCTGTAATAGGAATTTAATTTAAAATAAATATGTTGTACATACTTGTGTATGTACTGATCTTTTAATATTTATAACAATAACTGTTGTGACTTATTATTATAGAGGCATTTTAAATTTTTGTTACCCACAATTTGTTGCTGTTAGAGTTTAAAGAAATAATTATTTTTTGTTTTGTTTTAACTATTATTAAAAGTGTTTATTTTATTTTAAATCAATAATCAATCAAGTGTGTATTTTAGTTTTATAGATATATTTAATTTTATAGTATAATACTGATGGGTAATCATTTACAAATTGTTTATTTATTTATTTTTAGGAAACTATTTGTGTTTTTATAATATATTTTATTATTAATTATATAAAGTAAATCATTTTTAAGCATACATTTACATTTTTTGTTCATATAATTTTATTAAAAACGTTCAAGAAAGCGTTAAAGGTTTCGGTATGTATGCTAGGACTCCGACGGCCGCCATTAAATTTAATGCGCTGGCCTAATGGAATCATTTACGTAGGCCACGGCATAAGGCTCAAAAATGCACCGATTAGCTGTCGGAAGCATCAGAAATAAAAAAATTCGCCTCCTATTTACGATATTTTTCCACATAAATTATCCATTTCTTTTTATTTCAAACAAAAATTGTTTGTTTTCAAGGTGGAAATAGAAGGGAATTATTTATTTTTTATTCGGTGGACGTTCTAAAGAACAAATTTTTTCTAATGGAAACCATATTTTTTTATTAGTTACGGCATCTTATTCTATGAAATAAATCAAGCAACTTTTCTCTGAACTATTTTTTATGCGACTTCAGTTTTACAAGATGTTAATCAAAATAAGTATTTTTTTTCCCATTGGCTTTGTGTGGGGTTCTCTATTCGGTAGGTAAATAATCTGTAAAAAATTACCAAGATAATTATATCCGAGGAAATTATCTTCTGGTTTTTTAATAATAATAGAATAAAAGATTTGTCCTTAATCACAAAAATTTAAGATGTGTGTACTACTTTTTTTAGGATTCCCTCTCGAGCTACGATTCCTTCAATAAACAATCCAACACCAGGATTGGCCCGAACGCACACGACGATCTAAAAACCACCCTGTCCAAAATAGACCCTGCCACAACTAACATTCAAAACAGTCCGTCCAAGTACAGCTCGGGGCCTAGGTGGGAGCAGAATGCCCACCGACATGGTTCCAAGTTAGATCTCAAATATGGCCTGCCTCCCGGTGACCAGCTCATGGACAACAGCCCTAGAAACTCCAGAGAAATCGAGAAGGAAAACAGTCCTATGGACGCGATGAGCCCTAGGGGGTCTGTTGAAAGGGATATGTACAGGTGAGAAAAAGAATAGTTTACAGATTTAAACAGTTACAGAGGTTGCTAAATAGTGAGTTATCACAAACATGTACCATATTTTTGTGACGTTATTTTGACATTCCAGGAAAGTTTCCTTTGGAACCGAGTCACATATTCAATCCAATAGCGCTGTGAATGCATTTTAAGTGTGTAATATCCACAGTCGAGTCGGCTTCCAGAGAATTCTGTCGCACGCCAGTTTGAAACTTACCAATTAAAGTAGTGTGTTTTTCGCAATTTGACGTAATTCAATTTTGATAGTGTCAATATTAGATAATAGACCGATTCTAAGAATATTCCTAGAGTTTACATTTAGAAGATTCAAATATGCCTAGAATGCCATCTAAATATTCCGATTATTCAAAGAACATTCTTTTTTTTTGTGAGTGGCACAGTTTTTGTATATTCCTTGAATATTCAAAACAAATATTTTAATAATATTGTAAAATCTTACAGGAATATTCTTTCATTATTTTAAAGAACATGTTACAACATTCCCAGAATATTTGACTGATTATTTTATGAATATTTCTGGTATAAATCTAAACAATTATTTTAAGACTTTAAGACTCATGTCTGATTGAAGACTACAACTTTTATTTTGGAATGCGTTGATTTTTTGCATTTTAATTTGAGACATAGAGATAGTACTTGATAAATTACGACCCATTAAACGGACCACACATGCACACGGAAACGATGAAAATTTTGAACATTTCTAAAAATAATATTAACAAAAATTCAAAGGGAGTGTTCTTATATTATTTTCCTTGAATATTATTGTTTTCTTATGAAAGAATATTCATAAATTATTTTCTTCGAATATTATTGTTTCGTTCTCAAAAATTATATAGGACAGTTTATTGTTATTTTGTTACGATGTATATTATTGATATGCAACTTTTTTACTACCGTTATTGCCATTGTTAATAGGTATGTTGCTGGTTTTATATTTGACTATTGACTACTGTTCAGAAAGAATATTCTTTTATTATTTGTATGAAATATTCCAAGACCAACATGTTTAATTATACATATTCCTAGAATAATATAATAATACTTCAAATATATACATTCCTTATAGGACATTTACAGATCATTCTTAGAATATCTTGTACTATCTGGGATAAGTCGGGTATTTGATTTCTCAAAGAGGCCGCAAAAGAAAGTAAGCAAAAATTAGTATTATTAGAGAGATTTCTAAGAGAATTTCTAATTATATCAACACTTACGAGCCATGACTATTACTATTTTTAGCTACTGGCTACATTGTAGTAATAAGTAAGTAAGTATCTTTTTTCTGTTCGTGTAATTGCCTGGTGATATAAAACGAGTCAATTACAAAAAAAAAAGTGTATACATACATAGAATACCTGTCTTCCTGAGGTGTTCGAAGCAGAAATTCGCACCTCAACCTCTTGATTTCATCAAGATAATGTTCCTACATGTCATATGCTCAGCGGCCACAGCACATCTTCGTTCCATAGTTATGGAAATATGGGAGCATCCGCCATATAGTTCTCTGATGTGGTGTGATTTTAGATAATTCTGTAACAGTTTAATCGTGAATGCTGTTTAACAGTAAAGTTGCAACTGCTGCAACAAGTTGACTGATTTTTCACATGAATAAAATATCAAGGTCAAAATAATTGTTGATTTCAGATATTCGAGATCTCCAGCAAAGCAGAACATTCCAGGAAAACCTCATATGGAAACAAAGACTGATTATGGTAAATACAGGTAATGCAACGTTTGTATAATAATACTACATCGATACTATTTACAAAGACCTATATTTCAGTCGCAACAACAATTCCTCACACCCTCAAAATCAACCACCCCCCGAATACACAAGAAGTTCCCACCAAGATTTGAGAGAATCGACTCTAAGCATCCACCAACAGTCCCCGTTGAGGAGCCCTCCAATGCACCACAACGGCTATGATAGCGGTCCTCCTAACCATATGGGTCCTCCAAACGGCAACACTTACAAACCTGTCCCTCCACCCAAGCCCAAAAATTACAAACCCCCCTACAAACAAGGGTACACGGGGGATGGGATGGTGCAGCCTCCTCCTATTTACCAACACGGGAAGAGTCACAGCAACCCTGTTGTAAGTGAATAAAAAATAATCGATTTATTGATGTGCCACGGAGTTCGGTCTTTAGCTGACTATTTTTTTTTTGTTATTTCAATTAACATTCGATTTTCGTGTTAAAAAATTTGAAGTCATTAATTTCACATTTGAAATCATTTCAACTGTCGAAGGCCAGTAAGGCAGTTGAATAAATTGACCAAGTCTGCATCAGCAAAATAGCGAAATAAAGTAGGATGCAAAACTGTTCATGATATTTGAGCATTTTGGGCTCCGCATTCCCTCCGTTCTCGCCATACTACAATAACCAATGAATCAACCAATAGAATGCTTTATAAATGCTGTTTCCTATATCAATTTGAACATTTGAAATGTAAATTATGCTTTAAAGTAGTCTGTTTAAAACCAATATGTTATTTGGAATTCATTTAAAAATTATTTATTTGAATTCAAAAAATATGATTCGTCTGCGGGGGCTTTTTTTATTTACTCTTTCAGATACAAATGTTTACATCTCATTACTTTGCATCTAAAATGAATATGACACTTTATCTTTTACTTTGTGTTCCAAATAGTGCCATTAATTATTTGAAGTGTTATGAGAGGTCGGCGTTAGAGTTTATTAGTCTGGCCACGATTTGTACTCTATCAGCTAAGGATGACACCTTAACAGCATGGCTAGTAATTCAAGGAAGGAGGAAAAGAGGATAAGGCCCTTATTTGGCCCCAGATGAGCACAAGTGAGAAGCACTTTGATTCTTATATACAGGGTGTTTCGAAAAGATTGAGACAACGTTTAGCCGTAGATACTTGACATCAAAACAAGTCGATTTAACTCAACAAAAACTCAAAAACTTTTCGTTTTCAAGATACAGGGTGGCAAAGTAAAAAAATTGTATTCGTAATTTGTCTCTATCTTGGAGACTATTATACGTATCTACTTCAAAGTTGGTAACGATATGTTTTTTAGGTCGCTAATTGGTGATATTGCCGATGCCATATTTTATAGATGGCATTAGTTACAGGACTTTTACGTGACACTTTAAGCCATAACTTTTTTGAGGTTAGGTTTTGGACATTGTCTTCTACTATAATCGAAATGCAATTTGGTTTCCTAAAGAAAAGGTGTACTTGTTTAAACGCGATAAAATGCACCCTTTCAGAGAAAAAAACGATTTACAACTTTGTCACACACCAGTTCGAAGAAATTCAACACCCCGAGTGTTTTGAAAAGATTGAGACAACGCTTAGCGTAGACTCTTGACATCAAGACAAGTTGATTTAACCCAAAAAGTAGCGGTCTAACTCTTTTCGTTTTCAAGATACAGAGTGGTATAGTAAAAAAATTGTTTTCATATTTTGTTTCTATCTTGGAGAATATTATACGTATCTACAACAAGCACTATTGACGACTTCAAGACATCATACTTGACCTACACCTACTAGATAAGAAAACCGCTTTTAGGTATAATTGAATTTCCTCGAACTGGTGTGTGATGAAGTTGTAAATCGCGTATTTCTCTGAAAGGGTGCATTTTATCTCGTTTAAACAAGTACACCTTTCCTTTAGGAAACTAAATTGAGTTTCGATTATAGTAGAAGATGATGTCCAAAACCTAACCTCAAAATAGTTATGGCTTAAAGTGTCACGTAAATGTCCTGTAACTAGCGCCATCTATAAAATATGGCATCGATAATAGCACCATTGTAATTAGCGACCTGAAAAACATGACGTTACCAACTTTGAAGTAGATACATATAATAGTCTCTAAGATAGAGACAAATTACGAATACAATTTTTTTACTTTGCCACCCTGTATCTTGAAAACGAAAAGAGTTAGACCACTACTTTTTGAGTTAAATCGACTAGTTTTGATGTCAAGAATCTATGGCTAAGCGTTGTCCCAATCTTTTCGAAACACCCCGTATGTTAAGATTTTATGTTCTCACATTACATATCTAAAAATCTTTGCAGTACTGTCTTGTGCTCGGTGTAAAACAATCAACCAAAAGCATAAAAAAATGGTGATTTTCACATATTTTGGATATTTATCGATGGCAAAAATTCACGAATGATATTGTTCGTCATATCTTCAAATGTTGAAGTTTGGAAAAAGTAGTATTTTTTTTTTATCTTGCCTCGTATTTAAAAAAAGTGTTGTTAGAGCCAAAAAAGGGCCTTATCGATACCCCCTCCTTTGGAACCTTTTCTCTTTCTATATTACACAACAAATGATAACATGCTATATCATATGTGTTTGTTAATTTTTTGAATACGCAGAAATGAGTTGATGAAAATAGATGAAGATAAGCAGTTTTTAATTAACCAAAGAAAAAAAGGACGTCCTGGATTTATGCATGGTATTGATTACCAACTTGCTTCTCAAGAAAAATCAGCTGAGGAGAAATTACAGAAATTATCCGAACGAATGCAACGAAGTCAACAAGAAAAAGCTAGATTAGAGGAAACAGTCACCTGTCCATCATCAAGTAGTAATTCAGCCGACTCCAACGAAAATGAAGATGAAATAATCGAAGCCCAAGAAGAGTTGTTACAAGACCAGCCTGGCCCGTCACAGCCAAAAAAGAGGAAATTGTATGGAACATGTAACATCATCACACCAAAAATAGCCGCTGCATTTGATGCTTGTAAAATAAGCGACAGGTATGGAGTCCATATTTTGACGGCAGTAGCAGAAGCACTAGGACATGACACCACATCTTTGTCCATCAGCAGAACCACACTTCAGCGCTCTAGACAACGCATCCGCGAAGAAAGAGCTGAAATATTAAAAACTGCCTTCGGTAATTCTGAATTGCCGGCCCCAGTCATCCATTGGGATGGAAAACTTTTACCTTCTCTCACTGGAATGGGAAATATCGATAGACTTGCTATCTTAGTTACTAGTGGAGATATTGAACAACTACTTGGAGTACCAGCTTTGCCCAATTCAACTGGAAGAGAACAGACTGAAGCAGTTTATGATGTGCTTTGTGAATGGAATTTGGACGAAAAGGTAATAGCTTTGTGTTGTGATACAACAGCATCAAATATGGGTTATATAAATGGGGCAGCCACACTATTGCAACAAAAATTAGAAAGAGATATTCTATATTTTCCTTGTAGACATCATATTTTTGAGGTGGTTTTGAGAAGTGTGTTTGACACAAAAATGCCTTCCTCATCTGGTCCAAATGTGCCACTATTTAAACATTTTAGGGAATTTTGGCCTAAAATAGATCAAAATAAACTAAAAACTGGATTTCAGGTATCAAAAATTAAACACATTTTACAACCAGTTAAAGCCGAAATTGTAAAGTTTCTAAATGCAGCTTTAACTTTGCAACAGCCTCGTGATGATTATAAAGAATTTTTAATGCTTTCTAAATTTTTTGTTGAAGAAGAGCCCACTCACACGACATTCTATCAACCAGGGGCATTTCATCATGCACGTTGGATGGCCAAAGCCATTTACTGTCTAAAAATATTTTTTTTCCAAGATCAGTTCCAACTAACTAAAAAAGGAAAAATAGGTATTGAAGATATATGTCTCTTTATTGTAAAGGTTTATGTAAAGGCCTGGTTTACAGCATCATTTGCTAGTAAAGCACCGCTTCATGACTTAGACTTTTGTAAAGAACTCATTAATTATCAAAATATTGACAAAGAAATATCTCAAGCCGCAAGTAGGAAAATAGTGAACCATTTGTGGTACCTTAATTCAGTAAATGTTGGCTTATCTTTCTTTGATGACGATATTTCAGTTACCACTAAAAGAGAAATGGTTAAAGCTTTGAATAGGAAAGCACCAAATCAAGAGGGTATTAAACGACTTATGATTAGTAACATTACTGACGTTGAAAACAAGGAAATTCAGGACTTCATATGCGAGAACACTAAACAGTTTTTTCAAAAATTAGGTTTGTCTATGGAATTTTTGGAAAATGATCCAACAACATGGAGGGAAAATGAAAGTTATACCCGATGTTTCAATATTGTAAACAAAATTAAAGTTGTAAATGATGCCGCTGAGAGAGGAATCAAACTTATTACTGACTATAATGACATTTTAACAAAAAATGAAGACCAAAAACAGTTTTTACTCCATGTTGTAAATGATTATAAATCACAGTTTCCAAATGTAAAAAAAGAAACCCTGTCGCATGCTTTGGCCTAGTGCAAAAAATATTGTTTTTATTACTATATGTCTTGTAGATTTAGGATAATATTTGGTACTATGTATGAAAAAAACGTTTCATAATAAAATACACAAAGATAAAACGAGAGTTTTATTTCAAAAACTTCTAGTCTAGTTTTCTTAGACTACGAATTTACAGTAGTATGACACATGTCATAGTCACAACAGATAATGTCTTTGATATTTGTATGATTTGATTAGTCATTCTAAAGATAAATGTTGGTGATTAAAAAAAAAAAAAACAATGCATCAACCAAAGAATGTAAATAATTCCATTTACTTTTATTATTGCATTCTGCGGCACCGCTTGCCTTCAATTTGCCTCAATAATATTTTGAGGGGACTGTTTTTTCTTCAAATGGAACCATTTGCAGGGATGAGAAATAAAAAATTTCGATTTCGAAAAAGATGGGCCACCCTAGTGTTGAATAAACTAATGCTAATGATAGTTTTACTATCTATAATACGAGCAATAGATATGCATTTTGGAGTGTCAGCAGAGTTTTCTTAGCCTGTTTCTCTAGCTACTATAGTAGAGATGGCACAGGCTCGCCTTCAGATGCCTACAGTGTAACGCCTATCAACATGACATTATTGCAGGCAGAACTGATCTCCTCACAAGTCAAATGCATTTAATCTACATCGCTGTTGAGAAATCTTAGCCCAAGAGATTTTATTGTAGGCCCTAAATGAGCTCTTACACAACCCCTACAACTCATCATTTATCTATTTACAGTTAATTGTGGTGGTCTTGACTCACATGCAAAAAATATTAATTAATTTTAAGGACATCCTAAGTACCATTTTTTTTATACACAATTCAGAAACTAATTTGGTAGTGAGAAACAGTCTTGTAACTGTCTCGATTCTTCTGTGAGATACAAAGGTTTACATATATTTTCCTGAAATTGGGTTATTTCTTGTGTGTAAAAAACTTAAAAGTAGCCACTGATTTGAACATTGAAATATATGAGGATAACGTAACAGCAATTAAAGTTGTTCTGTATTTGTTAATTATTCATAAATCTTCAAAACTATCCTACTTATTTTAAATTTTATTAACGCGTGATGTCAATGGTTAGAGGTAATTTTATTGTTGTATATTGCTGCCTTGTCAATACCAAATGTACAAAAATACTAATGTGTTAACTTGTAGTTTTCCAGTTTGCAAATAAATATTTTATGAATTTTAGGAAATGCGAAGTGGCGCATATTTTCGGTCATAACTTTGTTGTTTTCTTATGTTAGAGAAAAAATTAAAAGAGCATCGGAAAGCTCAATCAATTTTCTTTATAATTGGTTTCTACAAATATTTTGAAAAAACTGACAATTATCGAGATTTTGGAAAAATGGAAGAAATTTCACGTTTTCGTAGAAAATGCATGTAAATCTTAAAAGAACCATTTTCCCCAGAAACGTTTGTTTCGAAGGGCTGAGATTAATGGAGCGTTTAGGTAATACATGATATTAAGAGGACATCGTATTTGAGATCAATTTCAATTGATTACTGATTAATTATGGTGACAAAATGACGAAATTTTACAAAAAAAAAAAGTCCTCACTTCCGCCCCTTCTATTTCCATCATTTTTGTCGCAAGGCAAAAAATCAAAAAAGAGTTTTAGCAAATTTAATTCTACACTGTAAAAAATGATGTAAACTTACCATCGTTGCGTGTAAAATTCCCATGTAATTTTACCCGCAGAGACAGGAAAATTTCCATTTACCATGGAGGATTACCCCAAAATATAAGGTAAATAAAAATTTTCCACTCTCTTTGCGTGTAAAATTCCATTACTATTGGGGGTAAATTTACTATGGAAAAAAAATCTTATCTGTATAAGGGGCAATTTTATTACATTACAAAAAAAAAATTGCCATTACATATACTTAGTTATTACTAGTTCTAGAATGCCTAGAACAGAAATTATGAAATAACTCCATTGTTACCATTACAAAGAATATGTCAGAAATTGTAATTTTGGGGTACGTTTATACCCCCTTGATATGACAAAGCTTAAATGCTAGATTGAAATATGAAGTTTTGATTCACATGAAAAATATTGCTTTTAACGGGCATGCGTATAATTTATGAATTTCATTTAGGACCAGCGCAACCAAAACATGAACCTCTCCCCCCACCACAACTACTACTACAACACGCCACCCAATCAGAACTTGTACCATGCAGAAGCAGCCATACGTTACCAGGGCGGCCACTACGACATGGCCCCACCTTACCAGGAATCTCCTAGGAGACACCCGAGTATATCCTATGCTAGTAGAAGCGAGATCACTCCCATTGCGCACCAACATGAAAATCCCTATGGTATGGAACACCATCCGGGTGATATATTAGACAGCAGGCCTCCGGTTGTAGATTTGCAAGGGTCGCGAGAGCAAAGGGGGTCAGCGTTTGAGTTGTATCGGAAGCCTGTGGGGCATAATATGAGGTAGGTAATTTTTTTCTTTGTTAATTTGTGTATAATTTGGTTTCTATGTTGGTTTATGTTGTCTAGTATCATTTTTGTGAATGTTGTATAGAAAAGTAAATAATAATAATAATGTGGATTTTTTAACCAATCTAACCTAGAATGGGGCAGCGAAATAAGTGTCAATGGTAGTTTTAATATACTTTCAGTTTATTTGAGAAGGATGTAGCAATGAACGTTCTATGCCGTTTTACCAAATTTTATTATTTTTCAGCTTTTTCATTTTTATTTAAGAAGTCATACTATTTAAACACAGATTTCTTGCATCGTACAATGTTACGATAGATGGTTAGACTTACCTACATATCCAGACAAAAATTTAGTAAAAAACTGCTTAAGTTTCTATCAAACCTTCTTTTTATTTAATAAAGGTGTTAAAAACTGTATTTTTGTAAGTGCCTTGAAAACTTCCAGTTTTTGGACAAAAAATACAAGAAAGTTTTCGATAATTTTGAGACTAGTTACGTCTAATTTGAACAAAAATTGACTAAGATATATTTTTTAAAGCATGCCGTTTTTTAACACTTTTCAACACTATTTTCAGATGCGATTTACTGAGAAACTGAAGGTCCTAATAAAGAATACTTCATATAAAGCTGAACACTTGTTGAACTCCTTACAATTTGAACAAAAATTCACCGAAAAAGATTTTTTCAAGCCTGGTTTTTCTTTAACACTATTTTTAGACACAGTTTACTTAGAAACTAAGAGTCCTACATAAAGGATCCTTCATACAAAGCTCAAAGCTATTTGAATTCCTTATAATGGAGTCAAATTAGGCCTAAAAAATTCGCAAGTGAATTGTCTCGTCGGGGCAGTTTTTTTGTTTTAACATATTCAGGGGATCAACTTAAGTTCACAGTTCAGTTTCGCAGTTTTTGCGAGGTCGGCGTATGGTT
This sequence comes from Rutpela maculata, assembly GCA_936432065.2. Taxonomy (NCBI): domain Eukaryota; kingdom Metazoa; phylum Arthropoda; class Insecta; order Coleoptera; family Cerambycidae; genus Rutpela; species Rutpela maculata. Next base: position 142,664,845 of record OW386290.2, read on the forward strand.
TATTTAAACAATTTAATTTTTTAGACCGTGTTTTCCATCAGTTTTCTTTAAACATCCCGAAATCTATAAGTCCTATGGAAAACAACAAAAAGAAGGAAAATGTTCGTTATGAGCTGTACAACAGAAATACATAAACTATAATTCATTCCAATTGACGATTTGCACGAAAGAAAGTTTGGTAAAAAGTGTCATGGCGCACAGTATAAACATGTTGACCAACTCGTCTAATTTCCAAACTTTGCAACAATTAAATACCTATAATATAATAATCATAACATTGTTTTCATTATCTTTAATGTTAAACCTACTTCCATTGAATATAAATCATCTTTATTAGGTTGTTTAGTAGTCTACAATATTTAAAAAATGTCGAATTACGCAATTTGTCAATCACTGCTGCCAACTGTTCTAAACTGAGAGTTGGAAAGAGTGTTTTGCACAAATTGCATAATTCGACATTTTTCAAATATTTTAGACTACGAAACAACCTAATAAAGATGATTTATATTCAATGGAAGTAGGTTTAACATTAAAGATAATGAAAACAATGTTATGATTATTATATTATAGGTATTTAATTGTTGCAAAGTTTGGAAATTAGACAAGTTGGTCAACATGTGCAGTGAATTAAAGTGATCCCAATCTCGACACTTTTTACCAAACTTTCTTTCGTGCAAATCGTCAATTGTTATTATTATTTAAAAAAAATTGAATATTGCAAAATTATGCGTTTCTAAACAAATCACTGTTCTTTTAAAAATAATGGATAATATTCAATGAAATTTTGGAGAAGTATAGCTCTTATAAAGTACAATCAACACTTAAAATTTCAAATCAAAATGTTTATTAAAACTACTCAAATATACAATTATTGCTAAAACTTTGCACCCTTGTAAAATCCTACCATTAAAACCAAGAAATGTGTATGATGGCTCAAATTGTAGCTTTTTATAAGTATTTTAAGATCACAGAGAGAGAATTTTTTTTTCCAAACTTTAAACCCTTTTTATTGAAGTTGTTTATAATTTTCGAAATTTTAGTTATAAACAAATTCAAGTAACTCTCTATTTTTTTTTATGAAATCAAAAACGGTAAACAAGTAATCAAAGTAGATTAAGAAAGCCAACTTATGAAAAAAAAAAAAAATTAATGCTCTACTTGCATTTGGAGCTGAGATACATTAGTTTTTATGTTTAGGTCACTTATAAATAAACAAATCGATATATCTTATTGAAATTTAGGCAATAACAATATTTTCAGACGTGATTTACTTAGAAACTGAGGATCCTACATAAAGAATGCTTCATAGAAAGCTGAAAGCTCATTGAATTCCTTACGATTTGAACAATTTTTTTTAATGTGCCGTTTTTTAACACTTCTTTCAACACAACTATCAGAGGCGATTTACTGAGAAATCAAAGGTTCTACATAAAGAATGCTTCATACAAAACTGAGAGCTTATTGAGTTTCTCACAATCGGAACAAAAATTGACGGAGATAGATTTTTTAAAACATGCTGTTTTTTAACACTTCTTTCAACACTATTTTCAGACGCAATTTAATGGGGAACCAAGGGTCCTGCATAAAGAATGCTTCATTCAAAGCTAAAAGCTCTTCGAATTCTTTACAATTGGAACAAAAATTAACTGAGATAGATTTTTTAAATGTGCCGTTTTTTAACACTTTTTTCAACACTATTTTCAGACGCAATTTACTTAGAAAATAAGGATCCTATTTAAAGAATACTTCATACAATGCTGAAAGTTATGGTGAAAAAGTCCAAGCAAATGCATGTTTTTTTGAAATTCAGTTGTGTTAAATAACGTTATGAGTGCACACAATAAAAAAAATGTATTAAGACCTTTTCACAATGTTAAAAACTAAATTAGTTACCTTTAACATGCAGTTGTTCGGAATATTTGGCCATAACTTGGTCAATCATTGCCATACAGCGATGAAAACAACTTGTACAGAATTGAATAAACCTCGACTTTGTATAAAGCATTCTATGCCTATAAGCAATTCGTGTCCGAAAATAGGAGTTGAAGAAAGTGCTAGAAAACGACATATTTTGAAATAATTATATCTCAGTCAATTTTTATGTAAACTAGTTGTAACTGACCTCAAATTTTCGGAAATTTACAAAGCTTTAAATTTGAGTTCTTGTGTATTTTTCCAAGAATTGGTAGTTTTAGAAATATTTGCAAAAAAACAGGTTATTCATCATTTCAACTCTTCATCCCCTAGGGGTGACGCCAAAAGGGCAAGTTTTAGTGTCTGCTCATTTGTGATGTATTCCACTATAACTATTTTTCTTGTACATAAAACTTTCTGAAATTATGCGGTAATTGATTTGAGCAAGATGTATTATGATTTTAGCTGCACAATTCTTAAAAGTGATGGGGGACGGTGGGAAACTTTGTAGATAAAACGATACCGTTAGATATTCCATTTGCTGCCTACATTCCACAAAAATGTATACTAGATTGAACTGCCGGACTAGTTTTAGTGTTTTGTTTGTTGTATGTACACTGGTTGCATTTTTCTATTTATTTGTATATATTCTTTACTCTATACATTTTGTAATTATTGTTTCTGCATAGGATACACTATATGTTGGACTTTTAATTGTTGTAACTTGGTATGTTCAAAAGGGTTTTACTTGATTTGTTTGGTTTAACTTAAAATTAACTGGTGAAGTAATCTTAAGATGAACTAACCGATAGTGTTGAGATTTTTTGATTGCATGTAATTTTTTAGCTTTAGGGCCTGTTCTTCCATCTAATAATGAATTATTCGTTGAATATCGATAGTGTGTCTTTTCACCTCACCCGAGGCAGTTCCACAGATATTATATATATTCAAAATTAATCTTTACCGATAAAGATAAAACTACATTTTAGATAAGATATGGATAAAGATGGACATTTGTAATATGTTACATTAGTTAAAGTAGTGTTGCCAAATATTTTTACTCTATCTGTCTCGCGTTTTAATTTAGTAAATCTACTGCTAGATTCGCCGTTATCAGTATACAAGTACCTTAAGTCAAGTGTTCTTGTTCAGCTTACTTCGTTTATAGATATTGGACAGTTATCCGTAAAAATGGCAATTTTCCGAAAAATAGGTTTCTTCCTGGGAGGGATAACACCCATTTTTTAATTTGCTGCCAATTCTAACCAAACTAACAACAATTCCTTTCAGAATTTTTTAATTAGTATTCATTAGCGTTAGCATTATTAACACTATAACAAGGTATTTGGAGAAAATTCACACCCACGGCAAACGATGAAATAACGAGATTTTGAGGACTGAGACTAAAAGTTACGTTAGAATTGGCGGTAAATAAAAACATTTTTGGGAAATTGCCATCTCTAGTTATCCTGCAATGTACTAGCACTAACCTGATATCTCACTTTGTTTGCCAAATAACTGTATTTGTTGGTGAAAAGACATCTTATAATCCGAATAAATATTATTGGTTGATAAAAGGACTGACCCTTAATGTTTTTGTAAATATTTTTTTTGTGGTACAATGTATATATGCATATTATATTTTGCTTCGTTTCTTTCTTGTACAATAAATAAATGTATATAAAATTGAAATGTATTGTCAAAGAATTGCAAAATTACAATAATTTTCCCTATTGATATGAAATTTTATTACTGCTGTTTTTAGAAAGGCATCAAGGTTTGATGTATTAAGAGTGGTCTAAGTAATTTTTTAAAATTTATTTATAGAGTATTTAATGCAGAATTGAAAGGGCAAAAAATTGCCAAGTGAAATTCCTTTTTTTTTTCTGTCACTGTTTAGATCCATCATTATTTATTAGTGGATGAGTAACACATAAAAAACGCTTTTAATGATAGTACCAAGCAGCTTGACCCAGTTCTTAATAATCAGGGCTCGGAAATTTTATCTCGGTGCCAGAGATGGGGCTCTCATATAAACAATATTATATTGCAAACTCCTACTGAAACATTGAGAAAAACGACGAAATGGAGAAATATTCATCATTGCCAGGTACAATGTATTTTTGGTAATAAACTTAACCTAAAAACGGTAATGGTTCCTACAAAAAGAGTCAAAATTCAAATATTTATTGGTCATTTTTAATCATGTACATGATACAAGACAAGTCACTGAAATACTAGTTTACGCAATAGTTATAATATGAAAGCTTATACTAAAAGTCAAATATAGTGTATAGTTGTCTTCAGGTCTACTAAGCACTCAAAAAATTTCGGCATCTTTGACCATCAAAACACGCCGCACCGCACCGTTAAAGATGCCGACATTTTTTACACGCTTAACAAGTGTGTAGTCAACTTTAAAACACACAGTTGTATAAGACTGCAACAAAGAACACTGAAAAATGTACAGTATGACACAAAATTTGTAAACAAACAAGAGTAAAAAGAAAAAATATGAGACATACAAGTTCATGTTAACTTGTTAGACTGGTGGTACATGACCAATCAGGTGCAACGTTTTTAAAATGCATGTATGGTAGTATATACCATAATAGAACTTCATCATCATTAAAGAACATATATTAAAATAAAAATAAAGTATTAATGTTCTCTTATAAAGAATATTTCATTATATTAATTAATTTATAAAATTGATGATGTTATAATATTTTTAAAAATTGTTCTTCTGTTATTTTTGTTTCTCCAGTTCCATGGCAACTCCCACGCTTAATCTACAGTAAGCAAGTTGTTACAGCATGCCAATCATATATATGAATGAAATTACCATGAATATGCCAGAAATGCAAATTTTAGGTAGTCGTTGCGTGCAAATTGTTTTTTTGTCGTTTTTTTTTCGTTTTTTTTTTTGTTTTTTTTTGTTTTTTTTTTAATTTTAAAATGGATGCCAATAGTTCCAAACGAAAAGCCGTGAAAAAGAATCCAGCGGAAATTTATTGGCATGCAGTTTCCGCGCGCAAAACAACTTTTGATGCGCACCTTAAATCGTAAAATTTTTTAGTGTTCTTGATTTTGGATTTTTTTTCAAGGCTTTTCGTTTGGCACTATTGGCATCCATTTTAAAATAAAAAAAAAAAAAAAAATTGATTTGCACACCCTTCTGCTCGTGACGACTGCCTAAAATTTGCGTTTCTGGCGTATTCATGGTAATTACATTACATTACAATATGATTGGCATGCATTTTAAAAACGTTGCACTTGACTGGTCATGTACCGCCAGTCTATGTTGTGCATTAGTAGGCTTTAAATACAGAAAAACTCTGATACAGAATAATAACATTAATTTGATAAAAACGCCTCTAGTTTTTTTTCTCTTTCTCTTTCTTGATGTTTTATGTCATCCGGTAGATGGTTAAATAGTTTCTGGCCTATAAATCTTGGAGACTCACTTATGATTTTTAATCTGGCACAAGGTTGATGGAGTTTATTTTGATGTCTTGTATTGGCATTATGGTAGTCACTATTTACAATAAAACTATTTCTATTTCTAAAAACATATATACAAATTTCGAAAATATATATGCCAGGTGAGGTAAGAATTTTATTTTCTATAAAGATATCCTCAGTATACCAAATGTACATTGTAAGATACGTTTTTGAGCAATAAATACATTTGAAGACATGGTGGAGTTTCCCCAAAAACAGATACCATACCTCAAATAAGCCTTTTCATCATAGAAGCGTGCATGTGCTGCCGCTATGTTTGTTTGTGGGAACTATGAAATGTTCGGGCACTTGATTGTCAAAATGGCTGGACCGGTATCATTTTTTCACATTAATTTAGACGAAAAGTGTGATTGACGGTGCAAAATTAGTGCACAACATTGTGGAAGAACACACTTGCGTTCAATTAAGGCGCTGGCTCAAGTATCCTGACCGCAAAATGACTGGAAGCAAGAATAAAGAACTGGTTACAAGGTTAGAATTCAACTATTACACATTAATTTATATACAAGTGCATTAAGAGACAAATAACAAATGTATTTAGTCTACAATATGCTTAATAACATTCTTCTTGCAGTAATTGATAATGCAGTAAAAATATATTTTCTGTTTTTTTACTGAAATGTAGGGTCAAAAATGCAATTGAAAATGAGGTTTTTTGTCTATCCTTCTGTGGATAAAGCTGGCTTATTTTTTTCAAATTTTTTCAAATAGGTAAACTATACGATTTGGCACTACCTATTTTCAAAAAATTGGTAACAGATTCATCATTATTTGTTTAAAAAACGTCGAGTTCCGCCATGTTCTGACAGTTTTTGCATGTCAATATTGGATTTGACATAAACATTACGTTTTTTACGTTTTTTAACCAAATAATGATGAATCTATTTGAAAAAATTAGAAAAAAAAGGAGCCAGCTTTATCCACAGAAGGATTGACAAAAAACCTCATTTTCAATTGCATTTTTGAACCAACATTTTCGTAAAAAAACAGAAAATATTTTTATTGCATTATCAGTTACTGCACAAAGAAAGTTATTAAGCATATTGTAGACTAAACACATTTGTTTTCTTTTAATGCATTTGCATATAAATTGATAAGTTGATAGTTGAATTCTAACCTGGCAACCAGTTCTTTGTTCTTGCTTTCAGTCATTTTACGGCCAGGATACTTGAGCCAGCGCCTTAATTGGGCGCAGGTGTGTTCTTCCACAATGTTGTGTACTAATTTTGCACCATCAATCACACTTTCATCTAAATTAATATGAAAAAATGATACCGGTCCAGCCATTTTGACAATCAAGTGTCCGAACATTTCATAGTTCCCGCAAACACATACGCGCTTCTATGATGAAAAGGCCTATGTGAATCAACTTGGGCATAACATAAATTAATAAGTTGTTCTCTTGATAGAACTTCCCTAATATTTCGGAACAGGTATACTATAGAAGAAACTTTGGATATCAAAGTTTCGCAATGATGCTTCCAATTTAGACATTCGTCCAAACTTAACACTGTCCTCAGTATTAGAAATATTTGTATTGTTTATTTGAATATTTAAGTCATCACATTCCTTTCTCCTACCGTGAAATCTGAGTTTTTTTCGATACTGAGATGGGAAAATCAATGGTTTAAAGTGTTTAAAATAGCATTGCAATTTTGTTCCAAAATATCAGATGGATTTGATATTATCGCAGAAACGTCGTTAGCATACATTGTAAAACGTGCAGTTGATGGCAAAAATCAATATCATTAATAAATAGAATAAAAAGCACAGGGCCTAAAATAGAGCCCTATACAACCTATAGTTGAATTTAAACATTCTGAATTAAAACTACATATGGTGTTATCCTTTTTATGTTTTAAACTTACATATTGCCTCCAATCTTCGAGAAATGTAGTGATCCAATTTAATGACAGACCCCATATATCATAATCAAATAATTTAGATATTAATAAACTAGGATTGATGCCCTGCTGAGATATAGATATAGAATACATATACATATCTAGCACATCATGAGTGTTTATTATAAACACATTGGCAGATACACGATTAACACATGTATTTTAAACTATTCATTATGCAAGTAAAGGTCTATTACCGATGTTTGTTCTAAATGTCTTAAAGTTTGGTGTCTTCCATTAAGAATCTATTTATACCTACTGTGAAAAAAATCATTCAACATCGCCCAATGTCTGGCACATATTTAATAATAATAATGATCTTTATTGACTAACGATCCAAAGGCAATTGACCGAGGTCCTTCAGCCTGTTACATAAATCATATATATTTATTTTTACAATATAGAATATACTGTAGTATATATAATATATACATACGTAAAAAATGCATATTAACATAAATAAAAAAAAAAATCAGTTAATTTACAACTGTAAAAGTGTTTCAATATGTTTGAATTTTTTCCCAGATAGTGTATTCTGGATGATATTTATTTCTTGCTCTAGGGTGGGTCTCTTCTAATACAAAAAGGTGCAATCACCTCCTCGTTTTCTGGTCGCTGGCAAAACTTTTGCGAAAGATATGCTATTCTGTCTTCAATAGTTTGTATATGTGAGGTTTGATATAATATGTTATTTGGAGGGTGATGAATTGGATTACTAGGGTGGCAGATTTTGATAATTGAACGTATGGAACTAGTTTCAGCTACTTTTAAATTTTGTAAGGCAGGATTTTTGAATTTACGAAATATTATATGTCCATACTCTGTGAGCAACAAATCAACTTGTAGATTTTACATTTTGTTTCTAGATTTATTCCATTGCTTTTCCATGATAGACATCTAAGATGTTTTGCTCTTGATATTATGGTCTTTTTAGTATTTTTGGTGATAATTGAAGTTGATTTTGTAGTCTATGTTTATACCTAGATATTTAGCATAGGTTTCAGTCCTAATAATATGGTTATACATTCTTACCATTGGAGAAGTTCGGGGTGGTGTATGAAAAAATATAATTAGATGTGACTTTTCAGGGAGTCTCCATTTATCGAACCACGTGATTGTTTTGTTTGCAAAGTCTTGGAGTTTCTCCATAGTACTAGTTAAGTTTTTCCGTGGGATACAAGTGCGGTGTCATCTGCATATTATAATATATATTTTTCATGTGAGAAGTACTGAAAATCGTTGGAGATATGTTATATAGAATTGGCCACAATGGAGACCCCCGAAGTGGTCCTTGCTTTGGCGTAAAGTCACTAGGTATTTAGGACATCCTTGTTGATATAGTTTGAAAATTAGCTCTCTATGCCACACGCTGTCGAATGCCTTGCTAATATCCATAAAGAGTGCTGCCTGTACGCTATACGCCATACTTTCTTGGATTCTGCGTTTAATAATTTTTTCTAAATTTTTCCCTAGGGCAGGCAGTAACGTAATAAGTCTATAATTATTGGGATTAGAGTGATTTAAATTAGGTATTGGGATGGTTACGATTGTGCCTACTTTCTACTCTTCAAGAAAGTAGGAATGTTGTATGCAATATTCGAATATTTTCTTTATATGTAAATGAATTCGATAGTCTAGTTGCTTTACTATAGTTTTTGTTATATAATCATGGGCACCTGCTTAAAATATGAGAATTTGTTAGAGATGTCACATTTATAACTTGTGTAAAAAACAAGTCTACTTCTACTTTACCTGAGACCGTCCATAAAATGTGTATGGAGGGTGAGTTTCACAAAATAACACACAGATGGAGTAAGAGTCCATGTCATATGTAATGTTGCAAGAGATGCTTGAAAATTAGTGATGATTGTTTTACTCCGCATTCATGTTAAGGTACAAATATGCTTTCATTGCGAGAGGATCATTTTCTGACTTCTAAATAAGGCTAATTGAAGATGGCGGATGACGGAGCGTAAAAATATTTGAACGCAGGAGAAAAGCAAACGACTCTGAAAAGTTAAACAAGGAACAGTGTGTACATAAAGCTTGAAGATTTTTGACAAAAATATTCAACTTCATTGATTTTTAAAATAGGAAAATATGTAAATAGAGAATGAATAAATAACGCTAATTGTACGAGAATGAGCGGACTGTAATCTTTTAACTTTATAATTTTTGAGAATTTTAATTCTAATTCATTAACGAATAAACGTGACAGCCAGGAACAAATGGCTTACCTTAATTGTAGTTTCCGGCATTCAATGGTGGCTTCTCGATTGCAACCTGGACCCCTCACAGCACACAATAATGTTCAATTTAAAATAAACAATTAAATGTAAATCACAAACGGCAAAATAAATATATATATATATATATGTGTATATCGAGACGAGCACACTCAAAGAAGAGGTTTTAAAAATTGTCTGTTATCAATCTTCTCGCAAGCCACCCACACACTTGACTGTCACGTGGTCTCGCGGAAGAAAAAAGTGAGGCAAAAAATATATATAGAGAATTTACATTTTACATTCATAAAAATTGAAAATAAATTTATTTTATTAATAATTAAAAATAGGGACGAAACACTAATTTTCGCAGAATCTTAACTTGACTAAATGTCTAGCTATCGATACCTGTTAAAAAAAATAAAGTTAAGTTACCGGCACCGTAGCTCAGTCGGTTAAGGCGTATTGAGTGGCGAATATGCTGACCGACTGTATATTGCATTCTGGGTACTGACTGGGTGGGTAAATAAAAAAATATTTTGGAGGGCATGTTTGTAACATTTTCAGCATATAACAGCCAAAAAGATGTATGGCAAATTCTATGACTGAAAATAAAAAAATAATTGCGTGTGTAGATATGTATTCGCAAATGTTTTGTATTCTAGACACTGTGTTAAAGTTAATTAAACAACAAAACATATTTAACGCCTGCATCTTGAAATCTATTAGGAACTTATTTTGGATTGTAGATTTTACCATTAAATTTCTTTAGAAGCTTATTATTGCATTAATGACCTGTAAATAATTATTAATATTAAAAATTGCATGCCGAACGTTTATTTTTATTAGAGCTTAACCCCTCACTACCCTTCCGCCTGTGTACATTTTAACCCTCAACCACTAAGTAGCGACCATTAAAAACATTGGGACTAAAATACCTTTTTATCATTCAAGGGGTATGATGGAACAACCAGCTTTTTACGGATCTCAGCCTAACATAGCCCACAAACTAAACCCGTCATCTGCTACTAACTCGCCAAAAATAACACCCAAACTAACAAAAACTCAGTCATTTAAACACCAGAAAAGCGAAGGCTTCAGCACCCCCAAACTGTTCCGGAAACTGTCCTTCACCAGGAAGAACCGGGAGGGAACGCCGAAGATGAACAAAAAATTGTCCCTGCAGCCGGATCGGATCAATGAGAACCAGGTGGTGCGGGACTTTAACAGAAACGCCCAAGATTTCTCTAGGCCCAGCAAGAGGGACATTACCTCGGCTATCGTCGATCACCGAGGGGGCAACCTCGTCAATCAGTATTGGGGAGTGTCTTTGGAAGTGCCCGAAGGTGCCATACCCAAAGGAGAAGAAAAGCAGATCTATTTTGTTATTTCTGATCCAAGGTTGTGTGATAATGCCCCGCCGCTAGATCTTGATAACGGTAATTGTCTGAAGGATTCGTAGTTTAGTTAATTTAACAGTTTTGAGCATGTGTTGGTGCAAAATTTAGGAAACATGTAGAACAGTTGTTCATACTGTGTCCACCAGAATCACCAGATAAGAGTTCTATTGAAAATGTGTTTCCTCGATTTTGCTAGTAGTAGTTTGGGATTTAACCTTGTTTGCGAATTAATTTGTGTGTATAAACCAGTGTACATACTAAGCTGACTCTGTCGTTACTGATATACTTTATTTTGATTGATTTTTCAGGTGAGACAATGCTGTCACCTCTAGTTATGTGTGGACCGCAAGGTGAGTTTTTATATAAGCTTTTATTAGCACTTACTGTGGCACTTACCTAGCACTGCAAAAATGCATTAATAATAATAAATGTTCTTTACTGATCCCATTAGTATCTAGTACAACGCCGTACAATCAGACGACCGTCGACCTAGGTTCTTCAGCTAAAGAGACCATAATATACTATCATATTTAACGGTGCCAAAATGGTAAAAGAAGTGAGAGAAATGGTTGAGTAGGAAATAGTAGAGAATTCAGTTTTCTACAAAAAAGTTCTAGCTTTTATAGTATCGTGCTCATAATAATGCAAGTGTGGCATTGTAGAGATTCATCTTATGTCAGGGACCGAAACCGAAATTTATTTCGGTTCGGTTTCGTTTACGGTTAAGAGGAGACAACGCCAATCACAAAGTTTCATCGGTAAAGATACAGCTGAAGTGGGATGAAGGGTAGGCAGTGTGGCTATTATAGGGCATCTGCACGTGACGCCACAGCTAGCCTCAAAAATATGTGTTTCTTAAGGTTTAAGAGTATTACTATAACCCCACCGGGGATTATACTTTGCTAGGCGGCAGCTCTCTCGTTGGAGGCATTGGGTGTGGGTAAGGATCTTTGGAAAATTTAATTTTAAAGTCTTCAATTATTTAAATAGGCGCCACTTAATCTTGTTTTAGTTAAGACCAAGAAAAAATGCCTATCCTAGCCTTTTGGGCTTGCGGATGTTGCAAAAAAACAAAGTCAAGGTTGGGTCCTCAAACTTAGATTTAATAAAGTTTAAAAATTTATCACAATAAGGTATCCTTATGGGGTAAGAATGTGCTCTACGAGCATCAAAATGCTTAAGAATTTATTAAATTAATAATAATAATAATAATAATAATAATAAATTAGTTTATTATGTGTTAAAAAAAAATAGACTACAATAATATAAATATATAAAAAACATACGAGAAAAAGATGGTAAGATGTTTGACAAACAATAAACTTAACACATAAAAGGTGAAAGTATTGTCCAAAAAGACATTTTTCAACTTCACCTTGTTTTACAATTCAAAAAATATGCTAAAAGTAATAATAATTATACAGAAGTTTGAATCTCACTTGAGGTTTTATATCAATAGATAGAGTTTTTCTTGTTTGGCATATTTTTTGAATGTGGCAATGTTCATATCATAACAGTCCTCAGGTATAGCATTAGCTATTTTAGTCGCAATATAAGAAAAACTTGATTTAAACATTGTTGTGTGATGCCGTGGAATGTCAAATTTAGTTCTGTTTCTTGTTACACGGTCATGCACTTCATACCGGGGTTTCAGCTTGTTATATAAGAATTCAGGAGTTTCATCCAAAATAATTTTAAAAACAAAACACACTAAATGCAATCTTTGTCTTTCATCCATTCGTAGCCAGTTTATCTCTTGTATATGGTGACTAGTAGGCTCTCGTCTTGGCAATTGCAAACAGTACCGGGTTCCAGCATTTTGCACTCTTTGTATTCTCTTCTTTGTCTTTGCTGTTAAACATGGATAGTATACACAATCTCAGTAATTGAATAGCGAGAGAGTCAGCAAATCAACAAATAAAAGTTTTACATTCTTAGGCAGAATATTTTTATATTGATATAGCGTTTTTATCCTGAGAAATGCCGCTTTAAGTTTATTTTGCACATGCAGTTCAAAATTTAAATTTTCATCCATTATCAAACCAAGATTTTTTACACAAATTTCACAAATGGTCTGCTTTTTGGCCCCCTCAAATAGTACTATTTGCGGTTCACAATAACTGTGGAACTTATTAAAAATCGTAATATTAACGAAATTATCTGACTTAAATTAGGTGTAAAATTGGCTTGGTAATTTAGCAAACAAATTATTTGAAAAGATTGGTAAATTTATAATTCAACGCCGTCGTCCCACACGACGTTTATTGTATAATCAGAGGCTGGAATTTCACGTCGCCGTTTCTGAGTAAATAGAAAAAAACAGTCTGACCTTATTTTTAATTTGTCGACACCTCACAGTACCATGTACATCCAGGGCAATTCCTTATTGCATAACGTGCTACAACCATGTGTTCTCATCAGGGTAAGCGATCCAGCAGCCGGGCAGCATGCTTCACACGCAACCATGGTTATCCAATAGTCGGTTGAATAATCGAATCACACAGCGCTTCCAACCATATAACCGTGTTACAGCTCAAATTAACATAGATCCAGGATCATAAAATCATTAAATACCAAACAGCAAGTCTACAGGGTACGAGTTTCGAAATGCGAAAATTCTAAGGTGCGAGTTAGCCCGGGTGCAAATTAACCAAATGCAAGTTAGGCCGGCAAATCTACAAAACAAGAAATATTGTTATCGTTACTGCAAACGAGGAACAATTAACAAACTGCCTACACGGCGAAACAAATTTAGACGTACCTTCTCGCAGAATGGCCCTTCTTTTAAATATAATTTAACAAAATTCTCTAAGGGGTTTATCTAGCCATGTGCTTAGTGCCCCATCAGCTTCTTAAATGGCCGTTACTTCCTTCCAAACCCTTTTTTCCGAAACCGAATCCATGTACGTTGGAAACCCTTAATGAAAAACAATTGGTATTTAAAATTCATACACCGCACAATGACGCGCTCAACCTGTACCGACAGTGCGCTTAGCCGATAACCTGATTCTAAACTAAACGTAAACAACTAACATGGCTGTTTCTGTCCGAACATTGGCGTAACAAGTGTTAACTGAGAAACTTATGACTTTTATGTAATTAAATCCCAGGCATAAAGTGATTGAAAACGCACACAATGTTACGCGGCACCTAACTGCCTACATTTCACAATACTGGGAAAAGGTTTCACTACCGCTTTGCCCTGTTTTAGACGCCCGCATACACTGACAATTTATCAACAAATTAATTTAAGCACTATGAGCCATGCTAATTACCAAACAAACTCTGAAGGTTCCTAGTACCATGAGGGAGTCGAACATTCTTCCAAGGTATAGTAATAATAAGGTAACATGCTACTTCCTTAAATTAACCGAATCAAACTTTATACCATAAAGATATAATTATAAATGCGTTGTGTCGCTCCTATGCTCTCAATGAAGAAATGTTTCTACCACTTAAGTACAGGACAAGGTAAGGTATACCAAAAAGAACCACGCATACAGGGTTCGCCCCAAAAAGTACTATTTACCCGTTACATTACACAGCTGTTATTAAAATTTCTGCTTGGTTCCCGTATTTTCCACTAAAATCTAGTTCAGTGTAATGTTTCTAAATACTTTGTCCTAATAAAATAGGACTCTTTTTGTAGGTTGGAAATCTAACCTGTAATTAGCAGTCTATTTACGTGAATTTTTAAATATTTTCTTGGAGCCAGTTCGGCTCCAAGTTTGGTTGCTGCTCTAGGTGGCACCATCTATTAAAAAGCACTGTACTAAAAGCCTTGACTGGGAAAAAGCAGTTTTTAGCCAAACGGCTAGCGTTATTAAACTGAAAAAGAAAAAGATATTCTTGTAAGTAAATGAATACTACACTTCTATTGTAGAAAGTTTTTCGCTAAAATTTGTTTATTATGAAGTGTGGAGAGAAATCTTTATAATAAACAAATTTTAGCTAAAAACTTTTTCCAATAGAAGTGTAGTATTCATTTACTTACAAGAATATCTTTTTTTCAGTTTAATGACGCCAGCCATTTGGCTGAAAACTGCTTTTTCCCAGTCAAGGCTTTTAGTACAGTGCTTTTTAATAGATGGTGCCACCTACAACAGCATCTGCATCATGGAACCTTAAATTTTAAGTTTTTCAAGTTTATTCTCATTTTTCTCATTTTTAATGTTTGTATACGCATTTTTAGCTTGCAAATATTTAAAAATTCACGTAAATAATTTTTCAATATTGTTGATTAATAAAAATAGACTGCTAATTACAGGTTAGATTTCTAACCTACAAAAAGAGTACTATTTTATTAGGACAAAGTATTTAGAACTTCATAAACATTACACTGAATTAGATTTTAGTTGAAAACACAGGAACCAGGCAGAAATTTTAATAACAGCTTTGTAATACTCTTAAACCTTAAGAAACACATATTTTTGAGGTTAGCTGTGACGTTACGTGCAGATGCCATATAATAGCCACACTGCCTACCCTTCTCCCCACTTCAGATTTAGCTTTATTGATAAAACTTTGTGATTGGTGTTGTCTCCTCTTAACTAACGTACACTTTCGGTTTTCAAAGCAGCATCGATTCGGTTTTCCGTTACGGTTTCTGTTTTCCAGCATCTCACATTCCGGTTTACCAGACACTCCCATTTCAGTTTTGGTTACGGTTATTAAAAATTCGTAATTACGGTGCGATTTTCAGTTAGGGTTTCGGTTAAAATTAAATTAATGCTTGCAGGAACCGAAAATGAAATTTATTTCGGCTCGGTTTCTGTTACGGTTACCTAACCTACACCATTTTTGGTTACGGTTTCGGTTTTCAGAGCAGCGTTAATTTGGTTTGTGGTTTTGGTTTCGGTTTTCAAAGCAGCGCTCGGTTTTGGTTATTCCGGTTTTTGGTTTCGGTTACAGTTAGAAAAAAATGATAATTACGGTGCGGTTTTCGGTTCAGTTACGGTCCCTGCAATATGTAAATCTATACAGTGTGTTTCACTTTTCATGAATGTTCCCTTATATCTCTGGAACTAAAAAAAAAGTTACAGTCACAGAAAGGGTTAATATCCAAAAATGGGTTTTGCCAGGTCATCCAAAGGAAGAGGATATTATATCAGAACCAGTGGTCTAAAAAAGGTTTTTTTTTTCTAAAAATGTTTGTATTAACTAAAAATTTTTACACTTACAGCATTTTTCTATGTAGTGGTATATTTTATTTATTTACTTAATTTAAGCGAATTGCGGTTATGAATTTGGTTATTTCCAAAAAATTTGTTTTAAAACACGTGGTGGATATAAGGGTGAATGGGGTAAAACCACGACATAGAAAAATGCTGTTGAGTGTAAACATTTTTAGTTAACAGCCATACAAACATTTTTAGAGTAAAGAAAACCTTTTTTAGACCATTGGCTCTGATATTAAGATCCTCTGCAAACGAACAGATGTGTGAAATAACTCTATTTTCCCTTTCTGAATCTACTTTAATACTCAAGCAACCACTGTTTCTACAGAAAATGAATAATAATAACTATATTAATGTTGGTAAAATATATTTCTTTTTTAGGTACCATGTTTTTAAAGCCTGTGATTCTGAATATTCCCCATTACGCCAATACTCTCCCGAGCCTAGGAATAAGTTTGAAAGCGACGGATTCCGAGCAAGACATTCACACTGACTGGGACAACATTCTGTTGCCCAGCAATCACGCAGCTAATAGTGTGGCAGTCAAGGTTGACCATTTTTAATTTTTAGTTTTTTTTTTGCTCAAATGTCCAGCAAGTTATTGCCTTTGTTAAAATTCTGACACGTTATAAAAAATTTATTGACTGAATTTAGAAAATTTAGAGCTCGCTGTTTATATTTTTTATGTTGTAAATATGGATAATTAGATCTGTTTTTCATTAAACGAAATGTTTTGCAATACTCTTTTGTGATCTGCTAAGAAATTTAAGTATGTTACTTAATATTGTTAATAGTTCTTAGTTAAGGTATTATAACATATCAGATTATAATATTTTTTACTCTTAAAACTATTGTATAACCTTTGTATTTTATTTAAGTTTATGCTCATCTATAGATATATGATTTTAAATTAAAGAGTATTTTTAATATGTGGGAGGCATTGTTACTTCGCAACAGGATATTCTTTCTTTACCTACTTACGGCAACATGTATAGTTTATTTCATTTTTACAGTGCACATAAAAACTCAGCTGCCGACAATGCCAATACAATGTTTAAAATGGCAACGTAAAAATTAAACAAAAAAAGTTATTCTGAGCACTCCTAAAACATTTTACGTCATTTTACCTGTAAATAATTCTTACAAGAAATTTTCTTCTTTTTAAAGAGGAATGATCGCAGAAATTATTATAGGCCGTTGGAATTAATAAAAAAAAAGGTGATTTTCAAGAAGTTTTATCTTCAAAAGATTTTATTGCATAGAATGCATCTTTTTAAAAAAAAAAGAAAGAAAGTACCTAAAAATGCATAATTACGCAAAAAAGTGCATCTTTTGCTGTTTTTGTGCATTTTTCAAGGGTTTTTCAAAGATATTCATTTAAGATTCATAAAAATTTGAGAAAAATGGTTTGTCTTAGTATTATACAAGCCTCAAGAAACATATTGGGTCATTTAAGACCCTTTATAGGCCGATTGTAGCCGTTAAACGCATCCTAAAGTGCATAATTTGCATCCGTTTGAAACATTTTTTAATAATTACTCTAAAGTTAATAAAATATCGTCCCAAATTTTATACTCAGGGGTTTTCGAAGTCACTAATTCCGAATTTGAACAGAAAATCAAAATGGCTGACTGATAATGGCGCGAAAATCAATTTTAAAAGTACATTTTTTTCCTTTTTTTTTCACATAAAACGTATACAAAGCAAATAAAAAAATGAATTTACGTCTTTTTTTAACTAAATTTTCAATTTTAATTTTTTTTTGCACCTTCCCCTCCCCCCTCCTATATCTTATTTTTTAATCAGCACATGTTTTCCTCAACAACAAAAAAATAACCGGCGTATATACTACCACAAGTATAACGGTAAAAAAGAAGATGACTGCGTGTATATATAACTTGCTCAAAAGTAACGCCTCTACTTTTTTATGGTAACTTAAAAATATAGCGCGAATTTCAAAATAATATAAGCTATATATTAAAAAATAATTAAAAAAAACAAATTTTTTTATGCACTTTTCTTTTTATAAATTTTCATATTCAATACCAACCTCCGATTAAAGAACTTATATCTAGATACATAACAGGCTATCTTTTCACTATATACCTTGTTTGCACCCAACATAGTCACATTATATGTCCATTAAAATGGATAGATGAACATCACATCCCATAGGCAACAGTGGCGTTGTGTGTGTAGAAAATGTGTAGAATGGTAAATATTTTCATTAAAATGAATTATTGCAATTCCTGCATTACCGGCTCTTTATATAACGTGATGTAGGCATACGATATTACAGTAAGATAAAACAGTAAGATAAATATGTATTGAAAGGATATTAAAATTTAATTGCTATTTACTTTATAACTGTAAACTGAACTTCATCATGTTACGACTATGGAACGATCGATTTTCTTCTTTTCTAAACTGCTTTCTGCAAACGGCACAGCACTACACTATTTATTTGCACAAAATATATTGTCACTAAACTGTGTAAATATGAATAGAGAATATTATTTAGGTATTAAGCAAATCACAACTTAAAATAAAATTACTTTTTAATCAGTTTTTGTTCGGAGAACACGAAAAACATTTATTGACATTGATGGCCGAACTGTCAACTGATATTATGATAATCGAACTGAAGCCGATCGTGCACGAGCGGGCGCAAATACGCCGATGGGCCAATCAGCAACTTATGGGAAGAAGTGCCTTAGATTGTGAGTCTTTCAGCGACAAATAAATCAATGCCATTATGTATCTAGATATAAGTTCTTTAATCGGAGATACCAACGCGTTAAAAAATAAGATATAGGGGGGGGGGGGGGGGGGGTAATATAAAAAAAAATAAAAATTGAAAATTTAGTTAAAAAAGACGTAAATTTATTTTTTTATTTGCTTTGTATACAATTTATGTGAAAAAATTAGGAAAAAAATGTACTTTTAAAACTGATTTTCGCGCCATTATCAGTCTGCCATTTTGAATTTTCCGATTTTCTCTTCAAATTCGTAATTAGTGACCTCGAAAACCCTCAAGTATAAAATTTGGACGATATTTTATTAATTTTAGAGCAATTATTAAATTTTTTTTTAAACGGATGCAAATTATGCACTTTAGGATGCGTTTAAAGGCTACAATCGGCCCAGAAAGGGTCTTAATTGACCCAATATGTTACTTAAGGCTTATATAATACTAAAACAAACCGTTTTTCTCAAAGTTTTATGAATCTTAAATGAACAGCTTTGAAAAATCCTTGAAAAATGCACAAAAACAGCAAAAAAAATGCATTTTTTTTGCATCATTATGCATTTTTAGGTACTTTCCCCGTCATTCTGTGCGTACGGGCTATGATTTTTCAAGTTTTTGTACCTAAAAGATGCATTCTATGCAATAAAATCTTTTGGAGATAAAACTTCTTGAAAATCACCTTTTTTTTATTAATTCCAACGGCCTATTAAGATTTTCCACAAAGATACACTACAGCCGCCGTGTTGAAAAGAAAACTATTTTCCCCCATTATCCCCTTTCTTATTTTGATAGTAATTTTTCCAACATGGCGGGCAACGATATTTTGTGGAAAATTTTGATTCATGATTACACATAGTCCAAGATCCCAGAGCCACCAGACCTACGTCATTTTAGCAAAGCTAATATTTTGACAACGAATAGTGTATATAGTTAAGAAAGTATGCGTATTTGCTAGCTTGAAAGCAGGGCGCTTTTGCAGAAAACAGGTACAAAAGGTACAAAAAAAATTTTCTCACCTACGTTAAAGTATGATAGCTGATTTATTTTTCAAGTGACATGGTGTAAGCGTCAACCTCCGAATCTTAAGGTCCGAGATTCGATCCCTGAGTGTTCTCAGCTTTTTTTTTTTTTTTTTTCAACAAATATTAACTTAAGGTGGTGATTACCAAGAAAGAGACAACCGATAGGGAAATATTTATTATTTTTGGCCATAACCTTTTTCTTAGTACGTATATTTAAAAAAAAACTGAGACTACCTAAGTAGAACCGTAACAAGAACAAGACCAGTGCTAAGAATTTTCACTCAATAATTCTAGTCGTTTCCAAAATAATGAGATTTAAAACTACGAAATAGGAGGATTAGCATAATCTGGGGCACTCGGAAACACTGAAAGGGGGGAGTTTTAGCCTGTTGAAGTCCGGCACTACCTGGATAGAACCTAAGTCCCAGGTGTCCATGACGGATTTCCCCCCTCACAAAAAGAAGGTATATCCTGAGTTATCGGACGTTATAATAAAATTACTCTTTATTCAACCATCGTCAGAGAACTACAATTAAGTGAAGACAAATATTTTTTTAAATGCCATTTTTTATTTACATGTAATTTAAATCCATGTGTATAAAAAATAGCATTTTAAAAAATATTTGTCTTCACTTAATTGTAGTTCTCTGACTATGGTTGAATAAAGAGTAATTTTATTATAATGTCTGATAACTCAGCATATACCTTTTTTTTTGTGAGGGGGGAAATCCGTCATGGACACCTGGGACTTAGGTTCTATCGTCCCAGGTAGTGCTGGACTTCAACAAGCTAAAACTCCCCGCTTTCAATGTTTCTGAGTGCCCCAAATTATGCTAATCTTCCTATTTCGTAGTTTTAAATCTCATTATTTTGGAAACGACTGGAATTATTGAGTGAAAATTCTTAGCACTTGTCTTGTTCATGTTACGGTTCTACTTAGGTAGTCTCAGTTTTTTTTTTTCAAATATACGTATTAAGAAAAAAGTTATGGCCAAAAATAATAAATATTTCCCTATCGGCGGTTGTCTCTTTCTTGGTAATCGCCACCTTAAGTTAATATTTGTTGAAAAAAAAAAAAGCTGAGAACGCACATCGATGGAACCTTGGACCTTAAGATTCGGAGACTGACGCTTACACCATGTCGTTAGCGTGTCACTTGAAAAATAAATCAGCTATCATACTTTAACGTAGGAGAGAAAAATTTTTATGCACCTTTTGTACCTGTTCTCTGCAAAAGCACCCTGCTTTCAAGCTAGCAAATACACATACGTTCTTAACTAGATATTACACTATTCGTTGTCAAAATATTAGCTTTGCTAAAATGACGTAGGTCTGGCGGCTCTGGGATCTCACTCTAACATGTATAATTTAAAAAAAAATTCGGATAGGAATTATTGCTCTATAGGCTGTATTTACCTTCCTGAAATATTATAAATAATTTGAAAAGCGTGCTTGAAGTCTTGTAAAAATATGTCTCTCAAACATCCTGAATGTCTAACAGTAGATTCTGCAATTTTATCTAGAGGTGTGTCAAATTACTCACTACTCAAATTACTCACTGAGTGCTGACCAAATCCTGCATAAATTCAGTTGGTGATAGATCTGGAAAATCTGCAGGTCATGACTGCATTATGCCATTGTATTCTTGATAGCAATGTGCAGTATTCCTTGCCAGCACTGATCTGTTACTTCAGAAACATCTAGGACTTTGTGCATTATATCAGAAATGTGTAAAGGAAACTTTCCAATAAACGTTTCCAGGAAATTTTCGGGAGTTTCTAGAACGAAGTTTTGATACACCTTTCAAATTTGCTCTGCAACTTAGAAAGATTAAGTTCGAGAGAAAACCTCTCGTCAATTTATGGGTAAGGCGCAAGAAGTCGATAATCCCTTGACACCATACTTCTAACACGTTCGCAGCTGGCGACGCTTACAAACGCCAACGTATGCGTAACTGGGAGTGTTGCTGATGCTTTAAAGAGTCTGAAACAAAAATAAATAGGGCACTTCTAAACGCCCGATGGCACCAAGACGTAATTGTTCGACTCCAGTGCGAGCTATTCAGCTTTTTTTTTTAAACTTTTATAGTCTTGTATGCATTTGACTCGATATATCTATATCTATAAAAGAGTACCCTGACTGACTAACTGACTTAACAGCTCAAACGGGTCCACAAACTTCAAATTTTGCATAGAGGTTCCTCGAATGACGTAGGCAACCACTAAGAAATTCGACTCCTAAGATGGTGAAAATTTTAGGCTTTTTCGGAAACGGTTAGATCTCGATTTTCACTTTTTGAAGGGGTGAAAACGGGGTGGTAGATAATTTAAAACGCACCCGTAATTTTGAAATCGCATAAGTCAGAAATGTGATTATTCGAGCTTCTGAGGAAATAAGAAGACACGTCAACGGTTTTCAAAAAGAGACCCCCAAAAGGGTGAACGGGGAGGTATTTAAGCTTTTCGGAAATGGTTAGACTTAGAAGTGTGAAATTTGGATTATTACTTTTTGAAGGGGTGAAAACGGGGGTGGTAGATGGTCCGGTATCTCTGAAATCGCGTAAGTCAGAAACGTGATATTCCAAAGAAACCCCCCAAATGCGTGAACAGAGAGAGAGATGTTTTTAAGCACGAAATTTGACACACCCACCCATGTGCTCTATTGTCGATTAAAATAATTATTTTTTCGTTTAACTCGCTCTAACACAAAAATAGAATAATGAATTGTTATCAAATTGCGATGCGCAGTGGGTTTCCTCGAGTACAATGTATGTGCAGTGGATTTCCTTGAATGCAATGGATGTGCAGTGTTTCCCCGAGTACTATGGATGCGCAGTGAATTTCCTCGAGTACAATGGGTGCACAGTGGGTTTCCCCGAGTACTATGGATGCGCAGTGGGTTTCCTCAAGTACAATGGATGCGCAGTAGATTTCCCCGAGTACAATGGATGCGCAGTGGATTTCCTTGAATGCAGTGGATGTGCAGTGAGTTTCCCCGAGTACTATGGATGCACAGTGGGTTTCCCCAAGTACTATGGATGCGCAGTGGGTTTCCCCAAGTACTATGGATGCGCAGTGGGTTTCCTCAAGTACAATGGATGCGCAATAGGTTTCCCCGAGTACAATGGATGCACAGTGGATTTCCTTGAATGCAATGGATGTGCAGTGAGTTTTCCCGAGTACTATGGATGCACCGTGGGTTTCCCCGAATACTATGGATGCACAGTGGGTTTCCCAAAGTACTATGGATGCGCAGTGGGTTTCCTCAAGTACAATGGATGCGCAGTAGGTTTCCCCGAGTACAATGGATGCACAGTGGATTTTCTTGAATGCAATGGATGTGCAGTGAGTTTCCCCGAGTACTATGTGGATTTCCTCTAGTACAATGGGTGCACAGTGGGTTTCCCTGAGTACTATGGATGGGCAGTGGGTTTTCTTGAGTACAATGGATGCGCAGTAGGTTTCTCCAAGTACAATGGATGCGCAGTGGATTTCCTTGAATGTAATGGATGTGCAGTGAGTTTCTCCGAGTACTGCGCATTCATTGCACTCGAGGCAAACTTATGCGCATACATAGTACAAGGGGAAACCCACTGCACATCCATTGTACTCGGGGAAACCTACTGTGCATCCATTGCACTCGAGTAAACCCACTGCGCATCCATAGTAGAATAGAATAGAATAGAAAAGAAACGGGGAAACTCACTGTGCACCCATTGTACTCGAAGAAATCCACTGCGCATCCATAGTAATATAATTACTTTATTGTTGTAAGATCTTATAAAAGATATTGACAACGTCAATTGATTAGTTGTAGTTATACACATAGGAAAATAAAAATAAAAAACAATAAAAAACAGTAGTTAGTCACACAAAGAATTTGAAGACATGTACTTTGTCTTCAAATTCTTTGTGTGACTAACTAGTTTTTTATTTATATTTTCCTATGTGTATAACTACAATTAATCAATTGACGTCAATATCTTTTATACGATCTTACGATAATAAAGTAATTATATTACTATGTACGAGTGAGTGTATTGAGTATGTATATGTATGTGTAATGTACTATTTTGACTAGTTTGATAAGTTTTACCTTTGTATGTAAAATTAATGAATGAATAAAGTATCTATCTATCTATGGATGCGCAGTGGATTTCCTCGAGTACAATGGGTGCCGTTTTTTTTCTATTCTATTCTGTTCTACTATGGATGCGCAGTGGGTTTACTCGAGTACAATGGATGCACAGTAGGTTTCCCTGAGTACAATGGATGCGCAGTGGGTTTCCCCGTGTACTATGGATGCGCAGAAGTTTGCCTCAAGTGCAATGAATGCGCAGTGGGCGTTCCCGGGTACCATGGATGTGCAGTGGGTTCCCTCGAGTGTACTTCCTGAGTTCTATAGGAGTACTCATGTTAGTATGTTAATGTTCTTAATTCCAAACAAGAAGTTTCCCAAGTAACACATAAAGTTGCGGGAACGTATTGGCGACTATAAAAGCCATGATAAAGTGGACCGCTACCATAGGCTGCCACGTGGCAGTTATGTAGCTGCCACTAAAATGGGGAAAAATTTTAAATCGCCGGGTAATGTTTCAAGTAGTCCCAGCCTCTACAGATATGACTATGTTTAGTTACTATAAAGGATCGGGGTAGTAGCGGGTACTACTCCGCAACTCGGCGGCCTAGTAACCGCTACGTGGCTGCCTAGTAACTGCCATTATCACTTTCTAAAATGGTGTTTATCTTTTAGCAACCTCTTTGTTTTTTTCTTTTTAGTTAGGCCCTTCACTATAAAGTATAGGGGACTACCTCATTTTACCTCTAGAAGATGTGTGACTTTGGTGACCCAATAGCAACTATCCTGATGTGACTTTATAGTATTAGATTCTATTTTGGAACTGTAAAGTACCAATAGGAACTATTTCACTACCCATGTTGCCATTAAAATGCCAAGATACTTTAAAGTTCCAAATGATGGTCACTGGAACTATTCTGGAACCTAGATTGCCTCTCTATGTACCCAGTTACTTTATTTAGGCATCTTAGAGGCACTGGTGGGGGCAGTAACTGATTCACTGGTACTATATAGTTTTTGCCACTGTAGAGTAACAATAATATGATACTGCTTAGTTCCAGTAACTAACCAAATGTTACTTTGACTTTGGGTATTTACAGTTGCAATAAATGGTATCGGTGTGGTAACAGTTACTTTAAAAAAACCATATAAAGTAGCCTTACCCAATAAAGTAGCAATATTACTACCAGGGTGTACCCCAGGAACTAAGGCTTCATAGCAAAACCGAAAGGATTTAGTACCATGTGTGTTACTTGGGCTTCTACCCGAACGAAGTCGCGGGCATCAGCTAGTGTATACATACATTTTTAATAATTGATATAAGATTCCCGCATGGTGAAGTTCTCAATGCATGGATTTGCTAAAGGAGACAAGCTCATTTTCTCGAAAAGGAAATTTGGTGAGTACCATTAGTAGCGTAATAATTTCTTTCCAAAAACTCATAATAGTAACTCAAATCATTGATTTAATACTGCGAAATCACATTTTTCGAATCACTTCTCAGACATGAAAAATTAGATTTTGCAAAATTCGGCCCTACTAAAAAAAAAAAATTGTCAGTCCATTTCAGATGGTCAAAATTATGCTCTACAAGATGATGAAGGTCCCATTTAGTTAGAATTCAGTTTTAAAAAACAGCGTAATCTGAGGCCGACCAGGGCTGGCTCTAGGTATTTTGCCGCCCTGGGCACAGTTTTATTTTGCCGCCCCTCATATAAATAACATTAGGGTCAAGCGGGGTAAAAATGAGACAAAATGACATCTTTCAATTATTAGGTTGCTTAGAATCGAGTCATATTTAATGAAAGATTGGTATCATATGTAAAAAGGACAGGAAAAACTATATTTTTCTACTAAAAAGTACCGTTAATTGATAAACAAAAATAAACAGTGTCTTATTTTTACCCTCCTAGTGGGGTAAAAAAAAAGACAGTGGAGAGTAAATAAAAGACACGTGATTTATTCCCATTCTTATTGACGTCGTGCAAATGGAAGTGCAAAAATAAGACATTATCTCAGATAGCACAAGACGTCTTTAAGACGTCCATATTAAGTCTTATTTAGGTCTGAACGTCTTATTCCTTATAAAGATGTCTTGAAGACGTCTTTCCTTAGATGTCTAAGATATCTGATTTCTACATCTTAAAGA
The DNA here is from genome assembly GCA_936432065.2 of Rutpela maculata. NCBI lineage: Eukaryota > Metazoa > Arthropoda > Insecta > Coleoptera > Cerambycidae > Rutpela > Rutpela maculata. The sequence goes on from OW386290.2 coordinate 142,690,987, forward strand.
TGTTTTAAAGACGTCATAATTACGATGTTAATGTTAGTATTGCCCAATAGAAGCAAAAAAATGTTAACAAAACTGTTTTTTTCAAATTTACAATGTTTTTGTTTATATTTTGACAGATATTTCTATAAAATGTGTAGTGTATTTTGTTTGTGTATTTGTAGTAATTTGTCATTAATAATTTAATTTTAATCTTTTTTATAAATTATTAATGACATTATTAGATATAAATGAAAGATTAATGATAACATAATAAATAACAGCCGGATTGTCCAGCAAAATCTAGTCGTTGCATTTGTTAACTATAGAGTCTTTAAGAAAGCAAATCATAACCACTCAGTGGCCGCGGAGTTAAAGAGTTCACTTACGGAGTCTGTACCCGCTCCTGGCCAGGGGTAGCGGACTAAACAGACAAAATAAAAAAATGTTGTACACAATGGTGATTAGGCCGGCAATCACATACGCGGCGCCGGTATGGTGCAGCATCCCGGCCACGACAATGAGAAAACTTCGAGTTCTTGAACATAAATTTATGCGCCTCATCTCTGGTTTGGACAGGTACACCTCCCTCGGAGATCTATACGCAAATTGCCACGACATAACCCCACTAGCGCACTACGTCCAAGAAATTTCACAAAAATTCTATCAATTCAAACTGGGCGATAGTCCGCTAACCCGCAACATAACTCGAATCAGACAGCATAATGCAATACTTTTCGATATCAGACACCCTCTACCATACCAGGCGTTGCCTATTTTCCGGCAACTCCCTTAGCCAAACTTTCCTCTACCCTACTCTTTACCTTTCCTCAACTTTGCAACTTTACAACCCCCTCTTCTTTATCTCTGTTTAATTTTGTTCTTGTCCTTTTTGTTCTTTTGTCCATTTTGTTCCTAAATTCCGTCTGGCCCAAAAATTCTCTAAAAATCCAAATATTTTAAATCACACCTTTATCCACCACACTTTCCTGGCAGGAAGACCAGGGTGGAATTGCTTCGAACGGGTTTTTTAAAGTGCTAATTTTAATTATTTTTTTAAGTATTTTTGTGTACTATTATTTATCCAAATTGTTAATTTTAAGCTTTATTCTTAGGCAGGAGTTTTAACCTTTTACACTCAGCTTTAGCCAAACCGGACCTGCCCCGCCCAATCCGACACCCGACGAAGCTGCGCGTCGTGGTTGTCTGGCTGGCTCCGGGCCAGATTCCCGGGAAGCACATGCATGTACTCTAATTTTAATAAACTTGTTATTGATTGAGTTCACTTACGAGTCAATAGGTCGGCGGTTCGATCCCTACCGATTCCGCTTTTTTGTTTTTTTCGTTAAAATAGCGCAAAGTTTTAGTTGGTTTTTATAAAGGTAACAGTTGCTTATAAAACCGATATGCAAATGTATTTTTTTTCTCTTTTAGGTCTGTTGTAGACCAACAATGGACCTCGAAAAGACGTCTGGATTTTTAACATAAGACCTAAATAAGACGTCTGTAAGGCGTAAATGGACGTCTTTAAGACGTAGTGAAAGTCTAAGGAAGGCGTCTTTAAGACATCTCTATGCTATCTGGGTAGGAGAGTTTTATCTTTTATATGTAATTTATTCAGATTTTTTACTAAACTAGAAGGGGCTTGCAGAAGGGCTAGCTTCTCCTAAATTAGGAGGCTTACCCCGCTTTTAATTTTCTTTAAAAGTGATTTAAAGAGTTTACTGAATATTTTTCCCTCATTAACAGTAGGCATAGGACCTGATTGGATAACATAAAACAGTTCTGAATGTACAAAACAAACTTGAATTAAAAATTAAGTTTAATTTATTTCAATCTGGATATCACCTTGTCTTTTTTTTTACCCCGCTACCTGTTTGTCTCATTTTTACCCCGCTTGACCCCGTCTTTTCAGTCTGTTGTTTTTTACAACATTTTAAGAGTCACCTACTGAATATTCTTGATGGTTTGTTTTTTTAGTTATAAGGTCTACAGCAATCTTTGGATTTTCAGCAATATGATTATTGTATTTAAAAGGGTAAAATAAAATGATTGAAAAAATTAACCGTATCGAAACTTAAAAAAAAATACTCCACCACAGAAATTAGACAAGAAATAAAGTCACATATAAGAAACAGAATGTATGTATGTAACCTACTTTATATACAAAAAAAAACTAACAATAACAAATCATTTATATAAAGGTAACATTACTATTACTATATTAGTGAAACAATTTTTTGGTAACTGTGGATTTGAAGAATTTGCCGGCCCCTGCAGCCGCCCGCTTCGCCTCCCCTAGAGCCAGCCCCGAGGCCGACATTACTCCACGATAAATGACTTCAAGAGCGAGTAGATTTTCATGGACCTCATTTTTTAAAATTTCTTGCAGGAATAAAAACACAATTTTGTATAAATTAATGCATTTATTTGTTGTTTGACACATAAAATTCAGAAATATATATTTATGAAATAATTTGTGTATATTTATAATATAGCTATAAACTTATGTAACACACACAAACTTATCTAGCGTCTTAAAACTACAGTCAACAGCATTCTTACATATTTTGAGATCACAAAATATATAATTCAATAACAAATTTAACAATTTTTCAGTTAAATTTCTCCGGAATATGCAGGCGCAGTTGACATATTGCTAGCAATCCAAAAATGGCAGTTGAAAGATTATTAAAAATGTAGGAACAATTTTGAATTTGATTACCACTAAGAACGTAAAAGTAACTGCGCAGGCATATCCCATGAAAAATATACAATTTTGTACAATTTTCAGTTTATGAAAAAGCTGCCATAAGTTAAAGAAAAGACGGGGGTTGAAGTAAATATCTTAAGAGGGGAGGTGGTGGGGGTATAAAATTTTTAAATACTGAGAGACAGAACTATTAAAATCAAAATTATCACATTATTTTCAACAAAAGAAAATATAAAAATATCTATTTTATAAAATTAATTTTAGATTTAACAAAAATAATCATGCATAAAATAAAGAACAAGCTAAAAATTAATATAATAATTTAAATGTATACAGGGCGTCTGGAAAATCCAGGGACAAGGTTTTAAAAATGGATTGGCTCACTTAAAAATAAATCGAAAACTTTAATGGAAATTTGGTCGTAAACGCTTTTTAATAACTTTTTCAGTCTGTAGGCATCTCACTTCTATGTCTCTCCAAGTCCTATCTATGCAGTTATTTTATTAGAAAATCGTTTATGTGTTGTGTATATTAAACACACAGCTCAAGAATATGTCTACAGTTCGTCTCGAACTTATAGCAACCAAAGTAGTAAAAGTATCCGGTTGAGCTACGAAGTACTGTCAACAAGTGAATCCCTTCCTTTTACATTATCGGCATGCGGGCAATTACAATGACGTGTGTACCTCCTTCCGTTTCATTTTAGTGCAGCTGTACGACGAAGATAGAGAAGTACAACACTGTCGAATGTTTGGCTTCTACTTTTGGAGGAATTGTCTTTCCACCACGGTTTCTTCAGTGAGTGTTTTTTAATGGTTTTCTTAAGTTCATTAAATTTAGTAATTGAAATTTGACCACTTTCCGTTATCAAATTGAGGTCAAATTTGACGATACAATATGAAAAATAAAAACGTTAAAAATAGGTATGCCGCGGCCTTTCACTGCAAACGCTGAGAGAACCGTTGGAGATACGTTAAAATGTTATAGGATCAAAACTGAGGATAAAATTCTCTAAAACTCTTCGTGGCATGTCGATAACGTTATAACTGTTGCCACACTACACTAATTATTTTACAAAACAATCCTGCCACGTGTGTTGCGTACAATTGCTTAGAAAAGAAAACCGCCTTGACATTACATTATTGAGTGAGCCTCTCCGAAAAATTGGACGTCGGCACGTTTGATTTGAAATGCTGCCAAAACCGTTAGAGTTACGAAAAAAATTGATGTAAACAATTTTATAAAGCATTAAATTTTCTATAAAAAAGTCAGTGGTGGCATATGTCTATCTTAAATACTTTTGGCGTGAAGATGGTTGAATGTCGCGCACTGGGCAACTGTAAGATTGGATTCAACTTTCAATCACTCTCACGTCTAAAGTATTGAAGATAGACATATATGCCATCAGGGACTTTTTTATAGAAAATTTAATTCTCCATAAAATTACCTATGTCCATTTTCTTCATAACTCTAACGGTATTGGCAGAGTTTCGAGTCAAAAGTTCCGGCATCTGCTTTTACTCGAAGTTTTTTTTTTGGCACAGTAGCCAGCAATTTAGATCATAATTTTTTAATAAAAGTGTACTATTTTGTTTGCAAGTAAGTGTATGTGCCTGTTGTCCAATAAGATTTAACTAACAAGAAGGGTTCATTAAGACTTCAGCCAATCCAATTTAATCAGCGAGAGAATTTACTTGTGTCACAAATTATCATCTTTAGCTTTGGTGTAAAAGCAAAATTCTAATATTTCAAGTTCTCGTCGAGCAGACGAACGTCATGTCTTTATTAGATCGAGCGCTTCTCTGTTTTACGACTTAGGTTGCTATAACTTTGAGACGAACTGTATGTTATATTCAATATCCATAGATACTTGTATTATTTACACGACTTCATGATGCAGTTGACAGTTTTATTTTAAACAATATTAAGTTTGTTAAGTTCTTCTTCTAACATTGGTAACCAGGTTGTACACTTATCTATGGAACAATTCGACACGCATTTAACAAAATTACTGCTGATATTTTATTCTTTTGCTATGTGCCTCTTGTTAAAATTTTTGCCGAGTCCAAGTTTATTCTATGTTCGTTCTCTCATGCGATCTTTGAAATTCAGCTATCAACCACATCAACCGTATCAATAGTTCTGTGTAAGTCTAAGTACCTATGATATTGAATATAATATAAAATATTTTTAAACTTTGTATTAATATATAAAGAACATAAAAGATTTCTAATAAAGTTTTGAGAAAGGAAACAGATTCGGCAAAATACATTAGTTTTTATTTTTATTCATATTGTTTGTCAAAAAACATTCTCTAACTGTTCTTTTGACGTAAAAGTCAGAGGCATAAAGTTTGTTTTCCAGTAATATATTGTATAAGTGTAATATTTGTAGATTCCATGGACACTATTTCTAGAAGAGAAAGAAGATCAGAAAAATTAGTAACTTTTTCATTCTTCTTCAACTTTGAACTTTGATTTGAAATGTACTTTACATACACATTACGTTCACCGCTTGTATTTAATCTGGAGTGGGGTACAGCATTGTCCTCTTCGTCAAGCATTCTATAGAGGATGCATGTTAGCAGTTTCCTAACTCATCACTAGAACATGATGTATCGTACTTTCGATCCTAATTCGAATTATTTTTAGCACATAACAGTTTTGCCCTATGAACGGTAATAAATAAAATTTCGCACTGTGTATACTTCTGATGAGATGTGGGTATCTTCATTTGACTCTTGCCTTCTCCTTAGAGCTCAAAGCTGCCCAGATCTCCATATAGGAAAGAATAATATGTTTATACTTATATTTTTTTTTATGAAAGTTTTATTTTGGCTTAAAAGTTAGGTTAAATTTTATTTACGCAAATTAGATTTAAAAAGTACGAATAGCCAAAATAATTTATAGTGTTTATACTTCGGATATGAACTGTCAATAGGGGCAAGAATAAATATCCGAAGAGTTCTCACCTACCCAGTGGAAGAAACCACCCCCAACGGTGACTTCATGCTGGTTTTTCTCATTTTTCTTACTAACTGCCGCTGGATGAAAAGAGAGTAGAGGACAGAAAATATTTGCCGTTAAATTCTACACAAGTTAATCCCCACTCAAAGTTAAGGGCAGTTTGGAGCGTGTAGCCAAAAAACACCCATTCAAACAGTTTTTCCCTGCAAATATTTCCATAATGGCTTGTTTTACAGAAAAAATCGTTAACAACGAAATTATGGAGCAGAATCTCCTGTATAACTTGCGGGTATCTCAAAATCTTTTTCAAATCAATTTTTATTACTTTTTTCTGTTTTTTGCAAACATCCGCTTTATTATTTGAATTTGTTTCCACACCACTCATGAGATAGAGCTCTTGGGGCATCTTTTTAAGTGATTTTCTCTGTGAATTTATTCCGCTAAAACCATCTGTTTTTGTTCGTTGGTTGGGTCATATTTGGTTGCTGAAATTAAAAAGCCTTACCCATATGGCAGTTGGAGCACATAGTTAAGCAGCGCAGTCATAATGTGGTGGAGGTTTTTTGCAACCCTTTACCCTTTTTGTAATCGCAAGAAAAGTAAATTATGGAAATCGTAGCTGGTGGATTCATCCGGTAAAGCAAATGATTAGATGCAGCATTGGGGTCGAAACGACCTCAACCTATTCTCAAACTTTAAATGAGTGAGAGCTCCGGCTTGCTCGAGCTCATGAAGTCATGAGGTACGAATCAGAGTGCCAAGTGGGCCATTTTTGGTAAGCAGAACTGGTGCTGTGGGATGAACCAAAGGCCGAGTTATGGTGGTGAAAACAGGTGATAAAATTTTGCTGGTTTTTTTTTTTCAACCCTATTGCAAAGCGACAGTTTTGATAAAATCACGGAATAACTCGATTGGCTGACTAACCAACCTATTGAATGAAGTAAATCTTCGATGATTTTTCACTTTGTAGAGCTTTGTATAATGCAAAGTATATTGTTCTCCAGAACTTTCTGTCCTCATTAATAAGGGATTTTTATATAAGCGGACACCGTCTTCCAAACCTTCCCTTCTATTTAAAACATCTTTTGTGCTTTTCTTGTTGAAAAATTGAAAAAACAAGTGGTATTTCGACTACTAAATGTATGGGTAAACAGCATGGTTTCCAAAGCAATTTTCCAAAACTTTTGAGGACTGCGAATTAGAATGATCCTCAAAAAAACTGATGGGCAATCGATCTTGTCACGTTCATTATCAATCTCGCTTCTGAAGACATCAGATTTTTAAGTGATGCTCAAGGAAATATAAAAGAAAGTGTGCAGTTCTTGCGATTCGCAGTCCTCAAAAGTTTTGAAAAACGATAAAGAAACCATGCTGTTTACCCATGCATTTAGTGGTTGAAATATCACTTGTTTTTTTCTTTTTTCGACAAGAGAAGCAATGAAAAATGTTTCAAATAGAAGGAAAGGTTTGGAAGATGGATGGCGGATGTCTTCAGAAGCGAGATCGATAATGAACGTGACAAGATCGATTGCCTAATAGTTTTTTTAAGGATCATTCTAATGCAGACGTATTCCCGTCGAAAACGATTTCAGTAAAAATGCGTTTTAAAAGATGTTTACAAAGGAATTACATCTATGCGGTGTAAATGTCACGAAATGTATCCTGTTTTGGCCATACCACATGATGAATTAGATTTGTCCCGTCAGCAATAAATTCATCATCACCAATTTCGAAGGGTCATTTTGGAATACAAAGACGATCTTTTCATCTTTCTTATTAAGCCTATTTCATAAAATAAGAAGAGAGGAAACGAAGCATCTTTTCGCAAATGAAAGAATCACTTGTGATCTCCATGACCTTGACCAGATTAAAAAAAAAACATTATTTTTCTGGATTGCATTACTTAACTAAGTGCTCCAAGTACTATGGGAAAGAATGCCTAAATTCGGCTGAAAAAAAATTAACAAAGGATGGATCCCATCAACGAATAAAACCAGACAGGATTTTAGAGGAAACACACAGGAAAAATCACTTTAAAAACTTCCCAAGAACTCTACCTCATGAGTGATGTGGAAACAAACTCAAATAACAAAACGTATGTTTGCAAAAAAACGGGAAATCTAACAAAATTTTGTAATATACGCACATATAAAGGAGATTCTCTTCGATAATTTTGCTATTAACGATTTTTTGTGTAAAACCAGCCGAAATATTCACCATGAAAAACTGTTTGACTGTCTTTTGGCTGTGAACTCCAAACTACCCTTAGCTTTGAACATTAGCAAGAGTTGGGTGGGGTTTAGCCGAAATGTTAATAAAAGTTTTTTTTTTTTGTGTAGAATTTAATGACAAATACTTTTTTCCAAAACTATTTTTTCATTCGAATGGCGATTAGTAAGGAAAATGATAAAAACCAGTATGAAGTCACCATCGGGGGTGGTTTTTCGCAAAATAATTAATGTTCTGTCCATTGAGCAGGTAAGAATTATTCGGATCTTCATTCCTGCCTCTGTTGAGAATCCATATACAAAATAAAGCGTGATGTTCCATGATATGTGAAGATGTTTACATTTCCTTAATTGGCATAAAAAGTGAAGCTGGTGCGGTCAAAGTGCCGCGTTTTTTGCTTTCGGTCGAACAATCAGGACACCAAGGTGATGTTTTTGTGTTATTACGTAAAGTGCCGTGGTGGGTCAACTGTGTCCACCATTTGAGAACAAATAATTTTTCCATAGTTGGCGTGGTGGACTACATTGCCCATCAGACATTTTTACAGTTCAGGCCATGGTAGTCGGCGGAGGTCCACGAAGCCACACTGAAGATATAGGAAGTGAATTAGAATGCTTTTAGCAATATTTCGCTGTACTTGGTTTCCGTTCTGGTGGTCGATGTTGTCCACCATTGTCAAAAGATAAATATGCTCTGGTGTGACTGTAACTTATTTTATTGATTGATTGTGTTTTTTCTTATAATTTAAGTGAATTTCGATGCATCTGGTCATGTTTTCTATTATCCATGGTCATTTTAAACGATTATTTGCAAAAAAAATGCGGCCAGTAGGAACTGTCAAATCGACTTCTCATGGCGGCACTTTACTTGTTAAGTAAATATCTCTATATCTACTTGTTCTTGTAGAGTTCACTAGCATAGGGTCAATGTCTTTTCGATTTATTTCGCTATTTCTGTAGTGTGATTTGATTAAAACCAAAAAGTCACTTCTACCCTCTCCAGCTTTGCTGTCAATAGTGTGAATCCCAAGTCTGATAAAGTGATACGGTTGTACCGCGTTACGTCAGATTGGTTAGTCATTTCTACAAATTTTTTTGGTCATATTTTTTTAATTTTTTACTTTTTTAACTCCTTTGGTGGGGACAACCTACTGATAAATTTTCCACGTCATGGTAGATCACCCTGTATAAACACTTTATAAATTATTTCTTCTAAAAATTCTAATTTACATGAACTAGCAGAGGCCAAATGCTTTCTAGTAATAAACAAATTCAAGATGGAGGGGCAGCATTTCTTAATGAGCGTGCACAGTGTCTGTAGCTTGTCCATGCTTTAGTCTTTTCTAAACCTGTATTGTTCTAGTGGTTGGTAGAAATCGAATTTGTTGCTGCGACAGTTGATAATAAACCTTCTAAAGAAGTTAGGGAACCTCAAAGTTGATTTCCAGACACTTGCATGCCAAATATGAATATAAAAAAATGAAGAATAATAATTTTCATGTTGTAAATGTGAAGAAAAATCAACTTGAGGTTCTCTATTTTCTTTAGGAAGCACGTGCTATATTCCCAGGTATCGACTTATTTTTAAGTGAGGTGTCTACCGTTGAAATATGTCCCATGATCCTCCGGACACTCCGTATATATGCATATACTATATATATATTTATGGTTTTATATAACTTTTAAAAACCTTTCACACTTGTATAACTGGAGGTGGGTCCTTTTAGATTCAAAATTGCATTTTTAACTTCAATAAAAAATTTGATATGCGTCCCGCGCATTTTTATTCTATGTACAAAAAATTTGATTGTGTATTTTAATACCTGAGATAGTATTCCAAAATGTTTGGTCAATGTTAAAAGTGCAATTGGGAACAGAAAATCGAATGCCACTCGCTCTCACTCGTCCCATTCACAGTAAAATACATACAGGGTGTCCATAGTGACGGGAAATTTTGAACTTCCCGCCTTGCATTATTACTCTTTTTCTCTTTACGGATACCCCATATACTAAGATTATATTTGGGCGCTTTGCACCACAGTTTGTACTTTAAATCCATAAAAAATATTACCGAGTAACAATTTCTCTTCAATAATCATAAATTAAAACAACCATAACAAGAACAATTTTGAGAAAATCTAACAACTATGTTTTCGTAAAACATACAAATCCTACGTAGCAAAATGTACAAAAGCAATTTAAAATAAAAAAATGTCTAGTGCGTTTTCATTAAACTATGACTAAGTTGTAGTACGAGAACCTCGATGGGTTTTTTACAATATTTACAAACTTCTTTAAAGCAAAACAACTAGTATAGTACAGAGCAAAATTTACATCAGTTCAGAAAAACTTGATAATTGACGTCTTTTACAAAAAAATAGAGGTAAATTATCAACAAATTTTCATTTAAACAAATAGTATCACAATTAACGAGGCAGGTCTTTGATAATTTACTACTACACAACAACAAAAGGTATATCCCATGGCCGGGAACTCTCAAATTTTGTCGAAGTATCATCTAAGTCTCATTATTTGGAAAAGAGGTTAGAAAACTAACCTCTATTCAAGTAACTGTCATGTCTTTCTCAAGAGAATTACATATTCCTCAATATTATTTCCTAAAAGGAGTTAGCACTTCGAATTGTGTCCTTCACACAGAATTTCCTCTAAAAGCACATACCACATCATGATTCTACAAAAAGAGGAATTACGCTGTAGCATTTCATTGCACTTACCGCGTTCTTTGTCGGTAACATTAGTTGGTGAACACAACAGCAACACGTGCTTATTGTGCTCTTTGAATTCAATTTTCGTACTTGCCTATTGTGAGTGATGGCTTGTGGCCGTGCAGTATCATCGTCGTGCAAAAACAGCATCAAATCAACACGAAAAAAAAAAAAGGTGTTTGCTTCCCATAAGAATATAAACAATATTGCTCATCGAATTAGGTGCTACTGTGAATTCCTCATTTTACAAATGTTATTTTCACATTAGATTTCTTAAGACTGGTTTATCAATGCAGTGTCAAATTTGCGTGTTCGCTAGTCATAAGATAACTTTAACCTCGGGTCGAAGTGAGTGTTAAACTTGCATAAGTTTATCCACTACATTTTATGTGTGGGCTAGGAAACCCTTGATCTGAGGTTGGTAACACTTTCTACAGAGTTGTCAGCTTTAGGTTGATTGTGATTGGCCAAAAAATAAGTGATTTTCTGTTTGTTAGTTTTACAAGTTTTTGTAATAACAAAAACAAACAAACAATTGCTTTTAACTTAATAAAGTTAAAAGCAATTGTTTCTTTTTGTCAAAAAATCATGTGACAGTGACAGCAACGGGCAACAACAATTATACAAACTAATGTCTTTTCACCAAGCTCTGAGAACATGTCAAAATAAATATATGTCAAATATATGTTATGTTGTCAAATGCAACCAATGAGGAGGGATTATGGCATGGTCACGTGATAATGCACATATATTTGTTTGTTTACACACATTATCGGAGCTTGGTGAAAAGACAATAGAATATTTTCTGGTCGATAGTCATATTTTTATTTTAAGAAAATGAGTGAAACCCAACAAAGGTAGGCAGAGGTCCAGAGGCCCCAATTTACTGGTGCTGTGGGATGAACCAACAGCTGAGTTAACACGGCTAAATCGACGCGTACGGGATACCATGAAAATAAATAAATTCCTACTATATCTAAAAACTCATGAAGCCGCGACACACGAATCAGGATGCCAAGTGGGACATTTTTTGGTAAGCATAATTGGCGGTGTAGGATGAACCAAACACTGAGTTAAAGCACTTAAATCGCTTATGGGATACCATGAAAATAAATAAATCCCTATTATATTCTATTTTAAAAACTCGTGAAATCACGAGATACGAATAGGGATATTTTTTTTGGTAAGCACAACTAGCTGTGTGGGATGAACCAAGCGCCGAGTTAAAGCACCTAAATCGCTTATGGGATAGATAGACAGATATTTATTTACCAATAAAAGATACAGGTTAGTGTACATTTGGCAGGTCAGGATACATACATATAAAATTTAACATTTTCAAATGTAATGGTGTATAAAAAACATATTATTACACCTATACCTTGAAAGGTGTTGGTAATTTAAGACAGCAGGATAGTGGCCATGGAAATTGGAATCTAGTGTCAAATATTGTTGTTCGGGGTTCATTTTGATGGCTTATGGAAGTTACAAACAGAAACAACTTAACAAAAAATCAGCTGCTTCGCCTGTGTGCTAAAGAAATTGTAAATTGAAAATTGTACCATTAAAATCAATTCAGTAGTTTTGGAGGTTACATCTAACATGCCAACAAACTTACATCACAGAGTAAGTAATACAAAAAGGGCAGATGTCAGAGTACATTCACCTCTATGATGTGTAAATAAAAAAACACAAACAAACAAAACACATTCATTGTCACTCTTTATCGCAGAGTGTTGAGATATGGGGTGAAACGACAAAAAAAGTGGCGCTCTAACTCATACCTAACATTGCATGTTTCTCCTCATCAATTTATTAATTTGACGAAGACTGTGTGAATTTCCCTATCACTCTCATTATTTCAATCCTTAGTTCCTCTTGTGAGATGCAGTCCATGATGTGAGAAAATAAAATGTGTCACATGCAGCCTTCCAGATCAGCCGATAGTGTTACCCTTCCCTATAGCATCCGTATTGATTTTTTCAGTGAATGAAATAGATGCTATAAGTAGATACGGAATACATGATGAAAGTCCAAGGACGAGTTAAGTCTCTCTCTCTTGGTCAGCACTCTACTGTGTTTCAGACAGAAATTTTGACTAAATTTAACTATATTCAAAATTCTGGGTGAGCGGAACAGAGTCAGACTACTGTGGGTGCCAGTATAGATGACAATAAAAAAGTTGATGAACTTGCTAGACAGGGAACAGCTCTATATTTTAAGGCCCAGAACCCGCGCTGGGTAACACTAAAGACTCAGCCACAAGAGTGATCAAGGACTGGGTCAAGAATAAACATAACCATCACTGGAGAGACATTCTAGGAAATCGACATGGGAAAACAGTTGTTATTAATGGACCATTCCCAAGATAAATTGATGAAGAAATGATATCTTCAAGATATGGGTCTGCTGGAGCCCCTGTTGACAATACAAGCAAATCTACGAATATGAAATTCGATAAAGATTAGTTTGCAAGATCAGCAATTGGCCAGTTGAGGAAAGTTTAGCGTGACAGACATATTACCCATCACACAAACATCAGACTTGCTAATATCCTAGTTTGCCCTGTTTTTCTTTATGTCTCAGAGACACGGACTAGAGAAGCAGACATAAATGCCACAAAAAACTTATACCAGAAATATTTGCCCTTGTGTTTGAGACAGCTATCTTCTTGGTGGTATCATTATCAACCTATAGTTTCTTTGTCGTGATCGCGTGTGGCAAGGTTGCAATTTAACTAATGACACAGGTCAACACTCCCATGCCGAGGTCGGTTAAGCTCTATCACGTCAGATTCAAGGTCATTTGAAGGTCAAACTAAGAAAAGACGGTTGAAAAAATCTGAGAAAATTCACACATAGGTTTTGGAGTCGCCATGTCCGAATCCGGTGTTCGCTTACCCTTAAAAGTCATCCGGAGGTCATTTCAAGGTTAATTTGAGAAAAACAGAGGGGAAGCTGTCAAAAAATCTGAAAAAATCTATGTATAGGCTTTTTGGGTCGCTGAGTCCGCATCCGATGCCGGTTGACCTCTACCACATCAGTTTCAGGGTCATTTGAAGGTCAAAGTAAGAAAGGTGGTTGAAAGAATCTGAAAAAATTCACACAGGTTTTTCAAGTCGCTGAGTCCGAATCCGGTGCTCGCTTACCCTTAAAAGGCATCTAGAGGTCATTTCAAGGTCATTCTGGGGTCATTTCAAGCCGACATTCGTCCGCCAGCTTTAGCTGCACATGAAGATCCTTCGGCTATCTCAGTGCAAATATATTTAACTCAATAAATCACCTACTTATTTTTTTCTGTGAAAGTTGACGAGCTTATATTCACATAAATCCTGTGGAACGCAAAGGCTGGTCTTTAGGTATAGTTGCAGAAGCAGAGCGAACATGCAAGTAGAGAGTACCTTGAGTATTCGATAGACAGCGCATGCCCACCGCAAGTGAGTTGGGGCAGAAGAGGGATATAAGTTAAATACATTTTTGTATTGATTGTATTTCAAATGAAATATTATGTCTATTGAAAATTAGTATTTTTAATGTGTCCCAGACAAGGGGGGCCCGCCAATTTGATTTTACCCCTGGGCCCGTACCGGCTCTCCACGGGCCTGTCAATAATGTCAGAATCAAAGTAATTTAATGGTTTTTTGAGTCAGACAAACTGACTAGGAGGCACACAGACTGTCATATAGAAACATTTAGTTATTTAGTCAGACAGAATTACCGTCAGAAAGGCAGGTAGAAAGGCAGGATGTCAGATAGATTGACAGAGAGAAAATGCAGGCAGACGATAAATACAGACTAACAAGCAAACAAACAGGTATAAAGACAGATAGATAAACAGACAATAAGTAGGCAGGTGAGCATTCGTATACATTTTTTCCAATTTTTTTCACCTCCTATTCTTACTTTAACTTTCAAACGACTTTGAACATGAGGTGATAGAGGTCAACCGACATCGGATTCGGACTCAGCGAAAATACCACCAACAGCATGCCGAATGTCGTTCCATTTACCAATGGAGTCTGGAAACATACTATGAATTCAAAAAATCAGTAGAGTTGTCTGTTACTTTGTGATATTCCTTTATAACAAATGTCGAACACAATTTTTTTCTTTTTTTTTGTAAAATCAGTATATTTTTCTATTTGCGAGTGCAGTTTCATAGTTGCTGGACTACATTTTTAAGCACAGTGTGCCTAAGAATGGTTAATGGTTCAGGTAAAAACTAGATATTAACTGGCAAAGTGATGTCCTTCAAACAATGGGCTGATGTCACCAGAGAATTTGGTGTGACCACATGCATGGAAGAATACGTCTATGGAGGATTTGTGAATAACAAGACGAAGTTAAATACCAAAAGCTGAAAATTATGATATCGGAATAGTTATTACAATGGAAGTGATTTTTCAATCTGTACCTGTATGTATTTACATATTGCTATTTCCAAAATTTATTCGTATTGTTACAGCTTTATCCCCCTATAGACATGTATGAGAATTCCCTCTAAGTGCCATGTATAAGTAACAGAAAACTAAGTTAGTTAGTTCGGAAATCGTCCCAGAGATGGCGTGCACAGTGCCGGGATCTAGAAACCATCCAGAAGCGGCTGACATCTAGAAAATTCCAGAACCACTTACTTAGCTCTATAAATAGAAGGTGAATGGCCGCACAGGGCAGTTCAGTTCAGATAGTGAGTAAGATCAGATCAAGAAGAAGTGAACAAAGTGATAAAGTGGGTGAATGATTGAATTATAGTACTGTGTTATATTAGTGAAGTAATAATATTTATTGTAATTAATACGTAAGTTAATAAATTAGTGTTTAGTGTTACCCTGGTGTTATAATTTCCGAACCCACAGTACAGGGTGTTTACTAAGGGGTGTAGACAAGTATGAAAATGTTTTCTGCAAAAATCTTCACAAAATGTCGTTCTTTGTAAAATCCCACAAAATGTATTCTACTTAGTTTCTGCATTTCCTGAATTTTGCCCTTAAGGTGTAGGTATGGTTAAAAGTTGACAAATACGATTTCTAAGACAATTAATTCTATTGTGATATCTCAGAGTATGCCACTATTAAAAACTTTCGCGCCTAATTATTTTGAGGTTAGATTTTTTTGACGCCACTCTTCAAAAACATGAGTATCAAATCATCAAATCAAATCATTTATTCATCTATCTATTTATCTTTGGGTTTTTCATTAACTTGGTTTTATTTGTCATCACAATTAATCAAGGGCGGATCCGAGAAGAGTCTTCGTTAGTTTTTCAAGCACTCCCATTTTTAATAGCATCCTCTGTATGAGGCGAAAAAAAATTTTTTTTAACATTTTTTAATAGCATTCTCTGTATGAGGTGAAAAAAAATTTTTGGATTTTTATTTGCACCCCCCCCTCCCCCCTCATGAGTCGAATAAAATTTTGTAGATATCGAGGCGAAAAAATTTTTATTTCTGATTTCTAAAATTTTTTGTAAATATTAGTGCCCCCCCAGTAACCTTTCTGGATCCGCCTTTGCAATTAATGAAATTTGTTAACCAGGTAGTTTCTAGCTATCCAAAGCCAACAAAGAAAAAAAAAGTTTTTAGCTTTGTAATTAAATATTTAATTCGTTTATTAATGGGAAACCTAAATGTTCAATCATCGTTTGTTCTCATCGAGTTTGATTTGTTACTTTAAATCCCGAAAAAGGTGTATTTTGACGACTTTAAACAAGAGTATCTTTTCTAAGTAAAATTAAAAGATTTCATATTTTTTCAAAAACGCCTCATAAAACCCAACTTCACAAAAATTGAGAGCAAAACTTTTCAATTACAGTTTTGTAAGTAGGATACTCTATGAGATAAAGGCAATGGACTATTTTAATCGTATTTGTCGAACTCTAAAACATATCCATACTAAATTTCATTAAGATATCTGTTGTTTTGGATTTTCTAATAAAAAATTGAATTTCATCCATGTATGTTTTTATTTACTAGCTACCCTGAAAATGGATGTGCTTCCAGAGAGAAGGTGCTAGTTCGAGGCAGAAGAGTTAACGGTAATTTAGTCACGTGACGTTAGCTTATCCATTTCCGCTAAAACCTGGTATTTGGTTTTTGTATAGATGAGAACATTTTTGTGTGGTGTGCCAAAAAATTAGAGAACAAGTACACTTCACAAACTTTGAGAGTTCTTCAGCACATTAAGGTTGCATTTCAAGTGCAAAAATTGTCCATCTAATATAATGAGCAATTTTTACACCTCCGATAGATTCATAGTCTCAAAGTAATGCCACAAAAATACCTACAAATATAAATGTCGAAGCTTGTCTAACAAACCTCAAAATACTTAAATAAATTCTGATGGTTTATTTCGTAGCTTTACTTCAACGAGCTCGCTTAGTCTAAGAACTAAAAGTAAAAACGTATCTTGCAGATTGCAGCAATAATTCTCGAAAAAAGGTAGTTCAAAATTTACTTAATGGCAAAATCTAACAAAATACTTCAGTCATCACTTTACAACAATAGTGAAGGGAAATAATATATAATAAATACAAAAGAAATGCATATTTGCTTCTTACGCTATAAAATCCCAACCAACCTAACCCAAACTGCTCATAATTTTTCTTTCCTGCTGGATCTTCGTGTGTGTGTGAAAAGATAAATATAATATATGATCTTTAAACCCAGTTGTATACAGTGTCAATGTAAAATTCAGTAAAAATAGACATTCAACATCAGGAAAATTCACAGAGTTAAAAATTGGCACAGACCTTTAAAACATCTTTACAAATGAAATATCAAAAATTCCCATCGATTCCACTTGTACTAAAAATTTTATTCAAGGTCAAAGGTCAAGAAAATAGTTTTTCCCAAATATCTTTTACGGTGTTATCGTAAAAATAGTTATTAAAAAGATTATAGATTAGCCTCTACAAAAAAGGCCCTTTTTCCTACGAATGATTTTTCGTGATGTCACGATTTTAAAAATTGCAAATGCTAATATTCAAAAGTATTTGAATTATTTTAAAAATGTCATGATTTAATTGATTGCGCTGAGGTATTTATGAAGATTGACTTTTCTCCAGGAATTCGTTTTCTTCTTGCTATGTATGGAGTTCCGAAAAAAAAAAAAAGATTCTATAAAAAGGTAAAGATATTTAAGTTTTGTAAAAAGCACTCGGAACAATAAAAGTGTAAAGTTATCCTGTCTTCCTCCAACATCCGGTACTGCTTATCAACATTTACATTGTGTCTGCTATCAAGTCCAAGTATGGCTAGGTAATGAACTGGACCCTGAAGAACTGGAGATGGGTATTAAACAATAACGGTTTGTAGTCAATTCAAACTCTACTCTCGCCTGGTTCAGAAAAACTTCTCAATACTATTTTTTGTAATTGCACGAAGGGTTGTAATTATAACTGTGGCTGTAAAAAGTCGGATTATTTTGCTCAACAGTATGTGGTAATTGCCAAGGCCAGCCTTGCTCCAATGTTGCATCAAATACAAGAGATGATGATGCTTATAATATCAATGAAGAGATATCTGATCCATCTTCTTTCTTAGAGCAATCTACAGAAATCCAGCAACGAGAGAAAGAAGAAGAAGGCGAAGAAGAAGAAAGAGAAGAATATATAACTATTTGCGAAAATCTCGGAGTGGGCGACTTCTACATTCTGAGAGTATAACATGTCTGAGAGTGAACAACAAATCTGCTTACTATTGACATTTCATGGAAGGTTAACTTTGTTGCTGAAATAAATCTCAGAAAATTCACTTGATAAAATTGTATTAGGCATTTTTTCATACTTGTCCATTTTTTTAACAGTTTAGGAAGCTATAAACACTCCCAAACACAATTTTCACTGTATTAAACTGTTTTTCTAACGTCACAAATGCCTATTATATGTCAAAACTTTGTGGTTTACTCTTATGATCTGACATTTAGGGCGCCACCTATTGGTGGGTGATTTTCGGGAATTGAAGTAGAACTTGAAGATTATTAATCATAGAACAATATTTATAAAAAATCAATAATAGTCAGTCCCGGTTTGATAATTAACCAGTGACTTTTTTTTTAATCAATACAAATCTGTCCTTGTTTGATCAGAACAAATTGTGGATGGGATATAGACGGGAAACCAAGTAAAAGAAAATGTGCCAAGTACTCTCAAAGGTGGCGTGGAAAAGAGTGCATATTATGCAAAATATGAATTTTCCAATTTCTGAAATCGCGGTATCTCACGAAAAATCATTTGTAGGAAAAAAGTATAAGGACCTTTTTTGTAGAGAATCATATAATCGACAAATTCTGTAATAACTAATTTTACGATAACTCTTGCCGTTTAACAGCCAGTTTCACAATCGTTGGTTAACTTTTTGGTTGACTGACCAGAACCTGAAAGTTATAATTATTAGTAAACACAACTTTACTAGACATTCTTACCTTTATAGTAATAAATCATTGGCCAAATTCTAACTATTAACTAACCAACAATAGTCCTTTTCATCATAGTTGAAATCATGCGCCGCCGCCACGTTTGTTTCCGAGAACTATGAAATGTTCGGACACTTTATTATATCAACGCTTTTTGTGGTGGGTTAGAGAGCTAACTTATAATTAGCAGTCTATTTTTACTAATCGACAATGTTGAAAAATTATTCGCAGGAATTTTTAAGTATTTGCTTGGAGCCAGTAGAGCACAAAAAGTTCTCTATGATGAAAAGGTCTATTGTAAAACTGGCTGTTAATGTCACAGATTTTTATAATAAACTATTGGTCAAATTCCAACCATTAGTTACCCAACGATTGTGAAACTGGCTGTTTACAGTACAAATTTTTATATAATCAAATTAACAAATGTTGGTTGCTAAAATAAATAATAAAATGTGAAAATGTGGCTTCATCTCATCTTCTTCTAAATAAGGCTACTAATGCCAACTCACAGATCATGACCACAGATGATAGAATGCATTCTATCATGGCTATTAAAAATATAAACCGTGATGGAGTCAGCTCAGCAGCCATGAACTGGCTGATGTTCTTATTTCGCTATTAATTATTACTACTACAATTGATATCCTTAAAAATCCGTAGATAAATACGTTTCATTGGAAAATCAGAGCTGGGAGTTCTGCGGGAGTTGGATTCATCATCTGGACGGAACAAAGGAATAATTCATATTAATCACTTTTTCCACCAGTTTGTGAAGCCGCTAACTGACAGAAAAAAAAATATGTTAATTTATTAAAAGAGAGACCGGACTGTTGTACAGGAAAAATAAATCCACCCAGATGATGAATTCAGTGTCTAGATTTCAGAGCCCTCCAGGTTTCTCTTAAAAAAAAAAACTTTATGTTAACAGCCCCTCAAGCAAATAATCCTCGAAAATCTAGTATTTTGGTGTCAGGCGAAGAGCTCTTTAATTCATTGTTGAATCTGAGCCACATCTAGGGCATTGACAGCCTCCTCTCAGATCTTAATCTGAAATAAATAAAAATTTAAATTTCTTAGTATTGATGGGACCGTGCGCTTAACAGACAACCACGACAAATGGCGTGATGCTGTCAGACGCGTCATACAGAGGAGGGAATAATACATGGTTCACAAAACGCCTGTCTAGACGTGAATAAGATAAACAGAATGTAATCCAACAATTGGGTGTTTTCACAAATTTTAAAATCTCATTGACTGTGAAGGTAATACTTAATTATAACTAAAACATTTGAATTTCCACAACTAGTTGGGTAATATCCAAGAAAAAGTATTTTTAAATTTGAATTAAAATTTTACCGCCCAAAACACTCAGCTATGTTGTTGACGTCATCGATCATAAACACCTAACCTCAAAAATACATTTCTTTTAAAAATTTCCGAGTAATATGTCACTATTCTGAAATTTTCCGCTTGGTTCTCGTATTTTCAACTAAAATCTTGTTCAATGTAATGTTCATAAAGTTTTGAATATCTTCTCCCAATAAAATAAGGCGATTTTTATAGGTTGGAAATCCAACCTATAATTTTTAGTAATCAACAATATTGAGACATCATATGCGTCAATTTTTAAATGTTTGCTTGGAGCCATATTGGTTTCAAATGAGAAGTGCGGATATAATCATCAAAAATGACAATAAACTTAAAAAACCTAAAAGTTGAGGTTATGTTAATGCAACCGATGACGTCACAGCCCGTTTTGTATAATACCCGTTCAGTTATTCAGTTTTGATATTTAGTTGTTGAAATTTTAAATTGATAGATGAAAGAATGGTGTTTAAATATTGGTAAGTGCTTTAATGTATGGAGTACTTCATTTCAATAATATCAAAAAAGCAAATTTGCATACAGTGAAAACACCTAATTGGATAACAACACACACCAAATGTTATATCGATTTTTGCACACTCACACGAGAATTAAATTGACAAGTTATTAGCAAACAGAGCACGTGAAGAAAAATTATGAGCAGTTGGATGTCTCAAAGTTTGGCTAGCTTTAATATTTTCACTGTGGGCCCAGAAAAAATTTCATTAACTTTTTTTTTCTTGAAAATAGTTGACTTTTCCTTGCAGTTTAGGACAAGAGTTGTTATAAATCACTCAGTTGTTTTAACTTATTTTTGCAAAACGTGGATTTAACCTAACTGTGCCGCAGTGCCGATGACGCTTTTTTGCGTTCAAGTGTTTTTCGTTACGTTTGCAAAGCGTTGAGTAAAAAATGCATTCCTGAATCACTTCCCTACAAAAGTACCCAATGACTGAAGTATAATCAGAGAACTGAAATAGAATAGAGCTCTAAATATTGTGAATGTGTGGAGATATGGAGAGACGGCGGAACTGTTAGCTCAGTTATACAGCTAGGTCCACCCAAATACGAACATAGATGCAATATGTCCAGTTAACGTTCGTCCACTGGCTAGATCGATTCGAGATACGACGATTAATAAACTTGTGCTTTGCCTATAAAGTATTTTGCAAAATATAATGAGCACTGATGGCTTCTTTTACTACTGTTTACCGTTTACTATTTACTGTCACACAAAATTACTACAAAGATAATGACACGGTGCCGCTATCTTTGTAGTGCCACAATGCTCCTTATACTTAGGACAAGACCTTAAACTTCCTTCTTGATCTACAATCCGCACATAGTGGGCAAGAGTCAATTAGTATCATTTCTTCGCATGTGAGGTATTCATAATGTTCGCATTAGGATGGACCGATTCTGCATAAGCGACATTCCTAATGAAATTTTACGGAATTTACACGTATGCCACACGTATGCATATTTATGAAGACAGCGCCCTTCTCCTATAAGTTGTTGATATTTTTATGGTAAAATTAACATTTATGAAGAATTTCCACTAGTGGCCCAACAAGTTTGGAGCCACCTGAAACACCCACTTTATTTCTCCATTCTATTCCACTTCTCCGAGTAGAATCTTACATTATGCAGTTGCCATTCAAATTTTACGCCAAACATAACCTATAGCGAGGTCCAAATACTCTTTTTAACGTGATACGACTCCTCGATGCAACCTCGTGGGCATTTTGTAAAAGAAACATTGGTAAATAATATCATTTATAACGTAATTTTTGCTCGTTCTACCGAAGACCTTAGAACTTCACCTGTCTGGCGACAATTACTGATCATTCGGGCGCCGTTTTAATTATTGCCTCTTTCTGCTCCTCTAAACTGGCAATGACGCTCTTTTGTGCCTCTGCCGGTTTCTGCTCGACGGCTGAACTCTCGTTCACTACAATAATGGAAGAACTGCTATTGTCTTTACTTTTACACTCTAAATTGTCTTTTCCATTTTCCACAACCTCTAGTTTGGTCTCTGGACATCTCGACTTGAACTCGTCCAGCTCTTTGAGTAACTCGGTATTCCTTAATTCTAAATCACTAATTTTATTGTCTTTAATACGGCTTTCTTGCACCACCCGCTCGTGCTCCTTCGTTAAATTTTTAAACAGTTCTAAAACCTTATCCCTAACGCTGCCGTCGACTCCCTTGAGAACCTCCTCGATCTTGCCGAGCTCCGAATGTTGCTTTTCCGACGTTTCTGATGCGCTATCCTCAGTGTCCGTCGACAGTTCTATTTCGGGGTTGTACTTGGGTACGGTCAACGTACTTTGCACCACCGATACAGCCGCTTCGATCACCTTCTCGGGAGTCTTCCTCCTTTCCTCCAAGACTTCCTCCTTAACCATCGCTTCCACCTTAACCGGAGACAAGACCTCACTTTTTATCGTAGTGGCGGTGGTCGGCGTCAGCTCCCCGCTCCTCCCATACCTGTGTTTCTTTGGAGTGGGCGGCGCTAAAGCCACGTTCGGTTGATAACTCCTCTCGAACCTCTCGCTTTCCGACATCAACACCACCCGCTCGGGATTCTGCAGGACGGGAGGATCGGTGGTGTACCTAGTGATTCCCACGGCGTTGGCATGTCGTATCTTGGACTCCTTGATGCTCTGGACTACCGGTTTGAATGCGGAAATGTGACGGTTTACGGTGGAGAATTCCTGGAGACACTGGTGGAGGTAGAGGGGGTCCAGACTGGCGTATATCTGTTGGATGCAGGTAGCGTGAGGCATGTTGTAAGGTATGTGGTTGAGGTTGTTGAGATATTCGTTCAGCTTTTGCTTCTTCAAAGGCAGTTCATGGTCCTTGAGGAGTTGCTCGGTGGTCGGGACCTGAAACAAATGACATACTCTTAGGTTTTGTTTATAGTCAATAACAAACATACAGTTTATTGTGTAATAGGTACACAATTTTACATAAAAGAATGAAGAACAAATTATTCTGATACAAACTTCACCCTACATTAAAACGAATAAAAATGAGTACAAAATACTTTAAATGTACTAAAATCGAAGAGATACAAGAGGAACGATCTAAAATGCTTTCTTTAAACTCTGTTTAGCTGTGGCTACAGTCATATCCCAACTCTGAACGAATAAATGACTATTATTTGACATGTTGTTAGGATGATATCTAATATACAGTGATATTTTTTTACAATTAATAATAAGCAATAATAATGGGAGATAATTTAATCATCACATAAGGAGCTAGATACGAAAAGACTGTATATATTAGGAAACTCCCGATATCCCGATTGACCAACACGCACCTGCATCTGTACATAACATGGGTAATTGGAAAATTTATTATAAAATAAAAAACCGCTGCCCAAGGAATCACTACTTCCACATCCAGATTTTCTATCCAAGTCACTCACAACGAAAACATTTTGTGGAAATAATTGCTTATGGAACTTTAATAATATAATATTTGAAATCCTCTACCTCAAAAACCTATAAAACGATACCCCACATCAGTAGTGAGGTGGGGGTGGTGATAGGGGGATGGTAGTGGGAATGGATGAAGTAAAAAAATATTTTGAGGTTTCTGGTTCTTGTACACACACTAAATCACATTTTTTTTCATCCCCTTTAATAATGGGGTGGGGGTGGTAATGGGGGTAATGCCAAAATTTTTTTTGAGACCTTAGCTTCTCTTGTATACACTAAATACCAATTTTCTGGACTCTTACCTGCTTGATTTACCTATTTACCCCAAATTTACCTCAATTTACACCCAACCTTTCGATGAAACAAGATGAAAATATAATCTAGTTCCAGATCACGTTAAAATACCAAGTTTCAAATCAATATCTTAAACGGTTCCAGAGTAAACGTGCGCACAAAAAAAAGTTACAGGCCTACAGACAGACAGACAGACAAACAGAAATGTTGTTTTCGCTCAAACTTAAAATCTCGATGTTTCATGACATTCTAAGCCTATTTAAACAATAAAAAAATTTGAAAACAATTTTTGTCGTTACTATACTTCCACTGGATGTGGAAGTAATTATTTTGCAATTTTTGTAGAAGCTAAACATTCTCATCGAAAGTTCCATCCATCTACAAACCCAAACTTTATATTGTGATTGGTTCTGTTTTGCAATGCCTAAAAGGTACCAAATATAGTATATTGGCTTTTAGATACATTTAGCGACAAATAGTTATTGTCTGATGAGGACGTAATACTGCCAAGATCAGTATTTTTTATAGCAAAATCTTAGATTTTTACTAGATCACAGCTTAGATATAACTCAAATTCATCCGCATGCCTATGCAGTTTATAACAATTTGGGACAAGCTGAACGTCCGATGTATATATTGAAAATAACAGTTGACCCAAAATTGAGCCCAGAGGAACACCAGAACGGATTTACCTTAAAGCTGAATACTTTAAGCCGTCTTCATAGTAAACCGTTGTCAACTGAGAACGATCATGCAAATGGTTATGGAACGATGAGCATATTAAATCTGATATATAGAATACTTTTAACTTGGCCAAATGACAGTCTATATTAAACGTATCAAATGCTTTCGACATTATCCAGTAATAATAGGGATGCAATACGAGAGTTGTCTCTAGCTTGAAGTACGTCAACAGCTGAATTAGGTGAAGAAGTCGAACTATGAAGTTCTATGTTTTGTTTTTTTTATGTAGAGGATTTTGTTTTAAAAAAGCACTGAAATAAAGTATACAGGGCAATTAATTAAACACAAGTAAATATTTGACAAAAAATCTTAAAAATAATCAATTGACGAAAATTATAGGTATGCAAAACAAGCAAGAAAAACTGATCATTATTATACTTATATACAAACGAATTTCTAAAACTGTAAATGTAGCTCATATAGATAAAATTTTCATATCAACTTTTAGTGGAGCGGAATTTAGGTACAAATCGTTCAAAAAAATTTTTCGGAGTTGAAAGATGGAATCTAGACCATCTGATAGAGAAATAAATAACGTATTATATTCCCGGTTAATGACCTTTTTCCTTGGTCGAGACAAAATTTGTGAGCATTTAATTCAGAGAATATCGCGCGCCTGCAAGTAAAAAAACATATTAATCGGAAACTACTGAACTTAGGTGAATGATTCTAGATTTGATTTATAAAGCTTATTCCATATAATAATTCTACATTAGAAAAGTGTCGTAATTCGACTTATTACATTCTGAAAAAACAATATATATTTTGCAATAATTGATAAAAAATGCTAATGTATTGCTTTCACAGTGGTATAACTTTTTATTTCACGATATCGATTTCAAATTTTTATATCAACCTCTTCCCTGATGTTGGAACATTTTCTGTCATATACCATATTTTCGCGTTTCATAAATAAAGACTATAGAGATATTTGAACACGCGCACGTCGCATTAGTTAAGTAGCGCATTGCGAGTGGGATAATGATGGATAGATACGTGAACTAGCGCATCGAAAAAGGAGGGACTGACATAATACAGTAATACTAATGGAGTATTATTATTGTGGTGCCTACCTGCTGTTATGAAATAAAACACAGTTAAGAAAAAAATAATTTTAATTACCAATGAATAAATTATTTTAAAATATTTAATCGTTTTTATATTTTTGTTGTTTACGTCCAAAAAGTTTTATCTCATTTGATGTTTTTTATGTTACTTGCACTTTTTATATATTTACACTTTTTATACATTACTATTAACTTTTATATTTTACTTTTAGTGAATTAATCAATTAATTAAGTGCTCCATTTGGTGGTTTTCCACATGTATATGACGAACCTGATCCGTATCTATGTATAAGGCAAAAAAGGAAATAAAGCATTTGATTTGATTTGAATTTTGATCATAAAAAAATTAAATAAAAATGTTCAAAAATCAAGTTCTTCATTAATTGGTTCAATTTGAATCGTAACATTACGGCATTCTTTCCACCTGCAGGCCGATGTACATTTTGGATTTTCTCGAAGACATGGACATTTTGCCGAAATGCAATTTTTATCTCGGTTTATTATGTAAGAAACGATGACCACAGTTTTAACAAATAAAAATAATAACTTTTAGAAATCAACCAAAGCTCAACTTCTCTCATTTGCGAGGTACAGAAGCGTTGCGTGAAATGTTAGCCACCCTGTAGAGTATAAATTCCTCAACAAAAGACGTCTTGAGATAATAAGCCCACTGGTGAAATATAGCACCTAATAATTCTGGACAAATTCCAAATTGCACTTACAAAAACCGTCCACGGTATTGCACTCGATTTATTACAAAACATGATGTATTTATTTATAAACTCCTTTGTGCTTGAAAAAACATTCCAAAATGCATCTTACACACACACATGTTAAGAAACTGTGCTGTGTGATTTATAACAACGTTATATTTCAAAGCCCAGCGCTTAACTCCATCAAAAACAGTTTTAAAGTCATATTTCAACTTCATTAAGAGATGAAGCTCGGAGTCAAAGGACACTCCCTCTATTTTATTTATCTGAATAGTGAGGAATTTGATTTACAGTGCTCTCGCCGTTCAGGCAGACGCTGCCTCGTCATGGCTAAATTGACGTGCAAGTGTAATTATTACTACAAAATGGGAGAGTCGGATCATTCCAAGCTAGTTCTTATGAAGAATAGAGACTGAGGTTGCCAATTAAAAAAACACTTTCCCGCACCACCGACCGCGCAAAAAGTTAACTAAAATGGTACCACGTAAGTGGCATATTTTAAATGCTACACTTCTTTTTAATTCAATTTTTATTTTTTAGTTTAAGTGTGCCATGACTATTCCAATTTATTTCAATCAACCCATATAATGCTAGAAAAATCTAAATCACGTTGAAAATACTAAATGATGCGATTTATGAGTAAACAAAAATGTTCAAAATGGTTTTTTGGGTAAAACTTAAACAATTTTTTCAAATGTAATCATATTGGTGAGTACCAAGGTACTATGCAATATTAGATAGATAGATAGATTTTTATTCCGTTTCAATTCATAAATATTATGTATAAAACAGGTCACACGTTAAAAGAAAACAAATACAAAGTAAAATTTGACAGAGATTAAAAATATATTAGGATTAACTGGCCGAGTTAAAAGCAAAATATTCTTGTACTAAGTAAGGTTCGATGCTGTATATATGTTGGAAGGCATGTTTAGTGAAACATTTAAGGTTAACATTATCTTTCATATCCGTGGGAAGTGCATTGAAAAATTTCAGTGCTGCATAAAATGGTCATTTTTCGGTAAGTGTCAGTCGGTGCACTAGATAGGCATAATTGCCCTTGTGCCTGGTACCATATGTGTGATTTGTCTTTACATTTAGGAACTCAAAATTGTTCCTGTGCAGATATGTTAAACAAGAGTAAATGTATAAACCGGGTATCGTTAATAGTCTATTTTTATTGAAACAACCTCTGCAAGACTCATTGTATTTCATTTTAAAAATCACTCTGACTGCCCTTTTTTGTATTTTGAAAATTTTGGGAAGCTCTGTTGAGCCTCCCCAAATCTCGATGCCGTATTTGGCTATGGAAAGAAAATTTGCATGGTACACAGTTAAGAGAGTAAATACATTGAAAGAACGTGATAAAACTCTGAGAGCGAAACATGATTTATTTAATTTACTGATTAAATCATCAGTATGCGTGAGCCATTTGATGTTATTGTCTAAGGTTACACTCAGCAATTTTGTTGAAGTTAATGTTGCTACCGGCACTGCATCGGTTAGATGTTCCGCTACTTGGACATTAGATCTGTCGGTTTTAAAAACTACGCAACTGGTTTTGGCTTCATTTAAAACAAGATTGTTGCGGTTGAACCAGTGTTTTATACTGCTCCAGGTCCGCTCTAGCATGACCGTAATTTCTTCGAGATTTTTGCCCATTATCAATACATTGGTATCGTCAGCATAACTGACAATTTTTACTTTTGAATATTCCTCAAGTGCATGGGGTAGATCATTTATAAAAATTATGAAAAGTAGCGGCCCAAGTACACTACCTTGGGGCACACCGTAGTTGAATTCAAGAAGTTTGGATTCATATTTCTCCCCATTTCTCGTGATGCGGGTTTTTTGTTTCCTATTCAGCAAGTAGGATTCAAACCATTGCAAGCTAACATCTCTGATTCCAATTTTTTCTAATTTGGTTAAAAGCTTATTGTGATTTAGGCTATCGAATGCCTTGGAAAGGTCAAGGAAAAGTCCACAAACAATTTCCCGCCTTTCCAGCGCACTCGACCATTACCATTAATAAGAAATCTTCTGATATACACGGGTATCAGTTTCATGTCATTAAAAAAAGCCGGTGGTGGGAACGACTAAACGAACAAAAAAACCTTATATAACATGGGGTCTAAAGCCCATAGTTTTAGAAAAAAATAAGTAAACAAAAATTTTGAAAATTTTCAGTAATATTGTTTGAGAACTGCTGGAATGTTGAGATAGGCTTTTATCTTTGCGTATGTCGGCGCTTCTAACCATCAAATACGCTAATATGACTCTATCAAAGTGTCGCGCTCCTTTGTTAGAGACCGCGCGTCGGCGAGGACACAAGTTGATAATCATCACACTTTTTTATGGCTTTTTAAAAGTAGGTAAGGTAAGGTCTTTAGCGGTGCGGTAAGGGTGAAAGACGTCGGCATTTTCTGAGGGCTTAGTAGATCTGAAGAAAACTATACTCTCCCTTGTGCAATATTTTAGTTTCTGTGGGCACTTCGTTAAGTACACACGTTCCAACCCGTTCATTGTTTTTGTATGTTGCTTTTGTTCTTTGTGATTTTTGGGCCACGTATTTACAGTTAAGATTTATTTTGTTGACTTACCGTTCAAGTCGTTAAGTTCTTGATTACGTACAGACACTACTTACTTGTTCGTTCTTTTTGTGTTGCTTTTTGGATTTTGGACCAAGTTTTTGTTTTTATTTGCTTTATTGACAACGTTAGTTGATAGTTTAGTGTGTGGTATTTTAAAACGCAGATTTTGAACGCTATGGGAGATTACACTTACCCAGAGCTCGTGGAAATGCAGCTGCTGCGGAACAGCTTTATAATAATAATTTATTGGTAAGTTCTAGATTTATCGAATATTTTAGTTTTCGATACCTGATTGGCAATTCGTTAAATAAATCATATTTTTTCCTAACTTAAAATACACATAATTGTTTTCTGTTATCGTATCTCAGACGTCTAACTCTTTATTTTGCAATAATTACGCATTTTTTAAGCTTTTAACCCAGAACACTCATTTAGGTTACAAATGTTAATAAAGCACATTTAAGTCTGATAAATTATAAACAACAATAAAAGCTTCAATATTTTGTTCTAAATTAAAAAAACACACATGTAAAGAAATGCTGTGTTTAAACCTCTACGCCCATCATTTGCTTGCAGTTCTGCAAAAGGAGATAACGAATTATTTACATTTTTATAACTGGTTCGGTTGAGGCGGTCATCAAAGGTGCCGCCCTTCTTTGCTTTGAAACGCGGGCCGGCGAGAACGAGTCGGTCGGTAATCTTTGCACTTTTTTTGACAATTTAAAAATTTTATAATTGGGAAGTACACGTCCATTGACCCAGAAAGGCAATGGTTCTCAATTTCCTACCCTAATATTCAAATTGTTAGCCTAGGTCAGTTTTTTCAATGTGCCCCTAGAGGAAAAAGTCATAAAGGTTTTTTGTTTGTCTAGTCGGTCCCCATTACCAGTTTTTTTTTAATGACATGAAACTGATTACACCCTGAATACCCACTTTGCATCTAAACAACTGAAATTACAGACCATCAAAAATTAAAATATTTAATTTTCTTCTAATAAATGGCAAGCAGTAACTTACAGAGACGAACCCAGCTATTTTTTTTTGGGGGGGGGGGGGGGAAGCTACAACTAATTTGCCAACTGCCCATTTTTTTTACAACTTATATTTTCTTATGTTTTTTTTTATTTCAGACTTAATCTATAAGTAGCCTAGCGATACAAATATTATGCAAAAGAAGTTTAACTAAACTACATGATGTAGGCGCTAGACCTAAGTTGACCCCGCGCTCTCCTTCGTCTAGAAGCTACTGGATGAGGTAACCATTATAGTTTAATGACCGTGGAGAAAAACAAGATACAATACGATTACGCGCAAGTCGGGGCGCAAGCTCGTGAACGTCCGCGCTAGTACGGCTACCGGCCACTTCTCACTTCACATTGTGATACGCAATAGGTAGCATTAAGGCAGGGAGCCAGCCTTATCGGCATGCTTTGAACTCATTCGTAAAAGAGAACTGGTCCGCTGGAATTCCAATTATCTTCAAAGCGTACCAACAATGTCGGGTCCCAGCAGCTGGATCGTCTGTAGACCCCGTTATAGTCCCAGATTCTAATTCAGTGTCCTCTAAGAATTCAATATTTTAACAATTTCTGACCGACAACAATTTGTTATTATTATTATCTCTCGTTGAGAGGTTGGTAACTGATATTAGTGGTACTCAGTATAAACCAACAACCAACGACTTTATAGCTAGGACAAAGCATTGTATTGATAAAGGCAAAAAGGAGTAATATTCTAATATTTCTAATGTAAGACAGTCTTTGTGAATTGTATGCTCTGGCCGTGCCGTCTACTGGGTCGAACGTCGAATTTCCGCGAGTTGACGAGTTTATTTTGTTGGCCCGTCGCGTAGGCCTGTCGCGTAGGCCCGTCGCGTAGGCCCGTCGGCGTTGTGCGTTGTCCGTCGACTATTCGGTGGCTGTCACATCAGTCGCATCTAGTCATAAATAATATCAATTAAAATTATTTATAAAAAATGGTCATAGTGACAGTGTCATTTAATTCTTATCAAATCATTATTCGTTTTTTTGCAATTATACCCAATAAAGATTTTTTTACATTTTTGGTGATTTTCTCAACTCAATCAACATTGGGGGGGGGGGGCATACCCCCCCATAACCCCCCGTGGGCTCGTCTCTGAGTAACTAAGGTGGCTTTGAAAACAATCAAATATTAGGCTTGTCAAACTTTTTTGTTGGCTTATCAGTGTTTTCATTATAATTTTAAGCATTGGCAGAATTGATAAAGACAAGGAGTAAGCGCCAAAGAGAGAT
This sequence comes from Rutpela maculata, assembly GCA_936432065.2. Lineage (NCBI taxonomy): Eukaryota > Metazoa > Arthropoda > Insecta > Coleoptera > Cerambycidae > Rutpela > Rutpela maculata. The sequence continues at coordinate 142,722,503 of OW386290.2, forward strand.
GGCGCTCAGAAAGAACCAAAATAAATGAAAATATGCAAGCGCAATTTATGAGTTGCAGTTGACTACACATTTATTATGCGTGTAAAAAATGTCGGCGTCTTTGGGGTTGCGGTAAAGATCAAAGACATATATGGTTCGATGTTTAACAATGCGAGTTGATTCGTTTAGTCAGAGATAAGGCTAGATCATGCTGTTGAATTAATTTACGGCATCCTGACCATCATCCTCCCATTCGCCATAAATTGGTAGCAACCATCAATAACAGTTTTCACAGTACAGGAAATGTTTGTAAGTTAAGACCAAAGAATTACAATTTACAAAATCGGCAAATTGAAAACGAACAACGCATTTTACAATATTTTAGAGAAAATCCAAGATATAGCATAAGGCAAGTAGCATTAAATCTAAATAATAAGAACATGGTTTGGCGCTGCTGGTTTGGCGCTGCTTGAAAAAACATTCAAGTCAAAATATTTACATACCCTAGAAGATGGTGATACAGACAGCAGATTGGATTTCTGTTTTTGGGCCCAGGGCGAATTTTTAAACAAGGTATACATTTTTTGAAAAACGTCATATTTACTGATGTGATGAGGCAACATTTACCACCAATGGGATAGTATCCTCCCAGAATTGCCATTTTTGGGCTGACGAAAATCCCCACTGGTTTATAAGTATTAAAAGGCAATAAGTGAATTCTTTTCATCTGCACTAGTGCAGACAATAGAAGGAGATATAGAGAGATTATACATACGTTGAAAACAGATACATTTGCTCTGGTGCAGACAGTGCAGACGAAAAGAACTGACCTATCATGTGTCAAAAGTTAACGTTTGGTGTGGTTCATGGAATGGCCAGATTATTGGGCCTTTTTTCATTTCGAGATTGAATGGGGAAGCGTATACAAATTTCTTGCAAAATGAAATGTAATTCTTTCTCGATAATCTGCTGTAAGATGTCAGAAGAGACTTATATTATCAACATGACGGTGCCCCGGCTCATAACGTTGCAAGGGGTTGGCTAGAAGACAATTTTCCAGGTAGATGGATAGATCTAAGAAGACAAGTGCAGGAGTTTCCCCCTACGTCTCCAGCTCCATGAAAAGTGGGACGCACTGTATATATCTTTTACAGAAACTAAGAAGCTGATGAACATTTCTGAAAATATTCCTGTACCTATATCGTTATTGGCATCGTAGGCCAAGAGTTTTTATTAAAAAAGTGGGACACGCTTTCTTTTGTTGGTCAGTAGCTTTAATTAAAAAAAAAATCATGAAAATCGCTCTAGCGAGAGACGCTTGGAAAACGCCCTCCTTTTTAAATATACATTTTTTTAATTCCGCCTTGTATGCATATGGAAATAACAGATTTGGCCGAATTGGCGCCTTACATACTTGCCACTTTGTTATCTGCTCGTTACTACTTAAACTTGATCAAACAGGATTACGTATTGATTTTAGGGGTGTCACTTTGACCTTGACGCAGAGAAGTATGGAAATAGCCAAGATATTAATAATTCGTCAACGGCTGACTTGAATCTCTCGATTATTTATTAATCGGCAAACAAGTTCGATCCGATTAAATATGCACTCGATTACTCGATAAAAGATTCTTTATTTCTATGTACTATATAAATATACGCGTAACATATTGAGGGATATTTCCTGAATATTGAATATTTATCAAAATTAACGTTATTTAAAGAAATGATAGTCAATACGTGTTGAAAGTTTTCTCGTAAATATATTAGCAGGTTTTAAAAAGTATAATTACACACGAAAAAAACAGGAACAAAATTTCAAATGATGTAACCGTAATTAAAAATAGTGCTAATATTGGTTTAGGCATAAATATTATTATGTACATTTTTGTATAAATATTATTACTAAATTTGTTTGTTAATGAGTTATTTCCAAATCCATGTTTTTATTGTAGCTGCCGTGAGGTAAATATCATATTCCTATTCTCAAATATATACAGTGTGTCCCACTTTCTATGGAGCCACTCTCATATCTCGCTCATCTGATATGGGAATATTTTGAAATTTTGGTGGTGAATAGATACCTATAAAGTGAGTCTTAAGACCACATTTGATTTTGGTCAGAGGCGTCCGATTGTAGGATAGAGAAGGGGGGTCGATATTCAATAAAAAGTATTAGCGATTTGTTTAGAAAAATACCAGTAAGATATTCTTAATTGCTACCTTTAGAAACACCTTTGTACAAGAAAACAGCGTAATGGGTTCAAAGGTGTTTGAGATAGGGGCCGTCAAAAAAACAATGTTTTCAACTAAAAATAATTTTTATCTGTAAAACGGATTCTCAAATGAAAAAAATGATATATTCTTCATTTTTTTATTAGAATAATGTATTGTACTAGTTCGAATTATATAGTAATTATTTATTTAATAAGGCAAGAATTCTAATTCGTGCATACCTACCATTTTTTTAACAAATAATCTTACGTTGCTCAAACCTTTTTCTTAGATGGCGTGTAACTTTTCTAATCTCAGTCGGAGTGATTTCAACACATGCTTGTCTAATTCTGATCACTAACTCTTCTTGGCTACGTGGTCTGATCTTGTACTCTATATTTTTTAAACGACCCCACAAATAGAAATCAAGTGGCGTCAGGTCCGGAGACCTAGGGGGAAACTCCTGCAGTCAAGTGACTCCTTTGACCTATCCATCTACCTGGAAAATTGCCTTCTAGCCGACCTCTTGCAACGTTATGAGCCGGAGCATCATCAAGTTGATAATACAAGTCTTTTCTGACATCTTGCGGGGTCATTCCATGCCAAATCAACCAATAAAAATAAAATTTTGAAACTTGACTTCTCCGATTTTGATAATTTTTGGTGAAAATGTTGTACCTGTCAACAACATGAAAATTTCAATTTTTTGATTTTTTGTGATTATTGGTTCTTGAGTAATAAGTCTTTGAAAATTGAAAGGAAGTCAGTAATTTTGGAAAATAGGGATTTTTAAATAACAATATCTCCAAAACGATAAGAGATATAAGGGTGGCACAAACGTCAATTTATGGTGTTTAAGCAATATGTTTCTATTTGTAGTTAAAAAATGTTGTAACCTGAAATTTAAAGGTCGAGGTCAAGGTCACAAGTATAAAAGTAATTTTTCTCAAAAAGCATATTTTTGAAAATTATTTAAAAAATTGTATTTGTCCCTGGTGGTCATATCTACCATTGCATACAATTTCAAAGTGGGGCAACAACGGGAACATTGTACAAAAAATATTATTTTAGGACAATGTGTACTTTCAAGACACTAATCGCAAAGTTTAGTATTTTATTTTGCAATTTACAATTTTGAATTTACATAATCAAAAGAGTTGTTATTATTAGTCTTGGAAATAGGTTTGAGTAACCACCCCCACCCCCCCACGTTTCCCTGCCACAACCACTTTTGTCATACATGATAACATGATTGCGATAATAAGCATAATTAAATACCAAATGGGTAATATAGAATGAAATATGTTGTACGCAAAAAAAAAACATTTATTGGTGGTACCCATGGGCGCAGCCAGGGGCGTACCCAGGATTTTGTTTCGGGGGGGTTCGACTAACAAAAAATGTTTGTAAATGTAAATATACACTTTTCTTTTAACAATTTCCACCAAAGGTTAGCTTTTGGATATGAAAAGTATATATTTTCTGGGGGGTTCGAACCCCGCTAACCCCCCCCCCTGGGTACGGCCTTGAGTACACATCCTAGCCACCAGAAATCATCATACATGGCACTGACAAAGCCAGAAATTTCCTCAAATTCTATATTAGGTAAACCAACTCCAAGGTTAAATTCAGTACTCTTACTGCTGTTTAGAGTTTTCCTCTCAAAACCATTTCTTTCTTAGGTATGAAACAATGGTATTGTTGAATTCCATGAACAGGTTTCATTTTGTCAAATCTGCTTTCAAGAGATAAAGTATAAAGTATTCTGCTGATGGTCATCATCTGTGCAATAAATAATATTAAAAATTTTTATGCTCTCAGTCACAAAGGTGTCGAGGTGTTAAAATTTGATCAGAGTAATGTCGTTATAGACTTGCTTTCGCCGCAAGTCGTTTTACAGTTCCACCTAGTCCATCACATACATTTTTGCCATGACTGGTAGCAAAAAAATGCCATTCTGCTTTTACGTTATAATAATCAGACTCGCGAAAACGCATATTTAACATGTTTTGTCGGTTTTTATCCATTGCTCTATTGATAATATTAAGTAATAATTTAATTTGATTTAAAATTTGATTTAAAATGTTCAAAACCTGATAAATATACACCTAATTATCCACTATCCGCGGCAAACGACGGATCTAGGCTAGTCGCGCGCCGGGTCTGAGCGACGCGGTTAGGCGATATTTTTATGTACCAACACTTTTATTATTTATTTACTTACTTATTTGTCGTCACCCCACTTTCAATATTGGCACAGAGGTACAGGAAAGTTCAGTTAATATTACTTAATTTTTTAAGTTGAAAAAAAAAATTACTTTTTTAGATAATACCATTTGAGTATTTATGATCTTGAGAGTGACCTTGAGACAAAGAAATTATGTCCATTTTTTTAAATAGAAATAAACTTTAGTTCATAAGCTACAAAACGAGTGCTTATACAAAAAATTTCTTCTTCAGCATCCTCAGATAATAATTATTAAAAATACCCCTGTTGTAATAAAATGTGTTAATTTTTTATTCTTTCGAGTCCTATAGAAAAAAAACTACTCGTCAGAAAAATTTTAAATTCTGGATTTTTAATACCTTGGAGGGGTTAAACATGTGTACCAAAATTCGTTAAAATCTGAATGGTAATTTTTTTTTGCTTGGTTGATTTGATATGGAATGACCCTGCGGCAGATTATTTCGTTTTGCAACAAATTTGGATACGCTTCCCCATTCAATTTCGGAATAAAAAAAGGCCAAATAATCTGGTCATTCCATAGACCACAATAAACGTTAACATACTGCCTTTTAGTACTGATAAACCAGTGGGGATTTTCGTCAGACCAAAAACGGCGATTCTGACAGCATACTATCCCATTGGTGGTAAATGATGCCTCATCAGTAAATGTAACGTTTTTCAGAAAATGATTGTTTAAAAATTCACCCTGGGCCCAAACACAGAAATCCAATTTTTTTCGTGGCGTACTAAGGTCTTTATTAACATTCCGTTGAAGCAACGTCGAGCGCGGTTAGTACTTGGATGGGTGACCACCCATCTTGGGAAATACAGCGTTCTCGTCCCACCTTCTAGCGGCTTGTATATCAGTGTATACGCGAAAGCTACGTAATTTCGGACGAGGATTACGTAGTGGATATAACATCCTTCAGAGGGGATGTAAAGCAGGCGGTCCCTTGTCTATTAAATGTTAGGCAAGTAAAAGATCCCTACTCTTCTTAAGGGAAGAGGTTCGGCAAAATTTCCAAGTTGGGGGTAGCTCGTCTCCTGGCGTCGGTGATAAGCCCTGGTAGCGGAAATAGGCCAACGTTAAATAAATAGATAAAAAAAAAGGTCTTTATTGAAGATTATTTAGAAAAATGGTAGGCATGTACGAATTAGAATTTTTGCCTTATTAAGTATTAAATAAATATTTGTTTGTAAAATCAATTCAAACTAGTACAATACATTATTCTGAACAAAAAATGAAGAATACATTTTTTTCTTTTGAGAATCTGTTTTACAGATAAAAATTATTTTTAGTTGAAAAAATTGTTTTTTTGACAGCCATAGTGGCAGTCTCGTACAAAGAAAAAAGACATAGTCACAGAAGACCTATACCAGAAACGACTTTTTGGCCTTCCCGCCAATATTGAATTTTATGCGCATATGTCATATGTCGGTGGTATTAATGTCAACCTATAAATCCGCAGGTTTCTAAATTCACCGGTGGAGCGTACCGGTAAGCAATAACATTATATGATTGGCTATTTTGAAAACCAAAGCCAAAATCAGCTTCGAATTTTATCAACCAATGCGTCCAGCGGTGAATTTAGAAAGGTGCGGATTTATAGGTTGACAATACCACCGACAAGATGGCCGAAGGTCACCCCAATTTACCAATGAAAGGGTGCGCTTGCACGCACTCAGTAATTTAGTCTAGTCGCTTAGTAATTTAGTACTCGACCAATGTGGACAGCGTGTTTTAGCCAAGTAATTTAGTGGAAAGCAATTACTAAATTACTGGACCGTCTCTCTACTCGACTAAATTACTGGATGCGTGCAAACGCACCCAAACATCGAACGTACCTCCGACAGTGACGCTTCTGGTATAGGTCTTCTATGGTTCAGGTGAGTACTTTGCCCAGCTCTACTCACCGGACCTGTCGAACCGCCGCTGGTCGCACAATCAACCTGTCCGCATTCATATCGATTCGATTCGTGTAATCAGCCGTTCATAATGCAATCAAATGTGGCTATAATAAAGAAGTAAAACGGAACACCAGCGCATGCATCGCCTGTGTAAATCATAGGTTCTATTTCACAATCCCGGCTATTATGGCGGAGTGGAATCGAACGATAATCTCCAAAACAAAACGACCGGACGGGCATTAAAACTGTAACGCCAATTTGGAGGCACGGATTTAATGGACGACAAAAAGGTAGAAGTTTCGTAACGACACAATAAGAAAAAAACTCTGTAATGATTCCAGAAGAGTGTAATTTGCGTGTCATGAAGAATGGAAAAGTATACCTGTAACTGTTAACTGCGTTGTGTAGTCTGTTATAATTTACGAAAAAATGTACACAGTAGCTATGAACGTTACTGTTGGTATTATTTAAGGATAAAATAACAATATTGAACTCTTTTTTGCAAGCAAAATATTTCTTCAATGACGCTGTCTTTCTCGCAGATCTGAACTATTAGTACACGCCAATTAGATTAAAAAACAGCGAATAGAACTAATAGAAGAAACAATTTTTCAAAAAAACCACCCTTAACTGGGACTTACCGCTGGTTTTTCACTTTTATTTTGTAAACCGTTCGTCGGAAGAGAAAAATGTATACGACATAAAAAATTTGTCGTTAAATTCTGCACAAAAAATGTCCTATTGGTCTTGTAGCTTATCCCCACCTATTTTGCGCTAACAGCGTACAGGTAAAAATCGATCTTACACGAAGTTTCACAGTGAATATCTCAAAACAGGTTACTTTATCGAGAAAAATGCTCAGGAATGAATTTATAGAGCGGAATTTTCTCTATAAGATGCATGTATAGCGAGTTTGGACGCAAGTGATTTTTATTTATTTTCGTCTTTTTTCCACACAGATGGGTTTATAATTATGCATAAAATATATATAGACCGACGAAGATATAAGGACGGCCTCAGGCTATACCCGGAAGGATCACGGCAATAAAAACTTCAGACATGAATAATTACCTTAAATGTATATACAGGAGAGATTTAAAAACCAGGGAATCAAAACAATTACTGCTGTAGACGACGCTGACGAACTCATAGCTCAAACCGTCTTAAATGAATCTCATGACGATACAGTGGTCATTGTCGGACAAGATATCGATCTTCTCGCATTGATTATCACTTTCGCACCTGAAGATAAAGATATCCGTTTCTTAAGAGAGGCTCAGGGAAAAATAAAGCGTACAGTTCTCGTCAGGATTTGAAAAAAAAACATTTTTTTTTCATTTTAAACAAAAAAACAGTTTTTTTGTTTTGAACAGTTTTTTTGTTTAAAACAGTTTTTTTAAAGTTTTAAATGGTATGTTTAAAACAAGTTTAAAACGTTTAAAACTATATTCAACTAAAATTAAATGGTGCCAGGCACACTATGTCTCCTACTACTACTTGATGTCAGATGGCGCCCTTAAACGGATTTTACACCACTCTGCAAATAAAATGCTCAGTTTAGTGCACGTGACCACTATATCGGAATTATTTATCGGAATGGACCATCATCGGCACTTTTCCTGTTTCTCCACAAACTCCAAAATAATACATTTATTTAAAACATTGCACTGTGTTTTAAAAAGTTGTTTAAAACATCGCTTTGTGTACTAAATATGTTTTAAGCATTTGTTTAAAACACAGTGCGACGTTTTAAACATGTTTTAAACACTGTGTTTAAAACATTTTGTTTTAAACATGCCAACCCTGGCAGGGTTGGAAAAAAAAACAGTTTTTTTTCATTTTAAACAAAAAAACAGTTTTTTTTTGTTTTGAACAGTTTTTTTTGTTTAAAACAGGTTTTTTTTAAATTTTTCAAGGTATGTTTAAAACGTGTTTAAAACAGGTTTAAAACGTTTAAAACTATATTCAACTAAATATTCAACTAAAATTAAATGGTGCCAGGCACACTGTCTGTTACTACTAGTTGATGTCAGATGGCGCTCTTAAACAGATTTTACAGCACTCTGTAAATAAAATGCTCAGTTTAGTGCACGTAACCACTACATCGGAATTATTTATCGGAATGGACCATCATCGGCACTTTTCCTGTTTCTCCACAAACTCCAAAATAATACATTTATTTAAAACATTGCACTGTGTTTTAAAAAGTTGTTTAAAACATCGCTTTGTGTACTAAATATGTTTTAAGCATTTGTTTAAAACACAGTGCGACGTTTTAAACATGTTTTAAACACTGTGTTTAAAACATTTTGTTTTAAACATGCCAACCCTGGCAGGGTTGGAAAAAAAAACAGTTTTTTTTCATTTTAAACAAAAAAACAGTTTTTTTTTGTTTTGAACAGTTTTTTTTGTTTAAAACAGGTTTTTTTTTAATTTTTCAAGGTATGTTTAAAACGTGTTTAAAACAGGTTTAAAACGTTTAAAACTATATTCAACTAAATATTCAACTAAAATTAAATGGTGCCAGGCACACTGTCTGTTACTACTAGTTGATGTCAGATGGCGCTCTTAAACAGATTTTACAGCACTCTGTAAATAAAATGCTCAGTTTAGTGCACGTAACCACTACATCGGAATTATTTATCGGAATGGACCATCATCGGCACTTTTCCTGTTTCTCCACAAACTCCAAAATAATACATTTATTTAAAACATTGCACTGTGTTTTAAAAAGTTGTTTAAAACATCGCTTTGTGTACTAAATATGTTTTAAGCATTTGTTTAAAACACAGTGCGACGTTTTAAACATGTTTTAAACACTGTGTTTAAAACATTTTGTTTTAAACATGCCAACCCTGGCAGGGTTGGAAAAAAAAACAGTTTTTTTTCATTTTAAACAAAAAAACAGTTTTTTTTTGTTTTGAACAGTTTTTTTTGTTTAAAACAGGTTTTTTTTTAATTTTTCAAGGTATGTTTAAAACGTGTTTAAAACAGGTTTAAAACGTTTAAAACTATATTCAACTAAATATTCAACTAAAATTAAATGGTGCCAGGCACACTGTCTGTTACTACTAGTTGATGTCAGATGGCGCTCTTAAACAGATTTTACAGCACTCTGTAAATAAAATGCTCAGTTTAGTGCACGTAACCACTACATCGGAATTATTTATCGGAATGGACCATCATCGGCACTTTTCCTGTTTCTCCACAAACTCCAAAATAATACATTTATTTAAAACATTGCACTGTGTTTTAAAAAGTTGTTTAAAACATCGCTTTGTGTACTAAATATGTTTTAAGCATTTGTTTAAAACACAGTGCGACGTTTTAAACATGTTTTAAACACTGTGTTTAAAACATTTTGTTTTAAACATGCCAACCCTGGCAGGGTTGGAAAAAAAAACAGTTTTTTTTCATTTTAAACAAAAAAACAGTTTTTTTTTGTTTTGAACAGTTTTTTTTGTTTAAAACAGGTTTTTTTTTAATTTTTCAAGGTATGTTTAAAACGTGTTTAAAACAGGTTTAAAACGTTTAAAACTATATTCAACTAAATATTCAACTAAAATTAAATGGTGCCAGGCACACTGTCTGTTACTACTAGTTGATGTCAGATGGCGCTCTTAAACAGATTTTACAGCACTCTGTAAATAAAATGCTCAGTTTAGTGCACGTAACCACTACATCGGAATTATTTATCGGAATGGACCATCATCGGCACTTTTCCTGTTTCTCCACAAACTCCAAAATAATACATTTATTTAAAACATTGCACTGTGTTTTAAAAAGTTGTTTAAAACATCGCTTTGTGTACTAAATATGTTTTAAGCATTTGTTTAAAACACAGTGCGACGTTTTAAACATGTTTTAAACACTGTGTTTAAAACATTTTGTTTTAAACATGCCAACCCTGGCAGGGTTGGAAAAAAAAACAGTTTTTTTTCATTTTAAACAAAAAAACAGTTTTTTTTTGTTTTGAACAGTTTTTTTTGTTTAAAACAGGTTTTTTTTTAATTTTTCAAGGTATGTTTAAAACGTGTTTAAAACAGGTTTAAAACGTTTAAAACTATATTCAACTAAATATTCAACTAAAATTAAATGGTGCCAGGCACACTGTCTGTTACTACTAGTTGATGTCAGATGGCGCTCTTAAACAGATTTTACAGCACTCTGTAAATAAAATGCTCAGTTTAGTGCACGTAACCACTACATCGGAATTATTTATCGGAATGGACCATCATCGGCACTTTTCCTGTTTCTCCACAAACTCCAAAATAATACATTTATTTAAAACATTGCACTGTGTTTTAAAAAGTTGTTTAAAACATCGCTTTGTGTACTAAATATGTTTTAAGCATTTGTTTAAAACACAGTGCGACGTTTTAAACATGTTTTAAACACTGTGTTTAAAACATTTTGTTTTAAACATGCCAACCCTGGCAGGGTTGGAAAAAAAAACAGTTTTTTTTCATTTTAAACAAAAAAACAGTTTTTTTTTGTTTTGAACAGTTTTTTTTGTTTAAAACAGGTTTTTTTTTAATTTTTCAAGGTATGTTTAAAACGTGTTTAAAACAGGTTTAAAACGTTTAAAACTATATTCAACTAAATATTCAACTAAAATTAAATGGTGCCAGGCACACTGTCTGTTACTACTAGTTGATGTCAGATGGCGCTCTTAAACAGATTTTACAGCACTCTGTAAATAAAATGCTCAGTTTAGTGCACGTAACCACTACATCGGAATTATTTATCGGAATGGACCATCATCGGCACTTTTCCTGCTTTTCCACAAACTCCAAAATAATACATTTATTTAAAACATCGCACTGTGTTTTAAACTGTGTTTTAAACACTTGTTTAAAACATTGCATTTTGTATTAAATATGTTTTAAACATTTCTTTAAAACACAGTGCGATGTTTTAAACATGTTTTAAACACTTTGTTTAAAACATTTTGTTTTAATCATGCCAACCCTGCCTTGGTGAGGAGAAAACTTGGAATAGGGTCGGAAGAAAGTGGGCAACATCTTAGCACCCATTTATACCCCGAGTTACCAGCACCAATTTCCACCCTATAGCTAGTATCCTGCAACTGCAAAAAGGGTTGCGGAAAACGATGCAGCTGTGTTAAGGTTGGATTGCGCTGCTCAACAATGTGCTCTAATTGCCATGGCCAAGGATGTTTAAATTCCGAATTTGAAGAAGAGTTCGTCGATGAAGAACCCCTTAATGAGTAAAATTGGACAGAATTTTAATGGAATAGGCCTACAGGGGAAACCACTTTAAAAAAACGCTCCGAGAGCTCTACCTCGAGGGTGGTGTGGAAACGAGCTCAAATTAAAAAACACAGCTTTGTGGAAAAAAGGGGAAAATAAATAAAGTATCATGATTAGAGGATATTATTTAGGTATTATGCAAATCACAATTTACACGCTTTTTTATTTACTATGAAAATACATACTTTCTGTATATTGTTTTGATTAGTTTTCCAATAATGAGTGTTTTAAGACCGCCGGAGCGCATCACCAACCTTACAAATTTGAACAGATGGAACTACGTGTACTATTTGGCAATATTACATCGCGGATATCAACCAATAATTTCAGTGCAAATAGCAGTAGCAGCATTTTGTAATTCCTCTTCCAGGAGATAGGTGGAGGCCGCAAAAACCAAACAAATGAAAATGGTAGTGACCTTGAATCAACAATGCGAAGCATGCAATCTAATTTGAACCGTTTCAAGATAGAGTAATAGTAATTATGTATTATATTATCCGTCTCTGGACTTATAGTACAGTAACTAGAGGTTTTAACTTCGGAATAATGTTATATTGAACGGATTTCGTCCATTTTTGGCAGTATAATAGTAAAAGTTTCTATATTGTGCAGGGGCTTGTTAATTTATAGGGGGTGGATGCCACCTCAGGGAGTGGCACTTAAAAAATATATATGTTTATTGGAGCTGAAATAGAATCGAATTTTAAGAAGAAAAGGTTCTATGCAATTTTTCACATAAATTGATAGTTTTACTTCCACGTCCAGTGGAAGTATAGTAACGACAAAAAATTTTTTTTAAATTTTTATTGTCCAAATAGGCTTAAAATGTCATGAAACGTCGAGATTTTAAGTTTGAGCGAAAAAAATTTCGATGTCTGTCGGTCTGTCTGTAACTTTTTTTTGTTGTGCGCACGTTTACTCTGGAACCGTTTAAGATATTGACTTGAAATTTGGTACACATATGTCCTTCAACGAGATCTAGAACCAGATTATATTTTCATCTTGTTCCGTCGAAGAGTTGGGGGGTAAATTGCGGTAAATTTGGGGTAAATAGGTCAATCAAGCAGGTAAGAGTCCATAAAATTGGTATTTAGTATATACAAGAGAAGCTAAGGTCTCAAAAAAATGTTTGTCATTAGCCACCCCCATTACCACCCCCATCCCCTTATTAAAGGGGATGAAAAAAAATTGTGATTTAGTGTACCTATCTATGTACAGGAACCAGAAACCTTAAAATATTTTTTACTTCATCCACCCCCCACCCCACTACTGATGTAGGGTATCGTTTTATGGGTTTTTGGGGTAGAGGATTTCAAATATTCTATTATTAAAGTTCCATAAACAATTATTTTCACATACAGAGTTTTTTTCGTTGTGAGTGACTTGGATAGAGAATCTGGATGTGGAAGTAGTGATTCCTTGGGCAGCGGTTTTTAAGTTATAACGACTTCAAAATTGCGATTTTAGCTTAAAAAAAAAGGTATTTCCAAACGGCTTTCGTCAAATATCTCGAAAAGTATTACTTTATCGAAAAAATGATAGACCAGTTACAGAAAGTACAAACTGGAATTTAATTATATTTTTTGTTTATTGATGTAGGATTAATAGTTTCGGAGATATTTAAGTTTATATTTGGCATCCAAGTGTTTCAAAATTACCTTTAAAGTTTAAAATGCATTTTTTTTCTAAAGCAAGTGCTTTAAATGAGCAAAAAAATTTGAGCATCTAGATAATGCTGCATCTTAACGAAAAACTGTATTTCAGATAATTTTTTTAAATTACTGGCTAATTAAAGTAATAAAATGGCGACCATTTTATATAAAAAAATATAAATACGCATATTCTTCCGTCATAACTTTTTTATTTCTAATGCTACAGGAACGAATAAAAAATAATTTGAAAGCACAACTAATTGTCTTTAATCTCATTTCTTAGCTTGCGTGACATAGGTGTTACAATTTCTGAGATATTTAACATTTAAACTGCATTTTTCGTCTTACAAACGTTCGGACGCCATTTTTAAACTTTCATATCTTCGAAACTATTAAATCTATGTAAATAAATAAACAAGCGAAATTCATTATTAGTTTATGAGCTTTATTTTTGGTCTCTACCCATTTTTCAATAAAACTAATATTTGGAAAAGGAAAAAAAATTACGTTTTATCGAAAATATAGTGTAAACTGTATATTTTTTATAAGCAAGTACTGTATACAAACCAACAAAATTAAGCATCTACGTCATGCTATATATTAACGAGAAACAGTGTTTGAAATTCCTTTTTTTTTAATTACTGGCTAATTACAGTAACAAAATGGCGACGTTGTTATTAAAAAAATGTGTAGACGCACATTGCTTCGGTCATAACTTCTTTGTTTCTTATGCTACAGAAACAAATAAAAAAACAGTTGAAAGCATAATTAATAACCTATTATTCTACCTATTAGCATTCTTGACGTAGGTGTCACAGTTTCTGAGATATTTAACTCCCAGGCAGCAAGGTGCCGTCATTATGACGTCGTTTTTTCGGCATTAATTACGTCAATTTCATCTTCAGCATGACGTAAAAATGACGTGAAAAGACGGCACAATGTCACAGCCCAATGACGTCATATATATATGACGCCAATATGACGTATTGGTAATCAGTGAATTTTGCGATAAGAGATGCAAACCTCTCATTATAATATTTTTCCACAATTATTAATAAAGTTTTTGACGAAAAAAAAACCGGAACGTGCAGGGATCGAACCGCGGACCTTTTGCCTCGCAACCTAACACTTAACTCACTGAATCACTGAACATCTTTATTTAAATATGTTTAAAAGCTGTATACCTAGTTAGAAATAGTAAAACAAAATTATTATTACTATGTGGCAAAAATTGAACTAGTCACTAAATACTTCTATTTATTTTTATTTTATAATGATTTATTTCACGTCATTTTAATGACGTCAAAATAATGACCTAAAAGAAACGTGTATTTGACGTCTTCATGATGACGTCAGAAGTACGTATTAAATATCACGTCTCTGGTACGTCATTTATTAATGACGTCAAAATAATGACCTAAAAGAAACGTGTATTTGACGTCTTCATGATGACGTCAGAAGTACATTATAAATATCACGTCTCTGGTACGTCATTTATTGGGACAATGATGTCGGCGACGAAAAATCACCTTTAAAAGACGTCATAATGACGTCACCTTGCTACCTGGGCTCTGTAATATTTTTTCGATAAAGTAATACTTTTCGAGATACTTGACGAAAGCCGTTTGGAAATACCTTTTTTTAAGCTAAAATCGCAATTTTGAAGTCGTTATAACTTAAAAACTATCAATTTATGTGAAAAATCGCATAGAACCTTTTCTTCTTAAAATTTGATGCTACTTCCAATAAATATATATATTTTTTAAGTGCCACCGAGTGAGAATACCCCAATACAATAACAAAATTGTGACATTTTATAAAAAAAAAAATGTGCCTATTCACATTTTTTTATGGAAGTTTCATAGTTTCTAAGATATTCAACATTTAAACTAAATACTTCATCCAATAATCTTTCCGATATCATCTATAAACTAAAAAATCTCCGGAACGATTAATTCTACGTAAATATTAAATAAATACAAATTAATTTTCAGTTTATGGGCTTTATTTTTGATGTCTATCATTTTTTCGCTTAAACCAATATTTATTGAGAAAAAAAAATACGTTTTCTAGAAAGTCCGCTTCTAGTTTATAATACAATTTTTATTTGAAGAAAATGCTGTAAACGGACGAAAAAACAGTATATAATACATTTTTTTAATTACTGACTAAGTACTTACATTTAAAAAATGGCGACGTTTTTATTAAAAAAAAAAATGTAAGGAAGCTAATTGTTTCTGTCATAACTTCTTTGTTTTTTACGGTAAGTATAAAAATAGTCAAGAAATCATTTGAAAGCCTAATCGTTAGTATTTCATTACGGTTGTTAGCATTTCTGATGTAAGTGCTATATTCTGAGATAAATTTTTAATTAAATACTTCATTTTATAGGACGCCATCTTTATACTTCTATATTTTCGAAACCATTAATTTTACAGAAATTAGAAATTAGATTTTATTTTTAGAAAAGAACAACCAAATTTGATATCTGGATATAACTTCACATTATAAGCAAGTTCTTTAAATAACATGTTTCGGTTGTTTACTCTTGAGGTAATTTCAATAAAATATATATTTTTAGACCTAAGCGCCAGGACTAACACACATTTCTGCAGTCCTTTTTTCGTTTGAGAACAGGCACGAACTTTTATCAAAAATAAAATTTTTCAAAAAGTCAATAACAATAGTCATATGGTGCAGACTTTTTGACGGACACTGTATAAAATGTGCAAATTCATAGTTTTATAATTTTGTAATTTTTACATATTATGTGAATGGGATATAAAGACGATGGACAAAAAGACGCGTTTTCATTGCCTAGAGAGTTCGTCGCGGTATCCTAATATACTATATAAGAGTATGAATCACATAAAAAAAGTGACCTTCATAACGTATTGACGACATCGTGAAACGAAGCGATCTAGTCAGGCGCCACCTGCGAGCCAAGTGCTAAACTTCATTTATGACTTTTACATTATTGGTCTTACAAACCAACGCTTGCTTTATCGGCAATTTGTCTTATTTATTTTCAATGAATTGGTTCTAGTAGTTCGAGGATTTTTCAAAAACTACTGAATAAAAAATTGAAATTTAAATATCGATATGTTTCATATACTATAGCAGATGAGCTCAGACTAATATCAATAAGATAATATCTTGTTTATTATTTTAAAATTAGGTTCAAAGTTAGAGGATGTTTAACAGCTTGACAAGAAAAAAATATTACTTTTCGTGAATTTGCAATAGTCCAGTACCATTCTATCGAGTTTTTTCTCAAAGCCTGTGAAATTTCTTTTTAATCAGTTCAGGGATTTAGAAGAAATCCTCGAACTACGAAGTCATGTTTTTAAGTAAATTTAACCTATAATTCCGGCGCCCTTAAAGTGTTTTCCTAAGTAGTACATTAGCGTGACCCGATTTACAGAAAGTAGATAATTTCATATTAAATAAAAAAGTATGTGAATGACTAAATTTGAATAAATGATTTAAGTATTTTCAATATATTTTTTTGCTTTAAAATGCTAAGAATCCTATCATGTAATTCAATACTTTGTCAGTATTAGCTAGAAGAGTAGTTGTTTTGATTGATTCTCCAATAATGAGTGTTTTAAAGTATTTTCCTAACTAGTATAATTAGCGTGCCCAAATTAGAGCAACAATATACAGAAAGTAGGTATTTTCATAATAAATAAAAAAGCGTGTAAGTTGTGATTTGCAAAATACCTAAATAATATTCTCTGATCATGATAAAAGCAAATAAATAAAAATGAAAAATTATATAAATAAAAATCACTTGCGTCAAAACCCGTTGTACATGCATCTTAAGGTAGTGTTACACGGGCGATAAAAATTGCTTAATTGCCAACAATATCTGCCGACTTTTACGTCACGACAACATCAACAACTACAGCAACAGGCAACTGTTCGTCAGTAAGTTGCTAAATAGTGGCTACCGATATTTGTGAATATCCAGCAATTAGACAATATATGTGTACACGGCAAATTCAGTAGAGCAACTATTTCCGGCGATGGAGGAACTCTATTTCACTGCTTCAAGTGCTTTTATCATTATGCATGCAATAAACACAAGAAAAAAGAAAAGAACAGGCTCGACGACAATTATTGTCTTCTACATTGTGGAATAAATTACGTTTAGACGACTTTTTATTCAAAAACTTCACCAGAATGTCCCGAAGTGATTTTGAATTACTTGTGAACAAATTACATAATTACAAAAGAAACTACTAATATGAGAGATCCGATTCCTGTAACGACAAAACTGGCAATAACTCGCAACAAAAAGCAAATATTCACAGAATATGACGGAGGTAGGTATCTGGGCGAGCGAGATAGAAAGAATAATCGCCCTTAATTTCCCAAACCCGGTGGATATACGGCAACTCGAACTAAAATTACAAGCAACTAGAACGATGTCGAGCAATATGGCCATATATTGCCGAAATACATGTTGAAAATCGCACAATGTTGCGCAATATTGTTCCATTAATTGTGTCGGCCAGCAATTAATTGCTATGAAAATTGCCCGTGTAACAGTACCCTTATAGAGAAAATTCTGCTCTACTAATTCATTCCTGAGCATTTTTCTCGTTAAAGTAACCAGTTTTAAGATATTCGCTGTGAAATCGTATAGGATCGATTTTTACCTGTGCGCTCGAAACTCCCCCTCAGTTCGGACGCTGTTAGCGCGAAGTAGGTGTGGATAAACTATAAGGCCAATGGAACATTTTTTATGCAGAATTTAACGACACATTTTTTATTTCCTATACTTTTTCTCTTCCAACGGTTTACAAGATAAAAGTGAAAAACCAACGTTAAGTCCTCGTTAGGGGTGGTGTTTAGCAAAAAAAAAGGGACTTTCCACTCCTGAATGGGGAGGGAACGCATCTCAAATATTATTTCTTTATAAATTATTTCTTCTAAAATGTCTAATTTGTGTGGACTATATTTGTATGCTTCTTATATCACTTACAATTTGTATAAAAATACTTATCTTTCTCCAAAACGGTTTTTTCAATAATTTATATGTCTCCTACGCCTACGCCCCTGTTGTTTGACGCAGCAACTGTGCCAAAGTAATTCTACTACGCCTACATAGAGCATTCTTACAGTTTAACACATTGTTTTTGGAACATTAACCCTCCGAAGTGTGGCCCGCTCAGAAAATACATACCAAATAAACGGCTTTATGCTTTCCACTCGGCGATATGGTTTTCGTCGGCCAATAAAAACTATTTTGAACGCGTACAATGAGGTTTTCTCGTTAAATACCGTACGTGGGGGGAAATATGTATACCGGAGGGTTGTACTTCGACATTTTCATAGAGGCCGTTTCTATGTTTATAGTTATTACCACTCCTGAAATGTTTATAAGGTGTTTAGATACTATTGGTTGTTTTCCACGAAGTTATTTTTTGCTGGATGATATACCCGTGACTCATCACCAGGAATCCCAGGGATTAAAAAAAATGTATATGTCTGAACCAACAATTTGTAATTCCATATGATTTTTTTTTTTTGAATACTGGGTCACAGGGTTGAGCACCCAAGGAACAATTTAAAAGTCATTTGGACTTGAGGAGGTTTTAAGAAAGGTTTGTCAGGGTTAGGAAATAGTCATATGTGCTTTATTGATGTTGTAGTTCAGGCCTTTTAGGCTTCAAGTATACTTGCTCTTATATGGTAAGTTTTAAAGCTTTCTATAAGACCTAATTATAAAGCTAATTTGCTTCTAGGATAATATGTATTTGTAATGGGTTTATCATACCTACATAAAACTATCCATAAAGCTAATTAGTTTTACGAACGTCTTAAATTCCATTTAGATTTAAGGAGGCTTTAAATTATTCTTTATGGTTTTAACATATTTGCAATAAATGCATTTTAAATCCTTTTTAAAACTAGACATTTTCAATGCCAATTAGTACTTTTTAAAGGCCATTACAAAACTAGACTCTTAAAACTTCCTTGACAAATGTTGTGATGAAACCGTGACGAAGAAAAAAAAAAAGCCTCTATAAATCTAAAAGGCTAATTTTAATTCCATAAAACACTTTCCAAAACCTCAATAAAACATTTATTATAAAAATAATAAACAATATGTCTGCCTGAAGTGTCGTCGTTGATGCATGTGTGTGTGTGTGTGTGTGTGTGTTAATTAAAAGCATTTCACGACTTACTGATGTGTAATTATGTCTTTTATGGAAGAAATTATTTTGAGGTTAAGTTTTAAGTATTTTGTATCAAATCCCAAGGAACAATTTAAAAGTCATTTGGACTTGAGAAGGTTTTAAGAAAGGTTTGTCGGGGTTAGGAAACAGTCATGTGCTTTATTGATGTTGCAGTTAAGGCCTTTTAGGCTTCAAGTATACTTGCTCTTAATAGTAAGTTTTAAAGCATCCTGTTACACCTAATTATAAAGCTAATTTGCTTCTAGGATAATATGTATTTGCAAACTGCGCGCTGCGGTATGCGCATGCTAGCACTTCTCAGCGATCTGTTATTTTTAAATTGCTATTTTAAACTGTTATATCAAAATAGCAGTAGCAGTTTAAACAGTTAATAAAAAATAACTGCTTTTACCCATCACTACTAGAAAGTACTGTTTGTCTACGAGACGCTAGAGGGAAACGAGCCCCAGGCTATTCGATTGTAGCGATTCACGGTCAATAAACTATACGGTTACCTTAATTAGCAGATTTTAGACGAGAGAGACGCGCGTTGCGGGGAATCGAATGAAAGATATTCTGTTAGGGTCTACAGCCTACGTCAGCTGTAGACATTACAGGCATCTTTGTCTGCGTCTTTTGCACGGAAATCAGATATGTCTGTCTCTTTCATTCGATTCCCGCTCCGCGCGTCTCTCGTCTAAGAGCTGCTGATCGAGGTAATCGTAGAGTTTACTGACCGTGGTAGCGATTGACGTGAACAGTTCTGTATTAAATAGATTGCAACTCGAATTTAATGTTTGTCTACCTACCAGTAGAGGGCAATAAATTGGATGATTCAAAAATCACTAAAAATGGGCATTTTCATAAAAGTTTTCACTAAATCACTAGATTTAAAAAAAATCACCAGATCTAGTGAAATTTCACTAGACCTGGCAACACTGGAGAGGACTGTAAAATGACAGTTAGGTACTTAGTTGGCCGGCCATGTTTTTCTTGTTATATAAAAATATTCAAGGTCAATCTCACAATTATAATTATCAATAATTATCACTTTTTCGTTAGCAAATTAAGGTAGAATTACTAGAAACGACTGAAAATTACCGTGGGAACCGAGAAGCAGCCTACTTTTTTAAATTTGCTGATTACAAGTCTATGTAAATTTTGTATGAATATTAAAATCATTATTATTTCTGAGGCCCCTTTGTTTTTTGGGCCTTTCCAACTGTTGCCAAGTCTGACAAAGTTGGGGGGTAAGCCCCTGCAATGAACTCTTTTCGACGATCTGACCTCCAATTATTAGCGGCAGTTCCAGTATTTCGACCCGCCCTGTAAATCAAATTTAGTCTCGAATATTTACGCCGATACCGTATCATGCGTGACTCATTCCTTTCGTGATTTAAACTAATTGAAATTCAGAAAATTTTACGAATTACGTCCACAATAAATAACCGAAACGCTCGCCGTCCTATTAAAGCGAAGAAAACAAGCATCTTGAACCCATAAAAAAAATTAAAATAATATTTTCTGTTTTGATTATGATTTATATTTTCCTTGTGAATTACGTCGTTAACATTATAATTACATTTTATCAGGCTTGGCGCCAGAATACTCGACGGACAGGCGGCCCACAAATTTCACTTAATCCGAACAAATCCGGCTATTAGGATGGCGGGGGAGACGACGCCGCGGACGTCTGAGGCTGGGCGCGTCGTTTTTTCCCATGCTAAAAAATCGAACAATTTATATATTTACATCGAGAAATGGGAAAATGAAAGCGGAAAAATGATGCATAGATTATATAGTCAGGAGTGCCAAATGCGATCATAGAATGTATGCATGCACTCGAAAATATAGTTTTAAAAAAATACGTACATTATCTGGAATGACCTTGCGGATCTAAATGTGGAGAGCGTCTGGCTGCGATTGCAAAAGCCGTAAAAAAAATTTTCCGAACATTTTTGTATTACTGAAAATTGCTTATTTATGTTCCCACCGAATTTACAGACGTATTTCTTAATAATTTCCAAACCAAGGGAAATATGATTCTTTCTAGATTCAGGTGCTGCCTAATTATTCTGGAAATTGTTGATATAGTCCAATAATTATAAAAATTTCCATCACAAAAAATGTTATCTGAGATTTTCCTTCAGTAACTGTTAGTGGATGAGTACATCACAAAACCACAAAAATCCGTTCCAGGGGGTGCCGCGCAACCTCCCCAAAAAACCACCCCTTCGGTGAAAAAAGCCTTATTTTACTGATAACTCGTTAACCTTTGAAGAAATTGCTCATCATAAAAAAGAAAGCTTGACTAATTTCCTAAAAAAAGTCCTATTGTAATTTTGTTGAGAACTGGCAGAAACTTAACATAATAAAAATTCAGCTCGTCTCTAATTACTTCCGACAAAAAACCTTCATTGCTTGGGCTAATTCCAAAATTTGTATTTTTAATCAGCGCGAATTTTCGTTTATTAGACATTTTTTGCGCGCGGCCTATAGAAAAAATTGAATTGCTCGAAAACCATACAAGCTAGGAAGAAAAATCAAAATGGGTTTTAAAGGGGATATAAAACACTCTCTTGTGTTACCATTTTTGATGGCTGTTGATATTTATTAGTATATAAAAATAACAATATAATATAGTTATCTCTTAAAATTTTTTGCGTTTCTAACTATTCACAGGCTCATAGAAAATAACTGACTTTAATATAAGTTATAAATGCATTATCTTTTAATTCAAGGTAGTACTTCAATGCAGAAAAAGTTAGGAATAAAAATATTCACATATACAAATTTACCAGCATGTTGAAGTTAGCCAAATTTTGGCCCGTTTTTCATTGCTTCCTAAAAATAAAAAAAAGACCCAAACATCTGGAAAATTTAGTTCAAACATTTTTTTTGAGTTTATATATCATATAACTATTGTTTCTAATCATTTAATAGTTAAAAAACTGCATAAAAAAATATATCAAAAAACTGAATATGCAGCCTTTTTTGGATTTTTTTTTTTTAAATTAATCTAGCGTCCTTGTATTTTAATATTTTTGAATGTACCCGGTCCAAAAATAAGACTTCATATTAATTGATCATAACCATTTAAAATTACACTATATTTCTCAGGTAGAAAAAATATACTATTGAAAGGGAGAGAATATTAACACACAGTGACGCTCCGTTTAGAATGGATGGAAAAGGCGCGTGCATTGTATAGTATACTACAATCTACACCAAACAACTCAAATACAACAGCTGCAAAGAAATATTCTTCTGTTATGTGCATCGTTTTACCGCCACGTGTTTTTTCGAAATATTATTCTAATAAATTTTATTAAATTAAATTAACTATTAAACAAATAAAATTAGTGAAATTTCAAGTGAAAAATAACTGGATTTACAATAATTTTGTTTAATCATACAAATTTAAATACGTATTTCTGTCTGACTGTCTGTCGGTCGGTCTGTAACCTTTTTGCGCACGTTTTCTCAGCAACGGTTTGAGATATTGATTTGAAATTTGGTACACATATGCACATGACGAGATATGGAACTAGATTATATTTTGCACTAATTCCGGTGAAGGGTTGGGGGTTAAATGGGGGTAAATATGAGAAAGTAAGCTGGTAAGAGTACAGTAACTTGGGATTTGCTGTATATACTAGAAGCCAAGACCTTAATTACTTCCACATCCAGTGCAGGCCCGTAGCTAGAAAGTGCTTTCAGGTCGGGCAAATAATTTTTCAGGGGGGGCTGAGCCAAAAATTTTTTGATGAGCGTGGGGGAGAAATCTAAAAGTTTCTTTTATCCGAAAAATTTTTTGACGAGCAAAAGCAAGAATCTAAAAAAAAATTTTCACGAAGATAATTAAAATTGCCCCCCTTGCAATCGCCATAGGTCGGGCGAAAATTATTCCAGGATGGGCGTACCCCGTCCCGCCCCCCCCCCCCTTCCCCCCCTAGCTACAGGCCTGATCCAGTGGAAGTATAGTAACGACAAAATTTTTTTTTAAAATTTTATTGTTCAAATAGGGTTAGAATGTCATGAAACGTCGAGGTTTTAAGTTTGAGCAAAAAAAATCTGTCTGTAACTTCTTTTGTGCGCACGATTACTCTGGAACCGTTTAAGATATTGACTCGAAATTTGGTACACGTTTGTATTTTAATGAGATCTGAAACTAGATTATATTTTCATCTTATTCCGTTGAAAGGTTGGGGGGTAAATTGGGGTAAATGTTGGTAAATAGATAAATCAAGCAGGTAAGAGTCCATAAAATTGGTATTTACTATATATAAAAGAACTTAGTCTCAAAATATTTTTTGGCATTAGCCACCTCTATTACTACCCCCACCCTGTTATTAAAGGGGGTGAAAAAATAAAATTGTAGGTTACCTCAAGTAGTATGGATGCGCAGTAGGTTTCCCCGAATATTATGGATGCGCAGTAGGTTTCCCCGAATATTATGGATGCGCAGTAGGTTTCTCCGAATATTATGGAGGCGCAGCTTTTCTTGAGTACCATTGATGCGCAGTAGGTTACCACAAGTGGTATGGATGCGCAGTGGGTTTCCTCGAATAAAATGGATGCGCAGTGGATTTCTTCAAGTATGAATGCGTAGTGGCTTTCCTCTAGTAAATTAGATACACAGTGGATTACCTCGAGTAATATGGATGCGTAGTTTCATTGAAGAAAATGCTTGAAGTAGAGGCTTTACTTCTATCGTGTAGTCCACCTCACAGAATGATTTTTTATATCTTTGCCATGCTATTTTCTGCGTATTACTTGCACATCCAGTTGAAGTATACTAACGCAAGAAAAATTTTTGAAAATTTTCATTGTACAAATAGGCCTAGAATGTTATGAAACGTCAATATGTTAAGTTTGAATAAAATAAATTTTTCTGTCACGTCGGTCTGTCTGTTAGTGTGGTATCTGTTTGGTGCTTACGATTACTCTGGAACCGTTTAAGATATTGACTTAAAATATGGCACATGTATATATTTTAACGAGATCTGGAACTAGATTATATATTGATCTTATCTTATTGCAGAGTTGAAGGGTAAATTGAGATAAATGGGAGTAAATAGGTAAATTAAGCAATTAAAAAATGAGTTATTCTGGAAACAACGATTTCCGAAATGTTCAGGAGCCTATAACACAAATGCCATAGGACATAATGTCATAATTGTATTTTTTATTATTTATTGAAGCAAAACAAAACATTTTCTGAGGTCACGGCCGCCTAGATGAAAAATTAAATTTGCTCATAAAAATGCCATTCATTAATATTTTTATCTCAATATGTCATAGTTGTATGCAAAATGGCCTTCTGAATAAAAAAAAATATACAGGGTGTTCCATTTAAAAATTCAAAGTTACTACAATTTCCGGTGAAACCGGAAGCGACAGAAAATGATAAATCAGAGTAGTTATTTGACATGCCCAAATTTGAAATTCATATCTTGTAAGATCAAGAAGATATAGAGAGGCGAGCGCCCATTTCGTGGTCACCCGTACCGCCTTTTTAAAGTAACAATTACAGTAACAATTAATATTCTTGTTCATAAATCACTATTATTTAATAAAAAATGAATACCTAAACTGAATGACGGGGGAGGGGGGGAGTTAAATTTTTTCGTTTTATCTTTTAATATTAAAAACGATAATATGTACGTATAAGTAGCAAGCATAACAAAACCGTTTTCTAAATGTTTTGCAATCTCAGCATATTGTAGTGCAAGTCACTGATCGGTCAGAGCACGCGAGACGTGCACTTATAAACTCAAAACGGTAGCGAAAACAACGCAGCGCTGTAGAAAAATAATCATATTTTTTACAATCATAAAACAATGCACATAATTCTTTTGCTAAAAATTGCTCCGTTCCTTTCTACAGATTTCAATTCCTAGAAGTATGCATCTTGCTGCAATAGTTTTAAAAATGTCTCGATGTTGAAATTTACACCGCGCTTTTCGGATTCGCTTTGTTTAAACAATTTTTGTACAATTTGTTAACAAGAAAGAATAATATTTCCATTAGTTTGAAAAGTATTAAAAAATGTTAAATAATAAGCCTGTAATGTAAACTCGAGTGTAAACCGCAGATTTAACAGGCACTCAAAAAATGTCGGCATCTTTGGCTTTGCGATGCGGCGTGTTTGATGGGTCAAAGGCATTTTGTGAGTGCCTGTTAAATCGGAGGTCAACATTAAATGCGGTGGGAACACAAATTAATCAATTTTCAGTCCTTAATACATTAATTTTCGTAAGAAAATTTTGTAGCCTTTTTGCAATCGCGATCAGAATGGCGCTATCTATGACCGAATTTGGCACCACTGATTCCCGACTATTATATATATACATCGAGAACGGGCAAATGAAAGCGGAAAAATGATACGTAGGTTAATAAAAAGCAGCACACCCGTGTGCCCGAGGCGTAGGAACGGATTCTTTCCACGCACATTTTTTTTTCACTAATTTGACGGCTATATATAACTGAATTTTATATTTAACAAGGCGGTACGTGACAAAATCCTCTCTTTATAAGGTTTACACCATTAAAATATCGACGCTTCGTTTTCTATGGATTGTTGACAAAAAAACATTTGAGTAAAAAGGCAATGTTGTGTAAAAGCAACAAAAAAATATATGATCGCGCAGCTTATTAAAAAAATGGATTTTTGGTTGTGAGTGCTACTCCAATTTATTAATGAATAGTCGAAGCACATTAGTTAAATCCAAGGAGTTCCATACTTCTGACCTTTTTTCCGGATTAAAGAATTATTAACAATAAATAAATAGCGGCAAAACAAGAGGACCGTTTATGTTTTTTCGTTAGTATCTTGAAAACTAACGAAATACGACGGAACATAAAGTTCTCTAAAATAATGGTTATTACAAAAAAAAAACAGTATAGTCAAGTACAAATTAAGAGGATCTGACGCATCGGGCCGACAGTAAATTTGGCGCCCCTTTGTGACTGTGCTCTGGGCCGTTGCCCATTTGCCCCCTCTCCAGGTTCGTCCCTGAGTGCAGTCAATAGTGAAGTTCGTAATCCAGTAAAAATAGATACAAAAAACTCCAAACTTCGGAAAGATTCGTATAAAGCTAAACATTACTACAGACTTTAAAAACATCATTACAAATGATGAAATATCATAAGTCTCCATCGAGTGCTAAAAATTTTATTCAAGGTCAAATGTCAAAAAACCGTTTTTTCGCAAATATCTCTTAAACTGCAACCTAAAAATAGTTATTACACAGCTTGTTTTTTTTTCTTCCCTTTAGGCATAATTCACGATTTGCTCTGATCAAACAAGGATAGATTTCTATTCGAAAAGACGGACTTTACATATAAATTTGACCGGGTATTTGGTACAAAAAGCCGAACAGCATTCGTTCGCCATAAAAAAAAAACCGCAGCCCAAGGAATCACTATTTCCACATTCAGTTTTTCTATCCAAGTTTCTCACAACGAAAAAAATTTTGTACGTGGAAATAATTGTTTATAGAACTTTAATAATATAATATTTGAAATCGTCTACCTCAAAAACCCATAAAATGATATGCCACATCGGTAGTGGAGGTGGGGGTGGTGGAAGGGGGGTGTAGTGGGGATGGATGAGTTAAAAAAAATGAGGCCTTTGGATCTTGTACATATACTAAATCACAATTTTTTTTCACCCCCTTTTATAATGGGGTGGGGGTAGTAATGGCTAATGCCAAATTTTTTTTAGAGACATTAGCTTCTCTTGTATATACTAAATACCAATTTTATGGACTCTTACCTGCTTGATTAACCTATTTACCCCCATTTACCTCAATTTACCCCAATTTACCTCCAATCCCTCAACGGAATAAGATAAAAATATAATCTAGTTCCAGATCTCGTTAAAATAAAACATACGTGTACCAAATTTCAAGTCAATATCTTAAACGGTTCCAGAGTAATCGTGCGCACAAAAAAAAAATACCCAGCGATGTGGGATATCGTTTAATTGATTTCAAATATTATATTATTAAAGTTCCATAAACAATTATTTGCAGATACGAAATTTTTTCGAGATTTGTGTAGCAAATCTGGATGTGGAATTCTTTTTTGTATTTACTTATTTTAACTTGTGATATGACACGTCTTACACCCTCTGGGTAATTATGTTTCTTTTGCTACTAGTTAGCTGGATTAATAAAGGCACTATCTATCTGTCTATCGATCTATCTATCATATGTTGTATGAACCCTTCTTAACTTGTAACCTGACAAAGAAAATTAATTTTTACTCTTATAATACCAACCCGTATTCGAAATTTTTATATGAAAAATGTTCAAATCGGTCTACTTTGCAATCGAAGCTAGTGTTCCAGTGCCGTTACCTGCACAAACGTTCACAAGTCATAACCCGATACAAAAACAATATTGTCGAAATCACAAGAATGATTAATCACTACAACCTCGACAAGTGAAGTTCCCATTAATAGATTAAACTCTTGGCATACCAGACAACTAGACAATACACAAAGGGCCTTTATTTACCAAAATATACACGCATAGAGACCCCGCCGGCTTCTTCCACCACGTGTCTCGTGCGTGCGGGTCCACAAAAAACTGCTCACCCAACAAAGCAATCGTTTTAAGTGCTATTAACGAAATTAACAACGAGAAAAAACACAGCCGGTCTTTGCGACGAAAAAAAAGGGGTGCAGATGTAGGTCATCGCGGTGTCTATCCGCAGAAAAAACAACACATAACATCGCATCTACATGCTGGAAGGTCAGAAAGTGAGGAAAGGGCGACGTTACAATGGAAAGGGGTTGGTTGCTCCCCCTGACGACTGAAAACTCGTCTCGACGGGGTAATTTATCAAAGGGATGATCGAGCCCTGTCGGGACGCGGTGCAGCAACGCGATGGGTATTGTGGTAGTCTTGACGGACAATGAAAAGGGGGAGAATTAATCGATTGTTTAGTTATAACAGAACCTTTGATAAAAGCCCGTTCCTCACATATGACGTAGTTTAAGGGCAACTTATAATACAGAAAATATACTTGAAAAGGTTAAGTAACGAATACGTGTTGGTTAGAAAAAATGGACAGAATCATAATTGACAGTAAATATATTAAAAAGTATCAGGGAAAGCATACTACCATAATTTATCCAATCTGTTTATTGTGTCAATTGAGCAGTTGTTCTCCTGATACTTGAAACAAGCTAAGGCTATACGGGTATTAAAGAAACAGAAAACTAAAGATTCAATATTCTAACGGTCCCTCAACATGGTTTTATTATTGCTGGAAAATCGACACAGCAATTTGTTACTTGCTAGAAAATGTATATCTGCCTAGATAGTGGCAAATTTTTTGTCAAGATAATGTTCGATTTAACAAAAGCTTTCGATACCGTAAATAATTCTTTCCTAGAACAGAAACTATACAGTATTGGAATAAAAGAAGATTTACTATCATGGATTATCAGTTAGATGAAAAGTACAACTTAACGACGCATAGCCAGACACTCATGACGTCTTGTTTGGAGTACCTCAAGGCTCTGTTTTATGCCCTCTACTTTTCATGTTATATATAAACAACCTCCCGAATCACTTAACAACTGGTCATTTGATCATGTATGCTGATGATATTACAGTGACTTTATCAGTGGATTCAATAGAACAGCTACATTCTACTCACTCGTCGATCAAACATTTTAAGAGACCCCTACTTGGGCTCAGAAAGACAAATTAATTTTGAATATGATTAAGACAAAAATTATAAACTTTACTTTGCAAAAACAATTGCCGCATGGTTTAATGTTGCACGACAGTATCATTTTATCACAAAATGCAAAATTGTTTGGTATACAGCAAATTGTTGTGGAGCAAACATATCGAGCTTAACAAAGCCTATTTTGCTATATTACAATTGAGAAATAAACCTGATGAAACGGGGCTATTGAATGTATACTACGTACCCCCCCCCCCATACCCCCCCTTCGCTACGCCCCTGCCTGGAGATGATAAAAGTTAAACTACGAATCAAGTAACTAATGATTCTTATTACTTGAAGTGTAGAGACTTTGTCATCATTTATTGAATTTTCTTCTGCTGTAAGTTCTATTCACCAATGGTATGTGAAAGAAGCGAATGTTTTTCTTTGAAACTTATCTGGTGAATACCCAAAATAATAATTTTTAACAATGATGAAAGCAGAAATAATAGGTATCTATTTTTCTATTCACGTTCCACAATTGCTGTTTTTATGTTCCTAATTACCCTACTAGTTATTAATATATATTCTACGGTTGATTGTTCGCAAACTACGTTATGTAGGCAACAATTGACAAAGCAGAAGTTTCATACAACCGTATGCTCTTTATAACTGGTCGGTGGTAATCACCTCGTTTGCCCGACGTATTTTAATATTACTTTCCTTATTAACCCACGGCATTGTTGATTACCTGCAAGTAATTATATTTTGTTATTTTAGGACTATTCTCGATAATAGCTATCTTTTCATTAAGGTACGGTTTTTATTAGCATTTTTAAACTGTTTATGAGTCTCGCTTCTAATACTTCTTTTTCCGAGTCGCAACGGGGAAAACGGCGAGCCCAACGGAGTGTTAACAGGACGATCGGGAATAAACCATAGATTACTTTAACCGTCCTCTTTAGTAGGCTGAGAGACAAGTCTATAAAAAATAACGACGCATCAAGAAAAACATTCGAGCGGGCTCTCGCTGAAAACAAAGCGTCGTTTAAAAGGGGCCTCATAACGATTCAAAGTCGCATTCATGCTCTTTTGTATCTGTCTATTTTATAGGCGAAGTCATAATCGTAAATTTAAAATTTCACCCGCTGTATATAGGTTTCCGTAAGGCGTCTCCTATGATGAAGGATAGCGTTTTAAGTACCCATAAAAAGCCCCCGTTTAGTATAAACTTTTCCCGATAATACAAAGCCGGCGCAGGCAGAGGCGGATTGCCCAAATTCTCGTTGAATTTTACCATAAATTTTGCGCAAAGCGTAGCCTCTATAGTGTTGCTTGCTTTCATCCAGAAAAAATAGTAGTGGGTTGACAAAAAGTGGTCCATTTCTCAGAGGATTTCTGTATCTTCTGGTGTACCCCAAGGGTCCAGTATTGGTCCACTGCTCTTTATATCGTTTATCAATGGTATTGTTCGGGATGTTGATGTATCATTTATAATACGCTGACGACGTAAGTATATTCTGTTTTTTAAATAATATGGATGCTTAAAGTTGTAAAATAGCCTAATTGAGTTTAATGAGTGGTGTGTTTCAAATAATTTTCTCCTAGACGCTCTAAAGTGTAATGTTATGACGTTCTCTAGAAAAATATCGTTCACGTGTACCGTACGACTATTGCAATTGCTATTGCAATTGAAAACCTGAGTGACATTTAAGGGAGAAAAATATTTTAAAAACGAGTTCTTTTCTAATATAACCAATACATAATTTAGTAAAAATATTATTTATTTCGCAATATTTTATTTAACAAACTGTTAAACATTTGTATACCGTTATAGAACAAGGATTTTGATTCCATTCAGTTGTCACATCTCTTTACTTACGGATCATTTACACTACGAGTATTATAACAACGAATTTCTCTATCGAAACTTATTTTATCATATAAAATCTTTTATGTTATATTTAGCCCAGGAGCCCGTGACATCGAAAGTACCGTCACTGACTGCAGAAAACCATACGAACAAAATGAGCCCGGTATGACGAGATTTTTCTTGAAGGTATTTTTAATTAAATTAATTAAGTATATACTTATATGAAGATCATTGGGGTGTTTATATATATTTATTAAACCTATTCTCAGTCCACTCAGTACAACCGGTATTTCCGGCAGTTTTTGGGCTGTCGATATTCTGAAAGAGCGCACAAAAACGAACAAAATTTAAAAAAAAAATGTTTCCACGCCATAACGGTAAAACTTTCTCTCTTTCAAATAGGTATGACAGACTTTTCGGCAGAGTAGAGGTTGTCATACCAAGTTTTTCTGAAAGAGCATGAAATTTACTAAAAAATGCTCTAATTGAAATCAATTTCCGGTACAACATTTGTGTTTTTTTAATGGTAATTAATTTAATTAAAAATACTTCCGGCAAGAAAACCTCGTCATATCGGGCTCATTTTGTTCGTATGGAGATAAAAGGGGGTGGTAGGCTTCAGCACGTCAAAATACTTCAGAAAACATAGACCAGAACCTTAGGACAAGACCTTCTTTTCGTTTGTAGATCTCTCCCCCTTGAACCCCAGGAAAAATAATTTCAGTAGCCAGAAACATCTGCCTATTGGTAACATGTCCACGTTAAAATTTTGACAGATCGATAATTAAGAATGTTTGATTTTTGAAACACTTCATCCCCTCGCCCCAACCCCTTAGACGAGCTGATTTTAATGGCTATAAACAACCCACTACCCCATTAGTAACAAGTCTGCGTCAAAATTTTAACAAATCAAGAATTATTGAGTAAGTTATGATTTTTTTTATTTCAAATTATTTACTGAGGAAGGGGGGGAGGTCTGACTCACATAAGATAAAATACTCAGAAAAATATTTGCTAAAACATAACAGCAATGCCAACATGTTATATCCCAGGCCCCATATATGTACCTAGCTATCTCCTAGACTATTGTGGATGATAGCACATCGATACTTTTCGTGACTTTTTTTTTAATACTTTAAATTCCCTGACTTCCAGGTTTTTCGGATTTTCCAATTTGGTGCCTGTACACATATTTTTCCCTATGGTGGTGTTTTTAGCTCTAGCACGACAACAATGGATCTGAACCTTAATGTGTTTGGGGTACTGAGATGTAATTTACATGCAACGAAAACAAAACAGCATCTAGGTCTAAACTGCATTAACCTCGAGGAATATTTTAAAATCTTCGTTTATCCTAGTGGAACATGTTAAAATTTTCTATTTTTATGCCCAATATTTCACGATACGTCAGAGACACTTTCAACTTCACCCATTTCGCTTAACTACCCGTATAAATTGAAAGATCTACGTCTTGCGTGGAATTAAAGTACGTATATAAGACGCGTGGAGACATAAAAAAGTTAAACGTCGCCTTCACAATAGACCGGGCCCCCTATCGGGGTGGCGAGGAGGGTTTTTCATTACGATTTCTCCATTTCTCTCATTGAGCCCGTCTGCAGTGAATAGCCGAGAGTCGGGGTGGTGAGGCAGTCTCCCTTTTTGTCGAGGCTTTCGAAAGATTTGCTGGAACTTTTATATGATGCAGGCCGGATTTATGTTCTCTTTATTACTAGAAAGCCGTCCACGCCCAAGTCGATGATCGCGGCATCCAGGGGTGGATTCGGTTGGGAATTTTCTTGGAAATGATCGCGTCCCAATCGATGTCTGCCGAATGAAATGCTAAACGACAACTGTCGGAATTTTCGTATTTGGAAATGTGTTGTGTTAATGTGGTAGAACCTCGGAGAATCGATCAATGTCGAAAAACGTTTCGACTCAAAGGACGTTTAATGGTAAAACAAAGCAAAATGTTGGCACTGAATTTTAACGAAATTATGGAAAATGCCAAATAGCCTATGCGAATTGTTATGGGGATATCCCCATATAGGGATTCCATACATTCACTGAATCGGATGTAAAGTCATTATTTGCAATGAAAAAGAAACAGACTGTCTGGA
This sequence comes from Rutpela maculata, assembly GCA_936432065.2. Classification (NCBI taxonomy): domain Eukaryota; kingdom Metazoa; phylum Arthropoda; class Insecta; order Coleoptera; family Cerambycidae; genus Rutpela; species Rutpela maculata. Next base: position 142,755,624 of record OW386290.2, read on the forward strand.
AAGTGTGGAAATCATTTCCTGAAAGCTACTGAAGCCTTCTCTACTACAACGGTCTATTGCTGACGAGAGTTTTCAAGTTCTGGAGATGTTTACTGTTTTGCTTTTCTACAAAGACGCAGAAGATGTCTCAGTCAATCATGTTAGAAAGCTTCTCTTTACTTCAAAAAGTCGCAGTCAACAAGGTAATAATAATAATAATAAACGCCCTTACTTGTTGAGGGCGACACTTTCCCACTTAACCCTCAAGTCTGCCCCCAACAAAAGAGGCACTAAGGCAGCATTGTCTTCGATCAGCATACCAGGCATGACAGTTTGGGGTCGTGCTTGCTCATTGATGGACAACATTCCAGGGCCAGAAAGATGGGGATGGAAAATGGTTGCTGGGGAGTGGACGCCAGTCTGGTCTTCTCTTCCTTCTTTTAAGGCATCCTGTAGAGAACTGGTTTAGTTGCTCCAGATGCCGTACACGAAGCTCCTGTTCAAAGATCAAGGTTCCATGCACGCTACTTTACACGAACTGCATTGGGGGTCGACAATGCAGCAATAAATACAATAAAAGGTATGCGTTTAAATGATTATTTTTAAATTCTTTCACAGTTTCAAGATCATAATATTGCGCTGTTGATGCAATGCCTTAATATAATAATAATATATAATTATTTTGTTCCAGAGATGAATTAGAAGATGAAGAAGATGATTGCGTGATCTAGAGTCATAAGAGCTGTATAGAAGCAGTTCTTACATGAGTATTTCTTAGTATTTAGTCGTTTTTTGTTTGTAAAAATTTGTTTCCTTAATGTAATGTTTTCAAAATAATTAAAATCACTGATATGTATGAAAACAAGTCTTTCTTGATATATTCGGAGCCTCATAAACATAAACCCTTTTTGTAGGGAAAGAGAAGGATATTGAGCACAATTAAAAACTTATTTATAAAAAAAAAAAAAAAAAAAAAAGAAAATCGAAATCTGACCATTAGGAGCTGAGATACATATTGCTGTAAAAAGCCTTTTCCAATGACAAGTTCTTGTGAATTATGTAATCACTATTAGCAATTATAAAACTAGCCACGGATGAATCAAAATTCTAAGTGAAAATTGATACCTTCAGTTTAAGTCAAATTGCAAACACACTCTTCTAGGAAGTTGTGGATTTTTCTGTGCCAGTAAACTGATACTATTACTTTCTATTGCATGTAGTTGAGATAAACGCCATCTAAGGAAGGCGTCTGCCCTTGCCATGTTTGGTAGGCAGATTCTTACATTATAATTAAATAGGCTCTATACCAGCATTTATTTGTATACCTTGATCTCTGAATTTCATACAATAAATGGTATTACTTGAACTCTTGTATCTTCTTGAGAGAATGAATAACTTCTAAGTTTAACCTCTCGGACGTTTTTTTGTACTAAGGTTGTAACTGAATGTATATGTCAAATATTGCCAATGAAAAATTCAAGTGAAAATTCCAAACAGTGATTTTTTGAAGGTGTTGGTGGAGTGGCAGCTGTTAACGAAAAATGTCAAAAAAAATACAGCTATCTTCCCGTATTAAGACGAAACTTTTATAGTAGAGTAAAATCTGGAAGTAAAGTCGCTTAGTTTTCGAGAAAAAAAAAACCAGCGTAGAACCAAACCAGACTTAGTGGGATTCTTTAGTAACATAATCGTGTATACGAAATCGTTTTTTACGACATTTTTCGGTGGTCGAGAACTTTTTTATTTCGGAAAAACTCAAAAAAACTAGATTTTTAATGAAATATGTTTTTTAACGTCTCCACCGCTATATCTCTGAAAATATTTGTGCTATCAAGCTATTTTTTTAGATTAAAGTAGACACAATAGCGCTTCGAACAACGTCGCACGTGAACCCGATTTATTTATTTTTTAAGTTGGAAAAATAATAGGAAACTCAAACTTGTTATTTTCAGTAGCGTAATTTTAGACAATCGAGAAAAAAATTTATTTATGAAAATTTGTATATACATGCTGCGTACAAATTGAAGTCAATAGTTGAAAAAAGTTTTTAGGATACAAATTTTTCATATTCCGTTCATAGCATTGAGTCAGCGATTTTTTTTAGCGGGTCAAAGTCATATTCTTGCGCGCTCGGCTGTAGCAAGCCTGCCGACTGCAACGATCTGACGGTCCCGGTCGGGGCGTATGTAGTAGTTTAACTTATATCAATAGATACAAAACCAGTAGGGATCAAAAGCATCTAGGGCATCAATATTATTGCTCAATATTTCATATATTTTACAGTAGTATTGATCATATGTTGTTAATATTAAGAAATTGTACAATAAATATAAAATAGTCTCCTTTTAATAATAAAAAGACAGGTAGGTAGATATAAATACCTATTCTATAAATATCAATCAGTGTTACTAACTACCCACCTATTTAGCAAGTTTATTAGACATTTTTAAATGAATGAAAGTAAAAACGTACGCATAAAATGAGTTTTATTGTTGAAATAAATTTTCTATTTGGATAGATAAATATGTAGTATGTATTGTCTAAACGTTGGGGCATAGGAATAGAGAAAAATGTAGTATGTAGTTTACGTAGGCCCTACATTAATAGCATTCTAATTCGTTCATATCTGCCTTAATGTTGTTACAGGAACGACATTTGCACTCGTTGCAACATTTTAGGCCTTCCTTAAAACAAGTACATTTTCGATTGTCACAATTTTTATCCGAACAATGAATACTTAATGATTTTCGACAACCGCCACTTCTATGCGAATAATCTGACCAACCCTGCATGCGAGGTGTATTAATTGCGTCCCAATGTCGCATTTAGCGCTGATAAAAAAAATCGCTGTTGCCACACGGTACATTTTAGGAAAAAATATATTGTTTCAAAAACTTTTGTGATTATTAGGCTTTATTTTCTTCGCTGCATGTATGTAAATATTTTCAAAAACAGGGTTGGCATGTTTAAAACAAAATGTTTTAAACAAAGTGTTTAAAACATGTTTAAAACATCGCACTGTGTTTTAAAACATATTTAATACAAAATGCTATGTTTTAAACAACCGTTTAAGACATAGTTTAAAACACAGTGTAATGTTTTAAATAAATGTATTATTTTGGAGTTTGTGGAAAAGCAAGAAAAGTGCCGATGATGGTCCATTCCGATAAATAATTCCGATATAGTGGTCACGTGCACTAAACTGAGCATTTTATTTGCAGAGTGCTGAAAAATCTTACATCAACTAGTAGTAGCAGACATAGTGTGCCTGGCACCATTTAATTTTAGTTGAATATAGTTTTAAACGTTTTAAACCTGTTTTAAACATACTATTTAAAACTTAAAAAAAAACTGTTTTAAACAAAAAAAACTGTTCAAAACAAAAAACTGTTTTTTTGTTTAAAATGAAAAAAAACTGTTCTTTTCCAACCCTGTTCAAAAATAAAAAAGTTTATCGATTGGTGAAGATTTCAATACATAAAATATATATTTTTAGTTTATCTGATTTTTAGAGAAATGAAAATGCGAATTGTGCCCAAACCGTTTATATTGGTAAAAGCGCTACAGTGTGTGCTTTAATTTGACACAAAACAAATTTCGGTACCTTTAATAGTTTTAAAGATATGGCGGTGGAAACAAAAAAAAAAACAATTTTATTTAAAAATACATTTTTTTTTCACTTTTTATTGATTTAAAAAGTTCGAGACCATAAAAAAATGTCGTAATAGTATATTGTGTATCTAGGTGTGAAAGCGATACATTCCCGGACGACGATGCAAGCATCGAAGTCTGGGAATGTGCTTTCACACCGAACTACACATACTATTTTTTTTGAAATCACAATACATACTATTTTAAATCTATAAAAATCAAAAATATAAACATTTAAAAAAAAAATTCTGAAATCACAATCAATACTATTTTAAACGTAAAAATCAAAAATATTAACATATTAAAATATATATAAAAAACCGTACGGGAATGTTGATCGTTGCTTGGCAACGGATCTTTTCCTGTCTGTTTTCTGATAGTTTCCTAGCAACGGACTAAAATACTGGAATTGTGCATTTTTCGCTCTAAAATCGCGCCGAAAATGTAGACATTCCCGATGGATTTCAGAAAAAATATGATTTCATATGCCCGGTGACATACTCAAAGGAACCTAACATGTTTGATCTGGTTCTACGCCCAAAAAAAAAACGACACGATAGACTTACGAAATCGCTGCTCTATTATGCAAACAGGCATTTTAATTTTTGCAAAAAAAAATCTCACCTATAACGACACACCACCCTATTGCATAGGTCACTTATTTTGCATGCTTCGGGGGTCTCCGACTATAATGAAAATTAATGACCACCCATAGATCACTGTTAAGAGAGCAAATAGAGCTCAAAGTTACTAGTATATTAGAAATCAATATACTCGACGACGTACGTAAATATAGAAGGACAAAGTTAACGTGTCCTTCGATTTTATAATTTATTTGCCGTATTCCTAAATTTTACGGAACAGTTTGAATAATTGATACATAATACGTTGTTTGATAAGTTGACAAACTACTTCAATAAACGTTTTGGTCTTGAGAATATTAATAAATAGCTCTGAAGCTAGTTCCCAGAAATAACAATGCAGAATTAGTTTGTTTTGTTTGCACAACACCAACATTTGTACTATATATTCATTGAAAAACATAATAATACATTCATTTATCTAAATTCATTCATTTTATGTTGTTTTTGGCACCTATGCAATTTATTTTTATAACAACTTAATCACTTATTTAGTAACGAAAGTACGTCGCGGCGATAGATAACAATTATTGTTAATAATAGTCGAGGTCAAAGTTTACTTTATCACAGCTGTGTTATCTGAACATATGTGTGCGATTCGAGTACTTTGAACTGTTATAAAAGACAGGACCTCACTGGGGGGCATTGAAAATATTTATTATTTATGTTTGCTTCGTTACTTCCTATTTTCCACAACATTGTATTGCTGGCTCACTGGCTATGTGCATAGTGGACTTTTATAAGTATTTTATAGACGAAAATGTTATATTCTGCTAGACGAAGCATCTGTAAGTACGTACATCATGCAAAAGTAGTTCGAATATGGTTCATTCAACAAGATTTTTTTAAAGTCACAGGAGTAATTTATTTGAGTCACCGTCTAATTTCCTGATTTTAAGCCTATGGATTTTTTACATTTTTGTTGGAACTCGTTGAAACTTGCAAATCTCGGTCGACTCTATAAGAAAAAAGGAGGGTTTTCAACTTCATTTAATAGTTAGTACTGACTGAAGTCATGACAAAAGCAAAGAAGACAAACAAATTATTCTTTTAAGTCCATTAAACATAGAGAAGTTCGGAAAGCGATTGACATGTTAAGACCAGGGTATCTCCCGCCTTCTAAGTTTCAGTTATCATCAACCTTTTTTAAATGAAATATTTGAAAAGGAGAAACCAAAGTGCTTTGAAAATTTATCAGATCAGTCAGTTTTTATGTATCTTGATGATTGGTCAAATGTTCATAATGAACCTATAACTTGAGCAAATGGAAACAATTCTCTTCTGGAAAGTATAGATACATCAGAACATCCACACACCAGTGATTATTTGCAAACTTGGCCATTTATTTAATAAATAAGTGCAAAAATTAGTATAATTTGCTTTCCAAAGATTTGGAAGTGACAAAAGTAAAATCACACGTAGTTCAAACTATAAAATAATTTCGCAATACACACTTGTCAAATGCTCGGTAAATTGAAAAAGGAGTCAAGAAACTAACATTACCGCAAGATGTTAGATGAAATACGATTTCCGACTGCCTTGAGGTTTATGTCACTGAATGGTGATGACATTGGTCCATGGATTTTTGAAAAAGTGTCGAATATTCAAATTAAAAGAATGGCCAAAGACTTCTTAAAATTGCTGAAACCAATTTCTGTAACACTTGACAGAATTCTGCAGAAAGGTGCCAGTTGCAGCTGAGAAATGGAAAAAATTGAGTGCTGTTTTTTATAGTTTTGAAGATGAGGACAGAAATTTAAAGCAATGTCAAATATTTGAAAGGAGATATGATCAAGTTTTAACGCCATTTCACTTTTTGGCCCATTTGCTGATTCCTATCAAAAATAAAAATAAATACTCACTGTCGAAAGAAGAAAAAAAGGCTGCTTTAGATATACCTTCCCAATATTTTTCTGGCACAGGGTTATTACTGTTGATAACAGTTTACTTTATCACAGCTGTGTTATCTGAACATATGTGCGCCCGATTTAAATGGTTTGATTCAAATCATGATTTAAATCCATGATTTCAATGAAGTGATTTTTTTATTTTAATCGATGATTTAAATCAAAAGAAAATTCTGCAAATAAAAATACTATTTATTACAAAATATAAATCAATCAATGAATATTCTTGATAAATAAAAAACATTTTGGTACAAAACAGATATAGTCGGGAGCTCTCCCTAGCTGTACGTGCACCCCCTCCCCGATCCTTGGGGGCAAAGTTTTTCATAAAGATTAAAGCCTAAGGAACAATTTAAGACACTTAGAGGAAATAACTGTGACAATTCTTGTAAGGCGTATAATATAACTTTATATTATTAACATAACAAAAGTAAAATAAACTGAAAAAAATTAATAACAATAATAATATTTTAATTTGCAGATTTTATCTCGAAAACGGTAACAATGGTATCTGCAAAATGATAACTCAAATGATATTGTATAGGAACAAAATTGTAGAAAATTTCATGCACTTTGTTTTTTGTGCAGAAAGTTTTCCTCAATCTTTTTTAGTTTTTGTGTTAATGACAAAAACAATATTTGCAATTTTTTTTTAAAGGACGCCATTTTGAAAGTACAGCCAGATTTTTGGGGGGGACATGTCTAAAATTGTTCCTTAGGCTTTAATCTTTATGACAAACATTGTCCCCAAGGATCGGGGGGGCGCACGGACAGTTAGGGTGAGCTCCCGTAGTATTACGTTTTATATTTTATTTGAAGAGCTGAATCATTTATCTGGAAAATGGTAATACCTATCCAAATATTGTATAGGAACAAAATTGTAGAAAATTTTATGCACTTTGTTTTTTGTGCAGAAAGTTTTTCTCCATATTTTTTAGTTTTTGTGTTAAATGTCAAAAACAATATTTGCAAATTTTTTTTTCGGACGCCATTTTGAAAGTGCAGCCAATTTTTTTTTTGGGGACATGTCTAAAATTGTTCCTTAGGCTTTAATCTTTATGAAAAACATTGTCCCCGAGGATCGGGGGGTGCACGGACACTTAGGGTGGGCGCCCGTAGTAATAGTGTCTAAAACAATTAACACTGATTTTCATTATAAAATTTGTACAGGCAGACTAATTGTTCTGGTTGCTCGACTCCTCCTAATTTATTTCGTAAATTGGAGCCCAAATGTAGAAAATATTCTTTCCACCGAAGCTGACAGCAGACAGCACATAAAAATTGCTTCAGTACAGGAAGAAGTTTCTCAATATCAGGGATGTTTTTTATGAAACCCACCACTGTAAGGCACTAACATTGCTGAACTAAAATGCTGATTTTTTTATTGTTTGTATGAATATATACACCACATAGACAATTTTTCCAGTGACGTGAATAATTTATATGTGCAAACTGGCAGTTAGAGAATACAAAAAATAGTGTATGGAGAAATCGTATTTCTTTTCAAAAAATTTGAGTAAAACAAAAAAAATCCTGATTTTTTTTTAAATCATGATTTTTTCCAACCCTGGTTAATAAGTAAGTGGGAAGTGAAATCCGATTCCAAGAAACAATGTTTTCCGAAAAAATATTACAAAATGTTAACGTGGTGGAAATCCCAAAAAGATATTCCACAAATTAGCAAGTACTGGATCTGATCATTCCCTTTCTGTGTGCTGTTGCTGTCCTGCAGACGTGGAAAGAATGTTTTCTTCATGTGGACTTGTTCATTCAGATATTGATATTAGGAATAGATTGGGCAATGAAAAAGCATCTAAGTTAGTATTTCTCTTCAAACGTTATAATATTTAATATGTCTTGTTTTGTACTGTTTTAAAAAATATATACTTTTATTACTTCCCCATCCCGTGGAAGTATAGTAACGACAAAAAAATTAAAAAAAAAATTTATTGTTCAAATAGGCTTAGAATGTCATGAAACGTCGAGATTTTAAGTTTGAGCAAAAAAAATTTCTGTCTGTCGGTCTGTAACTTTTTTTGTGCGCACGTTTACTCTGGAACCGTTTGAGATATTAACTTGAAATTTGGTACACATATGTACTTTAACGAGATCTAGAACTAGATTATATTTTCATCTTGTTCCCTCGAAGGGTTGGGGGTAAATTGGGGTAAATTTGGGGTAAATAGGTAAATCAAGCAGGTAAGAGTCCATATAATTGGTATTTAGTATATACAAGAGAAGCTAAGATCTCAAAAAAAAATTTGGCATTAGCCACCCCCACCCCATTATTAAAGGGGATGAAAAAAAAAATGTGATTTACTGTGTGTACAAGAACCAGAAACCTCAAAATATTTTTTTTCTTCATCCACCCCCACTACCACCCCCTATCACCACCCCCACCCCACTACCTATGTGGGGTATCATTTTGTGGGTTTTTGGAAGAGGACTTCAAATATTATATTTTAAAGTTCCATAAACAATTATTTCCACATACAACATTTTTTCGTTGTAACTTGGACAGAAAATCTGGATGTGGAAGTAGTGGGCAGCGGTTTCATTGGGCAGCGGTTTTTGTTAAGTTAATGTTTTAAGTCTTTAAAATAAAGGCTTTTTAAAGTTTTATTTTTGCAAATAAAAATTTTTACTAACTTTCTTAAAACATTTAAACTTGAAAGGAAAAAAATCACGATTTTTTTAAATGAAAATCATTTGATTTAAACCATTAATTTTTTTTTTAATCAAATAATTTAAATTAGTTATATCCTGATTTTTTTACTTTTGTCCATTAAACAACGCACTGTGCGTCGGTTTTCTAACGCTCTCTATATAATTATGACATTATAAAAGTTACTATACTTCCACTGTATGTGGAAGTAAAATAGAACTGATATTTTTACCACTTCAACCATCTCAAATTGAATTGCAAATCACGAAAGTCACGACAATGAAAACATAATTCTTCCAAAACGAAATCATTACTAAACCTCGTGGGTATATTTCATCCACTCGGCGGGCACTTAACTATTAAAAAGACTGGTTTTTCGGTCCATATAATATTTAATAATCACACGGCCAACGTGGATGAATACCCATCCGCGCCGGCTTCACCAAATCAGGTATTATGAGCGAATTTATTTCATAAGCTCTCTATAATACCTGTCTTTTATTCGCTATATGCAAAAATGACGGGGTCCAGCCGATGTTTCGGGGGAACGTCTTTTGAAGGGTGCTGCTGGGCTCTTTTCAACCGGGAGATTATCCAAATCAAGACGCTTTTGGATTGGAATCTCATGCATATCTTATTTCACTCTAATATGTCTCCTGGGGTGTTTGTTTTCTGATAGCAAAGGGCGCAGGGAACCGGGGAAACAAGTACTTGTAGATTGATTTAAAGGGCGTAGATACAGGGGGCGCAGAGGGGTTGGTCGCAAGGTTTCAATTCGAGGATGGTCAGATCCTCGAATTGTAATCTTATCTTCTGTAAATTTTCAGACTAAATTCAGTAATAGCTATTACATGCTTTCTACAACTACTCATAGCTTGAATCATTTTTTCACAGCAAACTTGTACAAATTAGTAAGAAGAACCTGATAGTAATTTGAAGATTTAAAAAATCTAAACGTCCATGACATATATTGATACTCGCATGCAGGGTGGATATGATTTAAATAAAAATGATTTAAACAAAATGTTGATTTAAATTTAAAAAATCATAAAAATAAGAAAAAATGGTTCATACTTTCCACAAATTATAAAAAACGTGTGCGTTAAAGTGTAATGAGTGAAAAATAAATAAAGAGGCCTACAGACGACCTAAAGGGGTCTACACACGATCCAGCGGCAGCGACATTGTCGGTACGCTTTGAAGATAAGTGGAATTCCAGCGGACCAGTTCACTTTTACAAATGAGTTCAAAGCATGCCGACAAGCAAGCGCGGATCTAGAAATTTCAATAATTTTTTTCTCGTCTGTGGCGCATGGGACCCATACGAAATATGGGAAATAACATCTCGAGAAGCTCGAGAAGCAGTTCTCTAACGACCCCTAAAAAATTTTTCGCAAACTGCTTTTTCAACATTTTTTAGGGGTCGTTAGAGAAGTGCTTCTCGAGATGTTATTTCCCATATTTCGTATGGGTCCCATGCGCCACAGACGAGAAAAAAATTATTGAAATTTCTAGATCCGCGCTTGCCGACAAGGCTGGCTTCCTGCCGCTGGATCGTGTGTAGACCCCTATAGTATAGTACCGACGACGTAGATATTCATTTGCAAGATAAGGAGCATCGTTACTGATTTCAAAATGCATATAATCACTTATTGCTGTGGTGCACATCAGGGTCAATTTTTGGCTCAATCTCTCAACATGGAAAATATTAGCATTCAAGTTATCCCGGTCATAAAATATTTTGGAAGTAATCATCATGCAAGAGCTGAGTTTTCTTGTAGAAATTGCTCTGCCTTGACATTACCAACAGAAGATCGCTGGAATTCTATTTGTGACTACTTGGAATCATATATTATAAAAAATTGGAATGTTTTAATAGCTATATGCGAGGATGAAAATGAACGATATTAGAAGGTGAGTGACTGATCTTAATTTGAAAAAAAACGTGAATCGCTTATAAAGACTAAAATTAGTGGCCACTTGTTTGGATAGGCTGCAAAGGGAAAATTGCACATTACCAAATGCAGTATTTTACTGGAAAAAAATGATGGAAAAGCTCGAGAATATTGTAACCGATGAAAAATTACAAATTAAAATCAAAAAACGTTACAAAACAACTGTTACCCCGTACTATTTATTAACATTTATGATCAGTTCAAAATATGTCGACCCCGACAGCCAGCCGAAAGTGGGACAAGTAACGTTAACCCCAGAAGAAACATTTTTCGTTGGGAATTTTTCAACTCCTTTTGAAGTTTCTTTCCAAATCTCAGCCTTTTGTTTTTCTCGTTAATGTCCAAACCAGCAGCAGAAAGACTGCAAAAATGATTTTGCATGGTGGATTTGTCATTTCGAAGTCCACAATCCTGAAAAATTATCAAAGAGAAGAGGTTATGCAATTAACCACCGCTGTTCTTCAGCCTCGGTAGAGAAGGATATTTTCGATATTTGGGTTGGCCCACGGCGACTTAAGAAATAAATTGGGGGTGGACAAGGCAGCGAAGATGACCTTTTAAATAAAACAATTGAATAGAAACTTATATTCTGAATATTTTTGTGGTATGTATTATCTACTGTACTCATTCACGTTACGTTTATGCTGTTCTGTCTAGTAGAAATTGATTTTGTCTTCGATATTTCCATATTCCTTATTACCATTTACAATGAAGTTTTCATGACATTTAGTTTATTTAAAAAATTGAATTCAAAAATCAAAAAAACCAAAAAATTCACGATACATGATTAAAAAATCATGATTTTTTCCACCCTGCTTGCATGGCAGATTGAATTGAGTCATGGCATACGCGATATTTTTGAATTTTACATCGTCTTTTGTGATTTCTCCACAACTGGTGAATAATGACAATGAACTCTTGTGATTGATTCTAGTCCATTAAATATTTTGTTCAAAAATAACCACTCAATTGTTGCAACGCAAAAATTTTTGGAAAAATTGAATAGCGCCTTAAGAAATGGCTACTAAAAATTATTAAATTTCCCATCGCCCGGTTAATTGATCCTTACTAATATTGATGCAAAAAATTAACAAATAACAAAACCAAACGCATTATTACAAGCATTTTTCAAAAAATTTAATACAGAGGAGGTTCTCAATTCAAAAAAACCGTTTGTAAGTATGTCTTCTTTATACAGGGTGGACCATGAATAAAAGGTCATAGTTCATTCTTTGGACCAAAATATGAGGATATAACCAAACATGCTTTAGTAAATTCCTGCTGTGGAGAAAGATACAAGGTGTCAAAATTGTAGTTTTTTTTTTCTTTTTTTGTAATATGTCAACTCTCTTGACCGATCTTCTGCCAGTTCTGTCAAAATGTCAAACTAATGAAACTGTACGTAAATGATAGAACTAAGACGTCACCAAAGCACACTTTTCAATAAACACAATTTTTCCTTTTCAAATTGGGTTTGTTTTCAAAGAAATTTTGAGATCTATGCGGCATTTTTCTCGAAAACGGTTGGAATTATCAAGTTCTATCAAAAGTACCTTTTTTTACGTAGAAATGGCTCCTGCATGGGATTTTCTAGTCAAAAGTGCCAGTACGTTTCGTAAAAAGAAAGAGAAAAAATATTGTATGTAATACATAAATTATTGTTTCTTAGCTTAAAAAATGTTTCCTTACCAAATTGGGAGAAGATCGGTCAAGAGGTAGTTGAGATATTGCAAAAAAAAAAGAAAAAAAATTACAATTTGAACCCTGTATCTTCTTCCACAGCAACAATTTACTAAAGCATGTTTGGTTTTTTTTCTCTCCAATTTTTGGCCTTGGATGGGTTCCATCAGCCAGCTACACAGATGGGGAAAAAAGAAGGCAGTAAAAAGGATAGACACATTTCACCCCCAGGGGTCCATCACGGCGACTTAAGTTACACATAGATTGGACCGCGGATGGTAGGTTAAACACAAAGGTTATATAAACAAAGGCATATTAGGAATAAATACCACGAGTCAAGATAACTAATTGACAAACGACAAACTATGTTAAACAACTGTACCACATTGAGATAAAAAATTATAGATTAATCGGAAAACATTTACATTTTTACTTGAAAGAACGTAGTTAAGATTCATTGGTAGCTGAAAACTCATATGTCTTAGTTCACTTACAAGGATCAATGAATCGGTGTGTAAAGAGTAGGGTGACCAGATTTTTGTGCTGGACACTTCTGCTGGGAAAAAAATTGATGGGCGGGGGGAGCAGAAATCCGAAAAATCATTTCTTGATCCCAACATTTTTTGATGACCGAGAGGAAAAATTTTTTTGATCGCAGATAGTACTCCAAAATGCTGGACTGTCCAGCGAAATTCCGGACGTATGGACACCCTAAAAGAGCAACCAAAGAAAATATGATTGTCACCTTTCTGCCCACAAGCACATAAATCATTATTTAGGATTCCAATTTTAAATAAGTGATTTGGAAATCTACCGTGATTAAGTTGGAAACGTGTAATAGTAGAATAAAAAGGTCTTGAAGCAAGGAATCCGTCATGCCATCTAGACTCAGCAAACAGGGGGTTTAGTTGATAATAAAGCATGTTTGGTTAAATCCTCATATTTTGGTCCAAAGAATCTACCCTTGAACTATGGCCTATAATTAATGGTCCACCCTATATGTATACAAATTTGCTGAGGCTTGAAGACTTGATAATAATAACTTGCCAATTCTAAAGCTGATGCTAAGATCCATAACACCGAATAAAACATAACTATTAATGACTAGTACGACTTGCACTTTGTCTATAAGTTTGCTAGAAAAAAAATATGGCGCTGGAATTTCCCCACGCGTACTACGTATGTAAAAGTGTTCTATATTTTATTAGTTTCCACATTCAAACTGCAGAACAATTAGTAATCATTCGGAAATTCCAAAACGATCAACCGTTTTCACAATGGTACAGATCTTCCGCGCTTACTTTTGCGTTCTTAACAGGTACCTATTGTCATTATTTTTACTACTAGCTGTGCCCTAACTACGTTCGAGTGGAATTTTGAAATTAATTAAAAAAGGTTCTTTGTAAACGACGTTTGAGGTAGATCACCAGAGATATGTACAGGGTTATTCATTATATTATATTGACCCTTCATTTCTGTTATTACTGGAAGTAAAAAAAAGTTTCGTATAAAAGTTGTAAGTATATTTTTTTAAATGCAATTAAAAAACAATCGCTTGCATAGGTCAAGTGATAAACAATGAAGGTCGTTTTTAAATAGAAAACTTGTATATTTTTACATATTCTTTTAGATCTCTTCCCTGATTTCAAATATATAAGGGTTGATATGTCTAGCTGTAATATTTCTTGACATATCGAACATTAAATATACTCCAGACCAGGGCTGGCTCTAGGGGAGGGCGAAGCGGGCGGCTGCCCGGGGCGGCTGCCCGGGGCGGCAAAATTCTAGGGGCGGCAAATTCTTCAAATCCACAGTTACCAAAAAATATAAAAAAGCTAGAAAACAATTGTTTCACTAATATAGTAATAGTAATGTTAACTTTATATAAATAATTTGTTATTGTTAGTTTTTTTTGTATATAAAGTAGGTTACATGCATACATTCTGTTTCTTATATGTGATTTTATTTCTTGTCTAATTTCTGTGGTGGGGTATTTATTTTTAAGTTTCAATACGGATAATTTTTTCAATTATTATATTTTACCCTTTTAAATACAGTAATCATATTGCTGAAAATCCAAAAATTGCTGTAAACCTTATAACTAAAAAAACAAACCATCAAGAATATTCAGTAGCTGACTCTTAAAATGTTATAAAAAATAACGGACTGAAATTTTTTTTAAAATACATTTTTAAAAGATAGGGTCAGGCGGGGTAAAAATGAGACAGACAGGTAGCGGGGTAAAAAAAAAGGCAAGGTGATATCCAACCCAGATTGAAATAAATTAAACTTAATTTTTAATTCAAGTTTGTTTTGTACATTCAGAACTGTTTTATGTTATCCAATCAGGTCCTATGCCTACTGTTAATGCGGGAAAAATATTATTCAGTAAACTTTTTAAATCACTTTAAACATTTTTTAACGCACCTTAGTCCTTTTTTGGGGATTTTATAGTTCCTCTATTTGCATTGTTCGTATTTGGCAGACGTCAACTAGAAGTGTCATACGTCATACTTCACATTTTGTGATCAAGTTTATTAATCTGCTAGATTTAAATAATGAAAAATTTGATTTTAACGAAAAAATTAAAAGCGAGGTAAAAAAGAGACAAAGAGACCAAATGGGCAGACTGAAGCAGGCACATTTCAGCTTCCTAATTTAGGAGAACCTAGCCCTTCTGCAAGCCCCTTCTTGTTTAGTAAAAAATCTGAATAAATTACATATAAAAAAAAAACCCTCCTCTGTCTTATTTTTGCACTTCCATTTGCACGACGTCAATAAGAATGGGAATAAATCACGTGTCTTTTATTTACCCTCCACTGTATTTTTTTTTTACCCCACTTAGAGGGTAAAAATGAGACACTGTTTATTTTTGTTTATCAATTAACGGTACTTTTTAGTAAAAAAATATAGTTTTTCCTGTCATTTTTACATGTGATACCAATCTTTCATTAAATATGACAGATTCTAAGCAACCTAAAAATTGAAAGATGTCATTTTGTCTCATTTTTACCCCGCCTGACCCTAATGGTCATCACCTCTAAATTGGTTTCCTAGGCCAAATGATTTTATCATGGTAGTGCTGACTAGTACCATAAAACCTTTACAAGTGCCTATAGACTCGATTTAAAACAAATGCTAAATGGTATTGAAACTCAGCCTCCAGGAGGTTGTTACAACTTTTAATAAAACTACTTAGGCTGAACGAGTTGTTAGCCTGCTATACTACCGCTATAAAGCCATTTAGCAAACTTACATCCTCAATAAAGCTATTACAAAACTTATTCAAGTCCACATAGCATTTAAATTGAAGACCTAAGTGGATAAAGGTGTTATGTCACACTTTTAAAGTTTTGAGTAAATTAAACAAAACGGTTTTGTGTTGGAACTTATTTATTTTGTCTTCGATTCAAATAAATAATACCTCATAAAATAGATAATTTTGGGTTATGTTCTTTTGTTTACACTAATATTAAAGAACAATATCAAGCTGTTATGAAACTAGGTTTTTCTGTCCAAAACTGTGTACATTCACTAAAATTACTGGTTGTATGTATGACATGGCGCCTGTATAATTAAAAATTTTCTATAAAATATTACAAATTTAGAATTCACCGTTTATTGGGTGTTAAATCTATATAATCTATATGCATGAAGTAAGTTTTTTTAAAAATGCGACATAACACCTTTATCTACTTAGGTCTTCAATTGTTGCTTGGGAGGGCAAAAACTCAATTTTTTTGAAAAAAGAAGTGCGAGGTGTGTTTTCCTATGTATTTTTTAATGTTGAACACGAATCCGATGTTAAAAACGGGCACTATGTCCTCCAAAGGGCAATAACGGGCAAAAACTGTTTTTTTTTGTAGACCTGTGTAATCGAAAATGGATTTGCTGTGGGAATGCACGGCCCGCCACATTCAAGTGCACCATAGGTAAATTATAGAGTAGCACAATACATAATAGAACTATTTGCGTGAAGGGCCCTTCCAACCCCTCCAGCAGTGACCCTCTACGCCCATGTCCGGTTATAATATAGAAATTTCGCCGTTTCGCTCGCCAGTCCTTTCTTTGTTAGCTTAAGTGTGTTTGGCCGTTAATAATTAAGGTTTTGTAAACACTTTAAATGTTTTATACTGAATAACAGGGGAGATTTAGACAATGAAGCTGGAGATGGACGCTGTTATTTATACATGAATAAATTCATATCAACGTTTTCATAATATGACGGGAAATGTGTTTTAATATTGTCAATCATTCTGTTTGTTTGTGTTCAGTGTTTGGTCGGGCGGAAAAGAGTACCGATGGAATATATTCATAAATAAATTAAAAAAAACTTTTTTCAAACAATGGTTTTCTGTTAAAACCAAATTCGAAACCAAATTGCACTAAAAAATAGAAAATTTTTTTTTTCAATAATTATAAGCTGACCAGAATAATTTTCAACTTTGTAAATAGAATACCATTAGGCGCTCATAAAATGTAAACGTAAATCAAAATGATTAGATGAAGTAATATTTTACGAGTGCCCAATGTTTTCTATTACAAAGTTGAAAATTATTCTGATCAGCTTATAATCAGTGAGAAAAAAATATTTTCTACTTTTTAGTGCAATTTGGTTTTAAAAGGAAACCATTGTTTTTAAAAAGTTTTTTTTAAATTTATTTATTTTTAACTCTTTAGTCTTAATTATTTTAATTTCATACAATTGGAAAAATTCATTATTTCAATTTACAAAAAATCTGTGAAGAAAAAAGTAATCCGCCATCTTAGACCGTCTGCCATATTGGGTTTTATCGGGAAAAAAAATGCACATGAAGAATGTTGTCACCTTTGATAAGATTCTACAAACAAAAATATACTGCATAGTGTACTGACGAAGGTTTCACCAATCAAGATAGCATCATCAGGTGATGATTTAAATTATAAGTGTAGGAATTAGACCTAAAAAAATTTACTGCAGAATATTCAACAATTATATTGAAAATGCAATAGTACTAAGAATAGCATAATGTTTACATCTAATTTTAAAGCCATTTCTACCGTACCATAACTGATAAATACTTTATTAGAACAATAAAGTATTCAAAATATAAAAAGGAAGTATAATGTTGACATAATACCATTTTTTAAGTACATCGCCTATTCATTAAAAGTTAATCATAACGAAAACTCGATTTATCTACAATATTAATCCTTCAAATTATCAGGAGTCACGATAAGTCGCGGCCTAAATATGGATTAAATTTATTTTATTCTTGCCAAAAGTCAAATTTAAATGGAAATTTTAGGTATTTATAAAAATCGCAAATAGCAAGTGTTCGCTGTCACGCAAGGTCGTACGAAGGATGGTAAGGGCTAGATTTATTTTTCGTTAAATAGCATTATACTTTCCATACTTATTACACCTCTAAAATCTGACTACAACAATCCAAGTTTCGTGGATACCGGATCATAAAAAGCTGCCCTCAGCAGTTGGGACACGCCCATCCGCAGACAAGAGCCGCGTAGGTCACGGCGTCGGCCTGGGATTTCCAGAGTAAGGGATGAAATGTGTGGGAGGTCGACGCTCATTGTTGGGTGTACGCGTGTTTGGCCTCGATTTCTACCACGCAAAAGCCCGGGGGCAGTTCGAGTGGAGATATTATACTCGCTCCTCCGTTCTACCGCAAGAATTTCGCCGAGTAGAATATATGAGTCACGAGTGGCTGTAGTATTAAAACTAAGACCCCATTCTTCAGATGTACGTTCGCGAAAAGGTATTTGTGGAAGGCGGAGATATTAAAATATATATTTTGTTGTTAAGTAGGTATAAGTATACTTCGTAAGACTTTGTAAAGAGATAAGAGTTTGTGTCCTTGATATTTTTACAATTGGCTTGTTGCAAAAAATGTAATTTTAGTATTTTTAGAATCTTTACTTAATACAAAACACAGTGGGTAAAGGATTTTTTCTTATTTTTTCTTTTACAAACGGTATTCAACAGTAAGTTTGAATAAATCTGTCATGTAACAGAAGACGCCACAGCACTAGCACACATTTTAAATTAATTCCATTTATGTAATGTCTGGATAGTGAAGCGAAATACACCATAAAAGTCTCTCCGTTCCCGAGAAAAAAAATCAGCGTAGAACCAGACCAGACCTTACAGTTCTACATAAGAAATGGCTATTTACGATATTTTTTTTTTTGGGTACAGATATTTTTTATTTCGAGAAAACTAGAGAAATTGATTGGTTATAAAAATCGTGTTTTTTTAACATTTAAGCCTATTTTTCATTAGTACAGTTATCGGTAGAGTATACTGGCATACTTTTTAGCCAAACTACTCTGCTCTACCGGATTTGGGAGAGTACCCGTTTTCATACACACATTAAAATAGTGGTCGAGTCGTACAGTGTAAAATTGAAATCATAAAAATTAACATCAGCCAACTAGAGACTGGACTATACTAAACCTGTTTTCATTAGTATAGCGCCGATCAAGTAGAATAGAAAGGTGGTAGGAGAAGGCGAGTGGGCGAGTTACTTTACCACCGTTTAATCCTACACTACTCGACCATGATCTAGTACTCTACTCTACCAATTACGTTTTCATTGGTAGAATTAGAGGGATAGTTAGTACTTGCCCAAATTACTTGACAGCTAACTCAACTAATGAAAACTAGGCTTTACATTGCCATAACTTCAAATCTAATAGCTATCGATCTGATTTTTTTTTTATTCAAGTACACAAATAAACACTTCCAATAGTCTTTTTGTTTATATGATTATTGTTTATTATTTTCTTTAAACAATAATGAACTTATTACTCGACTTATTACTTCGCTAAGAATGGACTCATATTTTGACTAAGCGACAATTTTTTTTATTTTTACAAATTTTCATATACATGCAGCGAAGCAATTGAAGCCAAGATACAGGAGAAGTTTTTGAAAAAGAAAATTTTCATCTAGGACTTATAGTTTTTTATTTATGAATATTTTTGTGACGCAGTAGCATATGGCAGGCGTACGGCGTAAATTATCCGATTGACCTTTGAAAAAACCTTTTCAGTCCTATTTAACCCTTTCAGTCACGAACCAAAAATAATTTTCAGAAAAATCTGAAATTTGAGGTTCATTTTAACAAATTTTTTTAATGATTTCTAGTGGCACAGGAATAACTCTAGGTCCTTCCATTTCGTCCTTAAAGGATGTCCCTGACAAGGGACATAGTGACTTCGAGGATCTTTTATAGGATTTGTAGAATCCAATAAGAAATCATGAAATAAAGGAAATTTATTGCAGTTACAATGTTCAAAATCTTAAACAATAAGTATTAACAAAAGTTTTAAAAATCAATATTATTGTTTGTGAAACTTCAAGAAGCAGTTACGGTCTCTCAGAAGGCATAAATGTACGTTGCACTCAGTTCAATATGTGTTATTCCTTTGTGTGACTCCAACTTGCACCTTATATTTTCTTTTTTATTATCAGCTTCAGGAAAATGATCTAATCTCATTTCTCTAACTGGTTTTACTTCGTTTTTTTTTTTGTTGTGGGCATTGAGATGCATTCGTGTGATCTGCTACACTAGGTCATTTTGGTTTGGCCTTGTTTAGAATCAAATATTCTGCAATATTCTGACGAAACCCTAATAAATCAAGTATATTTTTTTGGGAAAGCAAAGTTCGACTGCATGATGACGGTATTCTATCCAAGAATTCAGTAAAATGGATACGAATGGATTTTCCCGAACACTATGGATGCGCAGTAGGTGTCCCCGAGTGCTATCGATGCACAGTGGGTTCCCTCGAGCACAGTGGATGTGCAATGGGTTTTCCCGAGTACTATGGATGCGCAGTGGGTTTCCTCGGGTACAATGGTTGTGCAGTAGGTTTCCCCGAGTACTATGGATGCGCAGTGGGTTTCTTCGAGTACAATGAAGGCGCAGTGGGTTTCTCCGGGTCCCATGGATGCGCAGTGGGTTCCATCCAGTGTACTAAAAACTAAATGATAAGCTGTTCTTCAAAAATTCAGTAAGACATCCGTGAAGTACGAATGTCCCTTGTGAGGAACATGCCATTTTGAAAAAATCCTAGCCATAACCGATGTCATTTTGTCTCATTTTTACCCCGCCTGACCCTGTTATGTTATTTATATAAGAGAGGGGCGGCAAAATAAAACTGTGCCCGGGGCGGCAAAACACCTGGAGCCAGCCCTGCAAGTGTGTATTTTAGTTTTATAGATATATTTTATTCAATAGTACAATACTGATTATTAATCATTTACAAATTGTTTATTTATTTATTTTTAGAAAACTATTTGTGTTTTTATAATATATTTTATTATTAATTATATAAAATAAATCATTTTTAGGCATGCATTTACATTTTTTGTTGTATTCGTTCATCTAATTTTATTAGAAACCTTCAAGAAAGCGTTGAGAGTTTCAGTATGTACCGTAATGCTAGGACTCCGACGGCCGCCATTAGGCTACGCTTCAGCGCGTCGAAATACTTCAGAAAACTTAGATCAAAACCTAGGGCAAGACTTTTTTTTGTAGACCTGTGTAATTTTATACTTTTGCACACTTGCTTAAAACAACTATAGCAGAAATAGACGCCAAATGAACAATAATAGACGGTGTGACGTCACACGCCGTCGAAGAGACTCGCAAAAAAACTCGGCAAATAAATAGATCAAATGCATCTTTGTGTAGCAGATCCCTGTTTAACTTTAAATTGGAACATGCATAGAGTAATGTAAAAATTGTTTAATTTTGTTAATATCTCAGGACAGTGCATATTAATTTATTTCCTGTGAATTTACGCACCTATGTAAATATTATGCTATGCTTTATCAGGTTCATTAACGTGAATCCTAAAAAAATCTATTTTCTCATTCATAAACTAATATTAAAGTTGGTATTTTATTTACTGCATTATTATTACCTAATAACGGGAACATTATCTATATAATTACGATGATACATAACATTTTCTAGTAATTTTCGGGGAATTCTACTATTTCTTTCTTTACTACGACGCATTAGATTATACGTTTTATTAATTACTGATATTGTCTATTCGGTTACGATGAAAGAAGCGAGTTTTTCCATCAAATTAATAATAACTTTGCCACAATACGTAATAACATGATGAATTTTAAAAAATGTGTTTATAATCCTCTTTCTGAGTTTTTGTTTTAGAGTTGTTCCTCTTCTCAGTCGTATATTTCCTGCGTTTCTGATTCTGGCAGTGAATATTATATTGCGATTACTTTATGGTATTCATGTTCACATTCCCAGTGTACTTAGTCCTTTCCTAGTTTGTTCATGATTCTATCAATTGTTGTTATCCACGTAAAGTATGGTCTGTCTCTCTATTTTTAATTTGCTGCTGCTCAACATTAGCGTTTTCTTTAGATGTGTTGGTTCCCTCCTTTGGACATGTCTCCAATGCCTCATTGCGTTAACTTCTATCCTTCTTGTAATCTTCCTCCCCTTTAATGCTTACATTTTACGGCGTTGCTTTGGCCTTACTGTTTTTTGCGAGCAGTTCTGTGATTGCCCCTTTCAGCTCTTTTACTTTTACTTCCTCATCTAGTGGAAGTATAGTAACGAAAAAAAAAAAAAATTAAAATTTTTATTGTTTAAATAGGCTTAGAATGTCATGAAACGTCGAGATGTTAAGTTTGAGAAAAAAAAAATGTCTGCCATTCTGTCGATCTGTCTAATGTTTTTTGTGCGCACAATTACTCTTGAACCGTTTATGCTACTGATTTGAAATTTGGTACAAGCAATTCAAGTATGTATATTTTAATGAGATCTGGAACTAGATTATATTTTGATCGTATTCCGTTGAAGGGGTAAATTGGAATAAATGGGGGTAAATATGTACATCAAGCAAGAGTCCATAAAATTGGTATTTAATATATATAAGAGAAGCTAAGATCTCAAAAAATTTTTTGGCATTAGCCACTCCCACCAAAAAAAATGAGCTAGTGTGTGTACAAGAATCAAAGGCCTTTTATTTTTTTATTAAAATCGAGTAACACATTCCTAAGGCACTTTTTTGAGAAGAATCCATTGCTGATAAGAAGAAAATGATGCACGCATGCCTCATTTTTCGAGATATAAACAGAGCTGGGCAAATTACTTTGAAAAAGTAATTAATTACAAATTACAAATTACTATTTTTTTTCGGGAAAACCGTGGCTTTAGCGATAAATTTTGCTAGCACATTTTTTGTTTATAAATACGTGATCTATCCATCTGTATTTTTTGTTTTTTCTTACCTTGACTTAATTTCAAAATTTTGAAAAAATGGATGAAAAAAAATTTTTTTTCACTTTTTTTTGTTCTGCATCCGAGCGAAATGTAAACTTTTCAGAATATTATTCTATACACTTTCACGAACTCATTAAAAAAAAGTTTACACAGTTTGCAACTTTTTGTGGGTAAATACCTTCATCGACTGGGTTATACTTCCACATCCTGATTTTCTATCCAAGTCTCCCACAACGAAAAAAAATTGTATGTGGAAATAATTGTTTATGGAACTTTAATAATATAATATTTTAAATCGCATAGCTCAAAAACCCATAAAACGATATGCCTCATCAGTAGTGGGAGTGGGGGTGGATGAAGGCCTTTAGTTCTTGTATACATTCTAAATCACAATTTTTTTTCACCTCCATTAATAATGGGGTGGGGGTGATAAAGGGGGTGGCTAATGTCAAAAATTTTTTTGAGACCTTATCTTTTCTTATGTGTACATATATATTAAATACCAATTTTATGGACTCGTACTTGCTTGCTTTACATAATTATCCCAATTTATCCCACAACCCTTCAACGGAATAAGATCAAAATACAATCTAGTTCCAGATCTCGTGATGGGCTTAAGAAAATGGTTTCATAATTTGACAATTTTCTCTTGTATCCCTGAACCGATTGAAAAATTCTTTATTAGGCTTTTAGAGAAAACTTGATAGAATGATACCAGACTATTGAAATATTTTTTTTTTATTTTCGCAAGAGAAAAACAAATTTCCTTCTTTAGTTTTCAATAGCCTAGTACCATTATATAAAGTTGTCTCTAAAAGCCCATGAAAAATTTTGTGAATCGCTTCAGGGATGTAGGAGAAATTGTTGAATTATGTTCACCGCACCGCCCAAATTAAAATAGATGTGTGTACCAAATTTCAAGTCAATATCTTGAACGGTTCTAGAGTAATCGTGCGCACAAAAAAAAGTTACAGACAGACATATTTTTTTGCTCAAACTATTTCGACATTTCATGACATTCTGAGCCTATTGAACAATAATTTTTTTTTTTTGCATTACTATACTAAAATGACAAACTATGAAATATTATATGTTTATGTTTCCTTTTAATAGAAATGTAATGTAATTCAAATACTCTAAAATAATTTAATTACGGTAAAACAATTCAACTTTACAGTATTCAAATTATTCTAGAGAATTAAAAATATTAGGGAAGTAATTTAAATTACTTGAAGTAATTTAAATTACTTGAAGTAATTAATTACTTTACAAAGATATTTTCAGAGTAACGCTTGAAAAATTAATAACTTTTAAGTACAATTACTGCTTTGAAAAATGTAATTCAATTACAATTACTTTTTTTGAAAAGTATTTAAATTACTAATTTAATTACTTTATTCTTCTATGTTATTAGAACGTTCTCTATATATAATATTTTTTAAATAACCCCAAAGCCAAAAGTCGGCAGGGGTTATATCAGGAGATCTAGCTGGCCATAAAATAGGACCATTATTTCCTAAAAATTAAACAATATCTAACTACTTTGTTGTTTATTAATGTCCAGTTAGCTAAATTAATTGTTAGTTATCAATTTAGTTAACTTAGCTAACCCGACATTGATAAACAAGTCCTGAGTGATATACAGATACCTATCCAATGCTCCCCAAATTAAGCATTTAAATAATTTCTTGTTTCATTTGTCGTATGACCTGTGGCGCCATCGTGTTGGTAAATTAATCTTTGAAATTGTCTTACAGGCATATTGTCTACAAAGGACTCTATTTCTTGTCGTAGAATGTTAATAAAATTTTTTCGGTATTCAAATTACCGTGAAAAAAATGAGGATCTATTATTTGATATCCAATAAAACCACACCAAATCCAAATCGTCTTTGACGATTAACTGTAGCGGTTACGTGTGAATTTTCATGAGCCCGATGGCGGTTATTACGCCGATTAAAAATTCCGGCACTGCTTATATGGGCCTCGTCTGTCCATATAATTGTTCCTTCAAATCCCGGCACTTCATTGCACTGACGCAAAAACCACTGGCAAAAACCGAGACGCCTTTGAAAGTCGTTTGGGTACCTAAAGATGGTGACTAAGCCTAATTTTGTAGGGTTTGAATTTATTTTTTTTAAGCGCAACGCAGTTTTCTTTGGGATTCCTAAATTTTCCTGTATTTCGCGGGACGATATATTAGGATTTTCTCTTACAGTTTCTAAAACAACATTTTCTACAGCTTTTACCTGCTTTATTACATATTTTTGCTCGAGGTTTTACAAACGATCGAAACTCTTTAAGTTTTGTTGTAGCCTTTGGAATATTTTTATGGTTAGCTGTCTCTTTTCTGGATATCTAAAAAGATCGGGCGGCACTTTTGGCACAAAGTTTTACTGTCCAATATTCCAAAAACGCTCTGTAGCTCGGTAGTCGAAAAAGATAGACGATCGCGGTTTGAGCCGTTGTTTACCTCTCGAAAATCGAGTCCAGGACACCTATATTAGTTTCTGTCTATCTGTCATACTTTTAGAGAAAACCCCAAATCCTATCTAATTTGGTCCACCCTGTACATCGATATAGGCAACATTCAAGGATTCCGATTCCACAAGTTCAGCACAAAGAAAAACACTTTCAAAATAAGTTACCAATACCAACCGCACTGTCGGTAATTTACGTAGGACTTATTTTCATTTATAATGCAATTACAAGAATTCCAAGCAATGGTTTAGAAACTGGAACGGCACGTTTACGAGAAGCTTTACAAAAATATAATCACTAAAATTTAAGCTTAAACTCATCGGCTTCCGCGAATGAGAAACGTGACACCCTAAGTACGTACCAACGGCGACTTTTTTTTATCCAATCTAAAAATCGATACGGACCGACTTTCAATGCTTATATTGAAAACGACAGTTCGATGGTTCTTCAAAGTGTGTGTGTTTGGCATTTCTGTTACGTATTATCTACGTTTACCAGGGAAAACCGACGGCCCTAAATCCACACCGACCTAGAAGTAAACCGAAATAGCGGAATTTCAGTTCTCGAAGACGTCGGTCCAGTCACAACTGCACGGGGAGATATGTGACGTAAAATAGGGCACCAACAAATTATTTTTAGTCTAGGTATTTGCATAGCTGTAAGGTGGTTTTTGGGACAATTCTTGAGTTATCCCTAACTGAGATACGGCCAATCCTAAGAAAACCATTTTAACGAAGTATACTTAGATTTTGATTTGGAAATCGATGCGAGGCGGAATCTTATCGCAGAAAACTGTTTAGTTGTTTAGGGTCTCCCAAACATGTAAAAAATCGGCTGCCGGCTAAACTTTTGTAAAGGGGAAGTGATTAAACAATGGTTTTTGCAAAAATCTTAAAAACTACGAGAGCTCAGCAAACACGACTTACATATTCGTTCCAGAAACTCGTTAATAAATACTTATAGTCTAGTAGTATAGTATAGTAGTATAGTCTACATAGATTGTAGATTGTTTAAGGGGTCGCTTGGCCCTGGGTTGGCCTTTCTTCACCTCGACCTAAAAGGTCTTTTGTGAATTACCCTGCATCTAGTTGTTACCCAGGATTCCAAGACTTTTTGCAAAGCTTGCGATTTTCCTGGGGGCTAATTTCCCTATGTCTTCAGGCGTTAATTCCGCCTGTTCTAGGTACTTTAGCCTAATGCGGATTAACACCTTGCATTCACAAAGTATATGTTCCGCAGTTTCGGTTGCAGCTTCACAGTATCTGCATTTGTCATCTTCTGCCATGCCCATGTTCTTGAGATGGTATCTCAAGGGGCAATGGCCAGTTAGAAGGCCTGTGATCAGCCTTAAATCGGACTTTTCCAGTTCGAGAAGCCTTGTGGCATTCTTTGTACAATATGTTATAAACCTTTTTGCTTGTCTTTGTCCTGGAGTGTTTCTCCAGTAGGACTCTTTTTGTTCCTTTTCCCATTTTAGGACCTAGTCCGTTATGTGCCCCCTGGATAGGCCACAGAACGGTTCGGGTCCAAAAAACGGGGCTTCAGCCCCTTTTCTTGCGAGGCTATCAGCTAATTCGTTGCCTTCTATCCCCTCATGCCCTGGCACCCACATCAAGGTAACCTTGTTGTTTTTTGCCAGTTGCTTCGGGGATTGTCTGCATTCCCAGGCAATTTTTGACTCAAAGGTATATGACCTGAGAGCCTTTAATGCTGTCTGACCATCTGAAAGTATATAGATCTTTGCCCTTCGAGTGCCTCTATTTAGGCATTCCTGGGCGGATAGATCTATAGCATAAATTTCTGCTTGGAAGATGGTTGGGGTGTTACCAAGGGCTTTAGATAACCTCCATTTAGGCCCTGCTACGCCCACACCAACCCCTTCATCCATCTTGGATCCGTCTGTGTACCAGATGTGTGACTCTTTCTCCAACCGCAATGCTCCGGCCCTGCCCGCCTGACGGCTTTCAATCAGCACATCAAACGGGCAGTCAAAGTCATATTTGATTGGCATTGAGTCAGTGGGTTTGGTCATGGATTCGAATTGGATTAACTCCAGAATCCTTAAGTGACCAACCAGGTCGCCTGGTCTGAATTTAAGTGCCTGATGCAGCCTTAAGGCACTAAGTGCTGCCTCCTTCCTCACATGCAAATGCAGAGGAAGTAAGTCCAGCATTGCCTCCATAGCTGCTGTGGGACACGAGCGCATTGCTCCTGTAGTCCCTAGACAGGCAAGGCGTTGCAATTTCTGCAACTTTCCTTGTGCTACTTTTTCTTCTGTTTTTGGCCACCATATGCATGATGCGTAGGTAACCATAGGTCTCACAACCGATAGGTATGACCAATGTATCATTTTCGGCTTTAGACCCCAAGTCTTACCAAACAGCCTACGGCACGTCCAAATGGCCGTTGTTGCCTTGGTAAGTGTCCTTTCTAAATGTGAGTTCCAGGTGAGTTTTTGGTCCAGAATTACTCCTAGATACTTGACCTCACTGGAAAAGGTCAGTACTGTTCCATTCAACATAGGAGCTCTCAAGTTGAGTTTCTTTTGGTGAATGGAACAATAACTGTTTTGCTCGGATTGACACTAAGACCCTCTGACGAGCACCATTTGGATATTATGTTTAGGGCAATTTGCATGTGGTTTGAGATCATAACCTCATGCCTGCCCCTGACAGTAACGACCAGGTCATCAGCGTAGCCCTGAACGTTGAAGCCATAATTGCTCAGCTTATGGAGGAGATCGTCGACCACCATTGACCACAGCAAGGGCGATAAGACTCCATCTTGTGGACAGCCCCTAACTGCAGTCACGGTGGCCGACTCACCCCCCATATCTGTGGTAATTATTCTGCTTCTTAGCATGGATTGTATCCATTTGATTGTTGGGGATTGTATACCCCTTGTTTCCGCGGCTCTTTGTATGGATTCATAGGAGGTGTTATCAAAAGCACCCTCTATATATATGAAAGCACACAGAGCCAGTTCCTTGGCAGTAAATGTCTTTTCGATGCCTTTAACCAGGCCATGTAGAGCATTTATGGGGCTTTTGATATAACATGTTGGCATTGCTATTATGTTTTAGCAAGTGTTTTATCTTATGTGAGTCAGACCTCCCCCCTGACCGTTTGGCGCTAGCCGCCCAGAAAATATTCAATTGTGGAACAGTACAACACTAAAAATATTTGCTAAAACATAACAGCAATGCCAACATGTTATATCCCAGGCCCCATACATGTAGCTATGTCCTAGGCTATTAAATAAATTAAAAATTAACGGGCCAAGTGCTGACCCTGCGGAACTCCAGACGTGGATATAAAGGCATGATGTTAATCACTGCATTAGACATAGAGGTGCCTGTCTAAGAGCTATGACTGTAAAAACTGTAATAAATTGTCAAAAACTCAAATTTACAGTAGTTTTACCAGTAAAATGTAAAGCAAGTCAAAAGCATGTATAAAATATGTGTAAATAACATCCCGCTGTCAGAAATGGCAATAGCATATGGTTCTATTTAGTAGAACCATATTCCAAACAGTATGCAGGCTAGTGAATAATGTAAAAAAGAATTATTACCTATTTAATATTAGGTTATGGTTGTTTAGTTAAGCAGAGAGGCCCTATAGTTAAATAAGTTTAAATATTTGTAATGTATACATAGTTTTGATTTCCCGAGTTACTAACGTGATATTACCCAAGTAACAATTTAAATGCCAACAAGTATTTATCGGGTTTTATCACAGATTTAAGAAGGTAAATAAACCGAACTGGGTTTTATTATTTCTTTTGTGTATATCAATTTATCTGCAGATAATATGTACTTAAAAAAAGGCCTTCAAGTTATCTTTAAAGCAATTTGTTAAACCTCTTTGCTCTTTAAAACCTATTGCTTTTATAGCCACTTAATTGCTGCATTATTCAAAACCACAATAAACTCATTCAGTTTTATAGTGGATTTTAAATATTTTCAGTTTTGTGGTAGACATCTATAAATCTTTAGGTTTTATGGGAATTTTAAAATATGGTCTGTAAGTACTCCTTATGATCAAGCAATAAAACTAATAACTCTTAAGTAGTATTATCCTCAATATATGTTATCATAAATATTATTTGCTTTTAACGATAATTGGTAAAGGTTCCTTAAAACCTAATAATTTTTTGGTAACTTTATTAAGCTAAGTTAAAACTTTTTGGTTTTTATAAAGCACTTATAAATCCTTTGGTTCCCCCACTTACACCTTTAAACTTTGAGAGAGGGGGCATCATATAACGCATAGTAAACGCCATTTTGTGATTATGGGTTTTAGGTTATGTTATCTAAGCTAAGTACATTTGGATTAGAGATTGTCAGAGACAAATCTTGAGGGTTTTAAAGAAGAGTAGTAAGGCTGAATTAAGTCTTACAGGCTTTAAAATAGTAATAAAGTGGAGCAATTGGAATTTAACAAAACCTTTTGTTTTATAAAAAAATATATGCTAAAGCCACAAACTCTTAATAGGGTATTCTATTAAAATAAACGGTTTTATTAATTTTTCAGCCATGTTTTTTTTCTGTTAACTACGGCAGACATGTTTGAACAAAGTGTTTAGTTATATTTTTTTATTCTTACTGTTTCCATTTAGCCTGCAACTATCTAAAATGTGTTAATATGACATAAAACCCCTAAAAAGCCCAAAATCATACTGAGTACGCTAAAACTAGGGTTACTATTTTTTTAATTAATAGTAAATAATAATTAACAAGCTGACAAATGAAAGGCGCGTAATTTTTTCTAAAGTTTTTTGATATACTTTATCAATAAAGTGGTCTGCGTTGACAATTTTTTGATACTAGGTTGTTTATTAATATCAAATGTTAAAACGTTAGCACATGCAGACATTTCAATCGAGGCAGACATATTTTATTATTTGGCGTCATTTTCTGATTTAGACAGTTTAAGTGCAACAAGTTTTAGACAAAGAATTATTAAAGACACAATTATTTATGATGTTTTCAAAGCAGGCTTAAAATTTGATTGCAAGTACTAACGGTTTTAAGAAGATTTTATAAAAGGACTTGAAAACATCTTGCAGATTTGGGTTCTAAAGTACTGTTGGTTTTATTGATAGTTTTAAGGAAGATATTTATAACCTTTATAAAAGGTCTTTTTTGGTTTTATGCCGGGTTTATTGTAGCTTTTAAGAGGTTATCTAGTATAAACAGTTTTACGATCAGTTTTATTATATAGACTTAATAACCTCTTGTAGATTGTGATAAAACTTAAATTGTTACTTGGGTACTTTGTGATGAATTACTACCATTCAGACAAGGGACACACACACATCCAATATCCGAATGTACTGGGATTAATTTCTTCTTCTGAAAAAATCCCAGTGCCACGGCCGGAAATCGAACCCAGGGCTCCTGGTTGAAAGTCAAATGTGCTTGTCTCTCAACCAAGCAGTCATATAAACTAGTTACTTTACTACTAATAATGATTGGAGCACTTTGCCATTTCTAATAATATTTACAAAATTAGTATATTTTAATTTGTCCCCCCTCCCTGTACATTAATGTTAATAGGGACATCGTTTGCTAGCTGAAGTCATATTGAATTATGTACAGAGTTAATTAATAAAATAAATGGCTTTGTATTAATTACATTCCTTAATCCATTCTTATAGTTTAACCGCTTCGCAAGAACACTCTCGATTAACCTAGGTAGTATTTCACAAAGGTAGTAAATTAGGCATTTAATTCTTCATCTCATTTTACATAAATACAAAATATATTTACACACCGCGCGACGTGACTAAAATAATTATTAAAACATCCCACAGATTTATTATTATTTCCTAACCTGACTTCACCCATAACGCGTATTTTATGATAATTAATGATATTCAATTAAAGAACCATAATGGGAATGCGAGAAATTAATAAATAGCTTGTACGGGGAATTCTGATTTTTTAAAGAGGAAATTACCTTAAGTTTATGAGGAAAATTTAATTGAAATGCGAACTTACATAAATAATTTATGACTTAATTGAGTACTGCCAAGAATTTCGGAATTTAAATTGCTTGCAAGCCTCAGGTATGTTTCACGAAAATTCATGGAAACGGCAAGTCACACTTACGTTCAATTATAAACTTATTTGTCAGGAATCTGGATATTTTTTAGACGAGATGGACAAGTTAGCGTCGGCTTTAATCATTTTTGTATATAAGTATAGTACACCAAATATTTAACTACATGAAAATTGCAAAAAAACTTCTTTTTTTCTAAAATAACTTGCTAACGAAGTTGATTTCGTGCGTAGTATTTTACGTATACAGTGTGTCTCACCAGGCGCGCAGCAAGGGGGGCATGCCCCCCCCCCCCAAGCCGTCTTCCATGAACCAAAAAATAAAGAAGCATAATCACTATTTGTACAAATAGTCCCTTCAAATTGGGAAATATTTAAGAAAATTTTCCCACAGTTATGAGACCTGTAAAAAGTTAAGTATTTGGGTTGTCTAAACATGATTTTCACCCCCCACAGTTCTAAAAAAGGGTGATTTTTGAGAAATATATACATAGATATGAATTTTAGCGTTTTTTCGTCTTTTTCTATATGTTGAGGAAAAACTATGCATTTTGGTGAAAAATATCAAGAGAGCAAAGTAGTAGAGTATAAAATTTCCTATAAGTTTTGTCTCTACTTTTTTTTTTTTTCGAATTCCGCTTAGTTTCGCCGCTAGAGGGCGCGAAATAAATAAATATACATCTAGACTTTTGCGCCGTTTTTTTAGATTTTTAGCCAAAATTATGCATTTTTATGAAAAACTACATGAGATCAAAGTTGTAGAACATAAAATTCACTATCTTTAGGTGTTTTCTAGTTTTTTTTTTTTCATAAAAATATATACAGTGTGTCCCAGGATAGATGTAACAAGAGGCGTAATGGACCAAAAATTTTGAAATTTTGGAATGGTATTTGGGGATTGAGTCCTGCTTGTTGTAAAACTAAAGTTTACCAAAAATGACTTGATTTGGTGTTCTACAGGGTGTTTTATAAGCAAAGTTGTAAAAATCACCACTAATAAAGTACCTTATTTTTCAAAATATGAAAAAATTCCACTAAGAAAAGTTATTTAGAATGCAATTTTATACCTCTATACCAAATTTCAGGAATATAAAATTATTTTTTTGAAACTTCCCATTTTTTCAATAAATTACTATTTTATTTTGAACCATTCAATTAAAACTGCATAGAAATTATTTTTTGTGAATTAATATTTAAAGTTATGTAGAAGCTAAAAGTAGGCTATGAGAAAAGCAGTGGATACACATTTATCATTTATTATTGACATATCTGTCAGACGTAGTCAATATTATCCTTAATTTCTGTTTCAAATTAACGAACCAAACATAAAAAATTAAGTGAAAATGGTACTCACAGTGTGTGAAAAAATTTATATTGTGCAATGCTACGGAATTGGCGGTGAAAACTCGCTAAGAGAAGTGGTAAGCCAATTTAATTTGAAATTTCCAAACACTGCTTTGTCACGTACTCAGGCTATGAGAATAATTAAAAAGTTTCCGGCTACTGGTAGTGTTCTTAACATGAAAAGAAAAATAAAAGCATATGACGAAGACAATGTTGGGGCTATTATAGCTCATGCCTCTGTTATAGAAAATCCTAGAATCCCACTAAGAGAGAGATCAGCTCTTATTAATATTAGCAGGTCTGAACTCCAAAGAATTTACAAGGCAAAGAAAATTAGGGCAACCAATGGTGTTGTTTCATCTCAGAATTGTCGGTTTTGGGTTTCTGAAAATCCAAATTTTAGAATTCATTGTAGAAGACAATATTATAAAAAAGTGAATGTGTGGTGTGCCGTTTCTTATCACGTTGGAGTTATTGGACCTTATTTCATTGAGGGAAGGTTAAACCAGCACACTTATTTACAGCTTCTTGAAAGATTTTCTGAAGAACATTTAAATATTTTAAGAGATATGCCTTTAGTTCATTTTCAACATGATGGTTGCCCTGGCCACTCCACAGAAATGGTTAATCGGTGGTTGAATTTAAATTTTAGAGAAAATTGGATTGCCAGGACTGGACCGATCAAGTGGCCGGCGAGATCCCCAGACCTATCAATATTGGATTTCTTTTTATGGGGTCGCCTTAAGCAGTTGGTTTACGCTGAACCACTTCCTAACGATGCGATGTAGCAGTATTGAAGCAGAGAATTACAAATGCCGTAAACTCCATACCGTCAGATCATATTCGAAACAGTTTTAAGGACTTCAGGCGAAGGATCGAAATGTGTGTGGATGTGGGTGGTAGCTACGTCGAATAATAAAAAAATTGTAAACATTGTTTTGTATTGGTCAATAATTAATTTCAAGATTTGACCTAAACTAACAAACACACATACAAACACACAAACAAACAAACATTGCAAATTAAATAAAAGCTTTTAAAAATGGTACGATACAGTTCATAACTAATCCTTCGAAGAAAAACAGCCCAACAATTAAATGATAAATTTGCGAAGCGAATGTATCTTAATACTCCCCTGTTCTACACATTAGAATCTTATTAGTAACACCATATATGGCAACTTTAACCTTATATAAACTCCACTGACATATTTCCTATTTAAAAAATGGTTCTCGGGGGACAAACCAATAAAATATTGTAGGATTTTATATACTTTATGGGATTTATTAAAATATTAACAATCTAACAGTAAATTTAAATATAATCAAAATGACGCCGTTGTGCTGTGGCTTGGTATTTACTTCGCACCCGAGCACTCTAAAATATTTAAAAAAAAGAGAGAGAAGAACCCTTTACTGCTAACAAACCACGCATAAAAATGCCTTCCACGGAGCTTAGTTCCATTTTTAGCAGCGGAAAGGACTTGGCCTAAATGAAATTTTAACCCTTATCTCGGCTCCTAGGCCTCGCAGAGCAAACAAATGGGACAATGTTGCCAGAGTAATGACTTTCGCTATGCGTACTATCTATTTTATCTTTCATAATATCAGCTGAAGTTCATCCGACCGCGATTCGGATGTATCAACCTCGCAAATTTGGTCTATATGTGGGTGTTACGAGTGTACGGAAAAAGTCGGTATGCCTGGCAAGGATAGATGAAAACAAACTCTAGAGATTTCAAACATCTATCAAAGTAATAACAATGATCATTTGTTTAAATTAGTATTGAATGTCGATAAACCGGACATTGAAAACAGAAAACTTTTTTTTTCTTGTGGTAGGAATATGATACACTTTAAAAAATGATGTAAATTTTCATTTACCATGGAGGATTACCCCAAAATATAAGGTAAATAAAAATTTTCCACTCTCTTTGCGGGTAAAATTCCATTACTATTGGGGGTAAATTTACTATGGAAAAAAAATCCTGTCTGGATAAGGGGCAATTTTATTACATGTAATAAAATTTATTATGTAATAAAATTTATTATATATAATAAGATTGCCCCTTATCCAGACAGCCAATAGTAACGGGATTTTTTTTAAAAATCCTGTCTGGATAAGGGTCAATTTTATTACATGTAATAAAATTGCCCCTTATCCAGACAGGATTTTTTTCCATAGTAAATTTACCCTCAATAGTAATGGAATTTTACCCGCAAAGAGAGTGGAAAATTTTTATTTACCTTATATTTCGGGGTAATCCTCCATGGTAAATGGAAATGTTCCTGTCTGTTTGCGGGTCAAATTACATGGGAATTTTACACGCAACGATGGTAAATTTACATAATTTTTTACAGTGCAGATATAAAATTACTTTATACCATTGTAACGCGTAACGCTATATTATTGTTTATCATTCTGTAAGCGGGCATTATTGACATCGGAATGGAATTAAAAATGGCAAATTAGCTCATTTTCTTCACTTTTGTGTTACAACTTGAAAACAATGCAATATTTCGTAAATATTTCTCACATTGTGCGAGAAAGGTATGTTTCATAATCATGTTTAAAACAAACTGTGTTAATCAAGGTGTTTAAACATGTTTTAAATATTTTTAATACACAATGCAACTGTATTATTTTGGAGCTTGTGGAAAAGCAGGAAAAGTGCCGGTGATGATCAGGCAAGGCATGTCGAGAGGGGGGGGGGGTGTGCTGGGGAATTCCCCATCATTTATCACAATGGAAATGTAATTATGTCCACCCCCTCTAAAGAAGCCCTTCAACTGATTAGGTTTTCAAAATTTTCCTTTGCTAATCATTAGAAAAACAAGAATCCGTTTCGATTCAGAATTTTACGCAATAGTAGTACATTGTGTATCTAGTAGTAAAAGCTATACATTCCCGGACGACGATGTAAATTGTCCGGGAATGTGCTTTTAGTACGAGTCAATATTATTGTAAATATCAAAAAATAAAAAATATATACATATTAAAATATATATAAAAAACGGGAAATTTAACTTTCCCTGTTTTCTGATAGTTGCTTGGCAACAGATTAAAATACTAGAATAGCGTATTTTGGGGTTTGAAATTGCCCCGAAAAAGTAGACATTCGATCGATTTCAGAAAAATATTTTTTTTCACTCCATCTGATTCACCCACCTGCTCAACAGGCCAGATTTTCTCTAGCATTTTTACTGTGCCAATTTTAATAAATTTGAAAGTTTCAGATTTTTTTGGAGCATAATTTTTGCACCCTTATAATTTCTTCCTTTAACCTGTTTGATTTATTTCAATATTTTTTTCATTAATATTAGCTTATTGCCAATTCATTTCGTAAGTTTCAAAATTTTGGTCAGATTCTTGTCCCATTGTGTGCTGCCATGACCTCCAATATTTAATCCTAGCTCGGGGGTTCCTCAGGGATCTGTACTTGGGCCGCTTATAAAATAAAATTTTT
Organism: Rutpela maculata; assembly: GCA_936432065.2. NCBI lineage: Eukaryota > Metazoa > Arthropoda > Insecta > Coleoptera > Cerambycidae > Rutpela > Rutpela maculata. The sequence goes on from OW386290.2 coordinate 142,791,724, forward strand.
ACAAATGTTGACGTTCAAAGTGTGTTATATACGGATGATTTAAAAATCTTATTATATAATTCTACTAAATCGATTACCTGTTAATGTATCTAAATTTAGCGCATTTACATTTTGTGGAACCCACATTTATGTCAATTACATTTTGAATAACCAAGAGTTAAAAAGACCTGATACAATTAAGAATATTGGTGTCATTTTTGAGAAAAGCCTACATTACAATGAATATATGAATTTAACTGTATCCTTAGCATTCACGAGCCTGAGATTTATAATAATAATAATAATAATAATAATAATAATAATAATAATAATAATAATAATAATAATAATAATAATAATAATAATAATAATAATAATAATAATAATAATAATAACTTGTAGCAGGAGTTCAGACAGGTGATTGGTCTATAATTCCTTGGGTCAGACAGATCACCCTTTTTAGGGATGAGCACAGTACGTCCCTCGACAAACCAGTCCGGAATCTGCTACAAGCTATTTACTCGTATCTTGTATGCTCGGACACTACGGCAGGTTGATCCGGTCTTCCAGCAGATATACGAGCAGCGTGGCGGCAAGAAGGGCATGGCAGGTTGTAAGGACAGCCTGCTGGTAGACCGCTGTATTACACAGGACTCTGTGCAGTACAAGCGGAATCTATCGATGGCCTGGATTGACTATCGTAAGGCATTTGACACAACATCACATGAACTTTTGTTACATTTGCTCAAATGTCTTGCGGTAGCAGAGCCACTAGTGAGATGCATAGAACAACTGCTGCCACTCTGGAGGACCCGCTTCACCATAACATCAGGTGCACAGCGGGTTACGACAGAGCAGGTGGCATTCAGAAGAGGAGTATTCCAGGGAGATTCTCTGAGTCCCCTCCTCTTTTGCATCTCACTGCTGCCGTTATCTGTTGAACTCCGCCAAACTCGCGGGTACCACTGTGGACCACCCAGCAACCGGAGGCATAAAGTCACCCATTTATTCTATATGGATGACCTGAAACTGTATGCCTCCGGAGAGCGTGAACTTCAAAATGCTCTAAGGGTGGTCGAGGAGTACACGCGGGCCATTGGTATGGAGTTCGGGTTGGACAAGTGCGCGGTCGTCCACCTCAAGAGAGGGCGATGCGGGGAATTTTCTGAGGACGCGCAGCTCGCAGACGGAAGCATCCTAAGACATCTGGATGCCGGAGAGACCTACACATACCTGGGTGTGCAACAACATCACATCCAGGATGTGCAACAAATCAAGGAATCTCTCCGCGGCAAGTACAGACGCCTACTCCGAAAGATTTGGTCGTCCGAACTTTCGGGGAAGAATAAGGCGTCTGCTACTAACATGCTTGCCGTTCCTGTTCTGCTCTACTCCTTTGGAGTAGTAAAATGGACGGTAGATGAGCTGCGCCAACTAGACAGAGACACCCGCAAGATGATGAACATCCATAGGAGTATTCATCCTAGATCGTCCGTTCCTCGTGTTTACCTCCCACGTCATCGGGGGGGGCGAGGACTCTTGGGTCTGGAGTGTATGCATGGCAGAGTAGTACTGAGTATGGCATGTAACATCCTCAGGAGCTCGGATCCGCTCCTGCTATTAGTGAGAGATCACGAAATCGCAGGGGTGGGCGCAGGATTGTTTAAGGCAGCAAAAAGAGCCGCAGATGAACTCGGTCTCGTATTCGACGCCAGACGAGGCGGCCGGCGCGGTGCTGACCCAGAGTCAGTCACTGAGCTTCAGCCGACTCGTCTGAAAGCCCAAATAAAAGCTGCCGAACAGGAGAGCCTGTTTAGGCAGCATGTCGATAAACCCATGCACGGTGTATACTACAAAAACATGGAAACACTGGGTTTATCGACTAGGCTGACATTCGCCTTTTTAAGGTCAGCTGGGCTTAAGTCGGAGACCGAGGGATTCATTGTGGCCTGTCAGGATGGTGTAATAAACACCTTGGTCTACCGGAGCCGCGTAATGGGTGTAGAGGTCCCTGATACCAACTGCAGGACCTGCCGTCAGGCGCCGGAATCGCTGATGCATTTGCTTTCAGCATGCCCGGTATACGCGATTTCGGCCTACATCCACCGCCATAACGCGGCTTTACGAGTGCTATACTACCACCTACGGCACTCGTATGGGGTAGACCAAACACCAGTGCTGCCTTACATCCCCGGAGATATTGAGTCCGTTGTCGAGAACGAGAGGTGCCGAATTTATTGGAACTACTCGTTCCCGACCGTCAGGCTAATTCAAGCCAACAAGCCTGACATAGTCCTCCTCGACCATCAGAACAAAGTGATGTTTGTCATCGAATTCTCAGCACCTGCTGAGACAAATATCGCTTTGAAGGAGGGGGAAAAACGGACCAAATATCGTGATCTCCGGTATGAGCTCCAAGTGCTGTACCCAGGCTACTCTGTCAAGATGGTCGTCCTAATAATTGGCGTACTCGGAGGGATGAAGCCTTCGCTGCTCTCAGAATTGAAGATCATACCGGCCTGTCAGAATTCGGCAGAATGGTTGGCAGGCCAGATGCAGAAGGCGGTTATCTTGGGGTCCCTTCGTCTACTTAGGGCACACGATTTAGGTATTTGCAGTCACTAACTCCACAGGTCGTGGAGAGTGGCTGCAAGGAATTCGCCGGCGCGGCTACCGTGAGGTGTCGGAGGCCACGGAAGTCCTGTCCGGCAGCGGGCAAACCGAAAAAAAAAAAAAAAAAAAAAAAATAATAATAATAATAATAATAATAATAATAATAATAATAATTTTATATAAGCAGGAGGGGCTAACCGTCATCTTTCTAGCCTTTGGTGAGTAGCGCCACCACTTACTCCAGCTGGGGATGCAAAATCGAACCGGCAGCCCTAGCGCATCCGGGAGGGGAGACCATCTTCCCCTCTGGTGTCGGTCGTGGGCTTGCTGGGCTAACCACCCACAAGCCCAAACCTCCGGTTCCTATTGGCCGAGGACAGGGCCTCCACGATCGACCCCGTTCGGATAGGGGTCAAGGGCAAGGTGGTGGGGCCCAACAAGATCGACAGCCCATTGTTGACAACCGCGATGAACAAGGACGCTTTGAGTGGACAGATGAACTGAGGGACGACCTTATGCAGTGCTACGAAAGCAGTGAGCCCGCGCGAAGGGGATACATGGGGCGAATGCACGTTCTGTGGTGTGCAAGGCACCCAGAACACAATGCCTTCACGCCACAAAACCTGCGTGATTATGTGTCCCACCTTCGTCGCAGGGGCTACGTGAGAACTGCTCCTCAGCCGATGAATGAGGTGGCCGAAGGTCCACCGAATGAACTGGTTGAGGTTGCAGTCCCAGTCGTTCCACCAGTACCAGAGGGCCTCAGTACCAGAAGGGGGTTGCACAACATAAAACCCCCCGGGCCACAAGATCTGGCCAGAGTGGATGCGGAACTTCGTGCAGCGCTACCAGAAGAGGCTGACATCTGGCACATAAATTGTGCCGTGTATGCTGCCGCTCAACGCTTGTCTCAGGTGGAGAGGCGGAACAGTGCTTCTCCACAAGAGAGAGCGAGACGGCGCATACACAAGATGGAAGCCAAGATCCGGTCGGCGAGGCAACACGCATCCCGTATCCAATGTGTGATGGACTATATGGCGGCCAATAGGCCTTTCACGCCTAAAGTGCGGCGAGTAGCTGCTAACTTAAGACGCGTCCATCACACACTCAATGGGGCAGTGCTACAAACCACCAAACAGCACTGCCTCGACAGGATACGGATGCTAGTGTCTTGTAAGAAGTCACTAGTGAGGCGGGCGAGGGGGCTAGCGTGTTGCTGAAAATCCGCCGACTGCAGATCAGGTGGAAAACTTCTGGAAAACGTTGTACGAACAGAAGCTTCCACTCAACAGAGACTCTCCAGCCCTGGCACACTTTGAAACCTTTTGTCAAAGGTTTCAGCAACCACAACAGGTGTGCCAACCGATAACCCCAGAAGAGGTTCGAAGAGCTCTTGAGAGCTCTAAGAACTTTGCTGCTCCAGGTCCCGACGGGATCAATAACTTTTGGTGGAAAAAATTATCCAGTACCCACCACCATTTAGCCAGAATTTTCAATTCATGGCTAAATGGGGAGCAGCAAATTCCTTCTTGGGTTGTCGAGGGGCGGACAGTGCTGATCCCGAAGAACGGAGATTTGTCTAACCCAAAGAACTACCGGCCGATAACCTGTTTAAAACGCATGTTACAAGGTGTTTACGCGCATCTTGTACATGCGAGTGCTCCACGCAGTTGAACCGGTTTACGAGCGGATATATGAGCAACGAGGGTCAAAGAGAGGTGTCGCTGGCTGTAAGGAGAACCTGCTGATTGACAGGTGTGTCACGCAGGACTCCATGCAGTATAAGCGTAACCTGTCCATGGCCTGGATCGACTACCGCAAGGCATTTGACATGACATCGCACGAGCTTATTGTACACTTGCTCCGATGTCTTGCGGTACCTGGTCCCGTAGTGAGATGCATCGAAGAACTGATGCCGCTCTGGAGGACTCGCTTTACCATTACATCGGGTAATGATAGAGTCCAGACGGAGTCGGTAACATTCAGAAGGGGAGTATTTCAGGGAGACTCCCTCAGCCCCCTTCTATTTTGCATCTCATTACTGCCATTATCCGTTTCGCTCCGGAAAACCCGTGGATACAACTGCGGTACCCCTGGCGATAGGAGGCATAAGGTCACCCATCTGTTTTATATGGATGACCTTAAACTTTATGCCTCCGGAGAGAGGGACCTACACCAGTCCCTCAGGGTGGTACAGGAGTACACGCAGGCTGTCGGCATGGAGTTCGGATTAGACAAATGTGCACTGGTCCATCTCAAGAGAGGACGATGCGGGAACTACAGAGAGGACGCGCAGCTCGTGGACGGAAGCATCTTACATCATCTAGATGCCGGAGAGTCGTACACTTACTTGGGTGTCGAGCAACGCTCCACCCAAGAAGTGAGTGTAGTGAAAAATGCTCTCCGCGGCAAGTATCAGCACCGACTCCGACAGATCTGGTCTTCAGAGCTGTCGGGGAAGAACAAGGTGTCTGCTACCAACATGCTTGCCGTTCCGATCCTTCTCTACTCCTTTGGAGTAGTGAAATGGACTCAAGAAGAGTTGCGTCAACTCGACGTAGGAACCCGCAAGAAGATGCATCTCAATAGGAGTTTGCATCCTAAATCGTCTGTTCCTCGGCTATACCTCCCACGACATCGGGGAGGCCGTGGACTCTTGAGTTTGGAGAGTCTCCATAATAGGATGGTTCTGGATGGAGCCTGTAAGGTCATCAGGAGTTCGGATCCCCTCCTCTGCATGGTCCGAGACCATGAAAATGCAGGGGTAGGAGCCTTTCTGTTTAAGGCAGCACAGAGAGCAGCCGATGAACTTGGTCTCTCCTTCGACGTCGAGCGGGTAAATCGCGACTCTGTCACCGAGTTGGAACCTGCTCGGCGAAAAGCCCAAATTAAAGCTGCAGAACACAACAACTTTCTGCAGCTTCACACGGATAAGCCAATGCATGGAGTTTTCTATAAAAATATAGAAAACCTTGGCTTATCCGAAAGGCTGACCTTTGCCTTCTTAAGGTCAGCCGGGCTGAAGTCTGAGACCGAGGGATTCATAATGGCTTGCCAGGATGGTGTATTTAACACCCTCGTCTATCGTAGTCGTGTCATGGGTATAGAGGTCCCTGATGTCAGCTGCAGGGCCTGCCGCAGGGCGCCAGAGACTCTTATGCACTTGCTGTCGGCTTGCCCGACATATGCAGTCTCGGCCTATATCCAAAGGCACGACGGAGCATTACGAGTGCTTTACTACCATTTAAGGCACTCGTATGGGATAGACGAAACACCAGTGCTGCCTTACGCTACGGGGGATATTGAGTCCGTTGTGGGAAATGAGAAGTGTCCAATTTATTGGAACTACTCTTTTCCCACCGTCAGGCAAATACAAGCCAACAAGCCTGACGTAGTACTCCTCGACCATCAACTCAAGACAATGTTCGTCGTGGAGTTCTCGGCTCCCGCGGAGAACAACATTGTCTTGAAGGAGGAGGAAAAACGGACAAAATATCGAGATCTGCTCTTCGAACTCCGCAGACTGTATCCAGACCATACTGTTAAGATAGTGGTACTGATTATAGGAGCCCTCGGTGGAACGAGACACACACTGCTTTCGGAACTTAAGATCATACCGGCATGCCGAAACTCGGCAGAGGTCTTAGCCGGCAGAATGCAGAAGGCCGTCATTCTCGGTTCATTACGTCTGCTCAGGGCACACGATTCACGGACCCAGTAGTCACTCACCCCACGGGCGTGGGGAGTGGCTACCGGTACTACCAGCTCCCCTCTGTGAGGGTCGGAGCCACAGAGAAGGGTGACTGGTTTTTAGCTAGCTAAAAAAAAAAAAAAAAAAATAATTTTATTAGTCAAAAAGAAATTACACTGTGGTGTCTTGACATGTCAAATAAAATAATATAAACAAATATAAATAAAAGAGACTACATATAACATTAGGCTAGAGTAAAAAACTTATAAGAAACTGTATAAGAGTTTTAATAATGCAGACAATTTGAAGTTGTTGTACTACTCCTTTGTGCGATCAAAATTAGAATATTGATCGCTGGTATGATTCCCGAGATATGCGTTAAAAAAAATACTGAAAACATTCAGCACCGTTTTGTTAAGTCTTTGTACTTTATTGAAGACGACAATTATCCTACAATTGATTATTTTCAAAGTATCATATTAGAGAGGATTAATGCATCTAGGCTAGAAAGCAGAAGAATAGCACATACTACAGTTTTCTTGTATAAAATTATTTACAACATATTTGATTGCCCGTTTATCTTGGAGCAACTAAGATTCCGTGTACCTCGAAGAGAAGGTAGAAATCGTGAAATATTTTTATCTTGCCACTCCCCGGACTAATTTACTGTAGCTCTCACTCATACATTTTAATAAAAAATCATAATCTGTTTCAAAATGAGCTTCATATATTTAATTGTAGCCTTCCCTCGATTAAAAGATTATTATCTGTATAAAACTAATATGCGTATAATCCCATTTCTCTTTTTATTTTTTACATATATTTTAGTATAATGATTTATTTTTCTCTTTTTATGATATATTTACATTTTGTATATACAATGTGTCATATTTTGCTTAGAACTACCTACCAAAAAAAGTTTATTTTAGGACCAACTTACGTCGTTTTTCTTATAATATATATTTTTGAAAAGTGCATTTTTTTTGTGATAAAAAGACGAGATCTTACTAGCAATTTTTTTATTTCAAATCTGAATATACCACTGGATTTGGCAAGCCCTCAAATGGGTTTGTACCAAAGTTTGTGAAAAAAAACTAGTTTTGGATTTTTACCGAGAGAACTTATCTGCTTGTAATAATAATTATGGCACGCAAGGGTTGCATGTCATTGGAACACTAATTACTTCCACATCCAGTGGAAGTATAGTAACGGCAAAAAAATTTTTTTAATTTTTATTGTTCAAATAGGCTTAGAATGTCATGAAACGGCGAGATTACAAGTTTGAGCGAAAAAAAATTTCTGTCTGTCGGTCTGTAACTTTAATTGTGCGCACGTTTACTCTGGAACCGTTTAAGATATTGACTTGAAATTTGGTACACATATGTACTTTAACGAGATCTAGAACTAGATTATATTTTCATCTTGTTCCGTCGAAGGGTTGGGGGGTAAATTTGGAGTAAATCAAGCAGGTAAGAGTTCATAAAATTGATATTTAGTATAGACAAGAGAAGCTAAGGTCTCAAAAAAAATTTTGGCATTGGCCACCCCCATTACCCCACCCCATTATTAAAGGGGATGAAAAAAAAATGTGATTTAGTGTGTACAAGAACCAGAAATCTCAAAATATTTTTTTACTTTATCCACCCCCCACTCCCACCCCCTTTCACCAACCCCACCGCACTACCGATGTGGGGTATCGTTTTATAGGTTTTTGGGGTAGAGGATTTCAAATATTATATTATTAAAGTTCCATAAACAATTATTTCCACATACAAAATTTTTTCGTTGTGTGACTTGGATAGAAAATCCGGATGTGGAAGTAGTTATTCCTTGGGCAGCGGTTTTTTACTTCCACATCCAGTGGAAGTATAGTAACGACAAAAAAATTTAAAAAAATTTTATTGTTCAAATAGGCTTAGAATGTCATGAAACGTCGAGATTTTAAGTTTGAGCGAAAAAAAATTTCTGTCTGTCTGTAACTTTTTTTTGTGCGCACGTTTACTCTGGAACCGTTTGAGATATTGACTTGAAATTTGGTACTTTAATGAGATCTAAAACTAGATTATATTTTCATCTTGTTCCGCCGAAGGGTTGGGGGGTAAATTGGGGTAAATTTGGGGTAAATAGGTAAATCAAGCAGGTAAGAGTTCATAAAATTGGTATTTAGTATATACAAGAGAAGCTAAGGTCTTAAAAAAAATTTTGGCATTCACCCCCATTACCACCCCCACCCCATTATTAAAGGGGATGAAAAAAATGTGATTTAGTGTGTGTACAGGAACCAGAAACCTCAAAATATTTTTTTACTTCATTCACCCCCACCCCACTACCGATGTGGGGTATCGTTTTATGGGTTTTTGGGGTAGAAGATTTCAAATATTATATCACCAACAATTTTAATAACTAATCTAGTTAACTCAACTTTTGGCAATAATTATTACAAGCATAAATTTAAATAAGTAAAACCTACATAAATTGACAAATAAATATTCCTTTGTCAGTTGTTTGAGTCAAAAGGCACTCCTTTAAATACACAATCCCGTGCAACAGCGAAGAAAAGTGAAAAAAATGTTCTTTGGCAATTACAGATTTTTTTATTTCTCAAGGGAAAAATTAAAAAAATATATCTTTACAAAAATTAGTACAAACCCATTTTAGGAGTCCCAAATCCAGTGGTGCACTCAGATTTGAAATAAAAAAAATCGTTAATGGGGTTTCACCATGCTCCACCCACAAAAACAAAAGCAGTAAACCGACCTTTTGTTTTATAAAATGTAATGTACCACAAGCATGCACGTTTTAAAAATATAAAATAAACGGACCTAAAATAAACTTTTTATGGGGGTGGTTCCAAGCAAAATGGGACACACTGTATAATATTTATACCGTTAATACTTAGGTACTAGAATAACATTCCCGCCGTTTAACTGATTAACTTAACTTTTGGGTGGTTGTATCTAAATAAATCGAAAGTTCAGCCGAAATCATGAGATTCACGACAAACCCCGCGATCTGACACCACCGCAAGTGGAGGCGGCGGGGGTGCGAAACTTGGGTGGAGGAATCCCCGTCTAGATTCAGGCTAGCCGGAGACCGCACTGCGTAGCGCTGTGTACGCACGCGCTCGCACATTTTCACTTATCACCTCTCGCGAGGGCGAAAACAACCCTATCGCCCTTTCGTCCCTATCTGGAATTTATTATCACCGAACTAGCGAGTGCCCTTGGCTAACTCAGCAGCGGAGCAGATAACGCCGTAATTCTCGTATTATATATTATACGTCTGTGGGTGAGAGTTTATTAGGGGAATCGATTAGCGCTTTCGCATTAGGAGCGGATGCATCGGGAATTTATGAATACTTTTTTCTATAAACTTGGTAAATAATCGGTTTGGAAGGCGTAGAAAAGGCGAGGGGATTAAATTATCAGCCGGGATCAGATTTATCTGAGTCGCTGTGGTACTGACACGAAAGTTTTGGGATTCGTTGAAAATTAGTCGAGGAAATCGTATAATTATCTATATATTTAGTTATAGTTATATCTATCATCGTTTATACCCACAAATATCTTATTTGGTAGTGGAGATGACCAAATCACAGTAAAAAGTATCCATTCCTGAAAGGTCATAACCGTGTAAGCATAGTAAAACTTCAGGGCTCTACAGATGATCCAACCAACTAACCAAGCTTCTCGGTACATTTTGAAGATTGCCATGCGAACTCGTAAAATTAAGCTGACCTGCTGGAGCCAACATTGTCGGTACGCTTTGAAGACGCTGGAATTCCAGCAGACCAGCTCACTTTTACGAGTTGTCATGGCAATTTTCAAAGCGTACCGAGAAGGTAGGTTGGTTGGTTGGGTGGTTGGATCGTCTGTATACCCTTTTTTTGTGTAGTGTACATAAACACTGATAGTAATTCTTCAAAACTCTCTATATTTTTCTACAATGCCAGTGTTGATCAATTTACTTCTGTTTTATATTGTTATACATTTACTTTAGATCGGTTAGTTTAGTGATAAAAGAATTCGGCTAATATTTCTTAAAAAATATATTTTTTTAAATTTGGCATTTTTGAAAGAAAATTGTTGGCTCTGTATTAGGGGCACCTACCGACGCTGCATTTCAAAGATCTACCATTGCAGTATTAATTTCAGAAGCACTCGTCCGCGGCGGTAGACTGGGCAGCGCTTAAAATATGCAAAGGCAAATGATAGTCAGATAGGAAGAATTTATAAAATAAGTAATTCAGGTTGGAAACCTTATTGTGACCTCGACTGTATATCTAAGTGCAATTTACCTACTTGCAAAAAAAAGATTGAAGATAATTAAAACAATACTGCATAAATTTTGTAACTATATAACATATTTTCTACAACTCGCTAAATAAAGGTTTGTCTCAGAAGCTTCGACTTCCTATTACTTCCACATCCAGTGTCAGTAACGCAAAAAAATGTTTGAAAAGTTTTATTGTTCAAATAGGCTTAAAATGTCATGAAACGTCGACATTTTATGTTTGAGCAAAAAAAATTTCTGTCTGTCGGTCGGTCTGTCTGTAACATTTTTTGTGCGCACGTTTACTCTGGAACTAGAACTAGAACTACATTATATTTTGATCAGGAAAAGTGCCGATGATGGCCCATTCCGATAAATAGTTCCGATATAAACAGTAAACACTCACAAAAAAAAAATTGCCTTTGCAGTCTCACTCATATGAGTCAAATGGTCAGTGGTCACATGCATTAAATTGAACATTTTATTTGTAGAGTGCTGTAAAATCCGTTTAATAGCACCACCTGGCATCAAGTAGTAGTAGCAGACACAGTAACTTGACAGCATTTAATTTTAGCTGAACAGAGTTTTAAACGTTTTAAACATACCATTTAAAACATTGAAAAAAGTATTTAAAACAAAAAAAAACTGTTTAAATAAAAAAAAAACAGTTTTGTTTAAAATGAAAAAAAATGTTTTTTTCCAACCCTACAGGATAGTCGCGCGAACAATAGAACTTAGAACCTCATTTAACTCCGTTATTTTTGAAAAAGTTAAAATAAGTATAAAAGTTATAGGAAATCACATGTATTTAAAAAAAAAACAATTGATGTCGAATTTCGGAGATATGAGCATTATTATCATTATTTTTTTTTTAATGAAATACACTCTTTTACAATATTTTTACACATCTGAAAAGACATAAAAAAGCTTTTTAATGATATATAAAACATAGTATTTTTCTTAAAAACTATACTACACTCAAAGAAATAGTATGGGTAAATTCAACAAAAAAAAATGGTTAACTAACAATATCGTTAATTTTGTTAAACTAAACTACATTGATGGTATTTTTAAACAAGAGGTGATTGTTATTTTAATTAATAAAAAGTTGTCGTACAACAAAACAAACATTAACTTAAAAAATAGATGAATAAGACTATTATTTTGATCATCTGACTATTATTTTGTTGAATTCTGTCAAATTAAACTAGATAATAGTATATTTTATTTTTAACTATTATCGAATTGTAATTCTAACCCAGTATTAGTTCGCTGTACTATTGTACTTGGTAGACAAACCAATATTATTGTCGTCTTCTAGAAGTTCTAAAAGAATTACCATAAAATTTGCTTGCTTACCACGTAGTCTATTACAGAAATTATTCCCAGATGACGCCACATACAAATCACTAACAATAATCCATCATGCATTATCTTGCACTCTTATGAATTTATAGAAAATTAATAACATGATTGCAGTGTTCAAATTCTCTCAGGGATCATCGATATATTTGGATGGATCTTATAAACGATCTCTAACCTTTGGTTTAGGTGATCTGATGTCTCAATACTGAGATTTTGGCTAACCAAAAAAAACTTCATCATACAATAAAGTGTAGATCAACCTAAAAATTAGTTGGTGAACAAAAAACAAAGCCGTTGTACTATTTAATTGTAGACCAAATTGAAAATGGTTAGTGAACATAAAAAAATGTCATTATACTATTTAATTTGTTACAAGAAGATATGATTATTAAACTACTATTTGTTTACGAAAACAAATAAAGTTGTATGATTACTCTTTACTGATTGATTTAACTATGAAACTAGATAGGCGCGATTTCATATGCTCTTTTTGGTTGAATTTACCTATCATTTTCTTTGAGTGTAGATATTAAATTTTATATTTTGTTACCATTAAGTCATGGTAGTCCGAAAAATATATATCAATCATTGAAATTCTCCATTTTATTTAAAGCAAAATGAATTACCAACAAATATCTTGACAGAACTAACTTATTGTTGTCTTTAAATTACATATGTACTTTTGTTTTCCACGGCTAATTTGATAAATTGTAAATTCATAATAAATTAGACAATTTTTTTAAAGATAAATACTATGTATCATTAAAAAGTTTTTTTATGGTCTTTCAAATGGTGTAAACATGTACGGGGTGTTCCATTTAAAAAAATCAAAGTAATACTCATATCGCCACAATTCGACTTTCAATTGTTTTTTTTGAAAAATTATGCGATTTCCTATAACTTTTTTTACGTAACTCCAAAAATAACGAAGTTAAATGAGGTTCTAACGTTCACGCGACCACCTTGTACACATAATGAACACATTTTTTCCATTTAATATATTTTTACTGTATATTTCTTTTATTTCTCGTCATAAATAAATTGACGTACGACCTTCAATGTTGCATCAAGCTATATTACTTGTATTTTTTGCCTTTTAAGTTTCCAAAACACACCCTTTCAGAAACTCCAATTTTTTTTTTAGCATGAAATTCGTACTTTTCAAATCTCTTGTTCTCAATGATCATCATAAAAGAGGTCAAAAAGACAAGTGTTTTTTGACCTCTTCTCCGGTGACCTTATAAATAAGTATAAAAGTACACAACTTTTTATAAACAATTAAAAAAAAAAACAAGTAAAAATATCAAAATAAATTATTTGAAATTGCATAGTTTGGAAACGACTATATTAAATTCATAAGAAAGATAGTGATCAGCTGAGTGTCAAGTGCCGAATGTAAAAGGGTCTACGAACGATCCAACTTGCTGAAGCCAACCCTGTCGCTATGCTTTGACGATTGCTAGAATTCCAGCAGACCAGCTCACTTTTACAAATGAGTTCAAAGCATGCCGACAATGTTGACTCCAGCAAGTTGGATCGTCTATACACACCTTAAAACCCTTTATAGGGCAGATTATGACGAATGAAAATGTCCGTGTTTTTATACAGAAATTTATTTATTTATATCTTAAAATAATAAAACTGGAAATGTAATGTAAAAAAGTCTATGCAGTATTTTTTTTGAGCCGGTCTTTGTATCAACCAGTATCTCACTAGGCAGTTACATTTTAAAAATATTGTTTGAAACACATGCCAGTTTATTCTTTTTTATTTTTTTATTTATTATTTTTTTTTTTTTAGTAGTGTTCCTCCACAAACAAAATAACAAAGAAAAGTCAGTAATAATTATCATAAGTGATTTTTCTATTGCAAAAACATATTATTATGGTACTTCACTGCATACTTAGAAGTTATGTCAAGTTAGATACTAAATATTATCCTAACGCAAATGTGCAGCACAATTTTAATTATCACAACCCAATCTACATATATTATTGTAGTTACCCACTAATTTTTGTTAAATTATTTTGAATATAAAAGGTAAAAACGAAACGCAAACGAACGATACACATAAAAGATGAATCATCACTACATGTACCTAGATGAACACTGGTTGAATATTCAACCTCTTTCTGCATAACTCTAATGCATGACGCCAGCGGTTGAATCTCCGACCGATGTCCGCCTGTACAATACTACAAGAGTCATCTGGTTAAATATGCCACCAATATCAGTTTGATACAAATATTTTTTCGGCTTGGTTGAAGTAGCGACCAGTATCCTATAAAGGAAGTTGATTTGATGACGATCCAACTTGTTGAAGCCAACCTTGTCGATACGCTTTGAAGATTGCTAGAATTTCAGCACACCAGCTCACCTTTACGAATGAGTTTAAAACATGCCGACAATGTTGGCTCCAGCAAGTTGGATCGTCTGTAGACCCCTTAAGCCTTTGTAAAATTTATTTTGAATTACATCCTCTTCAGACTCAAACGGCAATAGGATTCACTACACGCGTTGATTACGTTTACCAGATTCCATATAGAACATATTTTTTTACAATTTAATGCAGAATTTTATTCTTTTTCATTTTAATACTGATTACTTTTACGTTGACAATTTAGACAATTAGACATTTTTTGCTTGGTTTTTATTATTATACTTTATTATTTTTACTTCCACGTCCAGTGGAAGTATAGTAACGACAAAAAAAATTTTTAAAAATTTTTATTGCTCAAATAGGCTTAAAATGTCATGAAACATCGAGATTTTAAGTTTGAGTGAAAAAAAATTTCTGTCTGTAACTTTTTTTGTGCGCACGTTTACTCTGGAACCGTTTGAGATATTGAAATTTGGCACACATATGTACTTTAACGAGATCTAGAACTAGATTATATTTTCATCTTGTTCCGTCGAAGGGTTGGGGGGGGGGGGTAAATTTGGGGTAAATAGGTAAATCAAGCAGGTAAGAGTCCATAAAATTGGTATTTACTATATACAAGAGAAGCTAAGGTGTCAAAAAAAAATTGGCATTAGCCACCCCCATTACCACCCCCACCTCATTATTAAAGGGGATGAAACAAAAATTGTGATTTAGTGTGTGTACAAGAACCAGAAACCTCAAAATATTTTTTTACTTCATCCACCCCCACTATCACCCCCTATCACCACCCCCACCCCACTACCGATGTGGGGTATCGTTTTATGGGTTTTTGGATTTCAAATATTATATTATTAAAGTTCCATAAACAATTATTTCCACATACAAAATTTTTTCGTTGTGAGTGACTTTGATAGAAAATCTGGATGTGGAAGTAGTGATTCCTTGGGCAGCGGTTTTTCCATTGTTTTCTTTTGATACAACCTAATTTTATAGTTTCAGCAAAAAGGTAAACATTCAGTGATTTAAATAATATAAAAAAAACGGGCTTGCACTTGCACTAAGCATTATACACCCATTGGATATTTGAGATAAACAAATAAATTGAGCAAGCTACACTGTACTGATGAGGAGCAATAATTCCGCAACACCGATCTAAAAGTTGCCTCGTTTTTGCTCATCGATATATTATATTGCTGCTATCAACTTGTCATATTTAATTGATTATAAGAATTTTACATATTTTTATTAGAAAAAACTTATCTTACTTCCTCTAAAAATCTCTCTGATTTTCCTCATAATTTTTTATGGAAAAAGTCGCCCGCCTCCGCCGTCATTATTGAAACAAATGCTCGATCCCCTGCTTCCGTAAATATGCGTCTTCAAGTCCCGTCGAGATTATGGCGAGCTTTCCTGGCCGACAGCGTAATCTGCCCTATTGTAAGTGTTGATTAGGCGTCGGCAGGAGACTTCTGAATGGAGACGGCGATGCCGAGGTAGACCCCTGTCTGCCGGCCGCCCTTCGGGGCTGTCGCGGGGCGGCGAGGCGGCTAAAGTGCGTAGCAGAGCCTGGCTGAGGTCTGGACGGAAAATCGATCGGGTTTGTGTCTGTCGGCCTAGTATTTCGAGAAGGAAGGTACGTGTTGGGTGGGTAACTTTGCAAATGCGTTAATTAGAGCTTAAAAAAATTAGAAGCAAAATTTGCAATAGAATTTTACATTTTTGTAACAAAATACGTATTTTTTCAAAGGGAAAAACGTGTGTATAGTGGTTAATTATACAGGGAACGGTAACGCATATATGATTCATCTATTTTATATAATAGTGGGCTATTTTTTTTTAATTGTGAAATTTTATTCTTGAAATTTATAATTCCAGATATTTCCAAAGTAACTCTTAGTAAAGGGACAGAGCCTCGAGGCCCAGTGATTTCCTTTTCTGGTATATTTCTACGCATTTTCTGAATTTTCTACGTATTTTTAATACTTCTTTATTAAAACAATTCAAAATGTCGGTATGTCTTTCTACAAATAAAAAAATGTACATTCACACTTCTCTTACCCTCTCCATCATTTTTGACTCAAGAATAATCACAATCACTCCATATGACGACACGCATGTAGCTGTACGAAAAATAATAACGGGATTATCATATTTTCTAGCCATTTTATCATGTTGCTTGACTTTTCATATTGAATACGAGTATATTCGAAACATTGCCCCAAAACAGTGTCATTGTGTTGCGAAATAAAAATGAGTTATGGGATGGTTGAATAGGTATGTCCACAGAATTTTAATTTCAAATGGAAATTATAGATTCATCGGTATTAGAAACTAATGCAACAATAAAAAAATATATTTTATTTTGCCAGTTACTCGTAACAGAAATGACCCCAATTCAGCGAGGCTAAGAAATGTTCCCAGGCAGAGGCTAGTAATATTACGTCACCTCCTTGCAGGCACGCGGCCCTGTATGAGTAATGCGGGCCCGTTGTCGTTTATTGAAAGACCAATGTAATATTATTGATCAGCATGCTTTAGAACCCCTGTTTCCAAAATTTAAAGACATTTTGATTTATGATTTTCGAATTACGGCCTCCTAAAATTATATTTTTCAAATATTAAATAATTAATAACTTTTAAACGAATTGTTTCCAAAAAAAAAGTAATTTTTCACTTTCTATTTAAATTCACTTTTTCTTCAACTCAGCGTTTTCCATACATTCAAATTTCATAGGCCAAGAATTTTCGTTGAAAAATCACCAAAAATATTAAATATCAAATAATTTATAATTTGGAAACCAATTTTTTTTCGAAGTCATTCTTCATTTTCTGTTTAAAATCACTTTTCCTGTCACCCACTGTCATCCATGCTTTCAAATTCGGCAATCCCTAATACACGAATAATTTACAGGGCTGGTGCTTCAAAATGTTCGGTAATTTTTTAATGAAAATTCTTGATCTATGAAATTTGAAAGTATAGATGACGCTGAGTTGTAGAAAAAACGAATTTAAAAAGAAAATGAAGAATGACTTTCTTTTCAAAATACAATTCGTTTAAAAGTTATTAATTATTCAATATCTGAAAATTATAATTTTAGGGAGCCGTAATTCGAAAACAATAAATCAAAATATCTTTAAATTTTGGATATGGGGGTTCTAACGCATGTTGATCAATAGTATTACATCAGTCTTTCAATAAAAAAACAACAGACCCGTATAACACGCAGGCCGATGTGCCTGCAAGGAGGTGACGTCATGTCTACCTTGGAAACGTTTCCTAGTATCGCTGTTGAGGTAATTTCTATTACGAATAACTGGAAAATAAAAATATTTATAAATAAAAAAATCTCTAATTTTGGTACTAGGAGCTCCAATATATGGTTTTAACTAATATTAACGTACATTTTTTTTTGTGGGCATGCCCATTGTATCACGTGATATAAACATTTGTACGAAGTTTAAAAACTGCTCTGAATGTGCACTATTTTATATGATTGTATATTTTTACAAAGAAAAGAATAACATAACAAATATGACGCCCAACGTGGGGCCATATTTGTTGTGTTATTTTTTTCTTTGTAAAAATATACGCTTTTTAATAAGTAAAATATTGTATATTTTTGCAAAGAAAAAAAATAAAAAATATGGCGCCCTACGTGGGGCCATACTTGTCATATTTGTCTATTTCGTAAGAAAAATAGTCAGCCATTTATAAACTTTAGTGAATGAAAAAATTAAATGTGTTTTCTACACGCATTCAATGGTTTACTTACAAATTAAAAACACATGAGTATCTAGGGACGACGCAAGGCTTAGATCCATATAGTTCATACTCCATATAGTAGTGTAGTAGGTAGACTCATTAGTATATTTACCTGAAACAAGAGAAAACAGTTTATTACTTACAGTAAAACAATAATAAAAGATGAGAAACAGTGATTTTTATTCTGGCCCTTTTTCACACAACCACAAAAATACTTTATAAAGTTCAAATCTTATTTAATTCCTTTATTTCAGACTTGTTACATCCATTTACGAAAAGAATTAGCTAAGATTCGGACAAAAGTTCCCAAAAAGTGAATGTAAAAATTTATCGGGGAAACCTATAGGAAACAGGTCAGGGAAAAGTCGGGGAATTTCAGATTCAGACGTGATGTTGCTGAGAACCATTATTGTCCATAGATTTGATTATCTTATTTACCAGTGAAGAAATTCTGAAATAAATTTAGATCATAATTCTTTAATAAACGTTTTTTAACCTCTTTTAACCTCCCCACAAACATTAAAAATGAGAATAAATTTGAAAAACTTAAACATGATGGGGATGCCCTACTGTATAGGTTATGTCTCTAAATATATTTCATAACTTAAAAATCAACAAGGTTACCAACCCAAATATTTTTGACAGATGTCAAAACTTTAGTTGGTTTTTTAAAGGTAATAATTGTTTATAGCCGTGTTCGGATATTACGTCTGATTGATGGGACGCGTCACAATCGTTCGTTTAATGCAAATCGAGCTAAATCTGAAACGTTCGAATATTACAAAATAAAGGCCTCAGACGAAGCTCGACTTGCTCGGACCTTTTTGATCGAACAGGAAGATTTTAATTTGACACATGCGTAGTCTGCTCGAATTGTCCATAATGTTATTGACTTGTAGAGGTTAGAGTGTCATTTTGGCTAAATTCTGTGTTGTTACTTTTTTTCGCTCTCCAATGTTCTACAAAATCTTACTGTTAATATCTATCTGTTAATACCCTCATGATATTGATTGCAATTGATTAATGCAACATAATCAAACATAAGAGGTTATGTTTTAACAGATTGCTTGTAGTCCACTTCAGTTCGTTCGATATTTGTTCATGAAATAAATGGCTCCAAAGTTACGTGTAATTTATCTGTTTGCTCAGTGCTCTGAATTCCGATATAATATCCAAACACAGCTTATAAAGATCCACCGTGTGGGGAGGTTTCAGTCGCTTCCAGTAGCTGCCGATTTTTACTACAACATATTGGTTTTAATTTTGTTTGTACTATTTTTTGCTATCCTAAAATTAGGTATTATCAATATTAATCGTAGGGAATAAAAATGCTATAACTTTTATTTTTTATTTAAATATTTTTTCTCTATTAATACTTTACGATTTAGGGTCCAGAGGTGAAAATTTGTGCTTCACTGCAGTTTTTTGCAATTATCTCTGTCACCGTTACTCCTTTGTAGTAATTAGTTATCAATATCAATTATCAATATTGTAGATTATAAAATGTCCTAAAACTTTTGTTTAAATAATTTTCCTCCACGGTCAACTGTTTTAAAATTACAACAGCCCGAAGTTTGAAAAATTATGAAATATTGAAACAATTGACCGTGGACCATTTTTCTCAGCTCATATTTTGGTTGAACCGGCGGTAAGCCCGTGACCTCTATCTATAAAATTTACGGTGTCAACGATTCGTAGGTATTTTGCTTTTGCTGTTACATGAGCGACTGTTCCAAAGCCTCAGAGACTCACGCTGGATATATTATAAATACATGCATGTTTCATAGGTATTCTGATACTGAAAATAACTAGAGTGGTTGTTTGTTTTGCAACCTCGGCCTGTCGAGCGCCGAGGAACACATGTTACTTGTCTTACTTATATAAATAAGTCTCTTTGTTCACGAACCATTACTCTGACATCTTTAAAAATCATCTGTTACTTTGTGTAGCGTTACCATCAGTTTATAGTCGATGCCTTCACCGAAGTACGGGCTCCGTGTCAGTTTGAAAATAAATGCGTTGAAAACAGCTTTTAATTAAGTGAGAGGGTCTTTTTCTCGATTTTCTAAGGTTTGATTTACAGCAAGCGCTTCCTAGGTTACGTAAAGTTTATATGTTGTTCCTTTTGCGTTACGTAGAAAAGAGTGAGTTTTAATCAAGATGATTGAGTTAAAAATTGGATTATTTTGCAGGGTTGCCATGTTGCCATGTTCACAACATAAACAAATGTTCAAAACATATTTAATACACAATGCGATGTTTTAAACAACTGTTTAAAACACAGTTTAAAGAGAAGTGCGATGTTTTAAACAAATGTATTTATTATTCTGAATTTTGTGGAAAAGCAGGAAAAGTGCCGAGGATGGTCCATTCCGATAAATTTTTTCGATGTAAACAGTAAACACACTCACAAAAAAATAGCCTCTGCAATCTTACTTATGAGTCAAATGGTCATTGGCCACATACACTAAACTGATCATTTTATTTGTAGAGTGCTGTAAAATCCGTCTAAGAGTGCCATCTGGCATCAAGTAATAATAGCAGGCACAGTAACTTGGCACCATTTAATTTTAGTTGAATAGAATTTTAAACATTTTAAACCTGTTTTAAACATACCATTTAAAGCATTGAAAAAAAGTGTTTTAAACAAAAAAAAACAGTGCAATGAAAAAAAAACTGTTTTTCTTTCCAACTCTGTTATGTTGAAATGCAAGATAATTTCTTGTAGCTAGATGATCTTAAATCTTCTCAAAACGCTTATAACCCAGTGAAATAAAGAAACACAAGGACCCACAAATTGTTACATGCTTACAATTCGAGCATTTATTGTAGTTTAGTTTTTCCTATTATATTACAATCGAACTTCCATAACTCGAAATCTTCTATATCTCGAAGCAATTCAAAGCAATAAATATCTATTAACTTTATTAAAAAGTTCCCACAACTCAAAGTTTCTCTAACTCGAACGGATTTTTAATCCCCTTGAGGATTCGAGTTATGGAGGTTCGACTGTATAAGAAGTGTTAAGGGGTCTACACACGATCCAGCGGCAGGGAGCCAGCCGTGTCGGCATGCTTTGAACTCATTCGTAAAAGTGAACTGGTCCGCTGGAATTCCAATTATCTTCAAAGCATGCCGACAAGGCTGGCTCCCTGCCGCTGCATCGTGTGTAGACACCTTAATTGTTGTTAATAATTTTCCATGGCCTCACAAATATATTAAATTTTTCGGAAATTAACCACTTTTTCTAGAGATAAATATGACATAATGATATATCGTTGGATAGCTAATTTAAGTTGTGATCGAATAATGAAATAATTAACAGGGTGTTCCATTTCAAAAAACACAAGTTATGTCTATATCTCGAAAATTGAGGCATGCATAATTACTTCCACATCCAGTGGAAGTATAGTAACGACAAAAAAATTTTCAAAAATTTTTATTGTTCAAATAGGCTTAAAATGTCATGAAACGTCGAGATTTTAAGTTTGAGCGAAAAAAAATTTTCTGTCTGTCGGTCTGTCTAACTTTTTTTTGTGCGCACGTTTACTCTGGAACCGTTTAAGATATTGACTTGAAATTTGGTACACATATGTACTTTATCCAGATCTGGAACTAGATTATATTTTCATCTTATTCCGTCGAAGGGTTAGGGGGTAAATTGGGGTAAATGGGTAAATCAAGCAGGTAAGAGTCCATAAAATTGGTATTTAGTATATACAAGAGAAGCTAAGGTCTCAAAAAAATTTTTGGCATTAGCCACCCCCTTACCACCCCCACCCCTTTATTCACAATTTTTTTTCATCCCCTTTATTAAAGGGGATGAAAAAAAATTGTGATTTAGTGTATGTACAAGAACCAGAAACCTCAAAATATTTTTTACTTCATCCACCCCCACTACCACCCCCCTATCACCACCCCCACCCCACTACCGATGTGGGGTATCGTTTTATGGGTTTTTGGGGTAGAAGATTTCAAATATTATATTATTAAAGTTCCATAAACAATTATTTCCACATGCAAAGTTTTTTCGTTGTGAGTGACTTGGATAGAGAATCTGGATGTGGAAGTAGTGATTCCTTCGGCAGCGGTTTTTTCTTCTTATCAGCAACCGATTCTACTCAAAAAAGTGCCTTAAAAGAATGTGTTACTCGAGCAAAATTTTGCTTACGTATTATAGGTCCTTAGATGTTTATCCTGTGATAATTTACCCTTATTTGTGGTCTTTAACCTGTATGTGGTGAGAAGAAGATATCCCTGTTTCTATCTCCGTGGTTAGTCGCCATGTAATAATTTCCTACTGTGTTAGCTTATGTTAGGTTTTCATTTACGTAACTGTCTAATTGACTATGTCTAATATCACAAAAAAAAAATTACCACATGTTAAAAACTGTCTACAAGAAAGTGTCGAAATTACAATTTTTGTTTGCAACAGATACTTTTGGATTTTAATACCCATCGTACAACCCAAACCAACGCATCTTGTAGTTATTTTATTGCTATTTAATAGTTTGATAAAGTATAAATAAGACCGCACAAACAATCTCTTAATCAAAATAATAGTCGTTCTATTTATTTAACCTAGAATTAAATAAATAAGCGGCGAATATAAATAATTTTAAATGTGCGTTTATACTTTCGAAAACACATGAATGGACGGAGACGTGTAAACACTCATTGAGAGGGAAATTGTAAATATTTTTGCCACGGGCATATTTAACTGTAATGTGACGACAGGCAATTGACTTGTGTCGGCCAGACCTTAACCCCTTTGCGCTTATTTATTTGAACGCGATTCCGTGATTATTTTTTTTAATACGCCGGTAAGCTATCATAAGCAGAGGTTCTTAGTTAACTAGTGCAAAATATTATATGTTTGCCACTTTTGATGTTCATTTGTTGACGTGCGATTAACATTTGCTATCTTAATTTAAATAAAATATGATGCGCAAAAATATGTGGTGTATAAAAATAGTCCGAAGTTTCTGGTTAAATAGTAGGTTCTTAAGTTAGTACATAGACCGACTATCACTTTTCTTTGGCCAATTTTAAGAACAAAATCTTGCAAAATTCTATCGAAATTAATTCGGTCTCCCACAAAATAAACAGGAATTTAAGCAACAAAAAAGTGATTCTAACGTCTCCATGCAAAAAAATTGCATTTTAAACTAAAAGGACTTCAGAAAAAACGTAACATTTTTGTTTCTTTGCAAATATTTCAATAAATATATAATATATACTTCAATATACGGGTAATCTACCAAGACATGCGGAAAATTTATCAGTATCATCGAAAGGAGTTAAAAAAATGAAAAATTAAAAAAATATTACCAAAAAAATTACCTTTTTTTTTGTAGAAATGCGACGCCAATCTGACGTAACCAATCTGACGTAACGAGGCACAATCATATCACTTCCCCTCCCCCTTTATCAGACTTGGGATTAACAGCAAAGCTGGAGAAGCTAGAAGTGACTTTTTGGTTTTAATCAAATCACAAAAATAGCAAAATACGTCGAAAATATATTGACCCGATGCTAGTGAACTCTACAGCAATAAGTAGATATAAGAAATATTACTTATAGCTGACCGCAGATTTAACAGGCACTCAAAAAATGTCGGCGCTTTTGACCATCAAACACGCCGCATCGCAAAGCCAAAGATGCCGATACTTTTTGAGTGCCTTTTAAATCTGCGGTTTACTATAAACCTGTCGATAACACAAAAACACCATACTTTGGCGGCACTTTGTACCTGCCAGCGTCCTGATTGTTCAACCGAAAGCAATGGCACTTGATACTACAGACGATAACCAACCAACCGACCTTCTCGGTACACTTTGAAGATTGCCATGCCAACTCGTAAAACTGCTGGAGCCAACATTCTCGGTACGCTTTGAAGACGCTGGAATTCCAGCAGACCAGCTCACTTTTACGAGTTCTCATGGCAATTTTCAAAGTGTACCGAGAAGGTTGGTTGGTTGGTTGGTTGGTTGGTTAGTTGAGTCGTCTGTAGACCTCTTTAACTTTTTATGCCGAATATATTCTTTCTCAAGTAAGTTCATCTGACTGACTGACCACAGACAAGTAACAGTAGCGTATATTTGCAAGTTTTAATGCAATAAAAATTACTAAATTACCTCGGATCACTCTAAAATTTTGCAGGGACTGTCCCACATAGGAGACTACTACACCATTTTATTTTTCGCATGTCATGGTAAATCACCCTGTACATATATTCAATATATATTTCAAAAAATGGGAGACAAAAATGAAGCTTATAGAATTTGTTTTTTTTTATATATTTGTGTAGGATTGATAGTTTCGTAGTTAAATGACCGACACAATGTGCATTTTCGCATTTTTTAACAAAATTTTGCCATTTTAAGCTGACGACGATTGTACACAGGTAATCGCGGCAGATGACGAGATGTTGTCAGACGTGCCACACAGCAAAGAGACGTCAACTAGAATAAGGCATGGGCTACAAAACGTTTATCGAGATGTTATTAATAAAAACAGCATTTCACGATGCGGTCCTTTGACATTGACATTTAAAAAAAATTCCACTATTGCTGATTATTTAGCATAAAAAAACAATTAACAACTTTCTTGTACATTACGATGCATATTTCTTGATAGAGCAAAATATCCATTTTCATCGTGAAGGGAATAAAAACGTGATTTGGTGTGGTCCAGAATGGCAAACGAGATTTAGGGAGGGGTCTTTGATATTTAAAAATTAATAATAAGCAAGCCTGTTACTAATTGAGTCAATGAAATTTGATATTCCACATATTTGTTTGCAGAATTGACGCTTAAGAGATGCCGATCTCGATTTTTGATTGTATCATTTTTCAATGGTAAACATAGGCCGAAATCAACTTAGATTAAGACTGAATGAAAAATATTTTTCTGAGTCACAAATTTGATCTGTTCTGTCGATATACTTAGATAGGCTTAGATAGGTATAGTTGTAATCGACATAAATATCTATTACATTTTTCCGGGGTACATTAATGTATACGAGTATCAGAGCTGGGTAATTACTTGTAATTGAAATATAATTACAATTACCAGGCGCATATTTATAGGGGGGGCCCAGGGGGTGCGCGCTCCCCCCTGATCCAGTAATGTATAAGACCAAGGTTTGTAGATTTAGGTTTTTTTAATAAAAAGTTCAAAATGCTATTAATTTACTTTAAATGTGCGCCCCCTCCTCAAGAATTTTCTAAATCCGTGCATACAATTACAAATTACTTTTTAAAAAAGGAATTAATTACAATTACAAATTACTTTTTTCAAAAAGGAACTAATTACAATTACAAAGTACGTAAGAACGTCTTTAAAAAAGGAATTATATTCATTTAATTACAATTACTTAAATACAATTACAATTACACGAAAAAAAAGGAATTGTAATTGCTAATTACTTTTTCAAAAGGAATTACCCAGCTCTGACGAGTATAAGGTATCAAACGATGTAGCATAATTTAGCCACAGCACTATTCTACAGCCTACATGTATTGGAAGTAAAAATAGCAAATTCTTAGTAACTTCGTCATGCTAAATAACAATATAAAAAGCAAAAGTTCAAGTTAGTTCTGGTTTTCCCAATACAGGTAATAAAGTGTAACGCAGGTATAGGGGTCTACAGACGATCCAGCTGCTGGGACCCGACATTGTCGGTACGCTTTGAAGATAATTGAAATTCCAGCGGACCAGTTCACTTTTACGAATGAGTTCAAAGCATGCCGACAAGGCTGGCTCCCTGCCGCACCTGACGTATAGGGGAAAAACTAAGGCCAGATTCGTGTTCAGCGGCACAAAATACAAGGGATAGGTATGGTCAGTACCCCGGCGCAGACAACTTTTTTTTTTGTGGGCCTGTGTTATTTAACAATTTAATTGACTGTCTAATGCTACTATTAAAAAAACCGCCGCCTAAGGAATCACTAGTTTTACATCTAGATTTTGCATCCAAGTCCCTCACAACGAAAAAAAAATCATAAAAACAAATCTTTTAAGGTATCGTGTATATTAAATATTTTATTACACAAATCGCACTTAAAAGATGTTTTTATGAATATTTGCGTAGCGGCTTAGCTCGCAAGATCAAGTGAATGTTCCATTACAAACATTACATGTACACATGTTTACCCTTTCACAGTATGACATTAAATATTAATAAGTAGTAGGTTATCTCTATTTATCCGTATTTTAATCTTGTTTTATCTTTCACCTCAGCCCACCTTCCTCTAATTACCCTTAATTACTCTTAATCAAACGCTACCTTCTAATTATCCCCCACTAAGTCCCACTTTCGCCTTCCCCTAATTACCCTTAATTACCCGCTAATTACCCTTACTAGCGGGTAAGGGTAATTAAGAGTAATTAGGGGAAGGTGGGACAAAGTATTTTCCATCATTATTTTGTCATTTATATCGTCTTTTAATTGGATTATTCTGTTAGACACTAAATCTATCATTGTTATTGTTACTATTATTAGATCAAATGAGACAAGTTCTAGCCCTGCAACCGCTTAACGCTGTTCAAAGACCTAGAGATTTGTCTAACGTAATGTTTTATTATTAAAGTATTAAAGACTATTACTCATTATGAAAATTTGGATAATTTTGTGTACAAAATTCTAATAAAACCAAGCCCTCTATTTCAGAAAATAAATGTATTACGCGCTCAGGTATGCATAATAGCAACACGAGGTTTAAAAATAAATTCGCCATTCCACAGTTTCATACAAGAATGTTTAGAAGGAGTTTTATTTTTAAATGCTGTTACTACTTATAACACGTTGCCTCCACAATTCAACATTTTTAATACTGATAGTCTCAAATATAAACAGGTTATTTTTCACAGAAATAGCACCGTACAATAATTCAATTTATTTCTTAATAATTTTCTTGTAATCGTTAAAAATATACTCTGTTGTCCGATCAGTATATCTATAAAATTATTTGACGGAGAAGAAAAACATTCGGTAGATAAACGACGCTATTGCCAACGAGAAAATGGGAGATACTTTTAGTAAAAAAACATGCAGGAAGGATACTCTAAAAAAATAACTAATGAAAAAATGTGATGGAGGACAATAATATTCGGCATGTGTAGTTAACACAACTGTCAAAGATGAAACCTGCTATACTGTTAATGAAAAACCGCTACCCAAGGAATCACTGCTTCCACATCCAGATTTTCTATCCAAGTCTCTCACAACGAAAAAATTTTCTATGTGGAAATAATAGTTTATGGAACTTTAATAATATAATATTTGAAATCGTCTACCCAAAAACCCATAAAACGATATCCCACATCGGTAGTGGGGTGGGGGTGGTGATAAGGGTAGTAGTGGGGATGGATGAAATAAAAAAATATTTTTAGGTTTTTGGTTCCTGTACACACACTAAATCACGATTTTTTCTCATCTCCTTTAATAATAGGGTGGAGGTGGCTAATGCCAAAAAGTTTCTGAGACCTTAGCTTCTCTTGTATATACTAAATGCCGATTTTATGGACTCTTACCTGCTTGATTTACCTATTTACCCCCCAACCCTTCGACGGAATAAGATGAAAATATAATCTAGTTTCAGATCCTGTTAAAGCACATACGTGTACCAAATTTAAAGTCAATATCTTAAACGGTTTCAGAGTAATCGCGCGCACAAAAAAAGTTACAGACAGACAAATGTGTGTGACAGACTGACAGACAGATTTTTTTTTCGCTCGAAATTAAAATCTCGACGTTTCATGACATTCTAAGCCTATTTGAATAATAAAAAATTTTATTGTCTTACTATACTTCCGCTGGATGTGGTCGCTCTAAAAAACAAATAAATATGAAACTGTGGGGGAAATAACATTTGGAATGTAGCTGACACTATTTCTGAGGAGGACAAAAGCTTTAGTGAAATATGGTGCATCCAAATCAATGAAACAAAAATTCAATTGCAATTAACTCTAAAAGGCCTGTTTTAAGTTATACTTGCAAGCCATCGTAGATCGCTTAGGATGCGTTTTAAGAAATAAAAATATTATTTCTTTTGTTTTCTCGCGAAAGAAATCACAATTTTCGCCCTGTACAAGATGTTCGTAGGTCATGCTTATTTTTTATTTATCTATTTATTTAATGTCGGCCTATTTCCGCTACCAGGGCCTATCACCGACGCCATCAGGAGACGAGCTACCCCCAACCTGGAAATTTTGCCGAACCTCTTCTCGTAAGAAGAGTAGGGATCTTTTACTTGCCTAACATTTAATAGACAAAAGGGACCGCCTGCTTTACATCCCCTCCGAAGGATGGTATATCCACTACGTAATCCTCGTCTTGAAATTACATAGCTTCCGCGTATACACTGATATACAAGCAGCTAGAAGGTGGGACGAGATAGCTGTTTCCCAAGATGGGTCACCAAGTACTAACCGCGCTGCACGTTGCTTCACTGGAGTATCGAGGATATGCTTATTTTTATTATTATCAATGAATGTAAAACATTCAGGCGGAAAAACTATTTCGAAGGAAAATGCGAAAAACCACGGCAGTGCGTTAGGGGGGTGATTTTTGAGGCCGAAGCGATCCCCTGTGCATTAAGAACTATTTCGTATAATCCCCAAGAGCAAAACATTGTAATTTACTTCCTCTATTCGCCGACTATACGGACTACAGGTAAATAAATTAAAAATATTCAAAGATTTCCTAGCTGTAACTAGGTATATTATCAAGTACATACAATAATAATTGAAAAGCAAGAAAATTGTATATTTATTTACAAATTTCATGATGTGTTATACCATGCCATCCGAGGTCTAGTCAGTTTTGTAAAACTCGTCTACTTATATGAACCCATAGACGTCTGTATTATTGTCAATTGCCAATTACAAATTGAAAAAAGGGTTAAAAAATTTTAAGAACAAAAAAATGTATGTGTATATAAATGTATGTCATATTTAACATATTGTATGCATATTTAAAAAATTAATAAATAGACTGACACACAACTAACCACCCACCAACCATCCATATTTTTATGTTTACTTAACATTATGAAAAAAAATTACGTAACTTATTAGTTATGTAAACAAAAGCTCGACATGTAATTACTAATAGTCTGCAATATTGTTTCAGAATGTGTCATCACCAATAAAGTACATTTACAGCCGTATTTATAAAGTAAAATATTCCGAGAAAACGCCATTGAATGTTTCATTCAAGAAAAGTAATATAGACGCTTGAAAGGATGTTTTATAAAATGTAATTCAGTAATTTTTATACTCCCACAAGGCCAGGGTTCTGGGAAAGATTCGTACGTATCCTCTGCGCTACATCATTAACCTAGTTTGAGGCAAATACATAGTTTTTTAGGCTTTATTTATAGTCCTATACATGTAATATAAGTACAAATATTCCAGATCACATTTCGTTCCTTTATATCTGACTTCTTCATTCATTTCGGACGAATAAAATTAATTAAAACGCGGTGCTTCCACCAACATAAAACTATAAATCGTTTTTATTTTTTTATTGATTATAAATAGATACAAAACAAATGTCTCCTCTTAAATATATTATGGAATTACTAAAAAGGTCAAAGATTAATATTGAAAAATAATGAGCATAAAAACAGAGCTGACGTTTGTTAGGTTTAACTCTCAATTTTAATTTAGTAATAAATAGGTAAATAATTGCATCAATCATTTTAAATGGAATTTGAATGGTTACCACTAATATTATAAGATAGGTTAAGGTTGTAGTATTTTTATTGATTTCAAATTTGCGCATGAATTAGCTACCCATGCTGGAAAGCTGCAACTGCCCACATAGAAATATATAAGGCGAAATTTTGAATAAAATAGCAACGTCGGCCACCCTTTTGTACAAATGCAGATTATTCGTAGCGGGTGATAGGTTTTCTCTCCAACTTAGTTAGCAAAAAATGATCAGTACACTGAAAAAAGTGCACGTAAAATTACTGCCTCATTACATTAGAATTCATGGAATTTTACTGTTAGAATAATGTAATAAGAAATCGCTACAGAAAAATACATGTAAAAATACATGCCACATCAAAATATACAAAACTTTCGAATTTATTCTTGTCCTAATGTGATTTTACGTCAAGTGTTAAATTACAATGTAATTATCCTGAGTGCAAATTTACTAGCCCTCGTGTAAATTTACAGACCTTTTTGTAATGTTACAACAGATATGTGAATTGACATTACTACTATAAAATTACAAGAATACTGTAACAGTGTAACCAATAGCATTGGTAAATTTTATCACGTGATGAAGACTACAAACTACCAAGATTTCTGGAGTATAAGGTTTTCTCGAATTCAGCTTTTAGGCGAGAAGTGAGTGCGGGGATGACAAGTCAGACTATCATTGTGTCATTTCTGGAGGTGATTAGTTCCTTAAATTTCAATTATTTCATAAATCTACAAAACACAAGTAAGTATATTTAACTAGATAAGCAAAATATGATATTTAAATGTAATAATTGTCACACTAATCACTGTATAAGCATGAATGCCACCAAGATTACCACCAAAATGCTCCTGAAATTATATTTAAATGTGTACAGCCAGGTTACAAATTCATATGTAAAACATATTTGCGTTTTACACACCACATTGCTACTTCTCATTATGTAAACGATAATTTTTTTATTATATTTATATATGTTTATACTTCATAGTGCCTCCTGATGCAGTTTTATTTTAAGTTATTTACTGTGATGTATGTTTAATTTAATTTATAATAATAATAATAATAATAATAAAGTTTATTTACTGCATTAAGAGAAATATTACAAAAATTACAAAAAATATAAAGTGTATGTAATGTAAATAAACAGGAAACCCTCTAAGACGAAGTCTCATGCGTGGGTGTGTACCTCGCTGTCCATATATCGTCTTCCCTCGAAGAGGAACCTGGTTATACAAACAAGTTGCGAAATATATTATTAAAATATCACTTAATTACATTTAAAAAGATTTAGAATCAAACATTTAAAAACATTTGCAATCACAAACGGATTCAATGCGTTGAAGTGTAAAACACTTAATTGGACAATAAAAATTTTCAACATTTTTTTGCGTTACTATACTTCCACTGGATGTGGAAGTAACAAAAAGATGAGGCTACAAATCGGCTAACCGGATTTCAATATTGCTGCTGGTGATTCCCACAAGTTACTTTAAATTTTAAAAAACCGCTTTATTGTTACGCCCAATATTTAAATAAAAAATATTTTATAATCAAAATCCAAAGGGTTAACCAAAACAAAAGAAAATAATTTATTAAAATCGGATAACCGATTTAGAGAAAAATCAATTTCAAATTTTGAATGATGCGATAATTTTGTCCATAATTTATATCAATATACTAATTTTGTTTTGCTTTTATTTTTTTCCCAATGAAATATTTCCGTACAGGATAATTTTTTTTTCTACCAGATATTTTTTATTATCACTTACAATTTTTTATAAAAAGTAAAATACTCAGCGAAAGACACGAGACGATGTTAAAACCCACTGCTCAAGGAATCACGACTTCCACATCCAGATTTTTTTATCCAAGTCACTCACAACGAAAAAATTTTGTATGTGGAAATAATTGTTTATGGAACTTTAATAATGTAATATTTGAATTCCTCTGCCTCAAAAACCCATAAAACGATACCCCACATTGGTAGCGGGGTGGGGGTGGATGAATTAAAAAAACATATTGAGGTTTCTGGTTCTTGTACACACCAAATCACATTTTTTTTCATCCCCTTTAATAATGGGGTGGGGGTGGCTAATGCCAAAATTTTTTTTGAGACCTTAGCTTCTCTTGTATATACTAAATACCAATTTTATGGACTCTTACCTGCTTGATTTACCTATTTTTATCAAATTTACCCCAATTTACCCCCAAACCCTTCGACGGAACAAGATGAAAATATAATCTAGTTTTAGATCTCGATAAAGTACATATGTGTGCCCAAGTCAATATCTCAAACGGTTCCAGAGTAAACGTGCGCACAAAAAAAGTTACAGACCGACATTGAGAAAAAAATGTTGGCACTCACAGAGACGATTCTTTAGAACAAAAACTCCAAGTCTGAGAGGTGCCAACATTTTTTTTTGAGAAGCACCAGGTTCAGCCCGTTTTAGGCCAAAAGTCCAATTTTTGGCCAAAAAATCTGGAAAATGGTCAAGCAGAAAATGTTGGCATATGGTTTTCCAGCAATGAGCATTGACAACGAAAATTTTCCCCCTGGTACGTTCCAATTTTGGCAATAATCGATTTCGCCAGTGCTGCCAATTGCACAGAGAAAAAATGTTGGCATATATCGAATGTTGATCGACAAGATACCCTCTTTAACTAACACCAAGCCTTCAAAGTGTTATACTCTGTTCCACAATTGAATATTTTCTGGGGCGGATAGCGCCAGAACGGTCAGAAGGGGAAGGTCTGACTTACATAAGATAAAATACTCAGAAAAATATTTGCTAACATGTAACAGCAATGCCAACAGGTTATATCCCAGGCCCCATATATGTAGCTATTTCCTAGACTCATATTATCGAGTTCTTTATAAATTACAACTATTTGATGAATTTAATTTTTAAAAATCAAATAAAAAAACCTGATTTAAAACAAATGAATATTTTTTATTTAAAAACAATGATTTTTTCCAACCCTGGTTGTTAGTTGCATGTAAAAAATTAACTTCATTTAAAAAACTCAAAAACTCTCCTATGAAGTTTCAGTAACTGTAGAAAAATCGCTACCCAAGGAATCACTACTTCCACGTAGATTTGCCACCTAAGTCTCCCATAACGACAAAATTTGTATGTGGAAATAATTGTTTATGGAACTTTAATAATACAATATTTCTACCCCAAAAACCCCCAAAACGATATCCCATATCGGTAGTAGGGTGGGGGTAGTGATAAAGGGGTGGTAGTGGGGATGGATGAAGTAAAAAAATATTTTGAGGCCTTTGGTTCTTGTATACACACTAAATCACATTTTTTTCACCCCCTTTTATAATGGAGTGGGGGTAGTAATGGGTGTGGCTAAAGCCAAATTTTTTTGAGACATTTTTGAGCTTCTCTTGTATATACTAAATACCAATTTTATGGACTCTTACCTGCTTGATTTACCTATTTATCCCCATTAACACCTATTTATCCCCAATTACCCCCCAACCTTACAACGGAATAAGATGAAAATACGTGTACCAAATTTCAAGTCAATATCTTAAACGGTTTCAGAGTAATCGTGTTCAAACTTAAAATCTTGACGTTTCATGACATTCTAAGTCCCTTTGAACAATAAAAGATTTCAAAAATTTTTTGTCGTCACTCAATTTCCACTGATTAGAGAATATTATTTAGGTATTAAGCAAATCACAACTTACACACTTTTTATTTATTATGAAAATACATACTTTCTGTATATTGTTGCCCTAATCTGGGCACGCTAGTATACCAGTTAGGCAAATACTTTAAAACAATCATTATTGGAGAACCCAATCAAAACAACTACTCTTCTAGCTAATACTGAAGAAGTATTGAATTACATGATAGGATTCCTGGCATTTTAAGGCAAAAAAAATCATTTATTGAAATTCAGTCATTCATAACAATTCTTGAACCTTACATCCTATTTCAACTCTAGAAAAGGTTAGTTGCAAAAGTTGAATCTGTTTTTTGAAGTCTAAAAGAGCGTAAGTGTTCTTTGTACCTGATTTCAAATGAGCGACCAGTTTGACCTATATAGGAGGCATTACAAAAAACAGATTCAACTTTTGCAAACCATTTTTTAGAGACAAGTCATACATTTCCGAATATAAACAATCTAAATATATTACACGTGAAAGAGAAATGTTTTAAATTAAATTTATTAGAGGCAATAGAAATTATTAAATCCAATAAAAGTACCGACAATAATCTTCTGAATGACCAGGTAGACCTATATCAATCTATCCTGTTTCAATGTATTTAATTTGAAAACTAATTAGCATATAATTCTTGGTAATGTTCAGTGACAATTTAGGTAAATTCCTTACTTCCCTTTGTAAATCCGTTCATTTAATTTCATCTACATAACTCAGATTGTATTGTATATAAATACCGGTCATCCCTTGGTAAATTAATTCATTTGAATCATACGTTTGATAATGGTCCGTTAAGTATCGAAACTTCAGTAACGTTCAAGTTATAATAAATTAGTGATAGAAACAAAGTAAAGTGTTTTAATATATCGTCATTCATTCATTACTTCGTCAGTATTAGCTAGAAGAGTAGTTATTTTTGATTGGGTTCTCCAATAATGAGTGTTTTAAAGTATTTGCCTAACTAGTATATTAGCGTCCCAGATTAGGGCAACAATATACAGAAAGTAGGTATTTTCATTATAAATAAAAAAGTGTGTAAGTTGTGATTTGCATAATACCTAAATAATATTCTCTAATCATGATGAAAGCAAATAAATAAAAAATAATTAATTGTAAAAATACTTCCACTGGACATGGAAGTAAAAAAGTCAGTAAACCGGCAAAAAGTATAATGTTTAAATCTATGAAACAGAAATCCCAAAAACCCCAGGTCAAAATTAAGATAAAAAATGAACCAGCGCCTTTCCACAGCCCATTTCTGGCGCGCGTGTTCGCTTACCCGCCACAGCAATCAGTTAAATATTTCCCTAATCCCATTAGATATTCCATGCAAATAGTTTTTCTCTGCTGACCATGTAAATAAATTAAAAAAAAAAATCTCCATCACGGTTGAAAGGCAGTCAAAGTGCATAGAGATCAGAGATGGCCTCGGCCGGTGCACTCAAGTGGGTAGAAATTGCTAATTGAATAATTACAGAACTCCTACACAATAGATTTGCCGACTTTAAAGCACTCCAACCGCTTGCCGACGCGCATAAATCCAACATCAAATGCTTTATTCTGCCACATTCTGTCCTAATTTATTGTCTGCTGTGTTTTACGGCGGCGCGTTGGGAAACGGTCTTTGTAATACTCGCCAGAAGTGCCTTGAGAGAATAGTAAATTTGTATAAAATCGCTATTTAATTGCTACTAAAGTATGGCTCTGCGGAATGAGAATAAACAGTATCATGGTCGTGGGATACCTCGAGGAAATCGTCCAGGGCTATAACTACTCGAGATTTCGATGCTGATGTAAACTATCTTTATAGGTGCAGGGCATTTACGTAAATAGTGCAGATACACTCATGATTCATAAGACGCTCTATTTTTGGTTTGAATTATTTCGACCGACTACGAAAACAGTTATACAGGGTGTTCGGAAATACCGATTACAAACTTTTAGTGCAGATTTTACATGTGAAAAAGTTCATAAAAACATGTCCGAAAATTTAATCGACACATTTCTAAAACTGTACATATTAGGTCAGTCGGAATAGGGTCATTTTACGAAACGTCGTTTATTTAATTTTATTTTTTTAAAGTATAGTTTGGGATGTCCAGAAACATATGCCAACTATCCGCACACGTGACAGGTGGGGCAGCATACTTTAAAATTCAAAAACGTCGTTTTTTTTTGCCATTTTTCGCTTTATTTGCAGTGTAAATCATAAATGAAGCATTGTTCGTAAAATATCAAAAGGCAAAAACGTTGAAAAATTGATTTTGAATATTTTCCTATTCTCGACATTTTCCCAAAAAATGCTTCGTTTAAGAGCCACAGATGAAAGAACAATACTTTTCTATTTTTTAACTTAAAAAAAAAATAATATAATGATTCAATATTGTTGTTATAAACTTTTGGTCTGAAAAATATTTATAAAAAAAAGTTTTAAACTCATTTCAGAAGAATAATAATATATGCAATTATTGTTATACATAAATAATACTACATGTATAATCGATA
This sequence comes from Rutpela maculata, assembly GCA_936432065.2. Lineage (NCBI taxonomy): Eukaryota > Metazoa > Arthropoda > Insecta > Coleoptera > Cerambycidae > Rutpela > Rutpela maculata. The sequence goes on from OW386290.2 coordinate 142,827,699, forward strand.
TATTATATAAAGAGTTGCATAATCTTTTCAAAATCTTTTTTGTACAACACTTCGTCGTATATAGTATATTATACTATATACTATATACGATCGTATAATACGCATAATACGAGAGCAGATGTTCTTTGTAAAAATATGAAAAATGTTGAATTCAGTGCCTTACCTCCCACTGAGGCAGCCACTTGCGAACGTGCTTTCCGTACATACTATCAAGTTCATCAGTGGTTAGATAACAATTTAGATCCGCTTGATTGGGAATGGAGAAAACGTGGCAACATTTTGGAACCGATATTGACGAAAAGGGATTTGATCCCAGATATTTCAATGAAAAAATTTAATTGTACTTGTAAGACAGGTTGTTCTAAGAGGTATGGTTGTCGAAAGTTGGGGCTAAAATGTAACACTTTTTGTAAAATGTGTAAGTGTGTAAATGGTACAAACTGTACAAACCGCGAGATTGATGTAATTTTTGAAACAGATATCGTTGGCGCTATAAATGAAAATGACACATCAGCTAATTCTTTAACATACTGATGATCCTGATGAAGATGAAGAAAATAGAGAAATTGAATGTATTATTGCTTCGCCTTAAACAAAAAGGGCTAAATTTCATTTTATATATTAAGATATACATGAAATGCATGTACACTGTAGTATGCCTAAAATAAATAATCTGTTTGTGAAAATATATATTTGTTCATTTGTTTTCCTATCATTTTAATACCTAAAAAGTGTTACTATTTTTTTTCTGTTTATATGTAAATTATATATAGTTCTGTAAATACAATTTATTTCAACTGTAAATTAAATATTTAAACATAATTTACATTATACCGATTATTATATTTCGTATTATTAATATTTATTACATTCACTCAAAAAAAAAGTAAAAAAATAGAAAAGTAGTGTTGTTCCTTCGTATGTAGCTCCTAAAATAAGCATTTTTTGAGAAAATATCAAGAATAAGGAAATGTTCAAAATAAATTTTCCGAACTTTTTTATCTCTTGATATTTTTCCGAACAATGGTTCATTCACGAGTTATATTGCAAATAAAGCGAAAAATGGCAAAAAATTGACGTTCTTTGAATTTTAAAGTGTGTTGCCCCACCTGTCACGCGTGCGGATAGTTGGCATATATTTTTGGACATCCCAAACTATATGTAAAAAAAAATTGCGGATAAACGACATTTCGCACAAAAAAGCTATTCCGTCTGGTCTATATCGCTCATAGAGAAAAAAAATCATATTGCGTTACTCATAGAATTCTGAACAACTTTCAAAATTCTGTCGTCTGGCAGTCCGTCTACCAGTCTAGATCTGGCTGCTTCTCCGTCCATCATGTTTTGCAGCACTATAAACTTAAGAGAGACATATCCGATTGAAGTTTGGACAGTAAGTTAGTGTCAGCTAGATGTAGAACCCTAGCGTTAAAAAAAAATCAATTAGTAATATAAAGATTATAAAACATTTTAAAAAAAATGCACGTGAAGAATGTCGTAACCTTTAAATGTATACTTAGGTTAGGCTCTAGGTTAAGTGGAAGAACAAGTATATAGTAGAATTTCTACTATAAGGATTGAATTTTGACTTTTATTTTCTCTGACAGCTACTCCCGTAAAATGTAAATGCAAAGGAAATAACAAAGATGTTTGTTATTATTATTATACTGCAAAGTGCATTATGGAATTAAAAAATAACACCACCGGTTACTACAGAGGAAATATCAAGTGTAATTAATTGATGATTTGAAAAGCAACTCGTCCCCCGGGATAGATCAAATAACTACAAGAACTCTAAAAAAAATTAAATCCAATATTCTTGATATCTTGGTACATCCGATTAACTTATCATTCCAAAATGAACAATTTTCACATTTACTAAAACAAGCTATTATTACTTCTATATTTCAAGGTGGTGACAAATTTGTTACAAACAATTATAGACCAATATCAGTAGTTAATAACAGAGCCAAAATATATGAAAAATGCATGGCTCCCGACTACAGAGAGACTCATTGTTTCATAAAATAATGTCACTAAACCAATTTGGTTTTAGACAAAACCATTCCACGGAAGACGCCTTATTTTACTTTACAAATAAAATACATGAACATAAAAATGAGAAAACTATTGGCCATATTTTTAGATCAGGCTAAAACCTTCGATAGATAGATAGATAGATGGATAGATAAATAGATTCTGTGACTTATTTACATAAGTATAGATATTGTCATGGAGTTAATTCTAAAAACAAGATAACAAGATAATATGGACAAATATAATTTAAATTACCTAACTTTAATTAATTTAATTCATTAAAATTTCAAATAAAAACATTACAAAAAATATTACAACACATTTCAAGTAAATAATATCTATGTCACATCAACTATTGTTCGAAAAAATGGAAAAGTATGGAATTAAAGGTGTAGCATTAAACTTGTTAAAAAGTTATTTATCAAATCGAGAAGCATTAGTAAAAATTAATAAAACACTAAGCAGTCCAAAAAAAAAGTGAAATACGGTGTTCCACAAGGAACAGTTTTAGGTTCGCAATTATTCCTCTTTTACGTAAATGATATGCTAGAATTAGATATAAGTGGGGATATTATCGCGTATGTCGATGACACTACTCTAACATATCATTCCGATTGGTCTGAGGTCACCAAAAAAAATGAAAAGGGACTATACACGACTGTTCACGCCAAAATGTAATTGACAACACCACAAAAAATTTAAATATCTGGGTCTGATAACAAATGAGACAATGAGATGGAATGATAATACCGAATGCCTTAACACGAAATTAAGAAAACTTGTGTACGTGTTTTATAAACTCCGCAATATTCTTCCAATTAATATATTAAAAATGACATATAAATCGGTTAGTGGAATCAATACTTACGTATGGCATCATAATGTAGGGTGGGACATATAACAATCAATTGAATAATCTAAAAGTTACTCAAAAATGGATACTAAAAGTAATACTCTGGAAAAATCGGAGATACTCTACAGAACAGTTTTTCTAGACAGTAAGGTCCTTGATATAAATGAACCATATATATTTAATGTAGCGAAATATATCTACAAAAATAGGGAGCTAAAGTACCAACAAACCATATATACAATACAAGGCAAAATGAACGCAGTACTCTTATTGTCTCTCGACTAGGATTACCACGCCTAAAATTGAAAAAGCTGGATTTTACTTATAAATTTGGATGGGACATTTGGTACAAAAAGCCGAACAGCATTCGTTCTCCATAAAAAATATAACTAAAACACAAGATCATTCTTTTAATATTTTTATTAAACTTAATTAATTTAAAAATAAACATTTGTTACATAGGAACAGAAAAAGTTATCGCAAAACAATAAAATGTATCTATAGAAAAGCGACAAAAAGCGACAAAAAACGAAAAAAAAAAACGAAAAAAAAAACGAAAAAGTCACGTTTAAGAGCCTTAGGCAAAAAGCCAAACAAAAGCCGGACAAGCCAGACATGTTAATTTTTATCCTAACGAAACGGTAAAAAGCCAAACATGTCCGGCTAAAGCCGAACGCCTGGCAACCCTACTCTCGACCAAACTGCAGCTTATACAAGAAATCTATTAGCTTCACAGGTCCAAAAATGTATAATATTATTCCCGAAAACTTAAGGACAATATACAATTATAACTTGTTTTGTAAAAAGTTGTCCATATTTGTCATAAATAACTTAAATCTATTTGAGCAAATATTCTCATAATCGGGAATAACCTTTCATGTTTTTAGTTCACTTAATTGAATTCATAATTTTAGGTTAGTGTTAGAAAAATTGTTAGCCTGTTATTTGTTAATTATTATATATAATTAATCTCATATATAAGGATTTTTTAGTAAAATGATAAGGTACAAAACGATTTCCTTGTGAAATCAGGGCATTTATTTCGTTAAAATCTGAAAAAAAATGTTATAAAAATAATTGTAAAGGATTAAAAATAAATTTATTATTATTATTTTTCTTATTATATTTTCATTAAATAAAATAGTGCAAGTGACTTTATTATGGTGAATTATTTGAGTAATTTTTCCTCTAATTTACTCACCTCTTGAATATTGTTATTATTATTAAATAAAAATTAGTCACTATTCATTCGAAAAACATTAGAAATAAAAATAAATATACAGTACCGCATCATCGGACAGCTATGTTCCAAAGAAGTTTTTATATAATGTAGTTTATCTTTATAATACTCTTGCAGAGGAATTTAAATTATTCAACATGAATAAATTTAAATATAAATATAAAATTTACCTTTTCAGTAAGCACTGAGTGCTGAGCACATTGTCAGCTCAACAGATATTTCTTAAATATTGTTTAAAATTAAAATATTTTTAATATGCCATGAATATATTATTGTTATTGTCCACCTACCAACTATTTCTAAAGTATTTTGCAATAAAAGCGTACGATAACTTGAAGATACTTAAAAAACAAAGTTTGGAGCAAACCAAAGAATTCAGAATTTGCCTGAAGAATTGTTTTGCATGACTCCGTATCGAAGATCTGGGCCCTTTCCATATGGCTGTGCACATATTTACATATGGGTTACTAAATCTTGACAGACCCCTCTTTAAATATCTTATATTGCAAGGCTAATTTCAGGAAGTCCTCTACATAGATACTTATCAAATAAATTCTAAATAACGAATAACAGTTATTATATTAAAATATAATTGTTTTGCATAATTTCTTATCGAAGACCTGGACCCTTTCCACATGGCTGAACACATATTTACATATAGCTTACTAAATATTTAAATATCTGATATTGCAAGGCTAATTTTAGGAAGTCCTCTATATAGATACTTACTTATCAAATAAATTCTACATAACGAATAACAGTTATTTTATTAAAATAGAATTGTTTTGCATAATTCCTTATTGAAGACCTGGGTCCTTTCCATATGGCTGTGCACATATCTACACATGGGTTACTAAGTCTTGACAGAGACCTCTTTAAATATCTGATATTGCAAGGCTAATTTCAGGAATTCCTGTATATAGATACTTGTCAAATAAATTCTACATAATGAATAACAGTTATTTTATTAAAATAGAATTGTTTTGCATAATTTCTTATCGAAGACCTGGGCCTTTTCCATATGGCTGTATACATATTTACATATAGCTTACTAAATATTGACAGAGACCTCTTTAAATATCTGATATTGCAAGGCTAATTTCAGCGAGTCCTCTATATAGATACTTATCAAATAAATTCTAAATAATGAATAACAGTTACTATATTAAAATATAACTGTTTTGCATAATTTCTTATCGAAAACCTGGGCCCTTTCCATATGGCTGAACACATATTTACATATAGCTTACTAAATATTGACAGAGACCTCTTTAAATATCTGATATTGCAAGGCTAATTTCAGGAATTCCTCTATATAGATACTTATCAAATAAATTCTAAATAACGAATAACAGTTATTTTATTAAAATAGAATTGTTTTGCATAATTCCTTATCGACGACCTGGGCTCTTTCCATATGGCTATGTACATATCTACATATGGGTTACTAAGTCTTGACAGAGACCTCTTTAAATATCTGATATTGCAAGGCTAATTTCAGGAAGTCCCCTATATAGATATTTATCAAATAAATTCTAAATAACGAATAACGGTTATTATATTAAAATAGAATTGTTTTCCATAATTCCTTATCGAAGACCTGGACTCTTTCCATATGGCTGTACAACACATAGCTTACTAAATATTGACAGAGGCCTCTTTAAATATCTGAAATTGCAGGGCTAATTTCATGAAGTCCTTTATATAGATATTCATAAAATAAATTCTAAATAATGAATTACGGTTATTTTTTAAAATAGAATTGTTTTGCTTTGACTGCGGATAGTCTAATAGGATTATTTTCACATCCATACGAGAATTGGCAGTAATTAAATTAGCTAATTTTATTAATTCTTTAGGTGATTCAGTTGATCGACCGGCGATTAGCATGCATGACAGTTCAATGTATCGGAAAAGTTACGTTCAAGGCCACTGAAGAAAATTAAATAAAACGGTGAAAGCAGGCTCGCTGAGATAGATCTAATCGATTAAGTTTCCTCAGGAGAAAGTGATAATGAATGTTTGTTAAGTATGATTTAATTTTCCATTACCGACAATTAAGAACATCAGTTGTTAGATAAACGTGTAATTTTTTTAGCAGGCATAAAAAATGGAAAAAAGAAGGGTTTCAGTTTGACCTGATTGTTTTGACTGTTTGCATGTTCCTGAAAACTCCAGGTCCATTATAGAGAAGTGCTCGCGTTAAGTTATTGATTTCGTGGGCACTTTTAGACTGAAATGTACGAGCTGGCCAGAGTGGTTGCTTATAAGTCCACCAGAAAAAGTCATTGAGATTAAACCAGTCTATAAATCAGATGACGAAACAAATATTGAAAATTTTAGGCCGATATCTTCAAATTTTTAAAAATATATATGTATAGCAACGTATTAGAAGTTTTGATAAACATAATCTATTCAGTCCTTTTCAATTGGGATTTCGTAAAAGTTTTTCTACAATAAATTACATTAATGACGTACTTAACAATTTATATAAAAATCTGGATAAGAAGAAGAAACAAGGTAAGTAACTTCGTCGATTTGAGTAAAGAATTTGACTGTTAGTTCACAAAAATTCTCTTAAACAAACTCCAAAAATATGAGTATACGAGAATACCTCAATGTGGTTCAATATCTTCAAAATGGGATGTAATATAATGAAATCAACAGTCAAAGTCATAAATTTAAGTTGTCTTTTATTGGAGTACCACAGGGGTCCACTTTAGGTCCGTTGATATATATTATTTATGTAAATCATCTTTGTTTCAAAATTCTGTCATTTATGTTGATGATACTACCATTCTTGTGAATAAAAGAAATGTGAATTATATTATTCAGTCAACTTAAGGAATTCAGGAAGCTAATACCTGGTTTACAGAAAATAGGTTAATAATACTAAATAACAAAAAATCATTCGTTTTAAGATTTAATTTGTCCAGAAATCCACTTGGCCACAGCTTATTAATTAGAATAGTAGCAATCTTAAACTAGAGAATATCAAAAAATTTTAGGTATATACAGGGTGGGCCAAATTAGATGGGATTTGGGGTTTTTTCTAAAACTATGGCAGATAGACAATAACCAATATAGGAGTCGAGCTCGATTTTCGAGAAACAATTGGGTATTATGTGCTATAAAAAATACATACAAATCCAAACACAAATAGCCAAGTTATAGAGGTGGCTTAGTACGAAGTGGGACACACTGTATATTTTTTATTTGTATAGTCGTGCCTACTGCTTTGACTAGGTATAGATAAATGTATATTATATTATATATGTGTGTGCGTGCGTGTATTTATTTCTGTAAATATGTGAATGTGTTACAATTTTTATTATTTTTTTATTTTTACGTGACTCAGATAGCCGCTTCATGTATAATCGAAGGGTAACCGTGGTCTATCTTTTACTTTTCAAAACGAGTGTTTTGATATTGTACCACGCCTACCTTTTGCCACAAAGCAAATTTTGATCCGACTTTTAGGTCCGAAGATATTTCGATTTGAAAATTTCAAAAAATTTGACTGAAACTTAATTTCAGCCAAACTATTTAACATTTTTGGCTGAAATTTGGTCAACAGTTTTTGTGAGATGAAGACTACTTCCATTCCAAATTTCAGCCAAATCGGTTGAGATCTTTCAAGATAGCCGAAATTTGATTTTCTCATTTTCTTTCGTATATATATATTAATATCAGGAGGGGGGATGGTCAGATATCTTCCCCAAATTTAAACTGAAGGTTCCTTTAATCTTGAGAATAAAAGGATACCATTTTCTTTTCTTAACTAGTTGTTTAAGTGATAAAAAAAAATTAAAACCTCAAATTTGACCCTTATAAATGTCCAAAATACCCCTTTTCGGCGAAAAAAACATTTTTTGGAAATACAAATTCAGAGATTTTTTATACTTGTCAAACAATTTCCGCAGGGTCTGCATCCATCTTAACAATTTTTCCAATCCTTTCCTATACCGACTCCACTATTAAGCTGCCTTTTCTATATATTTATTTAATTTTTCCTGGTTACTCTTAAGGTCAAACATTCTAATAACGATTCTAATAAATATTAAAACGCAATATTACACAACACTTTTAATTAAAATTTTTAACTTACCTTTTTGTCTGTTTGGTCACTATAATTTACTTTATCATAAAAGTAATTAGAAAAGTAATTGCTAATTCCTTTTTTAAAGACATGTACTTTGTAATTGTAATTAATTCCTTTTTTAAAAAAGTAATTTGTAATTGTAATTAGTTCCTTTTTTAAAAAAGTAATTTGTAATTGTAATTATTTTTAAATTAGAAATAATTACCCAGCTCTGATATTTATCGCATTTCTAATATTTATTGAGGTCATGGTAAAAAAAAGAAAATCGAAATGTCAAAAACGAATTTGTGAGTTAATTGTGAGTGAGCACTGTTAAAAATGGTTCAATTTAGTAATTGTGAAAAATATAAGTGTTTTATGGGATGCGGAGAAGATTCAAATTTAGCTTCCGAGCTTTGTTTTAATAGATAAGTTATAGACAGCAAAACTTGGTGCCAAAAGTGCCGCCTAAACAATATTTTAAGAGATCCAGAAAAAAGACAGCCAGACATAAAAATATTCAAAAGGCTACAACAAAATTTAAAAGAGTTTGGATCATTTGTAAAACCTCGAGCAAAAATATGTAATAAAGCAGATAGAGAAACTGTAGAAAATATTGCTTTAGAAACTGTAAGAGAAAATCCTAATATATCGTCTCGCGAAATACAGGAAAATTTAGGGATCCCAAAAACAACTGCGTTGCGTTGCTTAAAAATAATAAATTCAAACCCTACAAAATTAGGATTAATCACTATCTATACCGACTTTCAAAGGCGTCTCGATGTTTGCCAGTAGTTTTTGCGTCAGGTACTTTCAAACAAATTATCCAGTATAATTTTTTACTACGCAGACTTAAAAATGTTGTGTTCCAACACTTTAAAGCCTTGCTATTTCTCCTTATTTCACTCTCACATTACCTATGCAATACTCCTCTGGGGTGGCTCATGTCATGCTACTAAAATTTTTAAATTACAAAAGAGAGCTCTCAGGTTAATCAGCAATGCTGGGTGGAGGGATCACTGCCAGCCAATTTTTAAAAAACTGGGCATACTGCTTGTACCTTCTTTATTTATGTATATTTCGTTATTGGAAATTCACAAAAATAAGGGCAATTTTGTCACCAATTCTGATTTTCATAATTATTCAACCAGATCCGCCCCACAGCTTAGACAACCTCGACATAGACTTGTTAAATCTTCAAAAAACTCACTAAACCTTCAGCTATATGATCATTTACCAAATTCCATAAAAATCCTTAATTTTAACATATTCAAACGTAAGTTAAAAATGCATTTCTTGAATTTCTGTTTTTACTCAGAGGGAGAGTATTTTAACACTGAATTTCCCACTTTATAAAATGTCTGCTACCCTATTTTTATGTTCTTTGGCTCTTTTAATGTATAATGTTTTTTTCTCTCTTGTTTGTTGTTTATTATATGATAATTTTATTGATTATTGTATTTGTATGTTCATATTTCCATGTTTTTCGTTATAATTTTTGACTTACCAAAAACTTTTTGTAACTGGGTTAAATAAATTTTCTTTCTTTCTTTCTTTCAGTGCAACGAAGTGCCAGGATTTGAAAGAACAATTATATGGACAGACGAGGCCCATATAAGCAGTGCCGGAATTTTTAATCGGCATGTTTTCCTCCAAAAATTTCCTATATCACTCAGGACTAGTTTATCAATGTCTAGTTAGCTAAGTTAACTAAATTGATAGCTAACAATTAATTTAGCTAACTGAACATTAATAAACAACAAAGTAGTTTAGATATTATTTAATTTTTAGGAAATAATGGTCCTATTTTGTGGCCAGCTAGATCTCCCGATATAACCCCTGCCGACTTTTGGCTTTGGAATTATTTAAAAAATATGATATACAGAGAACGTTCTAATAATATAGAAGAATTTGAAAACAAAACATTAGCTGCGTTTCGGACAATAATTCCTGTCATGACTGGAAATGCAACAGATGCTGTACGGAGGTGTCAAAAATGCAAAATTCGAACATTTATTGTAATTCAGTTTTTCCTATCCTATTAGAAAAATATTATTCTCTAAGAAAACACCTCGAGATCAAATTATAATTACTGGTTATTTTTAAAATATTATCTTACTACCTGCGGATCCGAGATGGTCTATGTACGAAAAAGGTATCAATATTATTAAAAATAATCGAAAAAATTCATTTGATGTCAAACACCCTGTATATGACTTTTTTCAAATACGTTCCGCGTTTCCAACCATTCGGAGCCTAACGACCAAGCGATTGTTCCAGACAAAGAAAACCAAGTTACCCCTTCACATAATTTAAAAATATCTGCCGGTGGCATTGTTTTCGACAATAAATTTCCACTTCTCGCAAAAAACACCCATAACTCAAATGATCGCATTATAAAAGGAAACTTATCGATTATGAAAACACAAAAACAGAACATTAAATCAACCCCTCTCGTTGAAATAAAGCATCAAATTTCCCGCGGTGGCATAAACAAATACGGAGCCCGCAGACGTCATACTTTTTTGCGGCCGCACATATAAAACTTGTTTTTTCGATAGGAAATTCGAGAAGCGACGGGGTCCCGCCATTCCTTCTCCATTCAGTGCTGTCAACTTAAACAAAAGATCGCCGGAGAAGCGAAGTAGAAAGGAAGGAGACAAACATTCGCAGTAAGCCGAGAAAAAAACGTCTTTGTTCCATTTCCTTTGGCGAGTGGTCGCCAACAAAGACCCATAAAATTGGTATCAAGGCTGGTGTTTAATCACTCCGCTGGATGCACTGAAACAAAACGCCGGTTCTCTCGGTTGACAAGTCTAAGACGAGAGGAGTGTGAATGGGGTTAATCGCTGCTGATATGAATATTAAGAATGCAGCTGGGTCAATTTAATCAAGGCGGCTCTCATTCAATCGCCTGCTTGGTGTAAACTCTGTACTTACTCTTGTAAGAGTCCAAGAAAAAGAAGCGATGCACAGAGGGTGAATATTTGGTATTGTTGAGAATAGAAAATTGAATAAAGCACTCCAAAGTTTCAGAGTCGACAGAGGAAGTATATAAAAATAATTAAAAACAAAAAAAGGTGCGCCACTCTAAATGCTGAGAGATTCGTAGCAGATGCGTCAAAATTTTATAGTAGGTATCAAACAAAGTTGCAGAGGATAAAATTATTTAAAAGAAAGTCCTTGACGGTATGTTAGTCGAGTCAATGAAGGTTTTCACTTCTTAATTCTCAGCAACAGCTCCGAATTTGATCATTTTTTTTAATACTATTCAGAATCAGAAACATCCCTGGGGGTAAATGCCACCCCCTCTCGGGGGTGGAAATTATTACATTCAAAATAACCTCAGACGTCGGTAGAGGAATATATTCTAAGCAAAAAATGTTCTATGAAGTTTTTTCAATGAGTCAACACTTTTTGAGTTATTATTGAAAGTTCTTTTTAAAAGTCTTTTCAAGTACTTTTAAAAATGTCATATGTTTTCCTCCAAAAATTTTCCGTTTTTCCGTTATTTAACGTTGAAAGGATCGAATTCAGTTTTCGGCGAACAAAAACTCACCTTTATCGAGTCATAACCCGGTTCGTATTGCATCCACAGAAATAAAAAAACAAACCCAATCGATTTGTTATTTTACAGGCTTCATTTTTCTCATAATATTTTTTTTGGTAAAACGTAGTTTTCGAGTTATTAGTGAAAAATCGTTCTAAAACATGCATTTCTTAGATGAAAAATCAATATTTTCGATCAAGAATAACTCAAAAAGTATTGACTCATCCAAAAAAATTGCATAGAATATTTATTGCTTAAAATTCATTCCTCTATCGATGTCTGCAGTTACTTTGAACATAATAATTTCCACCCCCAGGGTAAAAGCACACATCGGCACTATATAACCTTGGTTCCTTGAGCCATTCCCTAATTACAGTCCAAATTTCACGTCAATCGGTTTTATCAAACACTGGACTAAATTAACTTTTTCATGAATATCGAAAAAAAAAAAAAAACATAAAAAAATTATTTTTTTGTAAGTCTTCAAAAAAATCTGGCCAAAAATCTGAAACTATTGATCCAAAAAATAGGTTCGGGTTTATAGAAAAATTATTTAATAAAATCATTTCTCAATATAGGGGATGGAAAAATTATATCAACAGAAAATTACGAAATTTTGTATTTTTATGAATTCTGTAATGCTAGTGATGGGAAAAATATTTTACAAAATCTAACTTACAAAGGTTTTATAAGTATCGAAAAAAACATTCGATTATATATTTGTTACTACATTTTGAAAAAAAATGTAGTATAGGTTTTGCATTTTTCCAGTGGACCATATCGAAACCCGAAAAAAAAAACGTCGGATCGAAATGAAAGTCGTAACTATCGACTCGAGAGCGAATTTAAAAAATTTCGTCCAACAGACCGTCTGTCTGTCACACTCAGCCCCCCTAATCAGTTTTCGGATTTCGATGAAACTTGGGTGGTTGATAGGAGGCCTTTAGAAAACCTTAACGCTGGAAGCTCGGCTCCGTTCGGAAACCGGAAGTACCCAATATAGACGTTTCAAGTTTTTCGAAAAAAATTGAATAACTCGGTAACGGCCAGTCGGATCGAGATATTTCAAAAAAGAGATGGTGCCGCTGACAACGATCTACAGATAAGTATACCGGAGACTATGTCAAAAAACCAATGGAAATTGAATTTTTTTGCAAAAAAACTGGTTTTCTCGAAATTGGGCTAGGAAGCACGATACTTGTCCAGGATATTGATCGATTTCGATGAGACTTGGTGGGATCGAAGGTACACGGCCACGAACGAAGCCTATTGCTGGCGGCCCGAATCTGTTGACCGCAAGTATTTTTTCCAAGGCCGAGTGATTTTTCAAAGAAATTGATAACTCCCGACCCGAAGGTCCGATTTTGATTTTCAAAAATGGCGATTGTAGGGCTCGATTAAGTCTATTAGGCGACGTTTGTGAGAAATTTGACAAAACAAAAGCGAATCTATAAATCCTGGAAAACTTGATTTTTGATAGATTCTACAAATACCGAACAGTTTCCTAATAAAAATTGAAAATTAAGTATTCCGTCCATCAATCTCTATAACCGATATAAGGCACGGAACTTTTCGGACAAAAAATCTGAAATAGTTTTTTCGAAAAATTAAAAATAAACGAGTTATTTACAAAGATGCATGACCACAATATAACCGATGCCCTTTCTGTATTTCAAAATGTGGTTAGCCTTTACTTCAGTCAATGCAAAAAGAAAAAAAATGGAAGTAAAACATGTTAAAATGTACTGAGTCATCCTACGATCCTCTCCCAACAGGGATAAAAAGCATATCAAAATGTAGTATTTAGCTTTTTAAAAAGCGTTTTAGGCTAGAAATAATTTCAATTTTAAAAGTGAAGGGTAAATAAAATATGTGCATAAATTTCAAACATAATATACTTATTTGATAAATAAAGAATGCACCCATTTAAAAAAAAATGTCTTGGTCGCACTTGGAACCAAACTAAATGTTTCATTATTACTAAGAACATTTAACATTTTACATTGACGACTTTAAATTGGCACTTCCAAAAATATTACTGCTTACCACAAAATTATAAGTACTAGAAAATGTAATACACACCTGAACTTGAAGCAAAGAAATTTAATACAGTAATAAACAAATAAACGAGCACAAAGATCTAATAAAACTTTAAAATTCACAACGCACTATCTGCACTACTCGGTTTTGACTGATGTGGGTGCTGAAACGAATCATGTAATGGCCAATTGCGATTCATTTTATTACGTGTAAAGCTGTTGGCTACACGTAGCTCAAAAGAGCGATCGTGTTAACTCTATTACATATTTTGATTTTTGGCCACGTTTTTAGCTTTGTTGCCCCACTGTACATTGAACCTAGGTAATTACCTAATATCGACATTGGAGTCGGTTAAAAATACATTTGATTTCGTTATTTGTTCATCTTTACACCAATCATTTTAATAAAATATCCCACTCTCGTAGTATTAATTTTGACAGTAACTATTCATATTTCTTTTTTTTTTCCATAATTCTTATTTAAGTGGCTATAAAAGACTATATAATTAAGAGAAGTCAGTTGGTTCCTTTTGAAAGATAATTGAATAGATTTTATTTGGCAACAAAAATTTGTAATATTTTATCAACAGTAAAATCACAAGAGCTTTTTTTTATCGGATAAATTTCTCTTTGTAACGAAATAATTTTGCCAATCAGTGATTTTATGAGAAAAACTAACATGAAAAAATCGCGAGACCGGAGGTCGAGCGATTTTGTCAAATGTCAGTTTTTCGAGGCAAATTACTGATTGGAAAAATTTTGAGTTAAAAAGAAATTTATCCATAAAAGAAAAGCTCGAGTGATTTTTGGCAAGATAAATTAACGACAGAATATGTGAACGAACAACAATTAAAAATAATTATAATTTTCTCAAAACGACTCATATCGTACAGTGTACAGTTTCCACAAGACTTAAAAATTATAGCCGACAGTGCAGATTTTAAAATGACGTGCGACTACTAGATATACTCTGCTTTTGAGGAACAGGCATTTTTATCGTGATAAAAAACGATGCACCTTTTTTATCGCTGTCAAAGTGACAAAATGTGACTGTCAAATAGACTTTTTTATATAGGAGTTAATTTATCGTATGTAATACACTAATGCTTAAAATTTTATCGATTATTTCACTCATTAACGCTATAGCCAATGAGAGCCCGTTTTTTCACAACATTGCACCAATCAAACGTCATTATTAGTGGTAATTCAAGCTAGATCTGCTTTTGACAGGACCAACATGCAAAATTTATCGCTCTAATTTTTTAGGTCGCTGCAGCGGCAAATATTGCGAACATTTTTTGACGTTTTGTGTCGTGACATGTTTTCGGCAAATAGGACAAATCGTGCTTTTAAATGTTATCTATAAATATCTTCTCTAGCTTATTACTAATTGTTAACGTAAATTGTAGTACTGTATTAATAACCTAAAAAGCCAATGCTGTGTGGAACTTATATAGGTTCGGGACAAGTTATAGGTACACAGCTTTCAATGGCTTAATACCTAACATAATTACAAAATAATTTTCCCAACTAAAATTAAATATGAATATCTACGAAGCAGACGATTTCATGATAAATACACAAATGTAGGTACTTACTTATGGTAATTCATCAATCATTACAAAACAGCTAACACTTATTTAGAAAATCAAAACTCTGCAGTATCACTATATACATTATAATTCGTTGTACTTAAAGTCTCTCTACTTAAACAAGTAAACCTTAACTTAACTATCAAACTTCTCAAATTAGAAACAAGGATTAAATACATAAATATATATTAATAAACACTTTAATATAATAATTCAATTCACTGTTTAGGCTAGTAACTAAGTTAAGCTAGCGTTACTAGATGGCGGTACCATACCATCTGAGCCGGCAGCCTTAGAACGTAAAAGGGATAGATTGGTAATATGCAATTTGTGTGATTTCACCCGTAATGTGATTGGTCGAAGCGTGCTTTGTTGTGATGACTAGTCTTATAAGTTACAGTACCTATGGTTTAACGTATATTGTTTTTCTTGATTGTCATAATTTAAACCTACTTTGTTTTTTATTAGATGAGTCGCTTTGGAAATGCATTTTTATGTGACGTAAATGATGAAATTGAAGATAAAGGTGAGTAATCTCTAAAAAGCAACAAGGAAACGTCTGAAGGCAATTAATTACTGAACATAATATTGAAGATATACTTAATGAATTATTTATTCGTGAAATATTCTCCACAAATACCACTCGTGCTTTAAATTTTATCTAAAAATTTTTTCTCAAGCTAAGTTGTCCCTAGTTAATATAACTCGGGCAAATTGGCAGTTTATTATCAAAGATTAAATCCCTCCTGCTAAAGCGGTCGGGATTTAATCAGATAATAAACTGTCAATTTGCACTCTTTATATTACCAGGCAATACGCTTTCGAAAAAATTTTCGATAAAATTTTAAGCACTAGTGATATTACATACGAAAATTTTTTCGAAAGCGTTGTCTGATAAAGAGTGCATTAAATTCCTTCCGCTTTAGCGGGAGGGATTTAATCTTTGATAATAAACTGCCAATTTGCAAGAGTTATATTAACTTTTGGCAACTTAGCTTGAGAAAAAAAATGTATAGATAAAATTTAAAAACACGAGTGGTATCTGGGGAGAATATTTCACAAATAAATAATAATTCGTTAAGTATATCTTCAATATTATGTTTTGTAATTAATAGCCTTTAGACGTTTTCTTGTCACTTTTTAGAGTTTACTGACCTTTATTTTCAATTTCATCATTTACGTCACATAAAAATGCATTTCCAAAACGACTCATCTAATAAAAAACAAAGTAGGTATAAATGATGTCGGCACGGTAGCTCAATCGGTTAAGGCGTATTGAGTGGCGAATACGCTGATCGACTCGCTACCGCGCTCTGGGTTCGACCCCCAGCCCCGGTATTGACAACACCGGGGGGTATGGATGTATGTCTGCGTTTTTCCGAATGTGTAACTCCCTTCCGGACAGCCTTGGCTTTGGATTTGGGGGTTGTCTACTATCTGTGGTGTGTTTATGTTTATGTAATGGCAATAATAATCAAGATACGTTAAACCATGTATTGTAACTTATAGACAGGTATTCCCTCTAGCACGCTTCGACCAATCACACTACGAGCAAGGGCGGATCCAGGGGTGGGGGCACCAGGGGCAATTGCCCGCCCCGAGAAGAATAGGATCTAATATTATTTATTATTGAATATTGAAAATGTCGATATAATTATTGATCGTTCGGCGGTTTTATCTTATCCTTATTGATTGATAGCCAAAATAAATAACTGAATTTAAAAACTGAACTACATCTGCCAATTCTCTACATTACAAAAAAATAGTTAGTTTTACATAAAATGTTAGTGCCCCCCCCAGTAACCTTTCTTGATCCGCCCTTGACTACGAGTAAAGCCAGACAATATTGCATTTTACCAATCTCTCGTTTTTACGTTCTAAGGTTGCCGACATAAAATGGTACCGCCATCTAGTAACTCTAGCTTAACCAGTAAACATTGAATTCTTCAAGAATTATTATATTAAAGTGTTTATTAATATATATTTATGTATTTAATCCTTATTTTTAATTTAAGAAGTTTAATAATTGAGTTAAGGTTTGCTTGTTTAAGACCCAGCGGCAGGGAACCAGCCATGTCGGCATGTTTTGAACTCATTCGTAAAAGTGAACTGGTCCGCTGGAATTCCAATTATCTTCAAAGTGTACCGACAATGTCGGGTCCCTGCCGCTGGATATTGTGTAGACCCCTTTAAGTAGAGTAAACTGTAAGTACTACTTAGTCCAGCGTTTTGATTTTCCGAATAAAGTGTTAGTATTTAACATGAAATAATTGATTTGTTTACTTCGTAGGCATTTGTATTTAATTTTAGTTGTGAAAATTGTTTTGTAATTACGTTAGCTATTATAAGCCATTGAAAGTTGTGTATAACTTGTCCCGAACCTATAAAGGTTCAGCTCGCTTTGAAATTGGGAGTCGTCAACTTATGTGGTGTTTTTAGGTTATTTTTAT
Organism: Rutpela maculata; assembly: GCA_936432065.2. Lineage (NCBI taxonomy): Eukaryota > Metazoa > Arthropoda > Insecta > Coleoptera > Cerambycidae > Rutpela > Rutpela maculata. The sequence goes on from OW386290.2 coordinate 142,845,541, forward strand.
ATTATTATATTACTACGTATATAATACAATAATACTACAATTTACGTTAACAATAGTAATAAGCTAGAGAAAATATTTACAGATAAAATTTAAAAGCTAAAATGTTTGCATGTTGGTACTGTCAAAAGGTGATCTAGGTTGGCTTACCACTAATAATGACGTTTGATTGGCGCAATGTTGTGAAAAAACGGGCTCTCAGTGGCTATAGCGTTAATGAGTGAAATAATCTGTTTAAAGATTGTTTATTAACCCCCGAGCCAAAAAGAGGGTTATAAGTTTAACGCCTATGTTTGTATGTCTGCCTGTGGTTTCATATCTCTTCAACGGGTGATCCGATTTTGATGCACTTTTTTATGACATCACCAATTCGGATAAAAACGCGTTTTTTTACCAAAGAAAAATTGATGTTTTAGATAATAAATTATTTAAGGAAAATAATACGTGTCATTTAATTAATTATAATTAAAGAAAGTTACAGGCTTTATTAAAAAAATGTCATCCAAAACAAATTATTAATGAACTAGTTAAGGTTTGTTTTAATGAAAGTAGACGCAAAAAATAAGAGAATTCCGCGCCAGTTACAGAATATTTACTTTATCCTACGGCACCCCACATTCCATTGTCCCAAAAAGTTATTCATCGCCCATTGTTTACAACAACAAGAAAACTATCAGAATTTACATATAAAGAAACAGTAGCAAAACCCTTCTGATCAATCTGGACAGTTATATAATTTGTCACCGGCGTTTATTATTCAAAATACCGACTTTATTATTTGTCCACATGAAACCACGCAGAAAAAAAATTAGTCACGGTAATAAACATGACCCTCTGCGAGCTAAATTCTTTCTACGAAACATTAATTACGGCAATAACGACCGGACCTGTGTCATTCATGTTTATAATGTTGCCGAGGGAGCAGCTCCAGTGACTGACAGCTGACTCCTGAGAAAATAAAGCCAGGCGATGACCGCAACTGGTCAAATAATAGTCAAAATAGTTAAAGAAAGGGGTTAAATTCGACAACAAATGTCCAGCTAGGCGTCCTGTGGTTACTTTTATTGTAGAAATTAGAATAAGACATTAATTTTGCTTTACAATGCTTTGTTACCCGGACGTAAACGATGTAGCCGGTACAAGCAGCGTCTCCCTTGCCGTGAAAGACAAAAATACGCGAAATAATATAAACAAAGGTAAAGTTTCCTACGTTTTCATGTATAACGGGGTTGCAATGATTTAAGTTAAAAAAGTAGTGGCGAGAAAAAATGTCAGTCGGGTATTTCGAGTTAATTTTTCTAAAAATGCAGATAACCCATATAAAGTAAAAAGGAATGTTTAAAATGTCTTACAGCACCCTGACCACGTTTTTAGAAAATTTGCATATATAATGAGCTTTTATTACTTATTATTCCTCATTTTCAAATAGAGTAAATTAAACTTTTCTGCTTCTGTGTAACCCATATTAATCAAATAATAATACGACATGTCAAACAGTAACAATTTTGTCATAGTATCATCTGTCACAGCCTACTGCGTAAGAGTAATTACTGCGCTTTCTTCAATAACTATAAAATACTTATATGCATGTTTGGAACATATTTAATGTCCCATGTCAAGAAATATTAAAACTAGACCTATCATCCACTCTTATATATTGGAAATCAGGGAAAAAAGATCCAAAAGAATATGTAAAAACATACAAGGTTTTCCAATTAAAAAAACAACCTTCATTGTTATGTCACGTGACTTATGCAAATTGCAAAAAATATATATATATTAAACCAACCCAAAAAAAAAGCTTGTCATATTTTATGCCTCACCCTGTAAAAATGTTCCTTTTTATGTAAAAGAAAAAATGCTCTTTTGATTAAAAAAAAATGAATTTTAAAATGCGCTACCACGTTATAAAGTACGCTATTTCAATCATGGTTAAGTGGAAGAGCAGAAGGTTACTTGTAATTATTTCTGAACTTCGCCATTTGTAAATTTTACAACTTGTATGTTTACAATAAAGACATTTATTATTATTATTATTATTTTGCGTTATCTACAAAAATTAGGCTGTGCGCTTCATCTAATATATGTTTTTTTAGTGCCAAAGTGGTTGTTCACTTTAAATAATTGAAAATTATCGAGTAAAATTTTTTTGTAAGAAACCCGATGAAAAAAATCTACTTTAAACTGTTAAAAAATGGACAAAAAGAAAAACTAAGATAAATCTGCGTTAGGCCTGCCGAAAATACTTTTTAAATATGTTCCAAAACATATCTAAACTAAAATTTACTAGAATTACTTGTAAGCGAGCAGAAACTAGAGTGCGAAAATTAAAGTTTTCAGGGTGTATTTCACAATTTTACTAATAAAAGCACCAAATTTTTTTTATTAAAATTGTAAATAACTAAAAAAGTTACTTAAATAATATTTTGTTTTCTTGGAAAATTATATTAAATATAGAAAATATTGTTTTTTGAGGTCCCGGGTTTTTAAGGATTGGCTCGAATTTGTTTAACTTATTTTATTCACCATTGTAAATGATTAATACCAATTTAATTTTTTTATTTATTTATTATATTCTTTTTTGTTTTTGTACATTTCTTTGTTTCTGCACTTTGAGTTAAGAGTAAAGCTTGTTTTTGTTCTTCATCTATTGTAATAACATTATTAAATCGAGAAGTCAACGCAATTTGACGTTCAGCAGAATCATTGACAACTTTAAGGTTTATGCATACATTTTTTCCACACACATAATGATGGCCTGAATTCCATAGATTTGGATTTTTCTTTAAAATGTCAATGGTTATATTACTAATTTTTTAAAAATTTAAAGTTTTTTTTTATATAAAATCGGATAAACAAATATCCGAATCATTTTTTTTTGATCTACAAAATCTCTAACATTACGTTGCGGCTCCCGTAAATTTTCTTTTTTTTAATTTTGTATCATTTTTATTTTTATTTCATGAGTTACTTTATCATCAAGAAATGCAAGGCATACGAGTTCCTCCGACACCAGAGGTGAATTTATTTAATAATAATGGAGACAATTTTTTATTTATTTCTTTCATATTCATATAAATCTTTTAATAAGTTCATGACGGGGACAAGAAATATTATTATTATTAAATAAAATCACGAATCACCTCTGTCTTTCGGAGGAACTCGTATACCTGGCATTTTTTGACGATAAAGTGACTCAAAGAATAAAAATGGTACAAAATTAAAAAAAAGAAAATTTACGAAAGCCGCAACGTAATGTTAGAGGTTTTGTAGATAAAAAGAAATGTTCCGGGTATTTGTTTATCCGATTTTACATCAAAGAAAAGTTCAAATTTTTTAAAATTACAAATATAAACGTAGACTTTTTAAAGAAAAATCCAAATCAAATCAAAAACAAGCTTTACTATTAGCACAAAGTGCAGAAACAAAGAAATGTACAAAAACAAAAAAGAATATAATAAATAAATAAAAAAATTAAATTGTTATTCATGATTTACAATGGTGAATAAGTTAAACAAATTCGAGCTTATTCTTAAAAACCCGGGACCTCAAAAAACAATATTTTATATATTTAATATAATTTTCCAAGAAAAAAAAATTATTTAAGTAACTTCAATAGTTATTTACAATTTTAAAGTTATTTTTTTGGTGATTTTATTAGTAAAATTGTGAAATACACCCTGAAAACTTTAATTTTCGCACTCTAGTTTCTGCTCGCTTACAAGTAATTATAGTACATTTTAGTTTAGATATGTTTTGGAACATATTTAAAAAGTATTTTCGGCAGGCCTAACGCAGATTTATTTGAGTTTTTCCTTTTGTCCATTTTTTAACACTTTAAAGTAGATTTTTTTCATCGGGTTTCTTACAAAAAAATTTTACTCGATAATTTTCCAATATTTATATAATATTTCAGGACACCTATATTAGTTTTTGTCTATCTGCCATAGTTTTAGAGAAAGCCCCAAATCCCATCTCATTTGGTCCACCCTGTACCTAGTAGGATATTTTTGTTTTTAGAAATTCAAGGCAGTAAATTCGCACCTGCCAACAGTAGTTTCAACACGGCCGTTAGAACAAATTTTACGTTTCGTTAAGTTCGAAGAGAATGAGAAAAATTAAACAAGCCTAGCTAATTAGCTATAAAGTAGGCACTAAAACGAGCGCCTGTTGTTAAATCAACCTGATGTGTGAGAATTTCTAATGCACTTTACACGTACGCTCGCTGTTTTTATATTTATGATGTTCCTGTAATGGCTGTAATGAATGGTAAGACTTAATCGTCCATTGTTCCTCAGTGATGATTACCATAAAAGATTATTGATCAGTCTTAAGATTTGAAAACTCTACTCATAAACCGTTCTTAAGTGGTTTTTTTATATTTATACGGATTACTTTGTGTTTAATCCTCGATGTTTTCAAGCGTAGCTTAAGGCCCGGTACATACACGCGTTGTTTTGCCGTGCGGTGCCGCAGCGGCTGTCGCAAAATCAGATACACACTAGGCGGCGAGATGACGCTAGTACGCATTCTGTCGTCAGAGATGGATGTTGTCCGCAAAAAACGTGCAATTTTGCTTTTCTTGTGTACAAAATCCATATACTGACTTACGGCTCACAAGATGCAGATTTGTTACAACGTTTTTGGACGTCCAATAATAACCCATGCATTTCTCTTTTTAGTTCTGTCATGGTAATCCTCCAATGCGGCATTCAAAAGAGGATGCTTTTGCACTTCCCCAATAAACAATTCTATGTCTAAATCCTCTAAATTGCCGGCCATTTGGCTTTTTCCGGCAACAAAAAAACGCACGTGTGTACCGTTCTATTAACAACAATGTTCTGAGAGCCGTACTTGCGTGCGCGGCGCCGGCGCCGCTGCGTTCTCGGGGGAAGTGTCGGCGAAAAATGCACGCGAGACGAACGCGCGTTGCCGCAACGTCGCCGGAGGCATGTGTGCATTGCGCCATTTATTTTATAGTATCACAGACCGCAATTGTGGTACCGCTGCGACACCGCACGGCAAAACAACGCGTGTGTTTACCGGGCCTTAGTGACAGTAATAGTGCTTTCAAAACAGCAAAAAAAATCTCTGGAAGAAGAAATTATAAGCAAAAGACCCCGCTCTGCTTTCTTTTAGAAATTGAATTTCGGTCAATTTGGCAGAATTTTTAATTAGTACAGTAAGTAGGGGTTTTAACTTTGGCTTAATGTCTTATTGAACGGATTTCGTTCATTTTTGGCAGTATAAATAGTAAATGCTTCACAGAAAAGTTTCTATATTGTGCAGGAGCTTGCTAATTTATAGGGGGTGGATGCCACTGTTTCTCAGGGGGTGGCACTTAAAAAATATATATATTTATTGGAGCTGAAAATCCGTTCAATACGACAAGTTTTGCATATTTTTTACCTCTAGGTACCGTACTAAATATGTTGTAGATTATTTCTTGCTCTCGCTCTGGATGAGCGTGGGCGAGAGAGAAGAATTTCTACATTTGTTAATTGATAGATATTTGTGAATGAATATCATTATTATGTTTTATTGCCGCCCTGATTGACAGATTTTTAAAAATTGTTTTTTCAATGGTGAGGTACTATTAGTTTTGATAACACTTAACAGGAATAGTTAAGCAGTTTTCAAAACAATAATAAAAAAAACGTATTGACTACTGATAAATTTAAAGGACGATTTCAAAAAAATAGGTATTATAGAATACTATCCCAAGATGCTACAACGAAAATATGACCATTTTAACATCAGCGTATCATAATTTAAAAAAATAAAAAAGAACATTTTATTTTTTTCAAGAACCAAGTACCAATTTGATCGTTTAAAAAATTATGTGGTAAAAAAACCATACCAAGATTCTACAAAAATTTGGTAGTTGTGCCGAAACTTTATAGGGGTTAAAAAAATCCAGAAAATTCATGATTTTTTTTTTTTAAGAGTTGAGAAAAGATCAGAGTAAGAAATGATCGGAAGGAATGGGTTCCGTAACTTGTAGAATTAGGTCAAAGATGAAAGAGAAACAATAAATTTACCTTTTTTTGTCCAAGATAAGATGTTTTTACTGTTGTGAATTTTTTCGAAAAATGCATATTTTTGGAGATATGTCCACTCAAAAATTCAAGTTAGTATCGAATCTGAGTCATTGTATTTTAAAGAAATACTAACCTCAAATTTTTAACATTTCGGGATTCGGCACTTAAATAGTTCAAATTGTCTACATAAAACTCGTGTACCATATAAAAATCCAGTATGGGTAAATTCTCTGAAGTATCTTTCACAAAATTAGGTTCCATTATAAACAAATATTAAACACACAATGTAAACGTAAACAACAAATCAACAGAGCACTACCACCATGATAAATGAAAACATGAAAATTCTCCAGAATTGAGATCATCAGATACGTCATCATTTACCGCCTTTTTATTTTCAAAGCCAATTTGTTCTTGAATGTGATGATTACCACTTTTTTTTTATATGATATATGCAATGTATATTTAATATACTTTTTGATCATATAACAATATTTTGTAAATTTTGTTGAAGGAAACGTCTCTATTGTTTAGGAAAATGTAACAAGATTTTGTTCCACAGCGTTGTGCAAATTTTGCCAAACCGGTTTCTTTTTGTCTATAAATAGTCTATAAGTTGTCTTTGAAGAAATCTCGGATATGGTTTTATGGAGAATGTAGATGAGAAATGTCATTTTTGCTAATTTCGCTGTATTGCACGTAGTTAATTCTGGTCGAATTTAAAACTTGGTCCCGTTCCAGCCTCCAGCGTAATTAAACCATTTTTCGTTTTAATTGTAACTTCTGCTAATTAGTATTCACACTGCGTTTACCGACGATAACTCAAATTTGAATGATAAATGCATAAAAATGCACGAGGTGACTCATTCCCATTGTGTACCGAATGTGTGTATCTATTGTATTTACTTTTTATTCCAACAAGGAAAACGATTACAATCCTGTCTAGTTAGTTGCAGAGTTTAAATGTGTAAAACTTTTACCGACACTTTTACGATCGCCTGTTCATATTTTACGGCATGTTTTTAGTGCTTTGTTATTAATATATATTTAAAATTTTAAATGCTCAACATGTGCTTTCAGTATGTTTTTTAATTAGTTACATATGTTTGGCTCGTTTGGAGTCGATTTCTTTGCTTCGTCAATTCACCATTACTGTCAGGCCTATCGTTTGAGTATAGCCCGAGTCTCGTTTTATAGGCTCGTTAATTTTTTTTAGTGTAAAAATGTCAACAATTCGTAAAACTGAAGGCGGATTGTGTTGGACGTACATCACCCAACGTCAATAATGAGAGACGAACCGGTTTGCTGGAAAAAAATACACAAGAGTGCATTTTTTTTGTAGTCATCATAATTCTTTATTAATAACAGGTATACATCCTATTACAGGTACTGAGTTTAGAGGCCCGCCAAAGATCTTGACAATTTTTTTTCTTCTTTATCTTAAATTATCTTAAATTTGCTTCATGGTACCGTACGTCTCGATCGGGTGTTTCCAGACAAATTTACAGTTATTTAGTTGGGCAAAAAAAACGGCATTTTTCTCCCCAAAATAGCTTATTTTTCAATGATTAATACATATGCTTTTCAGTCTTGATAATTAAAAAAAAATCACTGTAGGCGTTAGATACAACTTTTATCTTCAACGCTTCTTGTCTTTTTTTATTTGATTCAAAATGTTGATATTTTTTCTGTTTTAAAGTCCTTTGAAAATAAATTGTAGCTACTATTTTGTTTATTAATTTTTTAAACACCGACCTCAAAAACCTCTAAGTGGCTAATTCAGGCCAAAATAACCAACATTTTTCAAGTTCTAATAATTAAAATAACTTTTAAAACGGGATTTTTGAGGTTCCAAAAAGGCAAATCCATTCAGGTCCAATTGATTTCCCAATATTTTTTTGCAGTGCAGTCACTATTAACCATAACCGAATTTAACGTTTAATTTTATTACAAACAATTTTTTCTTAATTAATTTCCACCGATTACTCTATGGCAAAAACTGTAGTTGCATTATGTTCACATTAAAGTCACTCACAACGAAAAAATTTTGTATGTGGAAATAATTGTTTATGGAACTTTAGTAATATAATATTTGAAATCCTCTACCCCAAAAACCCATAAAACGATACACCACATCGGTAGCGGGGTGGGGGTGGTGATAGGGGGTGGTACTGCGGGTGGATGAAGTAAAAAAACGTTTTGAGGTGTCTGGTTCTTGTACACACACTAAATCACTTATTTTTTCATCCCCTTTAATAATGGGGTGGGGGAGGTAATGGGGGGTGGCTAATGCCAAAAATTTTTTTGAGACCTTAGCTTCTCTTGTATATACTAAATACCAATTTTATGGACTCTTAGCAGCTTGATTTACCTATTTTCTCCAAATTTACCCCAATTTACCCCCCAACCCTTCGACGGAACAAGATCAAAATATAATCTAGTTCTAGATCTCGTTAAAGTACATATGTGTACCAAATTTCAAGTCAATATCTCAAACGGTTCCAGAGTAAACGTGCGCACAAAAAAAGTTACAGACAGACCGACAGACAGAAATTTTTTTTTTCGTTCAAACTTAAAATCTCGACGTTTCGTGACATTCTAAGCCTATTTGAACAATAAAAATTTTTAAAAATTTTTTTTGTCGTTACTATACTTCCACTGGATGTGGAAGTAAAATGAAGTAAATTGTCTCCTTTTTACAAGCTGTACCTTAAAATCTGTTCATTTTTGGAAATCGTACCCTTGAGACTTTAGTTAATGCCAAAATCTATAACATATGAAAAATTCTCCAACTTCCGGTAAAAATGATTGGGTTTTTTGAAGGCAAATTTTAAATCACTTTCACAACACGTCGCTGCGGAAAATTGTACTTCTTTCTGTGGACAAATAACTAAAGTGTGCAGTGTACACAGTAGCGCGGCATATTTACAAGGTAATAAAATTCTATAATCGCCATTAGCAGGAAACTACATGCGAGCTTGTTCATTTATGGTTTATGACCTTTTTCGCTAAACGAATGCGTTCTTTTAACGTTAGAAATGACACCTTAGAAACAGTAGCGGGCGAAAGGTCATTATCAATAATTAACGTAGAGAGCATGTTCTGGTTTGGGCTTAACACCGTTTAGAGAGAGTTTAGAGAGATTAAATAAATAATTATTGTTATAGAAATGCCGGGAAAAGAATAATTTAGTCAGCACCCTACGCATCTCGCAGACGACCTTGGCCACTGCCGATGGCTACACTACGGAAGTTAGTTTAAAAGCTAGACGGTTTTTGGGAGGACCCAATTACAGGAAATATTTGAGAAAATAAAAAAATATTTAAAAAAAGCATTGATTCAAGAAAAAAATCTAATTAGTTAACAAATATGCATTTTTTTATTCCGAATTAGCTATATGACTTAATATACTGTCGAGACTATCAAAATTAATATCACAAAGGTGGAAAATTGTATCAAAATTATTACACATTACACAAACTGGAGATCTTGTATGATGTTTGTTCTTTTGTTATCACAATAAAAGGTTGTGCCATATCGGGTTACGAGTCTAGGTACACGAAAATAGATTTTACTCAACAAGGAGGAACAGTCAATATTGTTATGAATTGTATTCAATAGATATTTAATGGGAATTAACACACGTCGAGTCTCTAATATAACTTCCCTGGTAAAGATATACCATAATTAAAATACATTTTAATTGAGAACATATATTAAAATTAAAAATAAATTGTTAATGTTGTTCTTTTATAAATATTTCATAATTTTAGAAAATTAAATTTGTTGATAACATTAAAAAATATATATTGTTTTTTTTTATTTTTCTTCTTCCTTTGTTTCCACTTCCATGACAACCTAAAATCCCTTACTTAGGGTAAGTGAGCTGCTAGATGCTTTAAGAATTTTCTCTGAACAGATTCAGTAATGGCATATATACCGAAGGGACCAAAGAATTGCACCATGTTATAATTTTGAATGAACATACGCATAAAGCAGCAGTATTAGACAGGAGATTTTGAAACACTTACAATTTGTTAATAAAAACCCCTAGCATTTTATATGAGCTCGAAACAACATTTTTGAATGTTAACTGGCTACCAAAAAAGACACCCAGATTCTTAATTTCCTCATTTGATTAATTATATACCAATGTGAGACGGCTGTAAGGTTATTTCGGAGCATATTACTGCAAGCTATTGTTCTTATCTCTATGTAGATATTCGAATCATCAGCAAACATTAGTTTTGAACAGTTAATAACATAATTTATATCGTTGATAAATATGAGAAACAGAAGTGGCCCTAAATTAGAACCTTGAGGTACTCCGAAAGTATTTGTATAGTGATTAGAGAGAAAACCTTCATTCTCACTAAACTGTTCGGGTACGAAATGAATATTTGATTAAGTATTCTGAGAAACCAAAGACATCAAGTTTTTTTTTTAATAAATATAAATCAATTTGGTGGAATGCTTTGACTATCCATATGAATTGTCTATTTGACGTTGCTTGCCAAGAGTCTCCGACAGGAACTGTGATTATTACAGGTTTGATTAGTAACTGTAGTTTTATGTAAAAATCCGTGTTGTTGTGGAGAAATATAAAACCTAACATTAAGGGATATTAAGGATCAACCACAAAAATCAAGAGTTGAATAAGCACGAAATTACAGATACTGGTAGGAAAAATGGCACACTATAATTTTACGGGGTCTTACCACGACCAATTGACTAAATTGACATAAAAATAGTAAAAAATTGGCACTTTTCTAAGTCCCTATTTATCCGCGATTTGGTTTATGCATTCCTGGCAAAATTCGATTTCAAAAAGAGATTAGTCATTTTCGTTCAATGAAATACCATTTTGAAGTTTTATATGGTTAAAATGTGCCTTGACATGCGGTTCAAATCGGTCAAGTCATGTTGCTTTTATTGCGGTTGTTGTCTGTCACTTCAAATTTACAAATTGTCAAGTAGGAGAAGCATATAAAATATATGTGTCTGGCATTAGCCCTCACAGGTCACCATCATAAAAATAGGATTATTTTATAGTGCCACCTCCCTTTTTTCTGAGTTAAAAAATTGGTAATTTTGATAGCAACAAAATAAGTTAACATTTTATTCTTTTTCGTCAATATCTTGAAAAAACCGCTGCCCAAGGAATCACTACTTCCACATCCAGATTCTCTATCCAAGTCACTCACAACGAAAAAAGTTTGCATGTGAAAATAATTGTTTATGGAACTTTAATACTATAATATTTGAAATCCTCTACCCCAATAACCCATAAAACGATACCCCACATCGGTAGTGGAGTGGGGGTGGTGATAGGGGGGTGGTAGTGGGGGTGGATGAAGTAAAAAAATATTTTGAGGTTTCTGGTTCTTGTACATACACTAAATCACATTTTTTTTTCATCCCCTTTAATAAGGGGGTGGGGGTGGTAATGGGGGTGGCTAATGCCAAAAATTTTTTTGAGACCCTAGCTTCTCTTGTATATACTAAATACCAATTTTATCGACTCTTACCTGCTTGATTTACCCATTTACCCCAAATTTACCCCAATTTACCCCCAACGCTTCGTCGGAACAACATGAAAATATAATCTAGTTCCAGATCTCGTTAAAGTACATACGTGTACCAAATTTCAAGTCAATATCTTAAACGGTTCCAGAGTAAACGTGCGCACAAAAAAAAGTTACAGACAGACAGACCGACAGACAGACAGAAATTTTCTTTTCGCTCAAACTTATAATCTCGACGTTTCATGACATTTTAAGCCTATTTGAACAATAAAAATTTTTAAAAATTTTTTTGTCGTTACTATACTTCCACTGGATGTGGAAGTAATTGGGTTGTTGACGAATTTTCAAAAATGGTGAAATATGGTAGTGGAGGACTTAATTTAGTTATATATTTAATTTGGAAGAAAAATTCTTAGCGCAACATATTTTAAAAAATTGTTAAACTTCGACTATTTGAAAACGGTAGTGACATCATAACGGCAGTTAGATGTGAACTTATAAGCAGAACAGATGAAGACGAATAAGTTGACATTGCTGACAAGAAAGAAAATAACCTCATATGTCAAAAGTAAATTTGGCGTTTAGCTAGCAGTGATTGATGTTTGCAGTTATTGTTATTTTTTTACAAAAAGCCTAAGGCATATATGTAAAAGCTAATTCTGACATTCTACTTGCGGTAGATATATTTATGGTCAGCGAATTTTTAAAAAGAGACGATTGTTTTGACATTGCAATGGTTGGAAGTGCAAAAGCTGCAAGGTACTTACGTTACAGCTGCTATAGTATAGACAGTACAAACTATTGTAATTTCTGCGAGAACTTCCTCTATCTTATCTTATTAATATTACATAATATGTCTAATATGTATTTTATTATTTAATTTAGATGAATTTGTTAACTATACTTTGTATTTTATTAAATATTTCCTTTTCATTGTTTTATTTCCTATTAACTATATACTTACATGCGTATCTGACTGAAAACAACAAAATAAGTTTATCTACTAAAGAAATTATTTATTATCCATTGATACTCACTTCTAAGAAAAGTCAGAATGAGATATCAAGAAAGATCTGTATTATAACAAAAAATAATAAATAGGTAAGTACTTTATGCTAGTATCTATCTAAGCAATAAACAATGATATGTATTTATAACACACATAATTCAAAGGACATTTATAACTACAATCCAACGCATTCGTAGCCATTTCCGACTGATTGTGTTCATCAACTTTAGACGACTTTCACAGTTTGTTTCATATAGTTTTTCAACGGCGAGTTTTTAAATTTCCTTTCTTAATTTATTGATCATCCTAGTAGGTATTATGGGGCGTCTAGGGAGCTTCATAAATAATCAATAGCTAACAAAAACAACTGCACTTTATTCCAACATAAACTAGATAAAATACATAAAAGCAGATTAATGCTATTTCCCTCCTTTTAGGAAGTCGAAGCATGAATAACATTCTAATCTAGAGCCGTTAAGAATACAGTAATACACTCTGTTTTATCCACCAGTTTGGCGGGTAATTTAAATTTGTAACAGCTAGAACGCCACACAAGTCTTGTAATGCGGCCGTTTTTGCTACAATATAAACCCATATTAAAAATCAAATTCCTACATTAAGATACAACTTACCACAAATAAAACACTTAGAATACATTGTAATTTGTTACTTTACTTGACATTGAAATGGTCTCCGCAATAAGAAGACTTGGTCCTTCTCTGGTGGCTTTGAATCATTCATTATTACGTTCAGCGTTTATTATTGGAACACAACAGTTTTTCTGGTGAATTGGTGGTATTATTTACACAGTACGGCAGAAAACACTATAAGTATGTACTTATATTTCGCTATCAGCGAGTTTCTAAATTAGTACCCGTTTCTCGTCGTTTTATAACTAACTTCTCTACAGACTGCCGTTATTATGTCATCTCCGTTTTAAATGTATGTATTTTTGTAATTAATATTATAATATTATAAGACTTTCTTTTCAACTTCTACATGTTTCTAATGATTTTTTATGAATAATTGTTATTGTTTAACATAGATTCTCCTCAAATTTTAACTTAGTGCAACAACCCAATTAAGCTAGATAGGAGAAAACCCTATACGTACACTTCTGTGCAATGAAACCCGTACGCCTATTTTAAATTATTCTTTATTTATTTGTCAGTGTCAGTTTCATATGTTCGCAATGCCAAAATTAACTGAACATGAAAAAATTTTAATTCTCTCTAAAATTGAAGACGGATGGTCTATCAGAGCAGTTGCTAACCATTATCAATTGAATAAAAGTACTGTTATGAATGTGAAGAAATGGTGGGAGGAGGAAGGTAGCGGAAAGAGAAAAGACGGTTCAGGCCGATCGAGAAGTTTAAATCTCGTTCAAGATGAAGCACTCCTTGGCTATTTGAGGGAAAATCCGTTTCAAACAGCAGGAGACGCTGTGCTCGTGACAAATTTTCCAGCATCGAGGACAACAGCTAGACGAAGGATAGGAAAATCAGAATTAAAAAACTGTATAAGTGCCAAGAAGACCATATTAACAGAAGAACAGAAGAACAGAAGCAAGCCCGCATTCTGTTTTGTTTAAATTATGATTTGGAACAATGTTGTGTTGAATGAAAAAGTTTTTCAGTCTTGTAATGACGGACATGCAAATACCAGATTTCACGAACGTTACGTGTCTCCACGGAACAGGTCCGGGCGATTTTCTGTTAATGTTTGGGCATGGGTAAGCGTGCATGGCCCTGGTGTAGCGTGGTGTATTATGGTAGATTTATAGGGATATTTTGGAAAACGTTATGCTTCCTTCGGTGGAGCAATTATATCTAGGGATGGGACGGATGTGCTTTTGGTCGGATAACCGGATACAGTATATCCGGCCAGTACAAAATTCGGTCCGGCCGGATATCTTGCCTTTTCAAGCAGTCGCTTTATCTTCGAGCAGGCCGCGACATGTACAATTAAATTCATTGTCTTGTCCTGCCATTCTTGCACATTGCTGCAAGTAATTGTAATTACAAGAACTGCGCATGACACACCGGAACAGAACTAATAATAATTAATAATAAATATTTATATGCGTGTACTTGGTTCTATCCACAGTTATGGTATTTTTGTACCTATTTATTAATATGATTTTCTAAGGAACTTCATTCTCAGAAAAACCAGCAACCGGCATCTGTCTTTTGAATTTACATAAATTTTGTGTAATTACACATCAAATTAAAAAGTAATTTCTCGCGATCGTTAGTAGTTGCTGTTTTTGTCATCAGCAATACAATGGAGAAAAATAGCTATACATACCACTACCACCACTATTGTATTCGCGAAAAATTCGGTCTTAGGTCAGTAATATATTTTCTTGCACCCTGAGTCCAGAGCGAGGTCAAACTATAGGTAAATACGTGTTCTAAAAATTACCGTCCGAGAACTGTCAGGAGTTTGCGCATTTTCCAAATTCGAACACGTCAAAAGCAACTACGCAAATATTTAATAAGTAATGGGTGATCCACGGGAACCTGATGATTTTTGAATGAGCAATGCAGTTATTTTTTAATTTATAAAATTTTTATTTATATATTTCATTAGCCAATTACATGCCATTTTATTTTTTTTAATTCGCCCTGGACTCCTTATGAATGCCTCCCTCACTATCTCCACGTTTTCGGGCCGCTCGAGCGGGGCCAGGTGGTTTCTTCTTCATTATGGTTCCAGTTGTTCGAAGGTCGTTGACCCATTTGCAACTCTCGCTGCACTTTTATGGCCGATTCACCATATTTTATAAATGCATTGTACGCAAACATACGAAGTCTCATCCCCATGGTGTACACTAAACTGCTCCTTAAGACGATTCGAATGGGACCGTTCGAGCGTCCCTACTCCATCTATATGCCGAGCACTACCCGTTCCAAAATCGTTAGGTTCCCGTGGACCACCCTGTATATTATATATCCATATTATTGATATGTAGGCCTATTGAAGAATTTAAGACTTATTTTTTTATATTTGTTATTTATTTTGATTATAGTTTCTAGTTCATTGTTAATTTTATAAATATTTTGATATATAACTGACAATTAATAAATAACATTTAAGTTTCATGCATTTTGGACAGTTTTTATTTGGCCGGATGTTGACCGGATATTTTTTCATATACGGCCGGAGCCGAATATCCGGTTTGGAAGCCGGATTGGCCGGATGCAGTAGCCGGACCGGATATCCGTCCCATCCCTAATTATATCCAAACAGCACCTTCATTTATCAACAAGACAACTGCCCTATTCATACTGCCAGGATAATTACTCAATTATTTGGGAACAATAATATTGAATTATTACCGTGGCCTTCGCACAGTCCAGATATAAACCCAATTGAGAACGTCTGGGGTTTGCTAGTAAAAAAATATGAACGAAACTTCAGACCAAGAAATGAAGAAGAATTGTGGTCGGCCATTGAAAATTGCTGGGAGGAGCTAAGAGAAAAAGAAAAATATTGTCGTAGACTGATTGCTTCTATGCCAACAAGATTTAATCACGTCTTGAAAGGAAACGGAGCCATGACTAAATATTAGGTTACATTATTTACACAATAAATACAATCGCAATTATGTGCAGTCGTATCTATGAATCTTTCAATGTCAATTTTTACATTTGTTATAAATCGAAATCATTCCCATCGAATGGTGTAAAAAGGTAAAAAAAAAACAAGAATACGTATGTTTTTCTTCTGGATTAACATTATTCAAATACCTTACTTATGACGTTTCACAATCAATGACAGTTTTTTATAACCTATATAATAATAAAAAAATCTAAATTCCAAAAAGACTGATTCACACCACTCAATATTAGTAAAAACTGGATTACTTTATTTTTCAAGTGTATGGGATTTCATTGCACAGAAGTGTACCTTTTTGATAAACATAAAATTATCTAAAATAATGGCTATAACAAAAAGACCCGGTAGAATTGAAGTTTGTACCGGTTGCCAAAATCTCAAAAATGGGGTGCCCATTTCGGCACTGTCTGATAGTAACCTCACGGCTGTTCTATCTGTCATTTAAAATGCAATTAAAAATCTGAAAATCACACGCCATCTATGGACTCAAAAAAACAATTCGTGGAAAACAGATGTTTTAGACCTTCTTTTGTTTATTTGACGACCCGCCCTTTATGAAAGTTAGGCCGCACCTACAGTTAGAACACGTACGCCACTGTCCTTTTCTACTTAATAACCGCTCAGCGTCCACATAACACCACACAAGCTTAGTAAAAACAGTATTAGCGGCCTCTACAAAAGAATAACTGAGAACATTTGTGATTCCATACGCCTCACAAGTGTTTGTCACACCACATGCAATCAAAGATAACGACCGCTGGAGAATAATAATAAAAAAAATATAGCAATGGAAACTAGAACGGTTATGGTTTAATGCGGGGTTCGTATAGCACCAAAAATTTTATGTTGCTTGGATTTTTCGGTAAAAGGATAAAACGAAAGACCTGTTTGGTTAGATTATTTATTCCTTTTTGTGTCTGGCAGTGAAACATCGTGGTTTTTAGATATTGTTTCAGTTTGTGGTTAGCCGAAATATTTCAAGTTACAATAATAGAAACATAAAATTATGGTAAATGAAGTAAATAAAAGTGAGGTTACATTATCATGTTTTTTCATTACTCCCAATTTGCAAAACCGCAAAAAATATCCTAAAATGTCGTTTCTAACTAAATTATGCGGCGATTTGACATCTGCGTATGCAGGTGCCGATTAAATTTGTTTGGAGACTTTCATTTTAATTTAAAAAAAATCTCGTCTGGCATTTCCTTCTTACTCAAAAACGCATTTGAAAAAAAAATACAAAAGGTTTTCCCCTCCCACAAGTTTGTTTATTCAAAAAAAAAAATATATATATATATCAATCAGTCAAATACTAGAGCTAATAGCGAACAAATTCCATTTTGGTTTTTCAGAATCGCATGACAGGGAAAAATGTATAGGAAGTTGAATGATTTTCATTTCCCTACCTCCCCCACACCCTTAATTGGCCCACACCCCCATCCTCCGGCTCCAGCAATTATTATCTATTTCACCTACGTCAAAAAAATCTCATCCCCCTTTTTTCGTGAAAAAATTAAGGAATTACTTTCTTGTATATAAGTGGCATGGCAAAAAAAACGCGTATTTTCAAAAAAAAAAAAAAATTCACGAAAAGCTACCGTTCGATTTGAAAAAAAAAAAAAATCAGATTACCTATGTGCTTCCGCGAGATCTTCACTTTTTGGTTCAACTTTTTTTTCGTCAAGTCAATAATAACGAAGTTATCGTAGAAAAACGTGTTTTTGGGAATTTCAAATGCGAATTTCGCCCCCATCCCGTGCGATTAAGCTGAACTAACTTGATAGCAAGATAAAAGAGAACGCGTGTAACCGAATTGTCAAAAAAAAAAAAATAATAATAATAAAAAAAGTTTGCTTCAAAACTCCTCTTTTTTTCGCCAGATCCGTTCCAGTATTAAGAACCTGGTTGCCACCGTTAAAACTTACTATTCATAGATAACTTGCGTTCCGAATAACTGATATATTTTTTTTTATGATGAATACGATGGATTGGATGAATTTCTAGTGATTGAATTTCTAGTTGCAGCAGTTTTGTACGATACATGTGGAATAAACATTAATATGCCACTTGTAGCTTTTTAGCTAATATAGATACGTAATTATTAAGAATTGTACGGAGTCTTTTGCTAAGTTGATTTTAAGGTCATGTAAATTATACCTATTGAATTTGATCATCTATCTGGAAAATGTAAAAGATGAAGTTTTTCGAATTCAAAACAGCCGAATACAGGAAAACAATGTTGGTGTCATTAAAAATATAAATCCTATGACTTTTCGTCCCATAAATTATGTACCATGTAGCAAGGTATTTCTCATTTATGACATGACGCGATCGTATAATTCGACGTATCCTTTTCGGATACAGTATCATAAAATAATTTCACACCAACGCACCTACCTATAAAGTAGCGAAACTACACATTGTTTAATGTGGTCCATAAATATGTAAAATGATGATGATGATACAGGGCTTCAGCGACATAGTGTTGATGATGTACATACGAGGTTAATGGGACATGGCAATATATTCTTGTTATCGCCCCCATTTCTCGCCTTTATTCCGTTAAGGGAAATTGGTTTGAGACATGGGCGCAGCTCGGCTAAGGGTCCGGACAAAACAAGAAATGTATACGCGAACAATACACGAACAATATTTCTTGGGTCCAAACTACATAAGCTTATAATAATAATTCTTTATTTCCAACAGTTATACACCCAACTACGGGAAACAGAAACAAAAAAAAATACTTAAAAAAACGGCGATACAAGAAAAAAAAACATTTTAAGAATAGTTTGCAAACACACATTTTGCTGTTCAGAATTAGCTACATATAATATAATTTTTTTTTTCAATCACTACACGATTACCAACAATATCCAAATGGGTGAATATCTGGTAAATGAATGACATACAGAAGCACTCTCAGCAAATAGACTATTAGACGATCAACATAATAACGGTAAGTTATTTCACCAAAACCAGGGTGTATAGCAATTCACAATTTTGAAATTTCCTGACTTTTCCAGGTTTTCTAGGACTACTCGATAAAAATTCCAGAAATTTCTGCTCGAAAATGAAAATTGATAAGTGGGGGAGGGGAAATGAAACATTTTTTGACGAGCCGGGGGGGGGGGGCAATATGGGAACAACTTTGGATATAAGTACTTTATTTTATAAAATTTATAAATTCATTGACTTTCCCCTGAACCGGTTTGTCAGGAATTGCGCCAAGAGTAAAGATATTTACAATAAACCAAAAATAAAGGCATATTTCCTCTCACTCTACAAAATCCTATCCTTAACGTTGTATCTCAAAGTTGATATTTTTGCCCAGTAAGAATACAAATATAGTTCTATCCGGAGACACTCCATCACATATTTTATTCATTATTTGGTTAATATTTACACTGAAATGATCTTGACTAACAAATCCTATAGTATTTTCAAATGTCATTTTCATTTGTGTGTGGGTTCCCTATTAAATGATGGTTGAAATTAGTACAGTCATGGTCGCAATAAGGATTCCAACCTAAATGCTATTTTGTAAATTCTTGCTTTTTTAATATGACTGCTTTTCGGTATTTTTAGCTCCATCCAGACGGCTGCCAAAATAGAAGCCGTGCTAAAGAGACGAAATTAAAGATAAGGTCGCTTTTAACTCTCAGTGACGTAAACATTTAAAATTAATGTTAGAATGTTACACATAATATGTTTCTTCTAACCAGTTATAAGCGTGTTATTTTCCCAAAAACCCCGTTTTAACAGAAATATCGAATTTCTAGCTTAAGCAGTTTTTGCATCAAAACCACCATAATGTGATTGAGATTTGATTGTATTTATGATAACAAAGACTAGAGACAATATTGTACCAATAAAATCATATCTCAGCACAAGGAATCGAAGATACTCCAAATAAATAAAAATCTTATCATTGCCACATTCTGAGCGTTTATGTTTAGTTTTTTTTCGAAGCTAAAACAAAGAAAGACATTTTTATTTATTTTTTTAAGAAAAATTATTTTTTTGTACCTTGTGTAGATACACCAGTGAAAGATAATACTTAGTTTAAATATCTATGCGCCTGTTCGATATAACAATGAAGCACTGAACTACAAAAGTACAATGCATGTTCGCTGAAACATTTTTCTAACATCACACTTGTTTGTAACATCACACTTGTTTTTTTCGAACTTACTAACCCTCATCAGCACAAGTTAAGTGAACAAACCCAAGTAGCGTTGTTCTCATACATTTTAAAACAATTCAATGTAATAGAAATTATCATTGCATGGTTTCACGCCTAAGTGTTATTGAAAAAAAAAATTAAAGTCTAATATATACTAATTTTCGCTACCTCAGCATTTTTGCTGCAACCAAAACAAAACAAGGAGTGAGTAGAATAATGCAGCCCATGAAAGCATAGTGTACAATAATAGTGTATTATTCAACGAGCATATAATGATGGCTATTATTCACGAGGGTGAAGGTAAATCACCAGAGTGAATAGTAGTCATTATATGCAAGTAGAATACTGTATTTTGTCCATGTAAAAGGTTGACTTTATGAAAAATTGAGATACAGTGGTGCGCTTTGAACACGAAATAGCATGTAATATTCACAAAATACCCAGACATTATTTCTATTAATTCAACATAGCGTTCTAAAAAAAAAATCAGTTCTGTAAGTACACCTGTAGTACCCAGTTACCCCGGTGACTGGGGCAAGTGGGTTTTTCATCTCTACTTTTCATATGAATAGTTATATTCTCAATTGGGGACAATGAATTAATCTGCACGGTTTTAGCTACAAAACGTTTTTTTCAAATCTAAAATATTCCCAAAATTATGAGAATTTCAAACTTAAGGTATTTTTCTGGAATAAAATAGTAAAATGCTATTAATCTCCACTTTCCCTTAAGGACTAGTCCCCACTTGCCCCGCTAACAAAAATAGCGGGGCAAGTGGGAACTATGGGGCTAAACTTGAAAAACACTAATATATTTTTTTTAAATTACAGGAAGTAACATTAGTGACATACAGCATCAGCAGTCTTGAAAGTTTGATCCTATATAATCTGCTTTCATAGATAAAAAAATTTGAATTTTTTGAAGATAACTTGAAAATCTCGATCAAATGTAGACAATTTCAAAATGAACAAATTGATGCCTTAAAAATGTTCCAAAATCTATACCCAAAACGTTGCAGCTCCATGGAGGTCTGAAGAACAATCTTCTGAGAGTTAAATTTACAAATGATTTTTTTCACAAATTATAATAAAAATACCCACTTGCCCCACTTCACTATATTATAAAACGGTCGTGGGCAAAACGTGTTGTGACGTGTTTCCACCCCCAGGAAACCACCCTTGCAAATTTCGTGGGTTCCAAAAATTATAACAAGAGATAACCACTAACACACTTTAAATTATTAAATATATTAAATAATTTACTGGATACTTCACAATACTATTATTAACTTAAATGCACTTTACTGACTAAAAATAACAATGTTTATCATTTTGTTTTCACTTTGGAGTCTGAACCTCACTTGTCAATTCCAAACTTTTCTTTCCCGCCGAGAATGCGGCCTTTTATACCTAAAAATGACAGATCCCGATTTTTTTGTGATGACGTCACCATTCTCTAGATAGTTCCAGAATGTCATCACTCTAGAGCTTCTAGTAGGTTCTTTCTCTAGTAGGTGCAAATCTCTACATTCAGACAACATCCGAACTAATTGAATTCACTGTTGCCTATATTCTGGGGGTCGCAACATATAACAGTATTTTAAAATAGTATCAGTATCTCTTTCAGGGTTTATAGCAATTTTTTAAACTCAGATTCCCTAACTTTTCGGACTCTTAGAAGCTTTTTCCAGGTCTAACAGAGACACTATTTACTATTTAATGAAAATCTGTAACATATAATTCGTAGTTTTATATTATGAGCGTTAAAAATTTTCACATTTCCTGACTCTTTATGAAAATGATTAAAATTCCTTGATTTCTCAATAAATTTTACAAATTCCCTGACCTTTCCCTTACGTTTTCAGGCAACTTCTAATTCCTTGTTTTTTTCGGGTTTTCCATGTCCCTAGGACACAGACTAAAACAAATCAGATATTTCACTTATGACGTATCATGGTTTAGATAATAAATCAACTCCCAGCAGGTACCAATTTGTGTCGTGATCTGCGCATTGTCCAATCAGTCTTAACCAGCGAGTATAGTCACAGGAGGGACCTTATGATGCGTAAAGTAACCTAATAAATACTCAAAAAAACCACTTAAATGTATAACAGTAACAACTCTAACCTTCAATACAATACACCACATTCCAAAATAATTAATATCACCGGTGGAGCTGTTGACTACTTCCGTCTCTGAGATTTCAGTACTAAATACTCGCTCCTGTGAGATTATACTCGCTGGTCTTAACTTCCATGTCAACCGCAAGATTTCTCTGTTTATGTCTTCTGCGCAGAATCCTGGCAGGTATACGTCACATCACAAAAAATGAAACTGGTAACATAGGGAATACTATTGAGTGAAACATCTGATTCGTTTTAGTCTGTGCCTAGGAATTCTGTTTAATGTGTCAAGCATTAACGAATTCGTTATCCAACACACGGCGGAATCTATGCCCAGAGGAGCGGTTGTTTGGCACCATCTACATTCGCCTTATTCAAACGTTGAATTCTTGGCGTTAACTCGCTGTTGGGAACTTTTCACGTACGCTCATGGAGGAAAGCTGCCAGCATGTGTCGTATTTTCCCCGGGGACTAATTCTCAGTAACGTGCTTATGTTGCGGTTGGTAGCTGGCTTGTTTTGCATAATGTATGCCTGCGGGTGGACTGCGCTACCAAAAACACGATTACAAAAAGTTTTAATGTTCTACGCCGGTCGGGTTAATGTGTGTTTTTGTCAATTTATGACGGTTTTTTGAGTTGGAAGTTTAGGTAAATTGGTAAACCGAGCGCAAGGAATATTATTATCGTTTTGTTCGGCTAGAAAAGTTTCGTAAACTTCTGGGCTGGGTACATTAAGAGTGACAAATAAAGTGGAAAGTTTTGGTTAGTTGGGAAACTGAGCATATTGAAACATATCGACAGGAGGTGGAATATACGAGGGGGTCTATGACCATCCTAAGTAAAATATCAGCAGCACGTATTTTTGCAAAATATCGAACAATAGAAAATGGGACAACTTTTATCAGTTTGTTGCTGAAATTTAGTTGTTAGTATTAGGATGGTGGAGGTTGGTATTGTTTCCTTTTTACAGTAGCAGTATACCGGGTGATACCGGAAATGGCCTCATAATAGTTTTTTATGTCCAAAAATCCATTTTACAGGTAGTTTATGCTCCCCAAATTTTAAATGGATAAGTTAAAAAATAAAGGCTAGCCTGTGTCACCCGGTATATTTAAAGCATCAACTTCAACTTTTTATTCGACCACTTTACATAATTTTATAATTTGTCGCAAGTCAAAAAATGTTTATAAAATTCTGTGCGTTCAATAATAATGTTCTCGAAGAAAATAGCAACCCGGAAGGATCTGCTGATTTATGCTATTTGCCCTACTGTAACGCCTACTTTTCTCAATTAAGGAATATGGACTTCAAAATTGAAAAATTAATAAATCATTTTACAAAAAATATTTCTATGAAACGATATAAATTACTTTTCTAAACCCAATTGGATATAGATCAGGCTGTGATTATTAATTTTAAAAAATAATGATAATTTTTGAAAGGTTAGAAAATGTAATTGTTTAAGCTTCATGTTTGGATTTTCGAGCTTCCAGAGTTTTCGAGATACTCACTGGAAGAACAGGCATTTATTTTTGTATGCATTTTGACCTCCATTTTGAATCGTAGATTAAACGTGGGAAATTGTTGAAGTTTATTCATTCGGAAGCTGGTAGACTATATCGTCACAATAATAATTTAAAAATTATTTATAATTAAGCTGGGAGCCTAGTCAAAACATAGCCTTAAAACTACCGACTAACCATTAATGCCTGAGCGTATACAACTAAAATTCAGCATTTTCGTTATCAACACATTTTGCTTACATTTTTCGGACGTTCCAATGCCAGCCAGTATCACCTTACAATAACAAGGACATATTCCACCCACCTGAAAAAGAAAGAAAAAGCTATTAGTGATCGATTGAAATGTCTCCAACGGTCGATATTAATTGACAGGATAATTACTATGTACAACTAATTTTTCATGTAACATGAAATAGCAATGACACACAACATGGATAATTATTAATTGCATTTAATCACACACTTCCAGTTAATTGGTTGAATGGAAGAGTACGTCCTTTACTTGAAAATTCATGTCACAAATAAATATATTAACAAAACATTTTCGATTTTCACAAACATTCTAGGTAATTTTACTAATAGTAGTCAATTTGACCCGTGAATAATTCCTACATGGATTTTTTTGTTTGTATAATGGAGGGGGTTGCCTTATTCATGAATTATTGTTTTCCACAAAAGCATTAATTAATGCCGCTACGGCCGCTATGTTGAAAAAATGACGGTCAAAATAGGTTTTTCTCAATTATCTCCTTTCCTGCATAGTCAATAAAATTAAATTACAGTTACTTCTTTAAAAGAATGAATTTCATTCGAATTCGTTCAACTTTCAACAACAAAATGTTTTTAAGGACAGGATTTTGCAAAGTGAGAGGGAAATACGCGTTTATTTTCGATTCATTTTCGGTCGCTGAATCCGAATCCGGGTTCAAAAAAAATCGATACAGAACCCAAAATCATTAGCTAGAGCCAAAAAACACCCCTAAAATGGAATAGAAAGAAGATTAAGCTAGGAAAATAGTTGTTACTTAATCAATCGGATTATACAAATCAAGATTAAACAGCAGCGTACATACAATAGATATGAAACACATCCCCAGGGAGGGGCGAAAACTACCCCCCCCCTCCATATATAAAAAAAACGATCCAAAACGGCAATGACTGCAGAAAAAGCTCGAAGGTCTAAGTTTTGTTAAAGTGTTAAGAAACTACATCAGGTCCGACGTAATCTTCATAAACTGCCCCTATAGGATTGAGAACAACCACCCTCAAGTACAAAGGACACGAGAAAAACAAGAAAGAACGTAAAATCCAACAGGATTTCTATTTTCATGGATGCTCTGATTGGCTGCATAGTACTCTAAAATAGAACCAGAAAGTTACGTACCATCAACATCCTACACTGTCAACCCTCAGAGGATGTGAATACTACCTCCTATGTAAGATTTGACTATAAAAAGTTACAGTGACTTTTATAAAAATTCGAAACACCTGCGTTGTGTGGAAGAGAGAAGAAACTAGACTATGTTCGACGATGTGCTTGAAAACCACCCCCACGGGGTTGAGAGACGCCACCCCTATAAAAAAAACTATGGAAATGAAATGAATAAGCAACGCTATGTCCTGGGATAAAATCAGAGGCGAGCTTCAAGGCGGAGGTTGGCTGTTAGCCCGAGATTAATCTAAAAATTTTTTTTAAAAAAATCAAAAGTTATTTTTTGGTTACATTATTAAAAATGGACTTTTGACGAAATAAGCTATAATGAAGCAGATATTTTGGAATTTTTAGAACAAGAACGACATATGTACTTAGTTTTCTAATGTAGGGACATAGCTAAAAAGCAAATATTAAAATGTCCCTTCAAGATATTGCATCAGTTTTTTTATTCTACGACGTGTTATAATTACTTGCTATTTTAATTAATAGCAACAGCTCTGATGACGAAAAAGTGGGGCCTCTGCCTATCTTTGTTGGTTTTACTCATATTCTTAAAATAAAAATGTAACTATCGACCAAAAAATATTCTGTTTTAAATTATAATTATTGTTGTTCGTTGCTGTCAAGGTTGGCATGTTTTAAACAAATGTATTCTTTTGGAGTTTGTAGAAAAGTAGGAAAAGTGTCGATGATGGTCCATTCCGACCAGTTCAGGTACATTACTTGGCAACCTCTGAAGTTCCGCAAGGATCAATTCTAGAACCTTTGCTTTGCAACCTATTTATAAATGCTATTGTAGAAGTTATTCAAGCTGACTGCTTACTCTACGCCGACAACCTTAAACTCTATATGACTATTAGCTCCATTGAGGATTGCAATCTATTACAGAATAGCCTCTTCAATATATCCAATTGGTGTTTTCAAAATAAGTTAACTTTAAATGTGTCTGAATGCAACGTTATGTCCTACACAACCAAACTATCACCTATTTTTAACTGTAGTATAGATAACGGGGTCCTTCAAAGACCCGAAACTTTCCGAGGATCTTGGGAGGAATTTTTGATACAGAATTTTCCTTTGTACCTCCCACAAATAACAAAAACTTAGAAGCCTTAAAGATTGGGATATCTCTTCAGAGCAAGCACAGAGTTTAATAATACTAATATGTACTTTAAATATACTATTTTGCTTTTTTCCGGTCTGAAACCTTTATTATATGACTTACATTAATAATCTAGAAAACGAGCAAAGGCGATTTGTAAGGTTATTATGGTTCAAGAGTGATGAAATGTAAAAATCAGTTGCTTTACCACAGCCAGATCTTTTATGTAGATTTTCGATGGCCACAATGGAAAACTGGTGGGAATGCTACTCTCAAATATTTTTATAAAACCTAATACATAACAATGTCGATTGCCAAGATTTTTAAACAAATTAGTTTTATGTCCCAGGCTAAATACTCGAGTCATGGGAACTTTCTGTCTTTCCACTCCACGCACCAACATACTTAAATTTTCCAGGGTTGAAAAAAAAAACCATTTTTTTCATTTTAAACAAAAAAACAGTTCTTTTTGGTTTTAAACAGTTTTGTTTGTTTAAAACAGTTTTTTTCAATGTTTTAAATGGTATGTTTAAATCAGGTTTAAAACGTTTAAAACTCTATTCAACTAAAATTGCTTTTCAACAAACTCCAAAATAATACATTTGTTTAAAACATAGCACTGTTTTAAACAGTTGTTTAAAACATCGCATTGTGTATTAAATATGTTTTAAACATTTGTTTAACCACGGTGCGGTGCGATGTTTTAAACATGCCAACCCTGAAAGAGTGACCGCAAAATTCGCCTGTTTTTGCATAGTAGATAGTGGGTCAAAGGAAAGAGTAAAATAAATCCTAAAGGGCTCAAATTAAACTTTGAGAAACTGTAAGGTAAGCATATTTTTTACTTTTTTGAAAAAATGCAAAAATCGCTCCTATTCAAGGGTAGAAAATATTTTAAAAAGGCAGCATATAATGAATATTTTAAAAAATAAAACAACTGTTATTACTCAGATTTTATATTGTATGAATTATTTACGGATTATATATAATTCTGCAGCGTATTTGGAAGAGTTTAGGAAATTGTCCTACAACCCTCCAACCCTTTATAATAATTAAAATTCCAAACCTAGAAAACGAAAAAATTCATAAGTCCTACCCACATGATACAATCGTCATTGGATTTTCACTAGAATTATTGTTATGACTAGTCGAACCCATATCTAGAGGGAAATTGAGCGACCACCCTCCTACCCCTTGTAATAATAAGAAAACCACCCACCGAAAATCGATATGATATAATCCGTAAATAATCCATACGATATAAAATCTGAGTAATAACATCTGTTTTATTTTCTAAAATATTCATTATATACTGCCTTTTTAAAATATTTTCTACCCTTAAACAGGGGAAATTTTTGCATTTTTCAAAAAAGTAAAAAATATGCTCACCTTAAAATTTCTCAAAGTTTAATTTGAGCCCTATAGGATTTATTTTGCTCTTTCCCTTGGCCCGCTATCTACTATGCAAAAACAGGCGAATTTTAGGTCTTTTTTGCTGTCACTCTTTTCTCTCTGTTTTCAATGCGTCAAAATTACAACAAAATTCGTGATAAAGTTGATGTTTTCAACTGTACTGGTAATTCCATAAAAATTGTTTTAGACAGTAAAACTTTGTTTTTCTTTGGGTTCTGTCTTTATTTAGTTTTAATTTAATTTTTACGTTTGTCCTTCACAGGGTGGCCACTTAAAACTGGTCTTCAAATTCAATTTCGATAACTCGCGTAAAATTCGCAATGAATAATTTTTTTTTGCCTGCTTGCAAGAATATAAATATATTAAAATAAATGCGATTTACACAATTTTCCCTAACTATTTTTTTCAAATTCTCTGATTTTACGTTCAAATTAGTACAAATCCTGATTTCCCTGACCAAAATTAAATTCCCTGGCTTTTCCCGGTTCTTCAAAAAAAAAAAAAAAATACTGTGACTGCAAAATATTTACAAAACGTTATTATGCTTATTATAAACTTATACGTAAATATTAAGATTTGTTATTACGAAAAAAAAAAAATTGAAAAAATTTAAAGGGTAATTTATTTGCGAACAAAAATTATTGCATTATAAATTATAATTTAAAATATTCATGAGATACAGAAAACAACGTGCTACTAAGTAAACTTAAATTTACTTCTTGTGCATGAAAAATAACAATATCGAAGTTACTGCACTACCGATTCCCGATTATTAGGTGTACCTAAATGATGTGTGGTATTCCTTTGTTCCTGTTCGTACCCATGGCATCAAAATGAAAAACAAAGGTAATAAATTTTTCCGTTTTTTCTGTCAATGGCGCCACCGGAGTCGATCGCAACCAGCTCCGACCGTATTGTTTTATTACATTTCATTTCAAATCACCCGTTTGACTGTTGTCTCCTGAATCGACAATGAACGAAATAGGAAGCGAATTTCCTGCCGTCATCAAACGTGTCTGTTGCGGCGCACACGATCCACACTTTTTAAGCCTTTTTTTATGACCCTCGTGCATTCCACGAACAACTAAATGAAAGTGACAAAGCTGGAACGACATTCTACATGTTGAAAGGCTTAACAATCGTAAAATGGACGTTTTGTTCCAGCGCCAGTGGGACGGTTCGATTTATGGCGGCCGTAAAATAAATTGATAGTAAAGTTTTAATCGTCGCCGAATTATAAATGACGTGTTATGTATAATTAATTCCGATTTTATGTGTTTTACCTGCTATTAACGGGAAATATTCCATTGTTTAAGATGACTGACTAAGTAGCGACTAGACGACGCTACTTAATTTTGAGTAGCTATCAAACACCGATTTTTTAATTCTTCATTTTTTCTCTCTCAATTCTTCAAAATCAGTAGTCTTTATTTTATTCCACACCCTTATACATTGTTCAGGTTACACCTCGCGTTATGAAACATAACAGACATTCATTATACAATAGGCTCATTTAGCATTTTTTTAAATTACATTTTCTGAAAGATCTATTAATTCTAGAGCGCAATGCAAAAAAAAAATCTAGGGTCTTTATAGGCTTCAAAATGAATCAAGAACATCAACGGGTGGCGCCTTCGTGTTACAGCTGCGTGACGTGAATCGCTCCTATATCGCATCGGGAGACGTAGAAGTAGTCGCTTGCCTAGATGTCTAACAATTAGTGGAGCGAAAAAGAGGTAAAATTGTGTCGTTTTTTTTATCAGCTTAGAACAAGATCAGACACAGTGGGTATTACCGACATCATTTTACACATAAAAACACGAAATACGACATTTTTTAGTGGTCACAGATATTCTTTTTTAAAAAAAGTGTAAAATTTAATTTTTTTTAAATCATGTTTTTTTGTACATCTTTGCCATATCTCAAAAATGAATTGAGCTATCGATATGAACTTTTTTTTGTTATAGAACACACACTTAAGCGCTTCTTTCTATACATAGGATTGCTAATAAAAAAAAATGTGAACATGCCAAAAACGTAGATGACCCTGAAAGTTTACAGAATACGCCATCAAATTTTCACTAAGCGAGGAACTTTTTTTTTTTTTTGAAAATTTTGTGTAACATGCTATGAAGAAAATGAAGTCAATAGACTAAAAAAGTTTTTTGAAAAAAAATATTTTCATTATTAGCAACAGTTTGCTAGTTACGAATTTTTTAGTATGGAGGAATTGTCGAAGCGTACGCGCGCGGCACTTAAGAATAATAATGATTATGTATTGTGTGTAACGGAACTTTTCATTATTATTTTTTTATATTTAGGACTGTTTTATCACGTTATAGGATCTGAAAGGATAACTTATTTTTTCTAGTGGCGCATTAAGGACTAAGGTTGAAGGCAAAAAGGAATTAAAAATCTCAAATAAAGTATCTGGGATAAAAATGCATTCCATTGGGATCTCGAAAACGGTAAAAAATAATATTATAGTAAATGGAAAAAAGTTGCGCAACTAGGGGGCTAATAAAATTTCATAAACAGAAGTTTAGAAAAAGTAATAATTTTGGAGTGTTTTGATAAAAAGTAAACTATCGAGTTATTATTGGAGCTAAATAGAAAAGACAGTTTCTTAAAGCACTTTTTTTTTACGTGGCAATCTTAATATTTGTATCCGACATTTCCTGTGTCAGAGTCCCTATCCGAAATTCCCATGCATTGCATTTTTACCCTAGATCCACACAATAATTGAGTAAACGTGTTATTTTCGCCTAAATTAGGTAACAAAAAAGAAAAAAATATCCTAAATTAAGTCTCTTTTAATTTCAGCAGCCCTAATTATAGAAACTCTGTTTCCATGGCTTGTGCACAAGTTTATCGTTCTCATCTATTACTACGCCACATAAAATCCACTCCATTTTACAATGAAACTTAGATTGCTTTTTTATCTTAAATATTTTTTTAGCAGATAATCCACGCACAATTCGCACAATAGCCATACGTTCTACAATATAATACAAGTGGTAATAAGGGAAAGAATATCGGTACACATTTTACTTCCACATCCAGTGTAAGTATAGTATCGACAAAAATATTTTTGAAAATTTTTATTGTTTTTAGAATGTCATGAAACGTCGAGATTTTAAATTTGAGCAAAAAGAAAAAATCTGTCTGTCGGTCTGTGCGCACAATTACTCCGTAACCGTTTAAGATATTGACTTGAAATTTGGTACACGTACCTATGTATTTTAACGAGATTGGAACTAGACTATTCCGTTAAAGGGTTGGGGGGTAAATGGGGGTAAATAGGCAAATCAAGCAAGTAAGAGTCCATACAATTGGTATTTAGTATATATAAGAGAAGCTAAGGTCTCAAAATTTTTTTTGGCATTAACCACCCCCATTACCAACTCCCACCCCATTATTCAAAGGGGCGAAAAAAATAAAATTGTCATTTAGTGTGTGTACAAAAACCAAAGTCAAATTTTTTTTTACTTTATCCACCACACATCACATCACACTACCGATGTGATATATCGTTTTATAGGTTTTTGGGGTAGACGATTTCAAATATTTTATTATTAAAGTTCCATAAACAATTATTTCCACATTCAAATTTTTTTCGTTGTGAGAGACTTGGATAGAAGATCAGGATATGGAAGTAGTGATTCCTTAGGCAACGGTTTTATAATTTGACCTTCGACGAAAACGAATAACGTTGATCGTACACCGCCCTGAGATTAGTTAGTTTTAGTGGACGCGGGCGTATTAATACTCAATTTCTGCAATTCGCGCGCTCAAAAAAAATCACTGTACCTAAACTATCAAAGATATAATAAGAATTATGCTATCAAAAACTTTTTTGGTCTTTTGGCTTTATTTTCTTCGCAGCATGTTATACAAAATTTCCAAAAACAAAAAAGTTTGTAGCTTAGTGAAAATTTGACTGCGTATTTTCTGGACTTTCAAGGTTATCTAAGTTTTTAACATGCTTAAAAATGTTTTAATTAACAATACTATACACAGATAGAAGCGCTTAAGTGTGTGTTTTATAACAAAAAAAAGTTCATGTGGATATCTCCATTCGTTTTTGAGATATGGCATTAGATGTTCAAAAAAACATGATATAAAAAAAACAAAATTTCACACCTTTTTAAAAATAACAATGTCCGTGACCACTAAAAAATGTCGTATTTCATGATTTCTGATGAACGTCGACCTACTTAACGAAATGGTATATGTCTCAGTTTGTTCTAAGATTAAAAAAAAAAAAACTCGAGAAGGAAGCGACTTTTCCCCTGTTTTTTACTCCACTAAATAGCTACCCACTCACCAGCGTTCTTTCCTGCCATTCTTTCCTTCGACGTTCTTTCCTCTTAAAAAATTGAAATGAAACAAATCATGTAGTATCCCACTAACACAAACTTGATCTTGCTGCCTTTCTGGTCAGTTTTTACTGCAGGGCAGTCCTCTTGCTTTTCAAAAGATTTATAATCCCTTCAGAGTCCACCAACACAAAATACTTTTTCCTGCAGTTTTTTCATGCTAAACGAAATGTACTGGAATGCGTGTCAGTTAGTGTCCAAAATTTGTCCCTTTGCCTAGAATTATCCCGTCAGATGAGCCTTTTACTTTGGAACGTAAAGATTCATCTTTCCTTTTAAATCTTAGTGGTGTACGTCCAGTACTAAAGTGGTGTGCTGTTATATATATAATAATTGTTATAAGGCGATGAAGTCAAATTTTTTCCAAATGTTAACTAGCTCCGAATAGCCAAGATTTTTTAAATTTCTGTTGTTGCAAATCCCTTTATTATTAATTTGCCAAAAGGCAGGATGGGCTCGATACATGTCTATAAATTGTCTTAGAACGCCTTTAGGAACATTTATTAAATCAAATTTTTCATTTTTATCATCTTCCATATGGACTGTAGACTGTGTGTGTGTGTCGTTATCACTGTCATCGTCCATCGCAGAAGACAAAATTAAAATAAAAAAGTAACCTATACCTACACGTTTACTATAAAACTAACTGGAAAGAGCGCATGTATAACAAATATATTTTAAACATGCTAGCCCTGCGATGCAGACTGAAAGCTAATTTAATTTGATAAATTTTCAAAAAGAAATTACCTAAAAATCTTTAAAAAAATAAAAGATACCATGAAACTTTTTTGTTTGCTTTAACATCATGAACACCTCCAAATTTTGCGATTCCTTCCGAATTACCCTGTATAGCGCCCTGTTATTTTGAGATACCGACAAGTGGTGTTGGAGCATTCAGTTGCAGGAGCAAGAACCAACCTAGCCACAGTTAACTACATGAACTTCACCACGTACAATTTTTTCGACAAAATAACATTCAAGTTTATCAGAATTTAACGTTATCAACAGCGGTTAGCAAATACGTAAGGAACTATATTTGATCAGTATCGATGATGGGTTAAGCTCTACTGATAACCTTGACAGTGGTAAAACATTCATTCATTGCTTATTTTTTTCTTTTTCTCTATAAAATCTTAGCTAGCTGTTCACGAAGGCTGAATGTGGCCTGGCATCATGTATAAGTTTTTTAAAACGTTTAAAAAAATGAGGACAGGCCAATACAAAAATATTTTAAGGTTATTGGTTCTTGCACACACACTAAATTACATTTTTTTCACCCCCTTTAATAATGAGGTGGGGGTGGTAATGTGAATGGCTAATGCTAAAAATTTTTTGAGACCTTATAGCTTCCCTTGTATATATTAAATACCAATTTTATGGACTCTTATCTGCTTGATTTATCTGTTTACCCCCATTTACTCCAATTTATCCCCCAACCTTTCAAGAGAATAAGATGAAAATATAATTATATATTTCCTATTATGACTTAGCTTAAACCAGCAAGTTAGTTCAAATAGGCCCATTTTTTAATTACAATTTCAATGATTAATGAGGTAAGATGGAGAAGGTAGATAAGATAAGAGGTATATTAGCGGGGCATTGTAATTTTCGCTAAGTTTTTTCAAGATACACGAATTTGGGGTAGAACACGATTACGCGAATCTGAAATTAGTTCTTAATACAAATGCAGTTTTTCCAAGAAAAAGAAATAAAATTTATCAACAAAAAACACCTTGAATCCCGATCTGTTCGGGTCTCGTGTTCACAATGAAAGTGTTCCTTTTCAAAGAATTTTTGAGGAAGGTCTCTGGAAGATTGTGGAAGACATTTTTCTCTGATCTGTTTTAATATTGAGTATCTAAAGGTTTTTCTAGATAGGTATAGTGTATTCCACAAATAATTCAGCGATATAAAAAAGCTCGCAAAAAAGCATAAAGGACGCCGACAGCTTCAAGTTAGTGTACCGCCCGCCGGTCCGCTTTGACAACGTTAGTCCACGTTGACACCACACATTTTATTCCAACCTATCATAATTCTGGTAGAGAAAATTTCAACCAATTATATTCAGTGGGAGTGGCCTGTATTTTTGTTCGGAAATATATGACCATTTTTTTGTGATTATAATAGAGAAGCCGAACACTTGTATGGCCTTTTATGTAAATAGACTGAAATTGATACACGCTCGGTACCCTTTATGTTTTTTTGCGAACTTTTTTATATCGCCGGATTACCGATGGTACAAACTATACGTCAACTATCTTGAAGAAAGTCGATGTAAAATAAATAAGTAGTAAAATACAAATTTATGAATGGCAAAGTTACGACCACTTACCATTCAATTGTTGTTCTAAAATGCTCTGCTGCATATTTACAATATAAACAACTGTTTGTTACTGACTTGAATCGATAAATTGAAAAGATATAAAAATAATATTCATGTCTATTGTTGTATTTGGTTTGATCTTATATGTATTTAAATTGGGCCCCTTAAAGAGTCTTAATGTGTACTTATCTATAGCATTATAATAGACTTGTTATCTTGCTTATTTTAATTTTTCAACTCGTCGAAATTATGAGAATGTAAATTAAATTATATTACTTTAGATTAGAGAAATGATAAAAACCTAAATACAACCAAATACGCAATCAAATCACTTGCTTATTACGACGGGCGCCAGCGATACTTTTAGTTGCTATATTTGTTTAAACTTGGTTTATCTTTTTTTCCATCATATTAATGTAACTTATTCACACGACAGAATCCTGCCACTTCGTTAGCGGGCCAACGCTTGGCAGCAACGTTTTAATTATGTTAAAAAAAAATGTCAATGCTATACGTATTTGAAGCTGAAGTTTTTTGTGTTTTTTATTGACATTACAGTATGATGGAAAATTATACCGTGTGTGTAGCGGCTCGCTAGGCATAGGTAGTAAGAATTACAACATCGCGTGTGCCAGCTGGCTGAAATAAAATAACTGAGAGCTGGGATACTCCCCTAACGGATGAGTTTACAGCGCTGTGTTGTCACATCTCATCTCCCGCGCTACGTGAATGTACATGCCTAATGGATAATTACACGCACGGTATACTGCCACCTTCGTTACAGACCGGCGTGCTCCTGTCATTAACATACATATCTAATTAAAATAAATTCAATTGACAATGTTTAAAGCTGATTTTTTTTGAGAGTAGTTTATTACGTGAAAATGTTAAAAAACTTATGCTGCTAGCGATTCAACGGGACATGACTTTGGTAGAAGCAAAAAAAGTCCAGCCAGGTTAACCCGCTGGCGCTGGTGTGCCTGCAGGAGTCGATTTTCTGAATACAGCTAAATACAGGGTGTAATCAGTTTCATGTCATTAAAAAAAAACTGGTGGTGGGGAACGAGTAAACGAACAAAAAACCCTTATATAACATGGGGTCTAAAACCTATAGTTTTAGAGAAAAAAAAAATTCAATTTTGTTTGAGAACTGCTGGAATGTTGGGATAGGCGTATGTCGGCGCTTCTAACCATCAAATACGCTAATACAGTTCTTTCAAAGTGTCGCGCTCCTTTGTTAGAGCCGCGCGTCGGCGAGGACCCAAGTTGATAATCATCACACTTTTTTATGGCTTTTTAAAAGTAGGTAAGGTAAGGTCTTTAGGGGCGGTAAAGGTGAAAGACGTCGGCGTTTTCTGAGTGCTTAGTAGATCTGAAGAAAACTATACTCTCCCTTGTGCAATATTTTAGTTTCTATGGGCACTTTGTTAAGTACACACGTCGAACCCGTTCCTTGTTTTTACAGTTAAGATTTATTTTATTGACTTGCCGTTCAAGTCGTTAAGTTCTTGATTACGTATAGACACTACTTGTTCGTTCTTTTGGTGTTGCTTTTTCGATTTTGGACCAAGTTTTTATTTTTATTTTCTTTATTGACAGCGTTAGTTGATAGTTTAGTGTGGTATTTTAATGTGCATAGAAACCATAAAAATGATCCTAATTTACCAAATGTGTTGAACGAAGTGCGTATGTCCTTAGTTCGGCAT
This sequence comes from Rutpela maculata, assembly GCA_936432065.2. Taxonomy (NCBI): domain Eukaryota; kingdom Metazoa; phylum Arthropoda; class Insecta; order Coleoptera; family Cerambycidae; genus Rutpela; species Rutpela maculata. The sequence goes on from OW386290.2 coordinate 142,881,924, forward strand.
GCCGAAAAGTGTATTGATGCAGACGGAAGCCATTTCGAACAATTTATGTAAATCAACAAATTTATTGGTAAGTTCTAGATTATATTAATGGATTTGAAAATCTTTTTTTTTTTTAATAATTGTTAGATACCACCCGATGTTTGAGCACTGCCCAAATTTTAAAAACGTTCAACATAACTTCAAAAAATCCTATAAATATATGAAATTCGTGTATTTTACTTAAGTAAAAATGCGAATTTGTTTTTTAAAAGTTTTACTCAGAAAATATCCTTTACTACATGTTTTTTGGGTCGCTGATTAAGAAAAATGAGGTCCCGTTAACCAGAAATTGATATAACACCCTTAAAATACCGAAAAACCACCCTATATAGGGATTTTTTCGAAATATTCTTATTAAAAATGTAAAATAGTCTAGTAAAGTGTATTTTTTATATGATAAATATAAAACCTTAGTTATTCAAATAATAATTCAGTAATCATTTACTCCAAGGGTTAATCAGTTGTTTCAACCCCAATTTCGACAAAAAATATAGTTACAATGGTTATTTTTTAGTTTTTGTTTCAAAATAGGGTAAGAGAGTGCATTGTGACTATGAGAGTGTACCTCAACCCCCTTTAAAAGTGAAAACCAATATCCCAAAAATGCCTGCATTTTTATTTTTAAATTTAATTTATCACACACATATTTTAATTAATATAATGATTTATATATATATATATATTTAATATAATTAAATCTATAGAAACAGACCTCTTCGAGTGGAAAATTAAAAAAAAAAAATTGAATTAAGATGAAATCAGTAAATAAAAAATATATCCGCAGTTTTTTCTTTTTACTATAAAATTTAAATATTATGATTGTAATATATGAAATAATTGACAAGTATTATTAAAGCTTTAGCATTTAATAAGATGATTGATTGTATTTTTTTCAGTAATTTTTTACTACTAAGTATACAATTGCTAAAAAAATTAAAAAAAAAATGATTAACATCCATTTTAATGTCCAATTTTTTTCATTATTAAATTATCTTAAGACTATGTTAAAATCTGTTTTTTTTTAACTTTGGATACTTGTTTTACATGGAGTAGAATGTATGAAAAATTTAGACTTTATTTTAAAAGATTTTTTTTTGAAATGTCTAAAATTTAGTTTGTTTGAATAAAACAGAGATATCTGCTGATTTTAAGCTGCTTTTAAGCACCCAATTGTTTTTGAACTTTAGGATGCTTAAATTATGTTTACTAAAAATTGGATTGTTGTTTCACATTGCATAGAATGGATGAAAAATTTTAATTTCATTTTAAATATTTTTTTCCTTTTCAAATGGAAATTCTAACTTAACGAGCTTCTTAAAAACGTTGAAGAACTTAGAATTTGTTTCTACTCACATTGAGTTGTTGTTTATTCACATTGTCAAAGTATATAATAAATGATTAATTTAATTTAAAATAATTTTTATTTATCAAACAAGGTTCGGAGACTGATTTTAATGAAAATATCGAAGAAGACGTGATTCTAATATTTCAAAAAATTCTACAGCCAGTTAAGGGTGGTTTTCACCCTTAAAGGGGGTTGAGATACACTCTCACAGTCACAATATACTCTCTTACCCTATTTTGAAGCAAAAACTAAAAAATAATCATTGTAATTATATTTTCTGTATTTTTTGTCGAAATGGGGCTGATTAACTCTGAGGGTAAATGTTTACTGAATTATTATTTGAATAACTAAGGTTTTATATTTATCATATAAAAAATACACTTTACTAGACTATTTTACATTTTTAATAAGAATATTTCGAAAAAAATCCCTATTGGGGGTGTTTTTCGGTATTTGAAGGGTGTTATATCAATTTCTGGTTAACGGGACCCCATTTTTCTTAATCAGCGTTTCATATATTTATAGGATTTTTTGAGGTTATGTTGAACGTTTTTAAAATTTGGGCAGTGCTCAAACATCGGGTGATAACCTAACAATTATTTAAAAAAAAAAATTCCCACTGTGCGCCGTGTGCCGGCGAGAACGAGTCGGTCGGTAATATTTGCACTTTTTTATGACAAATTAAAAGTTGTATAATTGGGAGTACATGTCCATTGACCCAGAAAGGCAGTGGTTCTCAAATGTTTCCTTCCCTAATATTCAAATTGTTGACCCAGGTCAGTTTTTTCAAAGTGCCCCTCGAGGAAAAAGTCAAAGGTTTTTTGTTTGTCTGGTCGGTCCCCATTACCAGTTTTTTTAATGACTGAAATAAGAAATTATATTTAAGCAAATCTTTCAAAAAAAGTGTCGCTAGCTCCCGTACTATGTAACCCTGCGACAAAGTTTAATTTTGTTTTGTCTGGACACCCACACGTGGGTGGTCCAGAAATGAAAATTCTGTCGTCTTATATTCCCATATTACACATACCCCACAATTTGACAGACATTTTACGGACATGTTTCTCAGATAGCAAACTGATTATTGCGATTATATAGATCTGTTTACCTCAAAAAAAATTAAAATCGATACAGCTATGTAAATGGAGAAGTATGATATAATTCGTAATTAAAAATGGAAATTGCACCTTAATGGGAAGGTTGCGTGAAGTTAGTTTGGCACTTTGATACCTTCACACACTTTTTAATTTTGATGTAACGGAAAATACCAAAATAAATAATGGGTAATTGAGCGTTTACGTACGTATTTTTTATTTGCAAAGTTTACTCGCGTGTAGTCAATTAAATACTATAATGTGCAATAAAAACTTATGTTTATCTCTGCCTATACTTATTTTGCTGGTTTAAAAATTATAATTAATATAATGTGGAGAAATCTGGAATTATAAAGTAATTATATAGTCTGCCACACTGCCGGTATTGATCAAAACTTCTCTGCCGACGACTTTTCTTTTTCCTGCCACACCCACGATTTGACGTACTATATGAAGTTATACCTGTAGTAATAACAGTCCTGGTTCTCTTTTAAAAAAAGTTCTAGGGGATTTATTGTCATTACATGAAAACTTGCTCAAAAACTTCTGACGCAGCTTCTTAATTTTCTGGTATATTGTCAACTTTTCCACGAATCTTTTTTGCCGACAAGCATTGTGATATTTTACGTGATATGCTCCTTCGGAAATAAATCTGTCTCCCAAATGAACTGCATTCCGCAACGATGTTTTTGGACAATTTTATTGCTCTATTTCACCACAAATCAATAACCCATCGATATACGTCGTTCACAAATTCACGAAAAGAACAGTGTTCATAGGTGCTATTAATCGCATGTGCACTTTAGATTCAATTAGTAGTCTAACGTTTAAATAGAATCATAGATTTCCGGTGTCCAGAGTTCCTCAAGGTTCGGCCTTAGGTCCGTTGATATTTCTACTTTTACTTCCACGTCCAGTGGAAGTTTAGCAACGATTATTTCACTCATTAACGCTATAGCCAATGAGAGCCCGTTTTTTCACAACATTGCACCAATCAAATGTCATTATTAGTGGTAATTCAGGCTAGATCGGCTTTTGACAGTACCAACATTCAAAATTTATCGCTCTAATTTTTTATGTCGCTGCAGCGGCAAATACTGCGATAATTTTTTGACGTTTTGTTTCGTGAAATATTTTCGGCAAATGGGGCAACTCACGCTTTTAAATTTTATCTATAAATATCTTCTCTAGCTTATTACTAATTGTTAACTTACCTTGTAAATTGTAATATTGTATTATGTACTAGCAAACATAAACACACCACATATATAGTAAACAATCGTCAGTTCCAAAGAGAAGCCTGTCTGAAATATATCCTATCTGTAACTATTTCAATTTGTCTACTTTTCAATCAGGTAACAATAATATACAAAGATTGTACTTAATATACCTAGCTCATAATACAGGAACAAGTCAAGCACAGCTTTCAATAGCTCAATAACGTAGTTACAAAGTTAAGCAAATCATTTATTATAAATGTCAAGTAAACACATTCGCTCTGGAAACAAACTAAAAATGTACCTAAGTACCTACTTACATACCGTAATCTATCAAAAAGTAACTAGTTGAATCAAAGCTGTGCAATATTTTAATTTGTTGTATTTAAAATTCACTCTGCCTAACGAAACAAACCTCAACCTCGGAACCATGAGTGTATAGTAATAAATAGGCGGGACATCAGGATAAAGTAGTGCTCGCAGATTAGAGATGTAGTGCTCTCTCTATCGTTCCTCGTCATATTGCACCTCAGAAACGCCTGAAAGGTGTTAAGCCAGTCTATATATTATAATATCTAAGGTTTCAACTCGTTTTATTTACTAGTTGCCATAGAAACGTCACTAGATTATTTTAAAATATAAGGAATCTCCGTTGTTTCTACTGCGTTTGTTTCAGATTTGCTGTTTTGACAATATGAGTCGGTTTGGAAATATTTCTGTATATCAAATTAATGAGGAAATTGAAAATAAAGGTCAGTAAACTCTAAAAAGTGACAAGAAAACGTCTGAAGGCAATTAATGAGAAAACATAATATTGAAGATGTACTTAATGAATTATTTATTCGTGAAATATTCTCCTCAAATACCACTCGCGCTTTAAATTTTATCTAAAAATTTTTTCTCAAGCTAAGTTGCCCCTAGTTAATATAACTCGTGCAAATTGGCAGTTTATTATCAAAGATTAAATCCCTCCCGCTAAAGCGGTCGGGATTTAATCAGATAATAAACTGCCAATTTGCACTCTTTATATTACCAGGCAACACGCTTTCGAAAAAATTTTCGATAAAATTTTAAGCACTAGTGATATTACATACGATTATTTCACTCATTAACGCTATAGCCAATGAGAGCCCGTTTTTTCAAAACATTGCACCAATCAAACGTCATTATTAGTGGTAATTCAAGCTAGATCGGCTTTTGACAGGACCAACATGCAAAATTTATCGCTCTAATTTTTTAGGTCGCTGCAGCGGCAAATATGCGAAAATTTTTTGACGTTTTTTGTCGAGCTTTTAAGTTTTATCTATAAATATCTTCTCTAGCTTATTACTAAGTAATTGTTAACGTACTTACCTTGTAAATTGTAATATTGTATTATGTAGTAGCAAACAAAAACACACCTCAATTCCAAAGCGAATCTTGTCTGAAATATATAGGCTGTAACTTTTGCCTATCTGCAACTATGTCAGTTTTCCTAGTGTTCAATCAGGTAACAATTACACACAAAGATTGTACTTAATATAGCTCATAATACAGGAACAAGTCAAGCACAGCTTTCAATAGCTCAATAACGTAGTTACAAAGGTAAGCAAATCATTTATTATAAATGTCAAGTACACATTCGCTCTGGAACAAACTAAAAATGTATAGTACTTACATATATGGTAATCTACCAAAAAGTAACTCGTTGAATCAAAGCTGTGCATCAAACATTATAATTTGTTGTATTTAAAATTCTCTTTGCTTAACAAAGCAAACCTCAACACAAGTAATTCATAAACTTCGTAAGTTAAAAGTAAGGATTAAATACGTAAATATGAGTCGATGAACATTTATTTATTATGGAATATAACTTGTAGCGCTAGATGGCGCTCTCTATGCCAATCTCGGAACCATGGGTGTATATTTTATTTGGGCGAGACATCGGTACTAAAGTAGTGCTCTCTCTATCGTTCCTCGTCGTATTGCACCTCAGAAACGCCTGAAAGGTGTTAAGCCAGTCTATATATTATAATATCTAAGGTTTCAACTCGTTTTATTTACTAGTTGCCATAGAAACGTCACTAGATTATTTTAAAATATAAGGAATCTCCGTTGTTTCTACTGCGTTTGTTTCAGATTTGCTGTTTTGACAATATGAGTCGGTTTGGAAATATTTCTGTATATCAAATTAATGATGAAATTGAAAATAAAGGTCAGTAAACTCCAAAAAGTGACAAGAAAACGTCTGAAGGCAGTTAATGAGAAAACATAATATTGAAGATGTACTTAATGAATTATTTATTCGTGAAATATTCTCCACAAATACCACTCGTGCTTTAAATTTTGTCTAAAAATTTTTTCTCAAGCTAAGTCGCCCCTAGTTAATATAACTCGTGCAAATTGGCAGTTTATTATCAAAGATTAAATCCCTCCCGCTAAAGCGGTCGGGATTTAATCAGATAATAAACTGCCAATTTGCACTCTTTATATTACCAGGCAACACGCTTTCGAAAAAATTTTCGATAAAATTTTAAGCACTAGTGATATTACATACGACAAAACATTTTTGAACATTTTTATTGTTCCAATAGGCTTAGAATGTCATGAAACGATATTTTAAGTTTGAAAAAGAGAAGCGGAAAAAACCATTTCTGTCTGGCGGTCTGGTCTGTCTAACTTTTTTTGTGCGCACGATTACTCTGGAATCATTTAAGGTATTAATTCGCTACACGTATATATTTTAACGTGATCTGGAACTAGATTATCAATATACAGGATGTTCCTTAATGACGTCCTAATATTTCAGGGTGTGATTCTTTAGGTCATTTTATGAAGAAAAGTTCATATGAACATATTTCCGCAACGGACGCAATTTTTTGCCCTGTATCTATGAACAGACTACAGAATGGATTTTTAATATTACTTCAGTATTATAAGCACGTAATAAAACAGGCTAGCAGAGTACTTATTAGAAACAATTCATAAAAATGTAATAAAGGCCTTTCTATAACACTGAATTAGTTATAGAATCATAAACTGAAGTTAATGGCTTTTGTAGAGTGTAAAAAGTCGTAAAATTCTTCCCAGTGAAACAAAGAAATTAGGCTTTTGTTTCCATTATGTGTTACACATTCCACGAGACTGTTAGAAAAGATTAATATACAAATTGCCCCATTTTGAGACCACACGTGTAACGGGATTGAGTGAAGACCCGACACCACTTTTAGAACGATTTACAGTGTGGAATTGCTAAAGGCAAGGTGGTTCATTATATCCCTGCCAAAAATGTATCGACACTAGTATTTTTCTATATAAAAATAGTTTTTAACTGGACCACGAAGCAAACGATGTTGCAATTGAATATGTTGCATTTTCCACTTTTCAACCCTACTACTGAATAAGAAAATGACGAATGCCAGATCCAATTTTCCTTTGAAAGATCGATATTTAAAAAAAATTTTTTTCAAAAGAAACGCTTGTAGCTCGAAAAATATAACAGATACGGAAAAAACAAGAAACGAGGACAAGTAAACTTACAAACAAAGCATAAAAAAATACATTGAAAGGTGTTAGTCAAAAAATTGTCGCTCATTGACGTGCTGTGAGGAGAAAAATGTGAGGTTCTCTTGACTTATATAATTTCCCGTTTTCTTTCTTAAAACTCAACGCTTCTTAAAGTAGTTTTATTAGGAAGAGTATCTCTTTATATTATTATTAAAAAAATATCAAGTTAAAGCATTGTTTTAAAAATAATGCGAAAATTGAATATCAAGTTCAAGATGCAAAAATCACTGTTCATCTACATTCATATTTAACACGGTCAAAATAATTATTACATTTCATATTCCTAGAAAGAATGCCCTATATTAGAAAATACTCCTAGTTAACTAGGCGAGCCTGAACTTCATCTTACTAAAAGCATCGTTTGTCAACTGACAAATGTGAGAGATACACATTTTTAAATCTGCAAAAAATAATAGTCGTCGAAAAGCAGGCATAAAATAAGATTTACACAGTTTTGTGTTTTGCAAAGGCTTATGATATGGTGTGCCTCGGTGGTGTATTCTATGTCCGTTACTTTTTATAGTTTTCATTAATAAATTATTATTATATACCATTATTTTCAGATGATACTGCTGTCTTTAATACTAGCAAAGATTTTATTGTGTTACGTCAAAATGCAAATTATATTGTTGGGAGGAAATGGTTTAATTTTAAATAATTTAAAAACCATTGGTGAATCAGAAAAAAGTCACTTAGTAAACGTAGGTTACATCAAAGCCACCAATTTGCATACACACCAGGCATGTCTACAGAAACGATACTTCACCACTAATTTAGAAGAAGGAAAAAGCGTTGGAATACAATACAAGGTATTGCATACCTTCTTCGACATATTCTTCTTCTTCAATTTCATCATTGGAACTGCAAGAGAGTGCGTCATCAACAACACCTGTTGCATGTGGATTGATGGCATGCTCAAAAGCAGGGTGATATTCACCACCGAGATGGGTGAAACTTTAGGCGCGTTAGTTGCAGGGGGCTGCCCGCTGGGGGGGAGTCTTGTACCCCTTGCTATGGAACCTGATAGTTGACGACCTATTAAAAAAACTTGCAAATGAGGGATCTGAAGCTCGAGGGTATCCTGACGATATAATCATCAGTGTTAGTAGAAAGTTCAACAGCAGGGATAGTTTACAAAAGACCCTGAATATGGTAAAAAAAAAACATCATTCCACATACTGGAAAGAGAAACTTGGAGGGACTAGTACCTCTTCTAGTTCTTCAAGGCTCACAGCTGCAGATGTTAAAGAGAGGTAAAATACCTTAGTTATCACAAGACTCCAGACTAACCTGGAACTAAGATCTAGACAGGATTATACAGAGGTAGCCATATTGGCAACACGTAGACGATCATCTTGCAAAACGTGAGGACTTAAGCCTGGTATGTTGCATTGCCTCTATACCAGCATAATAAGACCACCATCACATCACATATACTGCCTTAGTTTGGTGGGCTAAGGGCATTCAAACAACAGCCATCAACAAGTTTAGCTTGCTTGGGAATCACGGACATTATGAAAAGAACCTCCACGACAGCCATGGAGACTTTACTCCTCCCACTTATCCAGGGGACATATAGGCTGCAAAATTCAAACAATCCGATTCTCCATGAAGCAGGATCGAGATAAATGCGGATAATTAACATAGTAGAAGATTCCTCTACTGACAGGTCAGATTACATGACACACAAAAAAATTATGTTTAACAAGCCTTTCAATATCACCACTGGGATAGGAAAAATCAGTCAACAAGGGCTTCTGACACACGAAAAAGCCTAAGCTGGTATAATGTGTACGAAGATGGGTTTAGGATAGAAGCAGGAGTTGGAGCAAGAATACAAGGAGATCTCTTGGGCACACTGTATTGTATTTGAGACAGAAATTCTGGCTTTACTCAAATGTGTCCGCAAGAACGATAAATCGACGATACGACAATCAACAGATCTCCATAGTACCAGACAGCCATGCGGCACTTAAAACATTAGCCTCTAACAAGGCGTCACCCAAACTGGCATGGTACTGTCTAAAAGAGCTAAAAATGTCAGGACATTCCAGAATAGATAGTAAAGAAGCTGATGAACTTGGTCGTCAAGGAGCAGCTAACACATACTATGGCCCAGGACCCGCACTGGGCATCACAAAAGCTCAGCATGAGGGTAATCAAAGATTGGGTCATGAACAAACATAAAAACCACTCGAATATTCCAGGAAGTCGAGATGGGAAAACATTCACTAAAGGACCATGTCCAATACAAACTGAGAAACTGCTCTATAAGAACAGGATGCGGGAATAAATTAGAGCGTAATATATATTAAGAAGCTGTTTAATATCAATATTGTTTTCAACTGCAGTAAGGCATAACAGCCACTGTTAATTTTTTTGCATACATAGTCACAATTAATCTTTCAACTCATATCACAATCTATTATAAAAGTACCTAAAAATTCAGTAAAACATGACAACCGAATTATTTTATTATTTACAACATGAAGGGAAGTACTATTTTTTCGAGAATAAAACTGCATGGCAACAGTTTTCTCGGCATTTACTATTAAGGCGTTTTTATAACACCAGTTGGTGAAATCAGCAGATAACGTGTTTAGACGAACTTGAGGCTCCTCAGCACTATCCGCAACTGCTGCATCAGCATATAATACTGTGCAGTCAGTACAAACATGGAATGGAAGATTGTTAATGAAAATAAGAAATATGAGTGGACCAAGTATTGAGCCCTGAGGAACTCCTAGGTCTGTATTTTGAACGTCAGGGAACGATAAGAAGTTGCCTCGAAAACCGATAGCGTACAATTTACCTCTAATGAAAACAAGGTCTAAGCAATCAAAGGCCTTGGAAAGGTCAAAGAATATTGCTCCTACATATTTACCCTTATCAAAACCTTCATATATGTACTCAATAAAATCATAGGTGGCACTTTCCGTTGATTTACTTGGACAAAACCCATTTTGGCATTTAGAAATTATATTGCAGGTATTTATTAAGATACGATAGCATTTTATCATATATTATCCTTTCGACTACTTTACTTAAGATAGTTAATGCCTCTATAATTGTTAGTATCCAGCGGGTAATTTTTTTTTTAAATATTGGAGTTATTATACCAATTTTCAAATTGTCAGGAAAAGTTCCCTTCTCAACGGATAAATTTATGGGGTAGAGCAACTTGAGTACATATGTGTTTAATTATTTTTGTCGATATACAGTCAATGCCCATAGAATTAGTATTTTTTAGCATCTGAATTACATTTACAACATTGTTACCTTCTACACTATGGAAGAAAAATGTATTATCGATATTTAAGGTGGTTAATGTACAGTTAGTAGAAGTGTTATTCCCAAAATGACTTTGAATGGCTAACTTAGCAGTAGTGCTAACGTAGTTCACAAAAGTATTAGCCTGGATATGTTTCCTCGACGAGACAATCGTGATAAAGTGATATGTAACTGAATAGGTTTTTGATTTTTAGTTTTGCCAGTTTTTGCACCTACTAAATTCCAGACATATTTTTGTTTTTGATTTGGATTTTTATATTCAAGTTGTTAAAAACCTACTACGCATTGTTTTGTCCCATGGAACTCTTTTATTCAAAATATATTTCAAGCAATTTAATTGCGCAGTTAACGGAATGATTTATGTTTTCCGGCTTTTTGGATTTTCAGACAAGTGAGAACGCATATGAAATATACGTACGTAAAAAGCCTAATTATAACACCATTATTCAGACATGTTTATTGCTAGTAATCTCTTATCAACCGATCTAATATCTATTCGAAGCCATCAGCTGCATTACATGAATATGATACCGTTTTAAAAATGCAAAGTAACGCACACGGAAACAAATAAGTCACTACCAACGTAGAAATTTATGATTATTTTATTAGCATTATACAGCCGCTTATTTCCAGATAATCAAGCTGATAAACAGGTATAATGAAAGGTTTTCGTAGCAACGGCGTTTCGGCATATGCCAAGCACGGTAATTTGCATTTTTACATTTTTGAGGTTTATGAGCAACTCAATTTCTCTGTATAAATTCGTCACATGTTACATTAGATAATTACACATTTATGAGCTAAATTATAGGGTCTATAAACAATGCCGGGGTTATAATGGTACCCTCCGAATGAAAGATGTTGAATGTGTGCGTGCGTGCCTGCGTACTATGTAACGAGTTTATCGCCGTTATTAACGTTTAATATTGGGGTTGAAAAGTTCTGGTTTGAATCCTTGATCTTAGTGCCAAATAGAAAAAAATAATCAAGTTATATCATATAATGAGTTGAATAAATACCCAAGAAATATCGAAATTTTTAGAGAATGATCTCTCCTAATCGTCAACTTTCTTCCAGAAAACATCAAACCGCATCTAGACACATCTTAATTGAACTTAATTATGGTGCGAAATTCGTCAACAAAAAAGAGCCCAATTGGAGCAGAAGAATCCAAAATAGGCGACTACGCCTCAAGAACAACGAACAAACTGAAATATCTAGGAACATATTTGAAGATTCAACATAAAAGGTGAGACTGTAAAGAACGGATTAAAACGACATCGCATATTGAATTACAAGGTCATTTTTATCCTCCATCGCTAAAAATAAACCATCAGCCTGATCAAGAAGATGTACACAACAATTTTACAGCCACTGATGACCTACAGGGTTAAAATTGCGTCAACAACAAAAAAGCCAACAGAAAGAAATCTGAATGAAGCATCACCCCAAGAATCGTCAACGCCAAGGATAGCCAGAACAGGCAAATCTGTCTGCACGGTGCCGTTTGAGATATTGACTTGAAATTTGGTATACATATGTACTTTAACGAGATCTAGAACTAGATTATATTTTCATCTTGTTCCGTCCAAGGGTTGGGGGGTAAATTGGGGTAAATTTGGAGTAAATGGGTAAATCAAGCAGGTAAGAGTCCATGAAATTGGTATTTAGTATATACAAGAGAAGCTGGGGTCTCAACATTTTTGGCATTAGCCACCCCCATTACCACCCCCACCTCCTTATTAAAGGGGACGAAAAAATGTGATTTAGTGCATGTACAGGAACCAGAAACCTCAAAATATTTTTTTTACTTCATCCACCCCCCCACTACCACCCCCACCACACTACCGATGTGGGGTATCGTTTTATGGGTTTTTGGGGTAGAGGATTTCAAATATTATATTATTAAAGTTCCATAAACAATTATATTCACATACAAAGTTTTTTCGTTGTGAGTGACTTGGATAGAGAATCTGGATGTGGAAGTAGTGATTCCTTGGGCAGCGGTTTTTTTTTTAAAAGGTGTGAAATTTTTTTTTTTTTAATCATGTTTTTTTGAACATCTAATGCCATAACTCAAAAACGAATGGAGCTATCCACATGAACTTTTTTTTGTTATAAAACACACACTTAAGCGCTTCTCTCTGTGTATAGTATTGTTAACTAAAACATTTTTAAGTTTGTTAAAAACTTAGATAACTTGACAGTTCAGAAAATACGCAGTCAAATTTTCACTAAGCTACAAACTTTTTGTATTTGGAAATTTTGTATAACATGCTGCGAAGAAAGTAAAGCTAAAAGACCAAAAAAATTTTTGATAGCATAATTTTTATTGTGTCTTTTATAGTTCAGGTACAGTGATTTTTTTAGAGCGCGCGAATTGAGTATTAATACGCCCGCGTCCACTGAAACTAACTAGTTTCAGGGCGGTGTACTATCAACGTTATTCATTTTCGTCGAAGGTCAAATTATAAAACCACTGCCCAAAGAATCACATCCAGATCTTCTATCCAAGTCTCTCAGAACGAAAAAATTTGAATGTGGAAATCATTTTTTATGGAACTTTAATAATATAATATTTGAAATCGTCTACCCCAAAAACCTATAAAACGATATGCCACATCGGTAGTGAGGCTGAGGGTGGTAGTAGTGGTGGATAAAGTAAAAAAAAAATTAAGGCCTTTGGTTCTTGTACACACACTAAATGACAATTTTATTTTTTTTCGCCCCCTTGAATAATGGGGTGAGAGTTGGTAATGGGGGTGGTTAATGCCAAAAAAAATTTTTTAAGAGCTTAGCTTCTCTTATATATACTAAATACCAGTTTTATGGACTCTTACTTGCTTGATTTACCTCCATTTACCCCCAACCCTTTAACGGAATTATCTAGTTCCAGATCTCGTTAAAATACATGGTACGTGTACCAAATTTCAAGTCAATATCTTAAACGGTTCCAGAGTAATCGTGCGCACAAAAAAGTTACAAACAGACCGACAGACAGAATTTTTTTTGCTTAAACTTAAAATCTCTACGTTTCATGACATTCAAGCCTACTTGGACAATAAAAATTTTTTGTCCATACTATATTTCCACAGAATGTGGAAGTAAAATGTGTAACGATATTCTTCCTCTTATTACCACTTGTATTATATTGTAGAACGTATGGTCATTGTGCGTGGATTATCTACTTAAAAATATTTAAGATAAATAAGCAATCTAAGTTTCATTGTAAAATGGAGTGAATTTTATGTGGCGTAGTAATAGAGGAAAACGATAAACTTGTGCACAAGCCATGGAAACAGAGTTTAGAGACTATAATAAGGAAATTAAAAAAGACTTAATTTAGGATGTTTTTTCTTTTTTGTTACCTAATTTAGGCGAAAATAACACGTTTACTCAATTGACAGGTCTACAAAAAAAAAAAAAATCTGCTCCAAGGTCTAAACCTATCATGCCTTAAGCATTTTTGTGTGCTGAATCAGAATTTTCAATTAAAAAAATTTTCTACCGCGTAGATTTCGAGTAAATTCCGGTTTTTATTGTCAAAAACCCGTATTTTGACGATAAAAACCGGGATTTACTCAAAATCTACGCGGTAAAAATTTTTTTTAATTGAAAATTCGAATTCAGCATACAAAAATACATAAGGAATGATAGATTTAATACAGAATTTCTTTTTTTGTAGACCTGTGTACAAAGTGCACGTGCCACAGATCTACAAGAAAAAAAGTTCTGTTTCAAGGACTAAACTTATCATTCCTTATGTATTTTTGTGTGCTGAATCCGAATTTTCAATTTAAAATTTTTATTACCGCGTAGATTTCGAGTAAATCCCGGTTTTTATCGTCAAAATACCATTTTTTGACAATGTTTGACGTTTGCTCGAAATCTAAGTGGAAAATTCGGATTCAGCACACAAAAATACTTAAGGCATGATAGGTTTAGTCCTTGGAGCAGAATTTTTTTTTTTGTCGACCTGTGTTATTGTGTGGATCTAGGGTAAAAATGCAATGCATGGGAGTTTCAGATAGGGACTCTGACATAGGAAATGTCGGATACAAATATTAAGATTGCCACGTGCTTTAAGAAACTGTCTTTTTTATTTAGCTCCAATAATAACGCAAAAAAGGAAAACTCGATAGTTTACTTTTTATCAAAACACTCCAAAATTATTACTTTTCCTAAACTTCTGTTTATGGGATTTTATTTGCCCCCTAGTTGCGCAACACATTTTCCATTTTACTATAATATTATTTTTCACCGTTTCCGAGATCCCAATGCAATGCATACTCCATTTAAGATTTTTAATTCATTTTTGCCTTCAACCTTAATCCGTAATGTGTCACTGGAAAAAATAAGTTATCCTTTCTGGTCCTAAAACGTGATAAAACAGTCCTAAACATAAAAAAATAATAATGAAAAGTTCAGTTACACACAATACATAATCATTATTATTCTTAAGTACGGCGCGCGTACGCTTCGACAATTCCTCCATACTAAAAAATTCGTAACTAGCAAACTATTGCTAATAATGAAAATATTTTTTTCTAAAAACTTTTTTAGTCTATTGATTTCATTTTCTTCACAGCATGTTACACAAAATTTTCAAAAACAAAAAAGTTCCTCGCTTAGTGAAAATTTGATGGCGTATTCTCTAAACTTTCAGGGTCATCTACGTTTTTGGCATGTTCACATTTTTTTTTATTAGCAATCCTATGAATAGAGAGAAGCGCTTAAGTGTGTGTTTTATAACAGAAAAAAGTTCACATCGATAGCTCAATTCATTTTTGAGATATGGCAATGGATGTACAAAAAAACATGATTTAAAAAAAAATTAAATTTTACACATTTTTTAAATAAGAATATCTGTGACCACTAAAAAATGTCGTATTTTGTGTTTTTATATGTAAAATGATGTTGTTGGTAATACCCAATGTGTCTGATCTTGTTCTAAGCTCATAAAAAAAACGACACAGTTTTACCTCTTTTTCGCTCCTCTAAACGCAAACGCACAATTTATTGAAATAATTGAGGCATACAACATTTTCAGTATTCTTTGTATATAAATATCGTGAACTAAACGTGTATGGCAAGTTTCAAGAATAATAATAATATAATAATAACGTTCATTTACAGAAAATTAAGATTACAGATTATCTACTTATTATGTACTACTAGGTGAGTATATTCTAACTGGTTCCTTGTTTGAGATTATGGAGAATAAAATATTCAAGAAAATATTCATGTAAATAAACAAAGAAAAAAAATGCCACAAAAGTAGAAACTTGTAAGTGGCTTAATGTATACGTACACACATATACACACATACATTTATTTTTCATTAATTCAATGAATAAATAATATATACAAATCTAAACAAATGGCTTCCTTCTAAGGTGCCTTGAATGTAACTTAATTTTATTACTACATATATTAATAATACACAACACAGATAAACATTTTTAAAGATTTAGGTATATTAATGGCATTCTAGGTATATACTAATAATTTTTCATTTCAACTAATTAATTAATTTCACATCTTTCATTACTTAGCATATATTTCCTTACTATGTATAAAGAGAATAAATATCTTTAATTCCAGTTGGGAGTGAATTATATGCTTTAGGTGCAAGATATGAAAACGACCTTTGTCCCACAGTTTTTCCAGAAAAAGGAACTTTGAATATGCTTTAGATTCATTTCGTGTCAGGTATGTGTGGTCTAAATATGTTAATAAGTGTCTATTTTTATGCTGCGTAACGCATATTTTTAGGAAAAATATTTGTCTAATGTCTAGAAGTTTTGTTTCTTTATAGAGTAAATCGGAGGGAGGGGTAAGTTTTAGGTACACAAAGCATAATTTTCAAAAAATATCTTTGTAAGACTTCTAATTTTTGTAAATGTGTACGTGAAACTCCACCCCACCCTAAGATGCCATAACTCAATCGTGACTCTACTGGCATAATATAAGATTTTCAGATGAGATATATTTAAAACTTTTTGGTAGAATTTAAATTTATATAGTACGCTTCTTAAAGTATTTGTTACATTATTTATGTGTTCGTTCCATCTTAAATGTTGGTCAATAGTTAGTTATTCCTAAATATTTCGCCTTAACTGTAGATTTTATTTCTATTAATTTACCATGGCTGTTGATCTCTAGGTTATTATATGTTGGCAATGTACCCTTGTTACAAGATATTGGCAAGAACATGGTTTTATCATTTATTGTTAATATCTTATGATTAAACCAGTTAATTATATTTCCAAGGTCAGTTTCAATTTTATGCTTTAAATCTCTCCAATTGGTTCCTTTATAAAATATTGCTGTGTCATCAGCAAAACTTATAATTGTCCCAGCAATGTCTCTAGTTAGTAAGTTATTTAAATATATTGTAAAAAGAATGAGGCCTAAGACAGTACCTTGTATGTATGAATGTATCAATTTTTTCTTTTTCCACTCAATGTCAAATTATAATATACTGTTGAATACTCAGTCTGTTATTTTATCAATTATCGATTTTTTTTCTGTTTGAATAAGAATCTGTGTTTTTCCTCTTCATTGCCTTAACCTGATTAGCTTTTAAATTACTGAAATTTATGCGAATTACAGTGCAAGCAGGCAAAGCGTGGAAGTTTTTGACAAAAATTGACAAAATTATATCAAATTTATTAAAAGCAAGTCATGGAAATGATGCCTGGTTCAAGAAAACATACATTTTTGTTCTTCTATACGGCGGATATTGATCCTTGAATCACAAAAAAATCTGATAAAAATGATCTAAGTCTCGTTCATAGTCGGTCTCCATAAAATGAACCGAACAAATCCTACTTGTATCTGGGTTATATTTATCATGCCTTTTGCACCTGTTTATCCATTCACCTCTATAGGTTTTGGACACCAGATCTTTGAGTTTTGGAAAAACGTGGAAAACAATATTTTGACCAGTAGATTTCTTTGTACAATACGTGTTATTACCATCATACACTTCACACCTTGTTTCCGGCATTTTTCCTCACTCCTGTTTGAATAATAACAATATTTAAATCTAATACATGAATTATTAAGCTTCTTTTACCTTCTATAATATATACAAAATCACCATAGAACACTAATAATAATAATTGTCTTTTAAATCCTATAATAGTGCAAGCAATAGTATGTCTCTGTTTCTGCACACAATTTCACTAATCAAGAATGTTTTTCTACCTCAAAGAAACATATAAAACACACACGAAGATGTACATATCAGATTTACAAAGAAAAAACAGTAAATAAGTAGACAAAACTTAATTAACAATCACACCACTAAACACAGAGAGAGTGCCGTCAGAAACGTAAACAACAGATTTAGGTCTCGCCGGGACGTCACAGTTTTGCCGGCAAGTGGCGAACGTTGCAGCATAGGGAACTGGCTATCCTCCCTCTGTTTTAGGTTCTTGGCATCATCCAACTACTCGCAAAAATAACAAAAATGATAGAAAAGTACACAATGGAGACATGTCCAAATAGATACCCAGCATATATCCATAGAAGAAAGCGGCAATACTAAACAACAACAAATTAAATATAAAGAGACCTTACACGTGGCTAACAATAATGGACTCACTTAACAATTTTTTTTGATTGCATAATTTGAAATTGTACGTTTCAATTAGTAGGTGTGCAAAAAATTAGAGTTTTATCACCACGACTTCTCATTCAAATTATCAAATGTAACGCGCCGCGGTTAAACGTGACGTCACACTAGGCGATCAGTAACACGTGCGCCATAGCGAAGTTGTGTGTTCACTTTACTAGCGAATGGTATTCATAAAATTTTAAAATTTGGCACTATTAGATAAAATTTTTAAGACATGTTTTATATCGTTGGAAAGAGAAAAAAGTAATGGATTTAATGGTGTCATGGCCTACCTTGAGACATAAGGTAAAATACTCAGAAAAAATTTGTTAAAGCATAACAGCAATGCCAACAGGTTATATCCTACGCCCCATATATGTAGCTATCTCCTAAACTATTAAGCAAGATATTCGGCGTGGCACTGATAAAATTGACAGAGGTTATATTTTATTAAAAAATATATAATAATAAAGAGAGCGAGAGAGATAGTGGACTGTTTCGCGGTAAAGAAAAAAGAGATTTATATGGATCCTACCTTTAATCCTCCCCGAATCCGGTAACCAGCTTTCGGAGGCCTCCAGATAGGGAATCCAGCAATTGATGCAATATTCCAGGATCAAAATGACCTTTGTTCACTTCCAAGAAAATGGAATACAAAGCGGAAAGTTAAAAACAATAATTTTAGCGGTAAAAGACACTTGTCTGCGGTGACACGAGGTTAAACACCGAATGAATGTTTAGGTATCACAAAAAATCTCTTTTTGTTAGCACACAAAGCTACAGGGTAAGCCAAAGTGAATGACAGCGGAGTGTATTTTATTCTTACTTAAAGTTAGCGGTAAATAGTTAAAGTTATAGGTATAGTAAATAATTAACAATTAAAATTAAATAATAAAAAAAGCTAAATAGTGACTGAGGACGGAATAGATTGTATATCTTGATTTTTAAAAATTAAATTTAGGTTAATTGAATTAGTCACAGAGTTTTTAACAACCTGTACATTTTGTGTGTTTCATCCAATAATATCTTAACTCTGATAGTGAACTATTTACTGTTGTACTACATATTTCCTCCCGTAAACACATTTCTGCGCAACAAGATCTTCGACGTAATTCCTTCAGCGTATTCAAGGGCCCTAAAAACCCTAAGTATCCAGCCTGTTTTCAATCCACATGCACTTGAAAATTTCCTTCAAACAAACACGATACCCCTGCGAGCTGCTTACCGTGCGATTAAAAAAAGATGATAAAACACCGACAGCGCACTTCACCCCGATCCATCTTTTGATTCTTTTATGTTACGTGACCCTTCCGGTGCGGGCCATTGAAAGACTTGTGCGTAAATTTTTAATCTGAATAGAGCCCCATCCGAGGAATTGATCACGTCGTCACAAAGGCGAGCCCCAGGATTCTTGTCAGCGTTTTTAATTCGTCAACTCTCGAACACCAAATTAAGGCCTCGCCTATCGCTATTTGCAGATTTCGCTTTAACAAAAGAATAGAAGGAAATGCGTGTTGTAATCAGTGAGACGCGTATGGCATTTTTTTTATATATAGGCGGCATCGAGGCTCCTGGGAACTTGCTTGTTTGAAATGACCAGAGCTCGTATTCCAGAAACGTATTTTGTGTACATTACGAATTATTCGGATTTACCTTGTTTTAATTAAATGTTTAAAACATATTTAATACACTGTGCGATGTTTTAAATTTTGGAGATTGTGGAAAAGGAGGAAGTGCCGATGATGGTCCATTCTGATAAATAATTCCAATATAAACAATAAACACACTCACAAAAAAAATAGTCTCTGTAGTCTTACTCTTCTGAGTCAAATGGTCAGTGGTCACTTGCACTAAACTGAACATTTTATTTGTAAAGTGCTGTAAAATCCGTTTAAGAGAGTCGAATTAGACATAATAAAAAATTTTGCGTACTGCGGACTTTTTTTGTGGAAGTTGTTTAAGAGGGCATAGTAAGCAAGCACAGAAAACTACACCCCGCTACAACATGTGCGTCCCCTATTTTTAGGGGTTAAAACTTTGAAATTTTACTTATGTGCCCATATCTTTTTCCCTATTGCCCGTACGACTCTTTACCAAGTTACATTTTTTGAAGATTCATCCCTCCTCTACATAATATATATATTACACATTTGCCGTAGGACAAACGGTTTTGGCTGTACGAGGCCGGAAAGGTCGCGCTGTCCGAATTTGGGGGTCTTCTGTACAGGACAAACGGCTATTATTTCCAATCTACAATACTACACATACTAATGCCCTTAAGGAGGGATGATGATTTGTGAAAAAACTTTCATCGAATACCGCGCGGTTTCCATGAAACCTACTTTTTTTCGCTTATTTTTTTTTTCATGTATGTAAGACCCTAATATAAGAAAATTTACGTTGGTTTCATTTTAATACATTCGTTGGTTTAGGAGCTAGACAGCAAAATATGCCAAAAATGGCTATTTTGGTATTGTTGCATTAAAAAAACCAAAACCAGTATAATTCTGGTAAGTGTTTTTGTTTATCCTAAAAGTCCAATTCATTGCGCATAGAAAATGTGTTTTTGTATTTAAGTAGGATCAATACTTAATGTGTAATAACGATTTATGTCATGTGTTCTCCAGTCTCCTTTCTCACATTTTTTTTTGCGGCCTTATGGTTCATAGTAGGGCAAAAAGCAATGTATACCTAAACAGGGCACATATTAGGGTGTTAAAATGGATCTCTTGTTAAAATGCGATAGGACGTACCGTTTTCGAGTAAAACGCACTTGTTTGCAAAAAATTATTTCAGATCACACTTTTCATCGACTGACTAGTAAATACTCACCGCTGACTACGAAAAAATAAAACTGTGTCGCTTCTTGCTTTTTCTGTTTATGAGGGACATTGCTAATGAAAAAATGTAGGGACTCGGACGGAATAGGGGGTTCTCACTCCCCTATTTGAAGGTTCACGCTTGTCTCGAATCATCATTGCAACTTATTTTGTGTCTATAACAGAATCCACAGTAATTTTACCTTCCTCGAGAAACAGCTATTATATGTCCATTTCATCGGAAAATGATTTAAAAAAACAAACTCCTAAGAAAGAAAACACCAAAATGTAGAATTTATTTATCAGATCACAATTCAGAACACAATGAAAACTCAAAGCAAACATAACCAAACAAGTGCGCTTTACTCGAAAACGGTACGTCCTATCGCATTTTAACAAGAGACCCATTTTAACACCCTATTATGTGCCCTGTCCACGTGTATAATGCTTTCTGCCCTACTAAGAACCATAAGGCCGCAAAAAAAATTGTGAAAAAGGAGACTGGAGAACACATGACATAAATCGTTATTACACAATAAGTGTTGGTCCTATTTAAATACAAAAACACATTTTCTATGCGCAATGAATTGGACTTTTAGGATAAACAAAAACATTTACCAAAATTATACTGGTTTTGGTTTTTTTAATGCAACAATATCAAAATAGCCATTTTTGGCATATTTTGCTGTCTAGCAAAATGAGCGAAAAAAAGTAGGTTCACTTTTTTTTTTTTTTAAAGGGGTTTTCAAAATTTCAACATCCCGTATCATGAAAACCGCGCGGTATTCGATGAAAGTTTTTTCACAGATCATCATCTCTCCTTAAGGGCATTAGTATGTGTAGTATTGTAGATTGAAAATAATAGCCGTTTGTCCTGTACAGAAGACCCCCAAATTCGGACAGCACGACCTTTCCGGCCTCGTACAGCCAAAACCGTTTGTCCTACGGCAAATGTGTAATATATATATATATTATGTAGAGGAGGGATGAATCTTCAAAAAGTGTAACTTGGTAAAGAGCCCTACGGGCAATAGAGAAACAGATATGGACACAAGTAAAATTTCAAAGGGGACGCACATGGTGTAGTTTTCTGTGCTTGCTTATTATGCCCTCTTAAACAACTTCCACAAAAAAAAGTCTGCAGTACGCAAAATTCTTTATGATGTCTAATTCGACTGGACTAATACTGCGATCGTCTATCTTTTTCGACTACCGAGCTACAGAGCGTTTTTGGAAAATTGGCATTTTTGGATGACCATATTTCAATTACAAAGTGTCCAATCGAAAATTGAGTAATACATTCTTAAAGCACTTTTTTGAGTAGAATCCGTTGCTGATAAGAAGAAAATTATGCATGCCTCAGTTTTCGAGATATAGATATAACTTGTTTTTTTTTTAATGGAACAACCTGCAAATTATTTCATTATTCGATCACAACTAGGGATGGGACGGATATCCGGTCCGGCTACTACATCCGGCCAATCCGGCTTCCAAACCGGATATTCGGCTCCGGAAGATATGAAAAAATATCCGGTCAACATCCGGCCAAATAAAAACTGCCCAAAATACATGCAACTTAAATGTTATTTATTAATTGTCAGTTAGTTATATATCAAAATATTTATAAAAATAACAATGAACTAGAAACTACAATCAAAATAAATAACAAATATAAAAAAATAAGTCTTAAATTCTTCAATAGGCCTGCCTATCGATAATATGGATATTATTGGATATATAATATATTAAATAACATTGAAAACAAAAAATCAAAACACAACATAAATTCTTAATATATAATAAATAATATTAAAATTTAAAATCAAATTTACCTATAGTTTGACCTCGCTCTGGACAGGGACCTACTCAGGGTGCAAGAAAATATATTACTAACCTAAGACCGAATTTTTCGCGAATACAATAGTCGTGGTAGTGGTATGTATATAGCTATTTTTCTCCATTGTATTGCTAATGACAAGAACAGCAACTACTAACGATCGCGAGAAATTACTTTTTAATTTGATGTGTAATTACACAAAATGCATGTAATTTCAAAAGACAGATGCCGGTTGCTGGTTCTTCTGAGAATGAAGTTCCTTAGAAAATCATAATATTAATAAATACAAAACCACGATAACTGTGGACAGAACCAAGTACATACATATAAATATTTATTATTAATTATTATTAGTTCTGTTCTGGTGTACCATGCGCATTTCGTGTAATTATAATTACTTGCAGCAATGTGCAAGATTGGGAGGACAGGACAATACGGGTGCGGCTTGAATTTAATTGTAAATATCGCCGCCTGCTCGTAGATAAAGCGACTACTTGAAAAGGCAAAATATCCGGACGGACCGGATTTTGAACTGGCCGGATATACTGTATCAGGTTATCTGGCCAAAAGCACACCCGTCCCATCTCTAGTCACAACTTAAATTAGCTATTCAACGATATATCATATGTCATATTTATCTCTAGAAAAAGTGGTCAATTTTCGAAAAAGGAGGGGTGGTGTCCATAAGGCCCTTTTCCGGCCCCAGCTGAGTACCACTTTGATTCTTACATATGTCAAAGATTTTACGTGTTCACACTACATATTTAAAAATCTTTGCCGTACTCTCTTGCGCTCAGTGTAAAACAACCAACCAAAAGCACAAAAAATGGTGATTTTGACGTATTTTTGGATCTTTATCAATGGTAAAAAATCGAACTACGTAAAATGTACATTGTTTGTCGTATCTTCAGATGTTGAAGTTTGAAAAAATAGTAATTTTTTTAATTGTGCCTCGAATTTAAAAAAAGTGTTGTTGTTGGGACCGGAAAAGGGCCTTATGGACACCACTCCTTTAATATATTTGTGAGGAGGCCATGACTTCTTATAATATAAAATAATTTTGCCAAAAATAGGAAAAACTAAACTACAATAAATGTTCGAATTGTCTTCCATTGACATCTACACATTTTTGACACCTTCTTACAGCATGTGTTGCATTTTCAATCATGACAGGAGTTACTGTCCGAAACGCAGCTAATGTTTTGTTTTCCAATTCTTCTATGTTATTAGAACGTTTTCTATATATAATATTGTTTAAATAACCTCAAAACCAAAAGTCGGCATGAGTTATATCGGGAGATCTAGCTGGCCACAAAATAGGACCATTATTTCCTAAAAATTAAACAATATCTATACTACCTTGTTGTTTATTAATGTCCAGTTAGCTAAATTAATTGTTAGTTATCAATTTTAGTTAACTTAGATTGATAAGCTAGTCCTGAGTGATATATAAATACCTATCTAATCCTCCCCACATTGTGCATTTAAATAATTTCGTGTTACATTTGACGAATGACCTGGGGCGCTATAGTGTTGGTAAATCAATATTTGAAATTGTCTTAGAGGCATATTGTCTACAAAGGGCTCTATTTCTTGTCGAAGAATGTTAATAAAATTTTCGGTATTCAAGTTACCGTGAAAAAAATGACCTATTTTTTGGTATTCAATAAAACCACACTATATACCAAATGCAGATCGTCCTTGACGATTAACTATAGCGGTTACGTGCGGATTTAAACCCAATGGTGGTAATTATGTCGATTAAAAATTCGGCACTACTTATATGGGCCTCGTTTGTCCATATAATTGTTCCTTCAAATCCTGGCACTTCTTTGCTCTGACGCAAAAACCACTGACAAAAATCGAGACGCCTTTGAAAGTCGTTTGGGTATAGATGGTGATTAATCCTAATTTTGTAGGGTTTGAATTTTTTTTTTTTTTTTAAGCAACGCAACGCAGTTGTTTTTGGGATTCTTAAATTTTCCTGTATTTCGCGAGACGATGTATTAGGATTTTCTCTTAGTTTCTAAAACAATATTTTCTATAGCTTCTCTATCTGCTTTATTATATATTTTTGCTCGAGGTTTTACAAATGATCCAAACTCTTTTAAATTTTATTGCAGTCTTTTGAATATTTTATGTCTGGCTGTATCTTTCTCTATAGAAGTGAAAAGAACTCGCATATATACATTTAACACGTTTCTATAAAAAAATATTTCTATCTTTCAGCGCGGAAAAATCCTCAGTCGAAGGGGGTTTAATTTTTTTGGTCTTTATACAATTTGGCTGATACCTCATGTTAAGCATCACACTGTATAATTCTCAAAACAATATAACACTTAATATGAACACAAATTATAAAATATATGAAAACATATTTGCCTGTTCCATTCAAAAGGTCAAAAAACCTACTACACGCAAAGATATCCATATCATGATATGAAGGATGTTTATCTCTCGCCACTCTGAAATTCTCTCCCAATTTAAGACAAAATTAACGTTTAGCACAATGTTAAATGCTAATATAATGCAAATTAGAATATAAAATACTCCTAGTTATCACCTTAATTTTTTTTATCTCATCTACATTTATCACGAATCTCAAGTTGGCGCTTTACAATACACAATAGTACATAAAAGTCGTTAAACGTCATAAAAATTTCTCAGGTATAAACAAACTGCGAAGACCAAGAAGACCGGCTAGTAATAGTCCAAGAGCCTACGACAAAATTGTGCCATCATAAACCATCACGAATAAAAAATATTGAAAATTTGTTTTGTACTAAATATATTTGTTTTTTTTTCAAGTCGATTTTCAGCGACAATGTCCCAAGGACGTTGATAATACGAAATAATTTTATCATAGTTTCCGAAAGCACGTTGCTTGGTAATATAATTATCTAAAAGCAACGTGCTTGAGGAAGCTGTGAGAAAATTATTAGCTATTTACCAACGTTCGAGGGGTATTCACATAGAAAATTTTATTTTATTTATTTTTATCTAATTCATAATTTCTGGTGCCGCAGAAATCCATAAATGTATTAAGGCGTGTTTTCCTCTATTATTATATTCATCAAGTCGTTATTTGCAGTAGTTCGTGAAAGTGTATAGAATAATATCCTGAAAAGTTTATATTCTGCTCGGATGCAGAACATAAAAAAAAGTGAAATTTCTTTTAATCCATTTTTTTTTCAAAATTTTTAAATTGGGTCAGAGTAGGAAAAAATTAAAAATATAGGTGGATAGACTACAAAAAAAATGTCCTAATAAAATGTATCGTTAAAGCTACGGTATTCCTGGAAAAAAATAGTGAAGTAACTTTGTCACTCTGCGCGGCCAAGTGCACGGTTAAATGCATACTATGGAACCTCTAAAAATTCTTAACAGTTCTAACGAGTAAAATGAAGCTTTTTCTCTTTCTGATTACACATTTTTAACATTTTTCTTAGTGAATAGGAAGATAAACAGTGAGTATGGAAGGGAAATATTGATAATTTCTAGGTTGTCTATTTGTGGAAGAATTTCCTAAGTTATTAATTAAATTTTACTTATTTTCGGATATTAAATAAAACTAAATTGCCGCCTAATAATTAGGAACCATTTCGCTTTATCATTTTTCGCTATAAAACTTCAGTTCTATTAAATATGCAAATTACAGTTCCATAATATTTAAAATAATTTTATTCCTGTATAGAAATCGTTTCGAATATTTCTTTTAAACGCAGTTTCGTGCCTCGAAACTCACAGATTTTATGGTGTTAAAATAAACACATTTAAGTAATGGACTAACCACGTTTGCGTCAGGGTAACGAGAACAAAGAACGGGCCGTATCAGCACTCCGGCGATATTACCTAACTCACTCACTCGTTCATATCAAATAGATATGTTCTCTTAGACAACGCGTAGGAAATTTCGTATAAAAAGGACACCACAAATTGATCTCTGGGTCCGCAACGAGGACATCTTCAGGGACCTGGACTACACCCCGGTCTCTGACATCATCAAGGAGAGAGCCAGGAAGATGTACGCCCTTGCTGAGGAGTATGGGAACCCACTAGTCAGGGAGGCTACTGAGTATGACCCAGCAGATGCTCGGAGGCACAAGCGGCCGAAGACGCAGCTACTGGATAACGGGTGAGTATAAAACATACCACCGTCAGATGAAGACACCCCACGGAAGAGACAGGACGATCACCCAACCACCCACCCAAGACCCTGCGGGTACCGGACAAACAACCGTCCAGTACCTGTAGTCCCCCTAGCTCCGGGCAGACCGAAAATGCTACCAAAGCAGTTAGGTCTGCCCTTACTCGAGCTACACAGCTCATTCTTACCCTACCGTCGATCCGGATGACAGGAGGCCAATTGACATTCTGTATACCGGCAGTCACTACTGACAAAAAACCCAAAACACCCGACTGACCGATGACAACCCCGGGGGGGACAAGCTGGCGAAGAAAGAAGATCAAGACAGAAGCACGCCAGAAGAGGCCTTAGCCACAGCAAGGTCCAACGAGCCAGGACCCAGGGAGGTGGGCCGAAATCGTCAGCACCGCTCACATTTGTGAGTGGGGCCGACGTAAAGTAAGCTCGCCCGCCCTGCACGAGGCTGGTCCCCGGTCTACAGCGATGTATTGGGGTAAAGGGCAATAGTCCTGCCCGACCCCAGTCATCCGAGACCGACATCTATAGCCAAGAATATTGGCGTTTTTCCGAGAATACCGTGGCTTTAGCGATACATTTTTTTTAGGACATTTTTTGTTCATAAATACGTAATCTATCCATCTGTATTTTTAATTTTTTCCTAGCTTGACTTACTTTCAAAATTTCGAAAAAATGGATAATTTTTTTCACTTTTCTTTTAATGTTCCGCATCCGAGCGAAATGTAAACTTTTCAGAATATTATTCTATACACTTTCACGAATTCATAAAAAAATATATTAATTTTGCACTCGATTTTGCATTTAATTTTACAGCTTTCATTTATTTTAAAAGCCTGCTGAACGTTTCCATTGAAATAATAATTTCTAATTTTGAGACATTGAAAGCTCGGTATAAAAGTAATTTAATCTAACAATTTCACAAAGCGCGGGATATTTGGGTTTTAGAGAGCGCTGAACAATGCTCCGTTGCCAGATTTTCGATAAAAAATCACAAATATGAATTCCCGAAAAATCGCATAGCACCATGGAGTGGTAACTTGACAGTCACAATAGGTCGTACAAAAACATCTTAGAGGCATTCTACAGTGGTGTGAAGATGAGAAATGAAACACACTGTATAATTTTTTCATCGTGATGGTTTGTTTGAGGGTACACTATTGTCGCGGGTACTCGGACTATAACCCCAACGCGACGCTACGGTTAAAAGATGGTGCTCGGTGGTACTACAAACTTTTCCGCACCAGACCAGTAGGTGTGTTCTGCAAAGTTCAACGACCCTTCGGCTTCTACCACAACGCGACTCAAGTTCGTTCGTCTGCAAGAAGTCTACGTGGTGTCAACTCTGCTACAGAAGTACCCTGCATCACCCCCCTGGCCCGAAGTGTAGGAGGTTCGATGTGAACGGCCTCCGCAGTGAGTGTTGCCACTTCTTCAAATGTGAGATAAAGGCCTTCCACCGAACTGCACTGTATTTTAATGGGTGGGTTTCTGGGAATCAGCAAAATTCAATTAGTAGGTACGACTTTGTCGATGTTCCGACAACGTATTGTTTCTGAGGCAAATCGCGAGACGAAATATTAACGTTTGATAGAGTTCACTTAGATACCGAGAGCCAACAAAGCCATTTTGGAGTTGCAGCACCCTTTTTAGTTTTTTTTATCATTTTATAACATATTTTTCCCAATTTTATGATAATATTTATCGCATTTAGGCATGTATTTTAATGCATTGTTGTTTTAACTTTATCATAGAACTATGATTAACATTATATTTTAATTTATATACAGGGTGTCCCGAAACTCCCGCCTTCCCCTTTAGGTGCTAATTCTCCATGCAAAAATAGTAAGAAAAGTTCCTATAAACATGTGTCCGGAAATGCTTCCTAAGGGAGCTACGGCCCTCTAAGGATGGCGCAAAAATACTTTTGCTAATTATCTCGGAAATTATTTGGAACAACTTTATGAAACTTAGTTAACTTTTTTCGATTAATAAAGGTTATTGTTTTACGCCTACTTTGAAAAATAAATAATGCGCATTTAGCAAACGAATACGCAATATTTCGGTTAGACCGCTTTTACTCGAAAACGGCTTGCCATATGGCTAATTGTAAAGAGGCCCTTTTTTATGCAGAATTAACCAGGGAATCATAATCAGGGATTAAAATACTAAAAATGTCAAATGGCAAAATTAATATGTATAAACAAAGAACACCGACCCCTCGTTTCTCCGCCCCTGGATAAAATTAATTTTGGCTAATACTATAAAACAATAACCTTTAATAATCGAAAAAAGTTAACCAAGTTTCATAAAGTTGTCCCAAATCATTTCCGAGATAATTAGTAAAAACACCTATTTTTGCGCCATTCTTAGAGAGCCGTAGCTCCCTTAGGAAGCATTTCCGGACACATGTTTATAGGAACTTTTCTTACTAATTTTGCATGGAGAATTGGCACCTAAAGGGCAAGGCGGGAGTTTCGGGACACCCTGTAGATACAACAAAAACATTAAATTTTCTTGAAGGAGAATCATGAATAAATTTTTCCTAACTATATAACAAAAACTAAATCTTTTGAAGCACAGGCATTAAATAATTAAACCCAGGCTTCTTGACAATAAGTTTTTCTACTACTTTTTCTGTAGTTTTGACCAAAATCGCTCGACTTTTGTTTCAGAACGTTAAAAGTTTCCCTTTACTTTAATTATGTTCAGAATTAGAATGAAACCAGGGCTGTAGTAGGTGTTGTTGGTGCGAAATTTGAAAAACAATAAACTGCAAACATTTTTTACTGCTCCGTATCGACTGTCTGGGAAGGCAAACAATCATTTTTAAAAAAATTCTGTCCAGTCAGAAGCTTTATTTTATGATTTTTATGGCAAAATACTATTTTATGGCATTTTATGTCAATTTGTTTTTGATGGTTTTTTATGATTTTATGGCAACTAGGACCCCTGGAGTTGTATGAAAATAACTTTGATATGGCATTTTAGTTGACTAAATCATGGAGGACACACGTTATTTCTCTTAAGAGTTATAACGAATCACCCTGAGAGTGGGGAGTAGAAAAAACCATCAAACGTTGCAGAAGATGCGACTGGCATATAAATTCTAATTGTGTCAGTCGCAAGATACAGCGTCCAAAGTGGAGGCCTTACTATAATATGTAAATAGGTAAATTTATTTTCAAAAATATGTTCAGGTTGGACCAAATTAGATGGGATTTGGGGTTTTCTCTAAAACTATGACAGATAGACAAAAACCAATATAGATGTCCTGAGCTCGACCGCGATCTTTTTCGACTACCAAGCTTTTTAGCAACGTAACGCAGTTGTTTTTGGGATTTCTAAATTTTCCTGTATTTCGCGAGACTCTATAATTAGGATTTTCTCTTAGTTTCTAAAACCATATTTTCTATGGCTTCTCTACCTGCTTTATTGTATATTTTTGCTCGAGGTTTTGCAAATGATCCACTCTTTTAAATTTTGTTGTAGCCTTTCGAATATTTTTATGTCTGACTATCTCTTATCTGGCTTCAGAAAACCGATATTTTAGGACTAATATCGTAATTTTATCGAAATTCCGCCGTCAAACGCAAATTCTGATATGAAATTCGGATTCGGCGCGGTGTGCCTGTGTAAGTTTCGAATTGCCTATAGTATGTAAGCCAAACTAATTTCGAAATCACAGCTACCGAATTACTTGTAAATAAAGCAAACAAATTTTTATAATGTTTGTTTTGTATGATGTAAAGTTTCAGCAATTTAAATTTTTACCGTTACCAATTTAATTATTTGTTTATTTTTATTATTATCTTGGCAAACATTGCGAATTTTTGCGTTTCAAACGTAACTTAATGGGCTAAAATTAAATACTTATTGAGTCTATTTAAAATATTCGTAACTTTAAAACCACGACAAGGAAGTATTGCTATTTATTTACATATAAAACTGCTGCTTACGTCAAAGTAATGGAAATCATAAGGGTCATTCCAAAAAAATCAAACTATTTTGAATCTCAATTTAATTTAGCTAAATTCTGTTTAGATTTTTTTTAAAGTACACCACGTACTTCCGCAAATAAATGAAACTAGAAAACATATTTTCTCCCAGATCCCAATGCCCAAATGGGCACACGTATGTTTAATACACGTTTTTAAAACATCGTAGTCGTTGATTAAACGTTTTACGTTGAAATCTTCAACGTTACATTTGGTTGAAAATTTCAACGTTTAAATAAGACGTTCAAAATACGTTACTACTACACGCATTTTAACCACTAGTAGAAGAAAATACTGGAATAAAACGTTTTAGTAAGTACGTTTTTTTTCACAGATATGTAATAGCGTAAAAAACACGTTTATAATGTAAGGAGTTTTAACGACTCGCTAAAAGTAACGTTTGCGAAACGAAAAAGTTTAACGTTTTTTATTACTTGGTGATTCAAACGTTTTATTTAAAGAAAAATAAAACATATTTTTACAACGTTAAAGTAACTGTTGTTTCCAACTTACTAAATGTAAGGGAATTTTAAATCAGTAGGTGAAATAGATGGTAAAAGGTTACGTTTTTTAAACGTTTTTTTACGAATCAACGCATAAAATTCGGTTGTAAAATACTATATTTAAATAAAACCTATAAAATACGTTACTTCTACACACATTCCCAACCAGTAGTGGAAGGGATTACTGAAATAAAACGTTTTGATCAGAACGTTTATTTTACTGATATATTAACGTATAATACACGTTCATAATATGAGAATTATTATAATATAGCAATTTTATTTAAAGGAAAAACACGTTTTTATACAACGTTAAAATAACGTTTCTCTAGTCATCTATATTAATGGATAAAATTTGCTTGCCTACCACGTAGTTTGTTGCAGAAATTATTTCTAGATAGCGCCACATACAAACCACTAACAATAATTAGTCATGCTTTATCTTATACTCATGAATTTATAGAAAATAAATAGATTGTAATGTTCAAATTCTTTCAGGTAACATCGATTTATTTGGATGGATCTTATAACGATCAGATTAGATCATCATTCTGTGGCTGGGCCGAAATAGCATAAAATTTTTATGCTATCTGTTTAATAGGTTAAGCACCCACACTAGTTTTATGATAAAACCAGTGAGCGCTTAACGTATTAATTGTCTAGATGGCTCATCATGTAGCCCATCATAAATTGGAAAATGGCGATCTCCTGTTTAATTTCGTTTAATTATAACGTACATAATTAGTAAATATTTAACGTTAAACCTTCAATAAAACGTTGATGTTCTATGTTTACTTTCGTTTCGTAAATATTAACAATTAACGAATATTTAGCGTTTTCTTAATGTTATTTAATCGTTATCTATTATGTTTCAAAGGTCAGTAAAAACGTTTTTTCGCGCGACATTTTTTCGTTGAATCAACTCGTTTC
Source organism: Rutpela maculata (assembly GCA_936432065.2). Classification (NCBI taxonomy): domain Eukaryota; kingdom Metazoa; phylum Arthropoda; class Insecta; order Coleoptera; family Cerambycidae; genus Rutpela; species Rutpela maculata. Next base: position 142,914,326 of record OW386290.2, read on the forward strand.
TAAAAACCTTATTACAACGTGTGGTTTTCAATCCTTTTTTAACGTTTTTTAAACGTACGTGCCCACTGGATGAGTATTAGAAAAAAAAAACGAAAAGGATTAGTAACGCAGAGGAGGTTCCATAACGGAGGTGAGGATATTCAGGTGTGTACCATAGTATGGAAGGATATACCACGGGCGATTAAACAAGTGGCACCTTTAAAAAATATTATCTATAAAGCCTTTTAATGCAGGTCTAAAGAGTTTCAAGTGCCATTAAAAAAAACCTCAAAATTTCATACATTCTCACTTCCGTTACAAGTGTCTCGTTTCTGTGATTACAATACATATTATAATGGAGGTGAGATTGCAAAATTTTGTTTCATAATTTCACTTCCACATTCAGTGGAAGCATAGTATCGAAAAAATAATTATTGTTCAAAATGGCTTAGATTATATTTTGATCTAATTCCGTTGAAGGGTTGGGGGGTAAATTGGGGTAAATAGGCAAATCAAGCAAGTAAGAATCCATAAAATTGGTATTTAGTATCTATAAGAGAAGCTAAGGTCTCAAAAACATTTTTGACATTAGCCACCCTCGTTACCAACTCCCACCACATTACTAAAGGGGATGAAAAAAAATAAAATTGTCATTTAGTGTGTGTACAAGAACCAAAGGCCTCATTTTTTTTTTACTTTATCCACCCCCCACTACTACCACCTCAACCTACACTACCGATTTGGCATATCGTTTTATGGGTTTATCGGTTTTAGACGACTTCAAATATCATATTATTAAAGTTGCATAAACAATTATTTCCAAGTACAAATTTTGTTGTTGTGAGAGACTTGGATAGAAAATCTGGATGTGGAAGTAGTGATTCCTTGGGCAGTGGTTTTTAGTTACCTTTTTTCTTCGTGGTTCAATTTCTTACAACAATTTTCATGAACTTGAGAAATCTCAAATCAACTAGAACCTCTAAAAAATTTCTATGAGTTTAAAGAACAGTCCTCAACGTTACAACACTGTTCATCAAGTTCGAGATCCGGCTGGAATAAAAACAAATAACTGCCTTCATTTACGCCACCTGTTTTCTGCTATCCCACAAGAAAAAATCTGCCTGGTATATCATGTAGTTAAGTCAAACCGTACACTTCTTGTAATTTATCCCATAAACATATAATTTACAATATTCTAAACGCAAGCTAACTATTAATCGCCGTATATTTAAATCTAATCAACCTTCAACTGAATCAAACACATCAGTCGATCATTTTAGTGAATTTAAATACCAGTCTCTGACAGGTGCGACTTTAAATAGTGGTAATGAAACAGAATTTCTAGAGATTTCAGGATTTCCCTCCTTATTAGCGAAATCGACAAGAATTATTGTTCGTTGGATAAAAAAAATAATGAACACCTTTTTCATCGAAAATTTCGTCACGAAAAAGATCCATTTCACGAAAAGTGTCTAAGATATTATTTCAGACCAAAAAACCACAAGAAACTATAACAATACAAAACAATCGATTTTTTTTTAAATTTAAATAGCAACATAAACAAAAAGTCTAAAAAAATATGTTGCGTCATGAAAAGTGTTGTCTGCAGTCCACAAATTACATGGAATTTTTCAGATTTCTAACTGCAATTTAAATGACAGAAAAGTCGTAATAGGTCAGTCGGAACAGGCGGAATAAGGATCATATTACGAAATGTCGTTTATCAGCAATTTTATTTTTTTAAAGTATAGTCTGGGATGTTCAGAAACATATGTCAACTATCCGCACACGTGACAGGTGGAGCAACACACTTTAGAATTCAAAAAACATAAATTTTTTGCCATTTTTCTCTTTATTTGCAGCATAACTCGTAAATGAAGCATTGTTCGGAAAAATATCAAGAAGCAAAAACGTTGAAAAATTGATTTCGAACATTTTCTTACTCTTGACATTTTCCCGAAAAAATGCTTCGTTTAAGGGCTACAGATGAAAGAACAATAATGCTACTTTCAATTTTTTAATTTAAAAAAAAATATAAATATAATGATTCACTCAAAGAAATAGTATGGGTAAATTCAACAAAAAAAAAATGGTTAACAATATCGTTAATTTTGTTAAACCAAACTATATTGATGGTATTTTTAAACAAGAGGTGAAACTAGATAATAGTATATTTTATTTTTAACTATTATTGAATTGTAATTCTAACCCAGTATTAGTTCGCTGTATTATTGTACTTGGTAGACAAACCAATATTATTGTCGTCTTCTAGAAGTTCTAAAAGAATTACCATAAAATTTGCTTGCTTACCACGTAGTCTATTACAGAAATTATTCCCAGATGACGCCACATACAAATCACTGACAATAATCAATCATGCATTATCTTATACTCTTATGAATTTATAGAAAATTAATAACATGATTGTAATGTTCAAATTCTCTCAGGGATCATCGATATATTTGGATGGATCTTATAAACGATCTCTAATCTTTGGTTTGGGTGGTCTGATGTCTCAATACTGAGATTTTGGCTAACCAAAAAAAACTTCATCATACAATAAAGTGTAGATCAACCTAAAAATTATTTGGTGAACAAAAAACAAAGTCGTTGTACTATTTAATTGTAGACCAAATTGAAAATGGTTAGTTTCTTTGAGTGTTGGTGTGAAAAATATTTATGAAAAAAGTTTTAAACTCATTTCAAAAGAATAATAATATGTATTATACTCACTTAAAAAAAAACAAAAAATAGAAAAGTAGCATTGTTCTTTCGTCTGTAGCTCTTAAAAGAAGCATTTTTTGGGAAAATATCAAGAATAAGAAAATGTTCAATATCAGTTTTCTCAACTTTTTTATCGCTTAATATTTTTCCGAACAATGTTTCATTTCCGAGTTATATTGCAAATACAGCGAAAAATGGCAAAAAATTGACGTTTTTTGAATTGCAAAGTGTGTTGCCCCACCTGTCACGCGTGCGGATAGTTGGCATATGTTTTTGGACATCCCAAACTATATGATAAAAAAAAATTGCGTATAAACGACATTTCGCACAAAAAAGCTATTCCGAGTGGTCTATAAGGTTGCTATCAGAAAATGATAAAAAATAAACGCTTTTGAGACTTTGGCAACTGGTATAAATTTATAACTACCAACTGCACTGTTTCTTTTGTTATAATCATTATTTTAGAGAATTTTATGCTTAATCTTTTGTCGTAAGTATTTCGCTTAAGTTTTCAAGCTACTGACGAAGAAGTATAAAAAGTTCCTTTATTTTGGCAACATTTTTTCAAATGCTTTTGCTTTTTTGTTCCCCAATAACAAGTAGGCATATTTCTTGCATGCGCATGCGCTTTGAAATGTTTCTTCCAATATTTCATTTCTTGCTTAAAATATCTCATATTTATTATATCGTGTATGTTCACACAATGTTTAAAAAATAGAAATAAGGATGTTAGATACTCACTCAATTCATTCAGTAATTGATTTTCCAATCTCACCTGTACACCTTGACCCTGTTAATCTATTATAGATGCGTCTCTTACCTGAAACAAAGGAAAATATATAAATTTATACAGTAAAACTCAATCAAAAACCTAACAAATGCGCTGCTTGCAGAACAAATTTAAAAAATGTAAAATTTAGCGTCAATAATAATAATGAAATTGTTCTCATATCGTTGGGTAATGTGTAAATTGTTTTCTGTAGAGACTCACTCAAATATTTAGTATCTTATGTTATCAGCTTCCTGTGTTTGACTATAATAAAATTTTAACACATTTTTTTAAAGTATTCGCGGTAAAGTTTTTAACAATGAAGCGCATTTTGTAGACTGGTACGTGAATTTTAATCTTTACTTTACTATATCCCTCCTTGTAGTTTTGTTCAAAATCATTAGAGTGATATATTATGTCAACATACTTATATGCTAAAATCTAGCTGCCATCCCTAAACGATCTTTGAGACAAATTACCCCATCTAATTTTTTGATCCAGAGAAATCTAGCCTTCAGATTTTTGACAAATGTCTAGTAAAGAAACATCCAATTGTTTGCTACATTCTCTAGAGAAACCCAACAACTGCAACTCGACCCATTACTGATAATACGACAAATATTACTATAAATCTAGCAGCAACATCCATCTTCAAGATTTGTTATGCCTCATAGATTTAATCATGATTCTTGTTGGAATCGAGTTCAGTAATTCACTTGTTTAGTGCTTGTATATGCGACCCAGCCAGTGTCTTGAATGCGGTAGCACAGCCTTGCTTTCCCCCTGAGGAATTGCTTAGGTAAGGTTCGACAAAAAGTGACCGGCCCCAAGCAGATACAAACGTCAGTGGGTTTATCTTCTGCTATTCCAGTACGTATCCAGCGCATAAGGATGGAAAATTTTTCGGATTCAACTCTTATGTTAGTTATCTCGTCTTTAAATCAAAATGATTCAAACAATGATTTTTTTTTATCCATTTTTTTAATATACTATTTGGTCAAATTCCAAATATGTTACGCAGCGGCGGATATGGGGTAAGGTCAACCGGCCCGGGAAAGCAATCAGCACCAGCCCGTCGGGAATTCTCCTGCCCTCCCAGCCGGCCCATCCGTCCCTGATTTTACGACCTTTTATTTTATAATACAGCTAATAAATTTTAAGAGGGAGCAAGGCGATCAAATCAGAGGGAAGCAGGCGGCAATGAGCCAATGTGAAGAGAGATCTTCGTAATAAACAAATTTCAGCTAAAAACTTTCTTCAATAGAAGTGTAGTATTCATTTACTTATAAGAATATCTTTTATTCAGTTTAATAACGCCAGCTCAGGATGAACTCCACATCAACGACGAGTGCCAGTTCGGCTTCAGGCGGAGCAGGGGCACTGTGCAGCAGGTCGTCAGGATCGTGAATGACGTCAAGGTGCAATTCAACCTCGGGAAGAGCACCGTCATGGTGCTCCTCGATGTTGAGAAGGCCTTCGATACCGTATGGATCCCAGGGCTTCTTCACAAAATGAACGCACTGGACTTCCCCATAAACATAAACACACCACAGATAGTAGACAACCCCCAAATCCAAAGCCAAGGCTGTCCGGAAGGGGGTTACACATTCGGAAAAACGCAGACATACATCCACACCCAGCGGTGTTGTCAATACCGGAGCTGGGGGTCGAACCCAGAGCGCGGTAGCGAGTCGATCAGAGTATTCGCCACTCAATACGCCTTAACCGATTGAGCTACCGTGCCGGTAGCACATAACGAAACTTATTCACTCTTTCCTGACAGGTAGATCACTGCAGGTCAGGGTGAATAACAAACTATCAAGACGGTGGGACATTCGCGCGGGCGTCCCCCAGTGGTCGTGCCTGTCACCAAAGCTGTACAACTTATACGTCTCTGACTTTCCGGAGTTCCCGAATACTAACCTTGCCAAGTACGCCGACGACACGGCCATGTACGCGCATTCACACAATGCTCAAGCGGCTAATATGCTGCTGAAAGCGCACATGGCCCGTGCCACGGCGTATTACGACAAGTGGAAGATTCGGATCAACGCCGAGAAGTCCGAGTCGATCCTCTTCACGCGCCGGTTCAGAGAACTGCATATTGACGCCAATTTCGATCGAGGGACAGCAAATTCCAATCAAACGGTGGGTGAAGTATCTGGGGGTTAACTTAGACAAACGGCTGACGTTTAACATACATATTAACGAAACAATACGCAAGGTCTACTCCATGTCCAGGAGTCTGTACCTGCTCCTGGCTAGGGGTAGCGGACTCAACAGGATAAATAAGAAATTGTTGTACACGATGGTTATCAGGTGGTGCAGCATTCCGGCTACGACAATGCGAAAACTCAAAGTTCTTGAACACAAATTTATGCGCCTCATTTCTGATTCTGGCAGGTACACCTCCCTCAGAGATCTATACGCACGTTGTCACGACATAACCCCACTAGCGGACTACGTTCAAGAAATCTCCCAAAAATTTTACACCTTCAAACTGAGCAATAGTCCGCTAACCAGCAACATAACTCAAATCAGAATCCATAATGCCCCATTCCAGATCAAACACCCCCTACCATACCAAGCGTTGCCTATCTTCCGGCAACCTCTTCCCTAACCATACTTTCCTACTACCATTTCCCCATCTTTGATCTTTCCTCAACTTTATCTTTCCAATCCTTTCTATTCTCTTTCTGTATGTTCTATTTTTGTTCCTTTTTTATTCTGTTTGTTCTTTTTGTCATCAAAAATTCCATTTTGGCCGATGAATCTCTAAAAAATTTTAACATTTTAAACCCTATCCTTTTCCTCCACATTTTCCTGGCGTCAGGGAGACCACCAGGTCGGCAGTTCTCATACGGGTTTTTTCGTTTAGCTTTTTACCCGAGTCAGCAGCCAAAATTTATTTTGTGTTATAACCAGTTACTAGTTCTAAGTTTTATATGTATTAGTTTTAGGCAGCATTATTTTCAAAGGTATTATTAATTTTAAACCCACGCTAGGTGGGTAGGAATTTTAATTGTTCTTTTTACCATTGTTGCCAAGCCGAACCGAACCTGACCCGCCCAGCCCTACAATCACCACGGCGCGTAGCGCTGACTCCGGGTCAGGTTTCGGGGAGGCGCATATGTATATATAAATATTACTAAATTTTATTTGCTTGCATCATGTAACTAACATAACCTTAAATTTTAAGTTTTTCAAGTTTATTTTCATTTTTAATGTTTGTATACGCATTTTTAGCTTGGAGCCGTACAGGTCAGATTTCCAACTTACAAAAAGAGTCCTATTTTATTAAGACAAAGTATTTAGAACTTCATAAACATTACACTGAACTAGATTTTAGTTCGAAATACGAGAACCAGGCAGAAATTTTAATAATAGCTGCGTAATACTCTTAAATCTTAAGAAACACATATTTTTGAGGTTAGTTATGACGTCACGTGCAGATGGCCTATAATAGCCACACCACCTACCCTTCGCCACACTTCAGCTTTAACTTTACCGATGAAACTTTGTGATTGGCGTTGTCTCCTCTTAAGATTTTTGATAGTTTGCAAAAGTCTTTGAAATCATTATGGGCAGACGACTGTCAATATTCCTACTAAAAAGAATATACTAATAAATACAGGAAGATAAACTGCCACAGCTATTTTCAGTTTTTTAAATCACTTACTGAAAGCAGTAGATGAGAAAAATATTTGCTTCAGATATTTTTCTAGATTTGCCTTCGATTGTCACTACTGGCAAAATTAGAAAATTATGGAATACGTGGTCTAGCCTAGAGCTGGTTCCAATTTTATTTACTGTGTATAGTATAAAAGGTTACGATTTCAAAACAGAGAACTACAGGGAAGTCCAGATCGTCATCAAAACTCATTACGATAGGAGTACCACAAGGCAGTGTATCAGGGCCTTTACTTTTCTTCTCTATATAAATCAATGTCGGTATGTGTAAAACAAGATGTTTAAAACATTGTACTGTGTTTTAAAAATATGTTTAAAACACAATTTAAAACGCAGTGCGATGTTTTTAAACAAATCTATTATTTTGGAGTTTGAAGTGCCGATGATGGTCCATTCTGATATAAACAGTAAACACATTCACAAAAAATAGCCTCTGTAGTCTTACTCATATGAGTCAAATGGTCAGTGGTCACATGCATTAAACTGAGCATTTTATTTGTAGAGTGCTGTAAAATTCGTTTAAGAGCGCGCCATCTGCCGTCAAGTAGTAATACCAGACACAGTAACTTGGCACCATTTAATTTTGGTTGAATAGAGTTTTAAACACACCATTTAAAACATCAAAAACAACTGTTTAAAACAAAAAAAAAACGGTTTTTTTTTTGTTTAAAATGAAAAAAAAAAAAACTGATTTTTTTTTTCAACCCTGGTATAAATGAACTGACAAATACTGGAGACCGTAAGCCATTTTTTTTTAAACCAATTGTGCAGATGATTCTAATAACTGGAAATAATTTTGAAGAGATTTTTTTTGTAGACCTGTGTAATTGAACCACTTTGTTTCTATTTATTATTATTATTATGATTTATTTATTATTTTAGATGTGAATTGTTAGTCTTAATGTGTTTGGATATACTTAGTAGATAGATATAGATTATTTATGACATGACATATTACACAATTGTAAATTGTCTCTGGTCCAATATAAATCTATATATGTCTATGTAGATTTGCCTCTTTTCAATCTTTCAGAAGTATTAAAAATGGGCAGCTATTGAAAGTGGCTGGAATTTCCCCATCAAACTTGAAAACTTCAAGTATTTTAAAAAGGAGCATGTAGGCATTTCTCTAAATCAATTAAAAAAAAAATCGATAAAAAAACCTCTTTTTAATTTCCTTAAAATAAGTCATGATTTTTATAAACTCTGGTAACAGAAAATGATAATACGGGAGAGCGAAAAAATGGAGTGTATAACTTTACTTGCGGCTTTTTTGTTCAAAGCGGCGCGGCCCCGCCACGTTAGTCGAAAGCTCTAACAACGAACAAAACCCGCGGAGGAGGTGCCTTTACTTTTACGTAGAACCCGCTTGCTCGAGCCCGTCCTCAGTTTATGGCGAAGAAAACAACCAGTTCGACTTCCTGCTTAAACTTGGTTTATGTTGTTCTGTTTTTGCCATTAAGTCGTTAATATGTCCAAAGATTTATTAAATGAGTTTTTTGTTAAATGGCCTGGATACTGCAACTCATTTTATGGCAGAACTTGCTAGATGTTCGCCGTAATTGTTTCTATAAATCTTCCTGGGGAACGTTAAAGTTTTTATGTGTTCCGCAGGGGTCATGGCTCGGTCCACATTACGAAGGTAACTTATTTCATAACTATCATCTTCTGTACCTCGAAGCAGCGACAGGGGTTCTAAGTGTTGTATATTGCTCAGAAGATTTATAGAAATAGGTAGAAATAATAATGAAAGAAAACTTTGTAGACGACAAAAAGCAAGTGGGGAAAATTATTAGTACAGTCGATAGGTAGATATCCGCATAAGTGCGGGAGTTTTGAAACTTTGGGAATTTGTAGATTTCAGTGACCTGAAAGAAATAAGAAAAAAATGCAAATGTGATATATAAATGTGCCATATTGAAAAAATGACGCACAAAAACAGTTTCTTTGAAATATCTCGCTTCGGGTGCCTCATACGGCAAAAAATCGTATGCAAATAAAAGACCATTAAATTTTCCAAAATATGTCCTATATATTTTTTCGTTAAACTGAATTGTTTCGGTGCAGCAGCCGATCGAATAGTCCAATCTATGAATGCCCAAAAGGGGATTGTAGAGAACATTTTGGAGAGGAGAATTTTTCTCTTCAGAGATGTGTTGGGGGTAGTCAGGAAGTAAACATACTAAAAGTCCCCGCCCCTAGCCCCGCCGCTTCAGGGGGGGGGGGGCGGTGAAAAGGTTCCTTTTTTCGATTCATCGCTTATAACTCGGAAACGATGCGTCGTATGGGAAAAGGTAATCTATGCAAAATTAAACGTAATTAAATTTTCCACAAGAATAACGGTTTACCAAGGTCTGCTAATAAATCAGTCACAAAACAATCTTTATTTTACAACACTGGACGTATTTACTAACGTAATATTTTGTCGAAATCTATACATTTCCTTAAATATACAGTGTGACTCACTTAAAATTAAGATACCCTTATAACTTTTTCATTTTATTTCCGATTTGAATCAAAGGACCCCGCAATAATCTTATGGAAATTGGGTTTTGGTCAAATCGTCTGAATTTTGGATATGTTTTAGGTTTCGTCATCCCAAGCAAAAGCCTCAATGGGCACAAAGCTCGAAAATCAATACTTTGGCTGCTACGGAGCTTGAAAGCTCCACCACAGATTTATTTATTCGTGCAGTCTTTATAGATTTTTAAATAACTTATTTTTTCGATTTTAATGTCTAGGTTTATGTTTTTGAGGTTGCTGAATTCAAATCCGATGTCAAATTGTCCAAATTGACACTCGGGCTGTCAATTAGCTGTCAAAGTGCCTTAACAAAGTGCAAATCTTATTTTTATGTTATGAGTTTATGCTGTTTAGGTAACTCAGTTCATGTATGATGTGAATACAATAATTCGACAATTGGCAGCTGTCAACAGGCTGTCAAAGTGCAAATCTTATTTTTTTTGTTATGACTTTATGCTTTTTAGGTAACTCAGTTCATACATGATGTGAATACAATAATTCGACAATTGGCAGCTGTCAACAGGCTGTCAGCTAGCTGTCAAAGTGCAATAACAAAGTGCAAATCTTATTTTTTTGTTATGACTTTATGCTTTTTAGAGTTAATCCACGACTAGCCTGTTTCTTGAGGCGTTTTTGGTGCTTGATGTCCAAGGTCCAGGTCCACTTAACTAAACCCCCATGTTTTTTCAAAAACTGGAATTTGTGTAGAGAATTTCGTTGTCTATTTAAAATAAGTGGGATGCAATGTTGCTCAAACCAATTTTGAGTATAATGGGTATAATAAAATTAATAGGTACTTTTTTTTTTTAAATATCGTATATCAGAGTTGGGATGTTTAAAACAAAATGTTTTAAACAAGAGGTTTAAAACATGTGTTAAAAAATCTAGTCTTTATAGTTTTGTGACTTCTACATAGTTTTTCCGATATGACGACGTCATAGTTACCAGTGGGACGACCTTAATGTTTTTAGAACTTAAAGGTGACAAACGATGGTAGCAGCGACCAACTCATGTCACCGAAATATTACTTCAAAGCTGAAATCACTTTCAAGTAGCTTTGATAGTTGCCGCGACTTTCTGGGGATCTTCACTAACTGTTTAAAGTAGTGGAACCTGTCAGTAATATTTATTAGTGCTAAAGACGTTATTACTATCTGCAGAACTAAACTTTACTGTGCCCGGCTACTACAAAGTTCCTGTCACCTTTTAAATTCATCATGACATACATTTTACCAACTAGTTCAATATGTTGACAATAGATGAGAAATGTACATATGTTGGTACACCAAACCCAATCTATTTATATATTTATTATCCTATACCAATTTTTTTCTAGATTTTATAAAAAACTATACATACAACAAACCAAAACAGCATGCGACAGGTGATAGGTGTATCTGTAAAGTTAGTTAGATTCTAGACCGAAAGTGTTCAGAATCAACTTCAGGAAAAATATAACTATGAAGTGGCCACGGGAACTTTGAATAGGCAATTTGCGGTGTCACAACTTTACTGCGACTTTAAAGTGAAGCTACAGTCCCATTCGGTGATTTGTAATAAATATAAGTTTAAAGTTACATATTTGCAATTCCCGTCACTATCGTCAAGCAGCAATTACTTTCTAGTCCCATTTCTCAGTTAAAACGACTTTAAACTGACTTTTTCTGAAATACGTGATTTTGATGGCTAAAAGGACCCCGCAGAATTCTTATGGGAAATAGCTTTCAGTCAAACAATGTGTAGAACAACAGTTCTCAAGGGCACTAAGTCCTAAAAACTCATGATATATATAGCTCAGAGATATGCAGCAGAATACACGTAAAGTCCAACTTCAGAAGGCCCTAGTGCCCTTGAGAACTTTTGTTCTACACATCAAGAACTACCAGAATCCAGAGTTTGATCGAAAGCCATTTCCCATAAGGATTCTGCGGGGTCTTTTAACGCTCTAAGTTTGCAATTACATGATTTTATACCCGATCATAGGTAACGAGATATTTTGGAAACTATTTTTTTATAACTCAATAGGTTGCAATTATTAGTACAGAATGGTTTCAGTGTCAGAAATTGCAGAACATTTAGTGCTATCATTAGCAGAGATTTCAACCAACAAGAAAAGTTCCAACAAAAACATCAGTAGAATCATAGAAACCACATACCCATAAAAAATTATAACATATTTTTCTTTCAACCGGATATAGGAGCTTGGCAGTATAAATACATTAAATATATGACTACGGCATCTAAACAATAAAGGCAACCAAATATTTACCCATCAAACAAAAAAAATAAACATTACGCGAACCTTGAAGTTCTAAAAAAAAGTCGGGATGTAATGAATTCCAGCCACGAAAAAAAGTTATAAAAATTAAAATTAAACAAACTACTCAAATTAAAAAAACATCTCGGTCACATAAATCTAATCCAACAAGTATCCCGAGAATGTAGCAAAATTGCTGGGATATTTACTTCGTGAGAGCATCGATCGGTTGGGAAATAATTTATAGTTCGATTTAAGGTGAAAATACAGGCTTTCTGCCAAAATTATTTGGCGTACTCGTTGATAATTCTCGGAGGGATTGGCCATTATATATTCGCAGGGGACTCCTAAAGCGGTCGAAATTCTTTAATAAATTTCCACAGCAGCATGAAAAACTTTCCTATGAAATATTGTCAATATTTCATTTTACAAAAAAAATTGGTTATTATTTACGTTCCTCTCCGAGACCATTTCGATCTGTGTTGATTAACTAACAAAGCTTGCAGTCCGAGCACCGCTGATTGCAGAGATTATTTTTGTTTTTGCATGTACAAGGCCCAACTTACAATTTAGCCAAATTTCAGCTCTTAATATTGAACCGTTTTCGAGTAAAAAATAGAAAATTTTCGAAACTAATTTTTATCTATTGAAAGGCATAACCAGTTCAAATAAAATTTTAACCAATTATAGATACTACCACAACATAAACGTGGAATAAACTGGAACAGAATCTGGAAACGGAAACATTGAAAAAAAAATTCATGAATTTTCCTGAATTTTTTTTAACCCTTGTAATAGTTTCGGCACGACTACAAAATTTTTTTTGTAGAATCTTGGGATGGTTTCTAACTACACATAATTAATTCCACATCCAGTGGTAGTAAAGTAACGACAAAATTTTTATTGTTCAAATAGGCTTAGAATTATTTTTACAATTAATTATTTTTTATTTATTTGCTTTTATCATGACTAAATTTAAATAAATGATTTAAGCATTTTCAATATATTTTTTTTCTTTAAAATGCTAGGGATCCTATCATGTAATTCAATACTTCGTCAGTATTAGCTAGAAGAATAGTTGTTTTGATTGATTCTCCAATAATGAGTGTTTTAAAGCATTTACCTAACTAGTATATTAGCGTGCCCAGATTAGGGCAACAATATACAGAAAGTAGGTATTTTCCTAATAAATAATAAAGTGTGTAAGTTGTGATTTGCATAATACCTAAATAATATTCTCTAGGCTTAGAATGTCATGAAACGTCAAGATTTTCAGTTTGACCGAAAACAAAATTTCTGTCTGTCTGTAACTTTTTTGTGCGCACGTTTACTCTGGAACCGTTTAAAATATTGACTTGAAATTTGGTACACATTGTACTTTAATGAGATCTGGAACTAGATTATATTTTCATCTTGTTCCGTCAAAGGGTTGGGAGGTAAATTGGGGTAAATGGGTAAATCAAGCAGGTAAGAGTCCATAAAATTGGTATTGAGTATAGAAGCTAAGATCTCAAAAAAATTTTTGGCATTAGCCACCCCCACCCTATTATTAAAAGGGATGAAAAAAATTGTGATTTAGTGTATGTACAAAAACCAGAAACCTCAAAATATTTTTTTACTTCATCCACCCCCACTACCACCCCCACACCACTACCGATGTGGGGAATCGTTTTATGGGTTTTGGAGGATTTCAAATATTATATTATTAAAGTTCCATAAACAATTATTTCCACATACAAAGTTTTTCGTTGTGAGTGACTTGGATAGACAATCTGGATGTGGAAGTAGTGATTCCTTGAGCAGCGGTTTTTTACTAAAGCGATCAAATGGGCATTTGGCACTTGAAAAATAAAATTTCCTTTTTTACAGTAACCAACGACAAGAATCTTATTTATTTGAATCCATATATATTTCAAGGTAATCACACACATCAGATTACTTATCAGATCTATCCACACAATCGTGTTTGTCATACAAAGAAGAATTTAATTCCAAACTTTCAAGTTTTCAAACGGATAATGCTGCAAACATGGCCAATAATCCACTGCATTTAGGATTTTTCTTCAGACCAATTCATACAAAAGCAAATGTTGGTTTTCCAGGTAGGTTCGGGTGTCCTTAATAAGGTCTCAAAAGTCCCCGAAGTGGGAGTGTAAGGATAAAATTTGGCAACGCTGTAAAGGGCTAAAATCGTGCTCGGAAACGAATTTTTCGAGTTATCTCGGTTTTCATTGCCTCTACGACAAAAATACATTAGGCCAAAAAGAAAGCTATGGAAATTCTCTATAAAAAAAGATAGATGGTCTTTTTTCGTATACGCAATAGTTTTCTTGAAAATCTTGCATTGAATTTGAACTTATGGGATATTATGGATAATTTAAGTACTCTAGTCCACACCACCCTTAGGGTTGAGTACTAGACGCGTTTTTTTATGTGGTTTCCCCAGTAGGCCTAATCCACGACTGTCATACTTATTAAAATGTTGTCAAATTAATAATTTCCTTCTTGTCTGTTTTTTCCTTCTATAAATTCATCGATTTGTTCGAGGAAATCCGAGTCAATCTGAAAACTTTCAGTCTCTGCTTCAGTGATGGCTTCTATTTCTGACGAGTTTTCAATCGGTTCAGCATTCAAGCAAGATTTTCCATGACAGTTGCCGCAAATCGGTGAGCAATTAGGTCTCAACCTTCGACAGCCACACAATGGTCCACAACCTTTCATATATATCAGACAATCATCTTCAGAAGGCAATCAGGCGCAGGAAGTTGGGATGTTGCTTGTGGCCACAATATGGTATCTTTCAACATCCATCCCCACTCTTTAGGATTCAATACATTACCCAACCATTTCTGTACTTGAAAATAAACACGAAATAGATACTGTTGAGCTGCGTCATAAGTGGGTGGTAATGAATTCAATTTCACTGGTTTGCTTTTGCTCACAGCTTTAATAAAGCAAGAATACCCATAGTTATCGATGGAAACTTCTTTAACTGGAGCGTTATAGATTACGAGGAAAAATTTTATTCCATTCGAAGTAACTATGTCAGGAGAAGTACCAGTCTTGCTGAAAACTTCAGCCACAAGTTTCAAGTCCTGCCGTTTTTTCATCACTTTCAAAACTGCAGTCTTGCCTTTATTAAACAGAGCAGATGTAGTGTCACACCTAGAGAATGCGTGCAGAAACAATATGGAGATCTCGAATATCTTTATGGTGATCAAAGCTTCGTGAAGAATACATTTTTCGTTGGACGTTCCCTCTGCCTGGTTTGAGGAGAAAAATTTCTTTATTAATAGGTGAACGAGCAGTTAAAATTATAAGAAGATCCACATCTTCCCCAACCACAACCGTAGTATTTTTACATGATCCCTCGAGCGCTGTTTCGACTATCAAAATGTCAGCATCATCTTCAGTATGTCTAACAATATAATTATTTGCCTCAAACTTTTCTGTCAACATCGAAATCAATCTGGTTTTATTTTTATTATTGGAAAGGAGCTTCTCTTGGCTTAGAGTTGCAGCCATCTGCTCATCAAAGTAGATGTCAACAGATGAAGCTTTTGAGGACCGGCGAAGCTGCTCCATAGCCTTCACATTGTTGCTAATATTTTCATAACCATCAAAAACAATAATAGAGTTCGAGCCAAAATGATTTTGCACATAATTAACATATGCTTGGCAAATAGCACCGTAGGTTTCATGTTGATGCCATATAACTGGGTGCAAGAGAAGTCCCCCATCAACGATATAAGTGGCATTTTGGAGATCTGGTTCAGATTCAGATGGCTGGAAATTGTCATAGAAAGTTGACTTGTTCGTCTTGCGCATACCAACTTCGTCAAAGAGTGACACCGGATACGGAGCTAATTCATACTCCAAGTAGGTGCGAAGCTCTTCATTTGTTCTCTTCAGGACGTAATTCTTTGAAACAACAATAATGGCTCAATGGTCATTGTGGTATCATGGACTTTAACATTGCTATTGACAGTTAATAGTGGAAGCACTCTATCTGCACATGAGAATTTAGTATCATAGAAATTGTTGCCAATTTTTTTCTCCATTGCAGCTAGGGATTGCAATTTACCGGAAGTTTTAATAACCGGTAAATCGGTAAATAAAAATGTAAATAACCGGTTAACCGGTATTTACCGGTAATTTTTAGAATGGATGATTAGGGTGGCGAAAATGGCAATTGTCTTTTTCCATATACAAAATTATCTAAATTTAACAAAAACATTTTTATATACGTACTTATATGTGATATAATGAACAAACAAAAGGTTTTTTATCAACAGTAAAATCACAAGAGCTTTTTTTCATTGGATAAATTTCTCTTTGTAATAAAATCATTTTGCCAATCAGTGATTTTATAAGAAGAACTGACATGAACAAATCGCGAGACCGGAGGTCGAATGATTTTGTCAAATGTCAGTTTTTTGAGCAAAATTACTGATTGGCAAAATTTTGAGTTAAAAAGAAATTTATCCATAAAAGAAAAGCTCGGCAAGATAAATTAACGACAGAATATGAATGTGAACGAACAACAATAATTTATTAAAAATAATTATAATTTTCCCAAAACGACTCATATCGTACAGTATAGTTTCCACAATACTTAAAAATTATAGCTGACAGTACAGATTTCAAAGTGACGTGCGACTACTAGGTGTACTCTGCTTTTGAGGAACAGGCATTTTTATCGGTGATAAAAAACGATGCACCTTTTTTATTGCTGTCAAAGTGACAAAAATGTGACTTTTTTATATAGGAGTTAATTTATTAAAAAGAAAAAATATAAATGAAATAAATTTAAATAACTAATTATTCTGTAAATAACAAAAATATCCACTTAAATAACAAAAATTATAAACATAAACTCAAATAGGGCATTTACTGAATACCTAATCTCAAAATACAATATTTTTTAAAAATAGCCTGTTAAAACGGTTAGTTTTTCAAAGCTATATATGTTAGTCGTCGGATATTTGTGCATAGAATACCATCAGCTGAAAATGCCCTTCCTCAATCGATATTGGTGGGTCGATAAGTTAATAAGAATTGGTAATAACATACTTCTAAATGTATTCCACGGATATTTGCGGTAGTGAAATATTCAATTTTCTGTCGTAAGATATTGTCAATGTCTCTCTTGTATTTCTTAGGGCTTGGTGTTTGGAGTTTACTTTTTATAATATTATTTATTTATTGTTAGAAGTGCTCGGTGTTGGGACAGTCACTCTGTATTTAGTGAATACTAGTCACTGACATAAATAGAAACGTTGAATACGTGACATATCGTAAGTTCAGAATTTACCGAAATAACCGGTAAAAAATTAAAATTACCGGTAATTATCATCATGTATTTTTTGTCCTAATAACCGGTTAACCGGTTAACCGGTAATGCAATCCCTAATTGCAGCAGTTCCAATCCTATGAGCATCATGATTTTTTGATTTTAGGTATGACTTACTGGAATTTTTCAAGAAAACTATTGCGTATACGAAAAAAGACCCTCTATCTTTTTTTATAGAGAATTTCCATAGCTTTCTTTTTGGCTTAATGTATTTTTGTCGTAGAGGCAATGCAAACCGAGATATCTCGAAAAATTCGTTTCCGAGCACGATTTTAGCCCTTTACAGCGCTGCTAAATTTTATCCTTACACTCCCACTTCGGGGAGTTTTGAGACCTTATCAAGGATACCCGAACCTACCTGGAAAACCAACATTTGCTTTTGTATAAATTGGTCTGAAGATGCGGCTCATTTTTCACTAAATGCAGTGGATTACAAAGATATAGCTCAGTGCATATTTTGCATTTACTGTATAAGGATTTCGAAATAAAGGACAAGTAGTGTGAAGTACACTAGAAATAAGTACTTCATCACTACCAAATATAAGGAAGCAGATGTTAATGATAATGGTCCTTCTTCATGAAGTTCGATGACATTGGATTGCATTGAAGTTTATATATACGAGCAGAACAAGATGTTAATAACGAAGAAAGTAAAAATACAACAGATTCTGTGTAGTCTATGATAAAGTGTATAATATTGGTTTAAAAAATAATGTCAAAAATTATCTGAGTCTTAAAGACAATAACAGTTGGACTAGATAAATTACAAATAAATGCATTTTTACATGATGCCGAAGAGGTCTATAAAAAGTTAGAACAGTACTTGGAAGACCTTACACTGCAGCAAATAATTTTCTTTATCCACAACTCTCGTATAATCGTTGCATTATACATTTAAAAATTGACAAATAATGGAAGAGAAAAGAACGAAAAATAAGGAATACTGGCTTGCTACAGCTTATCATCAAACTGGAAAGTGATTGAAAACAAGATTTAATCATGCCAACCCTGATTCGAACTGAACTATCTCGTATATTGACAAAAACTTACTAACATTTATATTTTAAGAAATCGGCATTCAAAAATCTCTCCTTGCAGGCCCCTCGCGAAAATATTAAGCCTTTTAAAATCCGCAAAAAAGTGCGTGATAACTAAATAGATCTTATTTGTTGTTATCCTTATCGCGCGGTTATTTGTCTAGATGAGATACCAATTTTGATGAAATAATAATGGAGATAAGTGAGTGTAAGTGAAATAAATTTAGATGCCAAAACAAATATTTATGTAGTAGGCATAATTCTGTAGTGTGTACTCAACAAAGATAACTTTCGGAGAGGAATACCATCAACGCGTTGATGTAGTAGGTCAGTATGGTTATCGCCTTATCTGCGATTAAAAATAATAACATGTAGGATGAAAACACAATTCTGGGAATTTACATTTTTATACATTTACGCGTAGTTGAAACGCAAAAAATACACTTATAGACTAATCAGTGAGTAGTTGAAACATGCAAAAATTAGATATTAATATTTTATTTTATGTACTAGTTGTTATTGAGCAAAGTATAGTTCGGGTACTAGAGGTGGCTTCTCTGGAAACTCAATTTTTATACTTAGCATAGATAGAATCATGCAAAATTGGTGCAATAACTAATTCGCAGAGAAAAAACGTGTGTTATTTTCACTTCTCTTCATGATTCTCCTAGAATGAAACAATTTAGTAAAGTATATGAAGGATTGACGAAGAGTCAAATTAAGGATCAAAATAGGTGAATAAGTAATTCTCGAGCTACAGCAATTTTATCGTTTTAATTTGCTGTAGGTATAATAATAAGAGCTTTGAGCAGTTTTGTATTAAATCCGTCCATGGCTTCTTGTAAAATTTTAACAATTTATTTTTCAACACAGAAATTTTCTACTATTTTCCTTATTATCTCAGGTCGTAATAATCGTATCGCAAAAATAAAAATCCAAACGCCATAAAATTATGAATAAGACTAGGAATAAGACTATATATGTAAAAAAAATAAAAACCATCAAAAATTGCCTTTTTTGACAGTTTAAGAAATATAATGTAATAATTCATCGATTTTAATGGAAGCTGGCGTAACTATGCCCTTTATTAAACTAAACATCCGTGCCAAATTTTAGCTCACAATATTTATTTAAATTGGCAAAAACCAATAATTTCGAAATTTCCATCGCATTTTGTTTAAGTGCATCGAATCGTAGATGGACTTTTTTTAACTGTAGGTTTTTACATGTACTTTAAAATAGTGTTTAGGAATTTTTTTTTTAAACAAACCAATTTTTTGGAATTTAATTGTAATTATGGATATTGCACGTATAAACAATTTCAAATAACTACGTGAATTTTTTGTGAAACCAAAAACGATAAGCGAATTATGAATGTATATGAAATAACCAACTTTAAAAAAAAAAAGAATGATGATGCTCTACTTGTATTTCAATCCGTGAAACATTAGTTTTCGCGTTTTAGTCGATTAGAAATAAACATATTGATATTTTTTCTTGAAATCTGGGCAGATTGTTCCAAAATGCTTATATTTCTCTCTCTGCTAGTTGAAAATAATCAAAAACTAAAATGTTTAAAATTACATCGCAAAAAGCACAAAACAAAGCACATAACAAAATATAATTTGTTAAGTGTTTATTCATCAAAAATTCAACAAACTTTGTTTTTTCATAATATTTCCGGCTTTTGTCATATCTGACTTTCTGTTTCTTTTTAAAATGTTTGTGTTTTGTGTTTATTTTTAATTTTTAATCTAGGTAAATTGTTCGGTGCCACTGAATTGCGCTCACATCCCTAATGAACTCCTAATTTGACACTCGAACTGCGCTCACTTTGGTTCAGTGTTATAGACTTCACGTTTTCAAGACATGTAAATTTTCATTTTTAGTTAAGATAACACAATTTTTCCAAATTTATCTCATATGTAAAACAACACTTCGTATAACTATTGTTTATTGGTTGGATATATTTTTAAAAAAAGTAAACATTAGACAGTCATAACAACATAAAAATATTAAATTTTATTGAGATCGTACGCTTAACAAGCAACCACGATAAAAGACGTGATGCTGTTAGACGTACCATGAAGCAAAGGGAGACCGAGCAAAACCTATAGTAATGTTTATTATGACTTGTGGTATCTATTCTCATATGTAAAACAACTCTTCTTATAATGATTGTTTATCTCACAGAGATGGGTGATAGGCAGGGTTCAAATTACATCCACCATGTTGGGTCCGCCATATTAGATGCACGATATTGGATCCTCCATATTGGACACGCCATATTGATTCGGTTAGGTCCGGTTCACTTTTAAACTTTGAATGAAATGATTCACATACATTTGTGGTCCCTAAAATACTTGCTGCTCTTGTCGATGGAAATACTTTCGATATAATTTTCCACTAAAAAATATATAAACTGATCCACTCGACTGTCTTGTGGTTTTCGCTCATAAAATCTTAGTTAGTTTGTTAGTTATTCCTTAATTTTTCTGTATCCCAATAAAAAACACAGAAAAATTAAGAAAATGCCACAACCAACATTTAGACAATATTTAGTTATTCCTACTTTTAGTACCTGGGAGCAGTGAGCCCAGTTCAGTATGGGAATAAAGTACCTGATTTTAATGTGAGCGCAATTCGAGTGTGACCCTCATTAATGTGTGCGCAATTCGAGTGTCCCCAAATTGTTTCAATGTTTAATAATGTATAATATTGTTTCTATGTTTATTTCTATGTTTAATAAAATAATTCAAGACAAGATTGAATATTTGCCATGTGTTATCTAAAGTACGAAATAGTGTTTGTAATTGAGCCACAGCTATAGCTCTTCTTTTTTCTTCCTCATTTAGTAATATCAACATCAGATACTAAATGAGGAAGAAAAAAGAAAAGCTACTCCGTCCAATCCATTTGTTTGAAAAATTGTCATTAAGGCACCTACGTACAGCAACCCAATAATGTATACAAGAACTATTTATTTAAGGAAAAACTTCTCTTTTTTCTTCCTCATTTAGTATTGTAATTCTGAACAAGTTTCATTAACAAAATTTTCCTATTAAAAAATGCCTAACTTGATATTTTTGTACCGCAGGTGGCTTTGCATTTGTAGGAGGCGAATGTTTTTCTGGTTAAAGAATCACCTTATCGATATTTTCTTAACAACAAAGTTTGAACTAATCAACCATCAATTAACGGGTATACAGGGGTGTTGCGATCTTAAGTGGGTTACACTGTATACATAAAATATTTGTAGGTATCTAATTTTCTCCTGTTTATGACTGGTCTATTAATAAAAATGTCTGTTGTTGACACGTATATTTGATAACAAAGTACATTTTAATTCGTACATGATTGTTGTTACATACTCTAGATTACGATGTACCAAAATTTGGTCGAACACAATCATCTCTGTTTGACGCTTGGGGATTTGTATCTATCTGAACATCTCTAGATACCCTTCTCTGAGAAGTTAACACTGTCATGATTTATCTTAATAAAATCTATTAATGTCATTTTACAACATTATTATTTATGCTACAATTTTATCTTGTACTTGTGTCGAGAATATCATCTGATGTTTGTTGGAAACACGTCTTGGTGGTTTGATATTTATTAATTTCCTAAAATGCTAATTTGTCCAGAGACGAACATTTACAACGTGTCATGTTTGTTGGGGAAAGATAAAGGCAATAGTACTGCAACCAGTGGGCTTTTTGCTTATGTCATTGGGGCAAGGTTTCATAGTGTTTGGTCCAGGTAGCAGACAACTAAATATCTACGCAATTATATACTGTGGCTGCTGAGTTGGGAAGCAAAATGTTGGCAAAGATGCCAAAAATATGAGTGAAGTTATGCTATTAGGGCAAAGTAAAACTTGATATTGGTGTGAATAATCATAATCTTATTTACAAATATTATTTTGCCGTGGAAAAAAAGGACAAACGCGTTAAATATGTCAAAAATTCGACCTCTCCTCATTGGGGGAAGAAAAAATTAGTCAAGTGACTGAACAAATTAACGGGTGCCAAGCCAGTAGAAGCCAAAGTGAAATTCCCAATGAACAGCAAGCAGGAATTTGATTTGTAGTAGTTGCAGTAGCACTAGTTTAAGCTCCTTTGTTGTAAGAACATGTTAGGACAAAAATAAAGAATTAGACAAACAGGTAGAAAGAGCCATTTTTCAACAAATTGTCCATTGAACATAGAGACGTTCCGAAAGCGATTGACTTTTAAGACCAGTGTATGTCCCGCCTTCTAGGTTTTAGTTATCATCAACTCTTTTAAATAAATATTTAAAAGAGGAGAGAAATCAAAGTGCTCTAAAAATTTATCAGGTCCATCAGTTTGTATCTCCTGATGGTTGGTCAAATGTTCATAATGAACCGATAATATGTGCAGTTTTGATACTAGAAAATGGAAACAGTTTTCTTCTGGAAAGTATAGCACATCCACACACTGGTGATTATCTTGCAAACTTAGTCACTGATTTAAATAAATGAGTGCAAAAATGAGTATAACTTCCAAAGTTACAAGTTTAGTCACAGATAATGCGGAAAACATGAACAATAAGAAAAAATTGCCGAAGCCCTGGATTGCTTCATTATCACATACGGGTTTTCTGCCCATATACTTGCTTTCCAAAGATTTGAAAGTTACGAAAGTAAAATCACACATGGTTCAAATTGTAAAATATTTTCGCAATACACACTTGACAAACTTGCCACACTTGGTAGAAAGGAAGAGTGCAAGAAAATAACAAAGAACACAAAGATGACATTGATCCATTGATTTTTGAAACAGTGTCGAACATTCAAATTAAAAGAATGGCCGAAGACTTTTTAAAATTGTTGAAACTAATTTCTGTGACACTTGACAGAATTCAGCAGAAAGGTGCTAGTTTGTCCCTTGCAGTTGAGGAATGGAAAAAAATGAGTGCCGTTTTTTATAAATTTGAAGATGAGGACAGAAATTTAAAGCACTGTCAGATATTTGAAAGGAGATATGATCAAGCTTTAACGCAATTTCACTTTTTGGCATATTTGCTAGATCCTATCAAAAATAAAAACAAATACCCACTGTGGGAAAAAGAAGAAAAAAGGCTGCTTTCGATACAGTTTCCCAACATTTTTCAGGCACAGGGTTATTACCGTTAATAATTAAGTTGGAAGCGAAATTCGATCCATTCCCAGAAACAATATTTTCAAAAGAAATATTACAAAATGTTAACGTAGTGCGCTGTTAAGAAAGTGCTGGATCTGATAATTTCCTTTCTGTGTGCCGTTGCTTCTTCTGCAGACGTGGAAAAAATGTTTTCTTCATATGGACTTGGTCTTTCAGATATTAGGAATAGATTGGGCAATGAAAAAGCATATAAATTAGTATTTCTCTTTAAACGTGATAATATTGTTTTGAAAAACACATTTTTATTTTTAGTACAGTAAACGAAGTTCAAAATGGCGGCCAAATGAGAAAATTTTGGATAGTTTGGGATATTTAGATCCTTTATGTAAAAACATGCGTTGTTCACGAAAAGAATACTAAAAAAAATCCAAACATGTCGCAACATGTTCTTATATATATTTTTTTTTAGCAAAAGATGCAAATATATCATAAAATAAGCATTTTTTTTTTGAAAAAAATACAAGAATAAAATCGCATTTTCCATATGACCATGGTATTAGATTTGCAATTTTCCCTTTAGTTTTCTGGAAAAACTAACATACATAATTATATAGTTTTCCTCAATTATCTCGCTATCTATGCGTTTTTTCAAAAAAATTATAAGAACAAAAAGTGTTTAGAATTGCATTTCCCATATGGCTATTAGCTATATGGCTATGGCAATTTTATCTTTAGTTTTATGTTAGTTTTTCTGAAAACTAAAGGGAAAATTGCAAATCTAATATCATACGGAAAATGCGATTTTAAACACTTTTCTTGTATTTTTTCAAAAAAATGCTTATCTTATGATATATTTGCATTTTTTGCTAAAAAATATAAATAAGAACATGTTGCGACAGTTTTGAATTTTTTTAGTAGGTATTTTTTTCGTGATCAGCACATGTTTTTACATAAAGGGTCCAAATATACCAAACTATCAAAAATTTTCTCTGCCATTCCCTTCGTTTTCTGTACTATTTTATATGTTCATATATTTGTTAAGTTAATGTTTTAAGCCTCTGAATTAAAGGCTTTTTAAAGTTTTATTTTTGCAAATAAAAATTTGTACTAATAGAGTTTATATTTTTTCATAACATTTTTTTAAACAAAAATCGCTTGACTAAAATCAAATGATTTAAAACTTAAGGCTAATTTTTTAATGCGAAAAATCTCGATTTTTTCAAAAACGGCTGTAACGACTTTGTACTAGTACCGAACCAAACAACTCCCACTCGGTTACATTATATTGGATCAAACAATGAATCTGACCTTTTATTGTTTCTAAATGAAAATCGCGTATAAGCATATTCATATTTTTGTAACGGTCAACTTTTTAAATACTAGCAAATTTCTATTAAAATCCGTTAAATTACATTATTTTATATCTTCATTACAAAAATAACCTGTTTTGTTAGTTTTATCAAATGAAGATTTAACGCCGGCCCTGTCGGACCTCTTGTTGCTTACGAGGCGACATTTTTAACATTCTAGATTCTCGCGGTATATAACGGGTACAAGCACCAACGTGGAGTTTTTCCTCCAATAAGCGGGCACGGTTATGACATAATGTGGACGCTTGGCCTAGAAGGTAGTGCGCGAGTAGAGATAATATAAAACTTCAAATCAGTGTGATGTATTCACTTTCGAAGCAGCCTCTGGGCTCGCAAAGTCGTCAATAGTGGTTAAAATTTGAGCCCTGCATTTTTTTAATAGTGCTATTTAACTAATAATGGTGAATCTTACCTAATAGTTAAAATAAAATATTATCGTCTGTCTAGTAAATACGAGTAGAATTAATGAAAATCTGGTAAAGTAATTATGTTTGCTTTACGAGTACTTAATACTAAAGGACCTTATAGTATCGGTGTTTACTATTCCTAGAAGGGTATAATTTTGTATTTGATGGTGAATACAACTGATGCCAATTTATATCTGTGCTGCAACCATTCCTATAGTGTATACTACAATGTCCAGCAGTTGTTGTAAGTACATAAATATTTATTTTCCTTCGTTTGGTTTTCAACGATTCCCAGTACCTTGTTGCCGGCTTCTCAACATTTTCACCGGTAGTGAAGTGCGTTCCTTTTTGTTCCACTAGACTGTGGAACGGTTATGACTTTTATCTACCTATTGTCTGAGTAAATAAACAGACCGAATAGTTTTCGCGAGTGCTATGTTTTTGTTGTTTATAACCAGGGTGAATACCAATTCACAATTTTGAAATGCCCTGACTTTTCCAGGTTTTTTAGGACTTTTCGATAAAAATTTTTCTGCTCGAAAATGAAAGTTGATGAGCGGGAGAGGGGAAATGAAAAACATTTTTTGACGAGCCGGGGGGGCCAATATGGGAACAACTGTAGATATAAGTACCTAGTTTTAATACATTTTCCCTGACTTTTTTTTAATAAATTTATAAATTCCCTGATTTCCCCGACCAAAATCAAATTCCCTGACTTTTCCAGATTTTCCCTGTTTTCCAGAAAGTATAACTCATGTAAATATATCTTCAAATAACTTCTGTAAAAATTTCCTGTTTTTTTGGATTAGGATAGGTTTAGGGTAGTATATGTATGGGTGTGCGCTGCGTCTATATGTGTGCAAGTGTGTTTATCCGATTGGTTTTATATATGACAACTTGTGCCTGGTTGCATGGATAACTCCTAATGCCATAAAAAAAACTTCTGTAAAATGTATAAACACAGGATTTGTACGATTTAGTTACGTTTATTACCTTGCTTTGGAATGCATAATTCTTGGTAATATATAGTTATTCATTCTTAACCAGTTTGTTTATAGTTTTTCTTATATTAGGCGGATGAATTGTTCGTTTGTAATATTTAAAATTATCTTATAATACTAGGAATTGTCCAATTTCCAATCTCCTCTTTCACATCCTGTATATCTCAATGCCCTACCGGTGTGTTCATCTTTGTAATAAATTTTGTTATTGTTAATTAGTTATTTTTTATTTCAAAAGTCCTTTAGTTTAATTACGAATTTTACCTTATTATATCCTGGACTGAGATTTATTATCTTTCTTTGAAGTAATAAGTTTTTTGATTTAAATTAATAGTTTCACTTTTGCTCATTTTTATCTTTAAAATATAGTTTTTTTTTTAAATACCCGGCCTATACTTTTTGTCTCTTTTTGAGGACTTTAATAAAGATAATTCCCTTTCAGAAAATAACCTCCTAAGAGCACCTCCAGTTGTCTTAACGAATATATTGTTAACACCACAATGGAACAGCTTCCAGTTTTATTTTTTGCGTAAATATCTGCGCGCCCGGCAACAATGCAGACGTGATGTGCGTGCTAGTGAATGAGGGCGTCTCGACGGTGGTAGTGGCGTCGTCTGGAAAGGCGCTAGGGACGCCCGATCAATAGTGGCCGACGCGACGCTCTGCTGCTGGTGGTTGCTGGGTCAGAGTAACCGGTCGTAAGGTATGTCAGGGAGCCAGGCGGCGCTTCCACATCGGCAAATGTTTACCTAGATACGTGACTTTCCTAAAATTAGTTTAATAAACTAAAGCTTTCAACGCACACAGAGAAAAGATATGTAACGTTTTACCCCAATTGAAAAAAAAAAACTCTCTAAATAGGCATTTAAAAAGTGACAAGATCATTTTGTGCAAATAAATAATATACACTGAAAAAAGTGGACGTAAAATTACAGTCTCATTACATTAGAATTCATGGAATTTTACTGTTAGAATAACGTAATAAGAGCTACAGACAAATACATGTAAAAGTATATGCCACATGGAAATATACATAACTTTCGAATTTATTCCTGTCCTAATGTGATTTTACTACAATGTAATTATCCACACTGAGTGCAAATTTACTAGCCCTCGTGTAAATTTACAGACCTTCTTGTAATGTTACAACAAATATGTGAATTCACATTACTACTGTAAAATTACAAAATTACTGTAGCAGTGTAACCAATAGCATTGGTAAAGTTTATCACGTGATGAAGACTACAAACCACAACTTGAGGTAAATCATAAAACTTGTCGCCATTGTACATTTATCATTTCTGGCGGTGATTAATTCGTTAATTTCGAGTATATCATAAATCTCAAAACAAAAGTAAGTATATTTAACTAGATGAAGCAAAATATGGTATTTAAATGTAATAACTGTCACACTAATCACGGTATAAGCATGAATGCCATGAAAATTACTACCAAAATGCTCCTGGAATTATATTTAAATATGTACAGCCAGCTTACAAATTCATATGTAAAACATATTTTCGTTTTACACACCACATTGCTACTTCTCATTATGTAAACGCTATTTTCTTTATTATATTTATATATGTTTATACTCCATAGTGCCTCCTGATGAAGTTTTATTTTAAGTTATTTACTGTGTTGTATGTTTAATTTAGTTTACTATTTTGTGTATTTATTTTTTCATACCATTGTGTCTCAGCATGATGTTTTATTACTACGATGTATGTTTAGTTAAGTTTACTTAGAGTTCAGTTTATTATTTTGTGTATTTATATGTTATACCATAATGACTGGAAATGAAGTTTTGTTTTAAGTTATTTACTGTGATGTATGTTTAGTTAAGTTTAGTTTAGTATTATTTTGTGTAGGTATATATGTTTTCTACAGTAAAAACAATATTCTCCTAACATATGGATTGACTAAATTTGCTGACATACGGCCTCTATTCGCTCTATCAGGCTAGTCATAAGGCGGGAACTTGAAAATCAAATCGCTAGCGCCATCTACTATTACTAGCTACAAATAGTTTTGAAAACGATAATGATGATCATCAGATTCTTTTGAATTTTGAAATATCCTGACTTTTTCAGGTTTTCCAGGACCTTTCAATAAAAATTCCAAAAAATGTTTCCCCTCGAAAATGAAAATTGATAAGCGGGGGGCGCAAGATGGAAACAACTTTGGATATAAGTAGTTTTAATAAATTTTATCTGACTTTTTTAAATAAATTTATAAATTCCCTGACATCTCTGACCAAAATCAAATTCTCTGACTTTTCCAAGATTCCGTGTTTTCTAGAAAGTATACACCCTGTTTATGTGAAACTTCTTAAAATAATGGCGCCAAACTGATTCTAAATAGTAAGCCATTAAATTGCACACTTTCTGGCGACAGCATTGACATAATTAAGATTAGATTACTCTTATTGTACAGCGATAATAAATAAGCTGGGACACAGAATTTAACAAAGTTAACAAATGCGTATAAAATCATATTTTTTACAGGGTTCATAGCAATTTTTCAAACTTAAATTCCCCGACTTTTACAGGTTTTCCAGGACTATTTAAAGGTTTTCTCCAGGTCTAATAACACAGCCCCACAAAATAAAAAAAGTATGTATGCAGAAAAAAGACCATCATATCCCCACTTATTTTGGTGTGCTAAATCCGAATCTGACATCAAAATTGACTTCTACCTTGTCATTTTTTTGTAAATCTCGTGTTTTTTTCGCATTTTATTTATGGTGTTACCGAAAAATGGTTTAAATTGACAAGATATCGAAAAATCTTATTAAGAAAAAGTACTTTAGAATCCAACGAGGATCCATATGTTAATTTTGTAGAGATGAGAAAAATTTAAAAAAATCAAAATGTAATGATCCGGGTAAAAATTTGCATTTTATTTTTTCTCAGATATGGGGTCCTCGTTGGATTCTAAGCACTTTCTTTTAGTAAAAATTTTCGATATCTTGTCAATTTGACCCATTTTTCGGTACCACCACAGAAAAATGCGAAAAAAAAAAACGCGATTTATAAAAAAATTACAAGGTAGAAGTCAATTTTTCGGATTCACCGCGCCAAAATGCTAGAAAACTAGAAGTACAAAACTCATTTTTTTTATGAGCGGAGGGAAGGGGGTGGTGTGAAAATTATGAAAATTACTAAATTTCCTGACTTTTCCCCGACATTTTTAGTGAACTTCAAGTTCCCCGACTTTTCCAGGTCGCTATGAACCCTGTTTCTGTTACACAATTTGTGCAAGACCTTTAAACAGTTCAAAACCAATTGTAAATAAATGGAATGGTAACAAAATATGATGTTTGAAGACACCATTAACAATATTTGTTGATTTTTCGTCCCCCACCGAGGCGATCCAGGGCGATTCGAAGTAATCCAGAGGCGATCCGAGGCGATTCACGAGCGATCTGGGGCAATCTGATGCGAACCGAGATGTGATATTTCGTCTCGCAGCATTGGCGTGTGTTCCTACCTACCTACCTACCCCTCGTAAAAAAAATTGACTGAATTTCTCAAGTTTATTCCATCCCGTTTAAAACAGGGTTGGAAAAAAACAATTTTTTTTTTGTTTTAAACAGTTTTTTCCAATGTTTTAAATAGTATGTTTAACTGAAATTAAATGGTGCCAAGTTACTGTGTCTGCTACTACTATCTGATGCCAGATGGCGCTCTTAAACGATGAGACTGATTCCAGTGTGTCCTCTTGATTCCTGAGTCATGAATTATATTTTTTAAAACTTTTGTTATTGTGAATGTTTTTAGAATAGATATATTATTTATATTCATTTAGTAAAGTTTCGTTTTATCATTAAGCAGGACTTAATCTGTTTATTTTAAATTTTACTAATTCTATTATAATATAACATAAAGTCATTTATAGTCTGTTTATTTACATACACTATCGTATACCATTGTGAGTTAATTATGGACCTGAACTGGTCGGAATGGACCATCATTGGCGCTTTTCCTGCTTCTCCACAAACTCCAAAATAAATTTGTTTAAAACATCGCATTGTGTATTAAATATGTTTTAAACATTTGTTTAAAATGTAATAAATAATATGTAAAAGTGTATAACGTTTCACCTTGAAATTTTCCAATTGTTTATAAAAAATGCAACAAGACCTTTTTGTCAAAATGATTTCTCTTTGTGTACCTTGCTGTAACTGCTAAAGCCAGAACATAAGTCAATAATTCTGGATCAGAAGCACTAAGACTATGGATTATTACTCTGCTAAAGCTATTTTTGTAAATTATTAAATTAATTACAGTAATCAGTACTTACGCTTAATTTTAATTATTTATCAATTTAAAATTTGAAGATTTATGAGGATCTTATTATTTTATAGAAGTGATTGTGTTCAAAGAGATAAGATACATGAGAAAATTTACATAGGTTAACGACAAACAATATATCAAATGCGTCGTTTCCACAGTACGTTTAGCGCCAGCATAAGAGTTAAATTTTTGGGATTATGTGCTCAAAAGTGAAAAATAGAACGCTTAGAGGACGACTGGTTAGTCCATCCGTTCGTCTGTCTATGACAGCGATTTATATCCGAAACTGATCTAGCCAGAAACATGAAAGGACCACGCACACAATACATGGGATTTCATACAGCCGTCGATTTGGTTGAGAATTTGGTATGGTATAGTCCATAACTTCCTGATCAAAAGTGCTTATCGCCACAAAGCCCAAAATGTCCTAAATTTCGAGATATTGAAGGTCAAAGGTCGTATGAGCTATCACTTATTATAGCTACCAAGTCACCTTCAGGTGCCTCTTTGACCCTAGAAATATTACTCTGTTATAAAAATCGACGACCTTGGCCCATGGATCATGGCCAAAGTTACCTTAAAGTGCCACACCAACCATAGTAATATTTATCTGGCATATAAAAAAAAGAGGTACCGACAGTTTTTTTAGCTTGACTCTTGACCCATGAATCACGGGTCAAGGTCAAGGGTCAGTGTGTCATGAACAACGACACCTTCTTACTCCAATTTGACTTTCTACTAAAGGACTGAGTCGCCATCGCTATGATAAGTGATAGCTCATACGACCTTTGACCTTCAATATCTCGAAATTTAGGACATTTTGGGCTTTGTAGCCATAAGCACTTTTGATCAGGAAGTTATGAACTATAACATACCAAATTTTCAGCCAAATCGACGGCTGTATGAAATCCCATGTATTGTGTGCGTGATCCTTTCATGTAGTTAGAGTTTGATGATCTGCAGACAGCTCAGAGTTTGTTGCTTCAAAAATATTTTCTGAAGTTCTTTTGTTCTTCAA
Organism: Rutpela maculata; assembly: GCA_936432065.2. NCBI lineage: Eukaryota > Metazoa > Arthropoda > Insecta > Coleoptera > Cerambycidae > Rutpela > Rutpela maculata. The sequence goes on from OW386290.2 coordinate 142,945,878, forward strand.
AATATGAAATTAAAAAAAAATGGACCTTGAAAGGTATAAATGTAAGGATTCCAAAAATATATTTAACATATTCAATAAACATCAGGGTACACAAAATGAACCAAATATATAAGATAAATAGTATTTTAAATTTGGAATAAATTCTACAAAAATAAATGGTAAATTAAAAGTTGCTGAATTAAAAGAACAGACTAGATATACAGGGTGATTTACCACGACATGCGGAAAATTTATCACTCACCGAAAGGAGTTAAAAAATGAAAAATTAAAAAAATGTGACAAAAAAAAGTATCTTATTTTTTTTGTAAGAATGCGCCGCCTATGACTAACTAATCTGACTAATCATGGCTAATTTGATAAAATTTTTACAATTCTTGAATTTCTAAGAAAATCGTAAATATTTCAAAAAGTTGTAACTAAAACCCCCACAATGCTTATATCAGAAAAAAAGGAATTTAATTTTACATAACTTGATGTAAAAAAATATAGGGTGTTTCCGTTTGACCTAAACAAGTTTTCGCGGTTTGAATTTTACAAAATGTAACGTCAAAAATGGAACACTTGGTGTACTATTATTGAATGTAATTGAATTGTAGAGTGCAGCTCTCCTCGTGTTCTTCTTACATGCCAAAAAGCAAGTGAGTATCTTTTACAAGAAGAAAGTTATAAAGGTTATTGTAAACCATGACACCTGTAAAATTTTTCTTTAAATGTGTCAAATATCTCTGCAACGGCTGGGTTTAGGCATAGGGTATCCTACATGTTTTTGACTCAGAATTTTATGCTATTTTCGAAAACACTAAAATATGTAGGGTGTTTCATTTAAAATAAGCAAGTTGGTATCGACTTCCGGTTTAACCGGAAGTGCTAGATGCTTGTAATTATTTCATTTGGATTGGCCACACTGCCATTAGCAGCTCCCTAAATTTTCAAAATTTTCTGGTGCGTACTTTTCCCTATATCGATCGATGCAGTTCTTGGTGAGACACCCTGTATACTGTTTTGACTTGTTCTATCCATTTGTTGGCAAACAGGAATCAATATGTATTATTGTTATTATTATAGTGTGTTGTGATAAATAATTTGATATGCTTATTTATAATGAACAAAATAGAAATTGATAACTTTAGGAAAATCAACAAAATAGCTTGGTAAAAATGAAAACAAGAAAATCGAATGTTCTTTTAAAAAATAACTGATTTTTCATTTTTAAAGAAAATCTGATTTTGCCAAAACCCAGCCGTTGCAGAGATGTCTGCAACGGCTGGGTATGAAAAGTCACGCATTTCTTTTAGTATTTTACATGATGAAATCGAATGCCTCTACCTATAAACCACATGATACGAGGACATTCGCGAGCTAAGGGTACGAACATGTCGAAGATGCTTAGCAGTTCAGTGTGTGATTCACCACCGCAGCCGCTGACTCGATGGGATCAATTTGTAAAACAAACCTGTACATTTAAATGGAACCTCACATACCGAGGATGCTAGCAGGCTAGCACACACTGAACTGCTAAGCATCTTCGGCATGTTCGTACACTAAGAATTTCAGGTGCAACTTCGACCCCGACAATTTTTTCCATTAATTTTTTAAAATACCGTTGTAAAACTAACAAGACCTACTGTTTTCCTTCTTCTGTGGCGCTATTAGATTCATAGTTCTCCCCTGTTAAAGGTACGTTCTCAAGCAAGGTTTTTATTTTTATTTTCCCTACAACCTTCTTCGTATATGACAATAACAAAGACACGATTTCATTTGAGTATTTTATATATAATTCAAACAAACGCAAATGTTCTTTCAGAAGTTTGCTTGTAACTTTCGTTCATTGGTGGCCTGGGGTATTTCGCCTAGACATCTAGCCGCTGCGGGGCATCGCACAGTTGTCGTCCTTGTCCCGTAGCTATATTATTTTATTGTAAACTGAAATAAAATACCCTCATAATGCCTCGTTAATCATAGTTAAATAAAATAACGGTTTTAAACAGCCAATAGTAAATAGCTATTAGATTCATAGGTTTCCCTTGTTAAAGAATATTCCAGTAAACTGGCAACGCAGCGCCAGACAGATATTTAGCGTGGGCGGCTTGCGAGCGGGGTGAAACTGGAGCTGTGATACGAAGGGAAAGTGGGAGCCGGCTTGATATATACTTTATCTTTATTATGGGCATATGCAATCTAGGTTGGATGTATGCTTGTACAATAAAAGGACACCCCTTAGTTTTAGGAGTCTATAATGAAATGTTCTTTCGTCACTTGTTTATATGTGCATATTTGGTTTTTATTCGGTAGAAAGTACTCTATAAATTTTGCAGAATTAGGTCATGTTACGTTGTTATTGCTCCAACGATTTTTTTTTCGTTTTCATTTCAAGAAAATGTGAAGATGACGCCCTCTTAATTGGTTGGGCTGATATCACCAAGGAGCTGATGGGGAAAAGGTTTTTCGCGCTGTGCGCCTAATTAATATCTCAGAACCCCCTTGTGTTACATTATTAAATATCAATAAGCCTTATTTCATGGTGTTGGCCAAATTGAAATTCATACAGGGGCATAGGGAAGGGGGGGGGGGGGGAGCATTCCCTTATAATCCAAAACTTTTTTGTTCCGTTTTTGTTTTTTTCAATTTTGGTACCGGAATATGGTTTTCTGTCAAATTTACAAAAAAAGGTCTTCTTTATTAAACAACGTATGACCAACGGTTTTTTTTTAAATAAAAACTGGTTTAAAATAGTTGCAGTCAATTTGTGATCCAATTTCAATTAACACAGATCAAATAACAAATGATAATATTTACGTATAAGTCATAAGCATAATGCAATCACAGTATATTGAGGTGCAAGTCACTGATCGGTTAGAGCACGTGAGACGTGCCTTTATAAACTCAAAACGGTAGCGGAAACAACGGAGCGCTGTAAAAAAAAATAAAACACATCGACACAAAATTAAAAAAATAAAGTGCTGTGCAAAAAACAAAAATATATTATTATTTTGAGCCACTGAATACGAATACGATGTCGAAATTCCCCCAGCAAATCACCAGAATTTTCTAACCTCAAAAAACCGCTTAAAACCGTCAATATTGTGAAAAAGAAAAGAAACACTTTCGAATGACTAAAATAGTATATTCCTATGAATTTTGATCACACCAAACTAGATCTTACGAAGTCATTTGTGAAAGCTTTAAATAAGGAAGTAGAAACATTGAAATACATAGAACAGAAATATCCAAATGTTTAGTATGCAAAGTTAGAGGAAGGAATATTTGATGGATCTCAAATACATGCAATGCTCAGAGATGACATTTTTCTAACAAAAATGAATGATACAGAAAAATCAGCTTGACTTAGTTTTAAAGAAGTTATTAAATATTTTCTTGGGAATCAAAAACTTATAACTACAGAAAAATTGACGCTAATCTGGTGGAAAATTATCGTAAGCTAGGTTGCAATATGAATCTGAAGCTCCACTTCTTAGATTCTCATATTGATGACTTTCCTGAAAACCTTGGGGAGAAAAACTCCATCAGGACATTATGGAAATGGAGCGGCGTTATCAAGGAAGATAGGATATGATGGCACATTCTTCTTGGACGTTAAAACGAGAAATTAAAAAAAAAAGGAACCAAACGAGCGCGAAATCCACTGCATAGAACTTTTGATAGTAAAAGGGTTCGTTACCATAAAAAGGAATAAGATCTTTGAGACCCAAACTCTTTCAACGCTTTTAAAAACTTTAATGTGGCTGTGTAATCATATGTATGTGTCTTTTACAACAAAAAAGTAATGCTGATAATTTATTCACTAAAAATTGCTCCACTCTTTTCTGCAGACTTCGTATCATAGAAGCATACATCCATCTGCAATTGTTTTACAAATACCACGATGCTGAAATTTACACTACAATTTTCAGGTCGTTTTGTTTAAACAATTTCTGTAGCATTTGTTAACAACAATTTCGAGAATCACCATAGAACTTATCACCTGAATTTAGAAAGAATAAGGTTGTAAGTGCAATTTTCTATAATACAAAAATTTTCCAAAAGAAATTTTAATAGCGCCTTCCACATTTAGGTCAAGGTCATATCAGACAATATACTTATTTTCTCAAAACTGTATCTTCGAATGCACACCTTGACATTTTAGAAACATCTTTTGAGAAGCTAGTTTCGTGCCTATTACTTTATCGTTTTATACGATATAGTGGTTTCATGAATGACGTTTCATTTTTTTGTTGAGTTTTGCTGAATTAGCGAACAAGCAGGAATATTAAAACACCAAGCGTCCATGCGAATATCTCGATGCATTAATTAAGCTAACATATTACGTATTTAATTTTGCTTCTAATTAATATTTTTTAATGATTAGATTGGCGATTTAGATAAAATTCCACATCGTGCTCGAAAACTAATTTAAAATATAATGATAAATGTAATAAACTACAATAACATAAAACACAACAAAGCCCACGGGCTGTAAACGATGTTATTGTAAGCGTATATTTACATCATTTAGCCATTTTCGTAAATAAGCAATCTTAATATTTATGTTATTTGTGTTTTATGTAAAGCTGATTTTGAAGTTTAATTACAGATAAGACATGTTGTGGACTTGTGGACTATAGGCTTGTTGCAAAAAATATAATTTTAGTATTTTTAGAATCTTTACTTAATACAAAACACAGTGTGTAAAGGATTTTTTTCTTATTTTTTCTTTTACAAACGGCATTCAACATTAAAGTTTGAATAAATGCGTTAGGCACGCAAACAACGCGTGACATCATATAACAGATGACGCCACAGCGCTTGCGCACATTTTAAATTAATTCCATTTATGTAATAGCTTGATAGTGGAGCGAAATAGACCATAAAAGTTTCTTCGTTCTCGAAAAAAAAAAATTAGCGTAGAACCAGACTAGACCTTATAGTTTTTATCAAGTGAACAATTCTACATAAGAAATGGTTATTTACGATATTTTTTTGTAGTACAGATATTTATTATTTCGAAAAAACTGGAGAAATTGATTGATTGTAAAAATTGTGTTTTTTAACATTTACATTGCCGTATCTTCAAATCCAAATTTTAAATTCCTGTGCACAAATAAGCGCTTCCAATGGTCTTTTGGTTTCTATCGATTATTGTTTATTATTTTCTTTAAACAACAATGAACTTATTACTTCGCTAAGAATGTACTCATACTTTGACTAAGCGACAAACTTTTTTTTTTTTGCAAATTTTCATATACATGCAGCGAAACAATTGAAGCCAAGATGCAGCAGTAAAAAAAATGTTCATCCAGAACTGATAGTTTTTTATTTATGAATATTTTTGTGACGCAGTAGCAAATGGCATACACCCGGCAGGCGTACAGTGTAAATTACCCGATTGATCTTTGAAATAACCTTTTTCAGTCATGTTTAAAGCAATTTAAACCCTTTTAAATATGGTACACTTAAATACACACCATAATTTAATATCACACACCGAATACAACTAAATAATTTTAGGAAATAACCGCAAACTGCACGAGTTATATGTCCGAATCATTGCACTCGCAGAGATATACTGTTATATGACGTCACGTCCAATATGAGTGTTCTCAGACACGCCCCTCCTCCCGGATATTAGTGATTTAAATATTTTCCAATTAGAAATTATGAAAACAGATTTGATAATTGCTAATGTTTAGTAACACTATATTAATATATATAAATTAATTTAAAATATATGGCACATGCAAGGGGTCTATTGTGTGGTTCTTTCGACAAAGCTTGACTCATTGATATCGCCGTTTTTGTTCTGGTTAGAAAACCCCGGATTCCAGGTAATTATACCAGAGACGGTCTTCACACACAATATAATCTTTTGAATTGAGAATCTTGTGATTCATATAAGTAAATAAATTTTTTTGATATAAAACAAATATAGTTGAAGCAAGAGAACCTGAACCTGAAACGTTCGATAAAAGAGAGGCAAATCCGAGTTTAAACAACCCGCAATCATGACGGACATCTATCTCTTTCTATCTTATTGCGTCATATAGGAAGGGTGCGTGTTGTTAATTACCCAGCTTTTAACTTAAGCAAATAAGTCAATCAATTCTTTATGAGAGAGACAAGTTATCATTACATTAAGCTGTTGAGCCAGTTTTGCAAGACTTCGACAACCACCGAGTCCGTTCCAGGTAAGTAGTATAGTTCACTGCGCATTGCCCAGAAACAACTAGAGATAGGGAAAAAAGCGGTTCCAGTCATGTAGCGTTACAAAAATAATAATAAAATAACGTTACTTTGGAACGACGGAAATGATAAGACTGGCTTCGTTTCCAGGCATCGAACGTCATACGTAGATCAAATGGAGAGAGTTAAGTCTAACGTTCTCGAAACATGTATCTAAAACGATTTAAGATATTTCCACAGCCTTAAAAATGTTAAAATTTCTGAATATCCTATGGAGGCCGACCACCCGTTTGTCGCTCGTTCCAAGGAACCGTTTATTTTATCATTGAGTAATGCATCGAAACGTGATCTAAATACCACAATATAATGTTACGGAAGTATAGTATTGCTAATATCAATTGAAAAAGCGATATTGATGCGGTGTTACTTTGACAGCGGTACAGATCAAACGTCGGCGCTTTGTCGGCCTTTTTTTATGATTTTCCAACTGATTTTAGCAACTCGTAAAAGTGAGCTGGTCTGCTGCAATTCCAGCGTCTTCAAAGTGTACTGACAATGTTGGCTTCAGCAGTTTTACGCATGGCAATCTTCATAGTATACCGAGAAAGTCGGTCGGATCGTCTTAAGATAAACTTACCTAACCTATTTCAAATATTCGTCGGTTACTTCGGCAGACGTTGAACAATCCTTTTCACGGTATAGCTGGGAAAAAAACATATAGGAGATGTTTACATTTTGTTAATTTCCTCAAAAAGTTAATTTGTGCGTGCCGGTCAAAATGTCGCGCTTTTGGCATTCGGTTAAACAATCAGGCTGATACGGCAGATATAAAGTACGGCTCAAATCTGGTACTTTTTGTGCTATCCGCGGTTTAAGCAAACATATATCTACTTGCCCAACTATATAAGTGAATAGTGAAAGGCGTCGCAGTTTAACTTCGGACCATTTAGAATAAATATAAATAATATATTTCTAGCTAAACATCGCCCAAGTATATGTATATTTATTAATAAAGACCTTTATTCTTTTTATTATTCCAATAATACGTAGTTAGCAAGACCTTTAAACATTACAGAATGCACTAGATACAATTGCATGGTAAACTGTATTATTATGCGTGAAAATAGTCATATTGTTCATAATGCCTAGAGCCGGTTCTGGTTTTGACGTCATAACTACCTCGGAGCCGGGGTATAGATTAGCCTCTCTCAACACTGAAATGTAACATTTTCAATGTTTTTTTTTTGAGCGATTTTCCTACTATAAGTAGCTGTTCAATGAAACAAAATAAATAATTGATGAAAATGACGCTGAGTTGAGTCTTCTATTTCGGTAAAGGTCAATCGCCAAAATCCCAGTCGTCTTTTATGCCATTCATAAAACTCATAGATTTCTAATGGCCATTGTTGATGGGGCCATTTGGGTATTTATTTTCATCCGGCGTGTCTGAGATTGGGGAAAGGAGGAGCGAAAGAAAATGTGCGTGTGACTTGGGACCAGATTGTGATTTATAGGAAGGGCGAGTTTCCACATCCCTAGGAGAGAAAGAGTAATGCCTGCGTCTCGATTTGGGCGGATCTCTTGACCTTTTTCTGTAGCAGTTAATCAGTGGCGGGCGTGCTTTTGACCTATGCTGCTCATCGGTCGGCCGAAATCATTCTCGAACAGTCGAGTAATACACGGTGGCCCAAAATTATCTCCTAATATTTCTGTGGCTGACAGCACATCCAATACAGTGTGTGCTATTTAATCCCGTAACACCGTATTTTGGACCGTCACCTCCAAGACACATTATTTTATAGATGTTTTGTAAGAATCGTCTATAGTTTAATTAACCTAAAATGCTTGTATTTAACACAAAAGTATTTTATAGAAGGAAGCCATTTCATGAGACCAGCGTTCGAGGTCTTAAATATGACAAGACATAAAAGTTTAAAAATCACATTTTTATTAATATTTATGGCAATTAATACGTGCTAATTATAAAATTATGATGATTATAACAAATTGGCATTAAATTTTATTACAAAAAAATTTTAAAATGTGAAATAGATTTTTATAAAATTTCAAAAATTATTAGAAACCTTCTGAGGGGCACTTAAAATGCATCAAAAACACATGGCATAATTCACAGTAAAATTTCCTTTGCATAAAAAATTGCAGGTTGGGAAAAAACTGTTTTTTATGATAAAACAGTGTTTTTTGTTTTAAAACAGTTTTTTTACTATTGAAAAAAAACAGTGTTTTAAAACATAAGACATGTTTTAAAACAAAAATATTTTATGAACTTCTGGGAATCTGTGATTCCCGCGACATCCCAGACGAATTAATTAAACTAAATTGCTTCAGAAACACAAACAAGTTCAAATCTTTAATTTCTCCTACATGGCACAACTTCGAGATTTACGGTCGGCGGGCCAATAGTGTTTACATATATGATCTCGTCGATCTCACTATCTTGCATTACAATTACTTGTTCAGTGTCCATCCATACATGTTTATAGGATAATACTTTGGTTCAGTGACAGTGACACAGTAATGCTATATATTTCAGATTTTTACCCAAATGTAATGCCGGAAGTTCTGTCATTTCGTGCCGTAGCACCGCCTTTCAAACAATATTTGTTTGCTAAAGAGGTCTACAGACGACCGAACCAACCAACCTTCTCGGTACACTTTAAAAATTGCCATGACAACTTGTAAAAGTAAGCTGGTCTGCTGAAATTCCAGCGTCCTCAAAGCGTATCGACAATGTTGGCTCCAGCAATTTTACGATTTCGCATGGCAAACTTCAAAGTGTACCGAAAAGGTTGGTTGGTTGATCTACAGACGACCTCTTAAAATTACCGTAGAAAATATTAGTTCTTCAACACGGTGGCAATCGCAGAAGCAATTCATTTCGCCTGAGTTATTATCGTTAACAAGTCAATTGTTGTATCCACTGCCGGAGTGGAAAGACTATTTTCTTCGTTTGGTTTAGTACAGTCAAAATTAAGGAACAGGTTAGGTGGGCAGAAAGCTGCAAAACTTGTGGCAATCTTGTTAAGGTGAAGTTGTTAAATCATTATATTTATTATACCGCCTGTATTGGTATACAGAAATGTCTAAGTTCATTTTCTCTGTGAAAATAAAAAAGATATTTTCATCTCTTTTATTACAAAAGGAAACACTTTCTATATTATTTGTTTTGTTTATTATTATTTGTTACATACTTTGAGTTGTACCTGAAGAAGAATACGTTTTTTTTACTACACTCATGGACAAAATTATCGAATATTTTTTGTTATCACTATTACTTGAATATGGTTTCAAATCGTCGTTGTAAATTTATATATGTGCTGATGTTATTCATTCATCTAGTAGGTGAATATATTCAATTGTTTTAAAATATTTTGACGTTTAATTCATTTTAATGGCGTATATTTTCTAACGCGCGTTTTGTCATTTGAAAATTCTTTACATAATTCAAGAATTATAGTGAATTGAGTTATTTGTAGTGAATTAAAGAAAGTGTTATTGATTTTTATTTGTTCTTACCTCCATTTAAGAAAAAAATATGCCACCAAATAGATACTGCAGTGAAGCTGAAGCGGCACAAATTGTAACTCTATATGGGAAGGATATAGACAAAAAGATATCGCACGACGTCTTAGGAGAGGTCAATCTACAGTATCGAATATTTTAAAAAGGAGAGACTGGAAATTTTGTTCGAAGACCCGGCCAAGGGCGCAAACGGTGCATAACAGCAATTGATGACAGTTGTTTGATCTTTAATTCTACCCGAAATCGCACACTGACATCCACACATCTCAGAAATGAGTTATTAAATGTAAGACAAGTGAATGTTAGTTCGAAAACGGTTAGACGAAGATTAAGAGAGGTAGGTTTAAAGCCAAGACGGCCTGCCAAAGTTCCACATCACAAAACTCGTCGATTACAATTTGCCAGAGCACATATTTGGTGGAATACCGAGAATTACAAAAATGTTCCATTCACTGATGAGATTAGAGTACAGTTATGGAAGCAAGATGGACGAAATCATGTCTATGGAAGAGTTGGGGAACGATACACTAGTTGCAATCTCGTACAAACTGTTAGTTTTGGAGGTGGCGGCATAATGCTTTGGGGAGGTATTAGTTGGGAAGGACGCACCGAACTCGTGGAAGTCGTTGGACGAATGACTAGTGATTGGTATATCGAAAACATTCTCCAAGATCATGTTTTGCCATATGCACGATAATGTTCGACCCCACGCAGCTGGCACAGTGACTAATTACCTTGATGCAGTCCAGATTCAAAGATTACATTGGCCACCGTATAGTCCAGACTTGAATCCCATAGAACACATGTAAGATCAGCTAAAACGTCGTATGCGACAAAGAAATCCTGTTACAAATACCCTAAAAGAACTTCGAATTGCAGCACAATATGAATGGAATGCAATTCCTCAAGAATACATTCAAAATCTAATTAGTAGTATGTCAAGAAGGATGCAAGCAGCCATTAGAGCTCGAAGTGGGAATACTCGTTATTAACCATGCCTATTATTCTAATCAAAAGACTAATTTGCTTAACGTGGTAGCATTTAAGTTGAAACTAATTATTCTTAATTTTTATAACATTTTGCATTAATTTTTTCAAGCATTTTCTGCTAATGAAAACTTACTTAAAATGTGTGAAATAAACTATTTCTTTCTTGTGTAATGCGTTTCTTTCATTAAAATTTATAAATACAATAGAATTGGGAAAATTTAAAATATTCGACAATTTTGTCCATGAGTGTATATTTGTTTTGGGATTGATTACTCTTAAAATTAACCGTCCTTGTCTTTTTTTCAAATAAAACAGCAATATTAAAAAACAGTGTTTTAAACAGTTGTTTTAAAACAGTGTTTTAAAACACTAATGTTTTTTTTCACTGTTTTAAACATGTTTTAAAACAAGTGTTTTAAAACAACCCAACCCTGAAAAATTGCAAGTCTCTAAAATAATTATAAGTAAGTTCTTATCCATCATCCAGTAAAATCACTGAAAGCTTGGTATTATAGAGATCAGTATATTTATTATATATGTATTTGTAACTATACGACTGTAACTGTAACTATGCGACTTCTTTAAGAAATTGTTTTGTTTTATTGGTGTTTTATAGCAATAATAACAAACAGTGAAGTATGTGCTTTATAACACCGTTAAATGAAGTTTCAATAAAACTGTTTTATAGTGGCGGTACCGAATTTTCTTAGGGCCTGCGGAATTGTTTATACAATTATTTCGTAATGGTTGCAATAGCTTTGACAAAATATCAACAATGACTAAACTATTTTATAAGATGGTGCCAATTTTGCATCTATAGCTGTCGTAATAACGTTTTTAAAATGTTTCTGAGACTAATGTTGTTTTATAAAATTTGTGTCTGAAATATTTCTGCAGCTTTTATAAAATACCAAATTGCTAGTTGGGTGTTATACTACTTTAAAAATAAATAAATACAACAGACGACTAGAGAAAATTTTATAAAATAAGTCTTACGACTTACACTAAGGCCCTTACGGGGTAGACAGAGAGAATAGGTTTGATGATTATTTTTTCCTTTTTAGTGCAGTATTTATAAAAGCGTGTTTTTTTAGTTTTTTTAAACTATTAATTTACATATTGTAGGACAGCAAAGTTTTTCTGTAACTTTTTTAATAAAATGCTGCCAAGCTCTGTCTTCTTTCCTGCTTTGGCAAGTCATTAAGTCATTATTTAATGTCTAACTAAACCGTCCAGTTTTTGAAAGTTTATACATGTTGCCGTGCGCTTGTGCCCGCCGTTCGTCGGTTTTGGGGCACAATTTGAGTTATTTGACAAATTATTTTACTGGATCTTTTTGATCATGAATTAAAAAAAAATAGCAATAGTAGTCAGAAATATGCCCCAAGAGAATATTTCAGTTTTTTGTTTGTAGATTTTAAGAGACACTGTCGGTTAGTATGGGTAACCACTAAGCATAAGAATATAGAGAAAAAAAATAAAAATCTTATTTTTTCAACTAGCGATTTGAAAAAAATAGTTTTGAGGAGACTTTTAAAATGAAGTGTCTCTCGCCATTTGTTCCGTTTTAAAAAATCGCCGTTATGTCATTACTGATTCCTGACTATCGTCTAATGTCAGCATAAAAAAAATGGACATAAAAAAATAGTCGACCTGCCTTGAGCTCTTTTATAGGTACCTTCATCGTTTCAGAAATATGTATTTAATCCTTACTTTGCAAGGCCCCGTAATTTCTCTTACAAACTTAAATTTCTTTTTCACTATATTATGTCCAGTGTGTCGAAGGAAAAAGTAATACTCTACGTACGAACATCACAATTTAAAAAATGAGGACATTAATAAATTAACAAACAAATTCGGTCTTCTCGTCTCGCATTTTGTGTATGTTAAACGGTTGCTTGCTGTCTAGAAGTTGTCACAGACAAGTTTGGCGCAGTTCAAGGTCGTCATGGTAATTTCCTACGGTGATCGCCGAGCCTTACATTGGCTTGTATTGCTAAAACGCTGGCTGGTTCTCTTTGTACGACTATACAGAGGGGAAAGAGACTGACAAACTTTTAAGGCCGATATGAAAAAAAAAATCAGAATTTGTTGATATATATAATTTTTGTTTTTTCTGTTTAAAAATATAGTACGGCAATAATATACACAATGGACTCCCAATTTTTTTCATATTTTTAAAATAAAATATGCCTGTGCCACCTGAATTACTATCTTTTGCATAGGAAAATTTTTAAGAAAAATCGACTTGTTTTTTATATAAAAAATAAGGCAGTGATAGAAATAAATGATAAAAAATATAAAGGGTAATTTCAAATTCACTATGCCTAATTTATACGTGAATAGTATCGAAAGCAAGATAAATTTTTGTTAGGTTAAATGGCTAACCCAGTGAAAGTTTCGTCTTCGACAATATTGTAGAATTTTGAATTTTAAGATTGATTATTTCACTCATTAACGCTATAGCCAATGAGAGCCCGTTTTTTCACAACATTGCACCAATCAAACGTCATTATTAGTGGTAATTCAAGCTAGATCTGCTTTTGACAGGACCAACATGCAAAATTTATCGCTCTAATTTTTCAGGTTGCTGCAGCGGCAAATATTGCGAAAATTTTTTGACGTTTTGTGTCGTGACATATTTTCGGCAAATAGGACAAATCGTGCTTTTAAATGTTATCTATAAATATCTTCTCTAGCTTATTACTAATTGTTAACGTAAATTGTAAATTGTAGTATTGTATTAATAACCTAAAAAGCCAATGCTATGTTCGGGACAAGTTATAGGTACACAGCTTTCAATGGCTTAATACCTAACATAATTACAAAATAATTTTCACAACTAAAATTAAATATAAATATCAGTTATTTCATGATAAATACACAAATGTAGTTACTTACGTATGGTAATTCATCAGTCATTACAAAGCAGCTAACACTTATTTGGAAAATCAAAACTCTGCAGTATCACTATATACATTATAATTCGTTGTACTTAAAGTCTCTCTACTTAAACAAGTAAACCTTAACTTAACTATCAAATTTCTCAAATTAGAAATAAGGATTAAATACATAAATATATATTAATAAACACTTTAATATAATAATTCAATTCACTATTTAGGCTAGTAACTAAGTTAAGCTAGCGTTACTAGATGGCGGTACCATACCATCTGAGCCGGCAGCCTTAGAACGTAAAAGGGATAGATTGGTAATATGCAATTTGTGTGATTTCACCGGTAATGTGATTGGTCGAAGCGTGTTTTGTTGTGATGACTAGTCTTATAAGTTACAGTACCTATGGTTTAACGTATATTGTTTTTCTTGATTGTCATAATTTAAACCTACTTTGTTTTTTATTAGATGAATCGCTTTAGAAATGCATTTTTATGTGACGTAAATGATGAAATTGAAGATAAAGGTGAGTAATCTCTAAAAAGCAACAAGGAAACGTCTGAAGGCAATTAATTACTGAACATAATATTGAAGATATACTTAATGAATTATTTATTCGTGAAATATTCTCCACAAATACCACTCGTGCTTTAAATTTTATCTAAAAATTTTTTCTCAAGCTAAGCTGCCCCTAGTTAATATAACTCGTGCAAATTGGCAGTTTATTATCAAAGATTAAATCCCTCCCGCTAAAGCGGTCGGGATTTAATCAGATAATAAACTGCCAATTTGCACTCTTTATATTACCAGGCAACACGCTTTCGAAAAAATTTTCGATAAAATTTTAAGCACTAGTGATATTACATACGAAAAATTTTCAACTGAAAATCACCATGTATTATAGATATGGCCCAATTTCAATAGGGATTATTGTACTATGCTGTTTTACATGTGTTCCAAATTGTAATTAAATATTTTAAGTCTAACAGAAGTTATCGTGTTTACAAGAAACGGTATACACACACACACTTACAGAACAAAAATATTTTTTATTCGATATTTGAGTTCAGTTTGCTATGAAACAGATATCTGTACAATTTTTTTTATACGATTATTACAATTTTTGGTTCAATTTATAATAAAGTTAGAATACAGTCAAAGGATATACAATTCATTACTGAACCATAACAGATACGAAAAAAATTAACAGAAATATTATTGTAGAAAATTTAGTCAGCTTTAATTTTGCATATAGCCACTTTTTGATTAGGGCTAAGCGTTTTCGAGATATGAGCGAAAAACTAAAAACCTTCTTCGTGTCCCCTTGCACCTCCTATGTTCGTGGACTTTTGGTAAATTTTCCTCCTAAATAGTCCAGTCAAGTCAAAAATTGTGATCTCGGCATTTCCTTCTAGAAACCATTAATTGACAGGACTAAAAATAGTACTCTTTATTAAATAGTCATTTAAATTAATGACTAAAATTTAAAAAAATCACTTGACTTAAATCATGATTTTATCAAAAAATGTTATACAGTGACTGTGTTTGGAAATAGGTTTTTATAAAATAATTAAATTTTATTTTTGTAACGCCATATTCTAAAATGACACTTATTTGACAGTTTCAATGAATCAAAACAATGTCATTATTGACAAGTGAAAAATAAAGAAAAAAGTGTGAAATAAAGAAATTTTATTTCACAGTGTAAAATAAAACTTAATAGTCAACAGACAACAAATTATTATTATTGGTTTCTATGGAAACAGCAATAGAATTTAGTCTTTACGACAAGGTAACTTTGTCAATTTGCCGTATTTTTACAAAATTATATTGTTTTCCAATTTCGAATGGCGATACAAAATTTTTTTTATACAACTTGAGACTAAAATGTGTTTTTAGCCACTTGTTATATAAAATACTATTTCATTGTTCACACTAGATATGTTTGAATTTAACAGATTTGGAGGACAATAATAACGAGACATGGTGGAGGTGATAGCGGATCGTTCGAATACGCTGAAAAAAAAAAAACAGTGTGAAAGGGTATGCTCAGGTGGCCAGCTAGATCTCCTGATTCAAACCCCATTGCTTATTTATTGTGGATGCATTTTAAAGAAATAGTTTACGCCAGGGATACCAACTGAGTAAGATTTGCGAAGAAAAATTGCAGTAGCAATAAATCCAGTAAAGGAAAACCGATAGGCATTCATCCGACTAAAAATAATTTTTTTACGAAGATGCAGATTATGTATGTCGTTGGGCGGCAGAACATTTGAAAATTTGATTTAATAAGTAATAAATATTTCTGATTATTCGTTGTTCAATTTTTTCCATCATACACATTCATTAATTATTTTGCACAGTTTTGGGGAATTTTAAACTTTTTTAGTTTATTAGAACTTTTCATGAACGACGGCTATTTTAAAAATGTTCCAATGGCTGTGGTTTTGAAATTTTTTTCATGTAATTAGTATAAACTAACTTTAACATGTCCACGTCGTCGCCAACCAGTTATTTTTACAATACTCGTTTGGAAATTGAAGTTCTTTCTCATAAACAAAAATTTTAGCAAAAAAAAGATATTACATTAGTCAAAAATAAAAATTTGATACTTTATCTGGTTGCAACATTACCATAGTATGTCTGCCGAATTTCAGGTCAATGGACTGAGTAGTTTCAGCACAGTGGTGATTTTTGTTAAGGGGAGGTACGAAATTCCTCAAAAATCACAAAAATCCCCGAATAACTTTTGAACCACTGACTTTCGAGTAACTCTAGATCGTGTTCAGGGGGTTGGTAGTGATGTCTTCTATCACCAGGTTTCGTTTGACCACTGTCTCTATATAAAATATGCTTATCAAACAGAACTTTAGGAAAAACTGGGACATTTTAAAGGAGAAGTTTAAATTGATATGACGAGTGAAATGAGCTTCTTTCTGTTTCTGGAAAAAGACGAAGCATACCGCGGTAATACTGTCATTATTAAAGTACCAACCATTTTCATTACACTGTATTTGTATTTTCTAATATTCTTTTGAAGCCTTCGACAGACAATTATAGTATTTGTAGTTGAAAACCAACCATACTATCATTATTAATAATACAAACAGCAGAGGACCCAGAATAGACCCCCGAGGCACCTTGAGCCAATTAGTTTTCAACATATTGAGTTATCTTCAGTTTTATTATCAGGTATTTGAGAAGAACCTGTAGTTTGAAGTTTCTGTAGCAATAATCCTACATGGTAATCTGGCATGCCAAAATGGGTGCAGAGTGCGTCAACTTGGGTTCAGGAGTGACATTTTATGTTTTCTCAGTTGTTATTGTTAATATTTATGATCAATATCTTGATATTGAAAAAAAATCAGATCTTTTAGGTATTACAATTTAGCTTTATCTTTAGTAGTCAACTCGTTTTAAAAAGGTTGTGCGTTACATTTAATACATCCTGTATAGAACTATCCAATATTTAGTAGTCCTAAGGTCTAGTAGTCCTTATAATATCACTCGAATCTTATCACTATTTGCTTATAATTTTTAACTTTCCTTTCACAGCACCTTGATCACCTGCCATTAACGGCGAATATCGCCAACGGTTTTCTCGTAAATTAATTATAGCCTGCCCGCACGTTGCAACATTTTCTTAAATGTTGCTGATGCATCAATCCGTTAATGTTTATAAAAGCAAATTCGCTGGGCACCAAACCGTCTAACCTTACCGTAATTACGTCAATTGTTGGCAGTACACGGTTTCTAGTTAATTTAAGGACTCAAGGTCATATTGTTCGCCCGCGCTCAGCGGCGCATGAATAACTTTTCTTCGAGGGCATTTTTTAACTGTAAATAATATTGATAAAACGCTTCGGCGAGACTTCATTTGACCTCTGCAGTAATATGTATAATTAGGGTGTTACAATTTATCTTTAAACTACTACTCTTCGGAGTACAGGCTAACGTCAGCGTTGTATGGCAAAGGGTAAATTAGGTATGCACAGTGTGTAATGTGCATGTTACAGAACTAAGCAAAATTAATAAAAAGCGATAATAGTGATTAAAAAAAAGGTCTAGCTATAAATACCCTTCGAGTTATTTATAGGGATCGAACGATATGATTTTTTAGGTCGATACCGATAATTCGCCGATACTTACCGATATTTACATGGCCGATTATCGGTCTTAGATTATCCTATCTCTTATTTCTAGAATCTAAAAATTTACTACAAAAAATTAAAGTATATTTTGCTCAATATTATTTTTGTTTTTTATCCTCCCTTGACAGAAGTACAACCGAGTGGACTTTCAATTATCTATTTCTAAAAAGTAATTCTTCCAATATGACGTGGACGGCAATTCCTGGGTCAAATCCTGAAATGGACGGTAGATACATATCTTGTTTAATAATACATTTTTAGCTAAATTTAATTTCTTTGGGCAAATGACTGTTTCTATTTGTGAAACAGGTAGTTTGTCAACTTTCTATGACACTAGCCCCTTAGCTAATAGATGACGACTTCAGAAGACAATACAAATATAAAAATTTCTATAACCACTGATATTTGGACCTGCACACATAATATCATTCATTCTCATTTTTATTTTTCACAGCTCATTGGATAGACTTCAAGAAAACGGAAAGGTGTTCATTTGTATTGTCTTGCGAATATTTTCCAGGTACACACTCAGGTTTAACCATTGCCCAGAATATGAACAGTTTAATGCAAAAATGGAAATTAAATTGCAATCAAATCCTCCTAGTTTTGGCCGACAATGCTTCCAACATGACAAAAGGTATCGAAGAAGCTACCAACCTTTCTTTATATATACATTACAATTAGTGATACAGGATTCAACTGAAAGTCAACGATCCATATTAGATTTACTGGGAAAAGCGAGGTGTATAGTTTCACATTTCAACCATTCCTCATTGGCTTGCGTCAAATTAAAGAAAATTCAGAAGCAACTTAATATGCCAGAAAAAACTTTAGTTCAAGATATAGCAGCACGATGGAACTCAAGTTACACGTTATATGTTAGAACGCTTGATCGATCAAAAAAATGCTTTACATTTGTTCATGGTCGATGAAGATTCTGCAGTTAATGAAAAGGCCCTGACATTTTACCAATGGGAACTTATTAAACCTATTAAAACTCTTTGAAGAGATTACTAAACTTGCCAGTATGTCGAATGTATCCATATCTGAAATAATACCACTGATTAAAACTATAAAATTATTTAAATAAAGCTGATGTAAATTGTTCTGGAGTTCAAACAATGAAATCTTTTACTAAAAATGTTCTCGTTTTTGCAACATCATTGGATCCTAAATTTAAGAAATGTTTCTTTGAAGATGCTTTGTGGCAAAATACTTGTAAAGAAATAAAATTAGAGATTATGAGGAACAATGGATTTGTATGTGATTCAGAGATTGTCAATGTTGGTAGTTCGGATGACAGTGATGATTTTCCATTGGCAAAAATTAACAATAATAATAATTATGTTGCTCATGACATCTTCTGGCGCACTTATGAAGAGTTTATGGGTGTGGGAAATAAAATAAATAAATTAAGCCCAAGTAAAATTATAAAGAAAGATAGATTTATTAATTAAAATTGAAAATTAAATTCAAATATGCCTAGAACTACCTCTGATTTCGGGCGTTTTTTCACTGGCCGACACGATACCGACAATGTCGTACGGATACTGAAGAATAACATATAATAACACGGCGCCGATAAAATGTGACAAAACGGTATCGTATCGGCAAGTGAAAAAGAGTTCCATATAATTTTGTACGTTTGTGCTGTCCCAATATCGTTGACGACGAATCGGTATCGTATCGCCCAGTGAAAAAAACGCCCTTAATTGCTAGCACTGAAGATCCTTTAGCTTGGTGGGCCAACAAGAAACAAATATTTCCCTTCCTGTATCAAATATCCGTAATGCATTTAGCACCTCCACCAAGTAGCGTTTACAGCGAATAATTATCTTCTTCAGCTGGTAACGTTTATGAATTTGCAAGAAGCCGATTAAATCCAGATCAAGCAGAAAGTCTGATTTTATTATATCATAATTTACCTAAACTTAACTTTAAATATTAAATAATTAAATAAATATTGATATTATTACGTTTTGACTTATTTTTAGCCTTAAAAATTAAAAAAGGAAAAGTATTTTTTGACCGACACTGATAACGCGCCGATATTACAATCCAATATCGGCCGATACCAATAATCGGCCACGACACCGACATGACCGATATACCGATATCAACGTCGGTATCGATTGATCCCTAGTTATATATGTAATAAATGTTACTTATTACTTAGACAGATATTAATATAAAGAATATAATGTTATAATAATCAATCTTTTGTTAGAATAAACCTTCCTTTATATCTCTTGAAATCTTGAAGTTTTTTGTAGATTCTTCTTAGGAATATTAATGGCCTTGGATAATAAATAATTTTTTTAGTAGTTATTTTGTTTTATTTTCAGTTAAATACATGCACCTATATACAAGTTCAACGGAATTTACTATTTCAATTTGCTACTAATGACCCAAAAAATATGTATATTTTTTTCAGATTTTTTGACGGTATTTTCTCAATTTAACCTTCAAATGCCCTTGAACCTGTCGTGAAGGGGCTTAACGGACCCTGGATTTGGACTCAGCGACACTAAAAACATAAAGAGAACAGTGTCTGACCTCCAGGTCAGAGCACTTTTTTCTATCTTGAGGTTCGTGGAAATATCCCATTTTTTGAGACCTTGCGTCCTTGATATTTCGAAAACTGTTCATTTTCGGACTTTGGGGCTATGAACACTTTTGATCAGGAGGGTGTCAAGTACAACATATCAAACATTCAGACGAATCGATCGGGAACTCAAGCCTATGAGGTTTGTGCGGGGTCCTTTACCAATCTTGCAGATAGTCAAATTCTCTACTGCTTGTATGTAGACTTCGTCGCGGTCCAATGCATAGGGAGCGAGATATTGGCGGAAAACCGTTTTTTTAAACTTCGTCCTTGAATATCTCGAAAAGGGCAAAAATGTGCAAAAATTCAGATTTTTACTAATTTTGTCCAGGTCAAATGTATATATTCGATGTTTATTATCTGCAGATAACATGTATTTAAAAAAAGGCCTTCAAGTTATTTTTAAAGCAATTTGTTAAACCTCTTTGCTCTTTAAGACCTATTGGTTTTATAGACACTTAATTGCTGCATTATCCATAACCACAATAAACTCATTAAGTTTTATAGTGGATTTTGTTGGTAGACATCTATAAATCTTTAGGTTTTATGGGAGTTTTAAAATATAATCTTTAAGTACTCCTTATGATCAAGTAATAAAACTAATAACTCTTAAGTAGTCTTACCCTTAATATATGTTAGTAAAGATTCCTTAAAACCTAATAGTTTCTTGTTAGCTTTATTAAGCTACGTTAAAACTTTTTGGTTTTTATAAAGCACTTATAAATCCTTTGGTTCCCCCATTTACGCCTTTAAACTTTGAGAGAGGGGGCATATACCGCATAGTAAACGACATTTTGTGATTATGGGTTTTAGGTTATGTTATCTAAGCTAAGAATATTTGGATTAGAGATTGTCAGAGACAAATCTTAAAGGTTTTAAAGAAGAGTAGTAAGGCCGGGTAAAGTCTTACAGGCTTTAAAATAGTAATAAAGTGGAGCAATTGAAATTTAACAAAACCTTTTGTTTTATAAAAATATTTAATAAAGCCATAAACTCTTAATAGGTTCTATTAAAATAAACGGTTTTATTAATTTTTCAGCCATGGCAGGCATGTTTGAACAAAGTTGGGGAAACAGTTTTTAGTTATATTTTTCTTATTCTTACTGTTTACATTTAGCCTGCAACTATCTAAAATGTGTTAATATGTCATATAAACCCCTAAAAAGCCCAAAATCATACTGAGTAAGCTAAAACTAGGGGTACTATTTTTTTTTATTAATAATTGTAAATAATAATTAATAAGCTGACAAAGTTTTTTGATATACATCAACAAAGTGGTCTGCGTTGGCAATTTTTTGATACTAGGTTGTTTATTAATATCAAATTTTAAAACGTTAGTACATGCAGATATTTCTATCGAGGCAGACATATCTTATTACTTCGCGACATTTTCTGATTTAGACAGTTTAAGTGATTTAGACAGTTTTCGACAAAGAATTATTAAAGACACAATTATTTATGATGTCCTCAAAGCAGGCTTAAAATTTGATTGCAAGTACTAACGGTTTTAAGAAGATTTTAAAAAATGTTTTATGGTAGACTTGTAGACATCTTGCAGATTTGGGTTCTAAAGTACTGTTGGTTTTATTGATAGTTTTAAGGAAGATATTTATAACCTTTATAAAACGTCTTTTTTGGTTTTATGCCGGGTTTATTGTAGCTTTTAAGAGGATATCTAGTATAAACAGTTTTACGATCAGTTTTATTATATAGACTTAATAACCTCTTGTAGATTGTGATAAAACTTAAATTTTTACTTGGGCATGGTGTATAAGAAATGCCTACGAGGGTTTAAGAAAATTTAAAAACATGAAAAATGAATAAGAACGTCCCGTATTTATGACGTGCGCCGATGGCAACAGGTCAATTCTAAATTGATATTGGATACGTGACATTGCTGCAACTGAAATTGCCCGTGTAAATTATACAGTTATTTTAATTATGATTGTATGACAGCGAAGTTAATATGAGTTAAGGATTACTTTTGGTGTTTCGTAACAAGTGGGCATGCAGATGTGGAAATCGTAGTGTAAAATCTGAGGTATTATTAACTGGTATAATGGGGATTATAAAAGAAGCAAGTTCCGTAATCGACATTCTAATAATATTGTAATAAATATTTATGAATATATAATAAACTCGATGAATTTTCTATTACAATTTTACATATTTAAATTATTATTTTGTTGACTGGAAACATCTGGTGAAATAATTTTAAGAATATTTAAGCTATTGAGGACGAGATTTCTTAGAGTTTGAATAATGTAAATGGTGTTTACAGCGACAGAGCGAGTGCAAAAAATTCACTTGATTGATTAGCTACATGTATATGTTTACACAAAGCATTACTTCTGGTTCTTAGTATTTGAGGCGCTAAAAAATGCTTGACGTCACGACGAGCGCCAGAGATGGTTTTAAGTGTGAAGAATTCCGTAATTGATTTTTTGGGGACTATTTAGTACTTTGACGTCAGCTTTTTACCATTTTAGAATACGAACAGTTTATGGAAAGAGTTCTAATGATATAATTCATTGCATATTCAGCATTTTGTACACAAAAAATTTTGAATCATACTTTCAGATGATTCGATACATCTGCCATATCGGATTGAAATTACCACTCTCGTTACCTTTACTGCTAATTACAGCAGTGTTTTCGTTACTTGGCTTCGACGAAGTTGTTTCCGGAATATTAGAAAGGTAATAATTCGGTTTTTTCACAAATTGTGAAGGTAATACTTAGTTATAACTAAAAACATTTAAATTTCTACAACCAGTTGAGTAATATCCAAAAAAAGTATTTTTAAATTTGTCTACGTCATATTTTTGACGTCATAGGTCTTATTGATGGTAAACACCTAACCTCAAAAATACATATCTTTTAAAAATTTCCGAGTAATATGTCACTATTATGAAAATTTCTGCTTGGTTCTCGTACTTTCAATTAAAATCTTGTTCAATGTAATGTTCATAAAGTTTGAAATATCTTCTCCCAATAAAACAAGGAGATTTTTGTAGGTTGGAAATCCAACCTATAATTAGCAGCCCATTTTTAGTAATCAACAATATTAAGACATCATTTGCGTCAATTTTTAAATGTTTGCCTGGAGTCATACTGATACTAGTTTCAAATGAGAAGTGCGGATATAATCATTAAAAATGACATTAAACTTAAAAAACCTAAAAGTTGAGGTTATGTTGGTTATATTAATGCAACCGATGATGTCACATCCCGTTTTGTATAATACCCATTCAGTTATTCAGTTTTATTTATTTGTTGAAATTTTAAATTGATAGATGAAACAATGGTGTTTAAATATTGGTAAGTGCTTCAATGTATGGAGTACTTCATTTTAATAATATCAAAAAAGCAAATTTGCATACACTGAAAACACCTAATTTTTGCTTCTACTATTTTTAGTGGCTTCTGTGAGTCGGACAGACATGTCACTAATTTATAGCTTAAGGAGACTATGTCCCCCCCCCCCCCGTTTTCAAGGATGCTAAACATGATGGCGGCGGTTTAAACTCTTTCCGAATTAAGCCCACCCCCCAAACGGCCAAAAACCACCCCCCAAAGGACACGGCGTCTCATACCGACTAAACCTGCGTCACCCCCCGTTTTCGGGGATGCTGAACACGATGGCGATGCTGGATCTTCTCCCCGAAGCAAACTAACCCCTCAAACGGCCAAAAAGTACTCCTTTGATACCCGGTTTTATGAAGTGCACTGGATAAGAGAAAATGAATCATATGTTCACAGATCATTGAATACACACCGGATGATGATTCCAGATTGACTGTTCAACTGAAAAAATAGGCGCATAGTTCGTGTCTAGTTTTTAGGTGGGAAAATCAGGTATATGGAATCACTGGTACAATGTCATTTATTTTATTATATTAAATAATGAACATTTTTATTGACGCATACAATTACTTATTTACTATATATACAAGTTGAACTGTCAATCAAGAAATCTGGAATCATCATCCGGTGTGTATTCAATGATCTGTGAACATATTATTCATTTTCTCTTATCCGGTGCACTTCATAAAACTGGGTAACACAGGGGTAGTTTTTGGCCGTTTGAGGGGTTAGTTAGATTGCTTCGGGGAGAAGATCCAGCATCACCATCGTGTTCAGCATCCTCGAAAACGGGGGGTGACGCAAGGTTAATCGGTATGAGACGGCGTATCCGCGTTTCACCCCTCTCGGCGGTGGTTTTAGGCCGTTTTGGGGGTGGGGTTAACTCGGAAAGAGTTTAAACCACCGCCATCGTGTTCAGCATACTCGGAAACGAGGGGGGGGGGGAGGAGATATAGTCTCCTTAAGCTATAAATTAGTGACACTTTTCGAGATTTTTTCCGACTCACAGAAGCCACTATTTTACTCCCCTCGTTTACCGAAGGGAAGTATGAAGTATTGTAATCGTGAAAAACTCACCCTCCGAGTTTTCGCCGGATTTTCTTTCCTATTTAAAAGTAATCTGATTCTCGGTATTCCTTGTAACAATTTACCGAATGTTTAAAAATGTAAACCAAACTTCTCGTCCATTTATCACATTAGCATGCGGGATGTAAGTTGGGTTAGCATGTTTAAAACATCGCACTGTGTTTTAAACAAATGTTTAATAGTTATTAATTATATAAGGGGATTGATTAACAAGCCTTTAATCTATGAGAAAAAATGTGCACTCGAGGCCCAGCCGAGAGTCACATTTTTTCGAGTAGATTGAAAGGCTGTTAATCCCCGAATGTAATTCAACGTTTTATCCATGACCACGGCCAAATTAGAAGCGTGAAAGCCGTAAGAGAGCAGGTAAAAAAATCTGATTTTGAAAAACGTCAGATTCGACAAGTTTATTTTGACTAAGAATCTTCTGATTTTGAGCAAAAAAATAGAAGGTCTTTGAATCACTTCTATGACATGAGTTTGTTAATACCGGTCAGAATGACAAGAAGATCGTTCTTGAAATAAATGTTAATATTAATAATAATTCTAAATAAAATGCTATCAAACCGAAGCCTGGTATTATGAATTTCTAATCCATTAGGGTATTAAAAGGAGTTAAATCCAGGGAAAATAGACGTTTTATACCTTCGTAACATAGTGGTCGTGGATAAAACATATTTAATACACATTGCGATGTTTTAAACAAATGTATTACTTTGGAGTTTGTGGAAATGCAGGAAAAGTACCGATGATGGTCCATTCCGATATAAACAGTAAACACACGAACTCACAACAAAGATAGCCTCTGTAGTCTTACTCATATGAATCAAACAGTCAGTGGTCACATGCACTAATAGTCTATTGTCCATGTACTGTAGAAAGGAACTAAAACGTTAAAGGGTTTTTATTGTTTCTTATGTTTAATTGACCCCAAGATATGAAAAAACCGCGGAGTGCTACCATTTAAAGTGGTGCGTTTTTGAGATCGAAGTAAAAAGGTCCACTTTTCATATTTTTTTTTGCTCGAAAACTATGAATTTTTTCTATAAACACGTCAATAGAAAAGTGTGTAGAGATTTAAATTTCCAATCGAAATGGCACCTTCAGAAGTCAAAATTTTTTTTTTTTACAAAAATACGCCCAAAAAATAAAACAAAAAAAAACGAAAAAATGCAATATTTTATTTTTTTCTTTATTTTAGCCTGTAACTATTTTTCGGGTACATTTAGGCATAGACATTGCTGCATAACAAAAAAAGCTGGCGTTTTACCCGCTAAAATGAAATTTTGTAAACAGTTTTACGATTAATAGTGACTGAGATATAGCGTTTCAAAGTTTGCAACTTTTAACTTTTTTGCTAATTTTTATTATTTTTTTTTTCAAATTTCGCCCTGTAACTTTTTTCTGAGTGAATTTAGGTGTAGACATTATTATATTAATGGTGGCTGGTAAAAGTCTCTACGACAAATAGAAACCTAGATACAGCGTTTCGAAGAGTGTTACTTTTATTAACTTTCTTCCAATTTTTACGTTCTTTATTAAATTTCGGCCTCTAACTTATTTGTCAAATACAGATATTGCTACATGGAATGTACTCGCAGCATTCTTGTTTAAATCGTCTGCAATAGAAGTTTATGTGATCAATAGTAACCAAGATACAGTCTAGATATAGTAGATTATTGTACTTAAAAAATAACTTTTTACATTTTTCCACTTCTGAACTTTATTATATCACGTGTTTTTTTTTTGTTCAAATAACTTAGATTAATAACTTAAATTATGAAATTATTAAAATGCTGGATTTAACATATTTTCAAAATCAAAGTCGATTTCTTCATCGGCATCTATGTAAACATCGTCTTCCGTTATTTGAGGTACATCAGCGTTTTCAGAGTTCATTCCCATACATTCTTTGCAAAAAATGGAGCAATTCATTCCCAATTTCCTGCAACCACAGTTTCCTCTGCATCCTTTGGTGCATTTACAGGCTATTTTTTCCAGCAAAACTTGTGGTGCGGGAGGTTTATTTGTCAAAATTGGTACTAGTCCATTTTCTGAACTTTTCCAACCTCAGATGAGAGGATTTACAATATTTCCTTTCCAATGTTGCATTTGCAAGTAAGTTCTTAAACCATGATGTTTAGCAGCATCAGTTGTTGGAGGCAATCGGGACAATGAGAATTTCGCACCTGTTAAGTACTTCTGAAATAACTTGCGACAGGTGCTTTGGCCATCAATTTTCGTACCGTATAGTAATGTTACAATACATTCAGAAGCAGAACCGATGGCTGCTGGACTTGCATTTTCACACAAAAATTCATTTAAATACTTTTCCAAAAGCAAAATATTCTTATTAATGAAATTCAAGAATTTCTTTTTACCAATACCAAAAAAGGAAGAGGTTGTATCACAGCCACTGAATGCATGGACGAATCCAAGGTATTTTTGCAGATGATTAAATTTGAAACTATTATGGTTATATAATTTGGCAGTTACATTTCCTATACTAGGTTTAAAAAAATATTATATTTTCATTTTCTTCTGGTAATAATGATAGGATAATAAGATCGACATCTTGACCAACTATAACAACATTTTCTGATTGGGATGCCTTATCTTTTGCAGTATTTACAATTAGTACGTCTGCATCATCTTCAGCTTGCCCAGTCTCAATATTATCATCACAAAATGTGCCAGTAAGCTGATTTTCTGAGGCCGGAAATACGAAAAATGGATAAGTATAATAAGGAGAAAAAACAATACTTTAAGATGGGTTAAACTTCTATTGCAGACCATTTAAACAAGAATGCTGCGAGGTCATTCAGTGTAGCAATATCTGTACTTAAAGCATTTGACAAATAAGTTATAGGCCGAAGTTTAAAAAAGAACGTAAAAATTGGAAGAAAGTCAATAAAAGAAACACTCTTCGAAACGCTGTATCTAGGTTTCTATTTATCGTAGAGACTTTTACCAGCCACCATTTCAACGGGCGTAAAGTCAGCTTTCACTTTAATATAATAATGTCTACACCTAAATTCACTCAGAAAAAGTTACAGGACGAAATTTGAAAAAAAAATAGTAAAAATTAGCAAAAAAAGTTAAAAGTTGCAAACTTTGAAACGCTATATCTCGGTCACCATTAATCGTAAAACTGTTTACAAAATCTCATTTTAACGGGTAAAACGCCAGCTTTTTTTGTTATGCAGCAATGTCTATGCCTCAATGTACCCGAAAAATAGTTACAGGCTAAAATAAAAAATTGCATTTTTTTGTTTTTTTTGTTTTGTTTTTTGGACGTATTTTTGTAAAAAAAAATAAAAATTTTGACTTCTGAAGGTACCATTTCGATTGGAAATTTAATTCTCTACACACTTTTCTATTGACGTGTTTATTAAAAAAAAAATCATAGTTTTCGAGCAAAAAAAAAATGAAAAGTGGACCTTTTTACTTCGATCTCAAAAACGCACCACTTTAAATGGTAGCACTCCGCGGTTTTTTCATATCTTGGGGTCAATTGAACATAATAAACAATAAAAACCCTTTAACGTTTTAGTTCCTTTCATAGACAATAGCCTATAAACTGAACATTTTATTTGCAGAGTGCTGTAAAATCCGTTTAAGACCGCCATCTGGCATCAAGTAGTAGTAGCAGACACAGTAACTTGGCACCATTTAATTTTAGTTGAATAGAGTTTTAAACGTTTTAAACCTGTTTTAAACATACCATTTAAAACATTGAAAAAAAAACTGTTTTAAACAAAAAAAAAACTGTTAAAAAAAGTTATTTTTGTATCTAGGGTGCAAAATACTACTTTGGTGATCGAGGACGAAAGTTTTTTGACGAGGCGCAGCCGAGTCAAAAAATCGTTCGAGATGACCAAAGAATTTTGCACTAGAGATGCAAACAATATTTTTTCTACAACTTTCATTTGAGTAAACTAAAACCATTAGTTAAAAAAATAATACGGTTTTTAAAATAAAATAATTTAAAAAATTCTACTTTCAGTAGATTTATTTGATAAAACAATAAATATTTTTGAACTAGATGTTTGTTTAATTCCCGTGTATACATTAAAAATTATAAAAAGTAGGCAATAATAGTGATGTGCAAAATATTTTGTATCCTAAAAAATAATATCAGTGAAAAAATGTCTCATTTTAGATACTGACATTAATGCGTAAACACAGCCTTTTTTGACAGTTGTAGAAAAAAGTTTGTTTTTTTTTGTCATCCAAAAATGCCAATTTTCCAAAAACGCTCTGTAGCTCGGTAGTCGAAAAAAATAGACGATCGCGGTTTGCGCCATTGTTTGTTTCTCGAAAATCGAGTTCAGGACACCTATATTGGTTTTTGTCTATCTGCCATAGTTTTAGAGAAAACTCCAAATCCCGTCTAATTTGGTCCACCCTGTGCTAGATTGGCATTTTTTTCGTTATAAAATAGAGAAAATAAAGTAATCTACACTTTTTTCGAAATATTTCATTGTTTTCGAGTTTGCAGAAAAACTGGAAATGACCTGTGTTGGCCATGTTTAATTGCTTATTGCTTTCCATCCAGAATAGGGTCATTTAGTGATATGGCAGTTTCCTACTTTTTCTTCCTCATTTTAAAGTATAATAAACCAATAGCCTCAGAAAAAAATTTCAGCTCAATTGAATCAATAGCCACAGAGATATTCGCATTTGAATAGAAACACGCTCGGCCGGCCAACAATCCGTAGAGTGACGTCACTTGGCGTGCGCCGATACCTATATTAGAGCAGCGATTTCATAAGTCTATCATGTCGTTTTTTTTTTTGGGCGTAAAACCACGTCAAACATGTTAAGCCGGGGTCCCACGGCCTGTGACTTGGCGAGCCTGGTCTGAAGTTTGTCATACCTCGCGCCATGGGAACATAAATACTCGTTATTGCTCGAGGTGACTCGTGATGGCTTGATCTTTCCCGTGAAATGTCGGTAAATTTTCGGACATCAAAGGCTTGTGGATCGACGGATGACAAGCCAGTATGACTCGTGCATCCGTTCCCACAGCCTGTTGTGGATTGTATAGCGAGATTTGAGCGGCGCCGGCGCAGTGGTGTATTGACGAGAAGTGGTCGACTCGAGGCTACTCGAGATTTGCCAAGCCACGCGCCGTGGGAATGCGCGTGGCTTGGAATTCGACCTATCACAAATCCACAGGTACGAACCACGAGTAACTCGAGGTTTGTCAAGTCACAGGCCGTGGGACCCCGGCTTTAGGTTCCTTTGAGTATGTCACCGGGCATATGAAATCATATTTTACGACATTTTTTTGAAGTGAAAAAAATGTATTTTTAAATAAAATTGTTTTTTTTTTATTTCCACCGCCATATCTTTAAAACTATTAAAGGTACCGAAATTTGTTTTGTGTCAAATTAAAGCACACACTGTAGCGCTTTTACCAATATAAACGGTTTGGGCACAATTCGCACTTTCATTTCTCTAAAAATCCGATAATCTAAAAATATATATTTTATGCGAGGGGTCAGCCACTAGTGAATAAATGTACAAGTATTGTACAATGTTGCATAAGTTACCAGTACTGTTGCTACTGTTGGCAATATTGCTTGTACTGTAGAGTACTGTATGGTACTGATCAAGTACTTTACGGTACTGTCCAAGCACTGTGTCGTACTGTCCATGTACTGTACGGTACTGTCTCAGTAGTGTATGGTAATGTGCAACTACTGTATTGTAGTGGACAATGTTGCACTACAGAATTTTCTATGTAAACCAAATCGAGCCTCAAACAGTTTTGAATATAACTGTTTTATTTAATAATTTGCTAAGTAGCTGTTTGAATTTGGAAACTCAAATTTAAAAATCAACTTTAACTTCAAATTTTAAAGGACAAAGACAATTTTAATTAAAGATTATAATGGCAGTATTCTTAAGTAGGTATCTTTGTAAGCTTTTCCCTCGGCTTTTCTATTATTAATGTACTTATAGGCATGATAAATAAAATTTACAGTATTTTTCCAATAACTTTATTTTATTAATAGACATATAAATGAACATTAAATTTGACTTCAAATTTGATATAATATACGAAAGTAAAGAAAAAATTCGGCTATATTCCATCGTTAATTAACTTTACCAAGGTAATTATCAATCTAATTTAAAACGTCATAGAAGTAATACTAAGTAACAGTAATTCTATTAGTTTAATAATATACAGTATCGGAAAGTGTTGGTTTTGGGATGGCAATAAGAGCAAGTGAGAGCGAAGCATGCAATAGTGTACTTCTAGAGTACTGGTAGACGTCTTTATTGTGGGCAGTCGGTTAAATCGTTGAAACTAGTGCAATACCAAAACAATCTATATCTATATTCACTTTCTTCCTATGTATTTACGAGATATTCGCCAGCCAAAATAGATAATTAATAAATAAATTAATTAGGTACTTTATTTCTATCAAAGCGGTTTACCGTGGTCTGCTAATAAATCACAGTCACAAAACAATCATTATTTTACAAGACTCGACGTATTTACTAACGTAATATTTTGTCGAAATCTATAAATTTCCATAAATACTCACTTAAAATGAAAACCCTTATAACTTTTTTATTTTGTTTCCGATTTGAATCAAATTTTACTCAAGTATAAAACAAATTAGGATCTACTTATGGCCAGAAAAATATTTGTCTGCTACAAACGCAAAGCCACCTGCGGTACCAAAATAAGCTGAAAAAAATTAAAAATCATATTAGTGGGTCTTGAAGAATTTCACGTATCCACCACAAATTGCGGAAAATTCCCTTTGCCAGATGAGCTTATGTATGAGAAATCCCCATCTCAACCAACTCAAATTTTGGTGTATGTACGTTTGTAGCGCTGATCCGATGCATTTTTTTAGAATTTTTAACATTCAAAATGTTTTTATTTTTTTCCACATATTTTGCGGTACGCAGGTGGCTTTGCCTTTGTAGCAGATGAATATGTCTCTGTTCATAAGTAGATCCTAATTTGTTCTATAATTGAGTAAAATTTGATTCAAATCGGAAACAAAATAAAAAAGTTATAAGGGTTTCTTCATTTTAAGTGAGTCACACTGTATATTTAAGGAAATATATAGATTTCGACAAAATATTACGTTAGTGAATACGTCCAGTGTTGTAAAATAAATATTGTTTTGTGACTGATTTATTAGCAGACTACGGTAAACCGGTTTGAAAGACAAATTTCAGGTACCTAATTAATTAATTATTAATTATCTATTTCGGCTGGCGAATATCTCGTAAACTATAACGCATAGGAAGAAAATGATTATAGACATTCTTGTAGGAAATTTAATTATGTTTAATTTTGCATAGACTACCTTTTCCCGTACGACATATCGTTTCCGAGTTATAAGCGAAGAATCGAGAAAAGGAACCTTTCCACCTCATTTTCAACGATTTTCAAGCCTCGGTCAGGAAAAGTCCAAATTCGAGGATAAAAATTTTAAAGTAGACTTCGAAGCGTCTATAGAAAAAACTGCCAATATACACCAACCACTATCGTAATAAACGAATAAAAATTTTCGTTTAGGTATTGTAGTAATGTACAGGTACTGTCTAGTACTGTTTAGGTACTGTACACAAAAACATCCAAGTATTGTTCATAGTGGCTGACCCCTCGATTTTATGTATTGAAATCTTCACCAATCGATAAACTTTTTTATTTTTGAAAATATTTACATACATGCAGCGAAGAAAATAAAGCCTAATAATCACAAAAGTTTTTGAAACAATATATTTTTTCCTAAAATGTACCGTGTGGCAACAGCGATTTTTTTTATCAGCGCTAAATGCGACATTGGGACGCAATTAATACACCTCGCATGCAGGGTTGGTCAGATTAGTCGTCTAGAAGTGGCGGTTGTCGAAAATCATTAAGTATTCATTGTTCGGATAAAAATTGTGACAATCGAAAATGTGCTTGTTTTAAAGAAGGCAACGAGTGCAAATGTCGTTCCTGTAACAACATTATTAAAGATTTCCAGGCAGATATGAACGAATTAGAATGCTATTAATGTAGGGCCTACATAAACTACATACTATATATTTATCTATCCAAATAGAAAATTTATTTCAACAATAAAACTCATTTTATGCGTACATTTCTACTTTCATTCATTTAAAAATGTCTAATAAACTTACTAATTAGGTGGGTAGTTAGTAACACTGATTGATATTTATAGATTAGGTATTTATCTTTTTATTATTAAAAGGAAACTATTTTATATTTATTGTACAATTTCTTAATATTAACAACATATGATCAATGCTACTGTACAATATGAAATATTGAACCCCTAGATGCTTTTGATCACTACTGGTTTTGTATCTATTGATATAAGTTAAACTACTACATACACCCCGACTGGGACCGTCAGATCGTTGCAGTCGGCAGGCTTGCTACAGCCGAGCGTGCAAGAATATGTCTTTGGCCCGTTAAAAAAAAGTCGCTGACTCAATACTATGAACGGAACATGAAAATTTTTTATCTTAAAAACTTTTTCAACTATTGGCTTCAATTTGTACGCAGCATGTATATACAAATTTTCATAAATAAATGTTTTTCTCGATTGTCTAAAATTACGCTACTGAAAATAACAAGTTTGAGTTTCCTATTATTTTTCCAACTTAAAAAAAAATAAATCGGGTTCACGTGGGACGTTGTTCGAAGCGCTATTGTGTCTACTTTAATCTAAAAAAAAAAAAAGCTTGATAGCACAAATATTTTCAGAGATATAGCGGTGGAGACGTTAAAAAACATATTTCATTAAAAATCTATTTTTTTGAGTTTTTCCGAAATAAAAAAGTTCTCGACCACCAAAAAATGTCGTAAAAAATGATTTCGTGTACACGATTATCTTACTAAAGAATCCCACTAAGTCTGGCTTGGTTCTACGCCGGTTTTTTTCGAAAACTAAGCGACTTTACTTCCAGATTTTACTCTACGAACTTGCATTCACAGCCGTGTTCACTGGGCGGTTGAGCCATCTGACGTCACAATTCGACTACATGGTTATCCCGAGCGTTTTTAAGCGCGCCGACTTTAGTAATTTTTTTATACATGAAGGCGGCGTCAGTAAATTCTAATTTTTGGCATACTTACTATACTCGCCAAGCTCTTTCAGAATATGTAATAATTAAAAATTGTTAAATGAGCCTATTGGTTCCTGCAAATCTAGGTACATTTTATTTACGTTCAAATACACTTCAGTTACCAACCATATCCTATTTAAATCCTTCCAAAACTGGCCTAAGCTCAAATCCGCGTGGATCTGAACTTTCACAGCAGTGATTAATTGTGCCACAAGGACCAACGTTTCAAATGGCAGACTTCTCGTCGAAAAGTGGGCGCCGGTCTCATTAAAATTTTTCATACGCCGTGCCGGATCCGACCGGACTCTACTCCTAATTTACTGAACACATTAATTTAGCCGCCAGTCGCCGAGAGTTATTAAATAAACCCATAAACATAAAATATACAGGGTGCCTACGGTATATGTACGAATATGTTGCAGGATGATACGTCGGTCTAAAAGAAGTAAAAAATCATTATAATTTTTTTTAACTTAGAACTAGGCAATGTTTTCAATTTAGACAGTACAACTATAAACAGAAGACGGAAAAGACCAAGATTTGTACAGTATAAGGTTCCCTCATATTCTGCTTTTGTGTGAGACTTGAATGCGGCGATGAAAAGTCACTTTTTTTCCTTATGGGTTGCGGTGCCAGAAACCCCGCCGTACTGAAGCTTAAGCTTATTGTACCCTAGAGTCTCGTTATCCCATTAATCCCGTTCCTCTCCAAAAGAAGAGTGTACGATCAATCGGAGCTCTGGCTATTTCTTCCGGTTGGTCCCCCGAACTATGAAAACCTCCCAGCCACCAAGCTGAGGCCAGAGCACGCAAAAACAACCCACGAAGCAAACCGACCGACACAAACTCTAACCTACCAGCCCAAACTTATGATACAGCCTTCTCAAAATTAATATCACAAGAGAACAGTACTAGAACCCCAACAGCACATCGGCCCAGGCCAAGTACCCCAAAACCACCCCCACAAGACCCAGACGAAGACACCGACAACCCCATCAGGGAAATTTTCAATTTTCTTAAAAATATCAATATTAAATCTATTCTTGACAAACTCGCACAAGCTATTAACAGATTCCACAATGCCAAAGACACATCCGACAAAATAATGATCATTATAGAAACCCTTACCCAATTATTCCAATAACCCTCACACCACTCACTAGTTGAAGCCAAAACTTATGTAACACTAACCAGGCAAGCTGAGAAAAAAAATAAAAAAAAGCAGCTAGCAAAACAACCCAAAAAAAATATATATAAAAACATCAACCAAAACATACAAAAAAAAAGCCACGAAAAGAGCCGTTCTGGACAATTTTTTTCAATATGTTAAACTGCTCCACTCCTCACCATCCCCAACCACCACCCAACCCCACAATCCAGCAGCAAACACACACAAACAACCACATGTGCACATAACCGCCCAAGGAATAAACAAACAAACAGCAAACATTACATCCCACAAACAACCAGCAGATACAAATCGACAACCCAAAGAGAAAACAACCCTAAACAACAGACAGCCGCCGAGCAAAGTTACATCTAGTATACTAGTCAAACCGAGTTAAGCATCAAATGATGGATAGGCTCAAGCATCTGCACACACTACGGAGGTTGAGCATTCACATAGTATGTGGTGAGGAGTTTCTTCATCCTCACCACACATCCTGCATTCTGGATTATCCTTCGCACCTATGTTGGTTAGGTGTCTGTTCACTGTGCAGTGTCCTGTTAGGATTCCCACTGCACATCTCAGCTGTTTTATGCTCAGCTTTAGAAATTCGTTAGTCTTTGTCTTGGATGGCCCGCCGGTGATGAACATACGTGACTGTCTCATCCCCGGCGCACCGGTTCAATACAAGTTATGTTTCTGACTCAATAGTTCCTTTACCATTCCTCTAAGGTGCTCCGCACACGGAGCTACCCATTAACTGGTTTGTGACGGATATATAAACTGATCGCTAACTAGTTAGTAACCGGACTCCGCACACGAAGCTACTGTCTCTGCCACGAAATTCACATTCAATTGCTCGTTAATCTTGAAATCATCCAAAAGACACTTGTAAACACACAAAAACCTCTGTAATTACTTCCCGAAACTCGGAAACTAGACACAGAAGTGACTACACGCAGGGTTTCTTAAAACTGATCACAAACCGATTACCAACTAGTTACTAACTAGTAGCGCCATGTGCGGCACTCAATAGAACGTCATAGGAAGTGACTATCGAGTGATTGGTTACTAACTGCAGTCACCAATCAGTTTCTTTCGAGTAGCTCCGTGTGCGGATGGCCTAAGTCAGACTATCCTTGTTCTTCTAACGCATAGTAGCGGCATAGTTACCTCGTTCTAGAAGGACGATCCGTACTGGCCCGAAATATGGTCTGCAGTATACTATGATCTGTAGTGTTACATTCTACAACTTAACCTGATTACAACCATACAAAACGGTGACTCAAAATGCGAGGATAATTACCCCTACCTCAATGAACTCGTAACTGGAACGAGCTCTCAATTTGAGAGCTCGTTCCAGTTGCGAGTTCTTGATTAATTATAACATTACACAAATTCTAACAATATTTTGGTCAGGCCCTGGTTCTGGCGTGATTTCACACCAGCTGCTCATTATCTAATGATATTTTTTGGTGGCACGAGGTACGAGGCACGTGGTTACAAGGCAACCTTATAGTCTACAAATTTTGGTAAGAGACATGGATACCGTACTCACTTGTCGTGTCACTAACATGGGTCTTACAGTGTTGCACAACTGTCATTTGAAAATAATAAACAGTTTTACTTTTACCTTATTTAATAAGCTTTGTAATGACATTTAATATTAATTTACTCATTGCCATTTTAGCAATTTTTCACAAATCACAATTATTTCAAAGGTTTTATTAGAAAAGGTAGGACGTACAGGTCGGTTTTTTGAAGCTCCTTGCGTCTTTATTGAAAAAATGTCACTGATCTCAGTTATTTTTTGTCAGCAAAAAATATATTTTAACGATGAGTATAAAAATTACCATTTTTTGATTTATTATAGAAAATCTCTTTAACCACTGTAGTAATTAAATCCAGGGTTGGAAAAAACAGATTATTTTTCAATGTTTTAAATGGTGCCAAGTTACTGTGTCTGCTACTCCTTGATGCCAGATGGCGCGCTTAAGCGGATTTTACAGCACTCTACAAATAAAATGCTCAGTTTAGTGCATGCGACCACTGATCACTTGAATCATATGAGTAAGACTCCAGAGGCTATTTTTTGTGAGTGTGTTTAATGTATATATCAGAATTATTTATCGGAATGGACCATCATCGCCACTTTTCCTGCTTTTCCACGAACTCCAAAATAACACAATTGCTTAAAATCAGGGTTGGCATGTTTAAAACAAAATATTTTAAATAACATGTTTAAAACATCGCACTGTATTTTAAACAAATGTTTAAACATATTTAATACCCAATGCGATGTTTTAAACTGTGTAAAACACAGAGCGATGTTTTAAATAAATGTATTATTTTGGAGTTTGTGGAGTTGTTTAAAACATGGCATTGTGTATTAAACATGTTTTAAACATTTGTTTAAAACACAATGCGATGTTTTAAACATTTTGTTTCAAACATGCCAACCCGATTAAATTAATATCGATTTATTTTTTACATAAATTTACTTTAAAACCAGATAAAACGAACACATTGACAACACTGTATGATTGGTAAGCGGCGGCATAGCCTACGGCCAAACAACGAGATATAGGAAACACACGAAATTTTTCTTTCAACCGCCGGCGCTGACAATGGAGAATACATAAGGCCTCCTCCACAGGCCTTTTTTTTTAAATTTCTTTACTTCTCATTATAATACAATAAACGTGGAGCATTTTTTAAATTTCTTGAGCTATTAATTAAGGGTCCGCAATCTTAAGAAAATTCCGAGATAATTATGACCTAAGGACATTTTTGACAAAGATACTCTTAGTCACTAGTTAATTAATTGAAAATATAAAGTTATGAGTTTTAAAGAATTCTAAGGTCTAACCAAGCGATAGGTTTTCATAACTTTGCTCATTCTTTTTCTAAATGTGACTTATTCCCATTTGAAAAAATGCTCTACAAACATAAAAAAGGGAGATGTAGGTAGCAAGAAGACATTGAATTTGGTTTTAGTTAGAAAACATCGTATTTTTAGAAAATAATTAATTTAAGCAAAATCGTTGGAGTAAAGCAAAAATGTTATAAGACTTCTGCTTCTTTTGGGTCAATATATTACCGTGCAAAATATTTGTACGTATACACCAGACACCCTGTACTTCTCGCAACCATTGTATGCCAGCCAGCCAGCTAGATGGAGTGGGTAAGTCAAGTCCATAATAGTGAGAGGCGCGGCGAGAAAAAACGTTCAGAATACAAAACTAGTATTTTACAACGCTACGCCGTTCTCTTCCTTTGCACAAGAGTTCACTAGATGGTGATGGCGGGTCTTATGCGACGTTGCCAAGTTGGCGGATTTTTAGCAAGAGTACGACTGACTACCGATGATTTGTTTATTGTTGAGGCCGCGAATTTATAATTCCTATACCATAGTCATGGAGGAGACAGAATTCGAGTGGTTTTTGTTTGCAGATATTTACAAATTTTACTCCAATAAGGTCCAGAAAGTGACTGTCTTAGTGTAGAATTTATGAGTTATCTTTTTGCAAATTGTAATAATTGTATGTGT
Source organism: Rutpela maculata (assembly GCA_936432065.2). Taxonomy (NCBI): domain Eukaryota; kingdom Metazoa; phylum Arthropoda; class Insecta; order Coleoptera; family Cerambycidae; genus Rutpela; species Rutpela maculata. The sequence goes on from OW386290.2 coordinate 142,984,522, forward strand.
TTTACAAGCTCTGACTTACTTCAGTCATTATATTCAACCATTTTTTATGATGACATTGATGACATGACCTGCAATAATTATCCTGAGGAAAGTGATGAAACAACAAGCTGTCCAGAAAATAACATCAATGTTCAATTGTAATCTAACAATTACAATATCCAAAACGCTAAGTTAGGATTAGAATTCAACTCATGAAAAAAATGCACGCAGAATTTACGAGACTTTCGGATATATTAAAAAAAGATCAATGGTCCTTCCAATATAACAGTAATAAAAAAAATCGTGTTTACGTTGAAAACGGTTAGACCTCGTCACAAATAATGTCTGTTTTCTCTCACCAAACTCGATTTCAGAGGAACCGAGAAATTCGACTGCAACCCTTCAGCAACAGTTTGCAGTAAAGATTATGTTGATAAAAATCATAATCTTTTAAATTTTTTTTTAAATAAAAATGAACAAACAAGCGGGAATTTGAGTGGTAGTAGTTGCAGTGGCACCAGTTTAAGCTCATTTTTTGTAAGAACATGTGAAGAAAAAAAAAGATGAATTAATTAGACTAAAATCTGTTCAGGGCCATTTTTGCAACAAATTCTTGTTTTAAGTCCATTGAATATAGAGAAGTTTGGAAAGCGATTGACATGTTAAACCAAGGTATGTCCACCCTTCTAGGTTTCAGTTGTTATGATCAGCCCTGTTACATGAAATATTTGACGAAAAGAACCCACAATGCTTTGAAAATTTATTAAGTCAATCAGTTTGTATGCCTCTTGATGGTTGGTCAAATGTTCATAATGAACCCAAAAATGGAAAGTTTTCTTCTCAAATGTACAGATACATCAGGGCATCCACGCGCTGCTGATTATCTTGTTAACTTGACTAGTGAAGCACCTGAAGTGCAAAAGTGGGTATAACTGAGAAGTTACTAGTTTGGTCACAGATAATGTGGCAAACATAAACAATGAGGGAACAAATTGCCGAGGTCCTGGATTATCTCACTATAACATACGGGTGTTCGCCCTTATACTGAATTTGCTTTCCGAAGATTCGGAAGTTACAAAAGTAAAATCACACGTAGTTCAAATTGTAAAATATTTTCGCAACAAACACTTGCCAAATGCTTGGCACAAAGAAAAAGAGGGCAAGAAATTAACATTACCACAAGATGTTAGATACACTACAGTTTTTGACTGACTTAAGGTTTATGTCACTGAATGGCCCAACTTGTTGCAGATCTGTGAAGAACACAAAGATGACACTGATTTTTGAAAGAGTCGAAACTACCAAATTAAAAGAATGACCGAAGACTTTTTAAAATCGCTGAAACCAATTTCTTCAGATTGTCCCTTGCAATTGCAAGGTTGCATAATGTGCGACGGTTTCTCACGTATCTGAAGTTTCGAACGTTCACTTGAACGAATTTCATATAAAAAAGAAAAATTAATAAAAGCTTAAGTATTAAGTATTGTCGATATTATCGTTAGCAAATATGACAACGAAGTGTTTACACCTAAATCGATGTGTGGTTTTTTTTACTTCCACTTCCAGTGGAAGTATAGTAACGACAAAAAATTTTTTTAAATTTTTTATTGTTCAAATAGGCTTAGAATGTCAAAAAAAAATCCTGTCTGTCTGCCTGTCTAACTTTTTTTTGTGCGCACGTTTACTCTGGAACTGTTTAAGATATTGACTTGAAATTTGGTACACATATGTACTTTAACGAGATCTAGAACTACACACACAACAACATCTTGTTCCGTCGAAGGGTTGGGGGGTAAATTGGGGTAAATTTGGGGTAAATAGGTAAATCAAGCAGGTAAGAGTCCATAAAATTGGTGTTTAGTATATACAAGAGAAGCTAAGGTCTCAAAAAAAATTTGGCAAGAACCAGAAACCTCAAAATATTTTTTACTTCATCCACCCTCACCCCACTACCGATGTGGGGTATCATTTTATGGGTTTGTGGGGTATCGCTTTATGGGTTTTTGGGGTAGAGGATTTCAAATATTCAAATATTATATTATTAAAGTTCCATAAACAATTATTTCCACATACAAAATTTTTTCGTTGTGAGTGCCTTGGATAGAAAATCTGGATGTGGAAGTAGTGATTCCTTGGGCAGCGGTTTTTATTAACTTTTCTTTTTCATCTAAAATTCGTTCAAGTGAACCTTCGAAACTTGAGGTACATGGTTTCCTCGAGAGAGGCCAATTAACACCTTGACGCCCGACTACCAGTATAATGGTAGTTGGTATTTCTAGTGAGATACTGACTACCACTATACAGGCAAAAATTTACATGCACTTTAAGCGGATATACATTTACACTGGAACCAGATTAAGGCACCGCGAATGAACGACGGGTATTAGATACCGTTTCTGAGTAATTTCGTGAGCCAGTAAAGTGGTAGTTGGATTCTGGTAGGTTTCTAGTATTTTTTTCTACCTATATATTTGTATTCCTGTATATTACGTATTTGTACTGTTTAATAATAAAGATATTTTTTAGTTTGTGTTAGCTTTGAATTTTAAATATTTTTTTTATGCTAAAGAACCTAGTACCACTATACTGGTATTCGGTACATGATATAAAAAAAACATTTGATACACCGATTACCACTATACTGGCATGCTATAAAACTCCTTATCGGGTTCCATCAAGAACTCGGTTTTTGGGTGCGGGTGTCAAAGTGTTAAAGTCCTCATTATATATGAATGCCAGCAAAGGATTAAGAAATAATCGACTTGTTGCGCCTTAGCCTTAAAGCGGGAGAGGCGGGGCTCAACGTCTTCACAATTTAATTTCTAAGGAACGAATAAATCATGGATCACATCACTAAAATTTTGCCAAAACATTGTAAATAAGGAGAAAGGGCTAAAAAAACTCGAAGGAAAAAATCAGCTTCCTTAGCCTCTGCTTCTTCGTGACCATCAGTTTCACAGGTCTGCGAATAAAGGAGTCATGAATGTTGTTGGGAAACTAAGGGTTATTTCCGATGTCATTTTTCGCGCTGAATCCGAATCTGGCCTCAGAATTGGCCTATCGCGTCAGGATTTTGAAATATTTGAGGTTAAGTACTTAAAAAATGGCTTTTTGACAACTTTTGAGGTTATGTATAGAACTCAAAAAAATTTTCAGCTTATTTTTAATAAATACATCATTTAGTACAATCCTTCATCTTTAAAATGAGCTTTCAAATGGTCATCTATAATGTTTCCTTGCGAAGTTATAGCCATTTTAAGGCGACATTAATTTTAAACCATGATCTGCAACCCAACAATCTTAACAAACGACTCTAAACGAATCAAGATTTAACACAACAAAAAGAAAAACATACAGAGATTACCCAGTTCTTAACCAATGAGTCAAAGGACAAATTCTTATATTTTTGATTACAAAATATATATCTTTGGGGCAACAACCAACGCATTCCCAAATTGTATCGAGACCAAACCCTTAGGAGGGTGAAAACTATTCTTATACAATACCAAACTACCTAGCTTTCACCCCAAAGGGAACCGAAAAAAAAATTATCTAGAAGTCTTAAACGCCAAGATCCTAACATCAGAACACTTAAAAAGTCTTTAACACTAAGCCCTAAACTTGAAAAAATCCAAAACACTAAACCATAAACCCAAAATGATAAAACATACTTCCAAAATTGAAAACTCTAAAACCTGCACCCGGAATCTCTTTAGAGTCGTTTTGTTAAGAGCTCGGTATGTTTTCCTTTCTGTTGTGTTAAATCTTGATTCGTTAGGTTAGGATTGTTGAGTTGTAGGGGATCATGGTTTCAAATTCATGTCACCTTAAAATGGCTATAACTTTGCGAGGAAACATCGTAGATGACCATTTGAAAGCTCATTTTAAAGATGACGGATGGTACTAAATGATGTATTTATTAGAAATAAGCTGAAGAATTTTTTGAATCCTATATATAACCTCAAAAGTAGACAAAAAAGCCATTTCTTAAGTGCTTAACCTCAAATATTTCAAAATCCTGACGTGGTGGTCCAATTTTGAGGCCAGATTCGGATTCAGAGCGAAAAATTACTTCTGCCCAACAACAAAACCTAAGTGTTTTCTACCTTTTATTGAATCATCGGCTAAACTGAAGCCCGGTGAATGCATATTGCAAATCCTTTAGACTCCGTATAAACAACAAACACCATCGACCCATCCTTGATACACCCCAACGTGGCAACGTCGCGCGGCCATTGTAAGCGGAATACACGCACCGCTACGCACGCAACGCATTCCTTTACCTTGCACTGGCTGGAACAATCGCCGCTTCAAGTCTGAATTCATCCGGAACGTCACAAACAAACCGCATGGGTACTGCCATGCCAGTACTGGCAGTCGTACAGTCCGCAGAGTTGTTCGACCTCGACCGAACGGGGTTTCGCAAGTGAAAACGCGCTGCTACTAACTCAGCTAGCAGAATCTACACAATGTCACAGATTCTTGTTGCAACACCGACCAGGTTCCACAAAAGGAATATTTATCGCTGTTATTATGGCGCGGTTGTAATTCGATTTTCTTATTAAGTCGACGCTGTATGTGGGGATTTAAATTAATTTTATGATGCTCCTAAAGTTTCAGGAGTGTTGGTGTTAACCCAATAACCTTGCTTAAAAATTAATCTCGGTAATCAGGTTTCCAACAAACGCTGGGCATAAAACGTTCCTGCAAATTTTACATTGTTTTGATTGTGGCCCTTACTTACATCATTTGTTTACTGTCCACTTTACATACAATAAAAGTATATTTGGAGTCACATAAAAGAATAATAATACCGAGTCCTATTATCTAAAATAATTACATAAAATTAACACGGCTTTACTAGGGGTATGTCAACCAATACGGCTATACATTCATTTTTATATAAAATATTAGAATTTGCCGACGCACGAGAATCCCCTGCTGGGATATTTGCGATCTAAGCAGGCATTCGACTGTGTTAATCATGATTTACTAAAATCTAAACTGTTTGCCTATCGAATATAGGGTCTTGCATTAAGTTTTGTTAGCACATTTCTGGAAGGACGAAATCAGTATGTTAGTTTACGATATAAAACGCAAAACTCAGTTTGCAGGGTTGATTCGGAATATTTAGAACTAAATATGGGTGTTCCACAGGGTTCCATATTGGGCCCTGCTTTGTTTTTATTATATATTAATGATATAGACTCTTTGGCGTCAAATGCGCATTTTACAATGTATGCAAACGATATACACATTCGGAAAATGTTGGATTTGGGTGGCACGCATAGTTTCAACGGCCTGACAGACCCGCCTACAATAAAGGCGTGTACCAGTGCTCTAGTAGAGGGAGCAAATAATGACGCGCTATCAAGAAAACACGTACATACATCATTATTGCTATTAAAAATTTCAGTACCATTTATTCAAAGGAAGGATGTAGTTGGCTCTGTTCAGTATAGGTAATATTATTACGTGCTTTAATAACTGAAATTATTTAACCCGTTTTACTTTCAAAACGAGTCAAATAATTCTTTACATTGCAAGTGGAAGACGGAAACAAATTGAAATTCCGCAAGCAGAGTTGCCCACGCACATGTGGTGGGGAAAGCAGGTGGCATCAGAAGGATGTGTTATACGATAAAAAAGAATAGCCTAGTTGATTCGCTCTCGCTTGCTCTCATTGCCGACCCAAATGAAAAATTTTCTGACACTGTATCTATTATAATATCTAATCCTAGGGGCAATCTTTTGGAAGATAATTCTAACAATTTATTGACTAATTTGATTAATTGGTTTAATTCTCCATATTTCAATGCAGAAAACTCACCTAATTAGATTTCACACCAGGCAAAAGAAATGTAATAATGTGTTTAAATATTGATATAAATGTTACCAACATCGATAATAAGGAAAGTATAAAAGGTCATTTCATATCAAATCAACCAAGCAAAAAAAATGACCTCTTGGATTTTAACGAAATTTGGTACACATATTTAACCCCTCCAAGGTATTAAAAATCCAGAATTTAAAATTTTTCTGAGGAATAGTTTTTTTTTTCTATAGGACTCAAAAGAATAAAAAATTAACACACTTAACTATAACAGGGCTATTTTTAATAATAATTATCTCAGGATGCTGAGGAAGAAATTTTTTGTGTAAGCACTCGTTTTGTAGCTTATGGACTGGAATTTATTTCTATTTAAAACATGGACATAATTTCTTTGTCTCAAGGTCACCCTCAAGATTATAAATGCTTAAATGGTATTATCTAGAAAAGTATTTTTTTTCAACTCAAAAAATTAAGTAATATTAACTGAACTTTCCTGTACCTCTGTGTCAATACTGAAAGTGGGGCGACCACAAACAAGTAAATAAATAAATAATAAAAGTGTGGGTACCGCGTCGCTCAGACAGGCGCGCGACCCGTCGTTTGCCGCGAATAGTGCATATTTAGATGTATATTCATCAGGTTGTGAACATTTTAAATCAAATTAATTTATATTACTTAATATTATCAATAGAACAATGTATAGTTCCTCAGTTTTTAAACTTAAGTGTTGTAACCCATTTAATATTGTTGACTACAAGTCTACGGCATTAGAATTTTTAAGAAATGTAAGTGGAAAGATATGGTTTTGAGAGGAAAAACTTATTCAAATAGCAGTAAGAGTACTGAATTTAACCTTGGAGATGGCTAACCTAGTATTGAATTTGAGGAAATTTCTGGCTTTGTCACTGCCATGTATTATTATTTCTGGTGGCTAGGATGTGTACTAAGTAAAAATAACGAAACAAAAGAGGTGACAATCAGTTTTACTTCCACATCCAGTGGAAGTATAGTAACGACAGAAACATTTTTGAACATTTTTATTGTTCAAATAGGCTTAGAATGTCATGAAACGTCGAGATTTTAAGTTTGATCGAAAAAAAAATTTCTGTCTGTCTGTTTGTAACTTTTTTTGTGCGCACGATTACTCTGCAACCGTTTAAAGTATTGACTTGAAATTTGGTACACGTATGTACTTTTCTTATCTTATTCCGTCGAAGGGTTGGGGGGTAAATTAGGGTAAATGGGGTGTAAATAGGTAAATCAAGCAGGTAAGAGTCCACAAAATTGGTATTTAGTATATACAAGAGAAACTAAGGTCTCAAAAATTTTTTTGGCATTAGCATATTTTTTTACTTCATCCACCCCCACTACCCCCTCCCCTATCACCACCCCTACCCCACTACCGGTGTGGGATATCGTTTTATGGGATTTTGGGGTAGACGATTTCAAATATTATATTATTAAAGTTTCATAAACAATTTTTTCCATATACAAAATTTTTTCGTTGTGAGAGACTTGGATAGAAAATCTGGATGTGGAAGTAGTGATTGGGCAGCGGTTTTTTACATTGAAGTGGTTCTTCCCGATCATTTCTGTATCCAAATAAACCCAACGTTTTAAATGTCAATCCAAAAACAATACTACTTAAAGTGGATCCTGTCACTGAAACGGTAGGATCTACAAGCTTAGTCAAGCTGAAATGGCATTATCTGATACGGCTTCAAAATTGTATAAAAAAATACAATTATTAAACAAAAAATTTTTGTATTGGGTACCGCCAATAAATGTTTATTTTTTACGTACAACATATTTCATTGTATTATTACCCATTTAGTATTTAATTATGCTTATTACAGGATTCATGTTGTCATGTATGACAAAAGTGGTTGTGGCAGGGAAACGTGGGGGGGGTTACACAAACCTATTTCCAAGACTAATAATAACGACTCTTTTGATATTTATGTAAATTCAAAATCATAAATTGCAAAATAAAATATTAAACTTTGCGATCAGTGTCTTGAAAGTACACATTGTCCTAAAATAATATTTTTTGTACAATTTTTCCGTTGTTGCCCCACTTTGAAATTGTGTGCAATGGTAGATATGACCATTAGGGACAAATACAATTTTTTAAATAATTTTCAAAAATATACCTTTTGAGAATAATTACTTTTACATTTGTGACCTTGACCTCGACATTTAAATTTGAGGTTGCAACATTTTTTAACCTCAAATAGAAAAATATTGTTTAAACACCATAAATTGACGTTTGTCCCACCCTTGTATCTCTCACCATTTTGGAGATATTTTGATTTAAAAATCCCTATTTTTCAAAATTACTAACTTTCTTTTAATTTTCAAAGACATATTACTCAAAAACCAATAATCAAAAAATATTAAAAAATTGAAATTTTCATGTTGTTGACAAAAATTATCAAAATCAGAGAAGTCAAGTTTTAAAATTTTATTTTTACTGGTTGATTTGGCATGGAACGAAAGTTTTTAGGCATATACTTGGATGAAACCCTAAACTGGAAACATCACTGTGAAGTCATGATATCTAAAATACCATCAATAACTTATTTGTTCAGAAATATCAGATCGTTTCTAAATAAAGAACAATTAACTAATTTATATTATGCCCAAGTTGATACAAGCTTGAAGTATGTTGTCTGTTTCTGGGGATAATCCACCCTAGGAGCAAATGTTTTTATTGCGCAAAAACGTATTTTGCGATGTATCGCCGGCGTACCGGCCACTCACACTACTTGTAAAGGTATTTTTAAAGAATTTGGAATTTTAAGCTTGCCATGTTTGTATATTTTCGAAATTTGTATGTATGTTTTTAGAAATAGAAATAAGTTTACAAGTTTAAACAGTGAATACCACAATGTCGATACCAGACAGAAAAATGAGTTCCATGTGCCTTATGCCAGACTTCAAATTACTTGTAAATCTCCCAGATTAATGGGACCTAAAATATTCAACCGCTTACCGAGTAAAAATGTTTTTATTAGATAAGTGTTACTATTCAGTTGCAGAATTCTTTCAATCTTAATGTATATTATATATCATATACATAAGATTTATGTGACTATTCCTATACGATATTCTGTATTGTCAAAATAAAAATAAATTATTATTATCTAGGATAGTAAAAATTAGGTAATCATTTACACTGTGAAAGCATTCCTCTATTAGGAATTTTTTAACTAATTTTTAAAACGCATTAAAATTCATACTTATGTTAGCTTCCCTAAAATAATTTACAAAATTGTTATACATTCAATTTATTATTAAGTGATGCAAATCCTAGAATACTGATGAATAAGATTATCTGAGTTCCTAGTTACAAGAGTGCATATTAGAATATTTTGAAAACTGATCTTACTTGCAATAACGTTTCAAAGATATAAATAAAAACAGGATAAAGGCATAATCCTATATTAAAAAAAAATAATAATAACTGACAGGGAGTGCTTCAGCACCTTCAATACCAAGGACGGCTGCTTTTTGCAAAACAAATAATTTTTCAAACTGTAATGGAGTTGCCCCATAGGATATACCGTAGGTCACGTGACTATGGGTCATCGCAAAATACAGAATACGTAGGATATCACAGGGGAAGATCGTCTTAACAGACTTATGCAGAAAACATGAGATTTTTCGAACAAAGATAGTTCACTTGATGTGATCAATTTAAGTTACTGTAGAATATAACCCTAAGCATTTACAATCAGACCTTTCCGCCAATTCATCTGAGTTGAAAAGCATATTTTGGGTCTTTGATTCGTCTTGTTTTAGTTTGTAGAAGAAAACAAGCCTTTTGCAGAAGTTAGACTATCTTTATATCATTTTTGGTAATTGGGGTGGTGTCACCTGCAAATAGTTCACATGAACCCTGACCGACAGAGAAAGGTAGATTAATAATGTAGATAAGGAATAAGAGGCATAAGACAAAATATTCCTTAAGGTATATTTTGTCTCATGCCTTAGTATTTTAATTTAGCAGCCTAACGGAAATAGATCCTTTTGTTTGCGAAATAATCTTCGAATTGAGTAAAATGAGTTGTTTCGTAAAGTTAGTTCTTTCTTTTCCACGTTTATTTACAAAAAAAAAACAAACAAACACATAAAAAACACGAAGAGAAGAAATTACACAAACGTTAAATGTAAATATAATAAAACATTTTTATAAAAAGTATTTTTAACATAAGAAATGGTATTTTTAAAACAAACTACAAAAAAATACATTAATTTAAAAGCAGATTTAATCAAACACTCCGATAAGTCATAAACGAAGGAAATTGCGTTGACCAAGTATCCCAAAAAGGACGCCTATTTCTGGGTTACGTTAAGTCATTTTTCAGTAATTGAAAATTTGAGAAATAAAATTTGTTTTAAGACTAATTTCGATTATTTACAATGAAAACGTGGTATTTTTTGATTACAAACGTATTGCTGAATCGTATTCATAGGTTCTCAGTAGGAGAAATCGAAAAAACAATTGAATTTCGTCGATTACAGCGCCATCTATCATGAATCAAAAAATGTTTCAGATAAATCATACGTATTTTTAGCCGTAGAATCCGAATCTGCAATAAAGAATTAGGTGCTCCTATTTAAGATTTCAAGTCACCCCCCACCCGACCTACAAGGAGGGGGGGGGTGATTTTAGCACCAATGTTTTTCCTCCACGGAATGATTAAATTTTGATTATGAGTTCTTATTATTCGAGATATTTGGAAGTTTCAGGTTAAAAAAATCACCCGGTATATCGAGGGATATATTTATTTACCAATATTCTTCGAAGACTATTTTTTCAACATAAAATTGCAATTTTCAAGTCATTAAACTCAAAAATTATCAATGTATGTGAAATAATATACACAATTTTTTTCCCCAACATCTGATTATCTTTCAGTTTCAATGGTTTTACTTCCACATCCAGTGGAAGTATAGTAACGACAAACAAAATTTTTGAAAATTTTTATTGTTCAAATAGGCTTAGAATGTCATGAAACGTTGAGATTTTAAGTTTGAGCGAAAAAAAATTCTTGTCTGTCGGTCTGTCCGTCTGTAACTTTTTTGTGTGCACGTTTACTCTGGAACCGTTTAAGGTATTGATTTGAAATTTGGTACACATATGTACTTTAACGAGATCTGGAACTAGATTATATTTTCATCTCAGAAACCTCAAAATATTTTTTTTACTTCATCCACCCCCACCTCACTACCGATGTGGGGTATCATTTTATAGATTTTTGGGGTAGAGGATTTCAAATATTATATTATTAAAGTTCCATAAGCAATTATTTCCACATACAAAATTTTTTCGTTGAGAGTGACTGGATAGAAAATCTGGATGTGGAAGTAGTGATTCCTTGGGCAGAGATTTTCTATTTTGAGTGTTCCCCCCCCCCCACCCATAAAATCTCTAGTTACTGTACTATTACCATTTTGAGCGCCATCTTGGAATTGTTATTTAGGGAAACTTGGACATCCTTTCTCGCTATTCACTTGAGTAATTTTTTGAGAATATATTTTTTATAAAATGGAACAACTCGGAGGGGAGTAGACTTAAAAAATTTTATCTATTATCAATCTACAGTACATAAGCAACAATCCCGGCCAGGTCATATTTTCGTCTAAAAGTATCCACGTGACCAAAAACTAAGCGACTTCTTTGTTTATTAAGCGCAAATATCACAGTATATGACTTATAAACGCTAACTGACATCAAGTTTCCAATGACTGTTCAATGTGTCCTTCGACCAAATTCGTGACATAATTGAATGTACATAGTTACCAAACAATTTTTTAAAATGATGTTGGCAGAATTTAAATTTCGGGCGCTGTAGCTGAGGTATAATACAGTTCCTTTTAGGGTCGTTAAACTCGTTAATTGAGTGCTTACTTGCAAAACCTCAAAATAAACACATGTGTAGGGAAGGGTGAAAAATGACATGACATGTGATTTATTGATAGATGAATGTAGACAAGTTTCTTTCACTTCGTGTGGTGCTGTAAGCTGTGATTTTATTTAGATATTTATAGGAAGTTGTGCATGTATATATACTTCACAATTAAGTATACTTAGTTAATTTATTTGCGCATTTGAAGTATGATTAATTAATTACAGTGATACTTAGAAAATGTTAAAAGATTTGTTGTTTTAAAAAATAGCATAGAAAAAAAATAAAGTTTGTGTCTTCCCGATCAAAAAATTCTTATTGAAAAACTTTCGGAAATAGATCCTTTGACCTCTAATACCCCGTCAATAAATTAAAAGTTCAAGAAGATACAACATTTTACAAGAATTTATAATTTAGTGTTAATATCTACATATAGTTCGGTCAACGAATTATTATAGACTACATGAAGGGCGGCAGAATTTTTGACTTCGGGGATGGGTTTGGGGTAGTTAGAAGGTACATATACTAAAAGTCCCCGACCCTAGCAGGTGAGCCTCGCGGAGGGGGGCTTCCGGAAGGCCCTAAAATTTCGACTTTTTTTGGTTTTTCGCTTATAACTCGATAACTATTGGTCATTGAGAAAAAATTATTCTTACCTTTTTGAAAGCTGACAAATTTCCTATATTTTATTACTTTAACAAAACCGCTGCCCAAGGAATCACTACTTCCACATCCAGATTCTCTATCCAAGTCACTCACAACGAAAAAAACTTTGTATGTGAAAATATTTGTTTATGGAACTTTAATAATATAATATTTGAAATCCTCTACCCCAAAAACCCATATAACGATACCCCACATCGGTAGTGGGGTGGGGGTGGTGATACGGGGGTGGTAGTGGGGGGTGGATGAAGTAAAAAAATATTTTGAGGGTTCTGGTCCCTGTACATGCACTAAATCACATTTTTTTTTCATCCCCTTTAATAAGGAGATGGGGGTGGTAATGGGGGTGGCTAATGCCAAAAATTTTTTTCAGACCTCAGCTTCTCTTGTATATACTAAATACCAATTTCACGGACTCTTACCTGCTTGATTTACCCATTTACCCCAAATTTACCCCAATTTACCCCCCAACTCTTCGACGGAACAAGATGAAAATATAATCTAGTTCTAGATCTCGTTAAAGTACATATGTGTACCATATTTCAAGTCAATATCTTAAACGGTTTCAGAGTAAACGTGCGCACAAAAAAAGTTAGACAGACCGACCGACAGACAGACAGAAATTTTTTTTTCGCTCAAACTTAAAATCTCGACGTTTCATGACATTTTAAGCCTATTTGGACCATAAAAATTTTTAAAAATTTTTTTGTCGTTACTATACTTCCACTGGACGTGGAAGTAAAAAGTTTCTATCTTCAACCGTTCTCGAGTTATCCGCTTCTGAAAATCGCCGATTTCCAGAAAACGCTGTTTCGGATCACATTTTTCGTCATACTTTGCTCTTAACCCCTCAAATCTTCTTTGTAAAATAAAATACAATCAAATCAAGTGATGAGGATTAAACTGGCTTAAAAATTATATATTTTACATATAATTAATGGCTGAAATGATGGATGTCAAGATTTTTTGCTGTAATGTGATAGGTTATTGCTTGAAACCATTACCTACATTTTGCATTTTTTTTAAATCTATTTATTATTGTAAGTTGTTGCATTTGCTATAGTAAGGAGTAGCTACACTTAAAACAGTGGAAAAAAGCAGGTATAAAAAAACACCACAGTATTATGGTTTGAACTACTTTTATTTATATATAATTAGCTAATAGCTAATTAGCTAATGCTTTTTTTAAAGAAAGGAAAAAACCGATCAATTTTCGGACGGGGGAATAGTTTATGGGGACACCACGCCAGCAGAAGAGGAAAATGAATCCTCCAAAAAACTACTGTCATCAAATTCTTCATCCTCCTCATCCTCTTCTATGTGGACTCCATTGTGGCAGTTGCCCTGGCAGTTGAGACATGCTGACGAACAAATTAATGATGCCTTTCTAGCTGCATCGACTTGTGTTATTCACTTGACAAATCCAAGACACCACAATATTCCTCGAGTCAAGTACATATGTCATTAGTTGCAGATATTCCAACAACCCACTTACTTATAGTACTATCCGTGATTCCCCTTCCTCGGGTCATGACACCAGGAAGTTAAGCGTGAGAGTGGTTTCAATCGTCATATCGGACCACAATCCTGACCAGTTCGCCTCATTGTGAAGTATCCTTTCTCCAAAAACTTTTGGTACTCTTCAGTTGACATTTAGGAAGACAGTGGCATGATTTTGCATAGGGGAAATGCCAGGCTGCATGAAAGTAGGGTAGCCATTCGCTTACAACAGTTCAGGTGAGCTTGGAAATCGCCAGCCCTCTCTGCATGAATGTACTTTCATCAATTCCACCATATTGAAGTATTGGATGATGTCTTCCATTACTGTTCCAAATTTCATGGCAACTGATTGGAGATGTGGGTCATTATCCAGCGAATCTACCGAGGGAGGATCGTCTAGAAAATCTGATGTGTGTGTCAATGGTTGCCTGTTCTTCTGGCATGAGATGGATTTCGTCTAAAATAAAGTTTGCTAAGGTGTTTTGGACGAGCAAATTACAATTTATTTTACAAAGAAGATTTGAGGAGTTAAGAGCAGGATATGACGAAAAATGTGATGCGAAACAGCGTTTTCAGGAAATCGGCGATTTTCAGAAGCGGATAACTCGAGAACGGTTGAAGATAGAAACTTTTTGTTCATGTAAATTTTGTCAGCTTTCAAAAAGGTAAGAATAATTTTTTCTCAAGGACCAATAGTTATCGAGTTATAAGCGAAAAACAAAAAAAAGTCGAAATTTAGGGCCTTCCGGAAGCCCCCACTCCGCGAGGCTCACCTCCTAGGGTCGGGGACTTTTAATATGTTTACCTCCTAACTACCCCAAACCCATCCCTGAAGTCAAAAATTTTGCCGCCCTCCATGTAGTCTATAATAATTCGTTGACGGAACTATTTGAGGAAGAAGCAGTTGAAAAGAATTAATATTTTGCACATTTACTAACTACAAGGTGTACTTTCGAAAATGAATTTAAAAAAAAAATGCTAAATGAGTCCTTACTAAAAACCGTTCCATCTTTGTAACTTTTGTATAGGACAGCACTAAAAAATAATAATAATGTATATTGGTGTCCCTCACATTCAGCATCATATTTTGCTTGGCACTTTGTTTTCAAAAAATTCAATTAGTAAACCCAGATGTTCTCAAAATATGTTTTCTACAGGTGTTTAAGTTTATTTGTGGACGATGACAAATTTTTAATAATTAATCTGCTCTCGACCGATGTATTCTCTGGCCAATTCGGAACAGCTATTTTTATCATTCGGACAATTTTAACTAGGATATGTTGAAAATATCTGTAATAATTGAATTGACCTCAGCGGTTCCAGTGATTGGTTAATCGGCGAAAAAACAATTTCTAGATAAGCACCGAGTACTACGTTTTGCTTTACACACAAAGCCAGTGAAAATACTAGACACTTTTTATCTACATTAAGTCTGCACCTTTGTAATAATTATATAAAAACGTACACAGTATTTTGTTTTTATTAAACCGATTTTCTATTTTAAATTTATCTTAATAACCTTGAACATATATTTAGCAACAAACTGTAGGAAAAAACAACATAAAATCGCTTACGTATTTTTGCCAAAACCATACGATTATATTTCTGTGACAGTCGAGGTTTTATTTTAAGCAAAATACCGTTGTCTAACCACTAAGTGTCAAACTTTTAAAATTGTAAAACGCAGGGAAAAAGTGCCAGTTTCAAAGGCAACCATGTCATATAATATCTTACTTCCCAAAACCTCATATCTTCGAGAATTTGCTAATTAGGTCAGAGCTGTAATTAACAGGCGATTTAAGTCCAATTAAGATACAACTGATGACCATCTGGAACATAGCATTTGAAATATTCCAATTTGAAAAGTTGGTAATTTAATGTTCAGAAACGGGAAATGTCTAGATATCTGTCCTACTGGAGAAGATTGCGTACAACGACAATAAAAAATATTACCTACATTTTTAAATCTCCAAAAAAGCACTAGATACAGTATCACACGAAAAATGCTTAGTAAACTCAGTGAATTCGGCGTAAGACGTAATCATCTTAAATTTATTTACTATTTAGTATTATTCAAAGTATTATTTAGATAGTAAGTAAAGGTAGATAATACGAGTTCAGAAAAAAAAATAACTATGAGAGTTCCACAAGGAACAATATTAGGGCCTATCTAATTTCTAGTATATATTAATAACATACTAATAACGTAAACTACTGGTAATAACTGGGAAGATATCGAACAGCAGCATTGATTCTATTAAGCAGTGTTTAGATTTTAATTTGCTCTCCTTAAATCTGAATAATACCAAGTCGGCTTAACTGATGGCCTGTCCAATCAGCACAATAAAGATAGGCTGATCGATCTATTAAGCTCTAAACTACACGAAAACAGCATCACAACAGAACAAGCTCAAGCATCAGACGATGCTGACTTGCTGATTGTAAGCACAGCTACTGAACAGTCCATAAGAGAAACATCCAATGTGGCTGTCATTGGGGAAGATGTAGACGACGTAGTGATGCTTACTGCAAAGACTCCACCAGACTGCAATACTTTATTCATAAAACCTGACAGAGGAAAAGTTCAAACCAACGTTTATTCCACCACCAAATGCAGCAGCTGGAACTGAAAGAAATTCTGTTCCTGCCTGCATTTACTGGCTGCGATTCAACATCTGCAAAAGCAATTTGCAGTTTTTTTTTTAATAATTTTAAAATTTTTTTAAATTTTAATTTTTCAATTTTTTTATTTTGATTAAATTTTTGAACAATTCTGAACAAGTTTCATTAACAAAATTTTCCGATAAAAAAGGCTTAATATGATTTTTTATTTTTTCCGCATATTTTGGTACCGCAGGTGGCTTTGCATTTGTAGCAGGCGAATGTATTTCTGGTATTTGTTCTATATTTTAGTAAAATTTGATTCAAATTGGAAACAACATAAAAAAATTCATTTTAAGTGAGTCACACTGTACATTTAAGGAAATGTATAGATTTCGACAAAATATTAGGTACGTTAGTAAATATGTCGAGTATTGTAAAATAAAGATTGTTTTGTGACTGTGATTTATCAGCAGGCCACGACCAAGTAACAATTTAAGTTTTATCACAATCTACAAGAGGTTATTAAGTCTATATAATAAAACTGATCGTAAAACTGTTTATACTAGATAACCTCTTAAAAGCTACAAAAAAACCGACATAAAACCAAATAAGACCTTTTATAAAGGTTATAAATATCTTCTATAAAACTATCAATAAAACCAACAGTACCTACTTTAGAACCCAAATCTGCAAGATGTTTTCAAGTCTACCATAAAACCTTCTATAAAATCTTCTGAAAATGGTTAGTATAAAAAAAAATACTTGCGATCGCCTGCTTTGAGAACATCATAACTAATTGTGTCTTTAATAATTCTTTGTCAAAAACTTGTTGCACTTAAACTGTCTAAATCAGAAAATGTCGCCAAGTAATAAAATATGTCTGCCTCGATTGAAATATCTGCGTGTGCTAACGTTTTAAAATTTGATATTAATAGACAACCTAGTATCAAAAAATTGTCAACACGCAGACCACTTTATTGACAAAGTAAAAAAACTTTTGAAAAATTCACGCGCCTTTCATTAGTCAGCTTATTAATTATTATTTACAATTAATAAAAAAAATAACCCTACATTCAGCTAACTCAGTATGATTTTGGGTTTTTTAGGGGTTTATAAGACATATTAACACATTTTAGATAGTTGCAGGCTAAATATAAACAGTAAGAATAAGAAAAATATATCTAAAACACTGTTGCCCCACCTTTGTTCAAACATGTCTGCCATAATTAACAGACAAAAATTTGGCTGAAAAATTAATAAAACCGTTTGTTTTAATAGAATACCCTATTAAGAGTTTGTGGCTTTAGGAATTATTTTTATAAAACAATTGTTAAATTCTAATTGCTCCACTTTATTACTATTTTAAAGCCTGTAAGACATTACCCAGCCTTAATACTCTTCTTTAAAACCCTTAAGATTTGTCTTTGACAATCTCTAATCTAAATGTACTTATCTTAGATAACATAACCGAAAAAACATTATTTATTTCGTGTGTTTTTGAGTGTGCGATCATTAATAACATTTTACTAAGTACCTAGGTACCTAATAGTTATTAAGGTACCAAGGGTGTTATAAGGATAATAACGCACCGAGGTCGGCAGTGTACTTCTCGAGGGCCTCTGGCCCGAGGGAATGTACGTCGACCAAGGGCGTCATTATCCTATAACACCCGTGGTGCCTTTAACGTTTAATGTCCTACAAGTCTGTTATTTAATTCGAATTTTTTTTTTGACATTTACGATTTATTAATTTGACATTTATTATGTTCAGAACGATTTGATTTAAAAGAGAGGAAAAATCAAAATTGTTTGTAAACGCCGGCCGGCGTTGCATAGCAACTCATTTTGTTTGTCGTTTGACGCTATCATTAAACATAAACACACCACAGATAGTAGACAACCCCCAAATCCAAAGCCAAGGCTGTCCGGAAGGGGGTTACACATTCGGAAAAACGCAGACATACATCCACACCCACCGGTGTTGTCAATACCGGGGCTGGGGGTCGAACCCAGAGCGCGGTAGCGAGTCGATCAGCGTATTCGCCACTCAATACGCCTTAACCGATTGAGCTACCGTGCCGGTAGTAGTAATTTGCTTGTTTTGGGTTGTGTTATAATTTTATAATGCCCTAGAGCGTTATAGATAATCATAATGCCCTAGGGCGTTATTTTTCATTTAATGTATCTCAAAATAGGGTGGTTATTGTAAAATAACAGACTTGTAGGACATTAAATGCTTTTTTGCGCCGCACTGCACTGTTTAAACTAGAGGATTTATAAGTGCTTTATAAAAACCAAAAAGTTTTAACGTAGATTAATAAAGCTACCAAAAGACTTATTAGGTTAAGGAACCTTTACCAATTATCGTTAAAAGCAAATAGTATTTATGATAATATATATTAAGGGTAAGACTACTTAAGAGTTATTAGTTTTATTGCTTGATCATAAGGAGTACTTAAAGACCATATTTTAAAACTCCCATAAAACCTAAAGATTTATAGATGTCTACGACAAAACTTAAAATATTTAAAATCCACTATGAAACTTAATGAGTTTATTGTGGTTTTGAATAATGCAGCAATTAAGTGGCTATAAAACCAATAGATCTTAAAGAGCAAAGAGGTTCAACAAACTGCTTTAAAGATAACTTGAAGGCCTTTTTTTAAGTACATATTATCTGCAGATAAATTGGTATGCACAAAAGAAATAATAAAACCCAGTTCGGTTTATTTACCTTCTTAAATCTGTGATAAAACCCGATAAATACTTGTTGGCATTTAAAGTGTTACTTGGGCGGTAAACCGCTTTGATAGAAAAATTTCAGACACCTAATTAATCAATTTATTGATTATCGATTTTGGCTCGAGAATATCTCGGAAACTATAACACATAGGAGGAAAATGAATATAAACATTCTTGTGGGAAATTTAATTTAATTTTACATACAATAATTTTTTCTGTATGACGCATCGTTTCCGAGTTAGAAGCGATGAATCGAAAAGGGACTCTTCCACTTTTCTTCCTCCCCCCCCCCGGGAGCGACAGGGCTAGGGGCGGGGACGTTTAGTATGTTTATCTCCTAACTACCCCCAACACATTCCTGAAGGGGAAAATTACCCCCTCCCTGTCCTCTACAACCCCCTTTTGGGCATTCATTGATTGGACCAACTCCGTGATCAGGCACTTAACTTGTACTGACGAGAATAAATGAAATCAAAACAGCAGTTGAGAAATGGCGATATGCCTGACACATCTACGTGCAAGAACGCGGTCGACTAAACTCTGTAAATGTTGAATTAAATTAATTTTTAATCCTATTAGGACTTTAATGTTTTTATTATTAAATAATCGCAGGTAAATACAACCAGGGACCGACAGGTTTCCGAACCCGATATTAAGCGGAATTAATGGCTTTTCCTCGCGCAAAATATAGAATATTGTGAATAACAACCTGAATGAT
Source organism: Rutpela maculata (assembly GCA_936432065.2). Classification (NCBI taxonomy): domain Eukaryota; kingdom Metazoa; phylum Arthropoda; class Insecta; order Coleoptera; family Cerambycidae; genus Rutpela; species Rutpela maculata. The sequence continues at coordinate 143,004,475 of OW386290.2, forward strand.
TACGGGCGGTCAACGCCCTCTTGGATATTCTCTTGTTTGTTCAATGGCTTTTATAATCTTTTATTATTGTGAGTGTATTGGGGAAACGTTTTAATGGATCGAGTAATTAGTACAATAAGTGATAATTACCACGCAGGCGAGGTTGTAAAATTTTTTTTAAAAGGCAATACATTCATTGAAAGTTAGGTGTCGCATATTTGGTTAAATTGTGCTTTTTCGAGCGAAAAGCGGTCTAAAAATATACTACACTCACAAGACGTCAAACGTGTAAAAATACTCTACAAATACCATCCGAATTAAAGAAAACCACGCCTGAATATGATACATTTTAACGACTCTCATATCAACATGGTATTTTTTATTTTTTTATTTTTATCAACACACGCACAAGCAATTACGAAGGCTTTGACGAAGACAAAGACACCAGATAACGCCAGTGAGCATTCTTTGTACCAAGCATTTGGGAAGTGTGTATTGCGAAAATGTTTTAGAATTTGAACTACGTGTAATGTTACTTTAGTAACTTCCAAATCTTCGGAAAGCAAATTCAGTATATGGGCAGAACACCCGTATGTTATAATGGGCCTCGGTAATTTTTTCCCTTATATTGTTCATGTTTGATGCATTATCGTGACCAAACTAGTAACTTTGCAGTTTACTCATTTTTACACTTATCTATTAAATCAATGGTCAAGTTTGCAAAGATAATCACCAGTGTGTGGATGTCCTGATGTCTATACTTTCCATTTTCTAGTATCAAAACTGCACGTATTATCAGTTAATTATGAACATTTGACCAACCATCAAGAGACATACAGTAGTAACAGTTTAAAATATTGAGTCGATGTCAATGTAAGGTAGAAGAGAAGAGAAATGGACAAATAATATGCTGAAAAGAAACAGATTTAACTTACGTTGTTGCCACTTTTCTCTTTAGCTACTTTTGTAAGCCGTCGGCGACATGCCGTGCTTGGCAACAATGTTAATATATCGCTTTCTTTCACGTACATTATTTTGCTATTTATATTTCACTCTATGTTATTATAGGGATCGATCCAAGATTTCTAGCTGCCACTAGTGTATAGTAAGGCCCACATATAATTCAGCGATATAAAAAAGCTTGGGAAAAGGCGTAAAGGACACCGATCGCTTTTGGTTAGTGTACCATCCGACGGTCCACGTTGACTACATAGTTTATTCCAACCTATCATCATTCTGGTAGAGAAAATTTCAACCAATTATATTCAGTGGGAGTGGCCTACATTCTTGTTAGGAAATATGTGACCATTTTTTTGTGATAATAAGGGAAGCCGAACCCTTTTATGCGGTTGGTACCCTTTGCGCTTTTTTGCGAGGTTTTTTATATCGCTGAATTATAATGTAGGCTTTACTATACAAACTGATTGACCTCATACATTTTCAAAACACTGATTTTTCCTCTTCAAATATTTCATTTAAAAGGGTTGATTATAACTGAAACCTAGAAGGCGGGACATGCCCTGGTCTTAACATGTCAATTGCTTTTCGAACTCTGTAATGGACTTAAAAGAACAATTTGTTGCAAAAATAGTTTTGGCTATTTGTTTGTATAACTCTTTCTTTTTGTCTTGACATATTCTTACAACAAAAGAGCTTAAACTAGTGCTACTTTAACTACTACCACTCAAATCCCCGCTTGCTGTTCGTTGGAAATTTTCACTTTGGCTTGTCTGGCTTGACACTCATTAATTTCACAGCCCCACAAAATCAGACCAGCAAACCAGACCCATGTATACATATGTATTTTCGGTCGCTGAATCTGAATCCGGGGTAAAAAAAAATCGTACACCCAAAAAATCATTAGCTAGAGCCAAAAAACAACCCTGGAATGGGGTAAAAAGAAGATTAAGCTACGAGAATAGTTGTTACATCTTAATCAATCGAATTATACAAATTATACAGCAGCGTACATACAATAGATATGAAACACAACCCCAAGGAGGGGCGAAAACTACCCGTCATATATAAAAAAATCGATCCAAAACAGCAATGACCGCTGAAAAAGCTCGAAATGTCTAAGTGATAAGAAACTGCTCGGGTCCGACGTAATCTTCATAAACCACCTCCAAGTTTAAAGGAAAAGAGAAAATCAAGAAAAAAACGTAAAATCCAACAGGCTTTCTATTTTTATGGATGCTATGATTGGCTGAAATTGCGTGGTACTCTAAAATAGAACTAGAAACTTACGTACATGTAAGTAAAATAGTACCATCAACGTCCTACAGTGTCAACCCTCAGAGGGTGTGAAAATTATCCCCTATGTAAGATTTAACTATAAAAAGTTAGTGACTTCTATAAAAATTCGAAACAGCTGCGTTGTTTCCATTTCCTCGATTCCCATCTTGATTTTTATCCAGAAAATTTAGGTGACTATAGCGAAGAGCAGGGTGAAACGCTTTCACCAGGATATGACCGAAATGGAAAAAGGTATCAAGGAAGGTGGGACAAACACATGATGGCAGACTACTTACTGCTGGTCTCTTATAAGAGAAACGAGTGAAAAATATAAACGGCAGTCTGTAAGACGATCATTCGAAACTAAAGTAAAAAGATATTATAAAAAGAAAGAATGAATCCACTGCCGTTTATGTTTTGTGTGTGTGTGTGTGTGTGGGGGGAGGTTTCAAGCACAGTGTCGAACTTAGTCTAATTTCTTCTCACTCCCACAAAGCGCAGTAGTTGTTTCTTATACAGAGGGTAGTTTTCATCCACTAGGGGAGTGGAATTGAATAACACCAGTGGTACGTGACTTTCTAAGTCTAACTCTCGAGTGCTACGCAATTTTAACCAATCACAGCATCCATAAAAATGGGAATACTTTTAGATCAAAGTTTTTTCTGTGTCATTTAAGAAGGGGTGATTTTTAGCAGCGCTATTGGGGTAGCTTTCAATAATTGAGCCAAAACTACTGCAGACTCTTCTCTCCTTTACAAACCTCCGGAGTTTCGTGCTTTTTCGAGGGTCACTGGAGCTTTTTTCAAGTTGAATCTTGAATGGGGGTAGTTTTCACACCCTCTGAGGTTTGATACTTGTAGCACGTTGATGGTACGTAAGTTTCTAGTTCTATTTTAGAGTACTACGCAATTTCAGCCAATCATAGCACCCATGAAAATAGAAATCCTGTTGGATTTAACATTTCTATTGTTTTTCTCGTGTTCTTTAAACTTGAGGGTGGTTGTTCTCAACCCTGTAGGGGTAGTTTATGAAGATTACGTCGGACCTAATGCAGTTTCTTATCAGTTTAACAAAACTTAGACATTTCGAGCTTTTTCAGCAGTCATTGCTGTTTTGGATCGATTTTTTTTTTATATGGGGGTAGTTCTCGCCCCTACCTGTGGGTGTGTTTCATATCTATTGTATGTAAGCACCGGCACGGTAGCTCAATCGGTTAAGGCGTATTGAGTGGCGAATACGCTGATCGACTCGCTACCGCGCTCTGGGTTCGACCCCCAGCCCCGGTATTGACAACATCGGGGGGTGTGGATATATGTCTGCGTTTTTCCGAATGTGTAACCCCCTTCCAGACAGCCTTGGCTTTGGATTTGGGGGTTGTCTACTATCTGTGGTGTGTTATGGTGCTGTTTAACCTTAATTTGTATATTTCGATTGATTAAGATGTAACAACTATTCTCGTAGTTTAATCCAGGGGTGTTTTTTGGCTCTAGCTAATGATTTTGGGGGTGTACGGTTTTTTTTGACCTCGGATTCGGATTCAGCGACCGAAAATACATGGGTCTGGTTCGCTGGTCTCAATTTTTTTCTTTGTGGGGCTGTGTTTCTTCTCCTTTACTTGACTGAATTTTATAGGTTTCCTAGTTAGCCCGTCGGGCAGAGCGCGAAAAGCCTTCTCTTTCTTGACCTACCCAATACTGAAGTATAACCAGATGGGACCTTCACTACTTATTAAAGCATGTTATTTTACATAGGAAATCAAAATTGACGACACTCTCCATTGGTCGAGACCGAAGATACAGTGCGTGTAATTTCCCGTTAGGCATGTACATCCACGTAGCGCGATATATTTGACAACATAGCTGCAGTAAATTCCTCCGTCGAGAGGAGCATTTCAGTCTGTTATTTCATTTCAGCCAGCTGGCACGCGCGATGTTGTAATTTTACTCCCTATGCCTAGCGTTCGGCTACACACACGGTATAAGAAAAAAACTAAAAAAAAAAGAAATTTAGAAATTTAAGATTTAATCAAATATAACTTTAGAACTAAAACAGGTAAAAATACAATTTTTTTTTGGTTTTGACAAATAATCATTGCTTTTTAATTTGAAGTATAATTTATTGCAATAATTAAAAAATTAACATAAAAAAACTAGCAAAATTCAAAAAGATACACAAATCAGCAACATTTTTCTAATTCTTAACTCGCCATAACTCGCTTATATAACCTGGTATTCAATTTTTTCTTTCACCAAAAACTGACAAATTTAATAGTCTTCATTTTGTCTCGATTAATGCTGGATCTAATTTTTTAACTAAAAGCGCTACAGTCCTTGAAACACAACGAAGCACAGTACGGCGACGAAGACGCGAGGCTTCCTTTCCCGCCCCCGCTACTTTCTCGGCCCATCAAGAAACGTATCGGCTGCTGGCCTCATTATTGTCTGGATAAATATTAATAAGTATATACTATTTTACTTACATGTAGGCTATTACAGTTTATGTATATTGTAGATTCATTTTTATCAATGGAGAAAAACTACATGTTTGTTTTACGAAACTGCTGAAAGCAGTGAAAATCTAATGGTAAAAAACCAACTGTTACTGGCATCAGGTCTATTATTAATTGTGCAAATGAAAGAAAATATGCAATTTCATTAAAATTTGTATAAAACAAAGTGGTGGCACTTATTTGCACACCCTTCGATACCGATTTCATTATTCTTGTCTGACATCTTTTTGTAATAAATAACATTAGCAAAGATAATACGTATTGTCTCTGATGTTAGTAACGCGATAAAAAAATGCAAGTGAGCCTTCATGTAGTTATAATAAAGAAAAAAATCAGTTTAAAATAAAATGGCATTGTCTGATTTGTGGAAAATCCAGAAAAATTAAGAATAAATTAAGAACATCTTTAAGTACCAGTTTGTACAGGAACGGGTGCGGAAACTAGAAAAAAATATATATTAAAGCTGCAGTGTCGCATTGTGATACAGAAATACAAGGCAGGTTACACATTTATTCAGATTTATTTGGGCTAATGGAAATTATCATAAAATTTATTATGCAAAATATATTAGCAAAAAAAATTAAATGTGTACAAACTAAACAACTGAAAGAAAAAAATGAATTTAAAGTAGCGTTAAATATTTTATTTAAGGAGGTTTATCTTGCTGTTTTGCAAAAAAGAATTCTTAACTCTAATATTTCTAAAAACACGCCTTAATGATATTTTTGAAGAAAAGACGGAAGAAAAATTAGATTATTACAGCAGTGGGGAAATATAAGAAAGAGATTAGAAAAGCATTTAAGCAACCAAAGTGTTTTGTGAACACAAAGAAAATACAACAACAGTTCATTCAAGTGATAATAAAGCTAAAAGGATTTTTGTTGTCAGTCACAAGTGAATCAGGCGAAGAAAATTTGGTTCATGAGAATGAATTGACAATTCCTGATAAAGCTGCCGGTATCTTAAGAGAAGCTATAGCTGGATGTTTTAAAACTATAAAAAAAACACCGACTACTAATCTGAATGAACATAAATGTATAAACAAGAAGTTTCAGATTTGTTATAAACATTTATGTCGTGGATACTAAATACTGTCAGGACAGACAAATTTGATTTAAACGTTATTTCTATAGTAATGGAATTTATATTAATACTTATGGAAAAAAAACAATCAGCTTAGGCCATTTTTTTAATCATTTACATATCACTACATGTGTTTCGTGCCGTCAGAAGAAAAAGAACTTAATGATATGCTTTATTCTTTTGGCTATGGTTATTCCTACGATGAAATACGTACATTTTTAACGTCTTTAGCTAGTCACGTATTAGTAAAAACTGGTGACGACATTTTTATACCACCTGGAGTTTCTCCAGTAAGTTCTGAAGAAAACAATTACATTTATCGCAGTGATAATTTTGATCGAAACGAAGACAGGCTGGCTAGATGGTAAAAATCCCACTAGGAATAGTATTATTTAAAAAAAAGAACAGCCTATTTACACAAGCTTATTTAGATTTTAACCATGAAAACAAAAATATAGTTATGTACAAAAATCCAACTAATCGTTCAGAGCCTCTACGAGTTAGTGAAAGCATGGCAAATAATTGTTTTGATTATGTGGTTACCTCTGACGTTTTATGGAAAATATTAAAATATACGAAGCAAAGTAAAAACTTTACTAGCTGGCATGATTTTACTTCCACATCCAGTGGAAGTATAGTAACGACAAAAAAATTTTTAAAAATTTTTATTGCTCAAATAGGCTTAGAATGTCATGAAACGTCGAGATTTCAAGTTTGAGCGAAAAAAAAAATTTCTGTCTGTCTGTAACTTTTTTGTGCGCACGTTTACTCTGGAAACGTTTGATATTGATATTGACTTGAAATTTGGTACACATATGTACTTTAACAAGATCTAGAACTAGATTATATTTTCATCTTGTTCCGTCGAAGGGTAGGGGGGTAAATTTGGAGTAAATAGGTAAATCAAGCAGATAAGAGTTCATAAAATTGATATTTAGTATAGACAAGAGAAGCTAAGGTCTCAAAAAAAATTTTGGCATTAGCTACCCCCATTACCACCTCAACCCCATTATTAAAGGGGATGAAAAAAAATGTGATTTAGTGTGTGTACAAGAACCAGAAACCTCAAAATATTTTTTTACTTTATCCACCAACCACTCCCACCCCCTGTCACCACCCCCACCCCACTACCGATGTGGGGTATCGTTTTATGGGTTTTTGGGATAGAGGATTTCAAATATTATATTATTAAAGTTCCATAAACAATTATTTCCAGATACAAAATTTTTTCGTTGTGTGACTTGGAGAGAAAATCCGGATATGGAAGTAAGTAGTGATTCCTTGGGCAGCGGTTTTTACAATGATATATCTGAAAATCAGTTATATCTGTCTGATACCTTCCTATTATTTTCACTTTATTAATGCACCACCCGCGTAGTACGACACCATATATAGCAGATTATTACAACTACTATCATATTATTCAATTTGATTTGTTAATTTTATCGTCTTACTATAAAGGAAGATAATTCTAAAGCTTTTGTTACGGCCGCTGATTGTAGCCTTGCGCGATTTATGGTGAACGCGGGATGTACCGGGAACGAGTGGGGAAGCCTCGCGACTCCGTCGCCGTAGCGCGCTTCGTTGTGTTTAAAAGGCTGTACCGCTTTTATTTACAGAGCTAGACAAAGCATTAATTGAGACAAAATGAAGTCTATGAAATTTGGCAGTTTTTGGTGAATAAAACATTCGAATAGCTCAATACATAAGCGAGTTACAATATGTTAGACCTTTCAAAAAAATTGACAATTTGTGTACCATCTAAATCAACGTCAATTTTTTAATGTTAAAGTTATTATTTTTGTAATAAATTATACATTAAATTAAAGAGAATCGTTTGTACTATAAAACTAAAAAAAATATATAATTTTATCTTTTTTCGTTTGAAAGTTATTCGTGGTTGAATTTGAATTTTGTTATTTTCATTTTTTTTTTGTTTTTTTCTTGTAACTTCAGTCTCGACCAATGGAGAGTGTCGTCAAAAGTGATTTCCTATGTAAAAAAAACCTGCTGAATAAAATGAAATAGGTTTTATTTGGTTATACCTCGGTATTGGGTTAGTGAACGATAGAGCCAGCCATCCGACGTACTAAGTGGTCTTTAAGTACGTCGCCAAGCCCCTGAATTTCCTTACTACATTTTTTACATATTGCACAGCATCCAGATTTGCCCACAACTTTTTTTTGACAAAATGTTGTCAAACACTATCTTCCTTCCCGCCCCGACTAGACATTTATTTTTAATATACGTCGCGCGGCAACGTTCAGTCAGTACTAAATATTAAATAAAGTCGAAAAGCTTTTCCTTTTATGGCAATTTTCAGTTTTAACATAATTATGTACCTATAGAGACTTTTTTTATTACTTATTAAGACAATTCAGAACGGAAAGTTAAGGAAGTCAAATGCTCCAACGTTTTTATTTAATTTTTTTGAAATCATGATTTTTTAAAACAAATCAGCGACTTTTGATTTTTTTTAAACCGTGATTTTTACAAATGCTGCTCAGCGGAGTGTGCATAATAGTAATGATGATGGTTTAATTCATCTGAATATTTAAAACGTTTTAAATAGTTCTTCCTTTCAATGGGACAAAAACCCACCTAAAAATATGTTGGTCTTCTATATCCAGTACAAAAATCCTAATTTTCTGATAGCGGTCATGTTAAATTCTCTAAAATTAACGCCGGCCGTATATATAACTCAAATTTGACAGGGTATTGGCACCAAAATACGTTTGTCCTGAATTTTCCTGCGCTGTTCGTCGGTGTATAATTAACTCTCAACGTATAAAACATTTCAAGAGAAGGTACGCGAAAACGCCGAAGCGAATTCCTGCAACAGTACATCTAATTCATCAAAGTTTTTAGTAAAAGCGAGTTGCCCATAATAGTAGAGTGCTTACGGCTCCGTAAAACGCTGGAAAGTTCCGTAGGAAGAGTAAAATGATTGGCAAATTTTAACGTTCGGCACTTGTTCCGGGTTGAACGTCATACCTGTTGGTGCGGTGTATTATAGATCTATTGTCACCTAACATCAACAAAAACAAACATGAAACAATGCAAACTGGGTTACAAAAATTGCATTGCGCCTTGGAATTGTTAGAACATATAATAGCAAAGTAATAAACTAACAATGTCTCTAAACAATCTTAAAAATCGAAAAGTTTTCCTCCAAAGACGTTACGTCCTACCAGATAAAATTTTGGAAACTACGCTAAAAAATTAGAACATTTTTCATGTGTCGCTCGAAAACATGTCGTTCGATAGCCCGAATTTTGGAAAGTATCGAAATTTTACTGAACATGTCTTTAAGATAATTTTTTTATTCTTTTTGTGATTCGATTGGTATCTCCACTCTAACCACTGAATATAATTGCGATTAAACATACATAAGGGATGTGTCCCTACTTGCCATGTCTGGTATGCAGAACTGATTTGTTTCACACATAATCAGTTGGGCATTTTACAAATCGCTATACAACTGAATTTTTGATTAATATATATTCGCATTATTTGAATTCTTACCTTATATCCTGACTAATTATCTTTAACATTTCGTACATATCTGTGTTGGATCGAAACTAAGTTCCAGGACTTCATATCGTCCCTCACATCTGTTCAGGATGTTGATTACAACATAGAAACCAACGAGCTACTTATATTTTTATAGCATTCTAGTTTTTTGCTTGCACTACCTTACTAACTTAAGTGTACACATTTTGTATTAACTACAGTAATTATAATTGTATATTTTACCATCAATATCAAGTCGATATTCTTATTTATCTTTATGTTTTTTTACCGTTTGGCTATTGTCTCGGTTATCTTTGTGTTCTTTTGACTTTTAGTACAGGAAAACTTTACTACTAACTCGAAAAAAATTTGTGCAGACCTTAAACTGTGGTTATAGGTTCAAAATAGGCCAAAGTTCACGAAATAAAAAAGTTTAGGAGTTTTACGGATCCGCGGGAACCTAAAATCGATTTTTCTCTATTTTCTTGGGAAATGTGTCAGTTACAAAATTATCTTTAATTTGGTGTAAATTAAAGATCAATTTCGTTTTCTTCTGATTTTTTTAGAGTTAATAGTTTCGGAGATCTGGAAGTCTAAAAGTGGCGTCCGAACTTTTATAAGACGAAGTATTTAGTTTAAATGTTAAATATCTCAGAAACTATGGCACTTGGGAAAAAAACGCTAGTAACCAAAATAAAAAACTATTAATTAGGCTTTCAAATGATTTTTTTCCTATTTTTATAGCATAAAAAACAAAGAAGTTATGACAAACACAATATACTTTTTCACATTATTTTTTTAACAAAAACGTCGCAATTTTGTTATTGTAAGTAATCAGTAATAAAAAAAATATATTTCCATATACTGTTGTTCGTTAATATATAGTTTGACCTAGACGCTCAAAAAAATTGCATTTTAAACTGTAAAGGGATTTTAGAAAAAACGTAACATTGTTGTTTCTCTGCAAATATCTCAATAAATATTAGTTTAAGAGAAAATATGGTGGAGATCAAAAATGAAGCTTATAAACTAAGAATAAATTTATTTTGTTTACATATTTGTGTAGGGTTGATTGTTTCGGAGATATTTAATTTTATAGATGGCATCCGACCGTTTTTAGGATGAAGTATTTAGTTTAAAATATTGATATCTTAGAAACCGTGACACTTCCATCAAAAGTTCTGAGAAACAAAATTAAAGATAATTAATCACCCTTTAATGATCACCCAAAAATGATTTTTTGTTTCTTTCAACATCACAAAAAATAAAGAAGTTATGGCCGATTCAATGTGCGTTCTCACATTTTTGTCAACAAAATAAGACATTTTGTTATTGTAACTGCTCAGTAATTAAGTTTTTTTCAAAAATGCTGTTTTTCGTTAATATAAGTATTACCTAGATGCTCAATTTATTTTGTCCCTTTAAAACACTTGTTTTAGAAAAAAATTCCATCTGGACGTATTTTGGTTAATTATTGCTATAAAATTAATTTAAAAACACCAAATTAAGATAATTTGCCAGAAATAACTTTTTATTTGAACTACTTCTTTGTAAATGCCGTATTTCCCGAGAAAATGAAGATAAATAGATTCTTTTTGTTAAAAATACTCCTTTTTACCCCCTATAGGTTCCCGCGGATCCGTAAAATTCCAAAACTTTTTTGTTTCGTGAACTTTGGCCTATTTTAAACTTATAAGTTTAAAGTCTGCGCAAATTTTTTTCGAGTTACAGTGATTTGTTTCGATCTTTCCCTGTACTATTACCTAATAAGTCTGGCGCCCCAGCTTTTGTATTTTTGCACAATTTTATAGAAAAAAAAAACATATTCAACTAACCTAACTACTATTAGCCTGGTTGTCTACAGCCCTTACCTACGCTCTCGCCTTCTAAAATACTGGCTAGTCGAGGCCTGGTTTACTTCGAGCTGGACCTGCCTAATTAACATCTCTGGTCACCCCCATGATAAATTTTATTTCTGATATTCTTTTTTGTACGTTAACTTTCATTATATTTAATAAACTGTCAATTTATACTCTTTATCTAACCCCGTTATGAAAAGTCATATGTTAAATGCATTTTTGACGTTACGAAACGTCACATTTTTCATAACTGTCATTTTCATTACATAACTAGTTATGTAAAAAAAAATTTTACGTAACTGATTATTGAACCTATTTGTTGAAACCAATTTTTCTATATACTCTTCATAACCTGCTTTTTGATTTTGATTTGATTTTGGAAGAGCGGGTGTACTACTGTACCACCGAACTTCGCCCTTTCATTTGTGTTTGTTTAATTTTTTTTTTCTTGTTTATTGTACTTTAATTTGTATACACAATGAATAAAGGCATTTATTATTATTATTATTATTTACTGCTAAAGCCGATTGTTTTAAGTAAATCAGATGAAATATCCATCAATTCAATCAATTTCAACTTAATTTTCTTCAAAAAATTCAGCAGATTGACAATGACAAGTAAAGTTTGTTTATGCAAACGTCAATCCGTACTAACGCTCAGGTAAAGCGATAAACACAGAATTTATTTGTACGGCTTCAAGCGGTAGCTATGATGGGAACCGTAAAATAGTATTCAAAATAAATTGTCATTTCTTTTCTAATTTAGAGTGGGATTAGATAATTTTGTACTTAACATGTTATGAAAACAGTAATTTTACTTGACTCATGTAATTTGCAAAACTCGCTCGCTTCGCTCGCTCGTTTTGACAAATATTACATTCGTCATGTAAAATTACTCTTTTCATAACTGGTTACGTAAATAACTATTACATTACTAGATAACAACTCCTCTCGAAAAAAATGTTACCATTAATACTCAAAGCTGCTACATACGATAAATAATGGCTTAAAAACGATGATTCAAGACGTAAAATTGACACCACGTTATTTACAACCACCCAACACGTCGAAGAGCATCCTTTTACGAAAAACTCCACTCCCATATGCAAGGCATGGGTTGACCAGAGCCTTCTTGATCCGCGACGTTACAACACGGCGTGCGTATGTGTAAATTCGATAGGCGCCATGTTTGCTACAGCCTACAGCCTCAGTCAGACAAGTGAGCATCGCAAGCTGCTTATTTCGTTATCCGACTCCAAGGTTTTTAATAATTATAGACCAGGCGAACCACAAATGCTATTAAGTATTTCCCAATACTTCATTTTAGTCGTGATGGTCCCCCTTTAATAATAATAATAATCCATCGATGTATTTTTTATTATTTTTAGTATTGGCGATTCGGAGAATTTTTCTCACAGATATTGTCTTTTTTTATGTATAGTTTATGTTAAAATCGAGGTTAAAATTGTATCCCAAGTATTAGATGGAATAAATTCCTCAGTAAATGAAGTATTCTGCAAATTATAGGTTCCAGATATCTTGAAAATAATATCGTGCACACGTATTAAATTACAGTTTCAGGTTTTGTTTTTGTGTATAACTTGGGTACCACGGATCTACTTAATAAATTCCAACTTTTTTACTAAGAGACTATGCTGAAATTTTGCAAAATTTATCTGCTATTTACCTGCCTTTCTTTGGCACGTTCTAAATTAATATGGATATGAAAATTTGTGGAAGGTTTAGCTGATTTTTCTCCGTGAATTCTCCATGCTTAGATTTAATCCAGTCAACGGAGCACTAAAATGACCAAAATCTCTAATTTGAGTGCTAATGAATGGATTTTGATGAAACCTTGAGCAATCTGTTTGTAATAACGTTAATAAAAAAGTTGAAAAAATATTAAGGTAGGAAATGATCGGAAGGGGTAGAAAACACCCTTTTTATCACGGGTTTCGTAACTTGTAGAATTACGTCAAAAATGAAAAAAAAAAAAAACAAACAATATATTTACCTTTTTTTGGCCCAAAATAAGATTGTTTTACTCTATTTCGAAAAATGAGATATATGGCCACTCGAAAATTCCTAAAAGTGAGGGAGGGGAAATGTAAAAGTTGAAAAAAAAATCTGAAAAAATTCAGGTGAATCGAAATACAAGACTTTTTTTATTTGCAACTTTTTTGTAAAGTTCGTTTTCGTTTTCGAGTCTTGCCGGAAAAACATGAAAAACTACCGTCTTCTTTGAAATTATAGCGCTTTAAAAATATGTAAATTAATTTTTTTTTAAAATTCAGACGTATGCATTGAGGCTTTCTAAATATTTTTTCTGTAACTTGCTAATTTTCCGAGTTACAGAATAAATAGTACTAAGGTGGAGTGGGGTAGATTGTAGATTGTTTAAGGGGGTCGCTTGGCCCTGGGTTGGCCTTTCTTCACCTCGACCTAAAAGATCTTTTGTGAATTACCCTGCATCTAGTTGTTACCCAGGATTCCAAGACTTTTTGCAAAGCTTGCGATTTTCCTGGGGGCTAATTTCCCTATGTCTTCAGGCGTTAATTCCGCCTGTTCTAGGTACTTTAGCCTAATGCGGATTAACACCTTGCATTCACAAAGTATATGTTCCGCAGTTTCGGTTGCAGCTTCACAGTATCTGCATTTGTCATTTTCTGCCATGCCCATGTTCTTGAGATGGTATCTCAAGGGGCAATGGCCAGTTAGAAGGCCTGTGATCAGCCTTAAATCGGACTTTTCCAGTTCGAGAAGCCTTGTGGCATTCTTTGTAGAATAGGTTATAAACCTTTTTGCTTGTCTTTGTCCTGGAGTGTTCCTCCAGTAGGACTCTTTTTGTTCCTTTTCCCATTTTAGGACCTCCTCCGTTATGTGTCCCCTGGATAGGCCACAGAACGGTTCGGGTCCAAAAAACGGGGCTTCAGCCCCTTTTCTTGCGAGGCTATCAGCTAATTCATTGCCTTCTATCCCCTCATGCCCTGGCACCCACATCAAGGTAACCTTGTTGTTTTTTGCCAGTTGCTTCAGGGATTGTCTGCATTCCCAGGCAATTTTTGACTCAAAGGTATATGACCTGAGAGCCTTTAATGCTGCCTGACTATCTGAAAGTATATAGATCTTTGCCCTTCGAGTGCCTCTATTTAGGCATTCCTGGGCGCATAGATCTATAGCATAAATTTCTGCTTGGAAGATGGTTGGGGTGTTACCAAGGGCTTTAGATAGCCTGCATTTAGGCCCTGCTACGCCCACACCAACCCCTTCATCCATCTTGGATCCGTCTGTGTACCAGACGTGTGACTCTTTCTCCAACCGCAATGCTCCGGCCCTGCCCGCCTGACGGCTTTCAATCAGCACATCGAACGGGCAGTCAAAGTCATATTTGATTGGCATTGAGTCAGTGGGTTTGGTCATGGATTCGAATTGGATTAACTCCAGAATCCTTAAGTGACCAACCAGGTCGCCTGGTCTGAATTTAAGTGCTTGATGCAGCCTTAAGGCACTAAGTGCTGCCTCCTTCCTCACATGCAAATGCAGAGGAAGTAAGTCCAGCATTGCCTCCATAGCTGCTGTGGGACACGAGCGCATTGCTCCTGTAGTCCCTAGACAGGCAAGGCGTTGCAATTTCTGCAACTTTCCTTGTGCTACTTTTTCTTCTGTTTTTGGCCACCATATGCATGATGCTTAGGTAACCATAGGTCTCACAACCGATAGGTATGACCAATGTATCATTTTCGGCTTCAGACCCCAAGTCTTACCAAACAGCCTACGTCACGTCCAAATGGCCGTTGTTGCCTTGGTAAGTGTCCTTTCTAAATGTGAGTTCCAGGTGAGTTTTTGGTCCAGAATTACTCCTAGATACTTGACCTCACTGGAAAAGGTCAGTACTGTTCCATTCAACATAGGAGCTCTCAAGTTGAGTTTTCTCCTTTTGGTGAATGGAACAATAACTGTTTTGCTCGGATTGACACTAAGACCCTCTGACGAGCAATTTGCATGTGGTTTGAGATCATAACCTCATGCCTGCCCCTGACAGTAACGACCAGGTCATCAGCGTAACCCTGAACGTTGAAGCCATAATTGCTCAGCTTATGGAGGAGATCGTCGACCACCATTGACCACAGCAGAGTGGGGTAAGTGGGGACTAAAAATTTAAAAGGTTGACTTTGAAGTCACGTAACTTTATGGAAAATTGAGATACATTGGTGTGCTTTGAACAAGAAATAGTATGTTATACTCACAAAATACCCATATATTATTTTTGTTAATTCAACGGTGTTCTAAAAAATAAAAAAATCAGTTCTGTAAGTTCACCTGTAGTACCCACTTGCCCCGGTGACTGGGGCAAGTGGGTTTTTCATCTCTACTTTTCATATGAATAGTTATATTCTCAATTGGGGCAAGTGGATTAATCTGCACGATTTTAGCTACAAAACGTTTTTTTCAAATCTAAAATATTCCCAAAATTATGGGAGTTTCGAACTCAAGTTAAGTTAAGGTATTTTTCTGGAGTAAAATATTAAAATGCTATTAAACAGAAACGAAATGATTTAAATTAAAGTTTTGTACAAAGAAAAAGTTCATTGGGCACGTTTAGGGAATGCAACCGCTGAGAATAATCACTCAACCTGATAGTCCACAGTACATCGCCCTTTTTTTTTTTAATGATTAGTAACAGGCTGAATTTTCGTGAGTAGCTTCGTTTTGACGAGGCGCCCAACTTTTCTCTCTGCGAAAATTCTCGGTAGTGGTAGCTAATAGCAAAAATTATTTTTTCTATTTCACACGAATTAGACAATTCGACAACCTGTCAAATTATGTTGTTGTGGACAAACACGAGGCTTATTATAATTAACTCTCGCAAACGTAACCAAGGCAATCGAAAAACAAACTCTTTAACGAATGAAAAATATATTGCCAAAATAATTTGACAGATTGTCGAATTGTCTAATTCGTGTGAAATAGAAAAAATAATTTTTGCTATTAGCTACCACTACCGAGAATTTTCGCAGAGAGAAAAGTTGGGCGTCTCGTCAAAACGAAGCTACTCACGAAAATTCAGCCTGTTACTAATCACTGAAAAAAAAAGGCGATGTACTGTGGACTATGATTACTTTTTGATTCAAGTCAATTGTTGTGAGTTTGCTAAACGATGTAAAGCAAGTTTATAATAAATGTCGCTGCAAGTGAGTTAAGTCTCACCGATGACTAAACTTAGCGTGAATTTTTGTTGTGGCATAAAACACTCAACAGTTGACGATTAGCACATTTTCAGCATTGTCGTTTAGGGAACCGTTGCGTTCCCTGAACGTATCCATTTTATAACAAAATAAAAATAAAAAATTGGAAAAGGGGCAAGTGGGGACTAATCCCCACTTTCCCTTAAGGACTAGTCCCCACTTGCCCCGCCAACAAAAATAGCGGGGCAAGTGGGAACTATGGGGCTAAACTTGGGAAACAGGGTAATAAAATTTTTTAAAAATTGCAAGAAGTAACATTAGTGACATACAACATCAGCAGTCTTGAAAGTTTGACATATTATAGTCTGCTTTCATAGATAAAAAATTTTGAATTTTTTGAAGACAACTTGAAAATCTCGATCAAATGTAGACAATTTCCAAATGAACAAATTGATGCCTTAAAAATGTTCCAAAATCTATACCCAATACGTTGCAGCTGCATGGAGATCTGAAGAACAATCTACTGTGAGTTAAATTTACAAATAGGATTTTTCTCACAAATTATAATAAAAATACCCACTTGCCCCAGATCCCAACTTGCCCCACTCCACCTTACATTTTTTGCACATTAAAAAATACATGAAAATTCGAAAAATGAGCCGGATGAAGTTGATAAGAGGAAAAACATCTCTGTTATTGATTTTACGACGAAAGTCATTCTTTATAAAAAATTCTGCTCGTCGAAAAAATGAATTTACCATATAAAAATTTTAGATCAGATGTACCGGGTGTTAATAAATTAAGAAAACATCAAAATGCCTCCAGAGAAGTACCTTTATTTATTATTTTGGACAAAATGTTTATAAAACAAAGTTGTTTATAATCCAAAATAAAGCCTAGATTCAAATTATGAAGTCTAAATTTTGACTTTTACATTTATGTCAACTTACATTTTTTTCAAACATTAACATAACATAATAACATTAACTTCAACGATTGTAGGAAAACAATTTATTCTACATAGCCTCCTCCAACCTCAACACATTTCTCCATCCTTTTAATAAATTCACCATAGACCTTACGAATAGTTGAGGGTACATTCACTTCATTCACCGCGTCTTGTATTCGTGCTTTTAGTGTTTCTCGATCATGCTGCAGGTCATCTGCATAAACTTTCTGTTTTAAAACACCCCACAGAAAAAAATCCATTGGTGTAAGGTCTGGCGATCTTGCAGAAAAATTAATTGGAGCATATCTTCCCATCCATCTGGCTCCGAAGTGATCTGTCAACCACTGCCGTACCAAAACTGAGGAATGAGTGGGCAACCGTCTTGCTGCCAAAAAATGTTACGCCTTACTTCCGGTTGCAGAGTGTTTATAAATGGCAATACAAAGTTTTCCAAAAGGTCCAAATAAACATGCTGATTTAAATTTTCTTCTAAGAAATATGGACCAAAATTCGATCATAAAAAAATCCCAGACCATACATTCACTTTTTTATAACGTTGACTTCGTTTGTGAATGACATTGTTTGGATTTTCATAAGCCCAATAACGACTGTTTTGTGATGAAACGTGGCCATTGGTACAAAATGTTGCTTCGTCAGTAAAAAAAACATTCTGTGAAAACTTCTATCTACGAGGTAATTCTCACCGACCCATAAACAAAAATCCAATCGCTTCTCTTCATCTCCATTTTCAAGTGTATGTTTGAACCTTGGCCTAAACGGTCGAACTTTGTATTCCCTATAAATTCTCTGTAAGTGACTTTTACTTATTTCCAGTCTTTGTGAGCGTTTCCGTAAAGATAATTTCGGGTTTTCTATTACTGAATTTATTGCCAAAAGTGTTGCCGCATCGTCTTCATTGTACTTTTTCTTGGTTTTTTTGACATCCAATACATATCCAGTCTCATTGAACTTTTTCACAAGTTTGCGCAATTATTGGCGCGATACCGGTGTGTTAGGGAACTTTTGGTGGAAAAAGTTAATTGCATATCGATAAGAGACGTTTCTAATCCCATAACATTTGATCAAATAAATTATTTCTTGTTTGGTAAACATTTTTTAAATGATCAACAGAACACTAATAAATGCAGATGTAAGATAGTAATATTCTACACAATGTCACAATGACGTTTGTCAGTTCAATATTATCGACAGCACACTCTGTTTCTTAATTTGAACTCTTATTCGTATTAATAAATTCAACGTAAAAAGATAAACACAATAAAAACATAAGTCAAAATACAGACTTCATAATTTGTATTTAGGCTTTATTTTGGATTATAAACAACTTTGTTTTATAAACATTTTGTCCAAAATAATAAATGAAGGTACTTCTCTCGAGGCATTTTGATGTTTTCTTAATTTATTAACACCCGGTACATCTGATCCAAGATTTTTATATGATAAATTATTTTTTTCGACAAGCAGAATTTTTTATAAAGAATGACTTTTCGTCGTAAAATCAATAATAGAGTTTTTCCTCTTGTCAACTCCATCCGGGGACACACTATTTATTTATATATATTTTTCATTTTTGACCAAATTCTACAAGTTACGGAACCCGTGATAAAAGAGGTGTTTTCTACCTCTTCGAATCATTTCCTACTTTAATCTTTTATTCAACTTTTTTTATTAACGTCATTGCAAACACATTGCACAAGGTTTCATCAAAATCCATTCATTAGCACTCAACTCGGCACTCAAATTAGAGATGACCCCCCCCCCTTGACTGGCCTAATTAGAGATCAAAAGTGAAGGATATTTTTCGTGAATGAAATAAATAAAAAAGATATAGCGGAGGGGAGGTGCCACACAATCACTATTTAACACATTCGCGGACAGTAACTGCTAGAAGTAAATTTCAGATGTCATAGCAGTACAGAAAACACACTAAGTACTGTAGTAGCAGTAGATTTATAGGCCACAGCAGCATTATGCAATTTTGCACACTGTCCGCTTAGATTTTGTAAATGCCTCATTGGTAAATCATTTTTGAACTATGTGGATATATCGCAGAGCAGCTACTGCATATGCAGTAATATTGCCATTGTGATTAGATCTATAATCAGGATAAATAATTGGTTGAAACTGACATCGGTATCGCGTTCAGCGGCAAAAATACATGGTCTACTTATTTAAAATCTTTAATATTTATTTTAAACCCCATTCTGGCCTGTTTTCACCTGTTTTTCGTTAACAAAAAATCCTGACCAAGTTTTGTAAAACTGACATTGAGATCATGTTCAGCGGTCAAAAATACATGGAAGTATGTATGTGAAATCTCAGAAAATTGACTTTTCTTGAGTGTGCCTGTGTAATGTGACGTGTGTTAAATAACATGCGGAATTGTCTTAGCGTTAATCAAAAAAATTATCATACAAGCAGAAAACACGATAGCTTCGTATTCGGCGAGCCACCCTGTATACTTACTGTACAATAAATAAATAAACAGTCTATACATGAAATTATCTATACTTAAAGCTTAAGTGAGAGCTTATCGTTATCAAATGGCAAACGCAAATTCATGATGACAACAATACCTATATAACAGTCCTTTGTGGGAGCATCAATAGTTAAAAATACCATACCTATTTATTTTATTCCGCCATTATTTTGACAACCTCACAAATTCGCGGCCACTGTGAAGTACACAAATAAAGTTGTACCTATAATTATCTGGAGACGAAGGAATTTCACCCTACCAGGAGACGTGCTATTTACAAGTTTTATTTCTGCTCCTGATAATTAATTTCACCTTACCGTAGGATTCAAAATAATTGACCCTCGAATTGACCCCCGAGTGCGAACGTAAAAATCGAGGTAAACAGTCGACGTCGGCGACCTTCTATTTATGTCATTTATATCAAACGCGTTTCCAGAGTAATGCGGGACAATTAGGATCATTTTTCCATCCAGAAAATCTTCCGGAAATTACACAGGCACACACAAAAAAATCAAACATGTATGTAGGTATTTTGATGCACTGAATTCGAATTTCATATCAGAATTTATGTTTGTTTGACGGCGGAATTTCGATTAAATTACAATATTAGTCCTAAGGCTAGTAGGGACATGAAATTTAAAAAATTGTCTTTTTCGTATAAAATGCTTAGAACGAGGCTTAGAATCACAACAAAAAAATTATTGAACTCATTTCAAGCCTTTTATATCCTGATACTAAAACCACCCCTAAAGCGAGGGCGATAGAAGATATTATTAGTGGAATCAAACTAGGACTAAAAAAGTTCAGTTCAATTTTGCAGTTTCTGTGAGGTCGGCCTATTGTTTATTTAAACAATTTAATTTTTTAAACTGTGTCCTCCATCGGTTTTCTTTGAATATCTCGAAATCTATAAGTCTATGGAAAACAACAAAAAGAAGAAAAACAGTGGTTAGGAGCCGTACAATTAAAGTACATAAACTATAATAGGCTCATTTAACAATTTTTTATTATTACATATTCTAAAAGAGCTTGGTGGGTATAGTAAGCATGCCAAAAATTAGAATTTACTGACGCCGCCTTCATGTATAAAAAAATTATTAAAGTCGACGCGCTTAAAAACGCTCGGGATAACCATGTAGTGGAGTTGTGACGTCAGATGGCTGAACGGCCCAGTGAACACGTGTGAATGCAAGAGAGTAAAATCTGGAAGAAGAAATCTTAGCTTTCGAGGAAAAAAAAGCGGCGTAGAACCAAACCAGACTTAGTGGGATTCTTTAGTAAGATAATCGTGTACACGAAATCATTTTTTACGACATTTTTTGGTGGTCGAGAACTTTTTTATTTCGGAAAAACTCAAAAAAATAGATTTTTAATGAAATATGTTTTTTAACGTCTCCACCGCTATATCTCTGAAAATATTTGTGCTATCAAGCTATTTTTTTTCTTAGATTAAAGTAGACACAATAGCGCTTCGAAAAACGTCCCACGTGAACCCGATTTTTTTTTTAAGTTTGAAAAATAATAGGAAACTCAAACTTGTTATTTTCAGTAGCGTAATTTTAGACAATCGAGAAAAAAAATTATTTATGAATATTTGTATATACATGCTGCGTACAAATTGAAGCCAATAGTTGAAAAAAGTTTTTAGGTTAAAAATTTTTCATGTTCCGTTCATAGTATTGAGTCAGCGATTTTTTTTAACGGGAAAAAGTCATATTCTTGCGCGCTCGGCTGTAGCAAGCCTGCCGACTGCAACGATCTGACGGTCCTGGTCGGGGTGTATGTAGTAGTTTAACTTATATCAATAGATACAAAACCAGTAGTGATCAAAAGCATCTAGGGGATCAATATTATTGTTCAATATTTCATATATTGTACAGTAGTATTGATCATATGTTGTTAATATTAAGAAATTGTACAATAAATATAAAATAGTCTCCTTTTAATAATAAAAAGACAGCTAGGTAGATATAAATACCTAATCTATAAATATCAATCAGTGTTACTAACTACCCACCTAATTAGTAAGTTTATTAGACATTTTTAAATGAATGAAAGTAAAAATGTACGCATAAAATGAGTTTTATTGTTGAAATAAATTTTCTATTTGGATAGATAAAAAGGTATATAGTATGTAGTTTATGTAGGCCCTACATTAATAGCATTCTAATTCGTTCATATCTGCCTCGAAATCTTTAATAATGTTGTTACAGGAACGACATTTGCACTCGTTGCAACATTTTAGGCCTTCCTTAAAACAAACACATTTTCGATTGTCACAATTTTTATCCGAACAATGAATACTTAATGATTTTCGACAACCGCCACTTCTAGGCGACTAATCTGACCAACCCTGCATGCGAGGTGTATTAATTGCGTCCCAATGTCGCATTTAGCGCTGATAAAAAAAATCGCTGTTGCCACACGGTACATTTTAGGAAAAAATATATTGTTTCAAAAACTTTTGTGATTATTAGGCTTTATTTTCTTCGCTGCATGTATGTAAATATTTTCAAAAATAAAAAAGTTTATCGATTGGTGAAGATTTCAATACATAAAATATATATTTTTAGTTTATCTGATTTTTAGAGAAATGAAAGTGCGAATTGTGCCCAAATCGTTTATATTGGTAAAAGCGCTACAATGTGTGCTTTAATTTGACACAAAACAAATTTCGGTACCTTTAATAGTTTTAAAGATATGGTGGAAACAAAAAAAAAAACAATTTTATTTAAAAATACATTTTTTCACTTTTTATTGATTTAAAAAGTTCGAGACCACAAAAAAATGTCATAAAATATGATTTCATGTGCCCGGTGACATACTCAAAGGAACCTAACATGTTTGACCTGGTTCTACACAAAAAAAAAACGACACGATAGACTTACGAAATCGCTGCTCTAATATAGGTATCGGCGCACGCCAAGTGACGTCACTCGACGGACTGTTGGCCGGCCGAGCGTGTTTCTATTCGAATGCGAATATCTCTGTGGCTATTGATTCAATTGAGCTGAATTTTTTTTCTGAGGCTATTAGTTTGTTATAATTTAAAATGAGGAAGAAAAAATAGGAAACTGCCATATCACTAAATGACCCTATTCATTCCAATTATTTAAAAAAAAATGTATATTGCAAAATTATGCGTTTCTAAACAAATCACTGTTCCTTCTAAAATAATGGATTAATATTTCATGAAACTTTGGAAAAATATAGCTCTTATAAAGTACAGTCACCACTTAAAATTTCAATTCAAAATTATTACTAAAAAGGCTCAAATATACAATTGTTGCTAAGAGTTTGCAGTCCTTGTGAAATCCTGCCATTAAAACCAAGAAATGTGTACGATGGCTTAAATTGCAGCTTTTTATAAGTACTTTAAAATCACGGAGAGAGAATTTTTTTTCTTCAAAATTTAAACCCTCTTTATTGCAGCTGTTTATATAATTTTCGAAATTGTAGATATAAACAAATTCAAATACCTCTCTGGTTTTTTATGAAATAAAAAACGGTAAAGGAGTAATGAAAGTAGATTAAAAGTGCAAACTTCAAAAAAAAAAAAATTAATGCTTTACTTGCGTTTGGAGATGAGATACGTTAGTTTTTATGTCACTTATAAATAAACAAATCGATATTTCTTATTGAAATTTGGACTGGTAATTCTCTAATGTCTATTATTTTATCTTTGCTACTTGAAAATAATCCAAAGCTACAATTGTTAAAAGATATTGTATACAGGTCCGAAAATAGTCTTTAGCGATTTTCTTAGAGATCCGAAAATCACCAAATATATCTAAATGTTATATTGTGTTTTTACAATCCGGACTTTAGTCGCTAGATAGTCCAGTTGGTAAGGCGACTATTTATTCAGGGTGCGGACGTCTCAGGTTCAAATCCTGCTCGCAAATTTTTTTTTTTTATTGTATCAGTAATATTAAGAGTTTTACAAAGCTGTATACATGAACATGAGGGTAGTTGTTCAAGTTATAGTAGAGTAAAATCTGGAAGTAAAGTCGCTTAGTTTTCGAGAAAAAAAAAACCGGCGTAGAACCAAACCAGACTTAGTGGGATTCTTTAGTAAGATAATCGTGTATACGAAATCGTTTTTTACGACATTTTTCGGTGGTCGAGAACTTTTTTATTTCGGAAAAACTCAAAAAAATAGATTTTTAATGAAATATGTTTTTTAACGTCTCCACCGCTATATCTCTGAAAATATTTGTGCTATTTTTTTTTTTACATTAAAGTAGACACAATAGCGCTTCGAAAAACGTCCCACGTGAACCCGATTTATTTTTTTTTATGTTGGTAAAATAATAGGAAACTCAAACTTGTTATTTTCAGTAGCGTAATTTTAGGCAATCGAGAAAAAAGTTTATTTATGAAAATTTGTATATACATGCTGCGTACAAATTGAAGCCAATAGTTGAAAAAAGTTTTTAGGATAAAAATTTTTCATGTCCCGTTCATAGTATTGAGTCAGCGATTTTTTTTAACGGGCCAAAGTCAGTAGTTAAGTAAGGCCGATTCTGGACCAAACCCGTCAGTAGAGTAGCAATCAGAGTTCTCTGTGACGTCATCATTCCGGAAGCCCCGCGGGGGGGCGCAGGTGCTAGATGATAGATCCTATTATCTAGGTTGTAGTGTGAGGTGGGATCTTCTTAGATGATAGGTCCTAGGACCTAATGGGAGGGGGGAGATGGGAGATCCAATCCCTGAGCTTAGATATTAGATTATAGCTAAAGATAAGAGATTATATCTAAGAGGGCGTGGATAAGAGTATACAGGGTGTGTCTAAAATAAGATGGCTGCCGTTTATTGTTTATAGTTATTGGCGAATAGTATTGCATGTTTACGTTAGAGAGCGTTAGAGGTTAAGAAAATGGCTACAGACATCCATCATTGAGTTTAAATAGACAAGTCTTATATATGGAATAAATATTCATCTACTTCAATACGTAAATTTTATATTTGAATGTTAAAACTGTGACCAAATGCAGAGACGTTATCGGATTCCAGGAAATTGTTAATGTAAATAAATGCGACTGTCTACAGCTATATGTATATTTAAAACGCGATTAATTGTCTTTAGATAACAGCATCCGGTGGTTATAATACAATGACTAATAAGTCACGTGATCCATTATAAGGAGCGTCTCAGGGTTTGGAGAGAAATAATGTAAACAATGAAATCATCATATTTTTTCCCATATTTTTCTGCTTACTCGATACGAAAAGTGGGGGTGGAATACAGCATAAAAGTAAAGACCTGAGATCGCTGCATTCATTCACAATCTTAAAGTCGATATATATATACAAGCAGCAGCAGCAATGTCTTTCACAAAAATTAATGTTGAAGCTCATGTCACGCCGTTCATGAAAATCTATGAGCTGGAAGTCGATAGAAAATATAAAGTGCTAGATATATATAAAGCACTTTCACCGTATGGTATCCAGGTCCAAGTAATCCTCGAAAATTGTAAAGTGAGTCTACCAGCCAGATACTCACGCATTATTTCTGATGATGATATGGTAACGCTACAACAAACCATTATACTAAAAGAAGTGTACTTAGTATATAGAGGGCTAGCAGGCACGACCACTAACATCGAATTCATTGAGTCCTAAAGATGGATCCCGAAATATATAAGAAGAGGTTACAGCAATTTATGAACAATTTAAAATTACTCAGAGAAGACGTTAAGTACGTTGAAGTTTTACGTACATTTCAACATGTCAGTATCCAGCCGAAGAAGTCCAAGAACAGTTCAGTTCAGCGAGGACGTTAAAATTCATCACATTTACCATTGGAGCTATGCCCATAGAACTGCTAGATGTGGTAACTGGATGCAAGACGCCCGCGATCGAGATCGTTTTCAAATTAAAATATTACGATATGCTCAAATAATTAATCCAGTACTTGAACATAAATATTCTGTTATTATATCACAAAACATGTAACCTCTTTCTTATATGTATTAATAAATTAATTTAAAAAATGGTTGACTATTATTACCCATTTCCTAATTAAATGAAGAATTCAGATTTTTTTTCAAGTTTATTGTAACGAAAATGTTCATGCTACATTTTATGTCTTTTTTAATGTCGAATTTAAATATGCAATCAAAAAAATTAAATCTTAAAAAATAAAGCCAGCCCAGGCAAAAAATGAAAAAATTCATATTTTTCAAGTTTATTGTAACGAAAATGTTCATGCTACATTTTATGTGTTTTTTAATGCTGAATTCAAATATGCAATCAAAAAAATTAAATCTTAAAAAATAAAGCCACCCCAGACGAAAAATAAAAAAATAATTTAATTTTTATAATATATTTTATTTATCTGAACGCATAATACAGTAATAAAGCTTATATATGTACATGGAATACATAACCTATAAAAATAATGACAATAATAATAATAATAATAATAATAATAATAATAATAATTAATATAAGTGCATAAAAATTAAACAATGCTACTTTTTTCAATCCAACTGTTATGGGAACTGTCAAATCCAAGCCATTTAACGAAAACCTTATTTCCTTTCTTCCTTAAAACTTTCTCAACGAGATACATGTCTGAATGTTTAACCTTCTGCAGTTCTTCAGTATAGAAGCATCCTTCTATTGGTTGTTTCTGTGCATCGGTCAGTAAGTATGTTATGGGGTTGGTATAATTAATTTTTGAAATAGTAAATATTTCATTAGACCAATTAGGAGTATAACCTTTATCGAACACGCCTCTGTACTTGCTTATTCTCACATGATCGTTAATTTTAAATTTAGGTAATTGCGAGTATGTAATTGTAGGATAATTGTAAACGGATTTCAAGAGTATTTTTTCATTCTTTTTATTTACATCTACAGGTTTCATGCCGATGGTACGATGCCTAGTATTATTATATTTCTTAATAATATCAGCAAGTAAATTATACCACCGAAAAGAACCATTTATACTAAATTCTTTATACATCATAGATTTTATAGTCCTATTTACGCGTTCGACTACTGAACATTTTTTAGTGCTATACGAAGAATAATGATTAATTTTATATTTTTTCATTAATTTTTGAAAATTAATATTATAAAATTCGGTTCCATTATCAGTCTGTAAATTGACGGGGATTCGTTTATCTGCGACTAATATTTTTTCCATAGCTCGAGTAACATTTACGCCAGATTTAGATTTAACTGGTTCAGCCCATACGTACTTTGAAAAAACATCAATTACAATGAGAATATATTTATAATTTTTATTGTAATTAGCATATGGAATCATTTCGACTAAGTCAGCCTGAAGCAATTCATTTAAACCTCTAACTACGACTTTTCGTCTCTTAAAGTTAATTCTAGCCGGCTTATGTATTTCATTAACAATATCTCTTTTTACAGCAGACATGTTTACAGTTCAACAATAATTTACGTACTGTTAAATTAATCCAGCGGTTCGATTATTTTACTTTCTAATAGTTCCTCTAAAATTCTATTTATTTCATTCGTATGACTTGAATTGCCTGCCTCCTGTGAAGCTATCAAAAGCCTAAGACGATCAACGAGTTCATTAGGATCGTCCCAATATACGTAATCAATAGCATTATCGGTGACTTGCATCATTAATTCACCGCCTTTTACTTTACCAGGAGCACGTTGCCGAGGTTCGCGAGCGTAAAGCATCGGTTTAATAATATGCAGGTACTTCCAGCTCTTACTACCAGACTTTTGCTTTTCAGAATCATAATTTCTCTTATGTGCGCTAGTCCTTTTTACAATATCAATGTACTGTTTCTTATCATCATAGTTATAGTGATGCGAACGTTTTTTAAATAGTAATTCATAAAGACCGCGAGTGCCCTGATACTCTTTATTATTTATTATTAAATTGTCACCGTCAAACTGAATGGCAGAATTTCCAATATAATATTTATCTTCTTCGGGATTATATCGTACACCATATCGAAAATCATGTGTATTTTCAGTATCATGCATCATCTCAGATATATACGTTTTAGGCAGATCGCTAAATTTCTCAAGATACTTCTCATCTGACTGGTCGCCTTCTTCAGAGTCGACAATCGACGGTGACGGTGTAATATTAATATTTTTTTCATCCTCTGGGGGTTCAGACTTTTTCTTAATGTTTAAATTCTCGTCCGTCTCAAGCTTGATATGTTTAGCTATTGAATGTAAAGGTGCGGTGATTGGGGCAAAAGACTTTTCGATTTGCAGATCGTGCATTTTGAGTGCCTCTAATTTGCGCTTTACGGCTTTCCGAGCTTCGATAATTTTATTAGTAATGTCCATGTCGACAGGTGCGTCAGATAACATGTGTAATTATCAACTGATTGAGATAGTAAAATCACAGGTATATATACTCGTCAAACCCCTTTCTGTATCGACCATGTTTAATATCGCTATCTTTATCTATCACTAGGAATCCGTATTTATCTTTCCAGCATAACGAGCACATATGTTTGAAATCCTCAAAGCTCATATCGGTATTAACGTGATCGGAATATACATGTCTAAGATTCATGTCATCCTGCTTGAATAATATCAGTAAATTTGCATTGTCTCTTATCAGATGTTTTGGAATGCGGGTATAGGTCTGACAGAGATAGAAGCTGTCTATCTGTTTATGCCGTCCCATGCTAAAGTAGTCACGCATCACACTTTGATTGTCGCAAGCTACGTCATCAAATATAAAAATGGAATTAATTTTAGCTTGCGCAGGCGTCATTATTACATCGCTATCCTTGAATTCATGATATCCCACGATCGAGCCGAGTACTTTTCTAAGATATTCATATTTAGGCTGGTAGAGAGATTTCGAGTAGACGTAAACATTCTTGAAACGCAAGCCGTGTGGATGAGTCAGCAGGCTTATCACGATGTTTGTTTTCCCACAATTTGAAGGTCCGCAAATGATACACCTGATGCTGTCGGGTAACAGAGGACCATGTCTACTATCTTTTTTCACATGACTATCGAAATCGAGATTATCGATTTTCAGACTGTTACCTGTCTTGATGAAACGCATGATTGACACTGAGGTATTTCCACCAGGAGTTTAAGTATAAATAGCTTTCGGTCACCTGTAACACCTCAGTCTACTATTACATGTGATAGAGGTAACATGGCTGTAAACGCTCTCATAAATAAATTACCTTTCGAAGCCCATATCCCTGGCTATCGTTTCTGCGGCCCGGGTACTAAATTAGAAAAAAGACTGGCGCGAGGAGATCGCGGAATTAATGGTCTAGATGAGGCGTGTCGTGACCACGACATACAATATTCTAAAGTCAATGATGTGAAAGGACGGCATATTGCCGATAAAGAATTGGCAAAACGTGCTCTGAAGCGTGTATTTGCTAGGGATTCGTCCATCGGAGAAAGAGCGGCAGCAGCCGGTGTAGCAGGCATCATGAGTGCTAAAGTTAAATTAGGCTTGGGATGTAAAAAAAGAAAATGTGGCGGTACGATGACGTTTAAAAAAATATCCAATAAAATTCGTAAACTAGTACGTGGAGCTCCCTCTGTCGGAGATGCTATTAAAAAGGCCTCTCGTGCAGTACAGCGTATTAAAAAAGATAAAAAAATATCACCGATGGCTGCTCGCGTTATTCCTATACCGAAGACGGGTGGCGTTCTACCACTAATACCAATATTTGCTGGACTTAGTGCTCTGGGAGCGCTAGCCGGTGGATCTGCAGGTATAGCGAAAGCTGTAAGAGATTCTCAGGCGGCATCCTCCCAGCTTAAAGAATCTAAACGTCACAATCAGGCTATGGAGAGTATCGCCCTCGGTAAGGGACTCTATCTTCGTCCCTATCGAACGGGACTTGGACTATACATGAATAAAAACACCAACAGCAAGTGACTAGTAAAATTACCAAATCGAGCGCTCACCGACGTGGATCTGAAAAAATATGTTAAGATGTTAAATATACCTAATTTTCGAGGAATATTTATGCGAGACCGACTACCTAAACGCGTACATAAAATTGAGACGGGCATTGTGAACTTGGATAGTGATAGCGGTAATGGTACTCATTGGACTGCATACTTTAAGAACGGTTCGAAAGCCGTTTATTATGATAGTTTTGGTAATTTACAGCCTCCTCTCGAATTAATAAAATATTTAAATTGTTCTATTGAATACAATCACAAGCAGTATCAGTCTTATGACACAATAAATTGTGGACATCTGTGTTTACAATTTCTATATAATGCGTCATGCTTTTAAGTCACGTTCATTCTCAGAGCTAACCTTGAAGCCGCAACATGTCTTGTACGTTTACATTATCCGGCAAATCATCTAATTTAACCGCGCACTTTTCCCCACCCATAGACCTTGAAGACGGCGCTGAATATTCGCTTGCTTTAATAAATTTCGAGGCGTATAACTCCATACCGAACATAGACGCTACAAATAATCATATATATTATGATACAGACGATAAGTTTATAAAAATTCCGGAGGGCTCGTATGAAATAGAAGATATAAATAATTACGTAAGAAAGCATTTTATTCTGAATCATGGTAACGATAGTCATATTTCTATAGTATCCAATAAAAATACGTTAAAAGTGGAAATAAAATCCAATAAGATGATAAATTTTGAAAAGGCCGGCGGTATTGGCAGTTTGTTAGGATTTACATCTCGTCGTCTAAAACCGCTCGAGAAACATATATCCGATTTCCCGGCAAAAATTCAAAAAGTAAACGCTATATGCGTGGAGTGTAATCTCATCACGGGCAGTTACATGAATGATAGATCTGTACACATTATTCATGAATTTTTTCCTAGCGTGCCTCCCGGCTATAAAATAATAGAGTGTCCCGCTAATGCAATTTACCTGCCGATTAATAAGAGGCATATAGATAGCATATCAATTAAGATAGTCGATCAAGACGGTGATCTTGTTAATTTCCGTGGCGAGGTCATCACGGTAAGACTGCACTTGAAGAAGAATGGGTCTTAGTTTCCGAAATAGTTTAAAAGGAACACCTGCTCGCGCTCGAAACAGTTCACCTGTAACCTTCAAGGTGTTAACATCTAAAAATAGACGTTTTCTTTACTCTCTCGGTTACAAAGTGCTAATATGAATCCGAATATTTTAAACGTGTTTGAGAAGCCTACGTTTGAAACCGCGATAACTAATTTTGAAAATCATAGTCATGGACCATATTCAATCAGAAATTTAAATAATAACGACGAAATTCGTATACCCATTCAGCAGCAGGATGTGTATACTGCGCCGTATGCTAGTTCGCTGTATATGCGGGGCCGGTTACTTAAAGAGGATGGTACGGTTTCGAACACAGCGGTCTTTGATAAAATGGGGTTATTGTATCTGTTTGACGAGATACGATACGAAGTGAGCGGTAAAATTGTGGACAGCAGTAGAAATCCAGGCCTCGCGACTGTTATGAAGGGATATGCATCATTCACTCCGAATGACGCGAATCACTTAGAAAATGCTGGGTGGACTGATGTGGATGATAATTTTGCAGACGAGAACGGTTACTTTGACGCATGTATACCTTTAAAAATATGTCTGGGGTTCGCAGAGACCTTTGAAAGAATTATTTTAAATGTCCGTCAAGAGCTGGTACTCGTTCGCAGTAGTATTGATACAAACGCAATCATAAATCTTGTAGCCGATGAAAATATTAAAGTAGAATTGGAAATCGTTCAATGGCGTGTACCACACGTGACTGTATCTGACGTTGAGCGATTAAAATTAATGAAATATCTAGAGAGGAATATCGATTTGCCTGTACCGTTTAGAAGCTGGGAATTACATGAATACCCCATGCTGATGGAATCGCAGACGCATACTTGGAATATTAAAACTTCGTCTCAGTTAGAGACACCGCGATATATTATTTTCGGCCTTCAAACGGGTCGTAAAAATGCAGTCGCTAAACGTATGAGTGAATTTGATCACTGCGAGTTGACTAATTTTAAACTTTTTTTAAATTCGGAATCATATCCCTATGATAACTTGAACATTAATTTTCAGAAGAATTTCTGTGCTACTCTGTATGAAATGTTCTGTCAATTTCAGAAATCTTATTATGAAAAAGAAAATGAACCTCTGCTTACTAAATATAAATTTAAAACTAAAGCTCCTCTGGTAGTTATCGACTGTTCGTGTCAGAATGAGGTTGTAAAGTCGAGTGCAGTGGACATTAGGCTGGAATTTAGCACTAATAAAAATATTCCGAAAGACACTGCTGCATATTGTCTTATAATTCATGATAGATTGATTTATTACAATCCTTTAACCAGTATAGTTCGTCCATACTAATATGTATATAATAGACGTGCAGGGCTTCCAGCATAAAAAGGAGTTAGCTTTTACATGTAAAGAAATTTCAATTTTTAATATTACCGATGTCTCGTGTGTACATCGGATAATTAAACCGACTGTTAGTTACGGGCTTCTTACACACAATATTCAGAAGCAAATTAATTGGATAACTGATCATGTGCACGGTCTCCGATGGTCCACGCCTTATGATAATCTCCGGTACGGCGACCTGCAGGACTTCATCGACAGCCACGTACTTGGAAGAGAAGCAAAAGTTTATGTCAAGGGACTGGAAAAGAAGCGATGGCTTCAGCATTATCTGTCTAATAATAATAATATTATAGACTTATATAATTGTAATAATATGAATAGTTTAATGTTAAATAATTTAGAATATCATTGTCATAAACATATTAATAATCATTTACGCTGCTCTAGGCAGAATGTCTACTCGATATATCAGTGGTATATTGTAAATAAAGATAAGGATTTTGAATAAACAAATTTATGCTAACCATACTGGCTTTTATTTCTGTATACATGTGTGCGTGTATGAATGACGAGTGGGGTGGGGGGCAGAGAGGGAGAAGTGGGGGGAGAGCTCTTGCCTCGAGTCAGAGCGCGGTGATCAGTTAGACGTTGCAAAGATGCACAATCAAACGGGGCTTAGAGAGCTGATAGCGGGCAATATATGCCAATGTTCGATGTGCCAAGTCCCACCGGAGGGCTGGAGGTACCTGGGGCTGCCTCAGCCCCAGGACCCCGTAACGCCACCACCACCACCACCACAGGAGATGCCCCGGCTGATGCTCTTAGCCGACATCATGAAAGGTATTTAAAATATTTTTTCTGTTTCGTATAACTCAATACTTATAGATATTTTTTTAAATTGTTACAGACTCCATTGAACTCAGAATTTCTTCGGAGATTTGGAGAGGTCGATCTGCCAGCCGGCGAGACCAATAAATTTCTTTTTTTAATTAACATACGATCTGCCCTCCCGCCGGATAGCCAGACCAGTGTTTTTATTATTTTATTAATTCTACACAATTTTAATTGTATTTTTTTATATTAATAAAAAATGTTATTAATAATCTTTTTTTATTTCAATGAGTTGATAGCATCTCATACTTATTAAGTGTCTGAACAGCTCGAACAGCTCCAACAGCTCCAACAGGTGTAACAGGTACCGTACCTGTTACACCTGTTGGAGCTGTTGGAGCTGTTCGAGCTGTTGGAACTGACCATATATAATACACGTATATGTATATGTATATGGGCTGCTTGAACAGCTCCAACAGCTCCAACAGCTCCAACAGCTCCAACAGGTGTAACAGGTACGGTACCTGTTACACCTGTTCGAGCTGTTGGAGCTGTTGGAGCTGTTCGAGCTGTTAAAACTGACCCTATATAATACATGTATATGTATATGTATATGGGCTGCTTGAACAGCTCCAACAGCTCCAACAGGTGTAACAGGTACCGTACCTGTTACACCTGTTCGAGCTGTTGGAGCTGTTGGAGCTGTTGGAGCTGTTGAAACTGACCCTATATAATACATGTATATGTATATGTATATGGGCTGCTTGAACAGCTCCAACAGCTCCAACAGCTCCAACAGGTGTAACAGGTACCGTACCTGTTACACCTGTTGGAGCTGTTGGAGCTGTTCGAGCTGTTCAAACAGCCCATATATAATACACGTATATGTATATGTATATGGCCTGCTTGAACAGCTCCAACAGCTCCAACAGCTCGAACAGCTCCAACAGGTGTAACAGGTACGGTACCTGTTACACCTGTTGGAGCTGTTCGAGCTGTTGGAGCTGTTCAAGCTGTCTCACCTGCCTCTCTCATGATCATCATGTCAGAATAGGTATTAGGAAATAAAAACACACATTTTATAAATAATTTAATTTATTAAATGTAAAATATTTATATTACAATACTTTAATACTAATTACAAAAAATGTAGACGAACTATGTCAAGCGTCTTAACATAATCTTCTAAGGTAGTGGATGGCCAGTGCCCGCTGTCTGGACCAGAGCTCCAACCAGTCGGCTGCCCAGAGCGACCTTTGGATATATTATCCTCCAGCCATTTTATTAACTGCTTATGCTCTTCATTGAAATTAATATCTAATTTGAAATGTATATTATTCCTACCAATTACTCGAAACAAAATTTCAAGAAATTCGTATTGTGTAAAGTAAGCTGCCTCGCAAAATGCTTTATTAATCGACCAATCAATACTTTTATAATTATCAGAAATATTTTTAGCCGGGTACGATTTCGAATAAAAATCAATTGACATATAATCATCATTACACGTTAATAATTCTTCTAAAAAAATTCTAAAATAACTATTATTCGCGGCGGGATAATGTCTGTTAATTACTTCTCGTAATCGATATACGGTAAGGTGAGTAATACATTCTCTTTGGAAAATATATTCCAACTGTTGAATAAAAATATCGTTTTGAAGTTTTTTCGTAAATATTTTTTTCATTAAATCGAAATTAGAACTATCTCTTAAAGCCATCCAGTATAAAGCTTTGTCCAGTATAACAATCTTTTCTAAAATTTTATGAACTAATTGATAATTACCCCGATTCAATGCATTTTGAATGTACCTCTCATATATGTCGCGAGTGATAAGTACAAGCTTGTACTGCAATTCTTTTTCTAACCCGTCCATCGCGATCAAAGTCTCTAAAGTAAATGAATCCGAACGGCTACTGCCAAGCGCTTCACTGCGTCGATGACGTCATCTGACGAGCTGAGACTTGTTGGAAATTATATCCCCAAGGTTTCGTATCGGTATTTATATAATTTATAATTCTTTTATCATCATACGGACTGAGTGCCACCTTATTCTGTTTGATGGTATATATTTCATGTTTCTTTGATCGAATTAATCGCTGCTCTTTGGTCAAAATTTCTTTATTAAATAGACAATTCGTAAAGTCTTCAAATGTAATTTTTCTGATTACCGAACGCGAGAGACCCTTGATTTTTTTATTTACCGACACCCCCTCCACTTTATAACTATACATTTTTGCACGGAGTCCTACGAATTCTGTCATTACGCGCCCTTGACATTCGTCTTTCATTACGCCTAGTACCTTCTTATTTGCATGAGGTATTCCGTAGACATTGTCTACAGGATAATCCGATGTGTCGAACTGATGGATGTCTTTTTTAATGTACTTGTATATATCAACGTCGCTAAATTCGTAAATTAAACTGTCTGTGTCAGTGTAAAGTAGTTTGGCTTGCTCACCGAATTCTTTTTTAATATAATCATAATGAAAATCGTAAAGAATAATTTTTGAAAGATCTAAAATGGCGAACCCCACATATATTGGCTTATCGAATTTAATTTTTAGTCGATTCATTTCAATAATAATCATATCCTCGCCGAAGACCGTCGAACTGTGAAAGTTCGGTTTCGCGAGCAGAGACTTGGCACCATATCTCCCCTCCCATTTAGTTACCAATTTAACATCTTTGTGCTTGCGGACATTCTCCATTGTCTTTCCGAACACCGCATTGTTCATTAGCTTATAGAAATTTTTCTGAAACTCGTTACTTGCCTGTTTTCGTAAATCCGTATTTAAATCAATGTATTTCTTTAGCCACCGTGACTGTTTAAATTTTAAAATTCTATGTACCGTCTTGAGTTTTAATCCGCGTTCTAAACATTTTTTTAAAGTCCTATAATGCATTACATATCGCGTTTTATCTAACAGAGTGGTCATTAATTTTGAATGTTTTGAACCAGGCGGCACCATATGTTCTGGACACATCGGGAGATCCTTATGTAGCTCATGTAATTCAAGTGGATACTCGATATCTACTTCCAAAATATAACCGATGTCTGACTCGTCCGATAAATTTGGAATATCTAAGGCATAAAATTGTTCGACGGGTACCCACTCGAAAGCACCTGTAGGTAGCGGAACAGACATCCCGGCTCCATACATGTTATTGATGTCAAAGTACATGATGTGAGTCTCTCTTTCGTCGGGATTAAACGCATCCCCCATGTACTTGTTGTTAGCTTTCGAATATCTGTTAGATACCTGCGCTACACCGCCTCTCACGCCTTTTTCAATCATCAGTATCATATCAATGTCTGTGAGAAGCTCTAAATTTTCTTTAGTTATTTTTAACATCGCGTCGAATGCCAGCCCCGGAGCAGTATAATAATTTAAAGCATCAAGTCCGTACGTCTGTATGCATGTCTCGCGGAAATTTTCAAATATATCAGCTAGCAGTAATACATCTGTTTTTAAATATATATCGGAATATTCTCCTAATGTCTTAATATCGAATTTATTCCAGATATTTATAGCATGGTTATAATCGTTCTCTGTTATGTTTTCGTCTGTTAGTTTACTGTAAAATTCTTCTTTAGCCGGTAGAGATGTCTCGTCTAATTTTTCCCAAGAATTTAAATAATCATAAGGAAAAACACCTTTCCGCGTTAATAATTGAAATTGTTCGTCATTATTACAGTACGATTTAGTGATTCGTTTCTGGTCATCGTCGAGATAGGAAGCTAGTTTTTCGATTTTGTCTGCCATAAACCTAAACGAATCAATAAATCTTAGTTTAATTTTCGTATCTTTAACTCGTTTAGTGAAAGAAATGTATTTTTCCTTATTAATCGGTAATAATGAAATTTGTCCGTCAAATGCCGTTGCTAGCTGTTTGATTATCAGGTGGCCGTCGTAACCTGATAAACAATGAAATATAACCGGAATCACGTGACTATCTTGATAATTAATGTTACATCTCTTATGCGCCGGTCCCCTATAGTACCCAGTTAAATGATTGTGATCGGCTACTTTAATGTCCGTCTCTTTGAAGGGCCTCTCACAGATATGACAGACCTGCGCGAGATCGAATTCATTTTTTTGTATCTCGTTTAACGACTCCATAGGTTTTATGTCGGACATGATTACATTAACTCGGTCTGAAATTTTTTCAAGTTCTTTAACAAACCAGTACTGACAGTCGGCGCCTCGGTACATTTTAAATTGTGATAGACTGTCATCGTACGAACATTTTAAGTAATACGCGACACTAAAAGCCGTATGTTTCTGGTAATTTTGAGTATTTAGATTCGTGTTAGCATCACAGTCCTCTAAGATACATTCGAAATCAGCATAAATAGCGAACGGTACCCTTTCTTTATATCGGTAATTTTTAAATTTTAAAAACTTTTCATCCTCGCCGGGTAATTCAATTTTGCAAGTATTAGTTTTCGAATTGCAATCATTTGAATGTCGGTCTAGAAGTTCTTGAGTAGAGAAATGATTAAGACATCGGTTGCAGATAAATTTTTCATGTCCGTGTGAAGATAATTGTTTAGATAATAATCGGGACATATTCTTTATCCAAGCAAAATGATATTGCGTAGCTTCAGTAAAATTATCGGCAGAATTCGTAGGAATCATTAATAAATTTACGACGCGTTCAAAACTGTATTTACTTAAACATAACGGTAAAACTTCCCTTTTAATTACGGTGTATACGTTTATCGAAATATCATTTAAGCGTTCGAATTTTTTAATATTTCTTAATTCCATCGGAAATTCGATGCCGTCATATTTTAAAACTTCCTTAAAATGAGGATATGAAACAATTCTATCAACATGATTTTTAGCGGGGTATAATGCCGAAACTACCGACCATAAGAAGCAATATTCGTCATTATTTTTAACGTTAATAACGCACTTTTTTTCCTTTATAAAGTTTGGCATTTCAGCGTATGTTGATAATCCCACTGTTATAGGACAATATTTATTAACATTTACTCTTAGCCCGATAATTTCCGATAAGGCCCAGCCTGAATCTTTTCCTTGAAAGTCTTCTAGATGTTTTAATAACCGTTCGGATACATTTTCTTTATACCATTCCTTTAAATTCGTATTTAAGTCTATCACAGCGTTCCTTGTAGCAAATGTTTTTAATTCCACTGTGCCATTAATAGGCTGTACGAAGTTACATTCAAAAATAACATTTACTTTAATTAGCCCATCTTTTAAACATTTTTTAATTTGAATAGAGAAGCTCCTAAACGCTTTTTTAAAAAATAATACCGGTTCTTTAATTTGTACGTTAGTTATTATACCGGACTTAACACGATTTTTAAAACAAGATTCTACCTCTTGATATACTAAATATTTTCGTGCTGCCGGCTTTAAGGAACCGCCTAATATTTTATTTTTTAATTTTAATTTTTTCAATTGCTCTCGGTAGTATTTTAAAAGCGCTAAATTATTTTCCAATTTAAATATATTTTCACCTTTATTATCGATATGAATTTTGATTTTAATTGCCTTGGCTACTAGTTTAATATTGCTATTAATTATCGAAATATGTTGATCGATTTCATAATCAGTCTTTAAGAGCAGCAATGATTTTTTAGTTAAATTAATTATATCAGTACTGAGTTTAGATACGGTCTCGGTAGACGACATACTGTTTCAATTAGACAACCGTTCACCGCGAGAGATAAACAGCTAATGATCGAGGTGGGGAGATGACGCTGCTTTTATACTCGGCGGTCGAGGGTCACGTGACTTTGCAGTGAACGATTTCTAAAAGGCCCCCGAATTTTCATAATCTGTTCGTCTTTTACATATAAAACAATGTTAAATTGCTATATCGCTGCGGGGTGGCTACATATTCCCATAAGAAACCATGTATTGTAAGACACAAAATTCTTCGCATGCATCTTTACCGTATACCTATCTTATGTTAGTAGGCTATCAGAAATGATTTCATTTGTTTACATTAACAATTTCTCGGAATCCGATAACAGCTCTGCATTATATTCTTATTAAATTGAAATCTAAACGTAGAGAAGCGAATGAATATTTATCTTATATAAAACTCGGGCTAAAGAGACTTGTCTGAAAAGCGTTTATATTGGCTCTTGATATTTCCTTTGATCTAGCCGCTGTAGTTATCTAAAGGTAATTAATCACGTTTTAAATATACATATAGCCGTAGACAGTCGCATTTATTTACATTAACAATTTCCTGGAATCCGATAACGTCTCTGCATTTGGTCACAGTTTTACATTGAAATCTTAACATATAGAAGTAAATGAATATTTATCTCATAATTATAAGACTTGTCTATTTAATCTCAATGATGGACGTCAGTAGCCATTTTCTTAACGCCCACTAACGTAAACATACAATACTATTAGTCAATAAACGGCAGCCATCTTATTTTAGACACACCCTGTATACTCTCAGCCACGTCCTTTTAGATATAATCTCTTATCTAAGCTCAGGGATTGGATCTCCCATCTCCCCCCTCCCATTAGGTCCTAGGACCTATCATCTAAGAAGATCCCACCTCACACTACAACCTAGATAATAGGATCTATCATCTAGCACCTGCGCCCCCCCGCGGGGCTTCCGGAATGATGACGTCACAGAGAACTCTGATTGCTACTCTACTGACGGGTTTGGTCCAGAATCGGCCTTACTTAACTACTAAAGTCATATTCTTGCGCGCTCGGCTGTAGCAAGCCTGCCGACTGCAACGATCTGACGATCCCGGTCGGGGTGTATATAATAGTTTAACTTATATCAATAGGTACAAAACCAGTAGTGATCAAAAGCATCTAGGGGATCAATATTATTGTTCGATATTTCATATATTGTACAGCAGTATTGATCATATGTTGTTAATATTAAGAAATTGTATAATAAATATTAAATAGACTCCTTTTAATAATAAAAAGACAGGTGGTAGTACCTAGAGGTAAAAAATATGCAAAACTTCGAAGTAATGTCATATTGAACGGATTTCGTTCATTTTTGGCAGTATAATAGTAAATGTTTCACAGAAAAGTTTCTATATTGAGCGGGGGCCTGTTAATTTATAGGGGGTGGATGCCACCCCCTTTGAGGGGGTGGCATTTAAAAAATATATGAAGTACAATCATTTTTCATATAAATTAATAGTTTTTAAGTTATAACGACTTGCGATTTTAGCTTAAAAAAAGGTATTTCTAAACGGCTTTCGTCCAGTATCTCAAAAAGTATTACTTTATCGAAAAAATGTTATAGACCAATTACAGAAAGTACAAACTGGGAATTAATTATATTTTTCGTTTATTGATGTAGGATTACTATTTTCGGAGATATTTAAGTTTACATTTGGCATGCAAGTGTTCGTAAGATAACTATTTAGAGTGAGAGTTAAATATCTCAGAAACTGTGACACCTACGCCAAGGATACTAATAGATACAACAATAGGTTATTAATTAAGCTCTTAACTATTTTTTTATTTGTTTATGTAGCATAAAAAACAAAGAAGTTATGACCGAAGCAATGTCCGTCTACACATTATTTTAATAACAACGTCGCCATTTTGCTACTGCAATTAGCCAGTAATTAAAAAAAAAATAATTTTAAACACGGTTTCTCATTAATATGCAGCATGACGCAATTGCTCAAATTTTTTGGTTCGTATACAGCACTTGCTTTAGAAAAAATACAGTTTAAACTATAAAGGTATTTTCGATAAAACGCATTTTTTTTCCTATTCCAAATATCTCACTAAATATTAGTTTTGTTCAAAAATGTGTAGAGACCAAAAATAAAGCTCATAAACTAATAATGAATTTCGCTTGTTTATTTATTTACATAGATTTAATAGTTTTGGAGATATGAGTTTACAAACGGCATCTGAACGTTCATAAGACGAAAAATGCAGTTTAAATGTTAAATATTTCAGAAATTGTGATGCATGCTAAGAAAGGAAATTAAAGACAATTAATTGCGCTTTCAAATTATTTTTTACTCGTTTTGTTACTCTAATTAGCAATAATTCTAAAAAATTATCTCAAATACAGTTTTTCGTTAAAATGTAGCATTACCTAAATGCTCAAATTCTTTTTTGGTCATTTAAAGCACTTGCTTTAGAAAAAAAATGCATTTTAAATTTTAAAAGTAATTTCGAAACCCTTGGATACCAAATATAAACTTAAATATTTCCGAAATTATTAATTCTACATCAATAAACAAAAAATATAATTAATTCCCAGTTTGTAGGGTGCTTTCTGTAATTGGTCTATAACATTTTTTCGATAAAGTAATACTTTTCGAGATACTTGACGAAAGCCGTTTGAAAATACCTTTTTTAAAAGCTTTTATTTTAAGCTAAAATCGCAATTTTGAAGTCGTTATAACTTAAAAACTATCAATTTATGTGAAAAATTGCATGGAACCTTTCCTTCTTAAAATTTGATTCTATTTCAGCTCCAATAAATATATATTTTTTAAGTGCCACCCCCTGAGAGGGGGTGGCACATTTTTTCTGAATGATATCTAATTTTTTAGATGACAGTAAGCAACTCCACCCCAACCTATATTAATCTATATTCAACTAACGCTACTTCTATGCGACTAATCTGACCAACCCTGCATGCGAGGTGTATTAATTGCGTCCCAATGTCGCGTTTAGCGCTGATAAAAAAAATCGCTGTTGCCAAACGGTACACTTTAGGAAAAAACATATTGTTTCAAAAACTTTTGTGATTATTAGGCTTTATTTTCTTCGCTGCATGTATGCAAATATTTTCAAAAATAAAAAAGTTTATCGATTGGTGAAGATTTCAATACACAAAATATGTATTTTTAGTTTATTTGATTTTTAAAGAAATGAAAGTGCGAATTGTGCCCAAACCGTTTATATTGGTAAAAGCGCTACAGTGTGTGCTTTAATTTGATACAAAACAAATTTCGGTACCTTTAATAGTTTTAAAGAAACAAAAAAAAACAATTTTCTTTAAAAATACATTTTTTTCACTTTTTATTGATTTAAAAAGTTCGAGACCACAAAAAAATGTCGTAAAATATGATTTCATATGCCCGGTGACATACTCAAAGGAACCTAATATGTTTGACCTGGTTCTGCGCCAAAAAAAAAAACGACACGATAGAGTTACGAAATCGCTGCTCTATTAGGTTGGTTTACTATTTTCGTGACAAAAATTAAAAAAGTTATAAAAAAATTGAAAATGTGCATTATGTTCTCAAAGCCGTTTTATTCGATGTTATTTTAACAATTGTAGCTTTGGATTATCTTCAAATAGCAGAAACAAAATAATGAGAATTGGGGAACAACCAGCCCAAATTTTAAGAAGAAATATAGATTTGTTTATTTATAAGTGACGTAAACGTAAAAACTAACGTATCTCAGCTCCAAATGCAAGTAGAGCATTTTTTTTTTCGTTTTTGATTCCATAAAAAAACCTTAGGTACTTGA
Organism: Rutpela maculata; assembly: GCA_936432065.2. Lineage (NCBI taxonomy): Eukaryota > Metazoa > Arthropoda > Insecta > Coleoptera > Cerambycidae > Rutpela > Rutpela maculata. Next base: position 143,046,909 of record OW386290.2, read on the forward strand.
ATTTGTTTATAAGTATAATTTTGAAAACAACTGCAATAAAACGGATTTAAATTTTGAAAAAAAAGTTTTTCTGTGATCTTAAAGTACTTACAGAATGCTAAAATTTGAGCCATTGTACACATTTCTTGGTCTTGATGGTAGGATTTCACAAGGGTGCAGTTTTAACAACAATTGTATATTTAAGCCGTTTTAGTAATCATTTTGATTTGAGATTTTAAGTAGTTTCCAAAATTTCACTGAATAGGTATCCGTTATTTTTGAAGGAACAGTGATTTGTTTAAAAACGCATATTTTTGGAATGTTCAATTTTTTAAAAATAATAATAACAATTACAATGAATTATAGGTTATGTACTTTTATTGTACAGCTCAAAGCGAACATTTTCCTTCTTTTATTGTTTTCCATAGGACTTACAAATTTCGAGATATTCAAAGAAAACCGACGAAAAACATGGTCTAAAAAATTAAATTGTTTAAATAAACAATACGCCGACCTCGCAGAAACTGCAAAACTGAACTGTGGACTTAAGTTGATCCCCTGAACACGTTAAAACAGAAAAACTGCCCTGGCCAGACAATTCACATTAAAATCCTAATTTGACTCCACTATAAGGTACATTTTCTTTGTAAATAAAGTAAAAAACCGCTGCCCAAGGAATCACTACTTCCACATCCAAATTTTTTATCCAAGTCACTCACAACGAAAAAAATTTGTAAGTGGAAATAATTGTTTATGGAACTTTAATAATATAATATTTGAAATCTTCTACCCCAAAAACCCATAAATCGATACCCCACATCGGTAGCGGGGTGGGGGTGGTGATGGGGGGTGGTAGTGGGGGTGGATGTAGTAAAAAAAATATTTTGAGGTTTCTGGTTCTTGTACACACACTAAATCACAATTTTTTTTCATCCCCTTTAATAATGGGGTGGGGGTGGTAATGGGGGTGGCTAATGCCAAAACTTTTTTTGGGACATTAGCTTCTCTTGTATATACTAAATACCAATTTTATGGACTCTTACCTGCATGATTTACCTAGTTTCCCCAAATTTACCCCAATTTACCCCCAACTCTTCGACGGAACTAGATGAAAATATAATCTAGTTCTAGATCTCGTTAAAGTACATATGTGTACCAAATTTCAAGTCAATATCTTAAATGGTTCCAGAGTAAACGTGCGCACAAAAAAAAGTTACAGACAGACCGACAGACAGACCGACAGACAGACCGACAGACAGACCGACAGACAGACAGACCGACAGACAGAAATTTTTTTTTCGTTCAAACTTAAAATCTCGACGTTTCGTGACATTCTAAGCCTATTTGAACAATAAAAATTTTCAAAAATTTTTTTGTCGTTACTATACTTCCACTGGATGTGGAAGTAAAAAAGCAAAAGCACTTTACAATCATTTTTTCTGACTTAATGAAGACGCTTCTTGCTAATTTCTTACACCAACCGGCGCGGCGCAAAGAGAGAAATACATATAAGAATATCTCTTTGCTTTTTTATTTCACACGTGGGGTACCTATACAAAGCGAATGTTGGTATATTTATAACTTTGGCTTCGGTGAGTGGGTTGCCTTGAGGTAGAACTAATTGATTTGCCTATACAATTGGTATGAGGCACATTTATGTAGAAATGCTGAAAACAGAATTGGTAGGTAGATAATTTTTGTTGTCTTCGGTTTACAGGTAACAGCACCTTGAAAGGGCCTGCTTAAAGCCTACACTTGTCATCTTAAGTTTAAACTTTCGGTTTATTTTTATGCTTAAGTCGTACCGAGAAACAAATAGCTACCGGCGCTGCGCTTCCAGGGAATTTTTACTTTTTAAGCATAGTAGTGTTCCTATGCTGAAGGAGGAATATGATATAATTTAAGATTATTTCCCAAATCATATAAAATTTTGCGCCAATTTTTGGGTAATAATGTAAAGTTGACTACGTACTTGTTAAGCGTGTAAAAAATGTCGTCGTCTTTGGCGGTGCGGCGTGTTTGATGGTCAAAGGTGCCGACATTTTTTGAGTGCTTAGTAGACCAGAGGACAACTATAAAGAGGTCTACACACGATCCAGCGGCAGGGACCCGACATTGTCGGATAATTGGAATTCCAGCGGACCAGTTCACTTTTACGAATGAGTTCAAAGCATGCCGACAAGGCTGGCTCCCTGCTGCTGGATCGTGTGTAGACCCCCTTAAGCAGTAAAGGTAGGTACTCCTAAAAATCTGCGCCATTTCCACGTGTTAGAGAAAGATACAGCCCCTAAGTTGGCAAAAAACATTTCCCTGGTCATATTATATTGTATGTGTGTAATAGGAAATCTTATAAGTTATTACGACTCGGTAGATAAATCTTACTCATCCGTTGTATGTGTACTATACCGGCAAAGGGAACAAATGAAATTTGAATAGTAGGTATTTTTAAAAACTGTATTATATTTGTGAATCATTCCCTTAGTCTGACTTAAGTTTGACTATAGTTGGGCGAAATTTGATTTTTATTAAAAAAATTAAAAAATCATTGATTTAGGTGAATAAAAAAAATAATCACGTGAAGTTCATACATACATAAGTAAGTACCTACAGGCATTATTAAAGGACAATATTAAAAATAGCTGATTTTTGGCCCCCATCACGGAACGAATAAGACTCAGAGAAAATGGTCGGAAAAGGCTCAAAATTAATAAAAATACGTCTTCGTGGTATGAAAAGGCTGGGGAAAATGCTATTTCGCCCCTAAAAACATAAAAACAACCCATAAAATTGCTTTGAAATAGCAGGGAGCCAGCATTGTCGGTAAGCTTTGAAGATAATGGGAATTCCAGCGGACCAGTTCACTTTTACGAATGAGTTCAAAGCATGCCGACAAGGCTGGCTCCCTGCCGCTGGATCGTGTGTAGACCTCTTTATAATACTGAATGTGAAAATGATATTTATTTTATTATAACTATTAGGTACCGATTCAATACGATATCAAAGGAGTAAAAATTACCCCTCTTCACACCCTATTAAGGGGGTGGAACGCTGTACACAGCAACCAATATTAAAAAAATAAGTACCAAGGTGATTAAAATGTACAAAATGATTTTTTAATACTAGTTGGGCCAGACCTTCAACTGATCCTGACCTCTATAAGGGTATGAAATAATATTCGCAGCAAGTATTATTACAAAAAAGCGCTTTAGTTAGCGACCATGAAAACGACCAAACTACCCTATACGGGGGCTGCATTTCTATTCACAGTCTCGAATAGTAAAAAAAAATGCCACGGCACTTAGTAATACACCAAATTATTTTCTACTAGTAAAAGGGACACATCCATTTTGTGAGTATCCTTATTACGGAATACTACCTCTATATGAATATGAAAAATATTTACATCACGTAATGTTACAATAGATCTGTATGGTATTAATCAACACGTTCTTTTAATAAAGAAAGTAACGAGTTATTTAGCAATCTTGAAAACAACCAAACTACCCTATTCAGGTGGTAGAATCGTATTCACCTCTTCAAATACTAAAAAATAGGAAACTAGGTAGCTAAAATTAATCAAAATCTACTCCAGTTTAGGGACTTTAGATAATGTATTAGAAAAAAAAAAAAAAAAATTCATTTTATGAAATATAGACTCAATAAAATATTATATCAACACTTTCATTCAGTATAAGCTATTAGTCAAAGCAATTTTAGGGGTTGGTTTTATGTTCTCAGAGGTGAAATAGAATAGGACTCGGAATAGGGTCGTTGACCATCTTTTAAAAATTTTCTATTCAAGTACTTATTTTATTAAATTTTATTTGACCGTATTTTTTTATTTTACAATCTAAAGTCATTTTAATAGTGAAATTAATTAGGTATCTAAATTAAGAAATTTTGAATTCGCGCCCATCGTCACGTCTGATGTGATAGCATGCGCAGTTAGATAAAGGAACAAGCTAAAAACGTACTCTTCGCCAATTTACTGAGCTTTTTATATATAATTGTTACACATTCTATAGGATACTCTTCGCAGTTTTCTTCTAAATAATGTTGGTTTTTGGACATCCTAAATTTTGTGATACCATCTTTATTGTGAAAAAAATTTGATTAAAAAAAAAATGAAAAAAAAATCCAACCTGTGGGATTCGAACACGGGACCTTTGGATTGCAACGCAAAGCTTTAGCCGCTGCGCCACCACCTATTGCTAGAAAAATTGATTGTCTGTGATATAATATCTTTCGACATTCATACATATTTCACTTCTATGAAATATATATTAGTAAACTTCATAAACAAAAAAAAAATTATTATGGAAATAATATCTCGTAAGATTTCCATTTTAGTATAAGCGACAAAAATTAAGAGAATATTTTTTTTCTTTTAATTAAATAATTAATAACTTTTTTATTTACTGATCGATTTTCTTCAAAAACAATAGGGTTCTTCCTCTAGCTAACACTAACTTACTTTCTAAATTTCAATACAATCGGACTTTTCTTTCTTAAGTTATCGTGCTTACAAGAAACGTGACGGACGGACAGACGGACATTTTGAAAGTTGTTCAGAATTCGTTCACTAACAATAATACGAAATTTTTTTCTCTACGAGCAATATTTATGATTTTAGAAATGTGCCGATCAAATACAATATACTCTTCGTTTTTGCGAAGAGTATAATAATCGACGGGCGTCATTTGCTTTGGTTATTGTGTGGGTCATTGTCAAATTATTTTAAAGAAATACTAACCTCAAATTTTTAATATTTCACGATTCGGCACTTAAATAATTATTCAAATTGTCTACATAAAACTCGTGTACCATATAGAAATCCGCTATGGGTAAATGCTCTGGTTCCTATTGTTAATGCGGGCAAAAATATTTATCAGTAAACCCTTAAATTTCACACTCCTTTGCACTTTTTTGGGTATTTTCGAGGGTATTTTATGGTTTCTCTATTGGCATTGCCGCAGACGCCAATTAGAAGGGTTAAACTTCACATTTTGTGATCAAGTTTATTAATCTACTAATTTTGAACCATCAAAAATTTGATTTTAACGAAAAAATTAAAAGCGGGGTAAAAAAAGACCAAAGAAACCAAATGGGCAGACTGAAGCAGGCATATTTCAGCTTCCTAATTTAGGGGAAGCTACCCTTCTGCAAGCCCTTCTTGTTTATTAAAAAAATCAGAATAAATTACATATAAAAGAAAAAACCCTGCTCTGTTTTATTTTTGCACTTTCAATTGTACGACTTCAATAAGAATGGAGATAGGTAAATCACTGTCTTTTATTTGCCCTCCACTGTCTTTTTTTTACCCCTCTTGGAGGGTAAAAATGAGATAATGTTTATTTTTTTTATCAATTAATGGAACGTTCTAGTAAAAAAATTCATAGAAATGAATTTTTACACATGACACCATTCTTTTATTAAAATATGACTTGATTCTAAGCAACCTAAAAATTGAAAGATGTCATTTTGTCTCATTTTTATCTCACCTGACCCTACTTTTTGACCATATAACAATATTGAGACAACATGGTCTAGTCGCTCTCCTCTCCTGAGTTCGAGTCTCAGCTGCGGCAGAGACTCGAGATGGCAATGTCGCAGGGAATGGGTGTTGTGATGTTGTCTATGTGTGTGTGTGTGTGTCCGTCCTGGTTAAGTGGTAGAATAGCCTACGGCTAAACTCCGCCAGGACGTTAATATAAATAAGGCGATAAAAAAAAATCACTGAATGAAATTACATATCTTTAAAAAATATTTAATTTGATCAAGAAGGTACTACTATAAGTTCTTCATAGTGGATTCTAATCCATTACTTAGGCTAAAATTATTAAATAGATAGAATTATTAATAACAGAAAAATATAGTTCAGGAATTATGCGTAAAAAAATTAAAAAATTGTATTTTTAAAAAAGAGCAGCCAAATTTGATATATGGGTATAACTTCACATCTCGCTTCGCATTATAAGCAGGGTTGAGCGGATTTAAATCAGTTGATTTTAATCTTGATTTAAATCACGATTTAAATCAGGTGATTTTTTAAATGTTAATCAGTGATTTAAATCAAGCATTTACAAAGTTACTATTTTTCAAAGATTTTTATTATATTCTTTTGTATTTATTTTCTAAATTAAAAAAATATAAAAAAGGTAACGCAGAAAAACTTTAATAAATGTAAACTAAAAAACCGCTGCCCAAGGAATCACTACTTCCACATCCAGATTTTCTATCCAAGTCACTCACAACGAAAAAATTTTATATGTGGAAATAATTATTTATGGAACTTTAATAATATAATATTTGAAATCCTCTACCCCAAAAACCCATAAAACGATACCCCACATCGTAGAGTGGGGGAGGTAGTGGGGATGAAGTAAAAAAATATTTTGAGGTTTCTGGTTCTTGTACACACACTAAATCACAATTTTTTTTCATCCCCTTTAATAATGGGGTGGGGATGGTAATGGGAGTGGCTAATGTCAAAAATTTTTTTGAGACCTTAGCTTCTCTTATATATACTAAATACCAATTTTATGGACTCTTACCTGCTTGATTTACCTATTTACCCCAAATTTACCCCAATTTACCCCCCAACCCTTCGACGGAACAAAATGAAAATATAATCTAGTTCTAGATCTCGTTAAAGTACATATGTGTACCAAATTTCAAGTCAATATCTCAAACGGTTCCTGAGTAAACGTGCGCACAAAAAAAAGTTACAGACAGTCAGAAATTTTTTTTTCGCTCAAACTTAAAATATCGACGTTTCATGACATTCTAAGCCCATCTGAACAATAAAAATTTTAAAAATTTTTTTTGTCGTTACTATATTTCCACTGGATGTGGAAGTAAAATAACACATTATTAGTACTTCCATATGCAATACTACCTTTTTATACCACAGTACAAAGCTTATGGTCATTTCTACAGCATTTTTTGTGTAACTTTTTATAATATTATAATAAAGTTTGAGTAAACACAGATAACTTCAAACTTAAGCAAGAAAACGAACATAATTTTCAAGAAGTACAAGTTAATTTTACCTCCACTTATTTATTTTAGTACTGGGTTAAGGAATTTAAAAAAAAATCAAATTAATCTTGATTTTAATAAAAAAAATCATGATTTTTGATTTTTTTGAAAAAATCGTGATTTTTATCAACCCTGATTATAAGCAACTTCTTTAAATAACATTTTTCGATACCTTCAAAAATAAAGGTAATTTACTCTTGAGGCAATTTAAAAAATAATAATTTTCCGAAATAAACGAGAGGACTAACACGCATTTGTGCAGTTCCCTTTTCGTTTGAGAACATGCACTAACTTTTATTCAAAATAAAATTTTCCAGAAAGTCGATAACAATATATGGTGCAGACTTTTTGGCGGACACTGTAGAATACAACGTCTGAGTGAATACACTAACCAATCAAATTAAACTAAAAAACACACTTTTTGGTAAGTACCATATTATTGTATTGTGACCAGAACTTAAGTAACTAACAAACAAAGCAAGTTGAATAAAAGCTTGTAATAAAAACCAATTAGGTACTTAGGTATTCCTAAAAAATGGAAATTTTATATCAAACTTCACATCGTTTCTCTGGTTTTATTCATTGCAGATACCAGTTTTTGATCCCATTTTCATCATAGTACTTTGATGAATGCTGTATTCATTTTTAATATCCAGATCCTGCAAAGTTTGAAGAGACAAAATATAAAAATGAGGCATTTTCTAGTTATTTTTTACCTTAACCTCAAATAGCAATATCTCCGAAAGTATTTATCGTGGAGATGTCGGACACGGCCCATTTTCTTCGCAAAAAAAGAAAGTAAAAAAGGTATTTTACACTGTTTACGATACCTAGTTTGGTTGGTTTTAGCGTAGAGTAAACAACGTGGTTGTGTAAAAGCAGGCTTTTGACTGAACCCCGCCAAATAAATTCACTATTATTATTATTATTATTATTATTACAAGAACGCTTTTTTGACGTTCTAATACCCCAAAAATGCAAAAAAAAATCTTCGAAAACATTTCTTATTTGAGCCTATTTTTCCATCTAAGGGACAAGCCTATATCGAAGAGATTAAAATACAAAACAATAAACATACCTGTTTTCGCTTGATGACAGGCTCCACAATAGCCGCTGGGAATGCCATCTTGCCCTCATACTGCTCCTTCATATCATCCAAATACTTGACGTACTGTTTGTAATCCTCTTGTTCCAAGGGCACATGAATGTAGCACCTCCAATTACACGAATCAAACCCCCAATGCACTGTCCTGTTCTCCAGGTCCCTGTGCACGTGGCACACGAATTGCTGAGGCGAGAACCCACCCTGGCAGTCCTCGCATTCGATACATTTGGCGTTCTTGCTCGTGTACAACTCCGGGAAGCACAACCCGCGAGCCTTTCCAAAGCACTCGTGATAAATAGGGAAAGACAGGTTGCCCTTCCGTGGCCTCAAGACTGCATTCACCTGTCCGTACAACAAAGCACTACACAAACGTTCCGCGTCCGTTTTCGTTATCAAACCACAACTCGGCGCACCACTGGGCAGTATGCCCTGATTTTTCAGCACGTTCAACTGTTCCGGGGTACACCTGGAGCAGTAGATCTGCAGCTGGTCGCACTCCTGATTGATTTGCTGCAGGCTGAAGTCCCGCAACACCGAATTGAGGACTTGGGGTAGGCACAGTCGCTTCTCACCGCCCACTACGAAGCACGAGATGGACTCACCCTCGAGGATGGTTTCGGTGCGTTCGCTGCAGGAAGTGTCTGGGGTTGTCAGGATGGGGACCTGTTGTACGGGGAAGGGAGCGGGTACGAACTCTTCCTCTTTGAGCTCGGGCGAGGGCAGCTCATTTTTCGTGGCCACCAGGGATAAACCGGGGCCCTGGAGGCTCTTCGTAGCACTGTGTTGGTAATTTTTTAATACGCTTTTCAAGTGGGGCGTCACTTCCATCATATTATTATGCTGTGTTCTAAGTAACTATTGCAAACTATAAAAATTAGAAACGGCTTGGAGCACTAGATTCATTATTAACTGCTAAATAAACTACTGGGTTTAAATTGCGGCTTTGTTTAGACGACGTACTTGGGTATTATTAAATCAGTAGCACTGTCACTTGTTTACGATATTCCAGCGCCCGGTAGACTTGTCCGTTTCGGCGACAGGTAACATTACATAACAAAGGTGATTTTAGTAATGATTTCGAATGTTCAGCACAAAGTTGTCCTTCCGAAGCAGTTTTACCGCTCTCTCTCTCTCTCTTTCTTTCTCTGTCTAGTCGCGATTCACAACGCCAGCAGACGTTCACCTAAACATGTCTCATGTCTGACTGTGACCGGTAATAAACGTCTCGACTGTTTTGCAGACTGTGGTACGGCGCACGCGCGGTCGAAACTAACACTATTCCAGGATTATTTCGCATAAGAACCACTTCAAACACACACTACCCTTAAAAAATCTTAACTAGAGTCCCTCGCGCAGCTTTTTTATCCGAATACCCCGTCTTTCCATTAGTGTCGAGCACAAATTCACTTATTCCGATCAAGCAGCCATGGCGCAGACGACTTGCAGTGTGCCGTGGAAAGTCTAGCCAGACCCCGCATCGCCCCGCTCGCCAGCAGACACTCTAGCTGTCACGTGATCGACCTTCCCGTCAAAATAGGCGTCGGGCGTTCGTGGGAGAGGGGTAGAGGGACATACATCTCTGTCGCACGTGCAACGCAGTGGCTAAATGATCCTGATGATTGTTAAGACTGTCAAAGTTGGCCGTGGGATTCCTGTAAACAGGGTGATGTAATGCGTTTTGTGTTTGGGCCGATCGGCACTTGTTCTTGGGGTGTGCGACCTCCGCGGTAGCGACCGTTTGCCGCTCTCGGCCTGCTAAGTTAAATAACGATGAAAATAAATTAGCTTTGTTTGGAGATTTATTATCACTTCTACTTGTAAACAAATCGTAAAAGTTTAACGGCAATATGGAAATTCCTCGATATTTTGGTACATTTTATGTACATATCTAATTATTGTTTATCCCAAATGCCAAAACCGAAATTTGATCAATTTTAAAATGTCTCTAGGTACACATAGGTATTTACCTATAAACAGCAATCGACAATACCTAGATACCTACGTGCAGGCAGGCATGATATCTATTAATTATACTCACAAAAAGTGATGCGAAATGCGAATAGGTAGATAATTAGAATTTTAAATTCCACCTTATTCCGTTTTAATTCAAGTAGGTAGAAGCACAGGGTAACAAGTACATACATATCACCATTAAATATTAAATCATCAATCTCCAAATTCTAGGAATTTTATAATGCAATTCAATACTTCTTCTAGGTACCTACCTATTACAGGCCTGTAGCTAGAAAGTGCTTTCAGGGCGGGCAAACAATTTTTCAGGGGAGGCCCGTAAAAAAAATTTTTTAAATTTTTTGATGAGCGGGGGGAGAAATCCAAAAATTTTTTTTTAGTCCGAAAAAATTTTTTAATAAACGAGAGGAAAAAATCCTAAAAAAACATTTTTTTACCCAATCTCTTTCAAAATATTAAAAAGACAGTCGAAATTGCCCCCCATTACGATCACCATAGGTCGGGCGAAACTTATTCCAGGACAGGCCTGACCTATTAGCTAGAAAGAAGAGTGACTATTTTTATTGATTTTTTGGATTTTTAAGTGTGAGTTTAAGTGTGTCGTTAATACGTCGCCTTACTAACGTCTTGACAGACATTTTGTAATCCACGCATTATTCCAGTTAGCCTACCTTTGCTGCATGACACGTCTGACAGCACCACGCCATTTGCCGTGGTTTCCTGTTAGACACACGGCCTCGCCAAAGTTTTTTCCCATCAGTTTCTTGTTGACATACTGACATATCAGTCTAACGTTTTCAAGAGCTTCAGGTTTTCCTTGAACTAGGTATACTATACCAACCGTTGTACCTATATTGTCCCCTCTCCGGTCAAACGATTACAGGATTAGGGAAAATACGTTGCTGAGGTCTCATCCTCAGGCAGCATATAGGTACTGACGTCATTATGACGTAATTTTTTGGTAACATTGATCGATGACGTCAGGTGGCGAAATATTGACGTCCCAATAACGTTATACTTATTGTAACGAAATTATGACATCATTGTATATAGACTATATACAATGATGACATCATGTTGAGACGTCATTTTTACATTTTAGACGAGTTTATGTATTATTACGTAGTTAGTTGCAGAAATGTTTTCTATATGGTGCCACATACAAACCACTGACAACAGAAGGGTGCCGACCCTTGGCAGTGCCTGTTTTTTAATTTATAGAAAATAAATAATACAAATTGCAATGTGCAAATTCAGGGGCGTAGCGAGCCAACTTTTATGGGGGATTATTTTTCAGATTTGCCAACTTCATAAGACTTAAGAAGCCAACTCTGTATATAATTAAATAATAATTTTTTCAATAAAGATTGCCAATTGACGTCTCAAATTTTCAACTTTTCCCCAACTTTTGGCAAGTTCCGCCGAAATAAAAATTGATGAGCGGGAAGGAGACAAGGGCGGATCTGGACCGTGAGCTTGGGGGGTGGGGTAACAGAGACGCGTGCTGAAAATAACAAAAATGTTTTTCCTCGAAAATTGAAATTGATGAGCGGCGGGGGGGGGGGGGGAGAAAATCACAAAAAAAATTATAAATACAACTAAATAGAATATATATTCAAAAATATAAAATTTAAAATGAAAGTCGGTGGTTTACAGAATCTTGGGGGGGGGGGGGGGGTATTGCCAACTTACATCTCGAATTTCCAACTTTTACCCAATTTTTGCTAAGTTCCGCCAAAATAAAAATTGACATTGTCAACTTACACCTCGAATTTCCAATTTTTGCCCAACTTTTGCCAGGTCTGACAAAGGCCCCTCTGCAAATTAATTCAGGAAACGTCGAATGGATGGATCTTGTAACGGTTGTGATTAAAGATCATTCTCTGGGTGGGCTGTGATAGCTTCAAAATCAGTGGATGCTTAACCTACTAATTGTCCATTCATCTACATGACGGCACATCCTGGTCTGTGACCAGTGCCGCTTCTAGGTCATGGGACGCCTTCGTGCGAGAGCATTTTTGGCGCCCTTTTTTGGGGGGCACCGCTCAGTCTAAATTCTATAAAATTGGCTTTTTGGCGCCCCATGGCCTAGTGCGCCTTCGTGCGTGGCACGAAATGGCTCCCCGTTAGACGCGGCCCTGTCCGTGACATAATCACGTCATTGTTACGTAATTTCAGGGGTCAAAATGATGTCTCAAGTGACCAAATGACGTTAAAATGACGTTAGTCTGCTGGGTTTTAATATGTAAATAATGTTTTTCTAATAATGGCTTACAAATAAATACAGACCTAGGTCCTAGTACCTAAGTATAAAATCTAAATCATCATCCACATCAGTAATTTACATTTTCATAGTTGCGTTGTGATTTGTCAGAGTTTGTAAGCTGTATAGAAAATTAAATTCTGATCTTAATAAAAAACATATTTTCGTTTCAAGTTTTTTATGGAACAGATAAAATATATTTAATTGTTTTCGCACATTTCAAATATGTTTTCCAACCTTTTTTTTTTTCTAGATTTTATATACAGTGTCTCATACTTAAAACTGTAACAATCCTATATCTTTTTTTAGGTTTTAACCGATTTAAAACAAATGGGTCATAAAAGATAGAGGTCAATAAGTTTTCTTATGACTACAAACTCTTCCAATGCAAGATTGAATGGGAAACATTTTGATTGATTGATTGATTGATTTACCAGCGTGCGATATGCAGGGAAAAATTTTAAAATAACATTATTTATGAAAGACAGAAAGAATTGTATCAACAAAAGTTGTTGGGAATCATCTATTGGATCCAAACCGTGGTTCAATTTTAAAAATTTGTGAAATGTTGGTGAAATTCGTAAAATGCAAACAAAATAACAATATATATTTACTTGACAACTCTTTGGCGTTTACATTAACAATAACAATGTTAGTATTGTTAGTAGAAACAAAAAAGAGCCACAGCACACTTTTTGAAATGATTCAACATTAAATGATATTCTAGGAAGTAGGTACATTTTTTTTACCAGTGAATATTCTAAAATTTGAACATACTACAAATTAATATAGTTGCCTCTGATATAGTTGTCTCTTTTGGAACTCCCCTAATAGCACAACATTGTCCTATGGATATTCGAAGGATGTCCTCGACGGACATACAGGACATCCGATGGACGTTCATTTTTGGTTCAAAGTATATCCGACGGACAACCGAGGGACGTCCAAATGTCACAACTTTGGACAATATTATTACACAATTATTAAAAAAAAAACCTGAATGAGCACGGATGGAACCGCCAACCTAATGATTTGTAAGTCAATGCTTTCTCACTCGGCCGCTAACCAGGGACGGAGCCAAGGGGGGTCTGCGGGGCACAGGCCCCCCCAAAACGAACTGTGCCTCTCTAAGTGCCCCCCTGGATTCCTAGATTTTTTAATAATTTAAATTAACGAAAATATATTTTCGCTTTATTACAATTCCTATTTCCTATCCTACTAGACAATATACAATATATAAGTTTCTGTGCCCCCCCTACAAACCTAAAAAAAAATTGTGCCCCCCCCCCCCCTGGGCCTAGCCAGTCTGGCGCCGTCCCTGCTACTAACCTCTAGCTTACTAGTACTTAAGGCGCGTTTGCACGCATCCAGTAATTTAGTCGAGTCGCTTAGTAATTTAGTACTCGACCAATGCGGACAACGTGTTTTAGTCAAGTACTTTAGTGGAAAGCAGCAAATTACTCGACCGTCTCTCTACTCGACTAAATTACTGGATGCGTGCAAACGCTCCTTTACTTAAAGACTGTACAGTTGGAAGTAGGTCTTTAGGTCTTAGATTAATGTAGCTATTTATTTCAAAATGTAGAAAGTATTTGAATGTTTAATAAATGTTTAGTATTAAATAAGATCATTTCTTTCACGTCATAACCATGGTTATTAATTTTAACTGTTATATAGTAAAGACCAGTTGTAAAATTATATTATACCTCTATTCTATTCTCTTCACCGCTGTATTTCAATCATGTCCTGATGATGCCAGCTTGGTTGACAAAACATTCATCAGTATACCTACTATGCAGTATTTTTGTTTTTGTTGAATTTTATTAAAGTTTGCATCCTTTTTCACTTTTTTCAGGTATTTTTTTAATTAAAATGTTGAATAACATATTTACTGATGTACACTTCTGTGCAATAAAATTTTTCGCTATATTAAATCATTCTTTATTTATTTGTCAGTGTCAGTGATTTTTTCTTTCACATCATAACCATAATTATTAAATTTAATTGTTATATGGTAAAGACCAGTTGTAAAATTATATTATACCTCTATTCTCTTCACCGCTGAGTTATAATTGCTGTATTTTTTAATTTCAATCATCTCCTGATGATGCCAGATTGGTTGACAAAACATTCGTCAGTATACCTACTATGCAGTATTTTTGTTTTTGTTGAATTTTATTAAAGTTTGCATCCTTTTTCAGGTGTTTTTTTAATTAAAATGTTGAATAACATATTTACTGATGTACACTTCCCAAGTAGCAAGGGTACATTATAATGACGTCAAAATCTGGTGATTCTGGTCAAAAAGACGTCAAGGCACTAAAAATCGACGACAGAATGACGTCTTATAAATGATATTAAAATGACGTGCTACACATCACGTCATGTTGTCGTCTTTTTTCGGTGTTAAATTTATTTATATTTTATCGGATTACAAACTTTAAAACTCGCTAATGGCATTTTGTTATCGTAAGCAGTGTAAAGTTTAAAAAAAATAAACCGTGTCGTGAGGGATAAGTATTGGCGTTTTTATTCGAGGATATAATGTTTTTTAACATTATCCAAAATAATTTATATTCGAAAGAGTTTGCAAAGATTCGGCAGTTTATTTGTTTAAATTATATTTCTATCTATTCTTTTAATAATAAAATTAGATTAAAGTGCATTAAAAAGCAAAATGTACCTATCCGTTGCGTGTTCCAACTATAAAGTCTTTAGGCAAGTAGCCTCAGAAAGGTTGGTGGCCGAGTGCTTAAGGCGTCGTCTTCCAAGTCGTGAGGTCTCTGCGAAGACAGCAATTTTTAATATTATTATTAGTTTTTAAGTTTGTTTATAACAAACAGGAGAGCTAATCCCCTCCCCCCCGTTAACCGTTAAGCCGAACCGGACCTGCCCCGTCCCACTTTACATTCACCACAGCACCACGTGCCGTGGTTGTTTGGTTGGCCCCGGGCCAGGATCCGGCAAGGCACATAGTTGTACTAAACTTAAAAATAAAATCTGTTTTGTTTTGTTTGTCTTCCAAGTCATGAGGTCGGCGGTTCGACCCCTGCTCATTCCGTTTTTTTTTTTGCGAAAAAAATTTGGTTTTTTTCTTTAAGGTAATAGTTGCTTATTGGTTTTTTTTCAATTTTAGGTCTGTTTTAGACCCTTAAATATTCTATTTATGTTGTAGATGACGATATTACACTTTTACCATTTTTTCTCCAACACGCTTATAAGTACCTCAACTTAAAACTTTAATTCTTAAAATAGTTGACTCCTGACTTCCCCTCCACCGCTCATCAAATTTGAGATAAGGAATTTTTTTTTTCGGATGGGTCCCTCTCTGCTCTTCAATTTCGAGATCTGGGGAAAATATTTTTTTTTAACGAACCGCCACTAATACTAATTAATGTAATAATTACATTGTTCAACAACTACTCGTACTTCTCAGGTGACACTGGTGACAGTTTAATTAAATTAAATAAGTTCTTCTTAATAATTATAAATAAATAAAAATACTAGTAACTCGATATATTTTAAATAAGGCAAGAAATTCAATTTCACACATAATAAAGACTTCATACACATCATAAATACTGCTTTTAGCATCCGAAATAGCGGTCACCACGATAGCTCAGTAGGTAGAAGCGTCAGTACTGTGTAATACGGACATCGGAGTCATGCAGGTTCGAACCCTACCGACCGCAGTTGGTAAAGGTAAGTAAAAATGAATTTAATAACTTAATAAACATAATTTGCAGGCCTCACTTCGTCCAGTCTTTCAATTTCCACGACGACTGGCGCCGTGGATGTCAGACTGGCTCCGAAGCGAGTACCTGGGGAGGGTCAAATGCTGTATTATTTTAATTTTAAATAAACTAGTTTTTGATTGATTGATTGATTGATAATTTGCAGGCAACCTTGTGAGAAAAAATAGGAGTGATGGTAAGTAAACAATATTAGATAGATAATAATAAAATAATATGTTAATGTAAATAAAATATACGGATGGCTAACGAACAAATTCATAGATAGGACAATACTACTTATTTATTTATGCATTAATTACTTCATTTTTATCAAGTAGACTACTAACTAGTATGTAGTTTTATATGTTCCTATTACTAAAAATCTGTGAGAGGATTATCAAATATAACCTGAAAACCTCAAATTAACGTCTAGCATAAGACGTCATTCATCTGAGACATTAGGAAGTCATTTTCACGTTTCATTTACGTCATCTAACTCGTCATTTCTCGTCACTCCTGACTATTTTATCACGTCATTTTCACGTGTCTTTGCTACCTGGGTTCTGTGCAATAAAATCCCATACTAGTAATGTACGTTATAAGTCCGGTAGGTGACTTATTACAGTACGAGTTGTTTTACGGACAAGGCGACGCAGGAGCCGAGTCCGGAATATAAACGAGTACTGTAATGAAACCTATCGGACGTGTATCGTATAATATTTTTTCTTCAAGCGTATTAAAATGTTTAAATTATGTCACCAAAAACAGAAGTAGAAGTAGGACATTGTTTTACTAGTAACAAAATGTTAGTTCCGAAAGCGCCACCGCAGTGGGTATTGTTTTACTAGTAACATAATGTTACTACCGAAAGCCACCGGTGGCGCGCTATCCACTAGCCACTTGTCATGTGTGTCAACATGTAAGACTGTAGTTTGAATATGATAATAAATGAATTTTTGCATTTTAATACGCTTGAAGAAAAAATAGTATATATTACACGGAGTAGAACGCCTTTTTTTGTGTTTCGCCCAGTTTGCGGCTTCGGCTTCGCCTCAGCCGCAAATCCTGGGCTCAACACAAAAAAACAGTGCGTTCTACTCCTAGTAATATAATATACTATTATTTCATACTGTCCAGTAAATCCTTTTTTAAATGAATAAAAAGTTATAATTATTGAAATTTGAGAAATATTAGTTCGTAATCTGACAATCACATCACCGTAACGATGTTATAGCCATTGTTTTCCATAGCTAATTATGGTTGTCTCTAGCTTGTCACTGTCAACTAAATAAAACCATATTTTTTGCATTGTTTTGTATTATGGAGATTTCGGAGGAGACTTAAAATAAATGTGTTGAAGCAACCGGAAAATTATCCAGAAAAAAATCATCATATTTAGTGTAAATTAAATAATCTGTATATTGGCTCCAAATAAAATAAAGAACTTTAGAACTAGAGAGCTTTATTTAATCAAAATAAAATAAAAATTACTAATTTTAGTTAAGCAAAATATTAACAATTTTGTAAGTAGAAGCCTAATTTGTAGTTATCTAACATTCTTCATTTACTAAAATTGGTAGAAAAGTATGTTTCATAGGTAGTGGTAGGGGCCAAAGTGCTTACTTCACAATAGTATCAATATGAATTAATATAAGTTCAAATAAAATAAAAATTACCAACTTTAGTTAAGCAAAATATTATAAATTTTGTAAGTAGAAGCCTAATCTATAGTTATGTAACATTCTTCATTTACTAAAGTTGGTAGAAAGTATATTTTACAGTAAAAAAACGCTATATAGCGGTGAATGATTTTCTTCTTTCTTTCTTCTTATATACCCCTAGGTGATAAGGGTGGCCCTATCCAGAAATTTTCTTTTTATTTTTTGGACAAAAATTTATAATTTATATGGCAAAACAACGTTTGCTGGGTCAATTAAATAAAACTACCGTTATGAGTGTGAAGAAAAAGTGGGAGGAGGAAGACATCATAAAGAGAAAAGACGGTTCAGGCCGACCGAGAAGTTCAAATCTCACTCAAGATGAAGCGCTCCTTGGCTATTTGAGGAAAAATCTGTTTCAAACAGCAGGACACGCTGTGTCCATGACAAATTTTCCAGCATCGAGGTCAACATCATAGGCCTATATATAGCTAGGGGGGGCAAGACGGGCTCTGGAATAATTTTCGCCTGAGCTACGGCGACCGCAAGGGGGAATAATTTCAACTGCCTTCCCAATATTTTGAAAGAGATTGAGTTAAAAAAAAAATTTTTTTGTTTCTCCCCTCCGCTCATCAAACATTTTTTCGGACTAAAAAATTTTTTTACGGGCCCCCCCTGAAAAATTGCTTGCCCTCCCTTAAAGCACTTTCTAGCTACAGGCCTGCAACATCAGCTAGCCGAAGGATAGGAAAATTGGAATTAAAAAACTAAGTGCCAAGAAGACCATATATTAACAGAAGAACATAAGCAAGCCCGCATTCTGTTTTGTTTAAATTATGTCTATCACCCGTTGGAGTTTTGGAACAATATATTTCCACTGGTTGTGGAAGTAAAATTATCACAGGCAGACACGTGCAGAACAGCCATGCAGAAAACCGCTTTTTAATGTTTTGAGTTTTCAGAATCTGGCCTTATCTGGAACACAATTTTTCAACGTCAATTTTTACATTTGTTGTAAATCGAAATCATTAACATATTTCCAAATACCTTACTTATGACATTTCACAATCAATGTCACTTTTTTAAAACCTATATGATAATAAAAAATCTAAATTCCAAAAAGACTGATTCACATCACTTAATATTAGTGAAAACTGGATTACTTGATTTTTCAAGTTACGGAATTTTATTGCACAGAAGTGTACTTTGTTCAAAAACAAACAAAAAAGTAAGAGGGTACTTCGTTCAACATCAAGAATCCTATGCCTAATACGGAAAAAAATAAACTTTTTCTAACTTTGTACGATTATTGGAGATTTTATTTCTATGTAATATTCTGTAAACAAGTGAATCAGTAGTGTAGCAGCAAACGAGTTCACGTAAGCCGAAATAGCTCAGTTGGGAGAGCGTTAGACTGAAGATCTAAAGGTCCCTGGTTCGATCCCTGGTTTCGGCAGTTAAATTTTTGAATTTTTTTTTATAGTATTTGAAGCTATAAAATATAATTATTAAAAAATATTATTTTAGCATGCAATTAAATAAAAATCTTGGCAAGAATCTTGGTCTATGAACATATTAGACATATAGGTACCAAGGAAACGAAAACTAACTTTAAAATAGGTATTTGGGTTTTTTATTACTTTTTATTCAATCATATCAGCTTCCTAAGTTCTTCAATTAATTGATAGCTGCATTTAAAATTCTTACACATTTTGTAGAAAAAGTAGGAAAAACTATTTGAAATTATTAACATCTTACGTTATATCAAGGGTATGCAACCGATTAAACACATGATGCCAAACCCAAATCTTACATTTGGACATTACGGGAGCAGATTTGAATTTATTCACCAATTTTCATACCAATATTTTAGAATTTCAAAAAAAATTAAAAATATAATTTTGCCTTTAACACCCTGTATCTCTGTTAATATCAACTTTTGGACCAAGATAAGTTTAGCTAAATCCCAATATTTTAATGTCAAAAATTCACTGTTGCTCTATGGACCATTCCTTCATCGCCATCTCTTCATAAATAGCAGGCTTACGCAGGCTTATGGCTTACCCAAGATTTATAGAGTATGTAGAAATCTTGAACCTTACCACCATAATTTTAAATGTATTCTCCTTATTAGAGACATGTACCACTAGATGGGTCTAAACGGATACATACGGTAACGTTAATTTGATTCAAGGTTGGTTGAAAACTTTTATGAAAATATCTATTTCTAATGATTTTTTATTCATCGGATTTTTGCCCTTTAGCGGTAGATATACAAACATTATATTCGAGTTGCGAACCATTTAATGCAAAACTGTTCATTTAATTTCAAATTTAGGGGGATCTAGTAACTTTTTCAAGCATCGTCTGATAACTTCTATAATTTTGAACTGGCAACACTGCCACACTGATTAGTTTTAGGTTATGTTGTAAGTGCCGCGATTCCGCGTCTGTTGTAGAAATATCAAATCTACTGTCATTTAAACTACAAAAATGGTTAAAGAAGCAAGTTCTTCTAGTATAAAGAAGAAACGTAAAACTGCAAACGCTGAAAATGAGGGAGAAACAGATATTTATAAGGTAATTCATTTGATATGGCTTCAATTTGAATGCTTGTATTGACTATTTTTTTATATTATTATTTATCTGCAGAAAGTTGTGGAATTCGAAGAAAAGGAGTCCTCGATTCGCCAGAGTTCGATTGACGCGAATATATACTTTGAAATGTGTCAGGACATCAAGGAAATGTTGGGTGAAATATTTCAACGTAAAACCCAAAAATCTGCGGATGTAAGTTTATTTTAAATTTGTGAGGCGGAAAGCAAAAAGGGACCTCTTGTCGGCAATTTCCGATTTTTAGTTATTGATATTAAATGAATTAAGCTCTAATTCTGAACGATTTGGTGCAAAAATCATGTCTCTATGATTTTTTTTAAGTTACTAGTGCGTTTATGAAGAGGGACCTCTTGTCGGTCCCATGTTATTTC
Organism: Rutpela maculata; assembly: GCA_936432065.2. Lineage (NCBI taxonomy): Eukaryota > Metazoa > Arthropoda > Insecta > Coleoptera > Cerambycidae > Rutpela > Rutpela maculata. The sequence goes on from OW386290.2 coordinate 143,067,647, forward strand.
TCCATAAGTGACAGGAGGTACCTTTTCCAGGGCTGAACAATACTGAACATTGACTGCTTTATCGATTATTTTAAGTGTTTCATTCAATTATATCGGTTTTGTAATCGATTACAACTTGTAAAGGACAAAATCCGAAAATCGATCATATTGACCCAAACCACTAATTTCAACTGTACTGAAAAATTAACATCGCCGACAAGAGGTCCCTTTTTGCTTTCCGCCTCGCATTTATAGATTTACCTTAAAAACCAATATCACTTTCTTGCTGCCTCTTGCTACATACAGAAACTAATGAAACTATTACTTAGAGGAATTTTAAGTGGTATTTATTCTTTAGGCGTCGCACAACAGAGAACTGCTAACAGAGATATGCGTCAAGTTATGCGTTATAAAGAAACTCAACAGGATAGACAAAATTAAACATGTGTTTGGAAAAGAGACTCTAAGTACTGAGAAACAAAAATGTGACAGCATAAAATTGAGTTATCAGAATTTGGTATACGAGTTGCACCATTTGGTAGCAGAAACGAATAAATGTTTGGCATTCAAGTAAGTTTATTTTATTAGTAAATGACAAAATGATAGTTTTAGAGCACATTATTTTGCCAATTTTCATATTCATAACGATGTATTTTGACACATGAAAATATGCCAGTTATGTCAATAATCTTATTGAAACCTTTTGGCTAGGTCTAAGGACGAAGATATTGAACTCGTCAGCTTTGAAGAGTTCATGAAGGAGGCGCCGGAATCACTTTCGAAAAAGTTTGCACAGGTAGAGGATATAATAATTTACTAATCAAAAAAAATGTGAAACATTTTACTTTTTAGTATAATGAAAGCGATACTGAACAGAGACACAGCTTGCGCTTATCTAGGTTGGAATGGGAGTTAACGCAACGTAAAAGTCTGGCAGAGCTATGCAAATCTTTGGTGGAGGAGCAGAAGAAATTAGGACAAGGTATTTGTTTGCCTAATGTAGGAAGGGCTTAGCGATATAATTTTCTAATGATAAGATGTTGGTTTGAGACTGATTTAAAAATTGTGTCGATATTCGAATTTACATATATTGATATGTACTTATTGTGTGGCGACGCTGAAAAGCGATGAGTGTAAGGGTGCCAGTCCAGAATTCGAACATGCTTACAGGGGTATCTAACGGTAAAGAAAGTTAGATACAGGCAGTCAGTGCATAAACTTTGCTAACCATACTACTATCATCTGGAGATGTTTTCAGCTTTACTTTAGTTATAATTATCACCAGATAATGTCAAGATGGTTACTATAGTGAAGGTTACTTATTTTTATATTAACATATGTTATAAACGAAATCTTCTGTTTTAGATCTGGTCGATCGCAAAGAAAAACTAAACACTCTGCGACCTCTTCTTATGAACATAATCAATGCAACTAAACCCTTACAAGAACATCTCGACGTGCCCTTTGATCAGTTGAGAGCTGAACACAAATTGGCGTTCCTGTTACCAGACCCCCTATATATATTCTACGTTAATATCGTTTCATACAAAAATGTATATGGTAAGTATTTGAATCATAATCATCTTTATAGGTCTATATGCACTATATATCTGAAACACGGCGTACCTCAAGGCAGTGTTCTATCACCACTTTTATTTACGCTTTTCATTAACGACGTGGGAAAATACATTGGTATACAATTAGTTTTGTATGTAGATGATACCACAATCGGCCTATCTGCTTCCTTAGAATTTAAGCTATACTGCAAGTCACAAACATTGCTCTCTGAATTTTATAGGTGGTGTAGTAGAAATAAACTTGTTCTTAATCCTCTAAAACTCACTACATAATTTTCTCTAAAAGACGTAAAACCCTAGAATTTCAATTAAAACTTAATGACACCATGTTGGGAAGGTTAGATAATTGCAAGTTTCTAGGTCTCCATATTGACCACCAGCAAGAACTTAATGAATATCTATTATGCTTTGGCCTACTCTCATTTAAGCTATATGTCGATTTTCTGGAGTCAAACAACTGAACTCAACCGCATTTTCGTTGTACAAAAAAGAATAATACGAAAATTATTTTCTGTTATCCCAATGGAGTCCTGTAGGCCCATCTTTAAAAAGGATCATATTCTACCGCTTCCCTGTATAGTTATTTATGTGGCACTGGTTTTCGTTAAAACAAATCAAGGAAAATTCCCACAAAATAATTCAGTGCTGCACATGATATCAGGTCTAATAGCACAATATTCACATTTCGAACTTCAACTTGACAATGTATAGTTACTCTCTTTGCAGTCTTATTTTTAATCATTTGCCCAACTCTCAAAGATATTAATCCAATAAACAAGTTCAAAAGCCACATTAAGCGCTACCTTCTAGAAAATTGCTTCTACTCTTTCCAGGAATATTACTGCAGTAATTAATTTTAATATTTGACGTTGTGTACTTTGTCTTCAAATTCTTTGTGTGACTAACTACTGTTTTTTATTGTTTTTTATTTATATTTTCCTATGTGTATAACTACAATTAATCAGTTGACGTTATCAATATCTTTTATAAGATCTTACGACAATAAAGTAATTATTATTATTATATAAGACCCGTCAAATATATACTTGAAACAAACACATTTGGACTTGCGTAATAATTTCACAAACTTACGAAATATAAAATAAAATTACAAAATACATTATTTTTTATATATTGTCAAGATATTCCTTACATTGCAGTAACACCTTAATATGTTTTTTCATGATGATTTAAATGCGGTGTGACTTTATTTGACATCAATCAAGAATACATCAGTAATAAATGACTCTTTATAACCTTCTAAATTGTACTTTTTATTTGTAATGTTTTTTATTTATAGATCTAAATTTGCTTATAAACATACTGGGAGATCAAGAAGATGCGGTGCAGTGGAAGGAAGCTCAGGAGGTCGCCAATGGAGGTGCGCAAAATGAGGATGACTCAGAACGTGAGTCCGATTTGCCCGAAGTGGAGGTATACAAAAAAGTCACATAGTTTTCTATTTGTAGCCAAATTTTTAATGCCTTATGTGCATTCTGTTAAATATTTGGTAGATCATTTATATAGATTATGAAAAGAAGGGGACCCAATACTGACCCTTGGGGAACTCCTCTTTTTATAAATTGGGGAGCACTTTGGTTTTCACTGTATATTATTTAAGACCTATTTGATAAATAAGATCTTATCAGTTGTACCGCAGCTCCTCAAACTTCATAATATTCCAGTTTACATCTAATATATAAAAATCTCGTGTCACAGTGTTTGTTATCGAACTCCTCCGAAACGGCTTGACCGATTTTTATGAAATTCTTGGTGTATATTTGGTAGGTCTGAGAATAGATCGTAGGCTATTTTTTATACCCCTAGGTGATAAGGGTGGCCCTATCCAGAAATTTTCTTTTTATTTCTTGGACAAAAATGTATAATTTATATGGCAAAACAACGTTTGCTGGGTCAGCTAGTAGTAATATATTATGCTCTACGCAGGCCAATTCAGCACTTAAATATGTAAATATTCCTAAAAATAATTCACCATTTTCAAAAGCGTTTTTTTATGGTATTTGTTAATGATCTGATACTATCTGACGTAGATAGATTTTTCCTAATTGTGGGTCATTTAGAATTTTGTTTTTTTCCATGTAGTCAGCTAGTTGATTAGTAGTAGTACAAAGCTTTATTGGAAATTCCAATTGGCTAACGACCTAAGTCTTCCAGCCTGTGTACATTATATTATATTTACAATACTTATTAATTAAAAAAAAAATATAACACATCTTATGTTCATAAGGCTTTTACAAAAAAAAAAAAAAAAACTAGTAATATATAATATTATGAGTGTATTTTATACTACTGTTGATTACGTAATAACACAAGGGATTCGTAGATTGTTTGGGTAGGGAATACTCTTTTGGGTGGGATGTTGGGATTTGTTGGGTAAATTAAAGGATTTATTAATTCGATGTTAGATAAATTGCTGGAGAATTTTTTTGAGAGTCTTTGGAATCTGGAGAGTATAGGTTCAATTTTGGTTTTTTGGTAAAGAAGGTTATTAGAGGGATTGTGCAATGGATTGTTGGGGTGCCTAATTTTCGTGATCTTCCTCAGACTACTTCTTTCCCCTACTTCGATGTTATTTAAGGCTGGTTTTCGACAATTTCCAAAGAGAATGAAACCATATTCCAGTATGGGTCGGCAAATCATTTTGTATATGTTACATGCCGTTGACGTATTTATACCTTCATTTCTATATGTAAGGGATCTAAAGTGTTTAGTTCTTGATGCAACACTTTGCTTACACCATTTTGTGTGAGACTTAAAATTTAGCTTGCTGTCAATATTGATACCTAGGTACTTGCAAGATTGAGAAGGTCGGAGTGTTTGTTGAAGTAGATTAATTGATGGAGAATTATCTGTAATTCTATGGTTAAATATAATCAGATGAGATTTATTTGGATTTGGAATAGTGCGCCATTTCTTCATCCAGAATATTGTATTATCTGAGAGTTGTTGAAGTTTTTCAATGGTTTCTCTCAAAGATTTCCCATGGGAGACCAGGCAATTATCATCAGCAAATTGTAGCATATATGCATTATGGTCAACATTCCGAGGATGTTCCAGATTGTAATTATATATATCATAGCAGAAAATATTGTAGAGTAGTGGAGAAAGGGGAGAACCCTGTGGTAAACCTTGTTTAGGAGTAAATGGAGTGGACAATTTGTTTTTAACTTGGACTTGAAGAGATCGGTTTGAGAGATAGTGTTTTAAAATCCATATGATATAGTCTGGGCACCGAATTTGATGTAATTTATACAGAAGTCCGTGGTGCCAAACACTATCGAAGGCTTTGTTTATATCAAGAAAGATGGCAGCCGACTTGTTTCCTAGTTTATTGTTGGTTTGGCTAGTTGATTATATAAAACAGTTTCTATAATTTTGGAAAAACGGGGTAAGACTGATATCTGCCTAAAATTTTGAGGGAGACCTTGAGTTCCTTTTTTATAGAAATAATCACGTAATGTGTGCGATATTTCTCTTTTTGGGTAACGATTTAAAACTTCTGACCTTTTTTTTTGAGTAATTTATTTATACTTCTTTAATAATAATAATACATTGATTTTTCTACAACTAAAGTGGCGGCATTATTTCTAACTTAATTAACAAATAAAAATAGATAGAATATAGTGCAAGAATTGCACTTATAATTATATACTCAGAAAGAAAACATACTTTAAAAAAATCTAATCACCCTAACAGATTTGGATTATTGTAAACTGCATAATATCTTCTAGGAAGTGGTCGAGGTCAAAAAGAGGCGTCACCGAAAGTCGGTGCAGCAGGTAGATCCGATGGAGGAAAAGAAAAAGAAGTTATTGGAAGTGCACCCACTGTCTGTGGAAATTACCGCAACTGTAGAAAATGGGTCGTCCTTGATTGCCACTTTCCGATATTACACAAAACTGAAAATTGTTACTGTTACTTCCAAAGTCAATATGCCGGCCAATATAACAGGTAAAGCTACAGTCTTTTTTTCTCTCATATAAGCATATGTGTAGTTAAAATTGGACATTTTTTAAATTGACTGCATGCTTACTTATGAAAATCGTCGTAAAGCTATTGCGTATTTTCTTAAATAGTAATAAAATAAGTAGCTACTTGCTCTTGCACATAGTCTATATAGGCACATTAAACAATAGATTTTTTTGTTTCAAACAATAGCTAATACAGCTCGTGAAATTCTCTCTGGCGAAAACATCCTCGGGGAGTTAATGGAGGGCGACTCTGGAATCGAAAGCCCTAACCCAACGACCCCTTATCAGTTGAAGAAAATCGGAGTTACCTCTTACCAGTCCCTGGTACCGCAAATAGGTTACGCCTATACTTGGGCGCAAGGCGTCTGTGGAATGGATTTCCTTTCAAAACAGGTGTGTGCTATGTTGACTATACGGCGATTATTTTTTAATACGTTTTTTGTTTTAGAAGATGTGCTGTGATAAAATTGGTAGTTCGAGCGTCGAGAATGTCGTGAAGATACTTTTCAAGCGCCTGGCGGCTAGGAATGATCTCGCAAATCAACTTCAACAGTTAGGTAAGTCAATAGATTTCACAGAATGAGGTTTTATGGGATATTGGTAACGTGTTTTCGATATTTGACAATATTGTATTAGTCCAATCAAATGAGGATTAAACCTGGGAATGAAAGTCGGAAAGCTGAAAATTTGCATAGACCTTTGTTTTGACATTCTAAAGACTAACAGTTTTCGAGATATACACTGTAAAAAATGTACGTAAAATTACATTTATGGATGTAAAAATACTTTGAAAGTTACCAGGACTTTCAGGGCAAAGTTAACCTTCATAGGACGGACTATCAAAACTTACAGAAAAGACGGACCAGGGTCTAAATGGACCCCACACTTAACATCGAGTAAACTACATTTTTTCACTCATGTAATAAAAAGTCAATAATTTTGGTTAGCATAATTAAAAAAATCGACTCTCTTACGTTTTTTTGAAATTAAATGAGTATTTAAAAAAAAAAATATCCCAATCGGTTGCGAAGTGCTCTAAATAATTTTGAACGAAAAAATTACGATTCGTGCCACTATGTGCAGTATGAAATAGATATTTAGGTGACAATTATTTATATTTTCATTCAATTTCTCTAACAATAATTCCAATTCATAAAATATTTATATGTGTGTCCCATGTCAAGTTTGTATTCTTCTATGATGTAATGCGAGTCGAATTTTGTTTTTTTTCGAAGTGTTGCACCAACTTTTTTCTAACACAACTTTTATGAGTAATAGTGTATATAAAGTATTACAACATATATTATTTCAGTGATTGTAAGTCACAGAGAACACGGAAATATTAATTATTATATTTTTTATTTATTTTTTAATGATGTGGTGTGAAAACACAGTACTTTTCTATTGTAATTTTTTTAGAGAAGCCTAATTTTTTTATCACTTTATATGAACTGGTATGGCCAATATCAACTATTGCTCTAGATTTTAGCTCTTCTAAAAGGATAGCCAAGGAAATACGTTTATAATCCAGGGAAATGAGGTTTTGGCCGGGACTGTGACTCATCCAGGCAGAGACCACGATTTTTAGGTAGTATAGGTGTCAATAAATGAAACCTATATAAAATCTGCGGTCGATTTTCTGCATATGTTTATTTACAGCCATTTTAATGCAAAAAAATGGAAAAAACGTGTTTTTTCACACTTTTTCACCTGCCAGTAAAAAGTAAACTATCTTACAGATAAATCAAATGAATCACCTTGTAGGAAATTAAAAAAGCTTTAAAATGGCGGTTGTTAAATGTCGATATAGTTAATTGTTGCTAAGATAATTGCAAAATGCGGAATTTTATTCAATAAACAATATCTTGTGTAAAAAACAATCTACTGTTTTGTCCTTGCGTAAATAGTTGACTCTCATAGTGCTTAATATCTGGTAAAAATTTCAAATCGATTCGTCAAATAGTTTTTGCAAAATTGAATTAATTTATCCCAGAGACCTTTTTTTTTGCAACCCCACCACGTCCAGAGAAATCAAAATACAATGATTCTACGGCCTCCACCTGAAAGGGAAAGACTTGATTTACCAAAATGCTTTGTTAGATATCGAAAAAATTAATTTTCAGACCTGCAAAATGACGTTGCAAAAGAACTCAGATTTTTACCTTATAAACAAATAGAATAATTTTTTAACAATTGATTGTAGAGCATCGGTTTTTCGATATTTGAAAAGCTGATATTTTTACACTAATTTTGAAAAAAAAAAGTAGGTCCTAGGTCAATTTGGGGCAAAGCTAGCAATTTTTTTTTCAAAAATTCATAGCTCCTTTGTTTATAATAATTAAGAAACGTAACAAGCGCCATTTTAAAGGGGAAGAGTTCAACTTTTAGTGTAAAAAATTTGAAAATGATTGCACTTTCTCAAAACTTTTGGCAAAGCTTCTAAAATGAGGCTCGAATCAACTTAGCTCGGAGGTTGTGGAGGGGAAACCCTCAAATCCGCGCATTCAAAAATTGAAACAGCATCTTCAAACTGACCACATAAGTCATAACTTTGGTGTTTGTTAACCGATTTTGATGTTTCTTTTTTCAATTTGGGGTACCTTTTTGCGTATGTTAATAACATTCAATCTGTTAAACTATTAACATTAATAACAATGTAATTTGTTTAAACATTAAAAAAAAATTTTTTTTTTTGCAAAATATCAAAATTTTTTGTTTTGTTCTTGTTGAAAGTTGTAGAAAAGGCTTATGTACACGTAAATATATATCTTATTGTTATAAACAATTGAATTTTTCAAATTTATAAAATAAAAACACTATTCGATATAATTTACATTTTTAAGACATTTTTCAAATGCAAAATTACCATACAATTTATGAAAAGTGCTCTTATTAATTTGCGTATTATTAATTATTAATAAATAATAAAACAAACCATTACTTCCTTCGTAGAAGTATACAACACGCATGTGAATGTACATGTAGTGACAGCGTTTGTCATGTATAATGGTTTGTATGATACAGTAGAAACTTTCTATGGTTCAACACATCTGCTCCAAAATAATAAGAGAGTAATAATTACCTGTAATTTATTTAAACATTTTACAAAAAAATATTTTTGTACATTATCAAAATTTTTGTATTATTCTTATTGAAAATTATAGGAAAGGTTTGTGTACAATTAAATACATAAATTACTGTTATATTAAGTTATAAACAATAGAATTTGTAAAGTGTGAAAAGAAACACATTGTTCGATATAAATAACGCTGTAATTTATAATAATACAGAATATTTGTCGATTCACATACACACTAAAAGTTGAACTCTTCCCCTTTAAAATGGCGCTTGTTACGTTTCTTAATTATTATAAACAAAGGAGCTATGAATTTTTGAAAAAAAATTGCTAACTTTGCCCCAAATTGACCTAGGACCTTCTTTTTTTTTTCAAAATTCGTGTAAAAATATCAGCTTTTCAAATATCGAAAAACCGATGCTCTACAATCAATTGTTAAAAAATTATTCTATTTGTTTATAAGGTAAAAATCTGAGTTCTTTTGCAACGTCATTTTGCAGGTCTGAAAATTAATTTTTTCGATATCTAACAAAGCATTTTGGTAAATCAAGTCTTTCCCTTTCAGGTGGAGGCCGTAGAATCATTGTATTTTGATTTCTCTGGACGTGGTGGGGTTGCAAAAAAAAAAGGTCTCTGGGATAAATTAATGCAATTTTGCAAAAACTATTTGACGAATCGATTTGAAATTTTTACCAGATATTAAGCACTATGAGAGTCAACTATTTACGCAAGGACAAAACAGTAGATTGTTTTTTACACAAGATATTGTTTATTGAATAAAATTCCGCATTTTGCAATGATCTTAGCAACAATTAGCTATATCGACATTTAACAACCGCCATTTTAAAGCTTTTTTTAATTTCCTACAAGGTGATTCATTTGATTTATCTGTAAGATAGTTTACTTTTTACTGGTAGGTGAAAAAGTGTGAAAAAACACGTTTTTTCCATTTTTTTGCATTAAAATGGCTGTAAATAAACATATGCAGAAAATCGACCGCAGATTTTATATAGGTTTCATTTATTGACACCTATACTACCTAAAAATCGTGGTCTCTGCCTGGATGAGTCACAGTCCCGAACATGGTACTTTTTTTACTCATTTCCCTGGACTATTATGATCAGACACCATATTGTAAACAACATTTTTTATTTCATATTTTACAGCATCGTATAACTCTGTTTTGGACTTTTGACGATTCCGTTTAACTGAAGCTTGAGGTTCCACATTTTCTTTGTCGTTTTTAGCTATTTTTCTTACAGTCTTTTCATCGATTTTTAAGCCTCACCCACTCGCCTTTGAAAAGCTTTTATTGACAATAAAGGTCCACCATTTTCATTTTGCTTTTGAAAATATTCCAACAATAATTCAAAACTAACTGCTGTGATTGCGGATTTAAAAATTCACCAGGTTGCATGTTTACTATTTTAACAATAGAACAAGACTAAAATTGCTCTCTTAGGTACTAATTGAAATAAATGCACTATACCTGCTATACACAACTTCTGAGAAAATCGACCCACCTCTGAAATCGCCAGCCGCATTCGACGACGACACGCGTTATGCAAATTGGTTTGCTGTCAAACAATAGAAATGCCGCACGCTGGTCATAACTTGACCACAAAGATTAAAATTTACGTTACAGATTAGGTTACAAACAATATTTCAATAAAGACAAGGAAGGATAGACGATATTCCTTACACTATACGACCGGGATTCTATCAGCGAACAGACTTTAGGTCATTATATACATGTGTTTATATGGGATTCCCCTATTTTATGGGCGACATAATCTGAAAATACACACAAATTACTAACAGTAGATCTTTTGCTAACAAAACTATGTTGTTTAAGAGTATAATCTGCGGTAGGACACAATATTTTCATTGATATATATGAAAAAGGTATATACGGGTGGGCGTGCACCTTTGACCAATGAAATATGCCCGAAGGCGGAGATTATCAGATTGTGTAATATAAGAGAAATAGTTCAAATATATTTCTGTCGTACAGAGTCGAATTTCGCGTTGGGTGCACAAGAATTTTTATTTAAAGTAATTTGAGTAGGAAAACTGAATGTAGTGATTCCTTAGGCAGTAGTTTTTAATTAAAAGAAAAAACTATCTGTAGGTACATAATGTATATTTACAGTGTACAGGGTGTTCTAGTTAACGCGTTATGTCCGATTTTCTCGGTAGTTTTTGAGATAAGTATTTTTTTTCCGGGGAATCGATGCCGCTAAGAAACATAATTGAACATCAAAGAAGAATTGGTCGTATTATTTATGTTCTTAATTGACTATTAAAGGAAAGTAAAAAAAGGCATGTAAATTTTAAATATCACTTCCGGTTTACATGGCAATGGCGTTCTTTTTCTTGAAAATAGAATATTAATTACTTCCACATCCAATGGAAGTATAGTAACAGAAAAATTTTTGAAAATTTCTATTGTTCAGATGGGGACTGTCATGAAAGGTCGACATTTTAAGTTTCAGCAAAAAAAAATTTCTGTCTGTCGGTCTAACTTTTTTGTGCGCACGATAACTCTGGAACCATTTAAGATATTGACTTGAAATTTGGTACACGTATGTACTTTTACCGGATCTGGATCTTATATTTTCATCTTATTCCATCAAAGGGTTGGAGTGTAAATTGGGGTAAATGGGGAGGTAAACAGGTAAATCAAGCAGGTAAGAGTCCGTAAAATTGGTATTTAGTATATATAAGAGAAGCTAAGGTCTCGAAAAAATTTTTGACATTAGCTACCCCCATTACCACCCCTACCCCATTTTTTAAGGGGACGAAAAAAAAGTGTGATTTAGTATATGTACAAGAACCAAAAACCTCAAAATATTTTTTTACTTCATAGGCCAAAAATTTTTATTGAAAAATTACCAAAAATCCTCGCTATGTTGGGGTGATTTTTATTACGAATAACTGGCAAAATAAGGATACATCCAGTGGAAGTATAGTAACGACAAAAAAATTTTTAAAAATTTTTATTATTCAAATAGGCTTAGAATGTCATGAAACGTCGAGATTTTAAGTTTGAGTGAAAAAAAAAATGTCTGTCTGTCGGTCTGTAACTTTTTTTTGTGCGCACGTTTACTCTGGAACCGTTTGAGATCTAGAACTAGATTATATTTTCATCTTGTTCCGTCGAAGGGTTGGGGGGGTAAATTGGGGTAAATTTGGGGTAAATAGGTAAATCAAGCAGGAAAGAGTTCATAAAATTGGTATTTACTATATACAAGAGAAGCTAAGGTCTCAAAAAAAATTTTGGCATTAGCCACCCCCATTACCACCCCCACCCCATTATTAAAGAGGATGGAAAAAAATTGATTTAGTGTGTACAAGAACCAGAAACCTCAAAATATTTTTTTACCTTATCCACCTCCTCTGCCACCCTCTATCACCACCCCCCCGCCCCACTGCCGATGTGGGGTATCGTTTTATGGGTTTTTGAGGTAGACGATTTCAAATATTATATTATTAAACAATTATTTCCACATACAACATTTTTTCGTTGTAAGTGACTTGGATAGAAAATCTGGATGTGGAAGTAGTGATTCCTTGGGCAGCGGTTTTTTTAATTGTTAAATTGGTGTACAATATCGATAATTCTATCATTTCCAATTGAAATTAAAATTTTGTGGACATGCCTATTGAAAGTCGCATTTCGGAGATATGAACTTTACTTTGCTTTTTTTTAAAGGAACCCTCCATATATGTACCATTTGAAACGCCATAAAAAAAGCTTTGTATTTATAATATAATACATGGTACTTATCTTAAATTTTGTCTAATTTACTATAAATTTACAATTTATCAAATTAGCCATGGAAAACAAAAGTATGTAAATTAAAATAAACAATATGTCTAATTTCACTTTATTTTAAATAAAATGGAGAATTTCAGTAATTGATAGTGTGTTTCACTTGAAATGGTAACACCCCAATATCTTTTTTATTTTTTTCCGATTTGAATCACATTTTACTTACAAATTAGTATCTACTTATGACCAGAAAAACATTCGCCTCCTACGGTACCAAAGCCACCTGCGGTACCAAAATATGTGGAGAAAATCGGAAAATCATATTAGGCATCTTTTTGACGGAAAATTTTGTTAATACAACTTGTTCAGAATTATCCAAAATGGCCAAAATTTAATCAAAATTAAAAAATGAAAAACTTGAAATTTTAAAAATTTTGAAAATAATTATTTAAAAAAAACTAAATTGCTTTACAACTACCTGGCAGCTTGGGTTTAATTTCAAACAAAATTGTCATAGTACAGTTTTCTAAACGAAAAAAACCCATTAAAATGATATTTTCGGACTTATTTTAATAAAAATTTATATATTTTTTATTTTGATTAGATTTTGGACTTAAGGTTTCTGAACAATTCTGAACAAGTTTCATTGACAAAATTTTCCAATAAAAATATGCATAATATGATTTTTTGATTTTATCCGCATATTTTGGCTTTGCATTTGTAGGAGGAGAATTTTTTTCTGGTCATAAGTAGATCCTAATTTGTTCCATACTTAAGTAAAATTTGATTCAAATCAGAAAAAAAATTAAAAAGTGAAACACACTGTATATATTTTTCGGACTTAATGTAAGAAAATATAAAACTTAATATCTGCTATAGTTTTTAAGAAAAATACTGTGTCATATATCATTGAAAAGATTTTTCAATGGCCTTTCAAATGGTGTAAAAATATATTAAAAAAAGCCAAGGTAAAGCTCATATCTCCGAAATTCGACTTGTTTGAATTGTTTTGCTGAAATGATGTTTGGAAAATACATGTGATATCTCATAACTTTTATTTTTGAACTTATTTACGTAACTCCAAAAATAAAGAAGTTAAATGAGGTTCTAACGTTTGCACAACCACCCTGTACTGTTGACTATAATAAGGAACTTTAGTCTAGTTAATATAAAAAACACGTTCTCAAATAAATTAAACATGTTCTGATAGAACATATTAATAATAATAATTTTTTGTTTTTATGTCTTTGGTGTTTTTCAAAAAAATTGCCGACCTTGGATTTTGCCGCTATAGCCTCTATAGCCCCCCCCGCCCTAAATCCGCCACTGACTGCGCTCCGTCGGAAACCCTAAAATACCTATATGCATGTTTGGAGCATATTTAATGTCCGATATATCAAAAAATATTACAACTAGATCTATCAATCTTTATATGTTTGAAATTAGGGATAAAGGATCTAAAAGAATATGTAAAAATATACAGGGTTTTCATTTAAAAAGCAACCTTCATTGTTATATCACGTGACATATGCAAGCAATTGTTTTTTAATTTCATTTTAAAAAATATGTATACAACCCTACAACTCTTATACGAAACTTTTTTTTATCTCCAATAATAACATAAATAAAGGGGAGGGGTCAAAATATAGTTATAATTCGTCCGCTGTCTTGGATTCCTAAATTTTTTTAAAAATTCGTAACCCGCATCTCCGAAAATCCCCAGATATCGATTTTCATTCGAATAGGACCGGAGATGGCGAAATTCATCCGCCATCTTGGATTCCTAAATTTTGACCAAAAATTCGTAACCCGCATCCCCGAAAACCCCCAGATATCGATTTTCAGTCGAATAGGACCACAGATGATGAAATTCATCCGCCATCTTGGTTTCCTAAATTTTGACCAAAAATTCGTAACCCGCATCCCCGAAAACCCCCAGACATCGATTTTCAGCCAAATAGGACCATAGATGACGAAATTCGTCCACCATCTTGGATTCCTAAATTTTGACCAAAAATTCGTAACCCGCATCCCCGACAACCCCGAGGTATCGATTTTCAGCCGAATAGGACCATAGATGACGAAATTCGTCCGCCATCTTGGATTCCTAAATTTTGACCAAAAATTCGTAAACCGCATCCCCGAAAACCCCCAGATATCGATTTTCAGTCGAATAGGACCATAGATGACGAAATTCGTCCGCCATCTTGGATTCCTAAATTTTGACCAAAAATTCGTAAACCGCATCCCCGAAAACCCCCAGATATCGATTTTCAGTCGAATAGGACCATAGATGACGAAATTCGTCCGCCATCTTGGATTCCTAAATATCTTAGCAGTATGAGATTCCTCGGAAAACCTACGTCAAACTGGATTTTTGAACCATAAACTTATCTCAGAAACTACCGAGAAAACCGAGCATAGCGCGTTGACTGGGACACCCTGTACATTTGGCTTGGTAATAATTTCGAATAAATTGATTTCTGACCTAACTAAAAACCGCATTCAAATTTTCATAATAAAATTTGTAGGAGTGTTTATACAAAACGGTCCTCTCTATTTGGCACCTTTTATTTATGTATTAACATTTTCAAGAATTTCATCTATTAAGTCATTCCAGTAAGATAAAATAATTTATAAATAAATTTAAGATTGCAATTACCAGAACTCCTAACGCTCTTTTCACACTACACGGTTTTGATCGTACGGTAAAAAGCCGTGCGGCCGCATTCTTTTAGTGGAGTGAAGAAAAGCATGGGACCTTTCACATTATACGATGACGGCAAAACGCCGGTGCCGTGCCGTGCAGCAGCCGTCCCTTGCCACTGGATTCGACGGCTGCCGTACGGCACCTTTGAGTCAGTGGTCTACATAACTAAATGCGTGCTTTTACATTTAACGGTTTTCAGCCGTACGGCAGTTACATTGTTTTGTTGAATTATTAATTATTAACTTTTGGGCAATGGATGAAATTGATGCGGAAGTCTTGATAACCTTGGTTCAAAGTAGGCCTGTGCTATGGGACAAAACTTTTAATGTTTATAAAGATCAAATTGCCACAAGAAAGCCTGGAAGTTTGCTTAGAGCTGAAACAAGATTTTGATTTGATGGAAGACAAAATAAAAATGCGTTTGGTAAGTATATTTAATACTTATTAAAAAACAAAAAATCAGAACATGAAATTGTCGTATAATTGTCTTATTATTACAAATGAAATGAAAATGTTGAGCTTACAACGGCAAAAAACCGTGCAATGTGAAAACAACAGTGTCACGACAAAAAGCACGGTTCTTTACCGTACGATCAAAACCGTATAGTGTGAAAAGAGCGTAAATGCTTCCCTGGCAAGCATTCATTCGCGTCTGGTCTCCATGACAACAAGTTCCTCCCTAATGTCTGAGAGCGTGTAAAGCTATGCGAATGCCGAGGCGAGTGCCATCTATTGACGGCAAAATTGGAAACTATTTATTGAATCTATGTTTGAAAATTAAGAGGTTATATTTTATCCACGTAATTAATTAAGGACTATCTATACTAAATTTGAAGTTTCTATCTTCAAAAATAAGCCGAATAATTCGTTTCTTCATTTCACTGACCGCAGATTATACTCTTAATAAGGACTGGTGAGACATGGGAATACATTCTATTACATATTACATGTTCGAGTATTTTAGATGGGGAAGGTAAAACTGTGATAGGTCAATAGTTTGTTGTAATACTCGCATCTCCTGCTTTATATATGGGAGTGACTCAATCAACCTTAAATTTATCTGGATATTTAAAGAAGCCTTTAATATAGAATTATAGAATCCAGATTTGCATTTATTTTTTTAGCAGCTTCAAAGGTCTGTTTCTGATACACTGATCCCAAAGTTGGGTTTTCAAAATTATATTTTTAGGTTATTAAGAAAATTTTTCAACACTTTCAAATCTATCATACCTGACTTGTAATCTATATAAAACTTTTTAGAACAAAATATTCTACCCAAAATACCGAGTGCAGTCGTCTCTCCTGCAAATCCGATATGCTCATTGTCAAAATGGACTTCGACCACTTATCAGAAGTTTTGTCAGGCAGAATTTACCCAAGCCTTGGTGGAGGAAGAGCTTGTTTCACCATCGGATCTGTTTTATTCAACAATCGTGACTAGAGGGAACGGTAAGAAATGATAAAAATATCAAATAATGAAATACACACATTTATTGGAAAATGCTGGCTTTCTGCATTTAACTATATGTTTTATTTGTAGCTAATATGCAGGCGTTGATCGTTATAAAAAACAGTTATCCTGAGGTTCCACCAATCTTTTCTTTGTGCCTCAACTACAATGGCATACACCATGCTGGGAACTGTGATGAATTAAGAGTAAGTTTTTAAAATTATTATTTATGTAAGAGAGTTGAGTTTCAAGTTTTTTAAAAATATTTTATTGGTGTATTTTCTTCTACCGCATACTTCTTTTAATTAATTTTTTGGTAGCTTTTGCACCGTAGAATATATTGTAAAATACTCTTTTGCTTGCTAACACCTTAGATTGGTTATGCCTCTGACACATGGGCTGATAGGGTGGCAATATCATTATTACCTAGAATATCAAAGATTCTCGAAAAAGTAACAAAAAATCAAATAGTTGAATATCTTCAAAATAATAATTTGTTTAACAAAACCCAATTTGGTTTTAGAACGAAATTGTCAACGACGGATGCTATTTTAAGCTACACTGTATATACAGTGGACTGTTTTGAGAGAGGTATGTACTCTGCCTCAATATTTTGTGATCTCAGTGAAGCCTTCGACTGTATCTCACATGAGATATTATTAAAAAAATGCACCAAATATAATTTCAACCAAGAAACCACACAATTAAATCTTACCTGAATAACAGACAGCAAATAATCTGCTTTCATAATCAGAACTCAGAAATGTTAAATATAAGAACAGGTGTACCACAGGGTTCCACTTTGGGGCCGGTGTTATTTTTAATAGGCAGATAACGTCAACTGCTTGTTTATGCAGATAATACAACACTTTCTGTGTCAGTCGAAAATACTGACGACATGAAGATAAAACTCAGTGATGCACAGCCGAAAGCAGAAAAGTGGTTCTCAACAAATTTGCTGACTCTAAATAAAAGGAAAACCGAAAACCTTTATTAATACGCAACACTGATACTTTGGAGGAAAGTCCCAAGTTTTTAGGACTATACCTAGAACCAGTTCTTAAATGGGATGAATGTACAAATTATATTTAATATAATAACCAGAAACATTTATGTACTTAGACAAATCGTCACCTTCGAGTTATACTATTGTATGTAACATTTCTATTTTTTTGAGTTATTGCAAAAAATAATTGTTTCACTCCGATACAACTATGTATTTTTGGTTTCCTACATCTTAGAATGCTATGTACACTTTTGAAAGGGTAAAGTTTAGGCTACATACAACAGCATAACTAACTTAAATTTAACCTACCTGTGTTAGATGATTTATAACTTTGCTATAAACAAGCTTATATAAACACACCTCTATAAATAGAGTGAGTGCCTCAGCTCTCGGAGCGGACCTGGCAAGAAAAAAAGGAGTTTTGAAACCAACTTTTTCCATTCGGTTACAATCGTTCTCTTTTATCATGTTATCAAGTTAGTTCAGCTTAATCGCATGGGGTGGGGGAAGAATTCGCATGACACGTTTCTCCACGATAACTTTGTTATTATTGAACTGACGAAAAAAAAAAGTAAAATTAAACATTGAAGATCTCACGGAAGCGCATAAGTTTTTTCAAATCGTGAAATTTCTTTTTGAAAATACGCCTTTTTTTTTGGTGTAACACCAATACACAAAAAATTAATTCCTTAATTTTTTCACAGAAAAAGGCGAGTTAAACGGAAAAATAATTGTTTTATATATCCAATAGACACCGAAAACTATAAAAATGGGCCGCGAAAACTCGTGACGGTGTTAAATAATTATTTATGAGTTTAATATTTCGTCGGTGAAAAGTGTTAAACAGCTATCTCCATTTAAAGCAATTTTACAGGAGAGCATTAAAACCGCATAAACAAATTATTTTACCTGTTACAGATGAAAATTGGCGTTATATTATAGATGAGCAATGATCACACTTATTGAAAAACAAAAAATTATTTGTAGTATTATTTTTTTAATTATTTTAATTTTTATATAGGCAAATCTTGGAGATAGCAGGTTTTCGTTTTCTGCAAAGAAAAAATGTAGATAAATTTGACGGAGATAGCAGCTTTGCAGTATATGAAATAAAAGTTTTTAGGAATATTTTTGTAGTTTATTTATTTAAAAAAACATAAAGGACCCCG
This sequence comes from Rutpela maculata, assembly GCA_936432065.2. Lineage (NCBI taxonomy): Eukaryota > Metazoa > Arthropoda > Insecta > Coleoptera > Cerambycidae > Rutpela > Rutpela maculata. The sequence continues at coordinate 143,086,381 of OW386290.2, forward strand.
CACTTTTCTTACGGGAAGTGGCTTTGGGACAATTTTTTAAAATTTTTACTATGTTCTCTAAACCCTTACAAGTCTCAATGGGCGCAAAGCTCTAACAATATTTCCGTAAATTCTACAACCTCTGACAGTCGCAAAATCTGTTATTTTTTAAAATAACATGTTAAGAAAGCTTTTCATTAGTAGAGGCATTCCAGAGGCTGTAGAATTTACGGAAATATAGTTAGAGCTTTGTGACCATCGAGACTTTTGCTTGTAAGGGTTCAAAGAACATACTAAAAATTTTAAAAATTTGGTTGAAAGCCACTTTCCGTAAGAAAAGTGCGGGGTCCTTTCAAGTGGTTTTATAATAAGAGAACAATAACTCGTATATTATAATCAAACCTTATTATATACTATTATAACCTTATTCCTAATGAAAAAAAAAAAAAAATCTACACAAAAGGGTTTCTTGTTGTAAGAAACCCTTTTTTCGCGAGCCTTCCAACTATTAACAACTAACTATAGTCAGGTGTAAAAGAGATGGTTATACATATCTAACCAATCCACATCTTATGTATATATGGCCATCTATTTTACACCTTACTATAGTTAGTAAAATGGTAAGCTTCGCGAAAAAATGCTGAAGATTACAATGGAAATACCGGAGATAGCAGCATTTCGGCGGTCAATTTTAAATTGCGTGGAGATAGCATGAATTATTGTCACGAAATATTCATTTATTGGTAATTCAAAAGGAGGTAACTGATTTGCGTACTAATAGAATAGTTTTTTCTCTTTTTAATAACATGCAAACCCCATTTCGACTTAAAAGGGGAGTTAGCAGGTTAACACGTTTCACCGACGATTTGATAAAGGGTAGACTGATAAAATATTAAGATGGAAAAAAGATATATATTGCGGAATATCAAGGAAAAGGGATAGGGACTTCGACCCTATCCCTTTTCTTTAACCCTTTATTCCCGCAAACGCATTATGCCCCCTCCCTCCCTTCCTGTTGCTTGGATTGCAATAATTTTTTTTTTAATTAAAGATAAAAAATATCCCCGCTTACCTGTAAAAAAATTTGTCCTCTGAGCTCTTTCCTTTGTACTCAAAAACACTTTTGAAAAAAAAAGTAAAAAGTTTTTTCTCTCCCACAAGTTTGTTTATTTGAAAAAAATAAAAAAAAATTAATCAGTCAAATATTAGAGGAAATAACAAACAAATTCCATTTTGGTTTTTGAAAATCGCACGACAGGGAAAGAAGTTATAGGGGGTTGAATAATTTTCCTTTCCCTCCCATTGAGACCACCGCACCCCCCATTTGCAAAAGTCTTAAAATTTCCTGAGATTTTTATAGGACGAGTTGTGTCAACTAAATTCAGCTAAGTTCAGCTTGATCCAAGATCAAAATTTATGATTATGATTGTTGCAACTCGCCATTAGATATTCATATAAAAGGTTCTAATTAATATTTCTCTAGGACTTGGAAAGAGTGCTGAACGTTGGTTGGGAGCGTGGAATTGCAAGCTCCTCATGGCTTCTTTCAGCTCAAATCGCCCACATGTGCTCTTACTTCGATGTTTATTTGGAAACGCTAGACCCAAAAGTCTTCCAACGGAATGCCATGTTTTTGAAAGATATTTGGTAAGACCTAATATTATACTGTTTTCAGCTCTTTTTGTTTTAAGCCAGCCTCGGCATTTATCAAAGACTAACTGAAATTATTTATTTTCTTGGCGGGGAGATCTTTGAATTGATTTGGAATAATTTTTTACATTATACAGGATGTTCCGAAAATATGGGTCAGCGTTTGGAGGGGGTTAACGACTTATTACCTGTAAAACAAAAACGCTTTACTTCCCATCTGCTTAGCAGATTCACATCAGGATTAGACACTTTTCCATAAGTTAGAGAGTGGAAATAAGCTGCTGATATAGCAACGGTTATAAATAGGGCATAATTTTTTTTTAACCCAGACATAAAAATAAAACTATATATTAGGGTGCACAGTGGGCTAGAACCACCTTTAAATGAAATATGCATGCACTCTCTCAATTCCTACGGGAAATGGTAGCTTTATCTGCCCCGAAACAATTCCCGTAAAATCTGAAATCATTCCCTTGGCCGTTTTCTAGAAAATTCACTTTTATTTTCTTTTTTTTGGAAACTAAATTTTTTGCATTGAGAAAAACAAGAATCTACTACATTTTTTTAGTCTCTGAATACCCGGACATATTTCCAACAACCTATATCAGTTATCTTCTTTAATCCGTGATTCTTACGTTTATAAAATAGACAAAGACAATATCTATTTTCATCGTGCGTTCTTGCATGATTTGCATTGCATTTGCATTTTGCATGATTTCTTTGATTTTAATCATGGTCACAGAAAATTTTCACTCTTCTAGTCTTGGATTGTTTGCCTAGTGAAGTCTAAAGAGTAACTGACCGAGCGACGCCAATATTCTTTGGCAGTGAGGACAGTCTCAGATATCTAAGGTCGAACAGGACTACTGCTCTTTATGATTTCGGCCCACCTCCCCGGGTTCTGGCCTGTTGGACCTTGCTGGCTAAGGCCTTTATCTTCTGGCGCTCATCTGTCTGTTCGGAAACTTTGGGGTACTTTTGGCTGGGATTGACTGCCGGTATGCAGAATGTCAATTGACATCCTGCCATCCGGATCATCGGTTAGGTAGGAATGAGCTGTGTAGCTCGAGGAAGTGCAGACCTAAGTGCTTTGGTAGCACTTTCGATCTGCACGGAGCTAGGTGATTACGGGTACTGGATGGCATTTCGTCCGGTACCTGCAGGGTAGTGGGTGGAAGGTTGGGTTATCGTCATGTCTCTTCGGTGGGTTGTCTTCATCGGCGGTGGTATAGTTCTCATACTCACCCGTTATCTGACTGAGCGAATGGAAAGCCTACTCAGATGGCTAATAAAGGCGCTCGGATTTCCCTATAGTAAATCCAGTTACGCAAATAGTAATGTTATTTATTGGTTACGGATATATTGGTAGACAAAAACTGCTGTCATTCAAAATAACATAGGAATAGATCTAATGATTTTGTCTAAATTGACTACTTGGAAAGTTTATATAACCCGATTATTATCAAAACGTCTGGAGTTGATGAGCATGAAGGTTTCTTGTATGTTATTTCCCCAAACTTGGCTTAAGTTGAAATTTGTATTGGAATGTTCAATTTTACTTTCTTGATTGATATTTTAACAAGCTTATCAATGCAAAAAATCAGTTTTCAAAAAAAAAAAAAAAAAAATTAAAAGTGTATTTTCTAGAAAACGGCCAAGGGAATGATTTTAGATTTTACGGCAATTGTTTCAGGACAGATAAAGCTACCATTTCCCGTAGGAATTGAGAGCGTGCATGCATATTTCATTTAAAGGTGGTTCTAGCCTACTGTGGTGGTTGTGAAATGAACTATACAAAATTTCAACTCGATTGGATAACGCTAACCCGTGCCCAAAGACCATTAAAAGTCACTAAAATACGCAATTTTCACCTATTTTCAAAAGTATCTCGTTACCGGTTGATCGTATCGAAATTTTCTACATTTTTAATCAAATGAAAATTTCACTTTCTAAAACTTCATTTATTTGTATTTTTCTCGTACAATTAATACTTTTCGAATTAATGGAGTTTTGATTGGCGTAAACAGGTACTAGAACATTTATATTCTCGCTAGCAGATGTTTTAGATCCCATTAATTATGCGAATTGGCTTCTCAATAATACCTTACAATCGAAATTTTGTACACTAGTGGCCATATAAATGGGCCTCTCAAATTTTCATAGTGTAATTTTGGCTTTTAAACATTATTTGCTCATTTTCTGCGTCGTTTCCAAACGACCTCAAACTGATCTCAAATTTGTATTGCTTGAAATAAAAAAGTTAGTTATCTACATCAAATCTAACTCAGAAGTAATATGCACACCATAAACGCACACCACATATAATTAGACAACTTCCAAATCCAAAACCAAGGCTGTCCGCAGATATACATCTGAACCCACCGGCATTGTCAGTGCCACTTCCAAAGCATTTCCAGCTCCTTGCTGATATCAGCACAACATTTAGCAGATCGGCCTCTTCGGTTTTTGCTATCTAATTTTCCTGAAATATCAACTGTTTTATATTGTCCACTCTTCGGGTTGATGTCTAGAACAGTACACTAAGAAGGATAGTTTGTAAGCGTCATTTTATCGGCGATGACGTAGACGACTGGCGAGAATTTGAATTCAGAGTAATATATATAGGCTAATAAACTGCAATTTTTGGCTTACACACTGCAGCACAACATAATATAAAAATCAAAAGTAATAAGTGTTATGAATATTATAAAAATATGAGCCCGAATATAAATATTATTGTTTAAAACATGTATATAGGTGTAAGGAATAATTAGTTTAAATATACTACCGTGGGATCTGGTAAATCTGAAAGTCGGGGAATTTTGTAATTATTATAAAGTTTCAGGAAAACACTAAAAGTTCATAAAAGTCAGGACTACTCATGACTTACAAATTTAACGAAATATTAAAATTAATAAAGATTTTTTAAATTTAGTTACTTATAAAATCACAACTAAAATATTTACCACCCTTGGTAAGCTTTGCATTTAAAGGCAATAATGATATTTCTTTGGCAAAACTATGTTGAAACTTTATAGTGAGTATGGAAAAATATCTGTTTAGTCAGATGAGAAATAAATTTGTCCCCCACCACAGCTAATAAGAAAGGTAACTAAAAAAAGCAAATATTTTTCAAAATTATTTATGAAACTAATTACCAACAAATAAAATAATAATATGTTCTTTAATTAACAATCTTTTTCATTTTTTTACATGTTCTGCGGTTTTCATCGTTGGACCTTTTTCTTTTTAAATTTGATGCTCTCTCTATTATTTGAAGATTTCTGTACTTCATCCTCATAATTGTTCTTAATTTGCAAAAGTCGTAAATTAAATTAAACGGCATTTTTTCTTTTTTTGCTATTTTTAGAGCTAATTTTTCCACAACTTTAACATTCTTTCTGTAAGATTGGCCGTGGAATTTTACAAAGTAATCATTCCATCGCAATACTGTATTAAGTCATTTTTCTGTAGGCTTCATAAGACCCACACATCTACAGTAGGGTGACCAGATTTTTGTTAAGTGAATGCTGGATATTTCTGCTGGGAAAAAATTGTTGAGCGGGGGGGAAGCTGGACACTTGTAAGACTTTCCAGCGAAATTCCGAAAGTATGGTCTGAATGCTGAACTCTTGCTGGACACTTGTAAATGCTGGACTTTCCAGCGAAATTCCGGACGTATGGTCACCCTAATATACAGCCAGGCATACTTTTAATCTAGAGTCTCTGAAATAATCAATTAGTTTTATACACATATCCATGAAGTTTAAGGCAAAATAAAATAACACAATAAACAGCAGAAAATACCTAACTAAACACAAACGTACAGTTAATTTATTTTAGTTACTTATTTTAAAGTCTATTATTTATTTTATAGTCTACTGCTCGGTCTACTTAAAACAAAGAACACTTAAAATTAGTTTTAAAACACAGTAAACGCATGCAGAATCACAAAGTAGAGTTAATTTTGTCTTTAAAAGATATAAAACACGGCTAAACACACGTATAAGCAAGCATAAACAAAGCTGGTACGCCAGACGGTGACGTCACCAACTAGATCGCAAGCCGATCGGAGAGCCAACATACAGTCTTATGGGAATAAACTATCCTTTATAGTGTACTATTCTTGGGTTGCTGTGACCAAAAAATGAGTTTCTAATTTTCCTCAAAAGTTCTCTTCTTTTTTAGCTGTACCTTTAAATGTTTTTTATAGACATGTCTATCTCGAATATAAGATTCTACCTCTGGACAATGTTGTTTATTACACGTTAATATCCAGACCTTTTGCCAAAATATTAATATTTCGCAAATAATATGCAAAATGCTTTTACAAATTGTCATTTTAACTTCTCTGAAATTGAAATAAACTCACTTAAAACTTGTCTGCTAAATGATAATTTACTGCCAATAATTTGATTAGTAATAATAATAATAATAATAAAAGTGCTTTATTGAATTGACATATACAATTCAACAGGCCATTGACTGAGGTCCTTCAGCCTCAAGCGCGGATCTAGAAATTTCAATAATTTTCTTCTCGTCTGTGGCGCATGGGACCCATACGAAATATGGGAAATAACTCGAGAAGCACTTCTCTAACGATCCCTAAAAAATTTTGAAAAAGCAGTTTGCGAAAAAATTTTTCAAAATTCGATTATCCCCCCCAGGTCTAGGGACTCCTGTTTAAAATTATTTCTCTTGTCATATGCATTTTACTTTTCATAATGATTTGTTAAATTGTAAAATCACAAAATTTCAATTCGTATCTCAGTTAGTAATGAAAATATTTTCATAAACTTCAAAACGTGTTGATGTATTTTTATGAAAAGTAAAATGCATATGACAAAAAAAATTATTTTAAACAGGAGTCCCTAGACCTGGGGGAAAAATTTTTTCGTAAACTGCTTTTTCAAAATTTTTTAGGGGTCGTTAGAGAAGTGCTTCTCAAGATGTTATTTCCCATATTTCGTATGGGTCCCATGCGCCACAGACGAGAAAAAAATTATTGAAATTTCTAGATCCGCGCTTGTTCAGCCTATATCTATAATATATTCAAAGTATCGACAATTAACATAGTAGGAATTAAAATATCATTAATTAATGTGAGAAAAAAAAACTGTTTAATTTATTATTTCCCATAATGTTCTTGCGGGTGTTTCCATCTTGCTCTGCCATTATGTACTCTTCTTACACATAAGCGGTCTATTAACTCCTTATTATGTTCGTTCTGGGAGAATCTTGTTGACAGATTAGTTAGTCTCTCTTCTGTTGGTTGAATATTTGTCAGCTGGTATAGCAGTTGGATGGGAGGATTGTGTAGGGGATTATTTGGGTGACGGATTATGGTTATCAGACAAAGGGCACTTGTTTCTGCTACCTTGAGTTTTTGTATCGCTGGGTTTTTGCAGTTTTGGAAGATTACGTGGCCATACTCCAACATGGGTCTGCAGATCGTTTTGTATATCCTACTGGCAGTTTCGATTTTGATTCCTCCTTTTTTATACACAAGGCATCTAAAGTGTTTTGCTCGTGAAATAATGTTTCTTTTAGTTTGTGCCATATGGCTATTAAAGTTGATTTTATGGTCGATAATTATTCCTAGGTATTTGGTGGATGTTTTTGGGTAGAGCGTATGATTGTACATATTGAGCGAAAATAATAAAAACGGACTCAGCTGGATTAGGTATTAGTCTCCATTTGTTAAACCAATTTGTAATGTGTTGTACCAGGTTTTGAAGGCCTCGTGTTGCTGTTGCTATAGAGGTATTAATTTGATTAGTAAAATCTCCAAATAAAAAGATTTTAGCAGCGTCGTGAAGACTCGTGACTGGTGAATTCAGTAATATGTGACCATAATTGCGAACAATTGAAGCCGATCGGTGGTCCGCTATATCTCCCTATTGACGAGAACTTTCCATCTTTGATGTTTTTGGTTACATTATCCGAAAAGGAAAACAAAATGGTTAATGGTTCATGGAAAATCAGATGGCAAATGGTGAAAGAAACTGAACCGACTTAGTGGTTCAGTGCTTACGTGTTTAGTCGCTTTTATCGCTACTGAATTCGAGCCTCAACTGCAGAGATGGCAATATCACAGAGACGTTGTTAAAAAGCGACCAATGAAAAAGAGTTTGTTGAGGTCGTATGCCTAGCAGACAACCGCGACAGATTCGGTGTTGCTATAAAACATCCCTTACAATAAAAGGAAGCTAATTCCATGAATTCATGGGACACAAAACGTGTATCCTGACATTTCAACGAGAACATGAATATTCTGGTGTCTGTTTATGCCAACCAAAGCTTCATTATTCCTATTCAACTATTAAATGTATGAAAAAAATGCAAAGAAATGATGTTTTATAAAAATAAATTTTCTTCCAATTATGTATGTATAACCTTTCGATGTAATTAACAGTTCACGAGATACTATTGAAAATAGATGAAAATTGCGTCTGATGGTGAATTTTAATTGCCTTGGGGCACGAGTTAACGTTATCTGATCGAGTTAAAATTTTGTATACATCATTTTTTAAATAATTGGAACCGCTTTAGAGGTGAAGCCGAAAAAATTGTAAGAAAAAAAATGTCATCGAGTATAGCTAAGGACCACCCTACTACATATGTATTTTTTTGTCTGTTGTTGACATTGATAGACATTTCGGAACGTCCTGTAAAAGGAGGGAATGTATAACTGTATGATTTTGCATTCATTTGTTCTTTCAGTGGGAGAAACAGAAAAAGGCCTTTCAAGTACAGGAAAGTTGGTACCGGTATCTTTACTCAATACTAGAAGATTTTTTTGTTGCGCAAGCTTAAAAGAATTATGTGTTTTTATTTGTAGAATAAACATTGTTTTTATTTTGTAAAATGGCATTATTTTTCCTGCGTCCTAAGAATGTGTAAAATGAAAATAGTTTTAAAAAAATTAAAAATAATTTATTAAAGACAAACAAGTAATCTTAAAGCTATCATTTACAAGTGTTGAAAACCATCGAACTACAATCCAGGTTCCTCAAATTCAATAGTACTGCTTGGAAGGAGGTGCAGAATTCTGGAATGGCAATCAGACGGACCTTTTGACCCTCATCACCTATAAAATAGTATCGTTTCAAGTAAAGAGAAAGATTTGTTGTGTTAAAGTCTACGTCACAAAGTTAACTAGGGTAACATAGTGTTGAGTTGTGCAAATGCGTTGAAACAGTAGCCTTGCACTGCATGTGCTGATCAGTGTTGATAAAAATGTTAATTAAAAAAAAAATCGCTGATTTATTTTAAAAAATGATTTTTTTTTTATTTTCTTGAATAAAAACGTGAATTTAAACAGAAAATAAAGAATTACTTTTTTTCGAAAATAAATTAATTACCAATTTATTGATTATTTAATGTTTAAAATAGGCAATTTTAAGTGGGCCATAATTCTAAAACCAAAAATCAAAATGTTGTTAAATTCTGAATATGGGGGTTCTACAGCAAGCTGATCAATAATATTGCATTAGTTTTTCAATAAAAAAATTTCTTAACATGACCTCGAAAAATCGACCCTTTTTTTTCTTAAAATGCACGCCAATGATTGAAATAAGTTTTTACTCAAAAAGGATATAGTAAAGGTCTTTCATACTGATCCAAAGGCCATGGCAGGTTAAGATAAGTGTCCGTATCTTTGCAACCTTTTTGCGTGTGGTTCTTACCAGTGATGTATCTTTGCGTAAGATACTACCACAAAAAGTTTTGACCTCAAAAACTTCATAATATCTGGGAAAAATGTTTTTTTTTCTTAATCAAGTGAATCAATTTGTATTTCACATATATTGTAAATCTACTCAATACAATTTATTAATGATATTTTCAGGAAATCTTTTCATGAAGAAAAAAAAAATCGATGCTTTTGAATTTTTTGAAAAATTTAAATACGTACTTCCACGTTAGCGACCACCACCATTTTTTTATTAATTATACACCATACAATACGCTATAACATATATTTTTCACAAAACTCTATCGAAGGGGTAACATAGTCAAATTGGCAAAGATAATGTTACATGTTTACACTCCCCTTAGTAAACACCCTGTATCGTGGGTTCAGAAATTATAACACCAGGGTAACACTAAACAATGATGTATTAACTTACGTACTAATTACAACAAATAAAGAAAAAGAGTATAAATTGGTTAGAAACTCGATATATTAATAAATATATAAATGAACAAATGCTTGAATTACACGTATTGAAAATTTTTTGGGAGCAGTCTACATATTTTTTTGAAATAACGAGATAGTACATATATTTTCTACAAAACTCCATCGAAACGGTAATACATAAAAAAAATATGTGTTAATAAGAATACATAATAACAAAACAAAATATTATTTTGGATATTCAGCAGATAACTTTCAAAGAAAACATTCGTTCCTTTCATATATCATTGATCTAAATCTGACCAAGCTAGAACATCAACAAGGGTCCCCTTACGAACAGACTTGTCAATTTCTTTATACATGTACTACATTTAACATTCAATATGAAAAACAAGAAAATAACCATTCTTTCTATATATTGAAGATCTAAGTCTGATCATGCCAATATGTTATAAGAAATCCTCCCTTATGAGAAAATCTTTCAAGCATCTCTAGCCCCTACCTAGAGGATACTTCAACACAAACATTTGTTATATTTCAAAGCCAAGAACTACTAAAATGCACAATGAAATATGGCATAAAATTTCACCCACTTCCCAAAGTTATCTACTGAATACTCAAAATAATATTTTATAACAATGATGTAAGCAGAAATACAAGATTTTTATTTATAAAAAAACATGTTATAGACTAGGCCCATAAGCAGGAAATCCATCTCTATAAAGTGCAAGAAGCATTTCATGTAACAATTGGGGAAACAACGTTTTTAGGATATTTCGACCCCGCTGAATACGAATCTGCCTGTTGCCAAAGCGAAATTTGGACCGGAAGTCCGATATCCAAGATGGCGGCCAAGAGTCTGTTGCCTTATATCTCCCTTGTCCGTTGGCTTAAAATAACGATCTAAACATCTGCTTAGGGGTTTTCTCGGATGCCAAACACATTGCAATGCTCAAAATTTACTGACCTCAAGTTTTGAATGCATGGGTTCCAAGATGGCCGCCGAAACTTTGTTGTGTTTACGTGCGCTCCGTGCGTCTTGTTGTATTTGGAGTGTAAAATCTCACATATATATAGTTTTTAGTGGTTGAATGTGTACTACTGTGTGTGTGTTACGTGTTTTTAAGTAATATTTTACACCTTCCGAAATACAATTTGGTAACAAAATTGTATTACCGAAGGTAGGGGAGGCGCGTGTAATAGTGGAAGAGGGGAATAGTGGAGAAATCTTATAAGAATTTCAAATTTGGCGCTAATTGTTGGTTCCCATCAATTGTATGCCATGCTTGATACAGTGGCGGCTTGTGATATTGTCTGCAGAGGAGGCTTGATATTTTGAAAGACAATTAAAGAAATTTGTATAAGTAAAAGATATTAATTTGGAAGATATGCTGCTACTTCCAAAGGGAGGCTTAGCCTCCCCTGACGAGCCGTCGCTGGCATGATAGCATCTGAGCTGAAATACCACAGTCTGTGAATAGTGAAGGCCGAGAGGAGCCAGAAAAAGGTATAGATGCAGATGAAGGAGTGTGGCAAAAGTAATTTACCTACGATCCAAATTTGCAAAGAGCTCGAAGTCTCAGCCTCACTGGGTAACGTTTTGTCACTCTCACATGTTTGGGAAAGATACGTTCACCTGCCGAGAACAATCGACGTTGAGATTCCGAAGTCATTTGAATCGCCCTTGTCAACTTTTAAAGAGAAGTTGCAGAACAGCATTAAGGACTCGTTGCTTTTCTTCCAGCCCTTAAACAAGGACATCACAGGAAGGCAAACTCTCCTTGTACCCCGGAAGTTTTTGGGCAAAGTGACTGCGGATGTTGCTTTAGGAGACATCGATCAAGATGTTCCGATCCCAAGGCAAGTGCTCGATGATGATTTTCGAACTCTTGTGCATGCTGCGCTGCTGCTTAGAGGGGAGCTGCAAGATTCGCCGAGTCATTCAGGGCTTCATGTTTCCCAAGAAGAGGCTGCTGCATTAATACCGAAAAATCTTCTTTCTCCTCATGACCCTTGAGCCCGTCCCCAAAGCCTGTACGGATATCCTAGTCTGTAATTGTTCATCCCAGTGCCTGAGTATAATGTGCACGTGCAAGAAGAATAGACTGACTTGCACCAAGTTGCGCCACCACTCTCGACAATATTTGAACTCTTTAAATGGTTGATTTCTTATCTTCCTTGCAACCTTGCCATAAGCTAAAAACACTTGAATGATTGTTTTATCTTCTTTGCAATCTTGCAATAAATAATGTTTGAACTTTGAAATGGTCGTTTTCTTATCTTCCTTGCTTACTTCCGAGCAACAAAGTTTCGGCGGCCATCTTGGACGTCATCTTGGAACCAGGCCTGTAGCTAGGGGGGGGCCAGGACGGGCAATGCCGTCCTGGTGATCGTAATAAAGTTTTTTTTGGATTAAAATTTTTTTGTATTTTGTATTTCTCCCCCTCCCCCGCTCATCAAAAAAATTTTTCGGACTTTTTTTACGGGCCCGTCCTGAAAAATTGTTTGCCTGCCCTGAAAGCACTTTCTAGCTACAGGCATGCTTGGAACCCATGTACTCCAAACTTAAGGTAAGTAAATTTTGAGCATTGCAATGTGCTTGGCATCCGAGAAAACCCCTAAGCAGACGTTTAGATCATTATTTTAAGCCAACGGACAAGGGAGATATAGGGCAACAAAGTTTTGGTCGCCATCTTGGATACCGGACTTCCGGTACAAATTTCGCTTTGGCAACAGGCAGATTCATATTCAGCTAGGTCGAAATATCTTAAAAACGTTGTTTTCCCCATTGTTACACGAAATGCTTCTTGCATTGTTCTTTTTTGAAAACGTGCCTAGTCTATTATGCTAATGATATATGATAATATTAGTCGTCTTCATCACTGTCCCCATTTATTGTAACACTAATATCTTCTGCTAATAATTCAGAGTTTTACCGATGGTTTCAGAATATCGTCAAGAAACCTTGCATATGATAAATTCTTGTATAAGTAACAGAAAAGTTAGTTAGAAAACTAAGTTAGTTAGTTTTCTGTTACTTATACATGGATTTATCATATGCAAGGTTTCTTGACTATATTCCGAAACCATCAGTAAAACTATTTGAATTATTCGCACAAGATATCAGTGTTACAATAAATGGAGACAGTGATGAAGACGACTAATATTATCATATATCATTAGCATAACATGTTTTTTTATTACGTATTCTTATTCATAAACACATAATTTTTTTATGAATTACCGTTTCGATGGAGTTTTGTAGAAAATATATATGTATTGCGAAAAATATATCTCGTTATTTCAAAAAATACGTAGGCAGCTCCAAAAAATTTTCAATACGTGTAATCCAAGCAGTTCATTTATATATTTATTAATATATCGAGTTTCTAACCAATTTATACTTTTTCTTTATTTGTTATAATTAGCACGTAAGTTAATATATTATTGTTAGTGTTACCCTGGTGGTATAATTTCTGAACCCACGATACAGGGTGTTTACTAAGGGGAGTGTAAACATGTAACATTATCTTTGCCAATTTGACTACGTTACCCCTTTGATAGGTTTGTGAAAAATATATGTTATAGCTTATTGGATGGTGTATAATTAATAAACAGATAGTTGTGGTCGCTAACGTAGAAGTACATATTTAAATTTTTCAAAAAATTCGAAAGCATCAATTTTTTTTTCTTCATGAAAAGATTTCCTGAAAATATCATTAATAAATTGTCTTGAGTAAATTTACAATATATGTGAAATACAAATTGGTTTACTTGATTAAGAAAAAAAATTTTTGTGGATTTTCGAAAAAAAAAAAAAAATCCCAGATATTATGAAGTTTTTGAGGTCAAAACTTTTTGTGGTAGTATCTTACGCAAAGATATATCACTGGAAGGAACTACCCGCAAAAAGGTTGCAAAGGCACGGACACTTATCTTAACCTGTCATGGCCTTTGGTTGAAATTGGATGACAAATAACTGAGCTTCGAAGGTGTGACCATTTGAGATGAGTCACACTGTATATGTATTAACTCGTGTATTAAGAAAAAAATTATGGAAAAAAATCTATCACATTGCAAACTAGAAAAGGGAGGGCTTAGCAATAACGATATTTCAATAACTGCATCGTTATATATCGATAACAGAATAATACATTTCAGATTAATCAAGAAATAAAATCTAATTTAAAAGAGCTAGCCATTTTTGCAGTGTGACCTACAAAAAGAACGGGGTTAGTCAAGAAACGAAAAGTAGAATATATTCAATGGTCTTATGATATATTATTTTTATTCATGCCAATGCACATTATAAATTCGTTGGATTTTTTAGAACGTACTACATAGATTCTTTTGCCTAACTTTGAAATTATGTTTTTGACATTTGATGATTTATCATCTCTGTAGTCTGATGCTCAATATATGTAGATCAAACTGTGTTATATTCTGTTCTAGTTCAATAAATAAAAGAAAATTTTCTCATGCTTTTTATTCATTAACAGTACAATTGATTGATTTTTTTTGGCGAAAACATTCCACTAGAAATTTTATTGTTGATTCTTATGTATTATGTATGATTACGAAAAAAATAGTTGTGCCCAAAAATTCCTGGTGCGTCAAAAGTTATATGCACTTTTTGACACCCTTTCACGGATTTTCTACTTATCTGGTTAATATACCTATCTTGTACTAGTAATCGGATGGGAATTTTAAAAATACTGGCTTATTGGAAATAACATTCTTAAAAAAATATAGACCTGTCCATTAAGTACAGGTCAATGCGCCATCTTGGAAAAAAATTTAAATCACCAAAAGTGGCCGAAAGAATCAAAATTGAATATCTTTTCGATAAGGAGTAATCAAAGTTGGCGAAAATAAAACTCATCTACAGTCAAATATAATGCACCAAACCTGGACTCTGTAAGTCAAATAGAACGGTCAAAGAAAGAGGGCAAAATGAAATTTTTATTTTTTCGTCAAGTAATAAGGAGGCATTGTGCGTCACTTTTTTTTTTCGATTGTAGGTTCTTTTAAGTACTTTAAGTGGATAAAGTTAAAATTTTTTTATTTTCAAAAAAACTGCATTTTCTACAATTTTCAAAAATGCATTTTCTTTGACCCTCCTTTTTTTCACCCGATTTTCATTGAACCAAAATGAAATATACTATAAATGACCTTTTCAAATAAATGAAGTTTCATTTTGTATTAAATTTTTGAAGTTATACGAGACTTTCTAATTTCATTTTGCTTTGATGAAAATTGGGTGAAAGAAAATACATTTTTGAAAATTGTAAAAAATGCACTTTTTTTTTAAAATAAAAAAGATTGAACTTTATCCACTTAAAGTTTTTAAAATTTCCATTCGATTACTACTAAAAATTAATATCGATTTATATCGATATAATTTTGAAATATCGTTATCAAATCAATATCGTATCTTTATAAAATTATATCGTTAAGCCTCTCTCTATTGGAAACATTCATTATTACTAGTACCACCACCATGAAAAACTGACCTGTGGCTATTCTGGTACCGAACTCAGCTTGATTCCCAGTAAAGAGAACATGAGGACAATCGTCTATTATAAACGGATCCTTGTCATAATACGGAAAACATCCCAACGTGTCCGGAGCCGTAGGTGCCAGATGGTTCCACCTCAAACAGTTCTCTAAAGCATCCAAAGGATCAGTAATCTCGGAGAATCTCATGATATCCCTCACGGGTTGCCCCGAGGTCCCAAAAATCTTCACATCGTCTAATGAACAAAAGTAGGGGTTCGGTACTTGATTCATAGATTTGTATACGGAGGACTGGGGGAACATGCAGTAGTGCATTTGTTTCTGGGGTAAGATGTGGTTGGAAGGGTCGTGCTCGCCCGGCATTATGTCCACATCTACTAATTCGCACAGTTCCAGTAGAAAGTAGTCTAACGCTTTTACTGCGTCAATTGAATCCTGTGATTCCACTATTCTACTTGTCATCATCATGGTTAGTTTCTGCTTTTCGGCTTTCGTTCTGACACTGTTACCTGCTATGATTATTCGGGCTACCCTGGAGACAGTGTCATCATCGCCCAGCATTCCGCTGATCCAATGCGTGAATAGTTCTAGATTGGAAATGAAATTCTGGTGATTTATGAAGTCCAGACCGCTGAGAAATATTACAAAAATGTCGTCGTTGAGGAGGGGACGTTCTACTTGAGGCCTGTAGTCGGCAAACACGTAATCTTCCACCATGAACTTCCCTTTGCCCATGTCGCTTCCTAGTAAACCACAGGCTATGCCTGTTACTGAATTTTTGCCTTCCAAAGTACCTATAACACAATTAATAATATGATATATGCATTGGCGATCACAATGTGTGTTTATAAATATGGCTGACACTCTACTGACATGTTACCATATCCACGACAATAGGAATTCTATTCAATTCTTTATTTGTCTTTGTGGATATAGTGTTTGTACATACGATATGTCACTTATATAACTAAAATCTTAGAAGCTAAACTAGTAAAAGATAGAAAGAATAGTTAAAAAACACATTAAACATATCTAAAGGTAACATCACCATGTTTGCCGATGATAACTCCTTTGGCATATCTACACCGAGCCTTATGGAGCTCTTTGATAATGCTATGGCTGTTATGACAAATTTGGTGACTATTGCTGCAGAAATAATCTCATATTAAACCTTGTATTTCTCAAAGAAAATCCTTACTTTCCAACACTCAGTTAAATTTTAACATCATGACCCTGCCATTTAGCCCGAATACAAGATTTTTAGGTATTTCAATAGACACAAAACTAAACTGGGATATATGAGGTGAGACGTTAGGTGGGTATGGGACCGGACCTACACGAGATCACCGAAGTGCAGCAACCTAGCGCGCGGTGAGGACTTGGATGGGTGATCGGTCCTGGCTCCCGATCGGACCATCTAAGGGGCACCGCGCAGCAAAACAACAGTTGAGGCGCTCACGCGCAAACCCCGATAAATCCACATACACAAAGTTGTGGGAAATTACAAAAAACTTCTCAAGCAAAAACCAATAAGTCTTTTTTTGTTCTTTTTAAGTCAAAAAATATCTTCTAGGCTGTAGAATATAAGACCAAAAAATAAGAACAATGCTACTTTATTTATTTTTTTTTAACTTTTCTCGCTGGATTTATCGGATTTTACTATGTAAATACGAATTTAATCGATTTTTGCTTTAAAATAAAATATTAAAGATGCAGAAAAATAAATTTTGACAACATTAATAATTTATTAAAAATAAATAAAAACATTCATTGTTAACAAAAATTAATTCTCAATATCTGTTAAAATTTCAGATAAAACCGTTATAATATATTGGTAATAAAATGTCTTGCAGTTGTCTTCTTTATTTCTAGAAGAGAAGTAGGTTTTTACAGTAAATAGTCATATTACAGAGAACTTTTTCAAATGTCAATCAATATTAACTTTTCTACCTCACAATGGATGACAGTGTATTGTATAAAAATGGATTTATCTGCTTTTGATCCCGATAATATTGGATTTATCTAGTTTTGTTCGAAACGGTCAACTTTAACATTAGATTTATATGGGATTTATGGCGTTTTGGTTACCAAAGATTATATAGGCTTGTAGAGTTTAGTCTAACATACATGAAACTATTACAAACTCAAAATTGACTTTTTGTGAATTTATCGGGGTTTGCGCGCGAGCGCCTCAGTTGCTAGGGCTATACAGGGTGAGCACAATAAGCCCAGGAGGCTGCAATGCCCCCAGGTAGTATACAGGCAAGCCAGGGAGGAGGGGGCTTTGGTCAGTAAGAGTCTGACGCTTCATTGGAAGCCCATGAGGGGGTTACCCCTCCTCTTAAAAAAAAAAAAAACTGGGATATTCAAATCGAAGAAATATGCAAAAAACAAAGTGTATTACTGCATATGTAAGCTCAAGAACTCCCTAGATACTGAGGCTTTATTGTAACTGTATTATTCAATGGCTTATTGCCATATATCCTGCAATGTTATAATGTGGGGAAGTGCGAATAATTTGCAGCGAGTTTTTGTCTGCCAAAAGCACATAATTGGATTAATTTTTAATCTTGATTTCACCACATCATGGAAAGTTACAGAATATTAATGGTACCATCCAAATATCCTTTTTTTTTGTTACAGTACATTAAAGGTAACATTAACCAATTTAAAACTAGTGCTAGTTACCATAATTATAATACTCGTCATGATGACCTATTAGCTCTGCCTCATCATAATACTGGTATTAGGATTTACAACAAATTACCTAGTGTGATGAAACACATCAACAATTTTAATAAATACAAATCTAATCTCAAACAATTCGTTTCTTACGATGAAAATTCTTTAGAAATAAGTTCTATCCCCTACTATAAAGTTGTAACTTATATCAGAGTAGAACAAAGCATGATACACTGGCAATAAATAATTTGAGTTTAGTTTATTTATTAATTGCTTAACTGCACATGATGCTTTGGTAATTGTTTAGAACACGGCCCTCTGGAATTTCTCCAAATTTTTTGCATAGATGTGTTAAGAAACATAGTAATCGTTTCTGATAGTTGAAATGTTGTGCTTGTTTTAGAAAACTACCCCCTACAATAGAGGTAGTTTTGAAAAAAAAAATGCGAAATGCCGGAAGTAGTATTTGACATGGTTTTGTGTCTTGGTTGCAAGAAGGGCAAGGAACATTTTGGGAACATTTTCTTTCATTGGAACTACCCCTATTGTAGGGAGTAGTTTTCCAAAACAAGCACAACTTTTCAACTATCAGAAACAATTACTATAATGTTTCTTAACAAAAAATTTGGAAAAATTCCAGAGGGCCGTGTTCTAAACAATAACCGATGCTTTTGTTTAGTTTATTGGACAGGAATGTAATATGCGGTTCCGATGCTTGCTGGCTGTTAATGATAGTACTGAGAAAGAGTGACCGCAAAATTTCCCTCTTTTTGCGTAGTATATTGCGAGCGAAGGAAAGGTACAAAATTGTTTGTCTCAAATTAATCTTTGGAAAATTCTAAGGAGAGCATATCTTTTCGTTTTGCGAAAAACCACAAAAAGCAACCCCCAAGAATGCTTATATTGCGGTCACTCTTCAGATGAATCCGATATGTGGTTTTCGAAATATACGACTTTTAAAGAGCACGGTGCGACCAACATCGTGATGTCAGAGAATAGTAATATAAATCGGTGAAAATAGTTGATAAACTGAAATTCTTCACAAACACGCATAAGTTTCAAAACACACTGCTTGAGTTAACGATTTGTATTATTGTGAAACTATAATAACACGCTGCAGCTAGCCGCTTCGGCTAGCGGGTTCCTATCAAGTGATGTCACGGCCGATACTCTCTACTTTTTATGATTTTTTTAGATGAGTTATGGGTCCCACAAAATTCTAGTGTTTTGCACAGGGTCTTAAAATGATAAGATCTTTCCGATAATCAAATAAAAAAAAAGTGCTAAATGAGCCCATTGTACTTATATTTGAGCCGTTTTAGTAATCATTTTGATTTAAAATTTTAAGTGATGATTGTACTTCATAAGAGCCACATTTCTCCAAAATTTCAGTGAATATTGTCCATTATTTTTATTTTTGAGAGAACAGTGATTTGTTTAGAAACGCATAATTTTGCAATATTACATTTTTTTTAAATAATAATAACTGGAATGAATTATAGTTCATGTACTTTTATTGTACAGCTCATAACGAACATTTTCCTTCTTTTTGTAGCTTTCGAGATATTCAAAGAAAACCGATGGAGGGGGGATAGGATAATGTTTCTTTGGAGCAGGGCGTGCAAAATAGGGAAAAAAATGATGAGCGGGAAGAGGCGCAAGATCTTGCGTGTTAATATTAGGGCAGAAATCGTAGACCTGGCAGGCCTGTTCTGTTACAATCGATGAAATAATGGTACCTTATCTCCCATTTTCAGCCTCGATACTGATCGATTTTTTATTGCTTCTTGGCTCTGATTGTAGAGCTATGCTGGCAGACCTGCACCATCCTTAAAGTCATTGATAAATGGTAACATATCATGATACTCATGAACACACATTTTTGTTATTGTTGCTAGCTCTTACTTATAAGTATATATTAATACATAAAGATAAATTTCAAATGTATTTTCCAATTTATAAGCTTACCTAGCAATTGATACCTTTGCAACTCATCCTCAATAAACAATTTATCAGATTCATCAGTAAAGTGATATAAAATAGGTTGAGGTACAAGTTGATTAGCCTCTGCTAATTGTTTTAATATGGAAGGTTTCAGCTTTTGATCTTTGAACAGCATAGCGATAACCACACACTTATTGTACTGTTCTTCTGCTAGTTTGTGTAATTTGCAGATAGGGTATTTATCACCCCATTTCCTCTCAATTCGTTTCCTAAGTAGCGTTTCCATTTCTTTCAAGCGAGCCAAATAAATGCCACAGTACTGCTTATAGTCTGTAGTTTGTTCTGTGAACTTTTGTGAAAGATTCTTGTAATTTACTGACGCTCTTTCGATAATTTCACTCATATTTAAGTTAATATCTTTTTGATTTTCACTGGGCACACTCAGAAACTTTGAGGATGTGAGGTTAATGAAATTGAAAACTAACCTTTACCTTTATAACTGACAGTTGACGGCGTTGAGGCGCCAAAAATCGGAAAACCAAAACAAAATCAGTATATGACATCTATTGGCCGCTACAGTAACTAGTCACAATTTCAATTAACAGAAAACTGTAAGTAGCTGTACGCTATTAAATTCTCTATTAACTCGAAGATGTCACTGTAAAGAATAATTATTTTTCAGCCTGTATTTAAAAAAGCGAAGGATGAAAGTGAAGCCGTACGACAGAACAGAGATCAGGAACTACAATTTGTACTGGCAAATTTCCACCATTTCCACTTACCTTTGCTAATTTCACTTCCTAATACAGCGCAAGCTATGCCTGTTACTAAATTCTTGCCTTTCAAAGTACCTACAAACAATTAATTATATGAAAAAGAAAGTTAAATCTACATATTTTCCTATTTATATGGTTACCTAGCAAGTGAAACCTTTGCAACTCATCCTCACCGAACAATCGATCAGAATCATCGGTAAAATGATACAAAACAGATTGAGAAACAGATTGGTTAGACTTGTTTTCTAATTGCTTTAATATTGAAGGCTTTAATTTCTGTTCTTTGAATAGTATTGTGATAATTATGCACTTATTGTGTGGTTCTTCTGCTACTTTGTGAAGTTTACGACTGGGATATCTTTTACCCCATTTTTCATCAATTCGTTTCTCAAGCAGAATTTCCATTTCTTTGAGCCTAGCCAAATAAATACCACAGAACTGTCTGTAATCCGCAGTTTGCTCTGAGAATCTATGTGACAGATTCTTATAAGTAACGGCCGCTCTCTCAATAATTTCACTCATTTAAATTCGGCAGGCGAAGTTGTCGGCGCCAAAATTTGAAAAACTTCAAAATATTCCTACGTGTTTGACATCTATTTGTCGATATAGTAACTAGCGCAGTTGGCGTTGGAAGCAAAACTGTAAATGTTTCCAAGCTAGGTATTAAATTATCTATTACTCTGCAGATGTTACAGGATGTCAGAAAAATTAAGTATATATTTTAACATTTGCATTATGATAATGATAAATTACATAGATGTCATTTTAAATCATATTTTAAACTCGGTTTATTACCAGTGTTGTAGCTGTAGTTTGACTTATCGTTTTACAATTTTATTTGGCCTGACATCTATGATGTAAAATTCATACGAAAATAGAGCTATTTGCAGATTTCCACTGACTGCTACTTTCTTGAATTTGGATTTAAATATTTCATGCTTATAAAGTTTCAGAAGTCACTTGATAGATGTCGCGCTGGATAATGTGGTTTGTAACTTTTATCAGACAATTGTAGGTATTGTCTGCTTTTAGTTGTGTAACTGCGCCTTAAAGGCGCAGTTACACGGCGCGTGGTTCGCCGATCCACGAACCTGGTGCGTGGTTCGGCAAACCACGAAACCACGCACCGTGTAACGGATAGAGAGCCAGATGTGTCAATACGGCGCGTGACCAATGCAGATTTCGTGTGGGGTTGTGGATTGTAGGCTCGTCAAAACTGCATGGATCGACTGATGACTGATCTTCAGGCGCAGTTACCGACAACTAGATGGAAGACGCGAGCAACGT
Organism: Rutpela maculata; assembly: GCA_936432065.2. Taxonomy (NCBI): domain Eukaryota; kingdom Metazoa; phylum Arthropoda; class Insecta; order Coleoptera; family Cerambycidae; genus Rutpela; species Rutpela maculata. The sequence continues at coordinate 143,108,353 of OW386290.2, forward strand.
CTCCCGAGTCGCAAGCCATGCCAAGTTGCCTATGTCACACGGCGCGTGTTTCGTGACTCGCCGAGCCAGGCTCGCCTAATCACGCGCCGTGTAACTGCGCCTTTCACTATAACTAGGAGTGAAGAAAGTATTGTAATCGTTCAAAAATTCTAGTTCGAGTTTAAATTCGATATCTAGAGAGGTTTTAACTTCGGAATAATGTCGTATAAATTAGATTATGTTCATTTTTGGGAACTTAATAGTAAATGCATCAAAGAAAAGTTTCTACATTATATGGGGGCTTGCCAGGACCGGTTTTCTGACTAGGCCTCATAGGCTTGTGCCCATAAACTGATCGCAAACATAGAGATTATAATACAAGACATTTAACTTGTTCCTATTGCGCGGGGGGGGGGGGGGTGCAAAATTGACCTGGGTCTAGGGACAATTTATATCTAAAATCGGCACTGGGGCTTGCTAATTTATAGGGGTTGTTACCCTTTTCAGGAGGTGGCAACTAAAAAAACAAATACATTGGAGCTGAAAGAAGAGAATCAAATTTTGAGAAGAAAAGGTTCTATGCAACTTTTCATAAAAATTGATAGTCTAAGTTATATAGCGACTTGAAAATTGCGATTTTGGCATAAAAAAGGTATTTCAAAACTGTTTTCGTCAAATAACTCGAAAAGCATTAGATTGAGCGAGAACATGATACAGACGAAAGCTACTAAATTAAGGATCAATTTCGTTTTTTTTCTAATTTCTGTAGTTAAAGGTTTCGGGGATCTGGAAGTATAAAGGTGGCGTCCGAACGTCTAGAAGACGAAGTATTTAGTTTAAATGTTAAATATTTTAGAAACTATAATAGCACTTACACAGTGGCGGCTCGTGATATTTTGTGCAGAGGACAGGGGCTGCTCCAGACGGTGGGCATAGTGGGCGGCCGCCCAGAGTGCCAGAATTGTAAGGGCGGCATTTTCGGGGTAGCGATACGAATAATTTTAAGAACCGCAAATTGCAATGCAGGGAGGGGGGGCGGCAAAAGAGCTAGGGCCTCTGGCAGAGGAGGCTTGATATTTAAAAGACAATTAACTTGCAATATTATTACAATTTGTACATTTCCTCACCACCCCTGGATGTGCTGCTAGAGGAGGCTCAGCCTCCCCTGCCTCCTCTGACGAGCCGCCACCGCACTTATGTTTAAAATGCTGACAACCCAAATGAAAGTCCATTAATTTAGTAAAAACGTCGCCATTTTGTTAATGTAAGTAGTCAGTAATTAGTAGTTATTTTCATACCAAGGCTACGAAATTCCTTTCTGTGTGCCGAGAGAAAAATTATCGCCGTGGCCGCTTGCGGCCGAGGTAAGGTAATCTCGAGGTCGCTAAAAGAATTCGCGACCATGGTATAAACACTATTTTCTGTGCAACCGTAAAGTATAGTTAGATGGTGAAAATGACACCACCGTTTATGCATATTTAGCGGTGGCCTTAATGTCACAGCTTTTCTATGGAAACAGTATATTTTGTAAAAAAAGTTATAAAAGTGAAGTTTAGTTTGGCGGCCGTTATTAACGGTAGCACAAAAAAAAAAAAATTGCATTTTAAACTGTAAAGGAATTTTAGAAAAAACGTAACATTTTTGTTTCTTTGCAAATATCTCAATAAATATTAGTTTAAGAGAAAATATGGTGGGCATCAAAAATTAAGCTTATAGACTGAGAATAAATTTATTTTGTTTATATATTTGTGTAGGGATGATTGTTTCGGAGCTATTTAATTTTATAGATGGCATCCGACCGTTTTTAGGATGAAGTATTTAGTTTAAAATGTTGAATATCTTAGAAACTGTGATACTTTCATCAAAAATTCTAAGCAACCAAATTAAAGATAATTGAAGAGCTAAGTGGATAAAGGTGTTATGTGACATTTTTGAAAATTTTGAGATTTCTACACAGACAACTATTTTAACTTATAATCTATCATTTCAATAAGTTTTTGGGATAATAAACCTTTCCTAAATGCGTTTTAATGTTTGATAAAGGTGTTATGTACATATGGTTTTTATATAATTTAATGGATAAAGGTGTCATGATCACATACCACCTTTATCCATTACTGTGCGATATTAAATTGTTTTAATCCAAAACACTTTGCTTTTAAAGTTATGTTATATTGACAGTAATGTGACAAGTTGTGTTAAGTGTTTCTTACTATTATAGTGAAAATGGCCAGTCGTAGTAAACTGATATTACAAATGGCAATGAATAAACGATTTCATGAATCATGTAAGATGTTTATAAATTGGCTGATATTTGGAAATAGTGCTTATAGTGTTTTAATCCATATATTAATTTCATTCAATTTCGAAATGGTATGAGATGGTACAAGAGTCGGGATGGTACTTGAGTATCTAATTGCTATAAACACTATTATACCTTGTGGCAATTCAGCAGAAATCAGTCACATAGTGGCAATTTCTTCCCAGGCAAGTTTTAATAATGTTTTAAAAACAAAACATTATCAAATATAAAATGCAATAATAAAATACGAATTTGCCAAAGTATTCTAGCAAATTAGTCTGTAAATCAGAAATACTGGAAAGTGACGCTTTGCGGTGCGATTTTTGTAGAAACATTTTTATGCTGACAAGTAGAAGAGGACTGGACCGTAGAAATTTTCATGACAAGAGCAAAACTGATATCTGGTATGGCTTCTGCCCACCCAATATTTTGAAAGAGCATTAAATTGTTTAAGGCAAATCTGGCGAATTCCGAAATTCTTGCGGAAAAAATAATAAGTATGATAATTACGCCAATCAAGTCAAAGGTCATTTGGGTTTGTAAAGTTATCGTTTAAGAATTACAGGGTTCGCTATGCTTACATCTATTGGGTTAAAAAAAAAATTAAAAAAAAATAAAATAAATAATACTAAAGAATACGGAGAAAATTACAAACTAGCTTTCGAACAACAAAAGCGTGACGGAGCAAAAGTTACAGTAGATAGAACGATTTGTTTTCTTACTTTAGATCTTCAGCAAACCATGCCGCTGCCAAAATTAAGTACATCGAAAGCATTTTATCTTCGTCAAATGTGGTTTTACAACCTTGGCATACATACATTGAGGAATACTGAAAAAAAAAACGCTCTTTTTCACATGGACTGAAGATATGGCCAGCCGTGAAAGCCTAGAAATTGCTAGTTGCTTACATACCTTTTCACAAATTTACAATGAATATTTCCAAGAAAAGATCGATCATTCATATTTAGATTCAGACAGAGACTTTGGCAGAGTCGAGAAAATTTTAAGGAAACATCAAAACATCTACGTTCCGGACCAGTATCGAGAAATTTTAAGAACTCCCAAAGACGCCGTTGTCATAGATATGAAGAATCATTTCAAGGATATTGATGGAATTGCCTCAAAACTCAATTTGTACAACAGGAAGAAAAACTTGAACAATGAAAAGGTTTATTTTCACGACGGTATAAAATAGCACCTATGGGTGCTACTATTACATCACTAGATGAAATGACTCCATTTTACAAAGTCGATATTTTAAAGAAAAGGAATATGCATAAGATAAATTCCGACTGTATTGCTCTAACGGTGTTTAATGAAAACAAGGGCAGCCTAAGTGTAGGAAAACTGGCCAATCTTAAAGAACAATTACCATTCATAAATGAATGGTAAGACCGTATTATCACAACATACTTGGAAATGACCAAACTGTGGCTCAAAACCGTAGAACTGTCCGACTACCTAAAAATTGTACAATGTTTTAATAATAATAAAATATGTTTAATTTCTTAACACTTTTATTCACTAATTCCTTATTCATTTCAGAGAAACTTATGAACGGATAAAGGTGTTAATTTTTAAAAATTTTTTAAAATTTTCGAAAATAATGATAACTGACAACTTTAGTTATTTGTCTCTGAAAAGTACATCAAATATCAATATCATCGCAAAATGCAAGCTATATAGTCGTTATAACAAAAAAGTTCTCGCCTAAAAACTTTCGAGTTAAATTACTCAATAACGTGTTTTTGTGACATAACACCTTTATCCACTTAGCTCTTCAATTCATACATCTTTAAAATGATTTCTTTTCTGTTTTTGTACCATAAAGAATAAAAAAGTTATGGCTCACATTATTTTTAATAAAATGTCACCATTTTGTTATTGTAATTATCTAGTAATCTTTTTTTCAAAAATTTTGTTTTTCGTTAATATGTAGCATAACCTAGACGCTCAATTCTTTTGTCCATTTGTTTCAGAAAATAATTTCCATCCGCCATATTAGATCTGCCATTTTGAATTTTTTAATGTTTACTTCAGATTTGTAACCAACGATCCCATAAACATAACTATTCTACGTTTCAAAAATATATCAGTAATACTTTTTCAAATACTAAATATTTAAATTTAGGGGTGGTTTTAACTCATGGAGGGTAAAAGCAAGTATCCGGACCATATAGAAACTGAAGACGATACCTTTTACTACAATAATAATCCATAAAGAAAAATTATAATTACATATGAAATTATTCCGAAATTTTACATATTTTATATATCTGGGTAATGTACTATCTCCTGAGTTCTTTTCAATTCTTATCTAGCCCCCCCCTGTCTACGACTTAACAATGTAATGGTACGTGGATAAAAGTTACCACTACATACATACTACAAGTTTCCTTCTAATAGTATTAGAAACGACGTCAAACATTTAAAAAAAACCTGATGGTTCTTTAATCAATTTAAAGGAAAAGAAGGTAGTACATGATGAAGATGTTGCATCTCTGTTAGTTTTGGATTCGGCAGATATTCAGATATTTCAAAACATGAAATACATGCCTATAAACCAATTTTTAAGCATACTTTGTTAGCTAGGAGATGATGGTAAACGTCTTTTTTTCTGCTTATGGATGGGTAATGAAATAATGAGAAACAGACATTTTAATCATAATATTGTGTTTCCCCATGAAACAATCTTTTCTACCCACGTACGGTTTCATTGCAGCATATTCGAATCATCGCCAATATTTTGTTACAGTAAACGTGTTATGTGCTGCTACTTATGGAATCATAGGCCAATATTTTCAATATTACTTCCACGTCCAGAGGAAGTATAGTAACGACAAAAAAATTTTTTAAAATTTTTATTGTCCAAATAGGCTTAAAATGTCATGAAACGCCGAGATTTTAAGTTTGAGCGAAAAAAAATTTCTGTCTGTCTGTCTGTAACTTTTTTTTGTGCGCACGTTTACTCTGGAATCGTTTAAGATATTGACTTGAAATTTGGTACACATATGTACTTTAACGAGATCTAGAACTAGATTATATTTTCATCTTGTTCCGTCGAAGGGTTGGGGGGTAAATTGGGGTAAATTTGGGGTAAATAGGTCAATCAAGCAGGTAAGAGTCCATAAAATTGGTATTTAGTATATACAAGAGAAGCTAAGGTCTCAAAAAAATGTTTGGCATTAGCCACCCCCATTACCACCCCCCACCCCTCATTAAAGGGGATGAAAAAAAATTGTGATTTAGTGTATGTACAGTAACCAGAAACCTAAAAATATTCTTTTACTTCATCCACCCCCCCACTATCACCCCCCTATCACCACCCTCCACCCCACTACCGATGTGGGGTATCGTTTTATGGGTTTTTGGGGTAGAGGATTTCAAATATTATATTATTAAAGTTCCATAAACAATTATTTTCACCTACAGTTTTTTCGTTGTGAGTGACTTGGATAGAGAATCTGGATGTGGAAGTAGTGATTCCTTGGGCAGCGGTTTTTTTAATAGTAACATAATATTAATATCACACATACCTGGATATTATGTTGAGATACTATCTCTACGATGGTTTAATTGATTTATCTCTTAATTTGGCAATTTTAAATCAAGCAAACATTTTTACTCCTTTGGCATTTTCTTGTAAAATTAAAAAACCGCTGCCCAAGGAATCACTACTTCCACATCCAGATTCTCTATCCAAGTCACTCACAACGAAAAAACTTTGTATGTGAAAATAATTGTTTATGGAACTTTAATAATATAATATTTGAAATTCTCTACCCCAAAAACCCATAAAACGATACCCCACATCGGTAGTGGAGTGGGGGTGGTGATAGGGGGGTGGTAGTGGGGGGTGGATGAAGTAAAAAATATTTTGAGGTTTCTGGTTCCTATACATGTACTAAATCACATTTTTTTTCATCCCCTTTAATAAGGAGGTGGGGGTGGTAAGGGGGTGGCTAATGCCAAAAATTTTTTTGAGACCTCAGCTTCTCCTGTATATACTAAATACCAATTTCATGGACTCTTACCTGCTTGATTTACCCATTTATCCCAAATTTACCCCAATTTAGCCCCCAACCCTTCGACGGAACAAGATGAAAATATAATCTAGTTCTAGATCTCGTTAAAATACATATGTGTACCAAATTTCAAGTCAATATCTTAAACGGGTCCAGAGTAAACGTGCGCACAAAAAAAAGTTACAGACAGACAGACAGACAGACAGACAAACAGACCGACAGACAGACAGACAGACCGACAGACAGACAGACAGACAGACCGACAGGCAGACAGACCGACAGGCAGACAGACCGACAGACAGAAATTTTTTTTTTTTTCGCTCAAACTTAAAATCTCGACGTTTCATGACATTTTAAGCCTATTTGGACAATAAAAATTTTAAAAAATTTTTTTGTCGTTACTATACTTCCACTGGACGTGGAAGTAATTAAAAAAATATTTTGCTCTATTTCAGGATTTTAAGAACACAGTGTATTAATCTTGAAGTTTTAATTTATGTTTAAAATGAAGCAAACATTTTTATGCCTTTGGCAATTTCTTGCAAAATTCAAAAATATACATATTTCCCTGTTATAAACTCACTCCAATGATATACTGTATATGTAGCAATTAGAATTTCGAACCATAAACTTTGGAATACTTAGCATGACTCTAGTCAACTTGAATGCTAACTATCTATTAGAGAGCCAGACTGGGTTTGATGGGAATATTGGCGGCTAGATACTGACGAATAAATTTGCAATTATCATTTGCTCGTATGCATAAAATAACAAACAGGATTGCGTTTGCAAACAATAAAACATTAGATGTACCAATGCTCGGTTAGAAAGTTGTCCCAAAAACTTTAAAATCAATTTAAATAATGTAATTTATTGCAAACAGTAGCTTTCTCTATGCGCAGACCACCGTAACAAAGAAGAATAGATTTTATTCATAGGATTGGAGCAAGATGTTTCAATTTCTTTGCATTTTCCAGTCGGTCGGGGTTAGCAAAGCAATATATGTTTTCTTTGATTCTGGAGTTTCAGGTGGAGGAGGAGCTTGAATATTTTATGTTATTGTATTTTATTGCACAAATGAATGTTAGATAACAGATTTCTTGTCAAATTCATATAATGCAGTCAAATAAGGCGAAAGTCGGCAAGCTGAAAATTTACATAGACATATTTGTTTTGACGTTCTAAAGTTGAGGTGAAAAGTCTCATAAGATCTCGTGTCCGCTACTCAAGATCAGGGCTGGATATAGAGCCGGTTCGACAAATCGGTCACCATTCGGCACTTTTGGCATTTGGCAATTATGTATATAAAATCATAAAAAAACTAAAAACAATAAAAACTCAATGCCATAAATAATAATTATTACTTTTCGAGCAACTCCTTGCATCCCAAAAATTAAATGACCATCTAGTCGCATCAATATAGAAAAGTTAAAAATTAAGATGTTTTCTGGCAAAGGACCAATCGGAATAATTTTTATTGCAAATTGTTTATTGAGATCTAAGGACCACTGGTAAAATGAAAAAACAGATCGCTGGGACTTTTCTATTAATAAGCTAGCAATTTCAAGCACTAAACAAATTAAGTAAATTTGTTAATTTGCTGTCTCGGAAAGTAGTTGAGAAAACCGACTGAAAATGTATGCTCGGGGGGCTTTCGAGATTACTGATTACGATTTTGAAGTGAAAATTGGAAAATACAAGATTGGCGGCTATAAAATATAAAAACCGCTGCCCAAGGAATCACTACTTCCACATCCAGATTTTCTATCCAAGTCTCTCACAACGAAAAAATTGTGTATGTGGAAATAATTGTTTATGGAACTTTAATAATATAATATTTGAAATCCTCTACCCCAAAAACCCATAAAACGATATCCCACATCGGTAGTGAGGTGGGGGTGGTGATAGAAGGTAGCGGGGGGGTGGATTAAGTAAAAAATATTTTGAGGTTTTTGGTTCTTGTACACAGTACACACACTAAATCATAATCTTTTCTCATCCCCTTTAATAATGGGGTGGGGGTGGTAATGCCAAAAACTTGAGTTTTAACCCAAGTTTTTATATGAAGACTGCACGATTTGCTCAATATGCTTGTTAAATGTCAGTTTGTTATCGAAAGTGATACCGAAGTCTTTGATAAATTTGGGACGAGTTAGCACAATATCATCTAAATTATATTCATAGAGGATGGGATCTTTTTTTCTATTATGTGACATCACATTACATTTCTCTACATTGACAGGGAGATTATTTGCATCACACCACTTTTTTATTTCTAATAATCGTCAGCATACAGTAAGATGTCAACATCCAAATCATGCACTATATCATTGATAAATAAAACGAACGGGAGGGGCCCCGGAATGGAACCTTGCGGAACCCCAGAAATGGCCCAAATTTGGACGGATTTGACGCCACGACATTCTACATATTGTGTTCTATCGCTTAAGTAACTGTGGAAAAATGTAAGTAACAAAGGAGAGAGACCTGCAATACGAAGTTTACTAAGTAAAATCCCGTGGTCAAGTCTGTCGAAGGCTTTGGAAAAGTCGGTGTAGATTACATCAACTTGTACGTTAATATCTAAGTTTTCCGAGGTAAATTGAGTTATATGGAACATATTTGTTGAAGTAAATTTACCGCATATAAAACCATGTTGATACATCGTAATCTGCCCCTCAATATGAGTATACAATGTCTCATGTAAAGCGAATTCAAAAACGTTAGCGAAGTTGCAAATTATGGTGATTGGCCGATAGTTGTCGATGTTACATTTTTCACTTTGTGAATTAGTTTGTGAAACTATTACTGTTTGTGAATCGTGGTAATACGCGAATTTTTCCATGTTTCTGGGAATTTGCCAGTCTTTAATGATCAATTAAATAGCTTGGTGAGAGGCTTTGCAAAGACATGAGCACAGTCTCTGATAATAAAAGCTGATATTTCATCGGGTCCTTTCGTAAGATTGGGTTTCAGTTTAGAGTTTCAGTTTAGGCGTTTCAGTTTGGGTTTCAGTCACAGTGTATGTATTTATCTAGAAACTCAGACTTTCAATAATATTTTATCCGACCACAATTTACAAATTATTTTATACGAAACAAATAAGTCACAAAATGTTTCAAATGATATCTACAGTGTCAGAAAATTTTTCATTTGGGTCGGCAATGAGAGCAAGCGAGAGCGAAGCAACTAGGCTATTCTTTTTTATCGTATAACACATCCTTCTGATGCCACCTGCTTTCCCCACCACATGTGCGTGGGCAACTCTGCTTGCGGAATTTCAATTTGTTTCCGTCTTCCACTTGCAATGTAAAGAATTATTTGACTCGTTTTGAAAGTAAAACGGGTTAAATAATTTCAGTTATTAAAGCACGTAATAATATTACCTATACTGAACAGAGCCAACTACATCCTTCCTTTGAATAAATGGTACTGAAATTTTTAATAGCAATAATGATGTATGTACGTGTTTTCTTGATAGCGCGTCATTATTTGCTCCCTCTACTAGAGCACTGGTACACGCCTTTATTGTAGGCGGGTCTGTCAGGCCGTTGAAACTATGCGTGCCACCCAAATCCAACATTTTCCGAATGTGTATAAGAGATATTTTTCAGATGAAAATGTTAACCATTTTAAATACTTATTATCTAAAGAGACATGGGCTGAAGTCTACACTGAAAGAAATCAGCACTTCAAATTTGATGTATTTTTTTCAATATTTACATATTTCTTTAATATAGCGTTTCCTTTAAAATTAGTTAAAGTAGGAAAATGTAATAAAAGAAATCCCTGGATCACCGCAGATATTATACAGGAAGCTATTCTCATTAGAGATATCAACAAGGCTCTAAAATCAACAAATGATCCAGAACTGCGTCTGAGGTACAAAATTTAAAAAGGCTAAAACGACATATTTTGACCAATTTATAAAAAATGCAACTAATAAATCTCAAGCAACATGGCAGGTCATCAATAAAATTGTAAATAACAAAAATAAAAAAAGCAAATTACCACATGAAATTATATATAATGATCAAGTCTACAAGAAACCAATGGACATTGCAAATGGATTTAATAACTTTTTCATTGACTCTGTTTACGAACTAACTTCAAATACTCCGGTAAATACAAATAATTTTGAAAGTAAATTGTCCTATAATGAAAATACCTTTTATCTCTCGGCCATATCTATTGAAGAAGTTTTCAAAATAATGTTAACAGTCCGTACAAAAAAATTATCGGGACCAGATGAGATTCCATTCCTTGATAAACATATCATTTGAAAGTGGATGTTTCCCAGAACAGTTGAAAGCAGCATTAGTAGTTCCAGTATATAAGAAAAACAACCCCAACGATATTACAAACTACAGACCTGTCGCCCTCCTTTTAGTATTTTCTAAGATATTTGAAAAAGCATTTCAAATAAAACTACTACATTTTTTAGAGGAAAATAATATATTGACTGCAAGACAATACGGATTTTGCAAAAACAGCTCTACGCAAAATGCAGTACTTTCCTTTTATGGTAAAATCTTGGAAAATTTTAATAATAACTTGAAACAAGCTGGTATATTTTTTGACTTCTCTGGGGCGTTTGACTATAAATCACGCCCTATTATTAAAAAAACTCGAATCATGTGGTATTCGCAACGTAGCATTATCATGGGTTAAGTAATATCTAACAGGAAGGTCACAAAATGTAAAAATAATGGAAGAGGGCAAAAAATATATCTCGAACAGCTTAAATATTAACACCGAAGTTCCGCAGGGGAGTGTACTAGGCCCATTATTATTTTTGATTTTTATCAATGATATAATAAAAAATCTTGACAACACTTTTTTAACACTCTTTGCTGATGATACGTCTTCTATTATTTCTGCCAATAACATTGAAAATCTTAGCAAAAATGCTACAAATTGCGTTAAACAAATGGCAGAGTGGTGTCAAAAAAATGGCCTAGTCCTCAACACTCAAAAAACAAATCTTTTATTATTTTCCCCTATTGGAGTGAGCAATAATATCAGTTTACTGGTTAAAACAGAATCTCAGTTATTACATCAGGATGAACATGTAAAATTTTTAGGTATAGAAATGGACCAAAATGGTTCCTGGGATTTTCATGTTAAAAGTCTAACCAGCAAACTTGCTACAAAAAATTATGCCATCCTGCAGCTAAGGGGTGTAGTAAATATCGAGACAATTAAATCTTTTTACTATGGGCAAATAAATTCGATGCTCTCTTATGGTATTCTATGCTGGGGTAACTGCTCTGGGATAGAGAAAGTGTTTTTATTACAAAAGAGAATAATAAGGAGTATGTTTCAACTTAACTATATATCTTCCTGCAGGCCCTATTTCAAACAACATGGAATCCTTACGGTTTACTCATTATATATTTTAGAATGTGTGTTATGTCAGGAAAAATATTGATCGAATACTTAAATGTAGTGACATAAACAAATACACTACGCGTGCCGCTAATGACTTATATGTTCCACCGAGTAGGTTGGCTCAGGTGGGCAGGGGACCATATACAACTTCTATTAAGCTTTACAATCACCTACCTCAGAGTCTGAAGGATTTAAGCAGCTTCAAACAGTTTAGAAACCATGTTAAAAAGCTATTAAAAAATCAGTGTTTTTATTCCCTATCCGAATTCTTTTAATTTCGAAATAACCATTAATTGAGGACCTGAAAAATCCAATTTTATTGACTGTTTCTTTTTGTTGTCAAATATTTTAAATGTCTTGGGACAATTTTGTGATAATAGGCTAGGTTGTTTTATACTTTTTATCAAGTTATTAATTTTTGTATTGACTACATATATTTTTTAAACTGTGTATTTATATATATTCTCGTATTATTTTAATGTGTCAGGTGTTACGTTGTACTGGGTGTACTATTTGACAATGCCAAAACTGTTATTGCAGTCTAATTGGAAATAAAATATATTATTATTATTTGAGGTGTATACATTTTCTATATTATCATATGTATTATCAAAAAATAAAAAATTATAATAGTCATTTACTAGTGAAATATTTTGTCGAACTCCTCTATATGTTTCCTTAAATATATAAGGAATAAGACACCAGACTGCAACCAACAGCTATTCTCCGGACTAATGCCCCGCCGAGCGCTGAATTACGAGTTACAAGCCTGGCCGCGTTAAGTACAATAACTATGTATTGCCACAAAACGCTAAGTATCGATTGTAATAGACACCAGCCGAAAGACTTATTCCCATTCAAAGGAGCTCTCATGTCAGCCACCCCATACCACTTGCAGACTGCAGTTTCGAGCTATTGGCTTTCGTCAGTGCAAGGTAGGTCTGAGACGGCTGTAACGAGGCATTTGTTCACTCTTGGTACATGACGAGATTTATAAAACCACGACATGCAACAAAAATGACAGGCTCCATCTAGCGGCTGATATCAATTACAATCGAAACAGCAGTAGCCCTGACATGGGCACAGTTAGTAGATATCCTTCTAGAGGGCAGAATATTTACTAGTGAAATATTTTGTCGAACTCCTCTATATGTTTCCTTAAATATATAAGGAATAAGACACCAGACTGCAACCAACAGCTATTCTCCGGACTAATGCCCCGCCGAGCGCTGAATTACGAGTTACAAGCCTGGCCGCGTTAAGTACAATAACTATGTATTGCCACAAAACGCTAAGTTTCGATTGTTGCATGTCGTGGTTTTATAAATCTCGTCATGTACCAAGAGTGAACAAATGCCTCGTTACAGCCGTCTCAGACCTACCTTGCTGACGAGAGCCAATAGCTCGAAACTGCAGTCTGCAAGTGGTATGGGGTGGCTGGCGTGAGAGCTCCTTTGAATGGGAATAAGTCTTTCGGCTGGTGTCTATTACAATCGGAACTTAGCGTTTTGTGGCAATACATAGTTATTGTACTTAACGCGGCCAGGCTTGTAACTCGTAATTCAGCGCTCGTCGGGGCATTAGTCCGGATAATAGCTGTTGGTTGCAGTCTGGTGTCTTATTCCTTATATATTTAAGGAAACAAATAGAGGAGTTCAACAAAATATTTCACTAGTAAATATTCTGCCCTCTAGAAGCATATCTACTATAATAGTCATTTTTTATCGGAAAAATTGTATTAATGAAAGCCGTTCAGAAATGACCAAAAACCGAAAGTCCAGAGATTTTTCGAAAATCTGTTTTTCTAGAGAAAATAATTAATATTTTTATTTGTAATTTTCTATAGTATAGTAGTTTATGTCCACAAAATCCATAATTTCACCAAGTTTGATGAAAAAAGGTTTATTATTTTCTTAGTAATTTCAGTTTAAGTAATATTAGAAATTTTCGGTTTTTATTTTCTTTAAAGATCGTTGAAATCGTATCTTTGATATTCAGTTTTATCCGACTATTAGTCACAACGAAATTGTTGACATCTCAAAGAAACACCCTGTACACGATTGCGATTTGCAATCAGAACATTCTGCTGATATGTACTTTCACCTGGATTAATTTCATTTTTATTGTTAACAATGCTACTGGCGAAAAGTCAAGAGCAAAGTAGTGTTGTGGAGGAAGCCATGAAGTAGAGGTTCGTGTAAAGTGTTGGATATTCATGGAGTTTCTTATCCGTCGACGCGAGATCGAGTGAAACAAGTTTAAACGGTTTGTGTTCCGCATATTAACGATGTCACCAACATCTCAGTTTAACGAGGATGTGCTAAATAATAACAAAAACGATAGAAATGAAAAGAAAGTACCGTTTCCTTATAAAATAACCAAAGTGGATGACGACACTAATAAGGAACTATTGACATGTTTTACTGGTAAATATTTTTAGTACAGGAAAACTTTATATTAACTCGAAAAAAAATTGTGCAGACCTTAAACTTTGATTATAGGTTCAAAATAGGCCAAAGATCATGAAACAAAAAAGTTTAGGAGTTTTACGTATCCGCGGGAACCTATAGGGGGGTGAAATTAAAAAATCGATTTTCTCTATTTTCTGGGGAAATATGGCATTTACAAAAAAATAGTTCAAATAAAAGTTGTTTCTGACAAAATTATCTTCAAATTGGTATTTTATTAAATTTAATTTCATAGCAATAATTAATCGAAATACTAGAGGTTTTAACTTATACGGAATAATGTCATATGAATTAGATGTCGTTCATTTTTGCCAGCTTAATAGTAAATGCATAAAAAAAGAAGTTTTCAGGGGGTGGCGCCTAAAAAAAAACAAAAACATTGAAGCTGAGAGAGAAACTGTCACGTCAATATCGGTAATGGAACTTTCCAGAAAAATCTCGAAACAGCACGAAAAAGTCTTATTCAGAGTCTTTTGTCACTATCCAGTTCAGAGAATTTAATAATCTCCACTAATGTCCAAATAAAATGTTCTACAATGTCTCAAAAATGCACTTAAACACTATTTTCCTGCCCGAAAATAACCCTCGAACAATGTCCAGTAAATTAGTCCTCTGTGTTAGCACTAACCCTCGAGAATACTTCTCGAACACTCCAGCACAACTTCAGAGCTCCTCTTGTCATAAAATTGACACCAATTTGTAACGTGTTTCCACCCCTAGGAAACCACCCTTGCAAATTCCGTGGGTTCCAAAAATTATAACAAGAGATAACCACTAACACACTTTATTTAATAACTTACTGGATACTTCACAATACTGTTAATAACTTAAATGTACTTTACTGACTAAAAATAACAATGTTTATCACTTTGTCTTAATCCTCACTTGTCAAATCCAAACTTCTCTACTTTCCAGCGTTGCCAGGTCGTTAAAACCTAAAAATCGTACAATGTTGTCAAAATTATCGTATTTTATCGTACATATATCCTACTTACTTATTTTTTATTGGAAAAAGAAATTACAAGATCATAAAATTGAAATGTTGTAGGATGGTCATGAAAAACTATAAATACACTGATTTTTTAAACTTTTTTTATTACTTTCATAAGAATCCACATTTTTCTACAGACACCGTTTTCTACTGTTTTCCCTTTCAAAACCGACAAGTAACATTTCGTTTTCACCAACTTAAATACCAACATAAAAAAGCGCTAAATTTAAAAATATATTCTACAATGTTTTATTTTTTTCTGTTACAAAACAATAAAGTAAAAGGGACCTTCTTTAAGGTAGACTATAGCAATACGCCACAGTGACGGGAAACCGAGACAGAGACAGGCGACAGCGACACCACCGGTACAATGGAATTCAATGCAACCTCATTCGAAGCGTGCAACAGCGACACACGGCTCCGTGTAGCACGCTTCGAATGAAAGTATTAATCTAATAATTGCAGTAAGAGCCGTCAACGCTGTTTAACTGTGCAGGTCTCCTGTCTCTGTTGCCTAATACATAGTTTACAAGTGCGAGGGAGACAGAGAACCTTCCCGCCATTGTTCGAGCCCACTGGATGGATGGATCAACAGTGGTTTCGCGTAGTTGCCACATTGTAATATTATTCTTGATGATAGTTGCTTTATGCTTTAAAAAGTCGCTTTCATTTAGAATTTAACAAAACAATTTTTTTTGCTGTTATACTAAAATTATCGTATTTTTTACGATTATCGTACATGTACTATCGTACATTGTGCAGAAGCTAAAATTATCCTACAAAACGATAATTATCGTACACCTGGCAACGCTGCTACTTTCTATACTTTCTTAACTACCCGCCGAGAATGCGGTCTTTTATACCTAAAAATGACAGATCTCGATTTTTCTGTGATGACGCCACCATTCTCTAGATAATTTCAGATGTCATCACTCTAGAACTACTACTGGTAGGTCCTTTCTCGAGTAGGTGCAAATACATCTGAATTAATTGAAGGGGTTGCAACACATCACAATATAGTACGAAAACGATTATGATTCGTTTTGGGGTGTTTAAAGGTGGATTTTTTTATCGTATTGCCTAGATCAGGTTCTGTCTTAATTGAATCAACAACAGTCACCGCTGTTTGAGATGTAATAATTACTTCTACAATGTAAATAGTAATGAAGAACTATTTTAGGTGAAAGAACAGGTTTCGTTCAAGTTGGTCCTAAGAAATGGTTTTTTCCTAGCGGATACGAATACGAAGCAGAAAACTACTACAATTTTGAGGTCAGACCAGACGATATTTTCATTGTGACGTTTCCCAGATCAGGTAACTAAAAGAAATACATATTCAACATTACTTATTTATAATGAAATTAATTACTTCACTCTCCCCCATCGTTTAGTGCATTTTGATGTTGTGAAAGAGGCCATCGTCAGTCATTATTAATTACACAGGTCTGCAAAAATTTTGTCCTTAGGTTTTAATTTTTTATCTAGCTTTTCTGGAGTATTTTGACGCGCTGGAGTCAATTTTGGGCATAAAAAAATCTTCTATCGTGTCAGTTTCCCTCTACCACCGCTTTTATCCCCTAGAAATGGCAGATATGAGATTTTAGAGAGAGAGAAAATTTTTTTGTGAACAAAATTGGCTTCGGCGTGTCAAAATACTTCATAAAAGTTATTTCAGAACCAGTTACGAATTGGCTAGGACAAGACCTTTTACTAATATAATTGGTAAAGTATATAATTATTCGGGGTTCAGTAGAAGTAGGCTTTAAAACAAAAATTCCACCCCATAAGTTGTTAACTAGTAATAATAAAAATGTATAACACCACAATATACAGTGTTCATTATAAAGTTGGCTACAAATAGCGACACGACCAAGACCGTTTTATTAAATTTATTTTCAGCAAAGTGTTTATTTTATAAATATTTGATTAGTTTTGTCACAACTTAGTTGAATAAAGCTATTTCCAAGTAAATACAAGAATTTATGATTTTTCATAGTAATGGTAAGGGTAAAAATTTATATTTTAATTTTCTCTCAGATCTGGTTCAGCCATTTACATTCCCGCCAAACCGGTGATAACATGACATGTGTCAAAATGTATTTTTTGATTGTCGGATATGCCGAAATGAACTCCCAATTCGTGAAAATCACGGAGTGAGCGATATCTACATTCTGACAGTATAATTTGTATAATAGTGAACAACAAATCCATTTTCTATTGACATTTGATGGAAGGTTAACTTTGTTGCTGAAACTGTCAAAACAAATCTCAGAAAATTCACTTGATAAAATTATCTTAGGCATTTTTTCATACTTGTCCGTTTTTTTTAATACTTTAGGAAGCTATAAACACTACCAAACACAATTTCCACTGTATTAAACTGTTTTTCTAATGTCACAAATGCCAATTATATGTCAAAACTTTGTTGTTCACTATTATAAGAGCGCCATCTGTTGATGGGTGATTTTCGCGAATAGAGTTTTTTAGAAATCTCAATAATGCAAATTTTTGCCATTTGTAGCCAACTTAATGGCGGACACTGTATAATGCAGGATTGTCAGTGATTGTACTTTTCGCTTTTGTTAGTTTGATTTATTAAAATAATAAATATATTTTACAAGAATCATTAATAATAATAAAAATGTGTATCAAAATTAATAATGCAGGATTATTAGACATTGCATTTTTCACTTCTGTCAGAGAAATATCTTATATCTTATAATGATGATAAAGTATCGAATAGAAGATGGCCATAAAGTGTGTTATTAAAAGAATATACATTGACCCTATTGTATGTTTGTTTTTTCTTTAATAATATATTTAAACTAAATAAATAAAAATTAACATCTAAGTTATTAGAAAATTACATTTAATAAAAAACCTTGATGATATTCATTCAACAAATTAAATATAAAATAATTAACTGTGAGGCATATTTAAATTAAAAAAAACTGACTACTGGAATATGTAATTTAATGTAACTACTTAGATAAGAGCTATCCGATTGTTTAAAATTATATACAAAAACACAACCGGGAAATACCTACGGCGGGATTCCAAATTATTTATGTGATACCTTTTTAATAAGTCACAATGAGACGTACCTTTTGTTGGATAAGCGTTCTCGTTCTTATACCCAAAGATATATACTGAAAATTTATGGACAGTGCTAAATTTATGTGCCGTATATCCATTATTCCAGACAACGGGTGCTGCTGAAAATGCACTGAACAATACAATGTGTTATTATCCACCAATTCTGTGAGAAGTGACCACGACACCATGTATGTCATTGTCAAAGATGATCCCAAGATCTTTAAAATTGACTGCACCTAGACAGATGGACATTGCAAAAGCCATATATTTATATTTATTAATGTATTTTTGTCACACCACACTGTATGTTACTTTGTTTCAAATATTTTTGTATGTCAATGCAATCATCTAAATTATTGATGGCTGGGTACAGCTTGCAGTCATCTGCATACAATAAAGTGGCATTTTGAAGTTCAACGCTGGTATCATTTTAAACATTATAAACGGCAGAGGTCCAAGTACAGACCTCTGAGGTACACCAGAGGTTTTGTTATTTCGGTGTACTTAAATCCAAGTCAGTTTTTTGTCACGTAGGTAAGAATAAAAACCGTTGATACATGTTTTGGTAAGCCCCAAATTGGGAAAACTTCGTAACAAGATGTGATGGTTAAGTGTCGAAAGCGTTGGAAAAAAGTATAAATAGCATTAACTTAACACCCCGTCGAGTGTCTCTGCTATAAATTCAGTTATGTAAGTCAAATTGGTAACCGTGGACCTATCAGTAACAAACCCATGGTGGGAAAAACAAGTTTGGGATTTAACGTTGAAATATAAAATATTATAAAGGGTACAGACGCTTTCCGGATATACAGAAGACACAAGTGGATGAAGGGTTTATGTAACAACAAAGAGATTTTGAGATACCTAATTGATCTCAAAGTCTTTAACAACCTACCAAATTCAACAGTACATCAATCCTTTATCAATTTATAAATCAGATATTTTAGTATTAGAATCAAATGTAAATGTATCTGGGGGAGTTTCGTGTACTTACTTAAAACCTTCATCCACTTGTGTCTCCCATTAATACAAAGACATGCCTGTTGGAATATCGTTTTGAATATATCCGACTGAACAGCCCATGATATTTTAGTTCTTCGATAATAATATACCAATTTTCTTATTAAGTTTTGCCATTTTCAACATAAAACATACTTTTTTTCATATTGAAATTGTAATAAATCTTATATAAACAAAACCCGATGTGTACAGAACATTTTAAAAATGTACAAATCCTATTTATCACTGAAAATTTGCGAAACTTATATTGGCTTCCTAAATGTTTCCTAATACTACAGGAGCCCATCTTAACTGTACGTACACCCTCCCCCCCTGTCGATCCTTGGGACAATGTTTTTCATAAAGATTAAAGCCTAAGGAACAATTTTAGACACGTCCCCAAAGAAAACTGGCTGTACTTTCAAAATAGCGTCCGTTTATAAAAACAAATTTGCAAATATTGTTTTTGTCATTTAACACAAAAACTAAAAAAGATGGAGAAAAACTTTCTCTACAAAAAACAAAGTGCATACAATTTTCTGCAATTTTATTCCTATACAATATTTGGATAGGAGTTACCATTTTCCAGATAAATGATTCAACTCTTAAAATAAAATATAAAATTCAATATAAAACGTAAGTAACACCTCATTCGCTTTCAAATCATTATCGCTGTCTCCCGATACATCTAATATTTCTTCCAAATCGTCTTCCTCTATTGCTTTATTTATGATATCGTTATCATTCTCACTTTCGTCTGTTATGATTTGATTTGGAATCATCTGAAGAATTTCAGTAAGCGATTGTAGTATTTTATCTGCTGAACTCCAAAAAGGTTCTCCATTTTCTTGCCATCCATAATCATTCCAAGGCTTTGGAATATTGTGAATACCTTCGTCGGCTAATCGCCAAATACGCGTTTGGTAAACACTCCTTTTAATATGCTCGATAAGACAAGCTCTCGATGGTGGAATCGAAGAAAAATCAACTTTAGTGTCAATTGATAAAAGACAAATACTGAAAATACATCGATTTTCGGATTTTGTCCTTTACAGGTTGTAATCGATTACAAAACCGATATAATTGGATGAAACACTTAAAATAATCGATAAAGTAGTCAATGTTCAGCCCTGGAAAGGTATCTATTGTCGCTTATGGAGAAATAACATGGGACCGACAAGAGGTCCCTTTTCATAAACGCACTAGTAACTTAAACAAAAAAAATCATAGACACATGATTTTTGCACCAAATAGTTCAGAATTAGAGCTTAATTCATTTAATATCAATAACTAAAAACCGGAAATTGCCGACAAGAGGTCCCTTTTTGCTTTCCACCTCACAAATATTCGCTTACGAAAAGTGCTTCCCGGTCATACCAATTGTATGGATAAAATCAATTTAACTTTACTAATAGAAATAATGTTTTAGGTACAACATGGA
Organism: Rutpela maculata; assembly: GCA_936432065.2. Lineage (NCBI taxonomy): Eukaryota > Metazoa > Arthropoda > Insecta > Coleoptera > Cerambycidae > Rutpela > Rutpela maculata. The sequence continues at coordinate 143,129,045 of OW386290.2, forward strand.
TGCAAGAAATGGTATGGCTCTTGGCAAACGACCTAAATTATCAGAAAGCCGCGGAGATACCGCTAGTGGATAGATTCCCCTTCTTAGAGTAAATATATTTAATAATAATAATAAGAATAATAAACACGTTTATGGTTCAACAGATACAAAAACATTTGGACATATGGGACAAAACTTAAAAGAAACTAATATGATAGTTTATATAACTGAACTATGACATGATGTCACATTTAACAAATAGTGCATTTCAATGAAAATTTTTAGCACAATTAGCAATCCTATTAAATTCATCCATTTCTAATCACGTGTGCTAAAACAACCAATCAGAACAGAATTACACTGAAAAGATCCCTAAGGGATCTTTTCACTTATGTCATCCAGTTTGACAGTAATGACAGTTCAATAATTTAAAGTTTATTTTTTGACAATGTCGTTTTAGAACTGCAGATAATGATTTAATAAATATAATAATGGAGGAAAACACCAAATAATACATAATACATATAGGGTGGCCCATCTTTATAAGGGGTGAATTTTTTTTGCGTATTTTTTAAGTCTCACCCCACGAAAATATACTATTATACTAGGAATAATTTATGTCAAAGTTTCAGATAATTCGGTGAACGGTAACCCGTGCCGCATTCAGGTAGAAATTTGTAGATAAGATTTTATTACGGTAACCCGTGCCGCATTCAGGTAGAAATTTGTAGATAAGATTTTATTACGGTAATACACTTAAATTTTACTTAAAATACAAATATCTACCTCTTTTCTCATAATGTTTTATTGGTGTAATTATTTCCTAGAAATTATTTGTTTTGGAAATTTGGAAATATAATGCACCTACGGTAGGTTTTTATGTCAGTTTGCAATTGTGTTTTACAGTGGTGACATTATAAGTTCTAGCATACGTTCCTTTTTGAAAAAACATTTAACGATGACTGATGTTAGATCCTTACGAAAGGATACTTTCATTTACTTAGTTGGACACTATTCGTCACAAATCATTGGCAATAAATTGCCGTCTAATAGACAAGTATTACAAGTGCTCTTTTATAACATTCGTGAAGTGAAGCTAAGTGTACATGAAAGTGCTAAATTAACAATAAAAGAGGTGTCAGTTTTTTGGGATAAAGCTCGCATTCCGACACGTCAGGATTTTCATTGTGTTAAACAACTAGATAAACTTTATGCAGAGTGGAGGAACTTACAAAAATCGGCTAAAAGGGCCAGTGCGGGAGTAAAGAAAAAAATTTCGTTGAAAAATTGGACGATCTCTTTGACATTTCTCATGCAAATGCATTGGAGTTGATGAAAATAGATGAAGATAAGCAGTTTTTAATTAACCAAAGAAAAAAGGGACGTCCTGGATTTATGCATGGTATTGATTACCAACTTGCTTTTCAAGAAAAATCAGCTGAGGAGAAATTGCAGAAATTATCCGAACGAATGCAACGAAGTCAACAAGAAAAAGCTAGATTAGAGGAAACAGTCACCTGTCCATCATCAAGTAGTAATTCAGCCGACTCCAACGAAAATGAAGATGAAATAATCGAAGCCCAAGAAGAGTCGTTACAAGACCAGCCTGGCCCGTCACAGCCAAAAAAGAGGAGATTGTATGGAACATGTAACATCATCACACCAAAAATAGCCGCTGCATTTGATGCTTGCAAAATAAGCGACAGGTATGGAGTTCATATTTTGACGGCAGTAGCAGAAGCACTAGGACATGACACCACATCTTTGTCCATCAGCAGAACCACACTTCAGCGCTCTAGACAACGCAACCGCGAAGAAAGAGCTGAAATATTAAAAACTGCCTTCGGTAATTCTGAATTGCCGGCCCCAGTTATCCATTGGGATGGAAAACTTTTACCTTCTCTCACTGGAATGGGAAACATCGATAGACTTGCTATCTTAGTTACTAGTGGAGATATTGAACAACTACTTGGAGTACCAGCTTTGCCCAATTCAACTGGAAGAGAACAGACTGAAGCAGTTTATGATGTGCTTTGTGAATGGAATTTGGACGAAAAGGTAATAGCTTTGTGTTGTGATACAACAGCATCAAATATGGGTTATATAAATGGGGCAACCACACTATTGCAACAAAAATTAGAAAGAGATATTCTATATTTTCCTTGTAGACATCATATTTTTGAAGTGGTCTTGAGAAGTGTGTTTGACACAAAAATGCCTTCCTCATCTGGTCCAAATGTGCCACTATTTAAACGTTTTAGGGAATTTTGGCCTAAAATAGATCAAAATAAACTAAAAACTGGATTTCAGATATCAAAAATTAAACACATTTTACAACCAGTTAAAGCCGAAATTGTAAAGTTTCTAAATGCAGCTTTAACTTTGCAACAGCCTCGTGATGATTATAAAGAATTTTTAATGGTTTCTAAACTTTTTGTTGAAGAAGAGTCCACTCACACGACATTCTATCAACCAGGGGCATTTCATCATGTACGTTGGATGGCCAAAGCAATTTACTGTCTAATAATATTTTTTTTCCAAGATCGGTTCCAACTAACTAAAAAAGAAAAATAGGTATTGAAGATATATGTCTCTTTATTGTAAAGGTTTATGTAAAGGCCTGGTTTACAGCGTCATTTGCTAGTAAAGCACCGCTTCATGACTTAGACTTTTGTAAAGAACTCATTAATTATCAAAATATTGACAAAGAAATATCTCAAGCCGCAAGTAGGAAAATAGTGAACCATTTGTGGTACCTTAATTCAGTAAATGTTGGCTTATCTTTCTTTGATGACGATATTTCAGTTACCACTAAAAGAGAAATGGTTAAAGCTTTGAATAGGAAAGCACCAAATCAAGAGGATATTAAACGACTTATGATTAGTAACATTACTGACGTTGAAAACAAAGAAATTCAGGACTTCATATGCGAGAACACTAAACAGTTTTTTCAAAAATTAGGTTTGTCTATGGAATTTTTGGAAAATGATCCAACAACATGGAGGGAAAATGAAAGTTATACCCGATGTTTCAATATTGTAAACAAAATTAAAGTTGTAAATGATGCCGCTGAGAGAGCAATCAAACTTATTACTGACTATAATGACATTTTAACAAAAAATGAAGACCAAAAACAGTTTTTACTACAAGTTGTAAATGATTATAAATCACAGTTTCCAAATGTAAAAAAAGAAACCCTGTCGCATGCTTTGGCCTAGTGCAAAAAATATTGTTTTTATTACTATACATCTTGTAGATTTAGGATAATATTTGGTACTATGTATGAAAAAAACGTTTCATAATAAAATACACAAAGATAAAACGAGAGTTTTATTTCAAAAACTTCTAGTCTAGTTTTCTTAGACTACGAATTTACAGTAGTATGACACATGTCATAGTCACAACAGATAATGTCTTTGATATTTGTATGACTTGATTAGTCATTCTAAAGATAAATGTTGCTGATTAAAAAAAAAAAAAACAATGCATCAACCAAAGAATGTAAATAATTCCATTTACTTTTATTATTGCATAATAATGCATTCTGCGGCACCCCTTGCCTTCAATTTGCCTCAATAATATTTTGAGGGGACTGTTTTTTCTTCAAATGGAACCATTTGCAGGGGTGAGAAATAAAAAATTTCGATTTCGAAAAAGATGGGCCACCCTAAATTTACATAATCTACATTTAATTTTACAAATTGCTCTTTTAATAATTATGTTTTTAATAAATAGTTTTGAACAAATAAATAAAATAGATTGCAAAAATTTTCTATGCGAATACCCCTCGAACGTTGATAAATAGCTCATAATTTTATCACAACTTCCTCAAGCACGTTGCTTTTAGGTAATATCCTTCCGCCTACGGCGTCGGGATATTACCAAGCAAGTGCTTTCGGAAACTGTGATAAAATTATTTCGTATTATCAACGTCCTTGGGATATTATAGCTGAAAATTTTTAGCTCAAATAGCAATCTTATTAAATTCGTCCATTTCTAATCACGTGTGCTAAGACAACCAATCAGAACAGAATTATACTGAAAAGATCCCTGAGGGATCTTTTCACTCATGTCACCCAGTTTGACAGTAATGACAGTTCAATAATTTAAAATTTATTTTTTGACAATATCGATCTGGAACTGAAAATAATGATTTAATGAATATAATAATGGAGGAAAACACACCAAATAATACATAATACTTAATCTACATTTAATTTTACAAATTGCTCTTTTAATAATTATGTTTTTAATAAATAATTTTGAACAAATAAATAAAATAGATTGCAAAAAATTTTCTATGCGAATACCCCTCGAACGTTGATAAATAGCTTATAATTTTATCACAACTTCCTCAAGCACGTTGCTTTTAGGTAATATCCCTCCGCCTCCGGCGCGGCGTCGGGATATTACCAAGCAAGTGCTTTCGGAAACTGTGATAAAATTATTTCGTATTATCAACGTCCTTGGGATATTATAGCTGAAAACTATCCAACCTAAATAAATTTGGATACCTATACTGATTTTTGCAAAAAACGCAAAAAGAAATAATAGGGGATACATTTTCTTATGAATAGACCTAGGATTAGGAGTGGAGACCTTCACCCCCAGAGCCACCACTACAATTGTTTTAAATGGAACACCCCATATTTTTTTAGGTTATTAGTTTCCCCTCAAAGAGCTTATTAAAAATGTATAAAATGTGGGGTCTAAAGTGAATAGTTTGGGAGTTCTAAATAAAAAAGGTTTAGAGTAATAAACGATTCAGTACCAGAAATGACTTTATTAGGTATTCAAACTAACTTCCACTGACCTCCGTGCAATGATACAGTCGCGTTTCAAACGCCTGTCGTTACGAAAAACTTGTGGCGTTATGTCTTGACATTTTTGAACTATACTTTATCGTACATCATCTAGCGACTCTGGTTGAGTCACATAGGCTTTTGTCTTCAAATGACCTCACAAAAAAGTCTAACGGAGTCAAGTCCGGTGACCGAGGTGGCCACACCATCATCGGACCTCTTCCAATGACCAGGAAATGTGTTATTAAGACATTCACGGACAGACAGTCACAGTAAAATGTGAGGGCGCTTCGTTTTGTTGAAATACAAGGAGATTTTCAGAAAGAGTGTCGTCGTTTTCTAATATTTGAGTAATTTGGGGATCAACTGCATCTCTAAATAATTTCAAATAAGACTCACCATTTAGATTTCCGCCAATAAAAAAGGGTCCAACAATTTGATCCCCTAGGATACCACACCAAACATTAAATTTTTGAGGTTTTGAGTATGAAATTATTGGATTACATATGAATCACTCTCAGCCCAATATTTGTAATCGTGTCTATTGACTAATCAATTGAAAGTAAATGTACATTTATCGAAGAAACAAATGTTGTACAAAAGATTTGAAGTGGCAATTAAACTTTCACTTATTACTTCACAAATCTCGAGAAGACGCGCGACGATCAAGATCATCCTCATGCAATTCCCGTACTAATTTTATTTTGTATGGATGAAATTTGTGTTTGTGTAAAATTCTAAAAACACTGCTGCGTGAAACACCAGTTGCTCTAGATAATTATGATACAGGCTGCTGATCCTTTAAAGTAACTATTCCTAAAACTGCAACTTCCATAGTTTCGTAATTCATTAACCACTCGCGTTGCGTTATACTTTCTGTTACCAACTGATCTCGTTTTCATAAATTTTTGCATCAATTCTATTACGTAGGTACTTATGTGTTGTTTTTCTCCGGGGTGAGTAGTCTTAAAAATTTTAGCTGCAACCCGAGCACCGAACCGAATTATTGTTTTTGTAGAATAAACCCACGATTTCAATTCTTTCTTGCTAGTCCACTCAGAGACATAATAGTGTTTTGGTGCAAAAGGTTGCAGAGTTTTGAAACTTGGCAGGAGTGGAGACTTGGAGGAGACTTGGTCCAAAATCAGTTTTTGGCATATAACTCGGTTCCTGTGGTCTTTTAAAAAAAATTCTTATAAAAAGTTAAGGTTTTCGAAAATTAACCACTTTTTCTAGAGATAAATATGACATATGATATATCGTTCGATATATTATGTCCACCCTGTACTGAACGAGGGCTGTTTGTTGCATGGAGTGGTATGACATTGCAGTGATTCGTATGGACAAATTTGCATGAACTACGTTCAATATGTCCAGAGGCACTATGGTACCAACGCAGTTGTAGTTTTTGACGGTTATCCATAGAACGCAGCTGGTCGGAATACGAAAACAGAGAAATATCTTGTAGTTTTTGACGGTTATCCATAGAACGCAGCTGGTCGGAATACGAAAACAGAGAAATATCGACGCTCTAGAACACATGCACACATGCAAGAGAAATTCTTGTCGAGCGATACTAACAAAAGGAATTTACCACGCCAATTGCCAAGTTTAAAAACTCCTCAACCTTTTGCAACCCAAAAAGTATCTAATGACTGGACTATGAAGTATGTACATCATTTTGAAAATAATTAATAATTACTGAAGAAAATAGGCAGTGTCTACATTACATTACATTCATTCAATGAGTTCACTTGTCAAAGAATCTCAAATCTTTTAAAATACCCCTTGGTCATAAAAAGGAATAGTCTTTCTTTAGCAAAAAAAACTACTTCTTATCAGTACCTATTCTTCTATTAGATTTAGAATTGATTTGTTGCTTGAATAATCTAGGCGAATGGATTCAAATAAATTTTATCTGTAGCTCCCAAACTATTAACTTTACCCCCACATTTTATACATTTGTAATAAGCTCTTCGAGAAGAAACTAATGACTTTGTGTTCCATTTTAAAAAAAATGTGGGGGTGGCTCTGAGGGTGAGGGGGTGGAGCTAATCCTCGGTCTGTTCATAAGAAAATGTATCCCCTATTATTGTACTCTTCGCAAATACGAAAACGAAGGGTATTAGTCTGGGGTCCAACAGTACGAAATCGCTCTAAATTCCAAGTAACCTGTTCCGACATGACGTACATTTTTCAACTTCAGATTTGCAAAAAGGGTTATATAGGACACCAGAAATGACTTGTCGGATTCTTATCAGCTCTTGCATAACTTCTTAAATGATAAGAAAAGAGACGAAATGGTAATTCCTAAAAAAATGTTTTTTAATACATAACACGTCCTGTAAAAGAAACTATGAGTGCTATCCATCTAATTTTTTTATAGTATACACTAAAGACATAAGCGCTTGGATGAAGCTCGATGGCACTGTTTAAATATGTTTAGTTTTTTGGGAAAAAAATATGAAATCTGTAACTGTAAAATATTGTAGTAAGAATTTCAACATACGAGCAAGTACTTCAATTTTAAATTTTTCGTGTATAAACTATGCTAACAAACATACCCAATATATTGAACATGTTTTTAAGACAAGAACTAAGTTGATATTGCATATAGTATTCGAGTTGGGAATTTCTAAAATGGGTGCATGATGCGGCGCATGTAATAAAGGCGACAGCTCTCCTAAAATTCATAAAGCGCATGAAAACAGTTTACTGTGGAATTAGCTGGTATGTTCATGTTTACTAGGCGTATGTACTTATGTATATAGTGTGAAGTTATTTGTCTTAACATTTTAACATTATAAAAACTATTTGTGTTTGATTGTTTAAATCGATTGATTATTGTTTGCGGTTCATATTTATTATTTACTAGCTATGCCCGCGGTTACGTTCGCGTGGAATTTTGAAATTGACTAAAAAGCTTCTTTATAAACGACGTTTGAGGTAGAATCACCATTCTGGAATATTTCAGAAAACTCACAAATTTTCTGGAATATTCCAGAGTACTCTCAAATTTTCTGGAATATTACAGAAGTTTAATCTTAAAAGCTTATGCCGTGCAAATACGCTTATTGTAGAGATCAAGCTGAATCTCCTGTTCTACTAGACTGATTTTCATAAAACTTGGCTTAGTCTGGGCCGATTTCGATGAAATAAGAACTAAACGTTACTCCAAGCTTAGATGAACCTCATTGGTTCAGTAGTTTCTGCGTGATGCGCGTTCAAACAGACAAGACGACAAACAGAAAAATTCCAAAATGTGTCTTAATGTATTCCATTACTCATCTTACATCCCCCACATCAGTTTTTTGCAATTATTTTCAATGTACATACACGTCAACTTTACAAATGTATTATATGTATACGTTTGAAAATTATTAAAAGGTAAAATAACTTAATAAAAGTGATTTACGCTCCCTCCCACCGACGGAAGACGCTTTTCAACAACATGTTGCAAATATTACTTTTTTTAAACAATGTTGTGAACCGTCATTCAAATTACCTCTTGCACAAAATTTTGGATGCAAAATTGGAAATCAGGAGCTGGTACTGATAATGTCGATAAAAAAAAGTTTATCTGAACTTAAATTAAAAAGTGCAACTGTAAAATAAAATGCGACACAAAATGTTCTTGTGAGTGGTATTCAGTTGCGTGCTTGTGTGCTGCTTTTCCTGAAAATTGTTTTAAGGGAAAAAGCAATATGCATCATTTTATAATGTTAGTGATTCTGACTAAAATCTTAGAATAGTTATACACAAAAATTACATAATATACAACATTAATGTTTTATTTAAAATATGTCCCTTTTCTGCTTTCTATTAAAAATGCTAAACACCTAAAATAATATTTCTCACTAATATTTTATTTCTTAAACAATATAAAAACGAGTAGAAGTTGTACCCGGGCATGGCCAATTGCGAATACCTATTCGATTAACATTTTGCTCGAACACACAATTCATTTTGTATCGATTATTATTTTTTTAAATGAGTGGCCGCAATCGGCAACGCCCGTCTACTACTTTCATTCGTTTTGTTGCATTATTAACATAAAGTAATTCAAATTTGCAATTATATTGAACAATATAGTGCTTTTTATTATTACACTGTACCAATTATCGTGTAGACTATTTTTATTTTAATGCTGCATAATTACGCGCCTCATTAAAAAATCATAAACAAAAAACTGTATACTTTATCGACAGGATCTTTTTTAAAAAAACTTTTTCAATATATGGACTATATTTGGTAAGCAATTGTGTGTAAGAATTTCATAAATTTAACATAGTTGTCCGCATATCGAAATTTTTAGAACGTAAATATCAACCTTTTGATTTTAATTATTTTTTTCCAAAAAAAATATTCTTTTCAAAAATACCAATAGCTTAGTTAGAATCACGCATATCTTTTGAGTATACGTACCAAAAATCAGATCGATAGGTTACATAGTTTTTGTTTTAACGGAGAATAACCATTGTAAAACATAATTTTGTAATTATCAATCCGCCATCTTTTTTGCGATTTCTGAAGTTGCGCAAGAGCAAAAATTAATCCGACAAGTGTTTTCTAGTGCCCCAGGTAATGCTCTCTTCATTACTTACATCAACATTTGTACGTCATGTCGGGACAGGTCATCTTGATTTTGGAGTGCTTGGACCCCGGACTATATATTCCATTTGATCGGCACATATCTAAAACCGTAAATATCACTCGCAGATAAGAAATTTTCGTATCATTGTGCCAGTGAACGAATTCTGAACAACTTTCAAAATGTCACCATGTGGTGCCCCCCGATGACCTAAACAACTTTTATAGAGGTCATTTTCCTTATATCTCGATATCCTGACCAGTTATTTATTAATTTTGAATTCTAGTACTATCAAATATTGATTGTAAAATTATAAAAATGTATGTCTAATCTGCTAAATGAGATTATTGTTATTGTCTATATGAGAGGTTTCGAATTTAACCGAGAATTTTAGGTCATCATCCGTAACGGTTGGTTACTTCTGGTTACACTCTGATTATCCTTAGATAATAATTCCGAAGTTGTTAATTAACTTGTTATTCTGTGCTTTGTGTTAAGTTTAATATAAAATTTGACCCGATGTCTTACACCCTTAAGGATAGGATTTTGCAGGGTGAGTGGGAAATATGCATTTATTTTCGGTTTATTATAAACATTTAAAAAATCATAAATGGTATAATCTTTAAAATAGTTTCAGCTACTTCCCATTGCTCTAAAGAATACAACCATATACAGTTATTATCATAAATTTTGTATATGGTTAAATGCCATACTCTAATAATGAAATTAGGAACTTTTTTCATTGACAAACTACGATATGCAAGTTAAGCAGAAATTTACAATAAAAAATATATACAGGGTGTCCCAAATTGCATAGGCCAAACTTCACTAAGCAATACAACTTTTCAAAATAAGAAAAAAGTTCCTATAAACATGGGTCGGGAAGTGCTTAGTTTCCGAGATACAGGGTGTTCAAGTAATTCTCCTGAAAATTTTTTTTTATGAATATTTTCGAAACGTCTAAAGATAAACAAATGATAATTTACACAGGAATTTAACTTTAATGCTTTTTGAGACAAAATAGTTGTCATTTTGTCTTAAAAAGCATAGAAGTTAAATGTACGAAAATTCAGGAGCGGGCGAAACTGGGGGGGGGGGGGGGCTAGGTGTAATTTAGCCCCAACTTTATTGTGTGACACTTTTACATTAATTTATGAGCAGAACATAAAAACTTGAAGTTTCCTGCACAAAAAAAGTCTCTTGTGTTTTTCCTCTAAAATTATCAGTTTTTGAGTAAATCTTATCTGAACTTTATTAATTAGTAACCATTATTACCAGTATTCCTGGTATGCCGGAGTGTGCCATGATTGTAATGTTTGTAATAAATGAAAAATAATCTAGCATGCAATGCCAGAATGACAATAATGACATTGTTGTTTTTTGTGTTTTCTTTAGTTCATTGTTATGTAGTTTCATTATTTCCTTTTGGAAAAAGTGTTCTATTGAAAAGTAAAAAATGGTCATGTTTATTAATATGGAGTACGCGGATATTCATTTTATTTATGGATATTGTAATGGAAACGCGAATGCCGCGGTACGCGAATATCGCTGAAAATTTCCTAATAGAAGGAAACCATCTAAAGATGTTTTTATTCGAACCCACCTAGAATTTAGAAATGTTGGATTTAAAAGAGGTCCAAGAAATGAAGAACAGCGAAATGGGCGATTTAAAAACATAATTTTGGCAAAATTTAACAATAATAATAGATTAAGTATCAGAAGAGCGGTCCAACAGCTGCGTGCGCAAGCTGTGCATGTTTCCAAAAACAAAGTTTTTCGGATTCTGAAAAAAGACCACAGAAAAGCTTTTCGAATGCAGCTAGTCCAAAGCCTTCAACCAGGTGATCCTGAAAGGCGTATCAATTTTTGTAATTGGTTTATAAATGCCATGGAACAAGATCCCGATTTCGGAAGTAAAATTATTTGGACTGATGAAGCTACCTTTAACCGTAATGGATCGGTTAATTTTAATAATTTAAGAATCTGGGCTCATCGGAATCCTTATATAATCCGCCCTAGGACATTTCAACAGGAGTTTAGCGTTAATGTATGGTGTCGTGTTATAAACGGGAGTTTTTGTGGGCCCCACATCCTTCCTCCCCGTTTAAATGGACCATTATTTAATGATTTTTTAAATAACCATTTTATTCAATATCTCGAGGATATTCCTCTTAATTTAAGAAATGAATGCTGGTTTCAAATGGACGGAGCTCCTGCACATTTTGCTGTTGAGAACCGTTTGTGGGTAAACAATAATTATCCTGAACGGTGGATCGGTCGATTAGGTGCAAGAGCCTGGCCACCTCGTTCACCGGATTTAACTCCAGTTGATTTTTTTGTCTGGGGCTATTTAAAGGACAAAGTCTACGCAAACCCTGTAAATACATTTTGTCTTAAAAAGCATAAAAAGTTAAATTCCTGTGTAAATAATTATCATTTGTTATTATTATTTATAATAAACCGAAAATAAACGTATATTTCCCTCTCACTCTGCAAAATCCTATCTTAAGTAGAATTTATACATGCCCATGATTGAATGAAGTTAATTCCAAAGTTCTAATATATTAAATTGAGTGTCTGAATAAAATAAATTTAAATTAAATGAGATTAATAAGGTATATGACAATTTTAGTTCATTCAATCAGACTGCATAATATCCGAAAACGTTACTTCTGCAAATAAAAGCTATTTCATCCACGTGCTATATTGAATTGATTCGAGGCAAACCCCGTGTAATTACATTTATTTCAGATTTAGTTCCTTCGTCCACAAAGATACCAAAGCTGAGTTCTTGAAGGAAAACGCCTACGATGAGGAAAATTACGAACATGTACAAAATATAGATATCCCAGGGTGGAAAACTCTAGCAGAAACGACTGGTCAAAGGTTTATAAAAACACACTTACCCTTCAGTTTGCTACCGCCGAATTTATTGGACGTAGGAGCTAAGGCAAGTAAAAAAAAGTTAATAACGTACTTTCGAGTGCACTATTTTTAGCAGAATATGTAATATCTGATTCCACAGGTACATCTAATATAGACATTTAATTATTTCCACATCCAGTGGAAGTATATAGAGCGGGAGCTAGGTGGCTTTTTCGGCAGCTCATCGTTTTATGAACTTTGAGATATTTTTATGGTTTAATGGATGATAAAGATTCATAAAATCGACTTTTGGCGGGGCACCTCCTGTCAGGAGCGTCACGAACACTGTTTATAAATCAGTGAAATCATGTCATCGTTACAAGGCTCATTTTTTGTGTGTACACATTTTATGTTTAGAATGAATAAAATATGATCGCCAAAAAGTGTGGGCCGTCAGGAGGCGCAGCCAAAAAGGTAATAATGATACAATACATCTGAGGCACGGTACGGAGTCAAGTTAGCCAAATGTATTAAATTCTGTATATTTAAGAGCCTATGGTACTTTTGTTGACACTAAGAACTTTACGGGGAGGCTATTCTATTGTTGAAAGAGCTTATATTTACGTTTTAAAAAGGAGCCAGAACTTGTACCGATGAGTTTAGAGTTCTGAGATGAAATATGCGAAAGAAAATCCAATTTTCTTCAAAAATCCTAAACATTTTCTTTCTGGCTAGCCTTACTGACGGGAGTTTCTTTCTGGGAATTTTTTTCTGTGTTCAAAACATTTAAATAAACATGCTCAGCCTTAAAAAAGTTTGTAACGATGATGTTATATAACTCCGTTTTTTTACCTCTTTCATTCTAAACATAAAATGTGTACACACAAAAAAAATTGGCTTTGTAACGATGATATAATTTCGCTGATTTTTATATCTTGAACCATGGCCAACTCGACGGGCTGACATATGCCAGAAGTCTATTTTGTCGTTATTTAAGTTCGATAGAATTAATCAGCGCATAGAAAATGCTTGTAATGATAAGTGTCCGAAAAAGCCACTTAGCTCCCGCACCAATAGTAACGACAAAAAACTAAAAAAAAAATTATTGTTCAAATAGGCTTAGAATGCCATGAAAGTTTGATAAAAAAGAAAAAATCTCTGTCGGTCTGTCTATAACTTATTTTGTGTACACGATTACTCTGGAACCGTTAAAGATATTGACTTGAAATTTGGTACACGTATGTATTTTAACGAGATCTGAAAGTAGATTATATTTTCATCTTTTTCCGTTGAAGGGTTGAGTAGTAAATTGGGGTAAATGGGGGTAAATAGTAAATCAAGCAGGTGAGAGTCCATAAAATTGGTATTTGGTATATACAAGAGAAGCTAATGTCTCAAAAAAAATTTTGGCATTAGCCATTACTACCCCCACCCATTATAAAAGGGGGTCAAAAGAAATTGTGATTTAGTGTGTGTACAAGAACCAAAGGCCTCAAAATATTTTTACCTCATCCATCTCCACCATCACTACCCCCGCCCCACTATCGATGTGGGATATCGTTTTATGGGTTTTTGGGATAGACGATTTCAAATATTATATTATTAAAGTTCCAAAAACAATTTATTTCCTCGCTGTGAGAAACTTGGGTAGCAAATCTGGATGTGGAAGTAGTGATTATTTGAGCAGCTGTTTTTAGGTAGGCAATTCAATTTTATTTTCAAAATTTTTTTATACAAGCAAAACTGAGTTTCATTTATTATCAATTTTACATCACCCATGTTATTGTATCTGTACACATCACAACTTTGTTTGGAAAAAGATACAAAAAATAAATCTACACATACTGGTATCTTTTTAGAAGAACAGGAGTTGCGTTTTCAGTGAAAATATTACAGAGTACATTTTTATCTCTTGAAGATAAGCTGTAAGAAAAGAGTTTCAGATAGTTACCATACTCTACAGGATGTCAACGAGATCACTTTACATACGCCATTTCTTTATTACTTCCGTATCCAGTGGAAGTTTAGTAAGGCATAAATAAATTAAAAAACGTTTATTGCTCAAATAGACTTAGAATGTCATGAAACGTCGATATTTTAAGTTCGAACAAAAAAATTCTGTCTGCCGTTCTGTCTGTCTGTAACGTTTATTGTGCGCACGATTACTCTGGAACCGTTTAAGAGATTGACTTGAAAATTGGTACACGCATGTATTTTTACCAGATCTGGAACTAGATTATACTTTGATCTTATTCTGTTGAAGGATTGGGGGATGAATTGGGGTAAATGGGGGTAAATAGGTAAAACAAGCAAGTAAGAGTCCATAAAATTAGTAATTAGTATATTATATATAAGAGAAGCTAAGGTCTCAAAAATTTTTTGGCATTGATCACCCTTATTAACACCCCCACCCCATTATTAAAGTGGTGAAAAAAATAAAATTGTGATTTAGTGTGTATACAAGAACCAAAGGTCTCATTTTTTTACTTTTTCAAAAAAATCGCTAATATTTTTTTTTAAAATTGACCCTCTTTTCCATTCTAGAATAGAACGCTTCTGTCTAAAGTCTTACTTTATAGGTATATGTTCAGCACCAAAATTTTAAAATATTCGTATAACAGATGAGCGAGATATGAGGGTGGCTCCATGAAAAGTGAGACACACTGACATTTCACAAATTTTCTAGACAATTTGTGCTCCTGTACTGAAGAAGATATCTTCAGTCTTGATAGAATATTATAAAATAACTGTTTGTTCTTTGTTTTTAGGTTATTTACGTGGCTAGAAATCCAAAAGATGTTGCGGTGTCATTCTATCATCTAAATAGACTTATAAGAACTCAGGGCTACACGGGAGATTTTCCAAAGTATTGGGATTACTTCGAAAGAAATTTACGTAAGTATATAGATTTAAATGCAAGAAATATCACAGTGAAAATTGTTTCTATTAAAATCGGCATTAGTCAGCATGCGACTTTTTCAAATTCAGTTCATTTATAAATTCGAAAATGCGATAACCAAAATTGTTTCAAGTTTTACTTTTTCTCGATTTGCATTTTAAGTTAAACGTCAGCCTAACCAAAGTCTTTAAAGTCTGTCGAATCAAGTAAAATGTATTGCGTGTATCTGTTTCGTATAATCTGAGATAATAGTATAATATCAAATGCACTCATAGAATTCTATCGAGTTCGATGGATGCACCTGACCGTGTAAAGGTCATTAGGTTATCACAGGTTATTATAACCATTGTTTACTGTTATTTAATTGAGAAAAAATAGAAATAGATAATCTACATGTTCTACAACATTCCTTTTAAAACATCTGTAGATAAATATAAAAGTAGGTAAACGTAAACCAATAACCAATAAAATAAATACGAAGAAAATATCTTAGAACGTGCAAAATAAATAAATAGCTAAAATGATATAAGGACTTAGCGGGTGTCAACGGAATCATTAGACAAGTCATATTTTCCAGAGTTTTCAAAGTATAAAATTCAAATTAGGAAGGGAGTATGTACAGTGTGTTCCTGGGTGGTGTACGTGCTCTTTTGATTTGCCGAGAAAAAGTCACCCTTTATAAAAAGTTTTGCTTGTCTTAGAAAGTCATGAACAGTTGACAAACTTAAAATAAATTATACAGGGTTGCCCTTTCTTCGAACTAAAAGGTCTCTTGTAGAAAAGCTTAATATGGAGTTTAGAAAAGCTTAATATGGAGTTTAGATGCAAAATAAGAAAATAACAATTTTCAAAAAAAAAAGAAAACATTTCATTCAACTAAGTTGAAAACTATTCCACATGTAGATCTCCTACTACTACACATTTTTCTAATCTTTTTCTAAGCTCTTCATAGATATATGAGATCCCATATTCATTTATGATCTCAACAGCAACAGTTTTAATAAATCTACGTCGTCTTCGAAATCGTTTGCGTGTGCTTTTGCATTAAATAACCCCATAAGAAGTAATCCAACGAGGTTAGATCTGGCGAACGGGCTGGCCATGCTGTTGGTCCATAGTGGCCAATCCACCTGTCGTGGAAGTGATTGCCTAACCATTGCTTAACTAGAATTGTAGAATGTGATGGGTATCAGCCTTGCCGAAAAATTATTTTTCTTCTAAATTCTAAATTTTCATTATCCAGTTCGCCCAAAATAAAATAATCAAATTTTCTACCTAGGAAATTTTAAATAGAATGTCCTAGAATATATATTTGGATTTTAGAGATTTTAAGTACGATTGCAGACGCACAATAAAAAAAAGAATTAGAGTACTTGATTTTTTAGGGCTATTTTTATTTTTCACATCTAGAGTGCAGTGGATGCACTTAAATCAATCTAATGGACCAAAACGATAGGAGAAAAATGTAAACAATGGGTCTAGTACCCTCGACCAACCCGAATTTCCGAAATCATTAATTTAGTAGTAGAAGTAGTTGAATAAAACTAGATTCAAAATATTTAAATATGCAAAAGAGGTTCAATAATTCTTGTTCCAATTACCCCAGCCCACTTGTTAATTCCAAATCTTGCCTGAGTGGGGAGGTTAAGAATTACATGCATTAACATTTTGGTTTGCTATAATGGCCAAGGCTATGAATTTTGAAATAGCGACGGTTATTTCAAAGTGGCCTACTAAACACTCTGTGTAACTCGGCATTAATTATTCGATTCTCTAATATGACTCGGCTAATGTGAGTTTCTTCTCCACATATGTTCTTTACGAGCATAATTTCACCACATTTCACAAATCAATGATAAGAATAAGTATTGTATCCATATTTAATTTTGATTTCACTAGCACAGAAAAAGTTCGACAACACACGACAAAGTTTACTTAGGTTCAAATGAGATTCTTCATGTGGACTGCGTTTATTTTTCTCTCCTACAACTATATCCGGGATTAGTGGATTAGGAAGGGTTCGTTAATATTCCGCCGGTAAATCTCCCAAATATCTATACACAAAATGTCCCGATAAAAGCCTTTTGAAATGACAGAATGGACGTTATTTAATCACTTACTGCCCCTAGCGTGACTTGAAATGGGTAGCGTTTTTATATTTATATTTTTTTGGTTTGGTACAAATTGATTGGATGTGGTAAAGAGGAATTCAACTTAGAGGTGCGATTTAATAATAATAATAATATGTATTCATGTAAAGCTATGCATTATGCAGATCTGAAACGTCAATAAAAGCAATACGACAAAATACAAACAAATATAATAAAAAATCGATTGAGGAAGCCGTAAGCCGTTACTTGGTGATGGTTAATCATAATGATATAAGAAAGACCACATTACTTTGTTTTCTATCACTAATTTATTGTAATATACCGTTACTGCAGTTTCGGCACATTAACGTGCCATTTTCAAACGTTGATTCGAATGAATCAGCGTTTGAAAATGGTACGACCGAAGGTCGTCTTTACTCCAACCAGGTGCAAATGCTTCAAGGTGTCCTATATAAACACGAAATAATAGTTACTGACATTTTTATGGCGGCTAAAAGTTTAAATACGTTCGCCAGCCCCACAAAAAATGACGCTTTTTTTCAAAATGGCTATTTCCTAAACCAAATGGTATTTTTTAGATTTTTTTTTTACTCTAGAATTGTTTGGGAGACTCAAAATAGACGCATGAGAGCTTACTGATATTTTCAATCATTGACTTTTCCCCTCTTCATCCCTTAAATTCCCCCCTTTAATAAACTAGTGTTTTTGCGTAATATTTCGATACAATTCAGTTTTGAGGTCTTTAGTGATTCATAACATCCCGAAATAATATCAATTATCAATAATTTAATAACCTAAATAAAGAGGTAAAATGCCTTATATATGCGCTAACTCTGATTGCGTATTTGGTGGCTAATGTGTATGAGAAACACAAGTTCAAGTAATTTAAAACATATTTAATAAATTTGCCACATACAGAATCGGAAAGTTTTGCTTTTGGGATTGCATAGTTTCAACGATTTAACCGACCGCCCACAATAAAGGCGTCTACCAGTACCCTGGCAGAGGCAAAGTGTGACACGTCCCTTAATGTACGTCATTGGTTGTTTCGCTCTCGCTTGCTCTTATTGCCGTATCAAGTCGAAGACTTTCCGATACTGTATATCAACCTTTCAATACTGAATTTAAAATACATCTCGAAATGTTTTTCAAAATTTAATCAACAAGTTTTAACGAAATTTGTTATTATGGGGTATTTTCGGTCTCTGGTGACAATTTTGTCGTCAATATTCCGACAGCGTGCTGGTGACCCTTATGAACTACTAGAGACCTCAAAACTGAATTTTATTGAAGTATTACGTAAAAGCACGAGTTGAATATAGGGGTAAATTTTAAGGGATGAAGGGGCTAAATCCACCGGCTTAAAATGTAGGTAAGCTCTCAGAGTTTCCCAAACAATTCTGGAGCAAAAAAACCTTAAAATACCCTTTGGTTTAAAAAATATGCCATTTTGAAGAAAAGCGCCGTTTTTGGTGGGGGTTGCGAACGTATTTCTGCATATTTCAACTTTTAGCCGCCATAGGAATGTCTATAACTATTACTTCGGACACGTTGAAGTATTGGCACCTGTTTAGAATAAAAATAACCTTCGGTACGTCATAGCAGCAAAACCCGTATTTTCAAAATGTCGAAATGACCGGTAGTTAAAAACGCTACGGCAAAAATGTCAGTAAAAAGTATTTTTGCAATCATTTGTTCATAGAAAAACATATTTTTGCACTTACTGACAAAACGACCTTGGGTGGGATCACATGTCAAACTTCGTTTGCCAGAAAACGCCGCGACCCCGGCCATACATGTATTCTAAATACTTGTTCGTCCCCCGCTTCTGCAGCATTTCAACAGGGTTACTGACACAACTAGATTCCATTTTTTGACGCCATCGTACGGTCTATTATGGATCCGGCTATACACAAGTGTGCAATAATGTTACTTTTTTTCACACTTTAATTTTTTTTCCTATTAACACATACATAAAAATTTAAAAATGTATTTATTGTGCATAAAATATTCACTGTAATATCTGTATATGTATAAATATATATTTAGCTGCAAAGGGCATAACCGGGTAAGCATGGGAAAACTGCCCTTGAAGTAATATTGCTACTTTTTTTTGTATAGTGTATATAAGCATTAGATGTAATTCTGCAAAATTTTGACTTTCTAAAACTTATAGTTTTCGAGTAAAAAAATCAATTCCAAATTTTTTTATTTTTTTGACAAAGTACGTTTACCAAATTTTTGGTGCTTTATATATAGTATACATCTACTTCAGATGGATTAGTAATAAAAAAAATTAGGTTATTATTCTTCAAAGAAATATGTTTTTTTAATTTTTTTATTTTTCAAAAAATTTTTTTGACACTTCTGCATTAGGGACACCCACCAATTTTTTTAAAATAATTTATCATTTAGTGTTCTATAACATATATTTTTATGAAATACTTTGAATTTTTACAACATACTGAAAAATAAAAAAATCTATGCTACTCTATTTTCCACAATAACATTCGTACTAATTATTAATTACACAGGTCAACATTTAGTTTGAGAAAATACACCGGACTCTACCTAGATACCCAAGGGTTTTTGGTGTCGCTAATTCTGATGCCGAGGTCGGTTAAGCTCTTTCACGCCAGGTTCAAGGTCATTTGAAGGTCAAACTAAGAAGAGGTGGTTGAAAAAATCTGAAAAAATTCACACATAGGTTTTTGGGATCGCTGAATCCGAATTCGATGTCGGTTGACCTCTATCACCTCATGTTCAAGGTCGTTTGAAGGTTAAAGAAAGAGTAGGAGGTGAAAAAATTGGAAAAATGTATACGAATGCTCACCGGCCTACTTAGTGTCTGTTTGCTGTCTGCCTTTGGTGACTCATTGAGTTAAATATATTGAGATATCCGAAGAATCTTCATGTGCAGCTAAAGCTGGTGGACGATGCCGACTTGAAATGACCTCAGAATGACCTTGATGCCTTTTAAGGGTAAGCAAACACCGGATTCGGACTCAGCGACCCCAAAAAATTAAGTGTAAATTTTTCAGATTTTTTCAACCACCTTTTCTTAGTTTGATCTTCGAATGACCTTGAAACTGACGTGGTAGAGGTCAACCGGCATCGGATGCAGACTCAGCGACCCAAAAAACCTGTATTAAAATTTTGTCAGGTTTTTTGACAGCTTCCCCTCTGTTTTTCTCAAATTAACCTTGAAATGACCTCCGGATGCCTTTTAAGGGTAAGCGAACACCGGATTCGGATTCAGTGACCCCAAAAACCTATGTGTGAATTTTTTCAGATTTTTCAACCACCTTTTCTTAGTTTGACCTTCAAATGACCTTGAAATTGACGTGGTGGAGGTCAACCGGCATCGGATATACACTCAGCAACCCAAAAAACCTTTGTAAAAATTTTTTCCGATTATTTTACTGTTTTTCTCAAATTAACCTTGAAATGATCTCCGGATGCCTTTTAAGGATAAGCGAACACCGGATTCGGACTCAGCGACCCCAAAAATCTATGTGTGAATTTTTTCAGATTTTTTCAACCACCTCTTCTTAGTTTGACCTTCAAATGACCTTGAACCTGACGTGATAGAGCTTAACCGACCTCGGCATCAGAATCAGCGACCCCAAAAATCCTTGGGTATCTAGGTAGAGTCCGGTGTATTTTCTCAAACTAAATGTTGACCTGTGTAATTAATAATTAGTACGAATGTTATTGTGGAAAATAGAGTAGCATAGATTTTTTTATTTTTCAATATGTTGTACCAATTCAAAGTATTTCATAAAAATATATGTTATAGAACACTAAATGATAAATTATTAAAAAAAAAATGGTGGGTGTCCCTAATGCAGAAGTTGAAAAATAAAAAAAATAAAAAACATTTCTTTGAAGAATAATAACCTAATTTTTTTATTACTAATCCATCTGAAGTAGATGTATACTATATATAAAGTACCAAAAATTTGGTAAACGTAGTTTGTCAAAAAAAAAAATTAAAAAATTTAGAATTGATTTTTTTACTCGAAAACTATAAGTTTTAGAAAGTCAAAATTTTGCAGAATTACATCTAATGTTTATATACACTATACAAAAAAAAGTAGCAATATTACTTCAAGGGCAGTTTTCCCATGCTTACCCAGTTATGCCCTTTTCATCGTAGAAAACAATACACTTTTTGTAAATCTTAGATTATTGCTACAATACCAAAATAAAGATAATCTTCACACAAATGTAACAAAATATTCGCACATTCAAAGAAACCTCCATCACAGTATTATAAAAATCTGGAATAAATTACCTTTAACTTCTTCTCGATAAAAGGTATTAAAGCAGGTAAAATTTTTCTGTTGACACCATTATATCGTGTTTAGGGGAGGGGGTTGGTAGTTATGTCCCCTATTACCAGATTCAGTTTTTGCCACTGTTTTTGGGACCCCCTGTATAATTTAGAAGGATTGAAAATTAGCAAATTCATATATTTTCAAGCGGTGAAAATTTAACTTGAAAAGTATTAACAAGAATCTAGAGTATGAAAAAAAAAGTTGGATGCAAGAAAATGTGTGTTTTTAATTGTTTAAACATACGCTGTTAAATACTGGATTAATGTCTATACTTGTTTCTGAGGAGATAATCATCGTTTTCATCTTAATTCTCATTTTGTGTGATACACAAAAATATGTAAAAATATGCAAATCATTCAATATAAAATAAGAAAGTTTATGCTTGTTTCGGTTACAAGGGAAATTGTAAATTATTTTCACAGTTCCTTATTTACATTTTAATTTAAAAAAACAGTGGAATAATAACAAAGAGGCGTTAATCTCAAAAACAATGTAGCAGTGGAGTAGTCTTGAAGTTTTGAGTTGTACTCCAATAGCAAAGAAAATAATCATTTATTATTAGTATCCCGGCACTGGCATATAAAGATGAAAAGTAGTACCATTGTGGATTACATTTCTGAAGCATTAGTAAACTTATTTACTTTACTTACACACAAAATGCTGACAAATAACCCCAGATAGCAAGGGTACGTTATAATGACGTCAAAATCTGATGATTCTGGTCAAAAAGACGTCAGGGCACTAAAAATCGACGACATAATGACGTCTCATATATGACGTTAAAATGACGTGCTACATATCACGTCGTATTGTCGTGTTTTTTCGGTGTTAAATTTATTTATATTTTATCAGATTACAAACTTTAAAACTCGCTGATGGCATTTTGTTATCGTAAGCAGAGTGTAAAGTTTTTAATAAACCGTGTCGTGAGGGATAAGTATTGGCGTTTTTATTCGAGGATAATGTTTTTTAACAATATCCAAAATAATTTATATTCGCAAAGATTCGGCAGTTTATTTGTGAAGATATCGAGTTCTTTTAATAATAAAATTAGATTAAAATGCATTAAAAAGCAAAATCTAGCCGTTACGTGTTCCACTATAAAGGCTTTAAGTATTAAAACAGAGGTTAGTGGTCGAGAGGGTTAAGCGTCGTCTTTCAAGTCAAGAGGTCCGGGGTTCGACCCCTGCTCATTCCGTCTTTTTTTTTTTGTTAAAATAATTGCGAAAAAAATTTTAGTTGCTTTTTTTAAGGTAATTGCTTATAAAACCGATGTACGAATATACTTCTTTTCAATTTTAGGTTTGTTTTAGACCATTAAATATTCTATTTATGTTGTAGATGATATACGTTCCACTATAAAGGCTTTAAGCAAGTATTCAAACAGAAGTTAGTGGTCGAGATGGTTAAGCGTCGTCTTTCAAGTCACGAGGTCCGGGTTTCGACCTCTGCTCATTCCGTCTTTTTTTTGTTTTTTTTGTTAAAATAATTGCAAAAAAAATTTGGTTGTTTTTTTTTAAGGTAATTGCTTATAAAACCGATGTACGAATATACTTCTTTTCAATTTTAGGTCTGTTTTAGACCGTTAAATATTCTATTTATGTTGTAGATGATATTATACCTTTACCGTTTTTTCTCCAACTCTGTTCCCAGGTTTGTATAAGTACTTCAACTTAAAACTTAAATTCTTAAAGTAAATATTTTTTTTAACGAACCGTCACTGAATTAATGTAATAATTACGTTGTTCAATAAGTACTCGTACTTCTCAGGTGACACTGGTGACAGTTTAATTAAATTAAATAATTTCTTCTTAATAATAATTATAAATAAATAAAAATACTAGTAACTCGAAAAATTCGGGTTTGGGAACACGTAAAAAAATAGAAAAAAAAAGAGAACCTGAAAGATTTTCATATATTTTAAATAAGGCTAGAAATTCAATTTCACATAATAAAGACTTCATACACATCACCATAAATACTGCTTTTAGCATCCGAAATAACGTTCACTAAGATAGCTTAGTTGGTAGAAGAGTCGGTACTGTAATACGGACAACGGGAGACATGTAGGTTCGAACCCTACGGACCGCGATTGGTAAAGGTAAGTAAAAATGAATTTAATAACTTAATAAACATTATAATTTGCAGGCAACCCTTGTGAGAAAAAGTTGGAGTGATGGTAAACAATATTATAGATATGTTAATATGTAAATAAAATTACGGATGGCTAACAAACAAATTCATTAGGACAAAACTTATTTATGCATTAATTATTTTATTTTTATCAAGTAGATTACTAACTAGTATGCAGTTTTATATGTTCCTATTACTAAAAACCTGTGGGGGGGGGGGGATTACCAAATATAACCTGAAAAAGAGCCATTCGTCTGAGACAATAGGAAGTCATTTTCACGTTTCATTTACGTCATCTAACTCATCATTTCTCGTCACTCCTGACCATTTTCACGTGCCTTTGCTACCTGGGAAGTTTGACAAAAAAATTAAGATTGAAAGCGTCTTTTGTTGTTTTTGTTTTAATCAAAGCCTATTTTGAAATATTGTGTATCCCCAACCCATCATTTAAATTGGTTGCATTGAAATATTTAAAACACGCACATCATTATCATGAAATTTATAATTAAGATAACAAAACCAAAACTATGAGGAATATAATAAAAACAATACAAGGAACAAATTTAGTTTCTCAAGATTTTCTTTTTGTAAAAGATGGCAACTAAACACCTTTATAGAAGATGTAGCTGATAATTTTAACTTGCTATTTTCGAGCGCCACATATGTAAATGCTTTACATAATTTTGACTACTTAGGAAATAATGTGCCTAACTCTCCGAAATCAATTTATCTATCTCCAGTTTTAACTAAGGATGTTGAGCTCCTTATAAATAAAGTCAAGTTTTCAAACTCTAGTGGTCGTGATAATATTTCTAATAATTTGGTTAAGAAATGCAAATATGCGTTAAGCGGTCCATTATTTCATATAATAAATCTTTCCATAGAGAAAGGTATATTCTCCAGTAAATTTAAAAGAACCATAATCTCTCCATTATACAAGAATGGAGATCCAAATGACTATAATAATTATAGTGCCATTAGTCTACTATGTATTACATTCTCACCAAATTTTATCCAAATATGTACGGCCGCTCCAGAAATATGGCGAATTAAACTATTGGTCAAAAATTACGAAACACCCCGTATCTCGAACACTGTTATCATTAGAGGGTAAGTTTGGGACTGTTTTGAACTTAGCTCAGTGTGGTCTACCTTCCCCTAGACTATGTCCCTTTAAATCTGGGACACCCTGTATACATATTCTTCAACACAGAATTCAGCATCACCTGCCTTGGCAAATATTTCTTGACCGAACAGGCTTTGTTTATTAAAGGACGTGGTACTAGATCAGAGAACAAATAATACCGAATTTACGATGACAACTTATCAAGAACGCAAGAGAATGGTACCTTTGTTTCATAGCATTTTGGAATGGGTCGAACTGTGAGATGTATTACTGGAAATGAGAACATACTGACATCTGATTCTTATTATTCGCCAGCAATTTCCTTTCTCCAAAATGCAGAAATTAATTCATAGTTTTTATCTCAACATTTCATTTCTGATAATAAAGTGATAGGTGGATGAACGTTTATAGAAAAATATTTTTCCCAGTTGGGGGCTAGTGAAATGGAAAAGTTTTATGTAAACCTGTAATTCTAGAATGAACTTGGGAAACAAGTTGCGAAGAATCTATGTAATTATTAATTACTTTGTAAACAAACACTAATTACTTTGTAAAGAAATATTAAGCTCGTAATGTCTCACAAGACTCCTAAAGGATCTAAACTGAACTTTATAAAGCCTTCCAAATCCTTGTAAAGAAAAGGTGTCGCTAACTCATGGTCATCTCATAAAAATGTATGTTTATTCATACATTTATACAGGGTCTGAACACTTGATTTTCCGCTAAAATATAAATGAAACTAAAAAATAGTCCAATAAAAGTTTTTGAATGTTTTTTAATCGATTTTGTGATGGACTTAGGTTGTCAAGAGCTACCGTATCTTTTTAAATCTCATCCCTGGGTAGTTCCACAGCCGTTACTAACTTAATCAATAAGGTGGAGAGAATGCACTTTAAAGTCAGATTTTTGGGAAAATTCTGGCGTAATAGATCTTGATGGAAGGGTCGTCCTAATCAGGGGCGGCTTAAGGGCCGGACAACCCGGGCGGTCGCCCGGGCGCCAAATTGAGGGTAAAGGAGGGGGCAAAAATTTTTTAGATTTCTAATAGCACCCTCCCCCATGAGGCGAGAATTTTTTTTTTTAGATTTCTAATAGCACCCCGCTCTATGAGGCGAAAAAAATTTTTTTTCGGATTTCTATTTGCACCCTCCCCCAGGAAGCGATAAAATTTTTTTCAGATTTCTAATAGCACCCTCCCCCATGAGGCGATAAAAAGTACTGATCGCGGAGTCCGAAGGGATATCCTTGTACTTTAGTATGAAGTACGTCCTTGATGATCTCAGGAAAGGGCGCTAAAAATTTACCTTCAGCCGCCCCTGGTCCTAATGAAGCCATCTCTTGCGTCAGCGCCACACACTTCTTTAGGTGCTTCGGTCACAAGTTTGACATACCATTCTACAGCTTAGATGTGACAAGGGAAGCTTTGGAAATATAAATAGAGTTCTCAGACTATATGTGAGCTTAGAAAAACCTACCAAACAAATTTCGTCAAAATCAGGCAGTTGATACATTTTATTTTGAAACATTATATCTGACTTAAAATTAAAGCCAGCAAAAATTTCACAAATGGTCCAGAGATAGTTTTTGAAGCCATCAGAACATCACGGTACCTAACTCAAAATTTACTGTCATCAACCCAGTAACTGAGCGAAACGAAACGCTTTCTTTGCTCACCCCGAAAATTTAATCCTTGCAATGGATGTGAATGAAAGAAGACGTATCAGAGAACTGGGGCTGCGCCGAGTGTTGAGGGCTCGATCACTTTCCTAAGACTATTGGAAACTTCATCATGCCAAAACTCAACTAATCTAATACCTACTGGCACACCGCTGCAACCGGATTTCCAAAGCTTGCATTGTCACACCCAGGCTGTAGAACGGTGTGTCAAACTTGTGCCAAAACATCTAAAAAAGTCTGTGGCGCTGACGCAAGAGACAATCTTCATTCGGACGATCCTCCTGTCAAGACCTATTACACAGGCCCACAAGTTATTTGAATTGGACATCTGAATATACTTTTCTTTAGTATTTTTTCCAGCTGATTACGAATCTGAAGTCAGAATGGGGGGGGGGGGGGGGGGGTTACCGAAAAACTGTAAAAAATGCGTTTTTTATGGTTTTTTATGGTTTTTTGAGTGGTAAACTATGCATGTGGTTTGTTCGGCTAGAATTCATGTAGTTTTCTTATGTATTTTTACCCCATTGACCTCGAATCTATTGTTAGAACCCAAGGCTAATTGTCAAAATGTTGAAGAAAGTAAAAAAAAACCGTCGAAATTGCGTTTTTCACGGATACTATGTTTTTTTATGGATATCACGTTTTTTTCATGAACGCATATATCTTTATCGAGTAATTTTTTCCACTGATCACCAATCTGGAGTTAAATTTTGGGGTCACTGATGAAAACACAGGAAAATAAAAAACTGTCAAAAATCTGTTTTTTTTTCAGGATACCCAATCATTGTGCGTGATATATAGTATTTCAATTTTATATGGGTTAGGGATTGCAATTTACCGGAAGTTTTAATAACCGGTAAATCGGTAAATAAAAATGTAAATAACCGGTTAACCGGTATTTACCGGTAATTTTTAGAATGAATGATTAGGGTGGCGAAAATGGCAATTGTCTTTTTCCATGTACAAAATTATCTAAATTTAAAAAAACATTTTTATATACGTATAATTAATATAATTAGGCTTTGAGAAACATATTTTTTCCAAATTGAAATTTGCTTACAGTCGATTGAAAAAATTATACACTTTTGCGAAAGACATATCTGGAGAGTGCAAATCAAAATTTTGTGATTCACTTGTATTATCTTTAGTTGATTACGGTGATGTTGTATATGGAAAGTTATTATCGGCGACAGCAAAAAAGAAAATTCAAAAACTTCAAAATTCATGTATGCGTTATATTTACAGTATCCCATATAGACAGCATATATCACCACATCTAAATAAACATAGCATATTAAACATGGAAAACTGCAGATGTTTACACATTTCACATGCTCACACATATTTGGCGAATAATTCATAATGACGAACCTCAGTACTTAAGAAATAAGTTAATTTCACGAGATCACTTGCATAATACAAGATACTTACAATATTTTTTGGTGCCTCAGCATGAAACTGCGATTTTTCAAAGATAATTTACGTATTTTGCATCTCATCTTTGGAATGAACTTCCAAATGAATATAAACAATATAAATAAAAAAATTTTTTTATTAAAGTTGTCAAAAATTACATTTTGGCTGATCAGAAGCAGGAGACTTCATGCTGCGTTGTGGATGCGCGTATATTTCTTTTTCTTTTTCCGAAATAATTTTATTTACTTTTAACTTTTTTGCTTTGCTTCGCGGGGTCTGCTCGTTCCCCTTGTCTGCTCGCATGTCTGAGTGCTGCTGTTGTTATTATTGTTATTATTATTATAAAATATAACATTTGTTAGATTATTACAACTCATTACTGAATATTAACAAATAAAATAATTATTATTTTTTTCTTGAAATTTTAGATTTATATGTATTAATATTTTTTTATAATCTTTAGATTTAGGTTATTCGTATTAGGGCAAATGGAAGAAGAGCTCTACAGTTCAATTTGTACCATTTTTACTTTGAGTAAAATAAATGTATTATTATTATTATTATGAACAAACAAAAGGTTTTTTTATCAAAAGGAAAAAATATAAATGAAATAAATTTAAATAAATAATTATTCTGTAAATAACAAAAATTACAAACATAAACTCAAATAGGGCATTTACTGAATACCTAACCTAAAAATACAATATTTTTTAAAAATAGCCCGTTAAAAGAGCTAGTTTTTCAAAGCTGTATGTGTTGGTCGTCTGATATTTGTACATAGAATACCACCAACTGAAAATGCCCTTCCTCTGTCGATATTGGTAGGTCGATAAGTTAATAAAAATTGGTAATAACATTCTTCTAAATGTTTTCCAGGGATATTTGAGGCAGTGAAATATTCAATTTCCTGTCGCAAGATATTGTCAATGTCTCTCTTACTTGTATTTCTTAGAGCTTGGTGTTTGGGTTTTACTTTTAATATTATTATTTATTTATTGCTAAAAGTGCTCAGTGTTGGTACAGTCACTCTATATTTAGTGAATACTAGTCACTGACATAAATAGAAACGTTGAATACGTGACATATCGTAAGTTCAGAATTTGCCGAAATAACCGGTAAAAAATTAAAATAACCGATAATTATCGTCATGTGTTTTTTGTCCTGTTTACCGGTTAATCGGTTAACCGGTTAACCGGTAATGCAATCTCTAATATGGGTTTTCGTTTTCGAACGCGCTTATCTTTAAACGATCTGTAGGTTGTAAAATGTAGTTGTATGATGAGTTTGAAATTGCACTTTCTCGATTCACACATTTTTTTCAACTTTTTTATTAACGTTGACTGGACTAAAACATCGAAATATTCTACGAGAAAATTTTTCAGTACAAAATTTTATATTTTGTCTCTTTAGCACGCACTGACAGTGACTTACTTGCCATTAACGTTGCGAACTACCCAAGTTCAATTATACGGTCTAGTAAGTTAGTTAGATTGGCCACCCTTTACTTATCGAGTTATCCCGTTCTAATAGATTACATTTCCTTTTCATGCATAACAATTTGTTATCACAAAGTGACTCTTCAAAACGTGATTTTAGAGTGGGCAGTTTCTGGTAGTTTGCGTAAGGTCCTGCCAAACGGCTATTTTAAATATTCACATCAACTTACCCGGGTCCAACATCAGCTGGTAGCAGCGGCGGCTTAAGGGCCGGGGAACCCAGGCGACTGTCCGGGGCGCCGCACAGTGGGAAAAATATGCCCTTTGTTGGACAAAAATCTGCCGACAGTAGAGATTTCAATGAAATTAAATTAAAAAAATGGCAAATACCCTTAAAGCATTGTACTTTAGAGCAGTGCTGCGGCAAAGTGGTTTTGGGTTAACCTAACCTAAAAATTATTCCTCATTTTCCTCCTTGGTCGAGGGTCACAAACAAACGAAGTATGTATATCGTGTACCAAATTCATTTTTATGGGATCATAAGTTAATTGACAATGCAACATAGGCCATATTACATCATAAAAAATTCAAAATGGCGGCCGTCGCCAAGATGGAGGACTATTTTTTCTTTATAACCTCCTTACGTTGCTATATATACAGGGTGTTTCATCTAAAACGCACATACCCACTTCTTGGTAAGTTAGAGGCTTGAAATTTTGCATACGCCTGTAGTCAGGTGACAATGCAACATAGGCTTTATCACATCATCAAAAATTCAAAATGGCGTCTGTCGCCAAGATGGCGGACTACTTTTTTCTTTATAACCTCCTTGATATGGGTAAAACTCTAAGTTTATTTAAGACTAAAAAGTTGCAAAATAAAATTAATAGTTTAAAAAACTAAAAAAACACGCTTTTATTGTTGACATGACGGGCCAATTCTGAGGCCAGATTTGGATTCCACACGAAAATTTCTTCGGAAATGATCCTCAGCTGCCCAATAACATTCGTTATTCGCAGATAATATTAGGGTTAAAACTTTTAGGTTTCTGATTGTTATTTAATTCATACAATTTTTCACTTATAGATTATATTAGATTTAAAGCTGTTAATTAGGTTAGTCTGAGTGTATAGGAATAAAATCGTGTGGATAAAAAACTATCCTTATTTTTACCTGTGTTGATGAAGTAAAAAAAATTGAAGCCTTGTACCAAATTCATTTTTCTTGTACACATACTAAATCACAATTTTTTTTCACCCCTTTTGTAATAGGGTGGGGATAGTAATGGGGGTGGCTAATGCCAAAATCTTTTTCAGCATCTCTTGTATATACTAAATATCAATTTTACTATTAAATTATTTTATGCATTATAATTCTTCATTTATTTACATAATTTACATAAATTTTAATTAGTTCTTTTAAAGTAATTGTGTCATATTTTATTTATACTTAAAAAAAATATTTTGAAATTCATTCCATTTTTGTAATATGGTAAATTATATTTGTTGTATGTTGTTTTTTCAGTCTTGAAGAAGAATAAAAGTTTATTCAAACCGTCGACTAGTGGTAATAACCTCGTTTTATTTTTATCCGATACACCGACTAATTCCTAATTGAAAAATTCTTATTTATTTTTTTTTTGATACACCTTTGTTAATTTAATAATAGTTTTCGTTGGAAAAGAATATCAAATAATAGAATCTATGTCAGTTTAAATTGTAACTAGTGGAAGCATTATACTCTTCGCCGATTTACTGAGCTTTTTATATAATTGTTACATATTCTATAGAATACTCTTCGCATTTTTCTTGTAAATAATGTTAGTTTTTGGACATTCTAAATTTTGTGGTACCAACTTTGTTGTGAGAAAAAAATATATGAAAAAAAAATCGCCATGTGAGGGATCGAACACGAGACCTTTGGATTGAAAAGCAAATAATAAAAAAATCAAAATCAAAGATATTTATTAATGTTTAAAGACATGAATGCGCCTCAGCTGGGTCAGTCTAGAGCCGATCACCCCACCGCGGCGTGCAACGTCGCGGTAGGTAGCTGATCGGGCGGAGGGGTTTAGCTTCGGCTGTAACAACAGATGAAATTGGGGCGTTAGGGCTCCTGTTTAACATATATAAAAAACTTAAACCTAACAATTTCGTTGAACAATAATCCGGGAAGATATTAAAATACTTAGAAATAGCTAGAACTACGAAGAAACAATTGCATTTTTAACACACGCGCACTGTCGCACGCGCGCACTAAATTTACGAAGAAAATCTTGTTGTCCATACGGGAAAAACTTAGTGAAAAAACCCGTTCGAGAGTCACGGATTTATCCAGTGGTCTACCTGCCTCTGGAAGGATGGGGTGAGGGGAGATTATGATTTTAAAAGTTGGGATTTACTAGCAGTTATTGGTCTAAAGGGAATTTGGAAGAAGAACAAAGAGGGACAAAAGAACAAAAATTGACAAAAATAATAAAAATGCAACTAATGGGGGGAAAGAGGGGGTACAAGTAAAAGGTGGTGAAAATAAATGGTGGTGAAAGGAAATTGTGGTATAGGAATGATGTGGCTAGAGAGGTTGCCGAAAGATAGGCAACGCCTGGTATGGTAATGGGTGTTTCAGGTTGAAAAGTATGGCATTATGCTGTCTGATTCGTGTGATGTCTCGGGTTAGCGGACTTTCGCCCAGTTTGAATTGGTAGCATTTTTGGGAAGTTTCCCGGACGAAGTCCGCTACTGGGGTTATGTCGTGGCAACGTGCATATAGATCTCTGAGGGAGGTGTACCTACCGGAGTCTGAAATGAGGCGCATACATTTATGTTCTAAAACTCTAAGTTTTCGCATTGTCGTGGCCGGGATGCTGCACCACACCGGCGCCGCGTTTGTGATGGCCGGTCTGATCACCATCGTATACAATAATTTTTTATTAGTCCTGTTTAGTCCGCTACCCCGCGCCAGGAGCAGATACAGACTCCTGGACATGGAGTAGACCTTACGTACAGTCTCGTTTATGTGCGTGTTGAACGTCAGTCTCTTGTCCAAGTTGACCCCCAGATAGTTCACGCACCGTTTGATTGGAATTTCTCTACCCCCGATCGAAAGTGGCGTTAAAATCCGATTTTCGGTAAATCGGCGCGTGAAGAGTATGGACTCCGACTTCTCGGCGTTGATCCGAATCTTCCACTTGTCGTAATACGCCGTGGCGCGGGTCATGTGCGCCTTGAGTAGCATGTTCGCCGCTTGTGCGTTATGAGAATGCACGTACATGGCCGTGTCGTCGGCGTACTTGGCAAGATTCGTATTCGGGAACTCCGGGAAGTCGGAGACGTATAGATTGTATAACTTTGGTGATAGACACGACCCCTGGGGGACGCCCGCGCCCTTCGAGTTGAAAGTTTATTATTCACCCTGACCTGCAGCGATCTGCCTGTCAGGAAAGAGTGAATAAGTTTGGTGAGGATTGAAAGGCAAATGCTTTAGCCATTGGGCTATCTCATCTTACTACAAAACTTGAATGAATATCGTTCAAGAATTACATTTCAACGGATTAGATACATTATTATGAAATATATATATTGGTAAAATATAAAAACAAAAAAAAAATTATAGGGAATAACATTTCGCAAGATTTCTATTTAAATACAAATTACAGAAATTATGAAATTTTTTTTTTATTTAAATGATTAAAAACTTTTTTATTTACCGATTGATTTTTTTCAAAAACAATAGGGTTCTTCCTCTAGCTAACGTTAACTTACTTTCCAAATTTCAATACAATCGGTCTTTTCTTTCTTAAGTTATCGTGCTTACAAGAAACGTGGCGGACGGACAGACGGACATTTTGAAAGTTGTTCAGAATTCGTTCACTAACATAATGATATGAAATTTTTTTCTCTACGAGCGATATTTACTGATTTAGAAATGTGCCGATCAAATACAATATATTCTTCGTTTTTGCGAAGAGTATAATAATGCAGAACAGTCGAATAACATTAAAATCATCTAAATAATTCAAAAATGTAACGCAAATATGTTTGTTTAGCTATGAGATACCTCACTACTCATACCTCAGCTTCTTGTCCTATTATTGACTGACTCGGAGTTAGATTTTACATAATTGAAGGCAGGCAACGTGCAATTTTTATAAATGTGTAAAAATAAAAAAGTTATTACTAAAATATTGATAGCTACCCCCTAAAACTACCCCTTAAGCAGAGGAGAGAGTTTGACTGGTACTATGTAAATTGATGTCCATATCTAAATTTAAAATATGACTCATATATTTTAAACGGATCGGAAAGATATTGCTGAAAAACTGATATCTTTAATCCCCCTTTAAAGGGGTATAATTTCCTTATTATCTATTTAGAGTACCTTTATTTTTGGATGTACTATCAGCCACATGAATATCCAGAGACAATTTTGGACCACCGTGTATACACGGTTATGTTACTCCATGTGTTAAGTTAAAAACCGATGCCCAAGGAATCACTACTTCCACATCCAATTCTCTATCCAAGTCACTCACAACGAAAAAACTTTGTATGTGGAAATAATTGTTTATGGAACTTTCATAATATAGTATTTGAAATCCTCTACCCCAAAAACCCATAAAACGATACCCCACATCGGTAGTAGGGGTGGGGGTTGTGATGGGGGGGTGGATGAAGTAAAAAAATGTTTTGAGGTTTCTGGTTCTTGTACATACACTAAATCATAATTTTTTTTCATCCCCTTTAATAAGGGGGTGGGGGTTGGTAATGGGGGGTGGCTAATGCCAAAAATTTTTTGAGACCTTAGCTTTTCTTGTATATACTAAATACCAATTTTATGGACTCTTACCTGCTTGATTTACCCATTTACCCCAAACTTACCCCAATTTACCCCCCAACCCTTCGGCGGAACAAGATGAAAATATAATCTAGTTCTAGATCTCGTTAAAGTACATATGTGTACCAAATTTCAAGTCAATATCTCAAACGGTTCCAGAGTAAACGTGCGCACAAAAAAAAGTTACAGACAGACCGAGACAGACAGACCGACAGACAGACAGAAATTTTTTTTCGCTCAAACTTAAAATCTCGACGTTTCATGACATTTTAAGCCTATTTGAACAATAAAAATTTTTAAAAATTTTTTTGTCGTTACTATACTTCCACTGGATGTGGAAGTAAAAGTAGAGTATTCGCGGGGTCCGAAAGGATATCTTTGCACTTTAATATGTAGTATGTTCGTGAAATTTCTGTGATTATCTCAAGGAGGGGCGCTAAAAAATGCTCCCACCAGAGTGGAAAATTTACCTTGAGCCGCCCCTGGCCGGCAGGTCACATTTATTGAAGTGTTTAGCTTAAATTTGAATAGGGGCTATTAGCTGTGGGATATTATCAAAGGTTATGTAGCATGTAGCAGTATAAGAAATGTCGTAAACGTTTAAAGGCTCACTTCTGCAAAGTTGCGAAGGTGAATATTTTATTTTATGGCAAATAAGAAAATCACTATGTCATATCTGATAGTAGTCAAATTTAATTCCAAGGCTGTATATCTTTTTAAATTTTTTTTTTAAATCAATCTCTTATTGGCCTAGTTTACACCGTGAAATAATTTGGTCTGAGTCGAGGGAATTAATGGAGTGGGGATAGATCGACTTGAATTTATTTAATTTGTGCCTGTTTACAACACATCACTATACTTGAAAATGTCTCGATTAGTTGATTAGCACCAGGAGTAAGCAAACCTAACCTATAAACGCTTCACTTGTGTAAAAAATTTTCCTAAAAAGAAAATTACATTTGAGGTTTTTAATGTAATGCAACAGTTGTAAAACAAAATCAACGAAATACATTTAGAAAGTTATTAGAAATGCTTAAGGAAACACGTTTCCATTTACAAAACCAATTAACTATCAGGTTTATACAACAAAGCACCAGTTTAGTTATATACCAAACAATAAATGAAACCACACATATGCAATTATTATTATTATATTTAAAAAGTTTATTTATATATGTTGTTCTTTATGCGGGAACGATGACTCTAACCTCACAAACTTGACATTTCCTAGATTTGTCTAATACGTCTACGTTTACACCACATTTTACGTCATTCACGGTTTAATACCTAAGTATTAAACCGTAAATTATATATGGTCTGATACTCCTGCCCAAGAGAATCAGACTAAAGGCGGATCAGCTTAGTTCAGACTGTTTACATCGAACGCACTATACGTTTAATACGGAGTATGGTTCGCAAAAGGTACTTCGCAGACCAAGCTGTCTAGTCTGGGGTCCAACAGTACGAAATCGCTCTAAATTCCAAGTAACCTGTTCCGACATGACGTACATTTTTTAACTTCAGATTTGCAAAAAGGGTTATATAGGACACCAGAAATGACTTGTCGGATTCTTATCAGCTCTTGCATAACTTTTTAAATGATAAGAAAAGAGACGAAATGGTAATTCCTAAAAAATGTTTTTTAATACATAACACGTCCTGTAAAAGAAACTATGAGTGCTGTCCATCTAATTTTTTTATAGTATACACTAAAGACATAAGCGCTTGGATGAAGCTCGATGGCACTGTTTAAATATGTTAAGTTTTTTGGGAAAAAAATATGAAATCTGTAACTATAAAATATTGTAGTAAGAATTTCAACATACGAGCAAGTACTTCAATTTTAAATTTTGTGTGTATAAACTATGCTAACAAACATACCCAATATATTGAAAATGTTTTTAAGACAAGAATTAAGTTGATATTGCATATAGTATTCGAGTTGTGAATTTTTAAAATGGGTACTGATGCGGCGCATGTAATAAAGGCGACAACTCTCCTATAATTCATA
Source organism: Rutpela maculata (assembly GCA_936432065.2). Lineage (NCBI taxonomy): Eukaryota > Metazoa > Arthropoda > Insecta > Coleoptera > Cerambycidae > Rutpela > Rutpela maculata. The sequence goes on from OW386290.2 coordinate 143,165,264, forward strand.
AAGTGCATGAAAACAGTTTACAGTGGAATTAGCTGGTATGTTTATGTTTACTAGGCGTATGTACTTATGTATATAGTGTGAAGTTATTTGTCTTAACATTTTAACATTATGAAAACTATTTGTATTTGATTGTTTAAATCGATTGATTATTGTTTGCGGTACATATTTATTATTTACTAGCTATGCCCACGGTTACGTTCGCGTGGAATTTTGAAATGACTAAAAAGCTTTTTTATAAACGACGTTTGAGGTAGAATCACCATTCTGGAATATTTCAGAAAACTCACAAATTTTCTGGAATATTCCAGAGTACTCTCGAATTTTCTGGAATATTACAGAAGTTTAATCTTTTAAAAGTTTATGCCGTGCAAATACGTTTATTGTAGAGATCAAGCTGTATCTCCTGTTTTACTAGACCAATTTTCATAAAACTTGGCTTAGTCTAGGCCGATTTCGATGAAATAAGAACTAAATGTTACGCCAAGCTTAGATGAACCTCATTGGTTCAGTAGTTTCTGCGTGATGCGCGTTCAAACAGACAAGCAGACAAACAGAGAAAAATTCCAAAATCTGTCTTAATGTATTCCATTACTCATCTTACATCCCCCACATCAGTTTCTTGCAAATATTTTCAATGTACATACACGTCAACTTTACAAATGTATTATATGTATACGTTTGAAAATTATTAAAAGGTAAAAAATTGTATAAAAGTGATTTACGTTCCCTTCCACCGACGGAAAACGTTTTTCAACAACATGTTGCAAATATTACTTTTTTTTAAACAGTGTTGTGAACCGTCATTCAAATTACCTCTTGCGCAAAATTTTGGATGCAGAATTGGAAATCAGGAGCTGGTACCGATAATGTCGACAAAAAAAAGTTTATCTGAACTTAAATTAAAAAGTGCAACTGTAAAATAAAATGCGACACAAAATGTTCTTGTGAGTGGTATTCAGTTGCGTGCTCGTGTGCTGCTTTTCCTGAAAATTGTTTTAAGGGAAAAAGCAATATGCATCATTTTATAATGATAGTGATTCTGACTAAAATGTTAGAATAGTTATACACAAAAATTACATAATATACAACATTAATGTTTTATTTAAAATATCTCCCTTTTCTGCTTTCTATTAAATATGCTAAATACCTAAAATAATATTTCTCACTAATGTTTTATTTCTTAAACAATATAAATACGAGTAGAAGTTGTACTCGGGCATGGCCAATTGCGAATACCTATTTGAATAACATTTTGCTCGAACACACAATTCACTTTGTATCGATTATTATTTTTTTAAATGAGTGGCCACAATCGGCAACGCCCGACTACTACTTTCATTCGTTTTGTTGTATTATTAACATAAAATAATTCAAATTTGCAATTATATTGAACAATATAGTGCTTTTTACTGTTACACTGTACCAACTATCGTGTAGACTATTTTTATTTTAATGCTGCATAATTACGCGCCTCATAAAAAAATCATAAACAAAAAACTGTATACGTTATCGACAGGATCTTTTTTAAAAAAACTTTTTCAATATATGGACTATATTTGGTAAGCAATTGTATATAAGAATTTCATAAATTTAACATAGTTGTCCGCATATCGAAATTTTTAGAACGTAAATATCAACCTTTTGATTTTAATTATTTTTTCCAAAAAAAATATTCTTTTCAAAAATACCAATAACTTAGTTAGAATCACGTATATCTTTTGAGTATACATACTAAAAATCAGATCGGTAGGTTACATAGTTTTTGTTTTAACGGAGAATAACCATTGTAAAACATAATTTTGTAATTATCAATCCGCCATCTTTTTTGCGATTTCTGAAGTTGCGCAAGAGCAAAAATTAATCCGACAAGTGTTTTCTAGTGCCGCAGGTAATGCTCTCTTCATTACTTATATCAACATTTGTACGTCATGTCTGAACAGGTCATCTTGATTTTGGAGTGCTTGGACCCCGGACTAGTCGGTGTAAACGAGGCCACTAACTGACTCCAAAAAATGTCTCATGTCTTGAAAGGAAACGGAGCCATGATAAAATATTAGGTTACATTATTTACACAATAAATACGATCGCAGTTATGTGCAGTCGTATCTGTGAATTTTTCAATGCCAACTAATTGTTTTTTAGGTAAAGTTTTTTACTTTCAACATATCAAAGAATAGTTAGAGAATATTATGTAAAAAAATTAAAAAATTCTGAAGTAAAATAAAATATATATGATGTGTTATATGAAAAACAAAAAATAACACATAATTTTTACTTCCACGTCCAGTGGTATAGTAGCGACAAAAAAAATTTTAAAAATTTTTATTGTTCAAATAGGCTTAGAATGTCACGAAACGTCGAGATTTTAAGTTTGAGCGAAAAAAAATTTTTGTCTGTCGGTCCGTCGGTCTGTCGGTCTGTCTGTAACTTTTTTTGTGCGCACGTTTACTCTGAAACCGTTTGAGATATTGACTTGAAATTTGGTACACATATGTACTTTAACGAGATCTAGAACTAGATTATATTTTCATCTTGTTCCGTCGAAGGGTTGGGGGGTAAATTGGGGTAAATTTGGGGAAAATAGGTAAATCAAGCAGGTAAGAGTCCACAAAATTGGTATTTAGTATATACAAGAGAAGCCGAGGTCTCAAAAAAAATTTTGGCATTAGCCACCCCCATTACCACCCCCACCCCATTATTAAAGGGGATGAAAGAAAATTATGATTTAGAGTGTGTACAAGAACCAGAAACCTTGAAATGTTTTTTTAATTCATCCACCCTCACTACCACCCCCTATCACCACCCCCACCCCGCTACCGATGCGGGGTATCGTTTTATGAGTTTTTGGGGTAGAGGATTTCAAATATTATATTATTAAAGTTCCATAAACAATTATTTCCACATACAAAATTTTTTCGTTGTGGGTGACTTAGATAAAAAAATCTGGATGTGGAAGTAGTGATTCCTTGGGCAGCCGTTTTTACATTTGTTATAAATCGAAATCATTCCCATCGAATGGTGTAAAAAACTAAAAAAAAAAAAAACAAAAATACGTATGTTTTTCTTCTGGATTAACATTATCCAAATATCTTACTTATGACATTTCACAGTCAATGTCAGTTTTTTATAACCTACACTCACCGGCAAAAAAACCGGCCAACTGAATAGTGAGAAACATTTGTTGTTCAATAATTTTTTTAATATTTCACCGATTTTAATTATTTTTTCGTCATGTTTTAAAGAAATTCATCAAAAACATAAAACTTTAAATTTTGAAAAAAATAATTTTAACAGCTTTTTACAGCCGGAGAACCAAAATTATATTTTGGTGATCTAATTTCTAAAAACCCTGTGGAGTAATTAGGAAAATCGGTCAGGTTCTCTTGTACTCTATTCCAAAGCTCAATCCATTCTCAAAAATTTATTTTTTGATTAATCCCAATATCTGAATTTTTGTAGAAAATACACAGTTTCAAGTAAAATTTTGCAATGGGCCTTTCCCACCTAATAGTGGAAGACCAGACCCTCTGGATTCGACACCCTCTATACAACTCGCGAACACCCACCTAAAAAACCGCTGCCCAAGGAATCACTACTTCCACATCCAGATTTTCTATCCAAGTCACATAACGAAAAAAATTTTTATCTGGAAATAATTGTTTATGGAACTTTAATAATATAATATTTGAAATCCTCTACCCCAAAAAAACCATAAAACGATACCCCACATCGGTAGTGGGGTGGGGGTGGTGACAGGAGGTGGGAGTGGGGGGGTGGATAAAGTAAAAAAATATTTTGAGGTTTCTGCTTCTTGTACACACACTAAATCACATTTTTTTCATCCCCTTTAATAATGGGGTGGGGGTGGTAATGAGGGTGGCTAATGCCAATTTTTTTTTTTGAGACCTTAGCTTCTCTTGTCTATACTAAATATCAATTTTATGAATTCTTACCTGCTTGATTTCCCTATTTACTCCAAATTTACCCCAATTTACCCCCCAACCCTTAGACGGAACAAGATGACAATATAATCTAGTTCTAGATCTCGTTAAAGTACATACGTGTACCAAATTTCAAGTCAATATCTCGAACGGTTTCAGAGTAAACGTGCGCACAAAAAAAGTTACAGACCGACAGATCGACAGACAGACCGACAGAAATTTTTTTTTCGCTCAAACTTGAAATCTCGACGTTTCATGACATTGTAAGCCTATTTGAACAATAAAAATTTTTAAAATTTTTTTTGTCGTTACTATACTTCCACTAGATGTGAAAGTAAAATAGGTAATCTGATGTAAAATAACCTGCTAAACTTGATTTTTGAATTCGCCCATTGATTTGAGATTACCAATATGACCAAATTGGCAATTTTCTAAAAAAAATAAAACCGCTGCCCAAGGGATCACTACTTCCGCATCCGGATTTTCTATCCAAGTCACTCACAACGAAAAAATTTTGTATGTGGAAATAATTGCTTATGGAACTTGAATAATATAATATTTGAAATCCTCTACCCCAAAAACCTATAAAACGATACCCCACATCGGTAGTGGGGTGGGGGTGGTGCTAGGGGGTGGTAGTGGGGGTGGATGAAGGAAAAAAATATTTTGAGGTTTCTGGTTCTTGTACACACACACACTAAATCACAATTTTTTTTCATCCCCGTTAACAATGGGGTGGGGGTGGTAATGGGGGTGGCTAATGCCAAAATTTTTTTTGAGACCTTAGCTTCTCTTTAATATACTAAATACCAATTTTCTGGACTCTTATCTGCTTAATTTACTTATTTACACCAAATTTACCCCAATTTACCCCCAACCCTTCGATGGAACAAGATGAAAATATAATCTAGTTCTAGATCTTGTTAAAGTACATATGTGTACCAAATTTCAAGTCAATATCTCAAACGGTTCCAGAGTAAACGTGCGCACAAAAAAAAGTTACAGACCGACAGACCGACAGACCGACAGACCGACAGACAGAAATTTTTTTTTCGCTCAAACTTAAAATCTCGACGTTTCATGACATTCTAAGTCTATTTGAACAATAAAAATTTTTAAAAAATTTTTTGTCGTTACTATACTTCCACCGGATGTGGAAGTAATTATGTGTTATTTTTTGTTTTTCATATAACACATCATATATATTTTATTTTACTTCAGAATTTTTTAATTTTTTTACATAATATTCTCTAACTATTCTTTGATATGTTGAAAGTAAAAAACTTTACCTAAAAAATAATTAGTTGGCAAAAAAAATAACAACTTTTCTTTGACGCAAAATCTTTAAAATTTGCAGAGTAAAATGTCCGATCGATCGATTTTTTATTTTTAAAGTTAGGTGCCTACTATAACCGAAGAAAATGTTCCGAATGAACTAAATAAAATCTTTTATAAGAAGTTTTTTTTGAAATTTTGCTCCCTTATCGAAATATTCATTGATTGTTTCAGCGTCCGAACAAATGCGCGATACTATGAATCGGCCGCAATCGCATCTAGAGCTAAATGCAGGCACGTGTCGGGTGATTATTATTTTCCAGTGTCCATTTATGTTAAGTTGAAAGTGCTTTTTGTCTCAGTCCTTATATTTAGTGCGTTATAAACACATAGTTTGGCATAATAAATTATAATTACTCGGATAGGAAATCAAAGGAAACAAGCTAAAAACGTACTCTTCGCCTGTTCACTGGATTTTTATATAATTGTTATACATTCAATAGGATACTTTTCGCAGTTTTTTGTAAATAATGTTACTTTTAGACATTTTTAATTTTATAGTACGATCTCAGTTGGTAAAAGACTTGGTAAAAAACTATACCAAACCCCATTTGGGTTTCGAACCCGGGACCCTTGGATTCCGAGTCAAAAGAACTACACCACCACCTTACACGTTAAAGAATGTAAATTTTTACATTATAAGACACGAGCTAAAATCATATTTTCACGGTTGTATATTACATTATGAAATGTATATTTGTAAAATATATAAATATTTAGATATTAAAATGAAATATCATTTCACCCGATTTCAATTCAATTACAAAAACATAAAAATTAAAACAATTTTTTTTCAAATTTAAATCATTAATAACGTTTTTATTTACCGATCGATTTTGTTCAAATAGGGTTCTTCCTCTAGCTAACACTAATTTACTGTCCAAATTTCAGTACAATCGGAATTTTCTTTCTTGAGTTATCGTGCTTACAAGAAACGTGACGGACGGACAGACCGACATTTTGAAAGTTGTTCAGAATTCGTTCACTAACACAGTGGTATGAAAATTTTTTGTCTGCGAGCGATATTTCCGGTTTTAGAAATGTACCGATCAAATGCAAAATCCGATGACATTTCTGTGGCTCTAAAACAATATTTAGAACAGAAAAATTTATTTTTATCACTAAATCCAGTTTACCATGCACAATGTAGAAGATCGTATACCCGAACTGCTTATAAAAAAAAAATCAGAAATTGTAAATCCTAGTACAGAGAATACAAGTAAAAAGGGCATTTTTGCAATGTGCTATTTACAAGACAGCCTACCAAATTAAGCCCAGAATTCCAAATATTTTAGATTCTGGATGGTACCTAAAAGAGGAAATCTTATTTCCAAAGATGATTTCAAAAAGCCCAAAACCCAATTTTATTGAGTTAACTCCATTTTGTAAATGTAAATTATACAAGCTGCAAGTGTAGCAAAGCAAACGTGCAATGTAACATAAATTGTTTATGTGAAGGAAAATGTAATCTTTAGTACCCACTTGCTGTTATAATTAACGAAAACATATTTTTTAATGTGTATGTTTCGAGATTATCTACATAATTTTATAACATTTAATTACAAATAGAAACTAAATAATCCGTAGACTCACTTGATCGCTTAAACGACACCACAGATGGGCGACGTTAACAGAAGTTATGCTTTAAATTAACGCGGACGAATTGTGCGGCCGCATTCGACAGCGTCATCTCGTTACATGAGCCGAATTTCTCTAAATAGATAATAAAAAAGTTTGTTTAAAGTATATGGAACATTTTTCTCGTTTATACTATAACTCTCTCTTTAAAAATAAAAATGTTACCTCGATCGGGTATTTTTCAATGCAAATTTAAAAAAAAAGCGACAATAGAGGGTAATTATATTTTTTTAGGCACTATATTATTAGTTACACTATATTCTTTGCAGTCAGCCTGTCCAAGAATATTGGAGGGATAATGTGTAAAATATTGTTCTAAATCGGATTTAAAATAAAAAAGATATGATGTGTTATGTGCAAAACAATAATTAACACATAATTTTAAAATTTTTCAAAAAATTTGCGAGTTGATCGATTTGGCAATCTCAAATTAACGGGCGAACTCAAAAAGCAAATCTAGAAGGTCATTTTACATAATATCATCTGTTTTTTAGGTGGGTGTTCGCGAGTTGTATAGACTACTTTTAAAATGCTTCTTACAGATAGGCTGCTCTCCGACTATAATGGAACTTGATGATTATTTTATCATAAATCATTTATTAACACCTAATAAATATTGTATATACACGTCATATCGTATAATATTTTAATTAAAAAAAAAAAATAAAAGTTATGTCTATATCTCGAAAACTGAGGCATGCATAATTTACTTCTTATCCGCAACGGATTCTACTCAAAAAAGTGCCTTAAGAATGTGTTACTCGATTTTCTATTCGACACTTGGTAATTGAGATATAGAGGTCATCCAAAAATACCAATTTTTCAAAAACGCTCTGTAGCTCGGTAGTCGAAAAAGATAGAGAAAACCTCAAATCCCATCTAATTTGGTCCACTCTGTACATTTTTCGATTCCAAATCCTATATTTTATTGTGAACGTACCATGTGTCCGTAAAATAGATGATTTTACTACACTTTCTGTGCCACAATTTTACAGACTATATCAACATCGTGATATTATTTTTTGTACACAAAATGGGCTGTTGAATTATGCCATGCAAATATTCAGTCCACAATTCTAAATTGTATTTTAGTTACATGCAAGCGTTAAAACGACGCACATGCATATTGCGGATATCGCAATTACAACCACAGAACCAAGTGTTTGCCTTTGTCCAAATTCCACTGCCGTTTCATGACAGTACAATTAACAGCTTCAACACACCATGAAATATATGTTCGTCCTAGTGTGCTGGGAAATAGAAATTTGATTGAAAATATCAGCTTCCGATTTTCCTACATAACTGCTAGAACTGCTTTTAGCCCAGTCGATGAAGATATTTACCAACAAAAAGTTCCTGAAAGTGTATAGAATAATATCCCGAAAAGTTTACATTTCGCTCGGATGCAGAACATAAAAAAAAGTGAAAAAAAAAATTTTTCATCCATTTTTTCAAAATTTTGAAATTAAATCAAGCTAGGAAGGAACAAAAAATACACATGGATATATCACGTGTTTATGAACAAAAAATGTCCTAACAAAATTTATCGCTAAAGCCACGGTTTTCCCGGAAAAAAATAGTCAAGTGAAAAGTTATAACTCGAAGTGAGATACATGCGTGCGCGCTTGAATACGCATGACTGTGACACCGACGCACTGAATTACATGTCACTAAATCAGAATTTGTTCAATCCATATGAGTGTTGGTTCATTTAAAAGATGGAAATTGTAGCTTTGTGATGCTATTTTGTTTTAGACAAAACAAGCAAAGGATGGATGGGAAAAATATACTTTTATATAACTGATAGAGTTTTGAAACTTGGCAAGATATTCATTCAGGATTATTATTATACGTACTAAAAGTCCTGAACTCAATTTTATGCGCTCGAGCCGCAGCGCCCTTTTGGAAAAATGGTGCAACGAAAGTTTTTTTCTTATATCTCGCTATCCGTTAGCGATATCGGCATTATGCTCCATATAAAAAAATAAAGCTTATAAAATTCTCTACACAAATGTTATATACAGGGTGGACCAAATTAGATAGGATTTGAAGTTAATCGTCACAATAAAAAATATAGAAAAAAGTAAAGGCCCTTCAAAAAAATTCTTTCTTCATTGAGAATTGTTAAAAAGTATGTACACTTCATGATTATTATGGTTTATTAAGTTGTAGTAACGTAGATTAAAAAAAAACATCTCAAATCATTTTAATTTCCTTGCTTGATGATTTTCTTGATAATTATATATATTGGAGAAATTGACCCACTGGAAAAAATAAAATATTACTATTTCGGAAAAAATGTATACTTTTCAAATGTTGAAACACTAATTCGTTTACTTGTATGCATTTTTTAGAAAATATGATTAATCAGATCATGATAAGAAATTGCGATTTTCAGTAAGAAAATATCGTTGATTGTTTTGAATATAAATTCTGGAACTTTTCCAATACATTAACAAATGTATAAGGAATCCATTGGATATAGCTGAAATGTGGATAGGTGTACCTGTAATAAATACAATACACTAAAGGCATGTAAAAATTCATGCGAGCGATTCAGCGGCTGTGTGTGGTGTCTGTGTATGCATTCATAATTAAATATTTTCCCTACAGACTCACTATTTATCTTCCTATTCACTAAGAAAAATATTAAAAATGTGTAATTAGAAAGAAAAAAAGAGCTTTATTTTATTCGTTAGAACTGCTAAGAATTCGTAGTATGCATTTAACCGTGCGCTTGGCCGCGCATAGTGACAATGTTACTTCACTATTTTTTTCCAGGAATACCGTGGTTTTAACGGCAAATTTTATTAGGATATTTTTTGTTCAGAAACACGTGGTATGTTCACCTGTATTTTTTGTTTTTTTCTACCTTGACTTAATTGAAAAAAATGAATGAAAAAAAAATTGCTTCCACTTTTTTTTATGTTCTGCTCTTTAGGATATTATTCTATACACTTTCACGAACTGTTTAAAAAAATATATTCAGTTTGCAATTTTTTGTGGGTTTCATTATAAAATGTTCTCTGTCGTCTGGGCTATTTGCTTTGCTAGTATTCACGTGCCGCTAAAACAAACGATATTTGTAGATTAAGCAATAATTTATATGATATTGGAAACTTTTTACTAACGATTTTCTAAAAAAAATTATTCTTGATGAGAGTTAAAGCATATCTCCAAAACCAATGAAAAGAGACACAAATTTATCCCAGCAGAAGCCCTATAAGCATGATATCCTTTCTCCTGAAAACAATTGGAGAAATCTTAAATCAACACTTAACAAGCGAAATCTTACCAGAAACAATACTTCCTAAAAGGTAGGTAGGTCAAAACAGTACAGATGTTGTCAGTTTTTCTATATACATCTACATCTACATCTACATCTACATCTACATCTACATCTACATCTACATCTACATCTACATCTACATCTACATCTACATCTACATCTACATCTACATCTACATCTACATCTACATCTACATCTACATCTACATCTACATCTACATCTACATCTACATCTACATACAAGAATTAACTTCAAACACTTCTATCTCCTAAGCTATTATCTTTATCAAAAAAATAAAAAAGCAACGTTTCCTTATAGTACAGTAAAAGTCGACCTTCTCTATAGGGGGTGCTCCCAAATAAGTCCCGGCAAGCTGGTTTTTTCAGGGTCGATGGAGGCTGAATAGCTGGTTTTTGCAGGGTTGATTGAGAACTGTCTCCTGACTCCAAAAAAAAAATGGTTGGAGACTCAGGAGACAGTTCTCAATCAACCCTGCAAAAACCAGCTATTCAGCCTTTTGTTTGTATATTTCCTGAACCATAATAAATATATATAGTGAATGTTTTCCCATATAATGGGCGCTGGACCGTCAAAAATCAAAGTTACAAAAAAATTTTATTAATCAAAGTTGTAGAGAATATTACTATGTACAAGCTAGAAAATTTCCAAAAAAAAAAGAAACCCCCCTTATTGCAACAGCCTACAAGGGATGTGGACTGTGACTTTTTCGTCGGATATTCGGGAGACACCCCTCCATCGATCCTGAAAAAATCAGCTTGCCGGGAGAAATTTTTTTGAAAAATGATATCTTTATTAGTTTATTACCATAGTTTTTTGCCCCTACTAACATTCAGTGAAGAGGCTTCCCTACCTCAAAGCCAAATGAATCCATTTTTTCAAAAATTTTCAAAATACATTAAGTGTAAAATCTTTTAGATAATGCATCCATGACGGTCAAAAAAATTTAAGCGTATACATAATACTTACGACTAACAAAAAACATGATTTGGATTGTTTTTTTAATTTGGAATTTACTGGAACCAAAAAACGGGCATTTTTTGTGCAAAAAATCAAAATTCTGCCTTTATTCTTCTTGTATCAATTTTGATTTTGCAGATATCAAAATTTGCTAAAAGAAAATTTTAAGAAACTTTAATAAGCTTCTATTTGGTTCAAGTACATATTAAAAGATTAACATTAATTTTATCTCGGCAACGATGAGCCTAAACAAATTTTTATTTCATGGATTTTTGTTATTTTATAGGCTTATAACTTTTTTGTTATGACAAGCTATTTCGAAAATGTGATCCTCTTTGAGTAATTTGCTTACTTTGCTTACTTACAGATAACTATCTAAAATAGACTTATTATTTCTGTAATATTCTTTGCCTTTCTAGCTCGAAAACTTTGTGAACTTGGAAATATAGTTCATATCAGAATATTATCTTCACCATGCATTATTTTGTTTTTAGAACCTTGGACGCCTTACTGGGAACATATAAAGGAAGGATGGAGCCGCAGGAATGAAAAAAATCTACTATTCCTTTTCTACGAAGATCTAAACAAGGTAGTGGTATTATAAACAAATATAAACTGATTTCAAATTTGTACTAAGTATTTACTCCTCAATTTTTGTAGAATTTGCGAGGTGGCATTGAAAAAGTGTCTAAGATATTGGGCAAAAACTATTCCAGCAAACAGTATAATGCACTAGAAGATCACCTGAAGATAGAAAATTTCAGGAACAACAGATCCGTTAATTATGATATTCTCAAAAATCTGGGGATTATGGTTAGTGGTGAGGAAAGTTATGTGAGGAAGGGAAAAAATGGAGGGTGGAAGAACTACTTTGATGAACAATTAAGCTCCAGGGCTGATAAGTGGATTAAAGAAAACTTGAAGGACACTGACTTGAGATTTCCGAATGTAGCATTATAATGTCATCACTGTTAATGTTATTGAAATTTTATTTCTGTTGTACAGTTTTTATTAAATAAACTAATCCCTAGTTTGAAGTTATTTAATATCTGTATTAATTAATATATTCGTATTACTAATAAAATTAAAAATCTATTGTTACTCCAGTCGGTAAAGTAAAAAATACACCAGAAGATCGCAAAAAATGTTATCTGAGATTTTCCTTCAGTAACTGTTAACAAAACCATAAAAATTCGTTCTGAGGTGCCGCGCAACCCCCCCTAAAAAACCACCCATTCGGTGAAAAAAGCCTTATTTTACTGATAACTCGTTAACCGTTGAAGATATAAAAAAATTGCCCATGGTAAAAACAAAGCTTGGCTAATTTCCTAAAAAAAAGTCCTTCTGTAATTTTTTTGTATATGCCATAGTTCTCGAGAAAATCGATATTGAAAATATAAGAAAAATTGAATTTTTAGAAAATGCGTTATATAATCGTTAATATCTTCGCCAATTGTCGACATATCTAAGAAAATAAGTAAGCAAATGAAAGATATTTTCATAACTTTCAATTTTTCACCATAGAAAATTATAAAAGTAACTAGATTTCTAGGGTTTTTAAGGTCGTGTTAGTAAAAATTGATTTTTTCCCGATTTTTTTTAATATATATTTGCCAATTGTTAACATATTATAAAAAATAGAATCAGATATAAAATACATTCATTTAATAACTTCATTTTGTAACTATAAAAAATAATAAAAGTCCTTATGTTTTGTAATTCGGAGATTGTATAAGTAAAAATTGTTTTTTTTTCAAATTTTTTTAAGTAGATCTTTGCCAATTGTTGACATGTTATGGAAAAAGAAGCAAATGAAAGATTTAATAATTTTATATCATAAAAAATTATAAGAGTCACTATATTTTTACTAATTTTGAGATTATGCGAAAAGTAACAAAATGAAACACTAGTAATGAGTTTTGATTTGAGTTAAAAAATATATTTTACAATATTTTAACGTTCTTTTTTTAACATGATTTTATATTATTATATATTATATATTATATATTATATATTATATATTATATATTATATATTATATATTATATATTATATATTATATATTATATATTATATATTATATATTATATATTATATATTATATATTATATATTATATATTATATATTATATATTATATATTATATATTACATATTACATATTACATATTACATATTACATATTACATATTACATATTACATATTACATATTACATATTACATATTACATATTACATATTACATATTACATATTACATATTACATATTACATATTACATATTACATATTACATATTACATATTACATATTACATATTACATATTACATATTACATATTACATATTACATATTACATATTACATATTACATATTACATATTACATATTACATATTACATATTACATATTACATATTACATATTACATATTACATATTACATATTACATATTACATATTACATATTACATATTACATATTACATATTACATATTACATATTACATATTACATATTACATATTACATATTACATATTACATATTACATATTACATATTACATATTACATATTACATATTACATATTACATATTACATATTACATATTACATATTACATATTACATATTACATATTACATATTACATATTACATATTACATATTACATATTACATATTACATATTACATATTACATATTACATATTACATATTACATATTACATATTACATATTACATATTACATATTACATATTACATATTACATATTACATATTACATATTACATATTACATATTACATATTACATATTACATATTACATATTACATATTACATATTACATATTACATATTACATATTACATATTACATATTACATATTACATATTACATATTACATATTACATATTACATATTACATATTACATATTACATATTACATATTACATATTACATATTACATATTACATATTACATATTACATATTACATATTACATATTACATATTACATATTACATATTACATATTACATATTACATATTACATATTACATATTACATATTACATATTACATATTACATATTACATATTACATATTACATATTACATATTACATATTACATATTACATATTACATATTACATATTATATATTATATATTATATATTATATATTATATATTATATATTATATATTATATATTATATATTATATATTATATATTATATATTTTTTATGCAATGTTTTAACTATTAAATGATTAGAAACAATAGTTATATGATATATAAACCCAAAAAAAAATTTTTGAGCTAAATTTTCAAGATGTTTGGGTCTTTCTTTTTATTTTTAGGAAACAATAAAAAGTTGACCAAAATTTGGCTAACTTCAACATGCTAGTAAATTTGTAAATATGAATATTTTTATTCCTAACTTTTTCTGCATTGAAGTACTACCTTGAACTAAAAGATAACGGATTTATAACTTATATTAAAGTCAGTTATTTTTTATGGGCTTGTGAATAGTTAGAAGCGCAAAAAATCAAGAGATAACTAGGTTATATTGTTATTTTTATATACTAATAAATATCAATAGCCATCAAAAATGGCAACACAAGACAGTATTTTATATCCCCTTTAAAACCCATTTTGATTTTTTTACTAGCTTGTATGGTTTTCGAACAATTCAAACGAAAATTCGCGCGCATTAGAAATACAAATTTTTGAATTTTTTTCAATATCAATTTTCTCGAAAACCATGGCATATACAACAAAATTACAATAAGACCTTCTTTTTAGGAAATCAGTCAAGCTTTCTTTTTTATGATGAGCAATTTTTTTATATCTTCAACGGTTAACGAGTTATCAGTAAGATAAGGCTTTTTTCACCGAAGGGGTGGTTTTTTGGGGGTTTACGCGGCATCTCCAGAACGGATTTTTGTGGTTTTGTGATGTATAACTCCTCCACTAACAGTTACTGAAGGAGAATATCAGATAACACTTTTTGTGATGGAAATTTTTATAATTATTGGACTATATAGACATGGGAAATTTTATTTCGTAATTTATCAATAATCCTAGAAAAAGTATTCGAAATAAGTTATTAGTGTCCACTATTTCTTTATATTTCTACTGAAATTTTGATAATACCCAGAATTAAATTGAACGTTCTTCAGCCCAAAATTTTTGTAGAGAAAATGTGTAAGAAGCAATAGTTTTTTTGTTTTATGTGAGCCATTATGTTCGTATTTTCAAAAAGAAAATGGTTAGTCATTTTCAAGAATTTAAAAAATGAAACAGTAGTTGATTTTCGAGATCATGGAAAAGTTACTGGCCTCAAAACGTCACTGCAACAATCACATATTTACTAAATTCTTATCCGAATAGTTTCATCCAATTAAATAGTGTTGTGGCCCTGAAGTAGAGATTAGTGTAAACTTATAATAGAAAAGTTTTTAAAAATCATGCATTATTCTATCCGTCGACGCTAGATCGAGCAAATAAAGTTTACGTGGTTTATCTATCCACATCAGCAACATCCAAATATGTGCTGAACAAGAATGATAAAAATGAAGGAAAATTGCCGTTTCCTTATAAAATTACCAAAGTGGATGATGATACTAATAAGGAATTATTGGTACTGGTAAATATTATTTTAATCTAATTTATGACTTTTTGTTCAAAAGTGGTGGCTAAAAACTATACATTTATGAGGAAAAAATAATGTACTGGCCAGCAATCAAATTTTAGATTTTGTCAGTCAATCAACTTGTGCTTCTATTTCAATATAATTTTATTACTATATTTACGATGTAGTTTACTATCTAATTCCTTAGAAAAAGTGTTTACTATCTAATTCCTTAGAAAAAGTCTATTTATTGACTGGATTGGCATGATTACCTTCTCTCTACAACCTTCAAATGTTTGGTAGCGCCCTTACATATAGTAATTTATTCTCGTATTTTTGCGGGAAAGTTTGCCGACTGGTCTTTTCTAAGCGACTTAGATCATCAATATTGCATATTTCCATGCACTCAAAGAAATAGTATGGGTAAATTCAACAAAAAAAAAATGGTTAACTAACAATATCGTTAATTTTGTTAAACCAAACTATACTGATGGTATTTTTAAACAAGAGGTGATTGTTATTTTAATTAATAACAACAAAACAAACATTAACTTAAAAAATAGATGAATAAGACTATTATTTTGTTCGTCTGACTATTATTTTGTTGAATTCTGTCAAATTAAACTAGATAATAGTATATTTTATTTTTAACTATTATCGAATTGTAATTTTAGTCCAGTATTAGTTCGCTGTATTGTTGTACTTGGTAGACAAACCAATATTATTGTCGTCTTCTAGAAGTTCTAAAAGAATTACCATAAAATTTGCTTGCTTACCACGTAGTCTATTACAGAAATTATTCCCAGATGACGCCACATATAAATCACTGACAATAATCAATCATGCATTATCTTATACTCTTATGAATTTATAGAAAATTAATAACATGATTGCAATGTTCAAATTCTTTCAGGGATCATCGATATGTTTGGATGGATCTTATAAACGATCTCTAATCTTTGGTTTGGGTGGTCTGATGTCTCAATACTGAGATTTTGGCTAACCAAAAAAGCTTCATCATACAATAAAGTGTAGATCAACCTAAAAATTAGTTGGTGAACAAAAAACAAAGTCGTTGTACTATTTAATTGTAGACCAAATTGAAAATGGTT
Source organism: Rutpela maculata (assembly GCA_936432065.2). Taxonomy (NCBI): domain Eukaryota; kingdom Metazoa; phylum Arthropoda; class Insecta; order Coleoptera; family Cerambycidae; genus Rutpela; species Rutpela maculata. The sequence continues at coordinate 143,182,177 of OW386290.2, forward strand.
AGTGAACATAAAAAAATGTCATTGTACTATTTAATTTGTTACAAGAAGATATGATTATTAAACTACTATTTGTTTACGAAAACAAATAAAGTTGTATGACTATTCTTTTCTGATTGATTTAACTATGAAACTAGATAGGCGCGATTTCATATGCTCTTTTTCATTTTCTTTGAGTGTGACACACTCCATTCTCTTTTCTCTATCATTTTTAAAATTGAAGTCTTATAGGTAGTGTACTCTAGACGTTCGAAATAAAATAAAGATTTGTTCCTTTTTCTTGATTTCTTTCTAATTTCAAATACGCATTTCTGAGAGTACGAATGAGTTAGAAAAAATTCTTTCCTGTAATAGAAATATGCATTCAAAGAAATAGTATGGGTAAATTCAACAAAAAAAAAATGGTTAACTAACAATATCGTTAATTTTGTTAAACCAAACTATATTGATGGTATTTTTAAACAAGAGGTGATTGTTATTTTAATTAATAAAAAGTTGTCGTACAACAAAACAAACATTAACTTAAAAAATAGATGAATAAGACTATTATTTTGTTGAATTCTGTCAAATTAAACTAGATAATAGTATATTTTATTTTTAACCATTATCGAATTGTAATTCTAACCCAGTATTAGTTCGCTGTATTATTGTCCTTGGTAGACAAACCAATATTATTGTCGTCTTCTAGAAGTTCTAAAAGAATTACCATAAAATTTGCTTGCTTACCACGTAATCTATTACAGAAATTATTCCCAGATGACGCCACATACAAATCACTGACAATAATCAATCATGCATTATCTTATACTCTTATGAATTTATAGAAAATTAATAACATGATTGCAATGTTCAAATTCTCTCAGGGATCATCGATATATTTGGATGGATCTTATAAACGATCTCTAGTCTTTGGTTTGGGTGGTCTGATGTCTCAATACTGAGATTTTGGCTAACCAAAAAAAAATTCATCATACAATAAAGTGTAGATCAACCTAAAAATTAGTTGGTGAACAAAAAACAAAGTCGTTGTACTATTTAACTGTAGACCAAATTGAAAATGGTTAGTGAACATAAAAAAATGTCATTGTACTATTTAACTTGTTACAAGAAGATATGATTATTAAACTACTATTTGTTTACGAAAACAAATAAAGTTGTATGACTATTCTTTTATGATTGATTTAACTATGAAACTAGATAGGCGCGATTTCATATGCTCTTTTTGGTTGAATTTATCTATCATTTTCTTTGAGTGTGGTAGTAAAAATTTTTCTTTTTTTTTTGGGAAAATCGTAGAACATTTGCATTTTACTTTTGTATTCAAATGGCTATTTAAAGCTAATCCCATAAATAGGGATTCCATCTCGGAATGACAGATAATAAGCTACAAACTTGAATAAATCTGTTTTGGCATTTTATAAGTTGGCTAAAAAGTCTCATAGAATCTCGTGTACGCGAGTCAAGATATTCAAGGTCAAAGGTTCCAAGAGTCTTTTTTTGTAAATATCTCGTTTTCTATACTCTAAATGACATTTTGATTTATTATAAAAGTTGTAGAGCATAAAATTCTCTATAAAGGGCATAACAGGGTAAGCGCGTAAAATCTGCCCCCAAACAAAATTTTGTTTGTTATGAACTATTTGAAGGGGATTACCCTAAATATAATTTTCCCAAAATTTCAAGCCTGCAACCGCCATGTTGGAGGAGTGGTGGAGTTTTTTAAAATTTTCTCGGATACCGTTGTATTACTGATTTATTTTTAAACCGTAGCATAGTTATGTTTCTGGGATCGCTTACGAATCTAAAGTCAAAATTTAAAAACTCAAAATGGCAGCTCCGTATGGAATTTTTTTTTATAAATCAAGTGTTTTAAACAGACAAAAGAAATGAGCATCTAGGTCATGCTTTATATTAACAAAAAAAAGTGAAAACGCACATTGTATCGGCGAAAACTTCTTCATTTGTTATATGCAGTAACGAGCCAAGAGTCATTTTAAAGATTGATTAATTAATATTGTTTCATAGAATTTTTGATGAAAGTGTCAGTTTCTAACATATTCAACAATTGCGAATTTAAAAAAAATTGAGTTTAAATGAAATTTTAATACTAAGTGAATTTAAAACTAACGGAGGAACTATATTATTAATAATACACGAGCATTTTCTTAAATCTAAACATTTTAAAAGTCAGCTCAATCAAAATCAAAATCATCATCATCGTCATCGTCCACATTGTCGTTTAATGGTGCACCGTTCGTACACGTACCATGGCAAGTGCCCGTTGAGTATGGAATAAAATGTCACTTGGCATGAATGCAAACATGGGGCGCCACGTGATGTTGTTCTGAAAGAGCTATCAGAAATATTTTTGTTGAGTCAGCTCTGGTGTACTCTTTTCTGCAAGAATTATGAACAACACCGCGTTTCTTGTTCCTGAAACCTTCAACTTTCCCATTTTTTCTTAAAACACTTGCCTTCACTAATCCACTTATTCGCAACTAAATACTTCATCCTCTAAACGGTCGGATACGATACGATTTATAAACTTAACTATCTTCGAAACTATCAATCCTACACAAGCATATAAAAAAACAAATCCATGTTCAGTTTATAAGCTTCATTGTTGATATCCATCTTTTTTTCGCTAAACTAATATTTATAGAGATATTTGCAACTAAACAAAAATGTTACGTGTTTTCACAGTTTAAAATGCAATTTTTTTTTCTAAAGCACGCGCTGTAAACGGACGAGATCCTACTTATATTAACGAAAAACAATATATCGGAACATATTTGCTTTTTATTAAAAAAAAAAAAAAACGTGAAGAAGCACATTGTTTCAGTTATAACTTTTTCGTTTTCTATGCTATAGAAATAGAAATTATTTGAAAGCCTAATTAATGGACTTTCAGTTCGATTATTAGCATTTTTAAGGTAAGTGCCATAATTTCTAAGATATCTAACATTAAAACTAAATACTTCGTCTTATAGATGTTCGGACGCAACCTTTATACTTCCAGATCTCCGAAACCATTAATTCTACAGAAATCAGAAAAAAGAAATTCATCCTCAATTTAGTAACTTTCTTATTTGTCTCTTGCGTGTTTTCGCTCAATGCAATACCTTTCGAGTTATTTGAGGAAAACCTATTTGATATACCTCTCTTTCAAGCTAAAATCTCAATTTTCAAGTCGTTATAACTTAAAGACTATCAGTTTGTATGAGAAATTGCATAAAATCAATATTTGATTCTCCTTACCGCCGCCATGTTTGAAACATGTCGGTCTAAATAGGTTTTTTTCGATTATCTCCTTTTCGGTTACTTCTACTCTAAAAATTAGTCATTACCAATATTGTAGAGAATAAAAAAGCTACAACTCTTATTTAAACAATTTTTCCTTATTGTTAATATTTTACGATTTACAGCCGTCAGAAAAGAGAATAGTTGTGCTTTACTGAAAGTTTTGCAATTTCTCTGCCCCTGTTGTTCCTATGTAGTAATTAGTTATTATCAATATTGTGGATTATAAAAGTTGCTATAACTATCTTGGTAACAATAATTACTCGACAATGCCATTAATTTTAAAAGCTTTTTTTAATATTTCGATAATTTTTGACATGACATGACATATAATTCCAATTCCTTATCTTACCCGCATTAAAAAAATCAACGTGCTATCAGTTATTGTTACTAAGGCATTAAATTTTATATAATACAACTTTTCTGTTAAAATTTAGGGAACAAATTAATATATCAGGAAATGTAATTGTAGATATGACCTTTACATTTTCTGTAGAATCGAGAAAAAAATATAAAATGGGAGCATTTATTTAAAATAATAAATTTCGGATCAACTTTCGGTTAAACATAGCCAAATTTTCAGATCAATATTATTTTTCTTATATATAATATATATACTTCTAATAGACGGTCAAAATGAATCACCTTGCATATACCGATACTCCAGCGATGAACCTATAATAATAATAATAAGTTTATTCATCCTGTTATTTCTGTTACACATGTGCGTTTACAATTTCTAAAGTTAAGAATAAACTAGAGAGTAGTAGAACTATAGCGATTATATATAAGTTTGATAAAAAAGTCATTTAAGGTTGTTTGTCAACATTACAATTCACAGAAGAAATCTTGTTTATGAATGTAATATTGCAAGTACAGGACCTCCTTATGTAGCTTTTTTTTTTATTTTATTTTATCGAGTAGAATGGATCCAATCATTTTAGAGACATGATATTAGGATGTTATCTAGTTTTTGTTATAATATATGTACACATATACATATGTAGACATATATTTATGTTGTGGTTTATTTATCATGTGGGAGCATTTTATAAATATATACCATTTTTAGAATGCACAAAACCATTTACCTGGGCCTGCTAGTTCAATATTTCTCATTTATAAGAGCATGTATTTTCAGTCGAGGATTATCTAATAGCCATCCTTTTGTGTGTTTTTTAAACATGTTTTTTGAATTTATTTGTTTAATATAATGTGGTAAATTATTATATATTTTTGGGTATAAGTATATAAAACTTCGTTGCCCTATAGTTTTTGACATTTTGGGTATTTTTATAGAACCTATTTTGTATCTAGTTTGATAGCAATGGTCAATATTTGGTGTAGCTTTTTTATTTTTGAAGTTAAATATTAATGTTCTTAATGCATATAATTGTCTAATGTCTAGTATACGAGCTTCTTTATAGAGATTATCACTGGAAAAGGTAGGTTCCTTGTTAAATATTATTTTCAGTATCCATTTTTGAATTACTTCTAATTTGTTGATATATATGTTTGTAGCAGCGCCCCATGCAAGAATACCATAGGATAATTGAGATTCTACTAAGGCGGAGTATACCATCTTTAGTTGATTTATTTCAATAATTGTTTTCAATAGTTTGAATTTAGGTAATAATCCTCTTAGTTTTCTTATAAGCGAGTCGATGTGAGTGTTCCATCTAAGGTGGGGGTCTAGTGTTAGGCCAAGGTATTTGACCGATTTTGCTGCTTTGATTGTAAATTCACTCTCGTCACACTTTATAGTAAGAGACTCAATATCCGGTATGTTGGATTTATAGCTAGTAAAGTAGAGGTAGTTTGTTTTTTTGAAGTTTATGGTTAGCAGTTTATGATCAAAGTAGTCTTTAATTAGTACCATATCTTTTTCAACAGTAGATTTTAAGTCAGTCCAGTTTTCACTAGTATAAAAAATGGCTGTGTCGTCTTATACATATGAAATATACAGTGTCGGCACATAGTTTCTGTCGGAAAATCGAATAATAATAATAATAGGAATAGCCATAATTGTATTTGCCTCAAAAATTAAAAAGTTTAAACTATCTGATTGTGAGTGAAGGTTTTACGACATTCGACTCTGTATTTAATTTTAAACACTACCAATTTAATTTATCTGTATATGTTGGAACAATATAAATTATAAAAACCGCTGCCCAAGGAATCACTACTTTCACATCCAGATTTTCTATCCAAGTCTCTCACAACTGTTATATATTTAATTATTAATTATTGTTAATTAATAATCAGAGAAAATATTTATGATTTCCGTTTCGACGGACTTGTATTTTTTTATAGTTAATTTAATTGACTACTAAAGTAAGTGTACTTTTTTTGTTAGAACTTTTTATCTACTTTTTATAATAAAAAATTATTTGTACTCAGTTTCGTATTGTATGTCATGCCGGAAAGATCTAATTAAACAACAATTATTTTATAACAAAGTGATTATTATTACCCAGTATTTTCCTTGGATATCTTGCAGTGGCGACGAGATTTAACACTTCAAGTTAAGTGTGTGAACCCAGCGAAGTATATAGTGTGTTCTGGTAACAGTTATTTAAAATGGCAGACAATCCATCATATTATGGACAATTAAGGGAATTTAGTGCTCAAAATAGTGACTGGGTAATATACAAAAGAAGGTTAGACAATTATTTTCTAGTAAATGCTATTCAAGATGATGGCAAAAAACGAGCAATGTTGCTCAATGCTCTGGACGAAGAAGCCTACAAATGAATATATAAATTGTGCCTTCCCAGAATTCCGGAAGACAAATCATACACTGAACTCAGAATTATTTAATAAATATTTCAAAGTTGCCGAATCCCCGTTTGTTGCAAGATCAAAATTTTTTGCTGCATTTAAAAACCCACATGAAAGTGTTAATGAATGGGCAGCAAGGGTCAGAAGTTTGGCACTAAATTGCGATTTTAAAGAAGAAGTTATCGATATGATGTTACGTGATCGATTTGTTATTGGTTTTGAAAAGGGCCAAATCCAAGCTAAACTGTTTAAGGAAAAAATCACGTGTTCATTTGCTGACGTCATCGAAGTAGCTGTTGCAGAAATGGCGGCGGCCGAAACTTCCGGCAACAAGGAACAGTTCATAAAGGTAGAGCCAGCTGTACATCACGTCACTTCCAGAAGTCAACGTCAGACGCCTACGTCATCTGTGCAGACATCACGAAGTGCCTGTGAAAAATGTGCTTGTTGTAGGAATAACCATCCTACAAAAAAGTGCCGTTTCCGTGATTACGTGTGCAACCTATGCAAGGTTAAAGGGCACTTAGCGCCTGTGTGTCCCAAGAAAAAGGATAATAGGCTAAGTAGTAAATCCAAGCAAAAAAATGTACAAAATTTTATTGAATGTAATGAAATATTTTCGATAACAGAAACGAAAAACATAACAATATCTAGTAGACATAAAAATTGATGATGATTTTTATAAATTTCAACTAGATTCAGGAGCTGGCATATCCGCCATATCTGAAAATTTTTGGAAAAAATATTTTTCTCATTATAAACTGCTTGCTGCAGATAAAAATTTAAATGTTTATAATGGCGAGAGTATGTTAACTCTTGGAATGTGTAAATTTAAAATTAGTTATAACAATGTATCTAATTATTTGAATATTTTCGTGATTAAAAATGGTGGTCCTCCTATTCTGGGTAGGGATTTCATGCAGTTATATAATTTTAACGTATGCCAAGTTAATTTTTCTTCGGAATCGAATAACATAGATTATTTACTTAAAAAATATAATGGCTGTTTTTTCACCCGGGTTAGGAACATTTAATAAAGGTACAGTTTCATTAAAATTAAGAGATGATACGGTAACACCTTTTGTTAGGGCTAGACCATTACCTTTTGGTATTAGGGATAAGGTTGAGGAAGAAATAAATAATTTAGTAAAATTAAACGTACTACCTAAACCTGTAGATTATTCTCCATGGGCTACGCCTATTATGCCGGTCATAAAAAAATCTGGAGCTGTACGAATATGTGGTGATTTTAAAATTACTATTAATCCGGTATTAGAGGTAGATCAGTTTCCTTTACCGCGAATTGATGATCTATTTTCTAGACTACAAGGCGGTGTAATATTTTCTAAAATCGACCTGTCACAGGCCTATGCACAAATATGTTTAGATGAAAAATCTAAGGCTCTCGTTACAATTTCGACTCACAAAGGGTTATTTGAATATCAAAGATTACCTTACGGTGCGGCATGCACCCCCTCAAAATTTCAAAAAATAATGGAGTCCTTACTTCACGATATTGAAAGTTGTGTGTTTTTTAGACGATATACTTATTTGGGGGAGAAATAACAATGAGCATTGCTTAAGATTAGAGCGCGTGCTAAGTAGATTGCAGAATGCAGGATTAAAAGTAGAACCAGAGAAATGTAGTTTTCTTCAAAGTAAAATTAGTTATTTAGGATATATCATTGTTAAGGAAGGATTACATACGTCACCTGACAAGGTTGTGGCAATAAAAAATGCACCAATTCCTACGTCAGTTAAACAATTGCAATCCGTACTTGGTGCAATAAATTATTATGGTAAATTTATACCAAATTTAGCCACTATATGAACTTTTAAAAAAAAAACGTGAAATGGTCTTGGGCAAAAAAATGTGACGAGGCTTTCAATAAAGTAAAAAATATTTTAATGTTAGCTGATATATTAATACATTATAATCCAGATTATGAAATAAGAGTAACCACAGATGCTAGTCCATACGGGGTGGGTTGTGTAATCTCTCACGTTTTACCGGGTGGACAAGAAAAGCCTATAGCTTATGCGTCGCGTACACTTTCCCCTGCGGAAAAAAATTATTCACAAGTAGAAAGAGAAGGACTTTCTATTATTTATGCATTGAAATGAGTTAACTATTGAACATAATGTTAATGTGGAATAACAGAGTAATAATACCAGATAAACTAAAACAAAAAATGCTTTCACAGTTACATATGTCACATTTAGATGTTGTCAAAATGAAAAGTATCGCAAGATCCTATTTTTATTGGCCGGGAATAAATAAAGACATTGAAAATTTGGCAAAAAGTTGCGAAAATTGTTCAATAAATAAAATAAGCCCCCCGAAAACACAATTACATCCCTGGAAATGGCCTGAAGAAGTTTCTTCACGCATTCATATTGATTTTATAGGTCCATTTTTGAATAAATATTTTTTTATTATTATCGATTCACACTCAAAGTGGATTGAGGTATTTCAAACTAAAACTATTACCTCAGAATTTATAATTTGTACTTTACATAGTACTTTTGCAAGATTCGGTTTGCCAAAAGTTATTGCATTCGATAATGGAAGCAGCTTCACTAGCGCAAAATTTAAAGAATTTTTAGTAAAATATGGTATACAGCATATCACCTTATTTTCCTCAGTCTAACGGAGCAGCTGCCGTTAAAAATGTAAAAAAATCTTTAAAAAACTTTTTAGGACATAATAAAAATTTAGATATAAACTCGAATTAAATACTTTTTTATTCGATTATCGTAATACGAATCATTCCACGACGGGAGTGTCTCCTTCGATGCTTATGTTTGGTCGTGATATAAGAACACGTTTTAGTATTTTAAAACCAGAAATTAAAGAAAATGTGAAAAATAAAGTTTTAACTGAACAAAAAAAGCAAATTAAATATTTTGGGGGTCAAGACAGACAGTTTAAAATTGGCGATAAGGTTATTGTTAAAGATTATCGGAAAACTAATAAAGTTACATGGATACCAGCAATAGTAGAAAAGCGTATCGGAAAATGTACTTATTTGGTTAGAGTGTCTGAATTAAAATTGACTTGGAAACGCCACACGAATCAGATCGTAAAAAGTAATGTTCAAAGTGGTTTAAAAGATTCAGAAATTTCAGATGTAAATAGTCACGATACTACCCCTGAAATTGTCGATCACCAGGTTCAAAATAACGAGGATATTCAACCTTCTTGTTCGAATACTACACCTGTTGGTAGACCAAAAAGAAATGTTAAACCTCCCGATCGTTTAACTTATGAAAACATATAGTTTATTTTAAAATTATTTAGAATAGGGATATTAGGATTGTTAATATTAAAACTTATTCTAGTTAATGAAATTATTCGATTGTAATCTAATTTGGTGGCGGAGAATGTTATATATTTAATTATTAATTATTGTTAATTAATAATCAGAGAAAATATTTATGATTTCCGTTTCGACGGACTTGTATTTTTTTATAGTTAATTTAATTGACTACTAACGTAAGTGTACTTTTTTTGTTAGAACTTTTTATCTACTTTTTATAATAAGATTTTATAATAAGATTTATTTTCAAACGGTGGTGACTTTAAGCTGACGCCGATTGTACAAAAGACGAAGATATAACATTGATGGCATCTTTATCTATGGTTCAGAGACATGGGACGTACTTTCCGGTGAGGTCCAAAAGCGTCACTTTTGGCACCTTAACAACGGCGGTCTCTACGGTTCGGTTGCTCGGGTGCCAGTTTCTTATATTACGTGTGGAAACGCCATGTCCTTCAAACAGCCTGTACAGTAGGGCTGGAGTAACTACAGTGGAGAAACGGTAAATTCCAATGGGCCAAATAGGGAAAATGATACTTTCACGCTCACAGCAGTAAAACACAGAATTCGGATGGCAATATGTTTTATTTCCTACAATCTATAATATTAAAGTTCTATTTACACCTAAACTATCCAAATATACCTATATACAGGAAACGAAAACCCAAGGATGAAGTGGATGAAGTAAAAAAATATTTTGAGGTTTCTGGTTGTTGTACACACACTAAATCACATTTTTTTTCATCCCCTTTAATAATGGGGTGGGGATGGTAATGGGGGTGGCTAATGCCAAACATATTTTTGAGACCTTAGCTTCTCTTATATATACTAAATACCAATTTTCTGGACTCTTACCTGCTTGATTTAGCTATTTACCCCAAATCTACCCCAATTTACCCTCCAACTCTTCCACGGAAGAAGATGAAAATATAATCTAGTTCCAGATCTCGTTAAAGTACATATGTATACCAAATTTCAAGTCAATATCTTAAACGGTTCCAGAGTAAATGTGCGCAGAAAAAAAGTTACAGACAGACCGACAGACCGACAGACAGACCGACAGACCGACAGACAGACCGACAGACCGACAGACACACCGACAGACAGAATTTTTTTTTTGCTCAAATTTAAAAAAAAATTTTTGTCGTTATTATACTTCCACTGGATGTGGAAGTAAAATTCGAAACACCTGCGTTGTGTGGAAGAGAGAATAAACTAGCCTATGTTCGACGCTGTGCTTGAAAACCACCCCCACGGGGTTGAGAGACGTCACCCCTAAAAAAAAACTATGGAAATGAAACGAATAAGCAACAGTATATACCTTTTTCGTTACATCTTGAATTACGGTAGTTTACATCCTTTCTGGGTGTGTTACTTAATAGCATTTATAGGACATGAGTTTCAAACTCAAAGTGTGCAACACGATTTTTGCCAATCATAGATAGCATCCATAAAAATGTAAATCCGGTTAGTTTCTTTCTGTTTTTCCAGCATCCTACAGATGATAGAGGTAGTATCTCGCAACCCCGTGAGGGTGGTTTTCAAGCACATCGTCGAACATAGAGGGTAGTTTTCACACCCTCTGAGGGTTGACAGTGTAGGATGTTGATGGTACGTAAGTTTCTGGTTCTATTTTAGAGTACTACGCGCAATTTCAGCCAATCATAGCATCCATGAAAATAGAAATCTCGTGTCCTTTGAACTTAAAGGTGGTTGTTCTCAACCCTATAGGGGCAGTTTATGAAGATTATGTCGGATCTGATGTAGTTTCTTAACACTTTAATAAAACATTTCGAGCTTTTTCAGCAGTCATTGCTGTTTTGGATCGATTTTTTTATATATGGGGGCTAGTTTTCGCTCCTCCCTGGGGGTATGTTTCATATCTATTGTATGTATGCTGCTGTTTAACCTTAATTTTTATAATTCGATTGATTAAGAACTATTCTCATAGCTTAATCTTCTTTTTATTCCATTTCAGGTGTTTTTTGGCTCTAGCTAATGATTTTGGGGGTGTACGATTCTTTTTGACGCCGAATTCGGATTGAGCGACCGAAAATGCATAGGGATACATAGATCTGGTTCGCTGCTTTGAACTTTTTTTTGTGGGGCTATGTAATTGTTTATAGAACTTTAATAATATAATATTTGAAACCGATTTCCTCAAAAACCCATAAACGATATATCTACCACATCGGTTGATGCTAAAAAAACTTTGAGGCCTTGATCCTTGAACCCACACTAAATCTCACAAACTTTATTTTTTTGTGCCCTTGAACAATGGGGTGGGGTGATGATGATGCCAAAAAAACTGAGACCTTAGCTTCTCGTACATACACTAAATCCCCCATTTATCCCCCAACCCTTTAACGGAATAAGATCAAAACATAATCTAGTTCCAGATCTCGTAGGTGTACCAAATTTCAAGTCAATATCAAAAGAGTAACTGTGCGCACAAAAAAACTTTACAGACAGATTTTTTTGGCTCATTTTTGCCTATTTAAAGAGAAAAAAACTTAAATTTTTTTTTTTCATCACTATACTTCCAATGTGTGGAAGTAATTAATATAGACCGGGACTCGGGAGGCGACACATTTTTGGGATTCATACCATTAAGGCTGATTTTCACATATGTAGCAGTTTACTGTGTGTACATACACGAAACGGCGGTCAGCTGGCGCACCCGCGGTGGGGGAAACTGCTATTCGAGTAAATGAAAAATATTTACATGCAAATCTTGAAAAAATTATTTTTCCCAGAAACCTTTGCTTTGAAGGGCCGAGATTAATGGAACATCTGGGTAATACATGATATTAAGTAGTGGACTTAGTATATGAGATCAATTTCAGTTAAATATCGATTAATTACGGTGACAAAATGGCGAAATTCTCCCGAAAAAGGAAGTCCAAACTTCCGCCCCCTCCAATTTCTTCAGTTTTGCAGCAGTTTAAACAATAAATAAAAGGCTTTTAGCAAATTTAATTATATTTACATTCGTAAGAGTAGTATTTTGGCCTAGGAGCCAAGATTGAGAAGTTGCCGGCACTTTTGAAACACAAAATATGCGATTTTTTGCCCTACATCGCCGACATTTCAGTAAATATCTCCGAAACAAAAAAAATATCGTAATGAAAAATACTTGTTGACTTTATTTTTTATTTCGAGCTAGCTCTTACAGTTTCGGAGATATCTGCGAAAAATAGTAAAAAATAGCTCGCATTTCGGAGCCGAAGAAATTGCAAGTCAATACCTCTGAAACGAAACAATTTAGGAAAATTCTGATGGAACCGGACGATTCCTCATCAAAAGAACTTGTCCCTTGGGAGCTTTTATTTTTGAGCTAATTCCAAACTTTTCCGAGACATAGGCGAAACACCGTAATACAAAAACATTCCGAATAAAGTGCAAAAATATGTGATTTTAAAACTTTCATATTTTTCGAAATACACCAGCGGGACGGCCGTATGATGTCGCGACGGAAAGAGGAAGAGTTCTAGTAGGTCCGCATCGTAAATGGCACCGGGCAAATCGGAAATTCGGCTCGGCAGGAATGAATCAAAACTTTTCGCGAAATACATTATACATATTATTTAACAAAATTTGAACCTTGATGAAATTACTAAAATTTAAACTTTTAATCAACATGTTTATATGAGCAGCGGACGTATTATCCACCGCCATTTTAACAGCTGACTATGATTTTTTATCACTTTTTAACATTATTAAACAACATACAAAATTTCAACTTTGATCTATTTCAATAAATTTCTTACGCGTGGGACGTGCTCCAGCACCCACCTCCACCGTTATAGACCGGGAGCCCGTGTATAAAATGACTGACTATCCGGCGAACTTTGGCAATATGAAAAATGGATTGTTCTTAGAAAAGTTGGCATTGAATTGACCGTCAGCTGGTTGGGTAGCGGTGGGGGTGGCTGTCAAAGGGTTGAAAACACGTAAAAAAAATTGAAAAAAAAAACTATCCGGCGAATGCTAAAACTTATATGAGGGGAAGATTATGTTATATAATGTAAGTAGAACATAGTCAGTTGGACGGGGGGCGGTGGATTTACCGTCAGCTGATCGATCAAACAGGTCCAAAAACATGAAAAATTTAAATTATTCGGCGAACTTTAAAATTTGGGTATAAGACAATATTTATACTGAGATTCACGAAAAACATAGTCAGCTGCAAGTATGTGGGTGGAAAAGTCGTCAGCTGGTACAGAACAGTGCTGAATGTTGATCGCCTGCGAGGCAGCGCGCATCACCTTTCTTGCATCAGCTGACGACTTTTCCACCCACATACTTGCAGCTGACTGTGTTTATCGTTAATCCTAGTATGAATATTATCATATACCCGAATTTCAAAGTTCGCCATAAAGATTTAATTATATACCTAACTTAATGTTAGAAAACGTGCGTGCGGAATTCCCGAGTTTCTTTTTTTAATTTGATTAAATATTCAATTTATTATTAATATACATTATTTTATGAGAATACAAATTAATACATTCGTACATTTCAAAATTATACAGGATGATCTGCTCAGAAAATTTATTTAGTTTAATGAAAATAAAAATAAATTTATTCGGCTTTCGATAACAGATCTTCCTCATTCTCATTTTCATCCAACTGATCACTCTCTTGATGCTTAGTGGGTGAAAGATCATTTTTCTCTTTGTCACTCGCATCTAAAAAAAATAATTATTTATAAAAAATCGATTAAGATTATAATAGGATGAAAAGTGAAAAGCACAAATGATATAATACCTTCAGTATTTTCGGCATCTCGGATAATCATTTCCACTTATGGAGGTAATTGATCTCCATCAAACCACTTGCAAGTTAAATTTGTTTTCCTCAAGCTGTCACCCATAACCAAGGGATCTAATGTAGATGGAACTTGTTTGTGTGCGTTGTTCCAAATCGTATACATACATACACAGTTCTTAAAACGTGCTGTACAAGTTCCGATTTCGATGGAGGCGAGAGAGATGCATCAAAATTTTTGTCTGGTAACCGAAATTCGTTATCATTTTCACTTTTATACACCTTAGTGAAGGTAACTGCACGAGCATCATTGACGTTTTTTATAGCTTTAAACCCATACATCGTGCAAACAAACTTCTATATTATGTTAACGACATTATTTAGGTTCTCCTCTGGTAAATTATTCAGACTTTTAAATGCTTCAATAAACTCTTGATCTTTTCTTAATATAATAAAAGGCTAATTTTTCCTTTATTGAAAAAATACGGGATTAAAATCACATTTCGCGAACCGTGGAAAGCGGGCAATGCGTTACACAAGTCGTCGTCAAGTGCTGAATACAAATCGTTTAGATATAAAAATCGTTATTTCCTACGTTTCCCAGCAAGATGATAGGAATGTCAGTACTAAATAAATTTTCTGAAGAGATCATCCTGTATAATTTTGAAATGTACGAATGTATTAATTTGTATTCTCATAAAATAATGTATATTAATAATAAATTGAATATTTAATCAAATTAAAAAAAGAAACTCTAGAGTGCCGCACGCACGTTTTCTAACATTAAGTTGTCAATATCGACATTACTAATTAAATCTTTACGGCGAACTTTGAAATTCGGGTATATGATAATATTCATACTAAGATTAACGATAAACACAGTCAGCTGCAAGTATGTGGGTGGAAAAGTCGTCAGCTGATGCAAGAAAGGTGATGCGCTTTTCCACCCACATATTTGCAGCTGATATGTTTTTCATGAATCTCAGTGTAAATATTATCTTATACCCAAATTTTAAAGTTCGCCGAATAATTTAAATTTTTCATATTTTTGGACCTGTTTGATCGATCAGCTGATGGTAAATCCACCGCCCCCCGTCCAGCTGACTATGTTCTACTTTCGTTATATAACATAATCTTCCCCTCATATAAGTTTCAGCATTCGTCGGATAGTTTTTTTTCTCAATTTTTTTTACGTGTATTCAACCCTTTAACAACCACCCTCACCGCTACCCAACCAGCTGACGGTCCATTCATTGCTAACTTATATAAGAACAATCCATTTTTCATATTTTCAAAGTTCGCCGGATAGTCAGTCATTTTATACACGGGGTCCCGGCCTATTACTTGAGCAGCTGACCGCCGTTTCGTGTATATGTACGTAATAAACTATTATGTAAATGAAAGCCAACCTTAATGAAATGAGTAGCTTCAAAAGGTCGCTGCCTCCCGGGCAGCATTGAGCTTTCACGAGGAGCAGATTGCTATTTGAGAAAAAATTTAGGGGTTGCGGGGGATGAAGGGATGGAAAGCAAAAAATTAGTTCTCATATGAGAATGTGTGGAATTAAAAATTAAAATCGACCTGTTTGAGAGCTTTCTGGAAAAGTACTAGGTTCAAGAAATATTGAATTGTATCCAAACTATTTACACACGCTGTAGTAACGCCACTACAATAATAACATGTTACTGAATTAATCCGAATAGTTTTATCACTCCAATTAAAAAATGTGTGGCCCTGAAATACAGGTTATATACTAAAGTTTTTAAAAATTATGCGTTATTCTATTCATCGACGCTAGATCGACCAAATAACGTTTACGTTATATACTCATGATGTCAGCAACATCCAAATATGTGTTGAATAAGAATGATAAAAATGAAGGAAAATCATCGTTTCCTTATAAAATTACCAGAGTGGATGATGAAACCAATAATCGATTATTGAAATGTTTTACTGGTAAATATTATTTTAATCTAATTTATGACTATTCAAAAGTATACATTCACATTTACTGACCAGTAATCGTATTTTGGATTTTGTCAGTCTATCAATTTGTGGTTGTTTCAATATAATTTTATTACTACACCTACGATGTAGTTTACTTTCTAATTCCTTAGAAAAAGTCTATTTATTGACTGGATTAGCATGATTACCTTCTCTCTATAACCCTCAAATTTTTGGTAGCGCCCTTACATTGAGTAATTTACTTTTGTATGTTTAGGGAAAGTTTGGTTTGCCGACTGGTCTTTTCTAAGCGACTTAGATCATCATCATTGCCACATTCCATTCTCTTTTCTCTGCCATCTTTAAAATCGCGGTCGCACTTCTATTGGTATAGTACGTCGGGTATACCAGTGAAAGTTGCACTTTTTGATTGGAATGTTCCACTTTCAGTGGCCATAGTTGATTCCAAAAGGAAACTTTTCAGATAGGGAGTCACTTGAAAATCCGTGTAGAACACCAAAATGGCGGCCATTAAAGATGGCCGCAGATTTTTACAAACAAAAAACGACTAAATACTAAGAAATACTCATGTAAATGAACTGCTTCTATACAGCTCTTATGACCCTAGATCACGCAATCATATTCATCTTCCAATTCATCCTTGGAACAAAATAATTGCCGGACAGGGCTTCCGTGGCCTTCGACATCACACGGTAGCCGCGCCGGCTAATTCATTACAGCCACTCTCCACAACCTGTGGAGTTAGTGACTGCAAATACCTAAATCGTGTGCCCTAAGTAGACGAAAGGACCCCAAGATAACCGCCTTCTGCATCTGGCCTGCCAACCATTCTGCAGAATTCGGACAGGCCGGTATGATCTTCAATTCTGAGAGCAGCGAAGGCTTCATCCCTCCGAGTACGCCGATTATTAGGACGACCATCTTGACTGAGTAGCTTGGGTATAGCACTTGGAGCTCATACCGGAGATCACGATATTTGGTCCGTTTTTCCCCCTCCTTCAAAGCGATGTTTGTCTCAGCAGGTGCTGAGAATTCAATTACAAACATCACTTTGTTCTGATGGTCGAGGAGGACTATGTCAGGCTTGTTGGCTTGAATTAGCCTGACGGTCGGGAACGAATAGTTCCAATAAATTCGGCACCTCTCGTTCTCGACAACGGACTCACTATCTCCGGGGATGTAAGGCAGCACTGGTGTTTGGTCTACCCCATACGAGTGCCGTAGGTGGTAGTATAGCACTCATAAAGCCGCGTTATGGCGGTGGATGTAGGCCGAAATCGCGTATACCGGGCATGCTGAAAGCAAATGCATCAGCGATTGCGGCGCCTGACGGCAGGTCCTGCAGTTGGTATCAGGGACCTCTACACCCATTACGCGGCTCCGGTAGACCAGGGTGTTTATTACACCATCCTGACAGGCCACAATTAATCCCTCGGTCTCCGACTTAAGCCCAGCTGACCTTAAAAAGGCGAATGTCAGCCTAGTCGATAAACCCAGTGTTTCCATGTTTTTGTAGTATACACCGTGCATGGGTTTATCGACATGCTGCCTAAACAGGCTCTCCTGTTCGGCAGCTTTTATTTGGGCTTTCAGACGAGTTGGCTGAAGCTCAGTGACTGGGTCAGCACCGCGCCGGCCGCCTCGTCTGGCGTCGAATACGAGACCGAGTTCATCTGCGGCTCTTTTTGCTGCCTTAAACAATCCTACGCCCACCCCTGCGATTTCGTGATCTCTCACTAATAGCAGGAGCGGATCCGAGCTCCTGAGGATGTTACATGCCATACTCAGTACTGTTATTATTATTATTTTTTTTTTCGCGTGCGCGATGCTAGACAGTTCTCCCGTGTCTCCGACATTCTCACGGGAGAAGCGCCAGCGAACTATCTACAGCCACTCCCCGCATCCCGCAGGGTTAGTGACTGTAGATTCCAGATTCGTGTGCCCTAAGAAGACGGAGGGACCCCAGGATAACTGCCTTCTGCATTTGGCCTGCCAACCACTCGGCTGACTTTTGGCAGGCTGGTATGGCCTTTAATTCCGAGAGCAGCGTAGGCCTCATTCCACCAAGTACACCGATTATCAGGACGATCATCTTGACCGAGTAGTCTGGGTATAGCACTCGGAGCTCATACCAGAGATCTCTGTATTTAGTCCGTTTTTCCCCCTCCTTCAAGATCATGTTTGTTTCGGCAGGTGCCGAGAACTCGATGACATACATCATCTTGGTTTGGTGGTCGAGGAGGACTATGTCAGGCTTGTTTGCTTGAATCTGCCTGACCGTCGGGAACGAGTAATTCCAATATATTCTGCACTTCTCGTTCTCGACAACATACTCGATCTCTCCGGGGACGTAAGGCAGCACTGGTGTTTGGTCTACTTGGTACGAGTGCCGTATGTAGTAATATAGCACTCGTAAAGCCGCGTTGTGCCTATGGATGTAGGCCGAAGTCGCGTAAATCGGGCATGCAGATAGTAAGTGCATGAGCGACTCCGGCGCCTGACGGCAGGTCCTACAATTAACGTCAGGGACCTCCACACCCATAATGCGACTTCGGTAGACCAAAGTATTAATAACACCATCTTGGCAGGCCATAATGAATCCCTCGGTCTCCGACTTTAGCCCTGCTGGCCGTAAAAAACCAAAGGTCAGCTTCGTCGATAAACCCAGTGTCTCTATGTTGTTATAGAATACACCGTGCATGGGCTTATCGACGTGCTGCCTGAACAGATTTCTCTGCTCGGCAGCTTTAATTTGGACTTTCAGACGATTTGGCGCCAGCTCAGTTACTGATTCTGGATCAGCACCTCGCCGGCCTCCTCGCCTGAAGTCGAGTATGAGACCGAGATCATCTGCGGCCTTGCGTGCTGCCTTAAATAAAAATGCGCCAACTCCCACAGTTTCATGATCTTTCACAAACCGCATGAGTGGGTCCGAGCTCCTGAGGATGTTGCATGCCACACTCAGCGCTACTCTGCCATGCGTGCACTCCAGACTCAAGAGTCCTCGGCCCCCCCCGTTGTCGTGGGAGGTACACTCGAGGAACGGACGACCTAGGATGGATGCTCCTATGAACATGCATCATCTTGCGGGTATCCCTATCCAATTGGCGCAACTCATCTTGTGTCCTTGTGTCCCTATTATTATTATTATTATTATTATTTTTTTTTTTTTTAGCTAGCTAAAAACCAGTCACCCTTCTCTGTGGCTCTGACCCTCACAGAGGGGAGCTGGTAGTACCGGTAGCCACTCCCCACGCCCGTGGGGTGAGTGACTACTGGGTCCGTGAATCGTGTGCCCTGAGCAGACGTAATGAACCAAGAATGACGGCCTTCTGCATTCTGCCGGCTAAGACCTCTGCCGAGTTTCGGCATGCCGGTATGATCTTAAGTTCCGAAAGCAGTGTGTGTCTCGTTCCACCGAGGGCTCCTATAATCAGTACCACTATCTTAACAGTATGGTCTGGATACAGTCTGCGGAGTTCGAAGAGCAGATCTCGATATTTTGTCCGTTTTTCCTCCTCCTTCAAGACAATGCTGTTCTCCGCGGGAGCCGAGAACTCCACGACGAACATTGTCTTGAGTTGATGGTCGAGGAGTACTACGTCAGGCTTGTTGGCTTGTATTTGCCTGACGGTGGGAAAAGAGTAGTTCCAATAAATTAGACACTTCTCATTTCCCACAACGGACTCAATATCCCCCGTAGCGTAAGGCAGCACTGGTGTTTCGTCTATCCCATACGAGTGCCTTAAATGGTAGTAAAGCACTCGTAATGCTCCGTCGTGCCTTTGGATATAGGCCGAGACTGCGTATGTCGGGCAAGCCGACAGCAAGTGCATAAGAGTCTCTGGCGCCCTGCGGCAGGCCCTGCAGCTGACATCAGGGACCTCTATACCCATGACACGACTACGATAGACGAGGGTGTTAAATACACCATCCTGGCAAGCCATTATGAATCCCTCGGTCTCAGACTTCAGCCCGGCTGACCTTAAGAAGGCAAAGGTCAGCCTTTCGGATAAGCCAAGGTTTTCTATATTTTTATAGAAAACTCCATGCATTGGCTTATCCGTGTGAAGCTGCAGAAAGTTGTTGTGTTCTGCAGCTTTAATTTGGGCTTTTCGCCGAGCAGGTTCCAACTCGGTGACAGAGTCGCGATTTACCCGCTCGACGTCGAAGGAGAGACCAAGTTCATCGGCTGCTCTCTGTGCTGCCTTAAACAGAAAGGCTCCTACCCCTGCATTTTCATGGTCTCGGACCATGCAGAGGAGGGGATCCGAACTCCTGATGACCTTACAGGCTCCATCCAGAACCATCCTATTATGGAGACTCTCCAAACTCAAGAGTCCACGGCCTCCCCGATGTCGTGGGAGGTATAGCCGTGGAACAGACGATTTAGGATGCAAACTCCTATTGAGATGCATCTTCTTGCGGGTTCCTACGTCGAGTTGACGCAACTCTTCTTGAGTCCATTTCACTACTCCAAAGGAGTAGAGAAGGATCGGAACGGCAAGCATGTTGGTAGCAGACACCTTGTTCTTCCCCGACAGCTCTGAAGACCAGATCTGTCGGAGTCGGTGCTGATACTTGCCGCGGAGAGCGTTTTTCACTACACTCACTTCTTGGGTGGAGCGTTGCTCGACACCCAAGTAAGTGTACGACTCTCCGGCATCTAGATGATGTAAGATGCTTCCGTCCACGAGCTGCGCGTCCTCTCCGTAGTTCCCGCATCGTCCTCTCTTGAGATGGACCAGTGCACATTTGTCTAATCCGAACTCCATGCCGACAGCCTGCGTGTACTCCTGTACCACCCTGAGGGACTGGTGTAGGTCCCTCTCTCCGGAGGCATAAAGTTTAAGGTCATCCATATAAAACAGATGGGTGACCTTATGCCTCCTATCGCCAGGGGTACCGCAGTTGTATCCACGGGTTTTCCGGAGCGAAACGGATAATGGCAGTAATGAGATGCAAAATAGAAGGGGGCTGAGGGAGTCTCCCTGAAATACTCCCCTTCTGAATGTTACCGACTCCGTCTGGACTCTATCATTACCCGATGTAATGGTAAAGCGAGTCCTTCAGAGCGGCATCAGTTCTTCGATGCATCTCACTACGGGACCAGGGACCGCAAGACATCGGAGCAAGTGTACCAGCGGCGGCTGGTGAAATTTCAATATTTTTTTTCTCGTCTGTGGCGCATGGGACCCATACGAAATTTGGGAAATAACATCTAGAGAAGCACTTCTCTAATGACCCCTAAAAAATTTTGAAAAAGCAGTTTGCGAAAAAATTTTTGAAAATTTGCTAGCCTCCCCTGGGTCTAGGGACCCCTGTTTACTTTTATTTTTTTTTGTCATATGCATTTGACTTTTCATAAAAATGCATCGACAGATTTTAGAGTTTGTGAAAATATTTTCATTACTAACTGAAATACAATGAACTGAAATTTTGTAATTTACAATTTAACAAATTACAATATTTCAATTCGTTGTATCTCAGTTAGTAATGAAAATATTTTCACAAACTCCAAAATCTGTCGATGCATTTTTATGAAAAGTCAAATGCATATGACAAAAAAAAATAAAAGTAAACAGGGGTTACTTGACCCAGGGGAGGCTAGCGAATTTTCAAAAATTTTTTCGCAAACTGCTTTTTCAAAATTTTTTAGGGGTCATTAGAGAAGTGCTTCTCTAGATGTTATTTCCCAAGTTTCGTATGGGTCCCATGCGCCACAGACGAGAAAAAAAAAATTGAAATTTCACCAGCCGCCACTGAAGTGTACAATAAGCTCGTGCGATGTCATGTCAAATGCCTTGCGGTAGTCGATCCAGGCCATGGAGAGGTTACGCTTATACTGCATGGAGTCCTGCGTGACACACCTGTCAATCAGCAGGTTCTCCTTACAGCCAGCGACACCTCTCTTTGACCCTCGCTGCTCACATATCCGCTCGTAAACCGGTTCAACTGCGTGGAGCACTCGCATGTACAAGATGCGCGTAAACACCTTGTAACATGCGTTTAAACAGGTTATCGGCCGGTAGTTCTTTGGGTTAGACAAATCTCCGTTCTTCGGGATCAGCATTGTCCGCCCCTCGACAACCCAAGAAGGAATTTTCTGCTCCCCATTTAGCCATGAATTGAAAATTCTGGCTAAATGGTGGTGGGTACTGGATAATTTTTTCCACCAAAAGTTATTGATCCCGTCGGGACCTGGAGCAGCAAAGTTCTTAGAGCCCTCAAGAGCTCTTCGAACCTCTTCTGGGGTTATCGGTTGGCACACCTGTTGTGGTTGCTGAAACCTTTGACAAAAGGTTTCAAAGTGTGCCAGGGCTGGAGAGTCTCTGTTGAGTGGAAGCTTCTGTTCGTACAACGTTTTCCAGAAGTTTTCCACCTGATCTGCAGTCGGCGGATTTTCAGCAACACGCTGAGGCGGTTCGAAAAGGCGCGAGGGCTTTTTGCGGAAAAGTTGATTTTCCGCTAGCCCCCTCGCCCGCCTCACTAGTGACTTCTTACAAGACACTAGCATCCGTATCCTGTCGAGGCAGTGCTGTTTGGTGGTTTGTAGCACTGCCCCATTGAGTGTGTGATGGACGCGTCTTAAGTTAGCAGCTACTCGGCGCACTTTAGGCGTGAAAGGCCTATTGGCCGCCATATAGTCCATCACACATTGGATACGGGATGCGTGTTGCCTCGCCGACCGGATCTTGGCTTCCATCTTGTGTATGCGCCGTCTCGCTCTCTCTTGTGGAGAAGCACTGTTCCGCCTCTCCACCTGAGACAAGCGTTGAGCGGCAGCATACACGGCACAATTTATGTGCCAGATGTCAGCCTCTTCTGGTAGCGCTGCACGAAGTTCCGCATCCACTCTGGGCAGTTCTTGTGGCCCGGGGGGTTTTATGTTGTGCAACCCCCTTCTGGTACTGAGGCCCTCTGGTACTGGTGGAACGACTGGGACTGCAACCTCAACCGGTTCATTCGGTGGACCTTCGGCCACCTCATTCATCGGCTGAGGAGCAGTTCTCACGTAGCCCCTGCGACGAAGGTGGGACACATAATCACGCAGGTTTTGTGGCGTGAAGGCGTTGTGTTCTGGGTGCCTTGCACACCACAGAACGTGCATTCGCCCCATGTATCCCCTTCGCGCGGGCTCACTGCTTTCGTAGCACTGCATAAGGTCGTCCCTCAGTTCATCTGTCCACTCAAAGCGTCCTTGTTCATCGCGGTTGTCAACAATGGGCTGTCGATCTTGTTGGGCCCCACCACCTTGCCCTTGACCCCTATCCGAACGGGGTCGATCGTGGGGGCCCTGTCCTCGGCCAATAGGAACCGGAGGTTTGGGCTTGTGGGTGGTTAGCCCAGCAAACCCACGACCGACACCAGAGGGGAAGACGCTTTCCCCTCCCGGATGCGCTAGGGCTGCCGGTTCGATTTTGCATCCCCAGCTGGAGTAAGTGGTGGCGCTACTCACCAAAGGCTAGATAGACGACGGTTAGCCCCTCCTGCTTATTATTATTATTATTATTATTATTATTTTTTCTTCAATCCAGTCGCCCTTCTCTCTGCCTCCGATACCAGAGAGGGTACGCTGGTAATACCAGTGACCACTCCCTACGCCGTAGAGTCAGTGATCACTGGGTCCGCGAATCGTGTGCTCTGAGCAGGCATAACGAACCAAGGATAACGGCCTTCTGCATTCTTCCGGCTAAGATTTCTGCCGACTCTCGGCATGCCGGTATCGTCTTCAATTCCGAAAGCAGTGTACGCCTCACCCCACCTAGGCATCCTATGATAAGAACCACTAGTTTAACAGTGTGGTCCGGATAGAGTCTACGGAGTTCGAAGAGAAGATCTCGATATTTAATCCGTTTTTCCTCCTCTTTTAGAACAATGTTTGTTTCCCCTGGGGCGGAGAATTCAATAACAAACATTGTCCTGAGTTGGTGGTCGAGGAGGACTACATCAGGTTTATTGGCCTGTATTTGCCTAAGGGTGGGAAACGAGTAGTTCCAATAAATTAGACACCGCTCATTCCCCACTACGGACTCAATATCTCCCGGAGCGTAAGGCAGCACTGGTGTCTCGTCTATCCCATATGTGTGCCGCAGATGATAGTACAGCACACGTAATGCTCCATCATGTCTGTGAATGTAGGCCGAGACAGCGTATGTCGGACATGCCGACAACAGGTGCATAAGTGTCTCCGGCGCTCTTCGGCAGGCCCTGCAGTTTACGTCAGGGACCTCTATACCCAAGACATGACTTCGATAGACGAGTGTGTTAAAGACACCATCCTGGCAAGCCATAATGAACCCTTCGGTCTCAGACTTCAGCCCAGCTGACCTTAGGAAAGCAAAGGTCAGCTTCTCAGATAAGCCCCTCTCTTCAATGTTCTTGTAGAAGACTCCATGCAAGGTCTTATCTTTATGCAGTTGCAGAAATTTCCTTTGCTCTGCTGCTTTTGTACGGGCTTTCAGCTGGGCGGGTTCCAGCTCGGTGACAGAGCTCGGGTTTACCCGCCCAGTATCGAAGTCGAGACCAAGTTCACCGGCTGCTCTTTGTGCTGCCTTAAATAAGAACGCTCCTATCCCTGCATTTTCATGGTCGCGAACCATGCAGAGAAGGGGATCCGAACTCTTGATGATCTTGCAAGCTCCATCCAGAGCCGACCTGCTATGTAGATACTCCAAACTCAAGAGTCCGCGGCCTCCCTGTTGTCGTGAGAGGTATAATCGCGGAACGGACGATTTTGGATGCAAGCTTCTGTTGAGATGCATCATCTTTCGGGTTCCTACATCGAGTTGGCGCAGCTCGCCTTGTGTCCACTTCACTACTCCAAAGGAGTGTAGGAGGATTGGAACGGCAAGCATGTTAGTTGCAGACACCTTATTCTTCCCCGACAGCTCTGAAGACCAGATCTGCCGGAGGAGGTGCTGACACTTGCCGCGGAGAGCGTTTTTCACTGTTGACACTTCTTGGGTGGAGCGTTGCTCAACACCCAAGTAGGTGTACGACTCTCCGGCATCTAAGTGGTGCAAGATGCTTCCATCTACAAGCTGCGCGTCATCTCCGTAGTCACCGCATCGCCCTCTCTTGAGATGAACCAGTGCACATTTGTCCAAGCCGAACTCCATTCCGACAGCCTGAGTGTACTCATGTACCACCCTGAGAGATTGACGTAAATCCCTCTCGCTGGAGGCATAAAGTTTAAGGTCATCCATGTAAAATAGATGGGTGACCTTATGCCTCCTATCTCCGGGGGTACCGCAATTGTAACCACGGGTTTTGCGAAGTTCAACGGATAACGGCAGTAGCGAAATGCAAAATAGAAGGGGGCTAAGGGAGTCTCCCTGAAACACACCCCTCTTAAACATAACTGGCTCTGTTTGGAAATTGACATTGCCAGATGTTATAGCAAAGCGAGTCCTCCAGAGCGGCATGAGTTGTTCTATGCATCTCACTACGGGACCGGGCACCGCAAGACATTGGAGCAAGTGAACAATTAGCTCGTGAGATGTCATGTCAAATGCCTTGCGGTAATCGATCCAGGCCATGGAAAGGTTCCGCTTATACTGCACGGAGTCCTGCGTGACACATCTGTCAATAAGCAGGTTCTCCTTGCAGCCAGCGACACCTTTCTTAGACCCACGTTGCTCGTATATCCGTTCGTAAACCGGGCAGCTTGCTTGGAGTACCCGCATGTACAAGATACGGGTGAATATCTTGTAACATGCGTTTAAACAGGTTATCGGTCTGTAGTTCGCTGGATCTGCCAAATCTCCGTTCTTAGGGAGTAGCACGGTTCGCCCCTCGATAATCCAGGAAGGAATTTGCTGCTCTCCATTTAGCCACGAGGTGAAGATTCTGGCTAAATGGCGGTGGGTGCTCGGAAGTTTTTTCCACCAAAAGTTGTTGATTCCATCTGGTCCAGGAGCAGCAAAGTTCTTGGAGCCTTCAAGGGCTCTTCGAACCTCTTCCGTCGTTATCGGTTGGCACACTGCTTGAGGCTGCTGAAGCCCTTGGCAAAAGGCTTCAAAGTGTGCCAGGGCTGGAGTATCTCGGTTCAGTGGACGCTTTTGTTCGTAAAGCGTCTTCCAGAAGTCTTCCACCTGATCTACAGTCGGCGGATTCTCAACAATACGCTCAGGCGGTTGGAACAGGCGAGATGGCTTCTTGCGGAAAAGGTTATTTTCCGCTACTGCCCTCGCCCGCCTTGCTAGCGACTTTTTGCAAGCCACTAGCATCCGTATTCTGTCGAGACAATGTTGCTTGGTGGTAAGCAGCACTGCCACGTTAAGCGTGTGATGGACTCGCCTTATGTTGGCGGCGATTCGCCGCACTTTTGGCGTGAAAGGCCTGTTCTCCGCCATGTAATCCATCACGCACTGAATACGGGAAGCATATTGTCTCGCCGACCGGATCTTGGCTTCCATCTTTCTTATACGCCGCTCAGCTCTCTCCTGCGGGGAAGTAGTATTATCCTGCCTCACCACCGGGGAGAGCCGCATCGCGGCGTCGTAGACGGCACAATTAATGTGCCAGATATCAGCCCCTTCCGGAATAGCTTCACTGAGTTCTGCGTCCACTCTGACCAGATCTTGTGGTCGAGGGGACTTTTGATGGTGCAGCCCCCTTCTGGTTCTGATGCCCTCTGGTATGGGTGGAACATCTAAAACCATCTCCTCGACCGGTTGATTGGGCGGTCTGTCGACTACCTCTTCAACGGGCCTCAAAGCGGTTCTGATGTAGCCTCTGCTTCGGAGATGAGATACATAGTCACGAAGGTTTTGTTTCGTGAAAGCGCGATGTTCTGGGTGGATATCACACCACAGAACGTGCATCCGCGCCATGTATCCTCTCCGTGCAGGCTCACTGCTTTCGTAGCACTGCATCAGGTCGTCCCTCAGCTCGTCCGTCCACTCAAAGCGTCCATATGCGTCGCGGTTGTCGTCATCGGGCAATCCGTCCTGTTGGGCCCCACCACCTTGCCCATGACCCCTATCCGCTTGGGGTCGATCGTGGGGGCCCTGTCTTTGGTCAGCTAGAACCAGAGATTTGGGCTTGTGGGTGATTAGCCCAGCAAGCCCACGACCGACACCAGAGGGGAATGAGCTTTCCCCGTCCCGGGTGCACTAGGGCTGCCGGTTCAATTTTGCACCCCCAGCTGGAGTAAGTGGTGGCGCTACTCACCAAAGGCTTGATAGATAAAAGTCAGCCCCTCCTGCTTATTATTATTATTATTATTATTATTATTATTATTATTATTATTATTATTATTATTATTATTATTATTATTATTATTATTATTATTATTATTATTAT